>CM060977.1:3022500-4367294 GCA_030765065.1 Deroplatys truncata | reverse complement strand
AGTATCATGTAGTAGTACAGTGAACACAGTATCATGTAGTAGTACAGTGAACACAGTATCATGTAGTACTACAGTGAACACAGTATCATGTAGTAGTACAGTGAACACAGTATCATGTAGTAGTACAGTGAACACAGTATCATGTAGTAGTACAGTGAACACAGTATCATGTAGTAGTACAGTGAACACAGTATCATGTAGTACTACAGTGAACACAGTATCATGTAGTAGTACAGTGAACACAGTATCATGTAGTAGTACAGTGAACACAGTATCATGTAGTACTACAGTGTACACAATATCATGTAGTACTACAGTGAACACAGTATCATGTAGTAGTACAGTGAACACAGTATCATGTAGTAGTACAGTGAACACAGTATCATGTAGTAGTACAGTGAACACAATATCATGTAGTAGTACAGTGAACACAGTATCATGTAGTACTACAGTGAACACAGTATCATGTAGAGTACAGTGAACACAGTATCATGTAGTAGTACAGTGAACACAGTATCATGTAGTACTACAGTGAACACAGTATCATGTAGTAGTACAGTGAACACAATATCATGTAGTAGTACAGTGAACACAGTATCATGTAGTAGTACAGTGAACACAATATCATGTAGTAGTACAGTGAACACAGTATCATGTAGTAGTACAGTGAACACAGTATCATGTAGTACTACAGTGTACACAGTATCATGTAGTACAACAGTGTACACAGTATCATGTAGTAGTACAGTGTACACAATATCATGTAGTACTACAGTGAACACAGTATCATGTAGTACAACAGTGTACACAGTATCATGTAGTACAGTGTACACAATATCATGTAGTACTACAGTGTACACAGTATCATGTAGTACAACAGTGTACACAGTATCATGTAGTACTACAGTGAACACAATATCATGTAGTAGTACAGTGAACACAGTATCATGTAGTAGTACAGTGAACACAGTATCATGTAGTAGTACAGTGAACACAGTATCATGTAGTAGTACAGTGAACACAGTATCATGTAGTAGTACAGTGAACACAGTATCATGTAGTACTACAGTGAACACAGTATCATGTAGTACTACAGTGAACACAATATCATGGAGTACTACAGTGAACACAGTATCATGTAGTAGTACAGTGAACACAGTATCATGTAGTACTACAGTGAACACAGTATCATGTAGTACTACAGTGAACACAGTAGCATGTAGTACTACAGTGAACACAATATCATGTAGTACTACAGTGAACACAGTATCATGTAGTACTACAGTGAACACAGTATCATGTAGTAGTACAGTGAACACAGTATCATGTAGTACTACAGTGAACACAGTATCATGTAGTAGTACAGTGAACACAGTATCATGTAGTACTACAGTGAACACAGTATCATGTAGTACTACAGTGAACACAGTATCATGTAGTACTACAGTGAACACAGTATCATGTAGTAGTACAGTGAACACAGTATCATGTAGTAGTACAGTGAACACAGTATCATGTAGTACTACAGTGAACACAGTATCATGTAGTACTACAGTGAACACAGTATCATGTAGTAGTACAGTGAACACAGTATCATGTAGTACTACAGTGAACACAGTATCATGTAGTACTACAGTGAACACAGTATCATGTAGTACTACAGTGAACACAGTATCATGTAGTAGTACAGTGAACACAGTATCATGTAGTACAGTGAACACAGTATCATGTAGTACTACAGTGAACACAGTATCATGTAGTGGTACAGTGAACACAGTATCATGTAGTACTACAGTGAACACCGTATCATGTAGTACTACAGTGAACACAGTATCATGTAGTACTACAGTGAACACAGTATCATGTAGTACTACAGTGAACACAGTATCATGTAGTAGTACAGTGAACACAGTATCATGTAGTACTACAGTGAACACAGTATCATGTAGTAGTACAGTGAACACAGTATCATGTAGTACTACAGTGAACACAGTATCATGTAGTAGTACAGTGAACACAGTATCATGTAGTACTACAGTGAACACAGTATCATGTAGTAGTACAGTGAACACAGTATCATGTAGTAGTACAGTGAACACAGTATCATGTAGTAGTACAGTGAACACAGTATCATGTAGTACTACAGTGAACACAGTATCATGTAGTAGTACAGTGAACACAGTATCATGTAGTACTACAGTGAACACAGTATCATGTAGTAGTACAGTGAACACAGTATCATGTAATAGTACAGTGAACACAGTATCATGTAGTAGTACAGTGAACACAGTATCATGTAGTACTACAGTGAACACAGTATCATGTAGTACTACAGTGAACACAGTATCATGTAGTAGTACAGTGAACACAGTATCATGTAGTAGTACAGTGAACACAGTATCATGTAGTACTACAGTGAACACAGTATCATGTAGTACTACAGTGAACACAGTATCATGTAGTACTACAGTGAACACAGTATCATGTAGTACTACAGTGAACACAGTATCATGTAGTAGTACAGTGAACACAGTATCATGTAGTACTACAGTGAACACAGTATCATGTAGTACTACAGTGAACACAGTATCATGTAGTAGTACAGTGAACACAGTATCATGTAGTACTACAGTGAACACAGTATCATGTAGTACTACAGTGAACACAGTATCATGTAGTACTACAGTGAACACAGTATCATGTAGTAGTACAGTGAACACAGTATCATGTAGTACTACAGTGAACACAGTATCATGTAGTACTACAGTGAACACAGTATCATGTAGTACTACAGTGAACACAATATCATGTAGTAGTACAGTGAACACAGTATCATGTAGTACTACAGTGAACACAGTATCATGTAGTACTACAGTGAACACAATATCATGTAGTACAACAGTGTACACAGTATCATGTAGTACTACAGTGAACACAGTATCATGTAGTACTACAGTGAACACAGTATCATGTAGTACTACAGTGAACACAGTATCATGTAGTACTACAGTGAACACAGTATCATGTAGTACTACAGTGAACACAGTATCATGTAGTACTACAGTGAACACAGTATCATGTAGTAGTACAGTGAACACAATATCATGTAGTACAAGTGTACACAATATCATGTAGTACTACAGTGAACACAGTATCATGTAGTACTGCAGTGAACACAGTATCATGTAGTACTACAGTGAACACAGTATCATGTAGTAGTACAGTGAACACAATATCATGTAGTAGTACAGTGAACACAGTATCATGTAGTACTACAGTGAACACAGTATCATGTAGTACTACAGTGAACACAGTATCATGTAGTACTACAGTGAACACAATATCATGTAGTACAACAGTGTACACAATATCATGTAGTACAACAGTGAACACAGTATCATGTAGTACTACAGTGAACACAGTATCATGTAGTAGTACAGTGAACACAGTATCATGTAGTACTACAGTGAACACAATCTCATGTAGTACAACAGTGAACACAGTATCATGTAGTAGTACAGTGAACACAGTATCATGTAGTAGTACAGTGAACACAGTATCATGTAGTACTACAGTGAACACAATATCATGTAGTACTACAGTGAACACAGTATCATGTAGTAGTACAGTGAACACAGTATCATGTAGTAGTACAGTCAACACAGTATCATGTAGTAGTACAGTGAACACAATATCATGTAGTAGTACAGTGAACACAGTATCATGTAGTAGTACAGTGAACACAATATCATGTAGTACAACAGTGAACACAGTATCATGTAGTAGTACAGTGAACACAGTATCATGTAGTACTACAGTGAACACAGTATCATGTAGTACTACAGTGAACACAGTATCATGTAGTACTACAGTGAACACAGTATCATGTAGTAGTACAGTGAACACAGTATCATGTAGTAGTACAGTGAACACAGTATCATGTAGTAGTACAGTGAACACAATATCATGTAGTAGTACAGTGAACACAGTATCATGTAGTAGTACAGTGAACACAGTATCATGTAGTAGTACAGTGAACACAATATCATGTAGTAGTACAGTGTACACAATATCATGTAGTACAACAGTGTACACAATATCATGTAGTACAACAGTGTACACAATATCATGTAGTACTACAGTGAACACAGTATCATGTAGTAGTACAGTGAACACAGTATCATGTAGTAGTACAGTGTACACAATATCATGTAGTAGTACAGTGTACACAATATCATGTAGTACAACAGTGTACACAATATCATGTAGTACTACAGTGAACACAGTATCATGTAGTAGTACAGTGAACACAGTATCATGTAGTAGTACAGTGAACACAATACCATGTAGTAGTACAGTGTACACAATATCATGTAGTACAACAGTGTACACAATATCATGTAGTACAACAGTGTACACAATATCATGTAGTACTACAGTGAACACAGTATCATGTAGTAGTACAGTGAACACAGTATCATATAGTAGTACAGTGAACACAGTATCATGTAGTAGTACAGTGAACAAAATATCATGTAGTAGTACAGTGAACACAGTATCATGTAGTAGTACAGTGAACACAGTATCATGTAGTAGTACAGTGAACACAGTATCATGTAGTAGTACAGTGTACACAATATCATGTAGTACAACAGTGTACACAATATCATGTAGTACAACAGTGAACACAATATCATGTAGTAGTACAGTGTACACAATATCATGTAGTAGTACAGTGAACACAGTATCATGTAGTAGTACAGTGAACACAGTATCATGTAGTAGTACAGTGAACACAATATCATGTAGTAGTACAGTGAACACAGTATCATGTAGTAGTACAGTGAACACAATATCATGTAGTAGCACAGTGAACACAGTATCATGTAGTACAACAGTGAACACAGTATCATGTAGTAGTACAGTGAACACAGTATCATGTAGTAGTACAGTGAACACAGTATCATGTAGTAGTACAGTGAACACAGTATCATGTAGTACAGTCAACACAGTATCATGTAGTACAACAGTGAACACAGTATCATGTAGTAGTACAGTGAACACAGTATCATGTAGTACAACAGTGAACACAATATCATGTAGTAGTACAGTGAACACAGTATCATGTAGTACAACAGTGAACACAATATCATGTAGTAGTACAGTGAACACAGTATCATGTAGTACAACAGTGAACACAATATCATGTAGTAGTACAGTGAACACAGTATCATGTAGTACAACAGTGAACACAATATCATGTAGTACAACAGTGAACACGATATCATGTAGTAGTACAGTGAACACAATATCATGTAGTACAACAGTGAACACAATATCATGTAGTAGTACAGTGAACACAATATCATGTAGTACAACAGTGAACACAATATCATGTAGTACAACAGTGAACACAATATCATGTAGTACAACAGTGAACACAATATCATGTAGTACAACAGTGAACACAATATCATGTAGTAGTACAGTGAACACAATATCATGTAGTACAACAGTGAACACAATATCATGTAGTACAACAGTGAACACAATATCATGTAGTAGTACAGTGAACACAATATCATGTAGTACAACAGTGAACACAATATCATGTAGTAGTACAGTGAACACAATATCATGTAGTAGTACAGTGAACACAGTATCATGTAGTAGTACAGTGAACACAGTATCATGTAGTACTACAGTGTACACAGTATCATGTAGTAGTACAGTGAACACAATATCATGTGGTACAACAGTGTACACAGTATCATGTAGTAGTACAGTGAACACAATATCATGTAGTAGTACAGTGAACACAATATCATGTAGTAGTACAGTGAACACAATATCATGTAGTAGTACAGTGAACACAGTAACATGTAGTAGTACAGTGAACACAATATCATGTAGTAGTACAGTGAACACAATATCATGTAGTAGTACAGTGAACACAATATCATGTAGTAGTACAGTGAACACAATATCATGTAGTACAACAGTGTACACAGTATCATGTAGTACTACAGTGTACACAGTATCATGTAGTAGTACAGTGAACACAATATCATGTAGTACAACAGTGTACACAGTATCATGTAGTAGTACAGTGAACACAATATCATGTAGTAGTACAGTGAACACAATATCATGTAGTAGTACAGTGAACACAGTATCATGTAGTAGTACAGTGAACACAATATCATGTAGTAGTACAGTGAACACAATATCATGTAGTAGTACAGTGAACACAATATCATGTAGTAGTACAGTGAACACAGTATCATGTAGTAGTACAGTGAACACAATATCATGTAGTAGTACAGTGAACACAGTAACATGTAGTAGTACAGTGAACACAATATCATGTAGTAGTACAGTGAACACAATATCATGTAGTAGTACAGTGAACACAATATCATGTAGTAGTACAGTGAACACAATATCATGTAGTAGTACAGTGAACACAGTATCATGTAGTAGTACAGTGAACACAATATCATGTAGTAGTACAGTGAACACAATATCATGTAGTAGTACAGTGAACACAATATCATGTAGTAGTACAGTGAACACAATATCATGTAGTAGTACAGTGAACACAATATCATGTAGTAGTACAGTGAACACAGTATCATGTAGTAGTACAGTGAACACAATATCATGTAGTAGTACAGTGAACACACTATCATGTAGTACTACAGTGAACACAGTATCATGTAGTACTACAGTGAACACAGTATCATGTAGTACTACAGTGAACACAGTATCATGTAGTACTACAGTGAACACAGTATCATGTAGTACTACAGTGAACACAGTATCATGTAGTAGTACAGTGAACACAGTATCATGAAGTACTACAGTGAACACAGTATCATGTAGTACTACAGTGAACACAGTATCATGTAGTAGTACAGTGAACACAGTATCATGTAGTACAACAGTGAACACAGTATCATGTAGTAGTACAGTGAACACAGTATCATGTAGTAGTACAGTGAACACAGTATCATGTAGTAGTACAGTGAACACAGTATCATGTAGTAGTACAGTGAACACAGTATCATGTAGTAGTACAGTGAACACAGTATCATGTAGTACTACAGTGTACACAATATCATGTAGTAGTACAGTGAACACAGTATCATGTAGTAGTACAGTGAACACAGTATCATGTAGTAGTACAGTGAACACAGTATCATGTAGTAGTACAGTGAACACAGTATCATGTAGTAGTACAGTGAACACAGTATCATGTAGTAGTACAGTGAACACAGTATCATGTAGTAGTACAGTGTACACAGTATCATGTAGTACAACAGTGAACACAGTATCATGTAGTACTACAGTGAACACAGTATCATGTAGTAGTACAGTGAACACAGTATCATGTAGTAGTACAGTGAACACAGTATCATGTAGTAGTACAGTGTACACAGTATCATGTAGTACAACAGTGAACACAGTATAATGTAGTACTACAGTGAACACAGTATCATGTAGTAGTACAGTGAACACAGTATCATGTAGTAGTACAGTGAACACAGTATCATGTAGTACTACAGTGAACACAGTATCATGTAGTAGTACAGTGAACACAGTATCATGTAGTAGTACAGTGAACACAGTATCATGTAGTAGTACAGTGTACACAGTATCATGTAGTACAACAGTGAACACAGTATCATGTAGTACTACAGTGAACACAGTATCATGTAGTAGTACAGTGAACACAGTATCATGTAGTAGTACAGTGAACACAGTATCATGTAGTACTACAGTGAACACAGTATCATGTAGTAGTACAGTGAACACAGTATCATGTAGTAGTACAGTGAACACAGTATCATGTAGTACTACAGTGAACACAGTATCATGTAGTAGTACAGTGAACACAGTATCATGTAGTAGTACAGTGAACACAGTATCATGTAGTAGTACAGTGAACACAGTATCATGTAGTAGTACAGTGAACACAATATCATGTAGTAGTACAGTGAACACAATATCATGTAGTAGTACAGTGAACACAATATCATGTAGTAGTACAGTGAACACAATATCATGTAGTAGTACAGTGAACACAGTATCATGTAGTAGTACAGTGAACACAATATCATGTAGTAGTACAGTGAACACAGTATCATGTAGTAGTACAGTGAACACAGTATCATGTAGTAGTACAGTGAACACAGTATCATGTAGTAGTACAGTGAACACAGTATCATGTAGTAGTACAGTGAACACAGTATCATGTAGTAGTACAGTGAACACAGTATCATGTAGTAGTACAGTGAACACAGTATCATGTAGTAGTACAGTGAACACAGTATCATGTAGTAGTACAGTGAACACAGTATCATGTAGTAGTACAGTGAACACAGTATCATGTAGTAGTACAGTGAACACAATATCATGTAGTAGTACAGTGTACACAGTATCATGTAGTAGTACAGTGAACACAGTATCATGTAGTAGTACAGTGAACACAGTATCATGTAGTAGTACAGTGAACACAGTATCATGTAGTAGTACAGTGAACACAGTATCATGTAGTAGTACAGTGTACACAGTATCATGTAGTAGTACAGTGAACACAGTATCATGTAGTAGTACAGTGTACACAGTATCATGTAGTAGTACAGTGAACACAGTATCATGTAGTAGTACAGTGAACACAGTATCATGTAGTAGTACAGTGAACACAGTATCATGTAGTAGTACAGTGTACACAGTATCATGTAGTAGTACAGTGAACACAGTATCATGTAGTAGTACAGTGTACACAGTATCATGTAGTAGTACAGTGAACACAGTATCATGTAGTAGTACAGTGAACACAGTATCATGTAGTAGTACAGTGAACACAGTATCATGTAGTAGTACAGTGAACACAGTATCATGTAGTAGTACAGTGTACAGAGTATCATGTAGTAGTACAGTGAACACAGTATCATGTAGTAGTACAGTGAACACAGTATCATGTAGTAGTACAGTGAACACAGTATCATGTAGTAGTACAGTGTACACAATATCATGTAGTAGTACAGTGAACACAGTATCATGTAGTAGTACAGTGAACACAGTATCATGTAGTAGTACAGTGAACACAGTATCATGTAGTAGTACAGTGAACACAGTATCATGTAGTAGTACAGTGAACACAGTATCATGTAGTAGTACAGTGAACACAGTATCATGTAGTAGTGCAGTGAACACAGTATCATGTAGTAGTACAGTGAACACAGTATCATGTAGTAGTACAGTGAACACAGTATCATGTAGTAGTACAGTGTACACAGTATCATGTAGTAGTAGAGTGAACACAGTATCATGTAGTAGTACAGTGAACACAGTATCATGTAGTAGTACAGTGAACACAGTATCATGTAGTAGTACAGTGAACACAGTATCATGTAGTAGTACAGTGAACACAGTATCATGTAGTAGTACAGTGAACACAGTATCATGAAGTACTACAGTGAACACAGTATCATGTAGTACTACAGTGAACACAGTATCATGTAGTAGTACAGTGAACACAGTATCATGTAGTACAACAGTGAACACAGTATCATGTAGTAGTACAGTGAACACAGTATCATGTAGTAGTACAGTGAACACAGTATCATGTAGTAGTACAGTGAACACAGTATCATGTAGTAGTACAGTGAACACAGTATCATGTAGTAGTACAGTGAACACAGTATCATGTAGTAGTACAGTGAACACAGTATCATGTAGTACTACAGTGTACACAATATCATGTAGTAGTACAGTGAACACAGTATCATGTAGTAGTACAGTGAACACAGTATCATGTAGTAGTACAGTGAACACAGTATCATGTAGTAGTACAGTGAACACAGTATCATGTAGTAGTACAGTGAACACAGTATCATGTAGTAGTACAGTGTACACAGTATCATGTAGTATAACAGTGAACACAGTATCATGTAGTACTACAGTGAACACAGTATCATGTAGTAGTACAGTGAACACAGTATCATGTAGTAGTACAGTGAACACAGTATCATGTAGTAGTACAGTGAACACAATATCATGTAGTAGTACAGTGAACACAATATCATGTAGTACTACAGTGAACACAGTATCATGTAGTAGTACAGTGAACACAATATCATGTAGTAGTACAGTGAACACAATATCATGTAGTACTACAGTGAACACAGTATCATGTAGTAGTACAGTGAACACAGTATCATGTAGTAGTACAGTGAACACAGTATCATGTAGTAGTACAGTGAACACAGTATCATGTAGTAGTACAGTGAACACAGTATCATGTAGTAGTACAGTGTACACAGTATCATGTAGTAATACAGTGTACACAGTATCATGTAGTAGTACAGTGAACACAGTATCATGTAGTACTACAGTGAACACAGTATCATGTAGTAGTACAGTGAACACAGTATCATGTAGTAGTACAGTGAACACAGTATCATGTAGTACTACAGTGAACACAGTATCATGTAGTAGTACAGTGTACACAGTATCATGTAGTACAACAGTGTACACAGTATCATGTAGTAGTACAGTGTACACAGTATCATGTAGTACAACAGTGAACACAGTATCATGTAGTACTACAGTGAACACAGTATCATGTAGTACAACAGTGAACACAATATCATGTAGTACAACAGTGAACACAATATCATGTAGTACAACAGTGAACACAGTATCATGTAGTACAACAGTGAACAAAGTATCATGTAGTACAACAGTGAACACAATATCATGTAGTACAACAGTGAACACAGTATCATGTAGTACAACAGTGAACAAAGTATCATGTAGTACAACAGTGAACACAGTATCATGTAGTACAACAGTGAACACAATATCATGTAGTACAACAGTGAACACAGTATCATGTAGTACAACAGTGAACACAATATCATGTAGTACAACAGTGAACACAATATCATGTAGTACAACAGTGAACACAGTATCATGTAGTACAACAGTGTACACAATATCATGTAGTACAACAGTGAACACAATATCATGTAGTACAACAGTGAACACAATATCATGTAGTACAACAGTGAACACAGTATCATGTAGTACAACAGTGAACACAGTATCATGTAGTACAACAGTGAACACAATATCATGTAGTACAACAGTGAACACAATATCATGTAGTACAACAGTGAACACAATATCATGTAGTACAACAGTGAACAAAGTATCATGTAGTACAACAGTGAACACAATATCATGTAGTACAACAGTGAACACAGTATCATGTAGTACAACAGTGAACAAAGTATCATGTAGTACAACAGTGAACACAGTATCATGTAGTACAACAGTGAACACAATATCATGTAGTACAACAGTGAACACAATATCATGTAGTACAACAGTGAACACAGTATCATGTAGTACAACAGTGAACAAAGTATCATGTAGTACTACAGTGAACACAGTATCATGTAGTACTACAGTGAACAAAGTATCATGTAGTACTACAGTGAACACAGTATCATGTAGTACAACAGTGAACACAGTATCATGTAGTACAACAGTGAACACAGTATCATGTAGTACTACAGTGAACACAGTATCATGTAGTACAACAGTGAACAAAGTATCATGTAGTACTACAGTGATCACAGTATCATGTAGTACTACAGTGAACACAGTATCATGTAGTACAACAGTGAACACAGTATCATGTAGTACAACAGTGAACACAGTATCATGTAGTACTGCAGTGAACACAGTATCATGTAGTACTACAGTGAACACAGTATCATGTAGTACAACAGTGAACAAAGTATCATGTAGTACAACAGTGAACACAGTATCATGTAGTACTACAGTGAACACAGTATCATGTAGTACAACAGTGAACACAATATCATGTAGTACAACAGTGAACACAATATCATGTAGTACAACAGTGAACACAGTATCATGTAGTAGTACAGTGAACACAGTATCATGTAGTAGTACAGTGAACACAGTATCATGTAGTAGTACAGTGAACACAGTATCATGTAGTACTACAGTGAACACAGTATCATGTAGTAGTACAGTGAACACAGTATCATGTACTACTACAGTGAACACAGTATCATGTAGTAGTACAGTGAACACAGTATCATGTAGTAGTACAGTGAACACAGTATCATGTAGTACTACAGTGAACACAGTATCATGTAGTAGTACAGTGAACACAGTATCATGTAGTACTACAGTGAACACAGTATCATGTAGTACTACAGTGAACACAGTATCATGTAGTAGTACAGTGAACACAGTATCATGTAGTAGTACAGTGAACACAGTATCATGTAGTACAACAGTGAACACAGTATCATGTAGTACTACAGTGAACACAGTATCATGTAGTAGTACAGTGAACACAGTATCATGTAGTAGTACAGTGAACACAGTATCATGTAGTAGTACAGTGAACACAGTATCATGTAGTAGTACAGTGAACACAGTATCATGTAGTAGTACAGTGAACACAGTATCATGTAGTAGTACAGTGAACACAGTATCATGTAGTACTACAGTGAACACAGTATCATGTAGTACTACAGTGAACACAGTATCATGTAGTACTACAGTGAACACAGTATCATGTAGTAGTACAGTGAACACAGTATCATGTAGTAGTACAGTGAATACAGTATCATGTAGTAGTACAGTGTACACAATATCATGTAGTAGTACAGTGAACACAGTATCATGTAGTACAACAGTGTACACAATATCATGTAGTACAACAGTGTACACAATATCATGTAGTAGTACAGTGAACACAGTATCATGTAGTACTACAGTGTACACAATATCATGTAGTAGTACAGTGAACACAGTATCATGTAGTAGTACAGTGAACACAGTATCATGTAGTAGTACAGTGTACACAATATCATGTAGTAGTACAGTGAACACAGTATCATGTAGTAGTACAGTGTACACAATATCATGTAGTACTACAGTGAACACAGTATCATGAAGTACTACAGTGAACACAGTATCATGTAGTAGTACAGTGTACACAATATCATGTAGTACTACAGTGAACACAGTATCATGTAGTACTACAGTGAACACAGTATCATGTAGTACTACAGTGAACACAGTATCATGTAGTACAACAGTGAACACAGTATCATGTAGTAGTACAGTGAACACAGTATTATGTAGTAGTACAGTGAACACAGTATCATGTAGTAGTACAGTGAACACAGTATCATGTAGTACAACAGTGAACACAGTATCATGTGGTACAACAGTGAACACAGTATCATGTAGTACAACAGTGAACACAGTATCATGTAGTACAACAGTGAACACAATATCATGTAGTACTACAGTGAACACAGTATCATGTAGTACAACAGTGAACACAGTATCATGTAGTACAACAGTGAACACAGTATCATGTAGTACAACCGTGAACACAGTATCATGTAGTACAACAGTGAACACAATATCATGTAGTACAACAGTGAACACAGTATCATGTAGTACAACAGTGAACACAGTATCATGTAGTACAACAGTGAACACAGTATCATGTAGTACAACAGTGAACACAGTATCATGTAGTACAACAGTGAACACAGTATCATGTAGTACAACAGTGAACACAGTATCATGTAGTACAACAGTGAACACAATATCATGTAGTACAACAGTGAACACAATATCATGTAGTACAACAGTGAACACAATATCATGTAGTACAACAGTAAACAAAGTATCATGTAGTACAACAGTGAACACAATATCATGTAGTACAACAGTGAACACAGTATCATGTAGTACAACAGTGAACAAAGTATCATGTAGTACAACAGTGAACACAGTATCATGTAGTACAACAGTGAACACAATATCATGTAGTACAACAGTGAACACAATATCATGTAGTACAACAGTGAACACAGTATCATGTAGTACAACAGTGAACAAAGTATCATGTAGTACTACAGTGAACACAGTATCATGTAGTACTACAGTGAACAAAGTATCATGTAGTACAACAGTGAACACAGTATCATGTAGTACAACAGTGAACACAGTATCATGTAGTAGTACAGTGAACACAGTATCATGTAGTACAACAGTGAACACAGTATCATGTAGTAGTACAGTGTACACAGTATCATGTAGTACAACAGTGTACACAGTATCATGTAGTAGTACAGTGTACACAGTATCATGTAGTACAACAGTGAACACAGTATCATGTAGTACTACAGTGAACACAGTATCATGTAGTACAACATTGAACACAATATCATGTAGTACAACAGTGAACACAATATCATGTAGTACAACAGTGAACACAGTATCATGTAGTACAACAGTGAACACAGTATCATGTAGTACTACAGTGAACACAGTATCATGTAGTACAACAGTGAACAAAGTATCATGTAGTACAACCGTGAACACAATATCATGTAGTACAACAGTGAACACAGTATCATGTAGTACAACAGTGAACAAAGTATCATGTAGTACAACAGTGAACACAGTATCATGTAGTACAACAGTGAACACAATATCATGTAGTACAACAGTGAACACAGTATCATGTAGTACAACAGTGAACACAATATCATGTAGTACAACAGTGAACACAATATCATGTAGTACAACAGTGAACACAGTATCATGTAGTACAACAGTGAACACAATATCATGTAGTACAACAGTGAACACAATATCATGTAGTACAACAGTGAACACAATATCATGTAGTACAACAGTGAACACAGTATCATGTAGTACAACAGTGAACACAATATCATGTAGTACAACAGTGAACACAATATCATGTAGTACAACAGTGAACACAATATCATGTAGTACAACAGTGAACAAAGTATCATGTAGTACAACAGTGAACACAATATCATGTAGTACAACAGTGAACACAGTATCATGTAGTACAACAGTGAACAAAGTATCATGTAGTACAACAGTGAACACAGTATCATGTAGTACAACAGTGAACACAATATCATGTAGTACAACAGTGAACACAATATCATGTAGTACAACAGTGAACACAGTATCATGTAGTACAACAGTGAACAAAGTATCATGTAGTACTACAGTGAACACAGTATCATGTAGTACTACAGTGAACAAAGTATCATGTAGTACTACAGTGAACACAGTATCATGTAGTACAACAGTGAACACAGTATCATGTAGTACAACAGTGAACAAAGTATCATGTAGTACTACAGTGAACACAGTATCATGTAGTACAACAGTGAACACAGTATCATGTAGTACTACAGTGAACACAGTATCATGTAGTACTACAGTGAACACAGTATCATGTAATACAACAGTGAACAAAGTATCATGTAGTACAACAGTGAACACAGTATCATGTAGTACTACAGTGAACACAGTATCATGTAGTACAACAGTGAACACAATATCATGTAGTACAACAGTGAACACAATATCATGTAGTACAACAGTGAACACAGTATCATGTAGTAGTACAGTGTACACAGTATCATGTAGTACAACAGTGAACACAGTATCATGTAGTACTACAGTGAACACAGTATCATGTAGTACAACAGTGAACACAATATCATGTAGTACAACAGTGAACACAATATCATGTAGTACAACAGTGAACACAGTATCATGTAGTATTACAGTGTACACAGTATCATGTAGTACAACAGTGAACACAATATCATGTAGTACAACAGTGAACACAGTATCATGTGGTACAACATTGAACACAGTTTCATGTGGTACAACAGTGAACACAGTATCATGTAGTACAACAGTGAACACAGTATCATGTAGTACAACAGTGAACACAGTATCATGTAGTACAACAGTGAACACAGTATCATGTAGTACAACATTGAACACAGTTTCATGTGGTACAACATTGAACACAGTATCATGTAGTACAACAGTGAACACAATATCATGTAGTACAACAGTGAACACAGTATCATGTGGTACAACAGTGAACACAGTATCATGTGGTACAACAGTGAACACAGTATCATGTGGTACAACAGTGAACACAGTATCATGTGGTACAACAGTGAACACAGTATCATGTGGTACAACAGTGAACACAGTATCATGTGGTACTACAGTGAACACAGTATCATGTAGTACAACAGTGAACACAGTATCATGTGGTACAACAGTGAACACAGTATCATGTAGTACAACAGTGAACACAGTATCATGTAGTACAACAGTGAACACAGTATCATGTGGTACAACAGTGAACACAGTATCATGTAGTACAACAGTGAACACAGTATCATGTAGTACAACAGTGAACACAGTATCATGTAGTACAACAGTGAACACAGTATCATGTAGTACAACAGTGAACACAGTATCATGTAGTACTAAAGTGAACACAGTATCATGTAGTACTACAGTGAACACAGTATCATGTAGTACAACAGTGAACACAGTATCATGTAGTACAACAGTGAACACAGTATCATGTAGTACAAAAGTGAACACAGTATCATGTAGTACAACAGTGAACACAGTATCATTTAGTACTACAGTGAACACAGTATCATGTGGTACAACAGTGAACACAGTATCATGTAGTACTACAGTGAACACAGTATCATGTAGTACAACAGTGAACACAGTATCATGTAGTACTACAGTGTACACAGTGTCATGTGGTACAACAGTGAACACAGTATCATGTAGTACAACAGTGAACACAGTATCATGTAGTACAACAATGAACACAGTATCATGTAGTACAACAGTGAACACAGTATCATGTAGTACTACAGTGAACACAGTATCATGTAGTACTACAGTGAACACAGTATCATGTAGTACAACAGTGAACACAGTATCATGTAGTACAACAGTGAACACAGTATCATGTAGTACTACAGTGAACACAGTATCATGTAGTACAACAGTGAACACAGTATCATGTAGTACAACAGTGAACACAGTATCATGTAGTACAACACTGAACACAGTATCATGTAGTACAACAGTGAACACAGTATCATGTAGTACTACAGTGAACACAGTATCATGTAGTACAACAGTGAACACAGTATCATGTAGTACAACAGTGAACACAGTATCATGTAGTACAACAGTGAACACAGTATCATGTAGTACTACAGTGAACACAGTATCATGTAGTACAACAGTGAACACAGTATCATGTAGTACTACAGTGAACACAGTATCATGTAGTACAACAGTGAACACAGTATCATGTAGTACAACAGTGAACACAGTATCATGTAGTACTACAGTGAACACAGTACCATGTAGTACTACAGTGAACACAGTATCATGTAGTACAACAGTGAACACAGTATCATGTAGTACAACAGTGAACACAGTATCATGTAGTACAACAGTGAACACAGTATCATGTAGTACTACAGTGAACACAGTATCATGTAGTACAACAGTGAACACAGTATCATGTAGTACTACAGTGTACACAGTATCATGTAGTACAACAGTGAACACAGTATCATGTAGTACAACAGTGAACACAGTATCATGTGGTACAACAGTGAACACAGTATCATGTGGTATAACATTGAACACAATATCATGTAGTACTACAGTGAACACAGTATCATGTGGTACAACAGTGAACACAGTATCATGTGTTATAACATTGAACACAGTATCATGTGGTACAACAGTGAACACAGTATCATGTGGTATAACATTGAACACAGTTTCATGTGGTATAACATTGAACACAGTATCATGTGGTATAACATTGAACACAGTTTCATGTGGTATAACATTGAACACAGTATCATGTGGTATAACATTGAACACAGTTTCATGTGGTATAACATTGAACACAGTTTCATGTGGTATAACATTGAACACAGTATCATGTGGTATAACATTGAACACAGTATCATGTGGTATAACATTGAACACAGTTTCATGTGGTATAACATTGAACACAGTATCTTGTGGTATAACATTGAACACAGTTTCATGTGGTATAACATTGAACACAGTATCATGTGGTATAACATTGAACACAGTTTCATGTGGTATAACATTGAACACAGTATCATGTAGTACAACAGTGTACACAGTATCATGTGGTACAACATTGAACACAGTTTCATGTGGTATAACATTGAACACAGTATCATGTAGTACAACAGTGAACACAGTATTATGTGGTATAACATTGAACACAGTTTCATGTGGTATAACATTGAACACAGTTTCATGTGGTATAACATTGAACACAGTATCATGTAGTACAACAGTGAACACAGTATCATGTGGTACAACAGTGAACACAGTATCATGTGGTATAACATTGAACACAGTATCATGTGGTACAACAGTGAACACAGTATCATGTGGTATAACATTGAACACAGTATCATGTGGTACAACAGTGAACACAGTATCATGTGGTATAACATTGAACACAATATCATGTAATACAACAGTGAACACAGTATCATGTGGTATAACATTGAACACAATATCATGTAGTACAACAGTGAACACAGTATCATGTGGTACAACAGTGAACACAGTATCATGTGGTATAACATTGAACACAGTATCATGTGGTACAACAGTGAACACAGTATCATGTGGTATAACATTGAACACAGTATCATGTGGTACAACAGTGAACACAGTATCATGTGGTACAACAGTGAACACAGTATCATGTGGTACAACAGTGAACACAGTATCATGTGGTATAACATTGAACACAGTATCATGTGGTACAACAGTGAACACAGTATCATGTGGTATAGCATTGAACACAGTATCATGTGGTATAACATTGAACACAGTTTCATGTGGTATAACATTGAACACAGTATCATGTGGTATAACATTGAACACAGTTTCATGTGGTATAACATTGAACACAGTATCATGTGGTATAACATTGAACACAGTTTCATGTGGTATAACATTGAACACAGTTTCATGTGGTATAACATTGAACACAGTATCATGTGGTATAACATTGAACACAGTATCATGTGGTATAACATTGAACACAGTTTCATGTGGTATAACATTGAACACAGTATCATGTGGTATAACATTGAACACAGTTTCATGTGGTATAACATTGAACACAGTATCATGTGGTATAACATTGAACACAGTTTCATGTGGTATAACATTGAACACAGTATCATGTAGTACAACAGTGTACACAGTATCATGTGGTACAACATTGAACACAGTTTCATGTGGTACAACATTGAACACTGTATCATGTAGTACAACAGTGAACACAGTTTCATGTGGTATAACATTGAACACAGTTTCATGTGGTATAACATTGAACACAGTTTCATGTGGTATAACATTGAACACAGTATCATGTGGTATAACATTGATCACAGTTTCATGTGGTATAACATTGAACACAGTTTCATGTAGTACTACAGTGAACACAGTATCATGTACTACAACAGTGAACACAGTATCATGTGGTATAACATTGAACACAGTTTCATGTGGTACAACATTGAACACAGTATCATGTGGTACAACAGTGAACACAGTATCATGTGGTACAACAGTGAACACAGTTTCATGTAGTACTACAGTGAACACAGTATCATGTGGTACTACAGTGAACACAGTATCATGTGGTACTACAGTGAACACAGTTTCATGTGGTACAACAGTGAACACAGTATCATGTGGTACTACAGTGAACACAGTATCATGTGGTACTACAGTGAACACACTATCATGTAGTACAACAGTGAACACAGTATCATGTGGTACTACAGTGAACACAGTATCATGTGGTACTACAGTGAACACAGTTTTATGTGGTACAACAGTGAACACAGTATCATGTGGTATAACAGTGAACACAGTATCATGTGGTACTACAGTGAACACAGTATCATGTGGTACAACAGTGAACACAGTATCATGTGGTACAACAGTGAACACAGTATCATGTGGTACTACAGTGAACACAGTATCATGTGGTACTACAGTGAACACAGTTTTATGTGGTACAACAGTGAACACAGTATCATGTGGTACAACAGTGAACACAGTATCATGTGGTACTACAGTGAACACAGTATCATGTAGTACTACAGTGTACACAGTATCATGTGGTACAACAGTGAACACAGTATCATGTGGTACAACAGTGAACACAGTATCATGTGGTACTACAGTGAACACAGTATCATGTGGTACAACAGTGAACACAGTATCATGTGGTACAACAGTGAACACAGTATCATGTGGTACAACAGTGAACACAGTATCATGTGGTACAACAGTGTACACAGTATCATGTGGTACAACAGTGAACACAGTATCATGTGGTACTACAGTGAACACAGTATCATGTGGTACTACAGTGAACACAGTATCATGTGGTACAACAGTGAACACAGTATCATGTGGTACTACAGTGAACACAGTATCATGTGGTACAACAGTGTACACAGTATCATGTGGTACTACAGTGAACAAAGTATCATGTGGTACTACAGTGAACACAGTATCATGTGGTACTACAGTGAACACAGTATCATGTGGTACAACAGTGAACACAGTATCATGTGGTACTACAGTGAACACAGTATCATGTGGTACTACAGTGAACACAGTATCATGTGGTACTACAGTGAACACAGTATCATGTGGTACAACAGTGAACACAGTATCATGTGGTACAACAGTGTACACAGTATCATGTGGTACTACAGTGAACACAGTATCATGTGGTACTACAGTGAACACAGTATCATGTGGTACTACAGTGAACACAGTATCATGTGGTACAACAGTGAACACAGTATCATGTGGTACTACAGTGAACACAGTATCATGTGGTACAACAGTGAACACAGTATCATGTGGTACTACAGGAACACAGTATCATGTGGTACTACAGTGAACACAGTATCATGTGGTACTACAGTGTACACAGTATCATGTGGTACAACAGTGAACACAGTATCATGTGGTACTACAGTGTACACAGTATCATGTAGTACTACAGTGAACACAGTATCATGTGGTACTACAGTGTACACAGTATCATGTGGTACTACAGTGTACACAGTATCATGTGGTACAACAGTGAACACAGTATCATGTGGTACTACAGTGTACACAGTATCATGTGGTACTACAGTGTACACAGTATCATGTGGTACTACAGTGTACACAGTATCATGTGGTACTACAGTGTACACAGTATCATGTGGTACTACAGTGAACACAGTATCATGTGGTACTACAGTGTACACAGTATCATGTGGTACTACAGTGTACACAGTATCATGTGGTACTACAGTGTACACAGTATCATGTGGTACTACAGTGAACACAGTATCATGTGGTACTACAGTGAACACAGTATCATGTGGTACTACAGTGTACACAGTATCATGTAGTACTACAGTGTACACAGTATCATGTGGTACTACAGTGAACACAGTATCATGTGGTACTACAGTGAACACAGTATCATGTGGTACTACAGTGTACACAGTATCATGTGGTACTACAGTGTACACAGTATCATGTGGTACTACAGTGAACACAGTATCATGTGGTACTACAGTGAACACAGTATCATGTGGTACTACAGTGTACACAGTATCATGTAGTACTACAGTGTACACAGTATCATGTGGTACTACAGTGAACACAGTATCATGTGGTACTACAGTGAACACAGTATCATGTGGTACTACAGTGTACACAGTATCATGTAGTACTACAGTGAACACAGTATCATGTGGTACTACAGTGTACACAGTATCATGTGGTACAACAGTGAACACAGTATAATGTGGTACTACAGTGTACACAGTATCATGTGGTACTACAGTGTACACAGTATCATGTGGTACTACAGTGTACACAGTATCATGTGGTACTACAGTGTACACAGTATCATGTGGTACTACAGTGAACACAGTATCATGTGGTACTACAGTGTACACAGTATCATGTGGTACTACAGTGAACACAGTATCATGTGGTACTACAGTGAACACAGTATCATGTGGTACTACAGTGTACACAGTATCATGTAGTACTACAGTGAACACAGTATGATGTGGTACAACAGTGAACACAGTATCATGTGGTACTACAGTGTACACAGTATCATGTGGTACAACAGTGAACACAGTATCATGTGGTACTACAGTGAACACAGTATCATGTAGTACTACAGTGTACACAGTATCATGTGGTACTACAGTGAATACAGTATCATGTAGTACAACAGTGAACACAGTATCATGTGGTACTACAGTGAACACAGTATCATGTGGTACTACAGTGAACACAGTATCATGTGGTACAACAGTGAACACAGTATCATGTGTTACTACAGTGTACACAGTATCATGTGGTACTACAGTGAACACAGTATCATGTGGTACAACAGTGAACACAGTATCATGTGGTACAACAGTGTACACAGTATCATGTGGTACAACAGTGAAAACAGTATCATGTGGTACAACAGTGAACACAGTATCATGTGGTACAACAGTGAACACAGTATCATGTGGTACTACAGTGTACACAGTATCATGTGGTACAACAGTGAACACAGTATCATGTGGTACTACAGTGAACACAGTATCATGTGGTATAACAGTGAACACAGTATCATGTGGTACTACAGTGAACACAGTATCATGTGGTACAACAGTGAACACAGTATCATGTGGTACAACAGTGAACACAGTATCATGTGGTACTACAGTGAACACAGTATCATGTGGTACTACAGTGAACAAAGTATCATGTGGTACTACAGTGAACACAGTATCATGTGGTACTACAGTGAACACAGTATCATGTGGTACAACAGTGAACACAGTATCATGTGGTACTACAGTGAACACAGTATCATGTGGTACTACAGTGAACACAGTATCATGTGGTACTACAGTGAACACAGTATCATGTGGTACAACAGTGAACACAGTATCATGTGGTACAACAGTGTACACAGTATCATGTGGTACTACAGTGAACACAGTATCATGTGGTACTACAGTGAACACAGTATCATGTGGTACAACAGTGAACACAGTATCATGTGGCACAACAGTGAACACAGTATCATGTGGTACAACAGTGAACACAGTATCATGTGGTACTACAGTGAACACAGTATCATGTGGTACAACAGTGAACACAGTATCATGTGGTACAACAGTGAACACAGTATCATGTGGTACAACAGTGAACACAGTATCATGTGGTACAACAGTGAACACAGTATCATGTGGTACAACAGTGAACACAGTTTTATGTGGTACAACAGTGAACACAGTATCATGTGGTACAACAGTGAACACGGTATCATGTGGTACAACAGTGAACACAGTATCATGTAGTACAACAGTGTACACAGTATCATGTGGTACTACAGTGTACACAGTATCATGTGGTACAACAGTGAACACAGTATCATGTGGTACTACAGTGAACACAGTATCATGTGGTACAACAGTGTACACAGTATCATGTAGTACAACAGTGTACACAGTATCATGTGGTACTACAGTGTACGCATTATCATGTGGTACTACAGTGAACACAGTATCATGTAGTACAACAGTGAACACAGTATCATGTAGTACAACAGTGAACACAGTATCATGTAGTACAACAGTGTACACAGTATCATGTAGTACAACAGTGAACACAGTATCATGTAGTACAACAGTGTACACAGTATCATGTAGTACAACAGTGAACACAGTATCATGTAGTACTACAGTGTACGCATTATCATGTGGTACTACAGTGTACACAGTATCATGTGGTACTACAGTGAACACAGTATCATGTGGTACTACAGTGAACACAGTATCATGTGGTACTACAGTGTACACAGTATCATGTGGTACTACAGTGTACACAGTATCATGTGGTACTACAGTGAACACAGTATCATGTGGTACTACAGTGAACACAGTATCATGTGGTACTACAGTGTACACAGTATCATGTGGTACAACAGTGAACACAGTATCATGTGGTACTACAGTGAACACAGTATCATGTGGTACAACAGTGTACACAGTATCATGTAGTACAACAGTGAACACAGTATCATGTGGTACTACAGTGAACACAGTATCATGTGGTACTACAGTGAACACAGTATCATGTGGTACAACAGTGTACACAGTATCATGTGGTACAACAGTGTACACAGTATCATGTGGTACAACAGTGAACACAGTATCATGTGGTACAACAGTGAACACAGTATCATGTAGTACAATAGTGAACACAGGTTTATGTAGTACTACAGTGTACGCATTATCATGTGGTACAACAGTGAACACAGTATCATGTGGTACAACAGTGAACACAGTATCATGTGCTACAACAGTGAACACAGGTTTATGTAGTACTACAGTGTACGCATTATCATGTGGTACAACAGTGAACACAGTATCATGTAGTACAATAGTGAACACAGTATCATGTGGTACAACAGTGAACACAGTATCATGTGGTACTACAGTGAACACAGTATCATGTGGTACTACAGTGTACACAGTATCATGTGGTACTACAGTGAACACAGTATCATGTAGTACAACAGTGTACACAGTATCATGTGGTACAACAGTGAACAGAGTATCATGTAGTACAACAGTGAACACAGTATCATGTGGTACAACAGTGAACAGAGTATCATGTAGTGCAACACTGAACACAGTATCATACAGTACAACAGTGAACACAGTATCATGTAGGGCAACAGTGAACACAGTATCATGTGGTACAACAGTGAACAGAGTATCATGTAGTACAACAGTGAACACAGTATCATGTGGTACAACAGTGAACAGAGTATCATGTAGTGCAACACTGAACACAGTATCATACAGTACAACAGTGAACACAGTATCATGTGGTACAACAGTGAACACAGTATCATGTAGTTCAACAGAAAACACAGTATCATGTAGTGCAACAGTGAACACAGTATCATGTGGAACAACAGTGAACACAGTATCATGTAGAACAACAGTGAACACAGTATCATGTAATACAACAGTGAACACAGTATCATGTAGTAAAAAAGTGAACACAGTAACATTTATCACAAGAGTGAACACAGTATCATGTAGTACAACAGTGAACACAGTATCATGTAGTACAACAGTGAACACAGTAACATGTATCACTAGAGTGAACACAGTATCATGTTGTACAACAGTGAACACAGTATCATGTAGTACAACAGTGTACACAGTAACATGTATCACAAGAGTGAACACAGTATCATGTTGTACAACAGTGAACACAGTATCATGTAGTACAACAGTGTACACAGTAACATGTATCACAAGAGTGAACACAGTATCATGTTGTACAACAGTGAACACAGTATCATGTAGTACAACAGTGAACACAGTATCATGTTGTACAACAGTGTACACAGTAATATGTATCACAAGAGTGAACAGAGTATCATGTGATACAACAGTGAACACAGTATCATGTGGTACTACAGTGAACACAGTAACATGTATCACAAGAGTGAACACAGTATTATGTTGTGCAACAGTGAACACAGTATATGCTGTACAACAGTGACACAGTATTATGTTGTACAACAGTGAACACAGTATATGCTGTACAACAGTGACACAGTATATGTCGTACAACATAACACAGTACATCTATTACAATATTCCACACAGTATGTTTCGTACAACTGTGAACACAGTATTTCTAGTACAACAGTGAACACAGTATGTTGTAGTACAACAGTGAACACAGTATATGTCATACAATAGTGAACACAGTATATGTCGTACAATAGTGAACACAGTCTATCTAGTACAACAGTGAACACAGTATATGTCATACAACAGTGAACACAATATATGTCATACAACAATGAACACAGTATGATATCGTGCAACAGTGAACACAGTATATGTCGTACAACTGTGAACACAGTATATGTAGTACAACAGTGAACAAGGTTTATGTCGTATAACACTGAACACAGTATATGTCGTACAACAGTGAACACAGTATGATGTATTACAACAGTGAACTCAGTATATGTCGCACAACAGTGAACACAGTATATGTATTTTAACACTGAACACAGTATGATGTAGTACAACAGTGAACAGAGTATATCTAGTACAACAGTGAACACAGTATATGTCATACAACAGTGAACACAGAGTATGTCGTACAACAGTGAACACATTATATGTCGTACAACAGTGGAACAGTATATCTAGTACTACAGTGAACACAGTATCATGTACAACAGTGTACACAGTTTCATGTAGGACAACATAATGTAGTACAACAGTGAACACAGTATCATGTAGTACAACAGTGAACACAGTTTCATGTAGGACAACATAATGTGGTACAACAGTGAACACAGTATCATGTAGGACGACATTATGTAGTACAACAGTGAACACAGTTTCATGTAGGACAACATAATGTAGTACAACAGTGAACACAGTTTCATGTAGGACAACATAATGTAGTACAACAGTGAACACAGTTTCATGTAGGACAGCATAATGTAGTACAACAGTGAACACAGTTTCATGTAGGACGACATAATGTAGTACAACAGTGAACACAGTATCATGTAGTACAACAGTGAACACAGTTTCATGTAGGACAACATAATGTAGTACAACGAACACAGTATCATGTAGTACAACAGTGAACACTGTTTCATGTAGGACAACATAATGTAGTACAACAGTGAATTTAGTTTCATGTAGGACAACATAATGTAGTACAACAGTGAACACAGTATCATGTAGTACAACAGTGAACACAGTTTCATGTAGGACAACATAATGTAGTACAACAGTGAAAACACAGTTTCATGTAGGACAACATAATGTAGTACAACAGTGAACACAGTTTCATGTAGGACAACATAATGTAGTACAACAGTGAACACAGTATCATGTAGTACAACAGTGAACACAGTTTCATGTAGGACAACATAATGTAGTACAACAGTGAACACAGTTTCATGTAGGACAACATAATGTAGTACAACAGTGAACACAGTGTCATGTAGGACGACATAATGTAGTACAACAGTGAACACAGTATCATGTAGTACAACAGTGAACACAGTTTCATGTAGGACAACATAATGTAGTACAACAGTGAACACAGTATCATGTAGTACAACAGTGAACACTGTTTCATGTAGTACAACAGTGAACAGAGTTTCATGTAGTACAACAGTGAACACTGTTTCATGTAGTACAACAGTGAACACAGTATCATGTAGTACAACAGTGAACACAGTTTCATGTAGGACAACATAATGTAGTACAACAGTGAACACTGTTTCATGTAGTACAACAGTGAACACTGTTTCATGTACTACAACAGTGAACACTGTTTCATGTAATACAACAGTGAACACAGTTTCATGTAGGACAACATAATGTAGTACAACAGTGAACACTGTTTCATGTAGTACAACAGTGAACACTGTTTCATGTAGTACAACAGTGAACACTGTTTCATGTAGTACAACAGTGAACACAGTATCATGTAGTACAACAGTGAACACAGTTTCATGTAGGACAACATAATGTAGTACAACAGTGAACACAGTATCATGTAGTACAACAGTGAACACTGTTTCATGTAGTACAACAGTGAACAGAGTTTCATGTAGTACAACAGTGAATACAGTAACAAGACAGTATGATGTGGTACAACATTGAACTCAGTATCATGTAGTACAACAGTGAGCACGGTTTCATGTAGTACAACATATTGTAGTACAACAGTGAACACAGTATCATGTAGTACAACAGTGAACACTGTTTCATGTAGTACAACAGTGAACAGAGTTTCATGTAGTACAACAGTGAATACGGACAAGACAGTATGATGTGGTACAACATTGAACTCAGTATCATGTAGTACAACAGTGAGCATAGTTTGATGTAGTAAAACATAATGTAGTACAACAGTGAACACAGTATCATGTGGTTTATCCTGCAGCGCACAACTCACCTTTCTCTGCTGACTTGAGTTTCTCCATGAGCCACACACGGAAGTTGGGTATGGGTGATAAGCTGGAGAACTTGTTGACTAATGGAAATTCTGCCTGAAGCTCCCGGACAACTTGCTTGATCAGGTAGTTTCCCAGCTCAATGCCCTTCAACACAAAATGTTAAGCTTAACCCTTCTCAAGGGTAAACAGGTGTCAGACACTGACACCTCAAGCATAGCAGTGGACAAGTGTGGAAGGATTTGTTAGTACAATACACAATATATTACAAATCTATGGCTTTCATACGTATTCTAGGATTAGCTGACTTTTACTTTATATGTAGAAATTAGAGTTACTTTGTAACACTGTAATAAAGCATACTGTAATGTTAAGTGGCACTATGATGCAATATAATTTAGTGCTTTTAATGTGCAGATGAAAATGTGTAACACTTTGAATCTGCTCACAATGCCTCCTTTGTTTTAAAGTTCTGCTGCTGTGCATTTTACAGGCAGATGAGTTGAGTGTTATTCTGAGGTGAGGAGCAAGGGGTCTTTATCTGCCGACGTTGACAGTTTGTTTGCTTGTCCATGTCATGTAGACAACTAATCAAAATTCCGCTGCCCCAAATGGAAATGAAACGAGTTCATCTACTTGTGTTACTCTGAAAATGCAATTCCCTTATAGAGCTGTGGCTTATTTGGTTGGCAAGCCTGATAGTAGAAATGTTTACATAACACAGATTGTAGTGAGCAGTACACACCTGCAGTCCTTTCTGAGTGGACGTTATGGAGTAGAATATTGCAGCCTTTATAAGTGAGGGGTCTTCTGCTTGGGAGTCGAGTATCTTCTGTCCAGCTGCAGCATCCACTGTAACATTCACATCCAAATTCAAGCACAGAACAATTGCTGAGCAGTAAAAAATAATGAATTCTGTTTTATTCATGGACACTCATTAACAGCTGTGGTCTTTGGCGTCCCATTCAATATTGGGCATCAAATACCATAAATTTTGCTCAGAGACCTCTTTATCAGGCTTGAGGTTCTTTTATGTGCCGTAAATCTATGACACGGGACCACCGACAATACTTCCTTCGGAAGGAAGCCATGCTAAGGATTTTTACGCCCAAAAAAATCCATTGCCCTCCACTAGATTTGAAGTCATGACCTCAGGAACCAGAGGCTAGTATGGTAACCACTACACCACTGAGGATAACTTGCTGAGCAGTGAATTTCTGGGGGAGATTGTATGTCTACTTAAAGTTAAGACTCTTGATTTTCTAAACCTAGTTCATCTTTCGATTACGACTTGTAGACTTTGCATTCCAAAGCAATTTCTTAGTATTAGGCACCTCAAAGTGTTTTGAAGGAGTGCGATTTGTAAACGACTGTACACTAGATCTCGCCAAATAGGATTTCCCTTTTATGGTACTTTATTGTTCTCTATCCATTCTGCCTTCAAGCAGGATTCCCTTGGTCCATATGTAAAAAGAAACCAGCTTCTGCATTAAAAGTTGCACCTGGCTGCAAAAATGTGGACAGTGATAACATTGAAGAATGGTTTGTGTTTGACTGAAACTGTCAGAAATTGTGGCGTTAACTCATGAAGAAATATTGATGTGTGCACTGGGAAAGAAGATAGATCTGGGTTTACTGACACTGTCAGATCTTGTGGTGTTAACTCATGAAGAAATATTGATGTGTGCATTGGGCGAAAAGAATGGTTTGTGGTTTACTGACACAGTCAGATAATGTAGTGTTACCTCATGAAGAAATACTGATGTGTGCACGGCGCGAGAAGAATGGTTTGTGGATTACTGACACTGTCAGATCTTGTAGTGTTAACCCATGAAGAAATATTGATGTGTACACGGGACGAGAAGAATGGTTTGTGGTTTACTGATAGTGTCAGATCTTGTGGTATTAACTCATGAAGAAACATTGATGTGTGCACGGGCTAAGAAGAATGGTTTGTGATTGACTGACAATGTCATATCTTGTGGCGTTAACTCATAAAAAATATTGATGTGTGCACGGGGGGAGAACAATGGTTTGCGATTGATTGACAATGTCATATCTTGTGGCGTTAACTCAAGAAGAAATATTGATGTGTGCACAGGTCGAGAAGAATGGTTTGTCATTCACTGAAACTGTCAGATCTTGTAGTGTTAACTCATGGAGAAATATTGATGTGTAAACGGGGCGAGAAGAAAGAATTGGGAATGACTGACAATGTCATATTTTGTGGCATTAACTCATGAAGATATATTGCTGTGTGCATGGGGAGAGAAAATGGTTTGTGATTAAGTGACACTGTCAGATCTTGTAGTGTTAACTCATGAAGGAATATAGATCTGTGCACGGGGCGAGATGAATGGTTTGTGATTGACTGATACTGTCAGATCTTGTGGGACTAACTCCTGCAGAAATATAGATGTGTGCACGAGGAAAGAAGAATGGTTTGTGATTAACTGACACTGTCAGATCTTGTAGTGTTAACTCATGAAGAAATACTGGTGTGTGCACGGGGCGAGAAGTATGGTTTGTGGTTTACTGACACTGTCAGATCTTGTGGTGTTAACTCATGAAGAAACATTGATGTGTGAACAAGAAGAGAAGAATGGTTTGTGGTTTACTGACACTGTCAGATCTTGTAGCATTAACTCATGAAGAAATATTGATGTGTGCATGGGGCAAGAAGAATGGTTTATGGTTTACTGACACTGTCAGATCTTGCAGCATTAATTTATAAAGAAATATTGATGTGTGCATGCGGCAAAAAGAATGGTTTGCGGTTTACTGACACTGTCAGATGTTGTAGCATTAACTCATGAAGAAATATTGATGTATGCATGGGGCAAGAAGAATGGCTTGTGGTTTACTGACACTGTCAGATCTTTTAGCACTAACTCATGAAGAAATATTGATGTGTGCATGGGGCAAGAAGAATGTTTTGTTGTTTACTGACAGTGTCAGATCTTGTAGCATTAACTCATGAAGAAATATTGATGTGTGCATGGGGCAAGAAGAAGGTTTGGTGGTTTACTGAGACTGTCAGATCTTGTAGCATTAACTCATGAAGAAATATTGATGTATGCATGGGGCAAGAAGAATGGTTTGTGGTTTACTGACAGTGTCAGATCTTGTAGCATTAACTCATGAAGATATATTGATGTGTGCATGGGACAAGAAGAATGTTTTGTTGTTTACTGACAGTGTCAGATCTTGTAGTGTTAACTCATGAAGAAATATAGATCTGTGCACGGGGCGAGAAGAATGGTTTGTGATTGACTGATACTGTCAGATCTTGTGGGGCTAACTCCTGCAGAAATATTGATGTGTGCACGAGGAAAGAAGAATGGTTTGTGATTAACTGACACTGTCAGATCTTGTAGTGTTAACTCATGAAGAAATACTGGTGTGTGCACGGGGCGAGAAGTATGGTTTGTGGTTTACTGACACTGTCAGATCTTGTGGTGTTAACTCATGAAGAAATATTGATGTGTGAACAAAAAGAGAAGAATGGTTTGTGGTTTACTGACACTGTCAGATCTTGTAGCATTAACTCATGAAGAAATATTGATGTGTGCATGGGGCAAGAAGAATGGTTTGTGGTTTACTGACACTGTCAGATCTTGCAGCATTAATTTATGAAGAAATATTGATGTGTGCATGCGGCAAAAAGAATGGTTTGCGGTTTACTGACACTGTCAGATGTTGTAGCATTAACTCATGAAGAAATATTGATGTATGCATGGGGCAAGAAGAATGGTTTGTGGTTTACTGACACTGTCAGATCTTTTAGCACTAACTCATGAAGAAATATTGATGTGTGCATGGGGCAAGAAGAATGTTTTGTTGTTTACTGACAGTGTCAGATCTTGTAGCATTAACTCATGAAGAAATATTGATGTATGCATGGCGCAAGAAGAATGGTTTGTGGTTTACTGACAGTGTCGGATCTTGTAGCATTAACTCATGAAGATATATTGATGTGTGCATGGGGCAAGAAGAATGTTTTGTTGTTTACTGACAGTGTCAGATCTTGTAGCATTAACTCATAAAGAAATATTGATGTATGCATGGGGCAAGAAGAATGGATTGTGGTTTACTGACAGTGTCAGATCTTGTAGCATTAACTCATGAAGAAATATTGATGTGTGCATGGGGCAAGAAGAATGTTTTGTGGTTTACTGACACTGTCAGATCTTGTAGCATTCACCCCTGAACAAATACTGATGTGTGCACGGGGCGAGAAGAATGGTTTGTGGTTTACTGACACTTCAGATCTCGTAGCATTAACTCACGAAGAAACATTGAGGTGTGCACGGAGCGAGAAGAATGGTTTGTGATTGACTGTCACTGTCAGATCTTGTGGCGTTAACTCATGAAGAAATATTGATGTGTGGATGGGACGAGAAGAATGGTTTGTGGTTTACTGACATTGTCCGATCTTGTGGCGTTAATTCATGAAGAAATATTGATGTGTACACCGAGCGAGAAGAATGTTTTGTGGTTTACTGACACTGTCAGATCTTGTGGCATTAACTCATGACGAAATATTGATGTGTGCATGGAGCGAGAAGAATGGTTTGTGGTTTACTGACACTGTCAGATCTTGCGGCATTAACTCATGAAGAAAAATTGATGTGTGCACGGGGCGAGAAGAATTGTTTGTGATTGACTGACACTGTCAGATCTTGTGGCGTTAACTCATGAAGAAATATTGATGTGTGCATGGGGCAAGAAGAATGGTTTGTGGTTTACTGACAGTGTCAGATCTTGTGGTGTTAACTCATGAAGAAATATCGATGTGTGCACAGGGCGAGAAGAATGGTTTGTGATTGACTGACGCTGTCAGATCTTGTGGCATTAACTCATGAAGAAATATTAATGTGTGCACGGGGCGAGAAGAATGGTTTGTGATTGACCGATGCTGTCAGATCTTGTGCCGCTAGCTAATGAAGAAGTATTGATGTGTGCACGGGGCAAGAAGAATGGTTTGTGATTGACTGACACTGTCAGATCCTGTGGCGCTAACTCATGAAGAAATATTGATGTGTGCGCGGGGCGAGAAGAATTGTTTGTGACTGACTGACACTGATAGATCATGTGAAGCTAACTCATTAACAAATATTGAGGTGTGCACAGGGCAAGAAAAATGGTTTGTGGTTTACTTACACTGTCAGATCTTGTGGTGTTAACTCATGAAGAAATACTGATGTGTGCATGGGGCGAGAAGAATGGTTTGTGGTTTACTCACACTGTCAGATCTTGTGGTGTTAACTCATGAAGAAATATTGATGTGTGCATGGGGCAAGAAAAATGGTTTGTGATTGACTAACACTGTCAGATCTTGTGGCGCTAACTAATGAACAAATATTGATGTGTGCCCGAGGCAAGAAGAATGGTTTGTGGTTTACTGACACTGTCAGATCTTGTGGTGTTAACTCATGAAGAAATATTGATGTATGCACGGGGCAAGAAGAATGGTTTGTGGTTTACTGACACTGGCAGATAATGTAGTGTTACCTCATAAAGAAATATTGATGTGCGCACGGGGTAAGAAGAATGGTTTGTGGATTACTGACACTCAGATCTTGTTGTGTTAACTCATTAAGAAATATTGATGTGTACACGGTGCGAGAAGAATGGTTTGTGGTTTACTGACAGTATCATATTTTGTGGAGTTAACTCATGAAGAAATATTGAAGTGTGCATGGGCCAAGAAGAATGTTTTGTAATTGACTGACAATGTCATATCTTGTGGCGTTAGCTCATGAAGAAATATTGATGTGTGCACGGGGCTGGTAGAATGGTTTGTGGATTACTGACACTGGCAGATCTTGTAGTGTTAACTCATGAAGAAATAATGATGTGTATACGGGACGAGAAGAATGGTTTGTGGTGTACTGACACTGACAGATCTTGTAGTGTTAACTCATGAAGAAATATTGATGTGTGTATGGCCCAAGAAGAATGTTTTGTGATTGACTAACAATGTCACATCTTGTGGCGTTAACTCATGAAGAAATATTCATGTGTGCACGGGGCGAGAAGAATGGTTTGTGGTTTACTGACACTGGCAGATCTTGTGTTGTTAAATCATGAAGAAATATAGATTTATGCACGGGACGAGAAGAAAGGTTTGTGGTTTACTAACACTGTCAGATCTTGTGTTGTTAAATCATGAAGAAATATTGATGTGTGCACGGGACGAGAAGAAAGGTTTGTGCTTTACTAACACTGTCAGATCTTGTGTTGTTAAATCATGAAGAAATATAGATTTATGCACGGGACGAGAAGAAAGGTTTGTGGTTTACTAACACTGTCAGATCTTGTGTTGTTAAATCATGAAGAAATATAGATTTATGCACGGGACGAGAAGAAAGGTTTGTGGTTTACTAACACTGTCAGATCTTGTGTTGTTAAATCATGAAGAAATATAGATTTATGCACGGGACGAGAAGAAAGGTTTGTGGTTTACTAACACTGTCAGATCTTGTGTTGTTAAATCATGAAGAAATATAGATTTATGCACGGGACGAGAAGAAAGGTTTGTGGTTTACTAACACTGTCAGATCTTGTGTTGTTAAATCATGAAGAAATATAGATTTATGCACGGGACGAGAAGAAAGGTTTGTGGTTTACTAACACTGTCAGATCTTGTGTTGTTAAATCATGAAGAAATATAGATTTATGCACGGGACGAGAAGAAAGGTTTGTGGTTTACTGATACTGTCAGATCTTGTGTTCTAAACTCATGAAGAAATATTGATGTATGCACGGGACGAGAAGAAAGGTTTGTGATTGACTGACAATGTCATATCCTGTGGCGTTAACTCAAGATCAAATATTCATGTGTGCACGGGACGAGAAGAATGGATTGTAATAAATGATACTGTCAGATCTTGTGGCGGCAACTCATGAAGAAATATTGATGTGTGCACGAGAATAAGGCTTTGTGATTAACTGACACTGTCAGATCTTGTAGTGTTAACTCATGAAGAAATATTGAAGTGTGCACGGGGCGAGAAGAATGGTTTGTCGTTTACTGACACTGTCATATCTTGTGGGGTTAACACATGAAGAAATATTCATGTGTGAAATGCAAGAGAAGAATGGTTTGTGGTTTACTGACACTGACAGATCTTGCAGCATTAATTCATGAAGAAATATTGATGCGTGCATGGGGCAAAAAGAACGGTTTGCGGCTTACCGGCACTGTCAGATCTTGTAGCATTAACTCATGAAGAAATATTGATGTATGCATGGGGCAAGAAGAATGGTCTTTGGTTTACTGTCACTGTCAGATCTTGTAGCATTAACTCATGAAGAAATATTGAAGTATGCTCGGGGCAAGAAGAATGGTTTGTGGATTACTGACACTGTCAGATTTTGTAGTGTTACCTCGTGAAGATATATTGATGTGTAGAAGGGGCGAGAAGAATGGTTTGTGGTTTACTGACAGTGTCAGATCTTGTGGTGTTAACTCATGAAGAAATATTAATGTGTGCATGGGCTAAGAAGAATGGTTTGTAACTGATTGACAATGTCATATCCTGTGGCGTTAACTCATGAAGATATATTGATGTGTGCACAGGACGAGAAGAACGGTTTGTGGTTTACATACACTGGTAGACCTTGTGTTGTTAACTCATGAAGAAATATAGATGTGTGCACTGGGCGAGAAGATAAGTTTGTGGATTACTGACGCTGTCAGATCTTGTAGTATTAACTCATGAAGAAATATTGATGTGTACACGGGACGAGAAGAATGGTTTGTGGTTACTGATAGTGTCAGTACGTGTGGTGCTAACTCATGAAGAAATATTGATGTGTGTATGTGCCAAGAAGAATGGTTTGTGATTGACTAACAATGTCATATCTTGTGGCGTTAACTCATGAAGAAATATTGATGTGTGCACGGGGCGAGAAGAATGGTTTGTGATTGACTAACAATGTCATATCTTGTGGCGTTAACTCATGAAGAACTATTGATGTGTGCACGGGGCGAGAAGAATGGTTTGCGATTGACTGACAATGTCATATCTTGTGGCGTTAAATCATGAAGAAATATTGATGTGTGCACAGGACGAGAAGAACGGTTTGTGGTTTACATACACTGGTAGACCTTGTGTTGTTAACTCATGAAGAAATATAGATGTGTGCACTGGGCGAGAAGATAAGTTTGTGGATTACTGACGCTGTCAGATCTTGTAGTATTAACTCATGAAGGAATATTGATGTGTACACGGGACGAGAAGAATGGTTTGTGGTTACTGATAGTGTCAGTACGTGTGGTGCTAACTCATGAAGAAATATTGATGTGTGTATGTGCCAAGAAGAATGGTTTGTGATTGACTAACAATGTCATATCTTGTGGCGTTAACTCATGAAGAAATATTGATGTGTGCACGGGGCGAGAAGAATGGTTTGTGATTGACTAACAATGTCATATCTTGTGGCGTTAACTCATGAAGAACTATTGATGTGTGCACGGGGCGAGAAGAATGGTTTGCGATTGACTGACAATGTCATATCTTGTGGCGTTAAATCATGAAGAAATATTGATGTGTGCACAGGCCGAGAAGAATGGTTTGTGATTCACTGAAACTGTCAGATCTTGTAGTGTGAACTCATGGAGAAATATTGATGTGTGAAGGGGGAAGAAGAAAGACTTGGGAATGACTGACAATGTCATATTTTGTGGCATTAACTCATGAAGAAATATTGCTGTGTGCATGGGGTGAGAAAATGGTTTGTGATTAAGTGACACTGTCAGATCTTGTAGTGTTAACTCATGAAGAAATATAGATCTGTGCACGGGGCGAGAAGAATGGTTTGTGATTGACTGATACTATCAGATCTTGTGGGGCTAACTCCTGCAGAAATATTGATGTGTGCACGAGGAAAGAAGAATGGTTTGTGATTAACTGACACTGTCAGATCTTGTAGTGTTAGCTCATGAAGAAATACTGGTGTGTGCACGGGGCGAGAAGTATGGTTTGTGGTTTACTGACACTGTCAGATCTTGTGGTGTTAACTCATGAAGAAATATTGATGTGTGAACAAGAAGAGAAGAATGGTTTGTGGTTTACTGACACTGTCAGATCTTGTAGCATTAACTCATGAAGAAATATTGATGTGTGCATGGGGCAAGAAGAATGGTTTACTGACACTGTCACATCTGGCAGCATTAATTTATGAAGAAATATTGATGTGTGCATGCGGCAAAAAGAATGTTTTGCGGTTTACTGACACTGTCAGATCTTGTAGCATTAACTCATGAAGAAATATTGATGTATGCATGGGGCAAGAAGAATGGTTTGTGGTTTACTGACACTGTCAGATCTTTTAGCACTAACTCATGAAGAAATATTGATATGTGCATGGGGCAAGAATAATGTTTTGTTGTTTACTGACAGTGTCAGATCTTGTAGCATTAACTCATGAAGAAATATTGATGTGTGCATGGGGCAAGAAGAATGTTTTGTGGTTTACTGACACTGTCAGATCTTGTAGCATTAACTCATGAAGAAATATTGATGTATGCATGGGGCAAGAAGAATGGTTTGTGGTTTACTGACAGTGTCAGATCTTGTAGTGTTAACTCATGAAGAAATATAGATCTGTGCACGGGGCGAGAAGAATGGTTTGTGATTGACTGATACTGTCAGATCTTGTGGGGCTAACTCCTGCAGAAATATTGATGTGTGCACGAGGAAAGAAGAATGGTTTGTGATTAACTGACACTGTCAGATCTTGTAGTGCTAACTCACGAAGAAATACTGGTGTGTGCACGGGGCGAGAAGTATGGTTTTGTGGTTTACTGACACTGTCAGATCTTGTGGTGTTAACTCATGAAGAAATATTGATGTGTCAACAAGAAGAGAAGAATGGTTTGTGGTTTACTGACACTGTCAGATCTTGTAGCATTAACTCATGAAGAAATATTGATGTGTGCATGGGGCAAGAAGAATTGTTTGTGGTTTACTGACACTGTCAGATCTTGCAGCATTAATTTATGAAGAAATATTGATGTGTGCATGCGGCAAAAAGAATGGTTTGCGGTTTACTGACACTGTCAGATGTTGTAGCATTAACTCATGAAGAAATATTGATGTATGCATGGGGCTAGAAGAATGGTTTGTGGTTTACTGACACTGTCAGATCTTTTAGCACTAACTCATGAAGAAATATTGATGTGTGCATGGGGCAAGAAGAATGTTTTGTTGTTTACTGACAGTGTCAGATCTTGTAGCATTAACTCATGAAGAAATATTGATGTGTGCATGGGGCAAGAAGAATGTTTTGTGGTCTACTGACACTGTCAGATCTTGTAGCATTAACTCATGAAGAAATATTGATGTATGCATGGGGCAAGAAGAATGGTTTGTGGTTTACTGACAGTGTCGGATCTTGTAGCATTAACTCATGAAGATATATTGATGTGTGCATGGGGCAAGAAGAATGTTTTGTTGTTTACTGACAGTGTCAGATCTTGTAGCATTAACTCATGAAGAAATATTGATGTATGCATGGGGCAAGAAGAATGGATTGTGGTTTACTGACAGTGTCAGATCTTGTAGCATTAACTCATGAAGAAATATTGATGTGTGCATGGGGCAAGAAGAATGTTTTGTGGTTTACTGACATTGTCAGATTTTGTAGCATTAACTCATGAAGAAATATTGATGTATGCATGGGGCAAGAAGAATGGTTTGTGGTTTACTGACACTGTCAGATCTTTTAGCACTAACTCATGAAGAAATATTGATGTGTGCATGGGGCAAGAAGAATGTTTTGTTGTTTACTGACAGTGTAAGATCTTGTAGCATTCACCCATGAACAAATACTGATGTGTGCACGGGGCGAGAAGAATGGTTTGTGGTTTACTGACACTTCAGATCTTGTAGCATTAACTCACGAAGAAACATTGAGGTGTGCACGGAGCGAGAAGAATGGTTTGTGATTGACTGTCACTGTCAGATCTTGTGGCGTTAACTCATGAAGAAATATTGATGTGTGGATGGGACGAGAAGAATGGTTTGTGGTTTACTGACATTGTCAGATCTTGTGGCGTTAATTCATGAAGAAATATTGATGTGTACACCGAGCGAGAAGAATGGTTTGTGGTTTACTGACACTGGCAGATAATGTAGTGTTACCTCATGAAGAAATATTGATGTGCGCACGGGGTAAGAAGAATGGTTTGTGGATTACTGACACTGTCAGATCTTGTTGTGTTAACTCATGAAGAAATATTGATGTGTACACGGTGCTAGAAGAATGGTTTGTGGTTTACTGACAGTATCATATCTTGTGGAGTTAACTCATGAAGAAATATTGAAGTGTGTATGGGCCAAGAAGAATGTTTTGTAATTGACTGACAATGTCATATCTTGTGGCGTTAACTCATGAAGAAATATTGATGTGTGCACGGGGCTGGTAGAATGGTTTGTGGATTACTGACACTGTCAGATCTTGTAGTGTTAACTCATGAAGAAATAATGATGTGTAAACGGGACGAGAAGAATGGTTTGTGGTGTACTGACAGTGTCAGATCTTGTAGTGTTAACTCATGAAGAAATATTGATGTGTGTATGGCCCAAGAAAAATGTTTTGTGTTTGACTAACAATGTCACATCTTGTGGCGTTAACTCATGAAGAAATATTCATTTGTGCACGGGGCGAGAAGAATGGTTTGTGGTTTACTGACACTGTCAGATCTTGTAGTGTTAACTCATGAAGAAATAATGATGTGTATACGGGACGAGAAGAATGGTTTGTGGTGTACTGACAGTGTCAGATCTTGTAGTGTTAACTCATGAAGAAATATTGATGTGTGTATGGCCCAAGAAGAATGTTTTGTGATTGACTAACAATGTCACATCTTGTGGCGTTAACTCATGAAGAAATATAGATTTATGCACGGGACGAGAAGAATGGTTTGTGGTTTACTAACACTGTCAGATCTTGTAGTGTTAACTCATGAAGAAATATTGATGTGTGCACGGGGCTGGTAGAATGGTTCGTGGATTACAGACACTGTCAAATCTTGTAGTGTTAACTCATGAAGAAATAATGATGTGTATACGGGACGAGAAGAATGGTTTGTGGTGTACTGACAGTGTCAGATCTTGTAGTGTTAACTCATGAAGAAATATTGATGTGTGTATGTCCCAAGAAGAATGTTTTGTGATTGACTAACACTGTCACATCTTGTGTTGTTAAATCATGAAGAAATATAGATTTATGCACGGGACGAGAAGAAAGGTTTGTGGTTTACTAACACTATCAAATCTTGTGTTGTTAAATCATGAAGAAATATAGATTTATGCACGGGACGAGAAGAAAGGTTTGTGGTTTACTAACACTGTCAGATCTTGTGTTGTTAAATCATGAAGAAATATAGATTTATGCACGGGAGGAGAAGAAAGGTTTGTGGTTTACTAACACTGTCAGATCTTCTGTTGTTAAATCATGAAGAAATATAGATTTATGCACGGGACGAGAAGAAAGGTTTGTGGTTTACTAACAATGTCAGATCTTGTGTTGTTAAATCATGAAGAAATATAGATTTATGCACGGGACGAGAAGAAAGGCTTGTGGTTTACTAACACTGTCAGATCTTGTGTTGTTAAATCATGAAGAAATATAGATTTATGCACGGGACGAGAAGAAAGGTTTGTGGTTTACTAACACTGTCAGATCTTGTGTTGTTAAATCATTAAGAAATATAGATTTATGCACGGGACGAGAAGAAGGGTTTGTGGTTTACTAACACTGTCAGATCTTGTGGGGTTAACACATGAAGAAATATTGATGTGTGAAATGCAAGAGAAGAATGGTTTGTGGTTTACTGACACTGTCAGATCTTTTAGCACTAACTGATGAAGAAATATTGATGTGTATATGGGGCAAGAAGAATAGTTTGTAGTTTACTGACACTGTCAGATCTTGCAGCATTAATTCATGAAGAAATATTGATGTGTGCATGGGGCAAAAAGAACGGTTTGCGGCTTACCGGCACTGTCAGATCTTGTAGCATTAACTCATGAAGAAATATTGATGTATGCATGGGGAGAGAAAACGGTTTGTGATTAAGTGACACTGTCAGATCTTGTAGTGTTAACTCATGAAGAAATATAGATCTGTGCACGGGGCGAGAAGAATGGTTTGTGATTGACTGATACTGTCAGATCTTGTGGGGCTAACTCCTGCAGAAATATTGATGTGTGCACGAGGAAAGAAGAATGGTTTGTGATTAACTGACACTGTCAGATCTTGTAGTGTTAACTCATGAAGAAATACTGGTGTGTGCACGGGGCGAGAAGTATGGTTTGTGGTTTACTGACACTGTCAGATCTTGTGGTGTTAACTCATGAAGAAATATTGATGTGTGAGCAAGAAGAGAAGAATGGTTTGTGATTTACTGACACTGTCAGATCTTGAAGCATTAACTCATGAAGAAATATTGATGTGTGCATGGGGCAAGAAGAATGGTTTGTGGTTTACTGACACTGTCAGATCTGGCAGCATTAATTTATGAAGAAATATTGATGTGTGCATGCGGCAAAAAGAATGGTTTGCGGTTTACTGACACTGTCAGATGTTGTAGCATTAACTCATGAAGAAATATTGATGTATACATGGGGCAAGAAGAATGGTTTGTGGTTTACTGACACTGTCAGATCTTTTAGCACTAACTCGTGAAGAAATATTGATATGTGCATGGGGCAAGAAGAATGTTTTGTTGTTTACTGACAGTGTCAGATCTTGTAGCATTAACTCATGAAGAAATATTGATGTGTGCATGGGGCAAGAAGAATGTTTTGTGGTTTACTGACACTGTCAGATCTTGTAGCATTAACTCATGAAGAAATATTGATGTATGCATGGGGCAAGAAGAATGGTTTGTGGTTTACTGACAGTGTCGGATCTTGTAGCATTAACTCATGAAGATATATTGATGTGTGCATGGGGCAAGAAGAATGTTTTGTTGTTTACTGACAGTGTCAGATCTTGTAGTGTTAACTCATGAAGAAATATAGATCTGTGCACGGGGCGAGAAGAATGGTTTGTGATTGACTGATACTGTCAGATCTTGTGGGGCTAACTCCTGCAGAAATACTGATGTGTGCACGAGGAAAGAAGAATGGTTTGTGATTAACTGACACTGTCAGATCTTGTAGTGTTAACTCATGAAGAAATACTGGTGTGTGCACGGGGCGAGAAGTATGGTTTGTGGTTTACTGACACTGTCAGATCTTGTGGTGTTAACTCATGAAGAAATATTGATGTGTCAACAAGAAGAGAAGAATGGTTTGTGGTTTACTGACACTGTCAGATCTTGTAGCATTAACTCATGAAGAAATAATGATGTGTAAACGGGACGAGAAGAATGGTTTGTGGTGTACTGACAGTGTCAGATCTTGTAGTGTTAACTCATGAAGAAATATTGATGTGTGTATGGCCCAAGAAAAATGTTTTGTGTTTGACTAACAATGTCACATCTTGTGGCGTTAACTCATGAAGAAATATTCATTTGTGCACGGGGCGAGAAGAATGGTTTGTGGTTTACTGACACTGTCAGATCTTGTAGTGTTAACTCATGAAGAAATAATGATGTGTATACGGGACGAGAAGAATGGTTTGTGGTGTACTGACAGTGTCAGATCTTGTAGTGTTAACTCATGAAGAAATATTGGTGTGTGTATGGCCCAAGAAGAATGTTTTGTGATTGACTAACAATGTCACATCTTGTGGCGTTAACTCATGAAGAAATATAGATTTATGCACGGGACGAGAAGAATGGTTTGTGGTTTACTAACACTGTCAGATCTTGTAGTGTTAACTCATGAAGAAATATTGATGTGTGCACGGGGCTGGTAGAATGGTTTGTGTATTACAGACACTGTCAGATCTTGTAGTGTTAACTCATGAAGAAATAATGATGTGTATACGGGACGAGAAGAATGGTTTGTGGTGTACTGACAGTGTCAGATCTTGTAGTGTTAACTCATGACGAAATATTGATGTGTGTATGGCCCAAGAAGAATGTTTTGTGATTGACTAACAATGTCACATCTTGTGTTGTTAAATCATGAAGAAATATAGATTTATGCACGGGACGAGAAGAAAGGTTTGTGGTTTACTAACACTGTCAAATCTTGTGTTGTTAAATCATGAAGAAATATAGATTTATGCACGGGACGAGAAGAAAGGTTTGTGGTTTACTAACACTGTCAGATCTTGTGTTGTTAAATAATGAAGAAATATAGATTTATGCACGGGAGGAGAAGAAAGGTTTGTGGTTTACTAACACTGTCAGATCTTGTGTTGTTAAATCATGAAGAAATATAGATTTATGTACGGGACGAGAAGAAAGGTTTGTGGTTTACTAACACTGTCAGATCTTGTGTTGTTAAATCATGAAGAAATATAGATTTATGCACGGGACGAGAAGAAAGGCTTGTGGTTTACTAACACTGTCAGATCTTGTTTTGTTAAATCATGAAGAAATATAGATTTATGCACGGGACGAGAAGAAAGGTTTGTGGTTTACTAACACTGTCAGATCTTGTGTTGTTAAATCATGAAGAAATATAGATTTATGCACGGGACGAGAAGAAAGGTTTGTGGTTTACTAACACTGTCAGATCTTGTGTTGTTAAATCATGAAGAAATATAGATTTATGCACGGGACGAGAAGAAAGGTTTGTGGTTTACTAACACTGTCAGATCTTGTGTTGTTAAATCATGAAGAAATATAGATTTATGCACGGGACGAGAAGAAAGGCTTGTGGTTTACTAACACTGTCAGATCTTGTGTTGTTAAATCATGAAGAAATATAGATTTATGCACGGACGAGAAGAAAGGTTTGTGGTTTACTGATACTGTCAGATCTTGTGTTCTAAACTCATGAAGAAATATTGATGTATGCACGGGACGAGAAGAAAGGTTTGTGATTGACTGACAATGTCATATCCTGTGGCGTTAACTCAAGATCAAATATTCATGTGTGCACGGGACGAGAAGAATGGATTGTAATAAATGATACTGTCAGATCTTATGGCGGTAACTCATGAAGAAATATTGATGTGTGCACGAGAATAAGGCTTTGTGATTAACTGACACTGTCAGATCTTGTAGTGTTAACTCATGAAGAAATATTGAAGTGTGCACGGGGCGAGAAGAATGGTTTGTCGTTTACTGACACTGTCATATCTTGTGGGGTTAACACATGAAGAAATATTGATGTGTGAAATGCAAGAGAAGAATGGTTTGTGGTTTACTGACACTGTCAGATCTTTTAGCATTAACTGATGAAGAAATATTGATGTGTATATGGGGCAAGAAGAATAGTTTGTGGTTTACTGACACTGTCAGATCTTGCAGCATTAATTCATGAAGAAATATTGATGTGTGCATGGGGCAAAAAGAACGGTTTGCGGCTTACCGGCACTGTCAGATCTTGTAGCATTAACTCATGAAGAAATATTGATGTATGCATGAGGCAAGAAGAATGGTCTTTGGTTTACTGACACTGTCAGATCTTGTAGCATTAACTCATGAAGAAATATTGAAGTATGCTCGGGGCAAGAAGAATGGTTTGTGGATTACTGACAGTGTCAGATCTTGTGGTGTTAACTCATGAAGAAATATTAATGTGTGCATGGGCTAAGAAGAATGGTTTGTAACTGATTGACAATGTCATATCCTGTGGCGTTAACTCATGAAGATATATTGATGTGTGCACAGGACGAGAAGAATGGTTTGTGGTTTACATACACTGGTAGACCTTGTGTTGTTAACTCATGAAGAAATATAGATGTGTGCACGGGGCGAGAAGATAAGTTTGTGGATTACTGACGCTGTCAGATGTTGTAGTATTAACTCATGAAGAAATATTGATGTGTACACGGGACGAGAAGAATGGTTTGTGGTTACTGATAGTGTCAGTACTTGTGGTGCTAACTCATGAAGAAATATTGATGTGTGTATGTGCCAAGAAGAATGGTTTGTGATTGACTAACAATGTCATATCTTGTGGCGTTAACTCATGAAGAAATATTGTAGTGTGCACGGGGCGAGAAGAATGGTTTGTGATTGACTAACAATGTCATATCTTGTGGCGTTAACTCATGAAGAAATATTGATGTGTGCACGGGGCGAGAAGAATGGTTTGCGATTGACTGACAATGTCATATCTTGTGGCGTTAAATCATGAAGAAATATTGATGTGTGCACAGGCCGAGAAGAATGGTTTGTGATTCACTGAAACTGTCAGATCTTGTAGTGTGAACTCATGGAGAAATATTGATGTGTGAACGGGGGAGAAGAAAGACTTGGGAATGACTGACAATGTCATATTTTGTGGCATTAACTCATGAAGAAATATTGCTGTGTGCATGGGGAGAGAAAATGGTGTGTGATTAAGTGACACTGTCAGATCTTGTAGTGTTAACTCATGAAGAAATATAGATGTGTGCACGGGGCGAGAAGAATGGTTTGTGATTGACTGATACTGTCAGATCTTGTGGGGCTAACTCCTGCAGAAATATTGATGTGTGTACGAGGAAAGAAGAATGGTTTGTGATTAACTGACACTGTCAGATCTTGTAGTGTTAACTCATGAAGAAATAATGATGTGTGCACGGGGCGAGAAGAATGGTTTGTGGTTTACTGACACTGTCAGATCTTGCAGCATTAATTCATGAAGAAATATTGATGTGTGCATGCGGCAAAAAGAATGGTTTGCGGTTTACTGACACTGTCAGATCTTGTAGCATTAACTCATGAAGAAATATTGATGCATGCATGCGGCAAGAAGAATGGTTTGTGGTTTACTGACACTGTCAGATCTTTTAGCATTAACTCATGAAGAAATATTGATGTATGCATGGGGCAAGAAGAATGGTTTGTGGTTTACTGACACTGTCAGATCTTTTAGCATTAACTCATGAAGAAATATTGATGTGTGCATGCGGAAAGAAGAATGGTTTGTGGTTTACTGACACTGTCAGATCTTTTAGCATTAACTCATGAAGAAATATTGATGTATGCATGGGGCAAGTAGAATGGTTTGTGGTTTACTGACACTGTCAGATCTTTTAGCACTAACTCATGAAGAAATATTGATGTGTGCATGGGGCAAGAAGAATGTTTTGTGGTTTACTGACACTGACAGATCTTGTAGCATTCACCCCTGAACAAATACTGATGTGTGCACGGGGCGAGAAGAATGGTTTGTGGTTTACTGACACTTCAGATCTCGTAGCATTAACTCACGAAGAAACATTGAGGTGTGCACGGAGCGAGAAGAGTGGTTTGTGATTGACTGTCACTGTCAGATCTTGTGGCGTTAACTCATGAAGAAATATTGATGTGTGGATGGGACGAGAAGAATGGTTTGTGGTTTACTGACATTGTCCGATCTTGTGGCGTTAATTCATGAAGAAATATTGATGTGTACACCGAGCGAGAAGAATGTTTTGTGGTTTACTGACACTGTCAGATCTGGTGGCATTAACTCATGACGAAATATTGATGTGTGCATGGAGCGAGAAGAATGGTTTGTGGTTTACTGACACTGTCAGATCTTGCGGCATTAACTCATGAAGAAAAATTGATGTGTGCACGGGGCGAGAAGAATTGTTTGTGATTGACTGACACTGTCAGATCTTGTGGCGTTAACTCATGAAGAAATATTGATGTGTGCATGGGGCAAGAAGAATGGTTTGTGGTTTACTGACAGTGTCAGATCTTGTGGTGTTAACTCATGAAGAAATATCGATGTGTGCACAGGGCGAGAAGAATGGTTTGTGATTGACTGACGCTGTCAGATCTTGTGGCATTAACTCATCAAGAAATATTAATGTGTGCACGGGGCGAGAAGAATGGTTTGTGATTGACCGATGCTGTCAGATCTTGTGGCGCTAACTAATGAAGAAATATTGATGTGTGCACGGGGCAAGAAGAATGGTTTGTGGTTTACTGACACTGTCAGATCTGGCAGCATTAATTTAGGAAGAAATATTGATGTGTGCATGCGGCAAAAAGAATGGTTTGCGGTTTACTGACACTGTCAGATGTAGCATTAACTCATGAAGAAATATTGATGTATGCATGGGGCAAGAAGAATGGTTTGTGGTTTACTGACACTGTCATATCTTTTAGCACTAACTCGTGAAGAAATATTGATATGTGCATGGGGCAAGAAGAATGTTTTGTTGTTTACTGACAGTGTCAGATCTTGTAGCATTAACTCATGAAGAAATATTGATGTGTGCATGGGGCAAGAAGAATGTTTTGTGGTTTACTGACACTGTCAGATCTTGTAGCATTAACTCATGAAGAAATATTGATGTATGCATGGGGCAAGAAGAATGGTTTGTGGTTTACTGACAGTGTCGGATCTTGTAGCATTAACTCATGAAGATATATTGATGTGTGCATAAGGCAAGAAGAATGTTTTGTTGTTTACTGACAGTGTCAGATCTTGTAGTGTTAACTCATGAAGAAATATAGATCTGTGCACGGGGCGAGAAGAATGGTTTGTGATTGACTGATACTGTCAGATCTTGTGGGGCTAACTCCTGCAGAAATACTGATGTGTGCACGAGGAAAGAAGAATGGTTTGTGATTAACTGACACTGTCAGATCTTGTAGAGTTAACTCATGAAGAAATACTGGTGTGTGCACGGGGCGAGAAGTATGGTTTGTGGTTTACTGACACTGTCAGATCTTGTGGTGTTAACTCATGAAGAAATATTGATGTGTCAACAAGAAGAGAAGAATGGTTTGTGGTTTACTGACACTGTCAGATCTTGTAGCATTAACTCATGAAGAAATAATGATGTGTAAACGGGACGAGAAGAATGGTTTGTGGTGTACTGACAGTGTCAGATTTTGTAGTGTTAACTCATGAAGAAATATTGATGTGTGTATGGCCCAAGAAAAATGTTTTGTGTTTGACTAACAATGTCACATCTTGTGGCGTTAACTCATGAAGAAATATTCATTTGTGCACGGGGCGAGAAGAATGGTTTGTGGTTTACTGACACTGTCAGATCTTGTAGTGTTAACTCATGAAGAAATAATGATGTGTATACGGGACGAGAAGAATGGTTTGTGGTGTACTGACAGTGTCAGATCTTGTAGTGTTAACTCATGAAGAAATATTGATGTGTGTATGGCCCAAGAAGAATGTTTTGTGATTGACTAACAATGTCACATCTTGTGGCGTTAACTCATGAAGAAATATAGATTTATGCACGGGACGAGAAGAATGGTTTGTGGTTTACTAACACTGTCAGATCTTGTAGTGTTAACTCATGAAGAAATATTGATGTGTGCACGGGGCTGGTAGAATGGTTTGTGGATTACAGACACTGTCAGATCTTGTAGTGTTAACTCATGAAGAAATAATGATGTGTATACGGGACGAGAAGAATGGTTTGTGGTGTACTGACAGTGTCAGATCTTGTAGTGTTAACTCATGAAGAAATATTGATGTGTGTATGGCCCAAGAAGAATGTTTTGTGATTGACTAACAATGTCACATCTTGTGTTGTTAAATCATGAAGAAATATAGATTTATGCACGGGACGAGAAGAAAGGTTTGTGGTTTACTAACACTGTCAAATCTTGTGTTGTTAAATCATGAAGAAATATAGATTTATGCACGGGACGAGAAGAAAGGTTTGTGGTTTACTAACACTGTCAGATCTTGTGTTGTTAAATCATGAAGAAATATAGATTTATGCACGGGAGGAGAAGAAAGGTTTGTGGTTTACTAACACTGTCAGATCTTGTGTTGTTAAATCATGAAGAAATATAGATTTATGCACGGGACGAGAAGAAAGGTTTGTGGTTTACTAACACTGTCAGATCTTGTGTTGTTAAATCATGAAGAAATATAGATTTATGCACGGGACGAGAAGAAAGGCTTGTGGTTTACTAACACTGTCAGATCTTGTGTTGTTAAATCATGAAGAAATATAGATTTATGCACGGGACGAGAAGAAAGGTTTGTGGTTTACTAACACTGTCAGATCTTGTGTTGTTAAATCATGAAGAAATATAGATTTATGCACGGGACGAGAAGAAGGGTTTGTGGTTTACTAACACTGTCAGATCTTGTGTTGTTAAATCATGAAGAAATATAGATTTATGCACGGGACGAGAAGAAAGGTTTGTGGTTTACTAACACTGTCAGATCTTGTGTTGTTAAATCATGAAGAAATATAGATTTATGCACGGGACGAGAAGAAAGGCTTGTGGTTTACTAACACTGTCAGATCTTGTGTTGTTAAATCATGAAGAAATATAGATTTATGCACGGGACGAGAAGAAAGGTTTGTGGTTTACTGATACTGTCAGATCTTGTGTTCTAAACTCATGAAGAAATATTGATGTATGCACGGGACGAGAAGAAAGGTTTGTGATTGACTGACAATGTCATATCCTGTGGCGTTAACTCAAGATCAAATATTCATGTGTGCACGGGACGAGAAGAATGGATTGTAATAAATGATACTGTCAGATCTTATGGCGGTAACTCATGAAGAAATATTGATGTGTGCACGAGAATAAGGCTTTGTGATTAACTGACACTGTCAGATCTTGTAGTGTTAACTCATGAAGAAATATTGAAGTGTGCACGGGGCGAGAAGAATGGTTTGTCGTTTACTGACACTGTCATATCTTGTGGGGTTAACACATGTAGAAATATTGATGTGTGAAATGCAAGAGAAGAATGGTTTGTGGTTTACTGACACTGTCAGATCTTTTAGCATTAACTGATGAAGAAATATTGATGTGTATATGGGGCAAGAAGAATAGTTTGTGGTTTACTGACACTGTCAGATCTTGCAGCATTAATTCATGAAGAAATATTGATGTGTGCATGGGGCAAAAAGAACGGTTTGCGGCTTACCGGCACTGTCAGATCTTGTAGCATTAACTCATGAAGAAATATTGATGTATGCATGGGGCAAGAAGAATGGTCTTTGGTTTACTGACACTGTCAGATCTTGTAGCATTAACTCATGAAGAAATATTGAAGTATGCTCGGGGCAAGAAGAATGGTTTGTGGATTACTGACAGTGTCAGATCTTGTGGTGTTAACTCATGAAGAAATATTAATGTGTGCATGGGCTAAGAAGAATGGTTTGTAACTGATTGACAATGTCATATCCTGTGGCGTTAACTCATGAAGATATATTGATGTGTGCACAGGACGAGAAGAATGGTTTGTGGTTTACATACACTGGTAGACCTTGTGTTGTTAACTCATGAAGAAATATAGATGTGTGCACGGGGCGAGAAGATAAGTTTGTGGATTACTGACGCTGTCAGATGTTGTAGTATTAACTCATGAAGAAATATTGATGTGTACACGGGACGAGAAGAATGGTTTGTGGTTACTGATAGTGTCAGTACTTGTGGTGCTAACTCATGAAGAAATATTGATGTGTGTATGTGCCAAGAAGAATGGTTTGTGATTGACTAACAATGTCATATCTTGTGGCGTTAACTCATGAAGAAATATTGTAGTGTGCACGGGGCGAGAAGAATGGTTTGTGATTGACTAACAATGTCATATCTTGTGGCGTTAACTCATGAAGAAATATTGATGTGTGCACGGGGCGAGAAGAATGGTTTGCGATTGACTGACAATGTCATATCTTGTGGCGTTAAATCATGAAGAAATATTGATGTGTGCACAGGCCGAGAAGAATGGTTTGTGATTCACTGAAACTGTCAGATCTTGTAGTGTGAACTCATGGAGAAATATTGATGTGTGAACGGGGGAGAAGAAAGACTTGGGAATGACTGACAATGTCATATCTTGTGGCATTAACTCATGAAGAAATATTGCTGTGTGCATGGGGAGAGAAAATGGTGTGTGATTAAGTGACACTATCAGATCTTGTAGTGTTAACTCATGAAGAAATATAGATGTGTGCACGGGGCGAGAAGAATGGTTTGTGATTGGCTGATACTGTCAGATCTTGTGGGGCTAACTCCTGCAGAAATATTGATGTGTGTACGAGGAAAGAAGAATGGTTTGTGATTAACTGACACTGTCAGATCTTGTAGTGTTAACTCATGAAGAAATAATGATGTGTGCACGGGGCGAGAAGAATGGTTTGTGGTTTACTGACACTGTCAGATCTTGCAGCATTAATTCATGAAGAAATATTGATGTGTGCATGCGGCAAAAAGAATGGTTTGCGGTTTACTGACACTTTCAGATCTTGTAGCATTAACTCATGAAGAAATATTGATGCATGCATGCGGCAAGAAGAATGGTTTGTGGTTTACTGACACTGTCAGATCTTTTAGCATTAACTCATGAAGAAATATTGATGTATGCATGGGGCAAGAAGAATGGTTTGTGGTTTACTGACACTGTCAGATCTTTTAGCATTAACTCATGAAGAAATATTGATGTGTGCATGCGGAAAGAAGAATGGTTTGTGGTTTACTGACACTGTCAGATCTTTTAGCATTAACTCATGAAGAAATATTGATGTATGCATGGGGCAAGTAGAATGGTTTGTGGTTTACTGACACTGTCAGATCTTTTAGCACTAACTCATGAAGAAATATTGATGTGTGCATGGGGCAAGAAGAATGTTTTGTGGTTTACTGACACTGACAGATCTTGTAGCATTCACCCCTGAACAAATACTGATGTGTGCACGGGGCGAGAAGAATGGTTTGTGGTTTACTGACACTTCAGATCTCGTAGCATTAACTCACGAAGAAACATTGAGGTGTGCACGGAGCGAGAAGAGTGGTTTGTGATTGACTGTCACTGTCAGATCTTGTGGCGTTAACTCATGAAGAAATATTGATGTGTGGATGGGACGAGAAGAATGGTTTGTGGTTTACTGACATTGTCCGATCTTGTGGCGTTAATTCATGAAGAAATATTGATGTGTACACCGAGCGAGAAGAATGTTTTGTGGTTTACTGACACTGTCAGATCTGGTGGCATTAACTCATGACGAAATATTGATGTGTGCATGGAGCGAGAAGAATGGTTTGTGGTTTACTGACACTGTCAGATCTTGCGGCATTAACTCATGAAGAAAAATTGATGTGTGCACGGGGCGAGAAGAATTGTTTGTGATTGACTGACACTGTCAGATCTTGTGGCGTTAACTCATGAAGAAATATTGATGTGTGCATGGGGCAAGAAGAATGGTTTGTGGTTTACTGACAGTGTCAGATCTTGTGGTGTTAACTCATGAAGAAATATCGATGTGTGCACAGGGCGAGAAGAATGGTTTGTGATTGACTGACGCTGTCAGATCTTGTGGCATTAACTCATCAAGAAATATTAATGTGTGCACGGGGCGAGAAGAATGGTTTGTGATTGACCGATGCTGTCAGATCTTGTGGCGCTAACTAATGAAGAAATATTGATGTGTGCACGGGGCAAGAAGAATGGTTTGTGATTGACTGACACTGTCAGATCCTGTGGCGCTAACTCATGAAGAAATATTGAGGTGTGCACGGGGCAAGAAAAATGGTTTGTGGTTTACTTACACTGTCAGATCTTGTGGTGTTAACTCATGAAGAAATACTGTAGTGTGCATGGGGCGAGAAGAATGGTTTGTGGTTTACTCACACTGTCAGATCTTGTGGTGTTAACTCATGAAGAAATATTGATGTGTGCATGGGGCAAGAAAAATGGTTTGTGATTGACTAACACTGTCAAATCTTGTGGCGCTAACTAATGAACAAATATTGATGTGTGCCCGAGGCAAGAAGAATGGTTTGTGGTTTACTGACACTGTCAGATCTTGTGGTGTTAACTCATGAAGAAATATTGCTGTATGCACGGGGCAAGAAGAATGGTTTGTGGTTTACTGACACTGGCAGATAATGTAGTGTTACCTCATAAAGAAATATTGATGTGCGCACGGGGTAAGAAGAATGGTTTGTGGATTACTGACACTGTCAGATCTTGTTGTGTTAACTCATGAAGAAATATTGATGTGTACACGGTGCGAGAAGAATGGTTTGTGGTTTACTGACAGTATCATATTTTGTGGAGTTAACTCATGAAGAAATATTGAAGTGTGCATGGGCCAAGAAGAATGTTTTGTAATTGACTGACAATGTCATATCTTGTGGCGTTAGCTCATGAAGAAATATTGATGTGTGCACGGGGCTGGTAGAATGGTTTGTGGATTACTGACACTGGCAGATCTTGTAGTGTTAACTCATGAAGAAATAATGATGTGTATACGGGACGAGAAGAATGGTTTGTGGTGTACTGACAGTGTCAGATCTTGTAGTGTTAACTCATGAAGAAATATTGATGTGTGTATGGCCCAAGAAGAATGTTTTGTGATTGACTAACAATGTCACATCTTGTGGCGTTAACTCATGAAGAAATATTCATGTGTGCACGGGGCGAGAAGAATGGTTTGTGGTTTACTGACACTGGCAGATCTTGTGTTGTTAAATCATGAAGAAATATAGATTTATGCACGGGACGAGAAGAAAGGTTTGTGGTTTACTAACACTGTCAGATCTTGTGTTGTTAAATCATGAAGAAATATTGATGTGTGCACGGGACGAGAAGAAAGGTTTGTGCTTTACTAACACTGTCAGATCTTGTGTTGTTAAATCATGAAGAAATATAGATTTATGCACGGGACGAGAAGAAAGGTTTGTGGTTTACTAACACTGTCAGATCTTGTGTTGTTAAATCATGAAGAAATATAGATTTATGCACGGGACGAGAAGAAAGGTTTGTGGTTTACTAACACTGTCAGATCTTGTGTTGTTAAATCATGAAGAAATATAGATTTATGCACGGGACGAGAAGAAAGGTTTGTGGTTTACTAACACTGTCAGATCTTGTGTTGTTAAATCATGAAGAAATATAGATTTATGCACGGGACGAGAAGAAAGGTTTGTGGTTTACTAACACTGTCAGATCTTGTGTTGTTAAATCATGAAGAAATATAGATTTATGCACGGGACGAGAAGAAAGGTTTGTGGTTTACTGATACTGTCAGATCTTGTGTTCTAAACTCATGAAGAAATATTGATGTATGCACGGGACGAGAAGAAAGGTTTGTGATTGACTGACAATGTCATATCCTGTGGCGTTAACTCAAGATCAAATATTCATGTGTGCACGGGACGAGAAGAATGGATTGTAATAAATGATACTGTCAGATCTTGTGGCGGTAACTCATGAAGAAATATTGATGTGTGCACGAGAATAAGGCTTTGTGATTAACTGACACTGTCAGATCTTGTAGTGTTAACTCATGAAGAAATATTGAAGTGTGCACGGGGCGAGAAGAATGGTTTGTCGTTTACTGACACTGTCATATCTTGTGGGGTTAACACATGAAGAAATATTCATGTGTGAAATGCAAGAGAAGAATGGTTTGTGGTTTACTGACACTGACAGATCTTGCAGCATTAATTCATGAAGAAATATTGATGCGTGCATGGGGCAAAAAGAACGGTTTGCGGCTTACCGGCACTGTCAGATCTTGTAGCATTAACTCATGAAGAAATATTGATGTATGCATGGGGCAAGAAGAATGGTCTTTGGTTTACTGACACTGTCAGATCTTGTAGCATTAACTCATGAAGAAATATTGAAGTATGCTCGGGGCAAGAAGAATGGTTTGTGGATTACTGACACTGTCAGATTTTGTAGTGTTAACTCGTGAAGATATATTGATGTGTAGAAGGGGCGAGAAGAATTGTTTGTGGTTTACTGACAGTGTCAGATCTTGTGGTGTTAACTCATGAAGAAATATTAATGTGTGCATGGGCTAAGAAGAATGGTTTGTAACTGATTGACAATGTCATATCCTGTGGCGTTAACTCATGAAGATATATTGATGTGTGCACAGGACGAGAAGAACGGTTTGTGGTTTACATACACTGGTAGACCTTGTGTTGTTAACTCATGAAGAAATATAGATGTGTGCACTGGGCGAGAAGATAAGTTTGTGGATTACTGACGCTGTCAGATCTTGTAGTATTAACTCATGAAGAAATATTGATGTGTACACGGGACGAGAAGAATGGTTTGTGGTTACTGATAGTGTCAGTACGTGTGGTGCTAACTCATGAAGAAATATTGATGTGTGTATGTGCCAAGAAGAATGGTTTGTGATTGACTAACAATGTCATATCTTGTGGCGTTAACTCATGAAGAAATATTGATGTGTGCACGGGGCGAGAAGAATGGTTTGTGATTGACTAACAATGTCATATCTTGTGGCGTTAACTCATGAAGAACTATTGATGTGTGCACGGGGCGAGAAGAATGGTTTGCGATTGACTGACAATGTCATATCTTATGGCGTTAAATCATGAAGAAATATTGATGTGTGCACAGGCCGAGAAGAATGGTTTGTGATTCACTGAAACTGTCAGATCTTGTAGTGTGAACTCATGGAGAAATATTGATGTGTGAACGGGGGAGAAGAAAGACTTGGGAATGACTGACAATGTCATATTTTGTGGCATTAACTCATGAAGAAATATTGCTGTGTGCATGGGGTGAGAAAATGGTTTGTGATTAAGTGACACTGTCAGATCTTGTAGTGTTAACTCATGAAGAAATATAGATCTGTGCACGGGGCGAGAAGAATGGTTTGTGATTGACTGGAACTATCAGATCTTGTGGGGCTAACTCCTGCAGAAATATTGATGTGTGCACGAGGAAAGAAGAATGGTTTGTGATTAACTGACGCTGTCAGATCTTGTAGTGTTAGCTCATGAAGAAATACTGGTGTGTGCACGGGGCGAGAAGTATGGTTTGTGGTTTACTGACACTGTCAGATCTTGTGGTGTTAACTCATGAAGAAATATTGATGTGTGAACAAGAAGAGAAGAATGGTTTGTGGTTTACTGACACTGTCAGATCTTGTAGCATTAACTCATGAAGAAATATTGATGTGTGCATGGGGCAAGAAGAATGGTTTACTGACACTGTCAGATCTGGCAGCATTAATTTATGAAGAAATATTGATGTGTGCATGCGGCAAAAAGAATGTTTTGCGGTTTACTGACACTGTCAGATGTTGTAGCATTAACTCATGAAGAAATATTGATGTATGCATGGGGCAAGAAGAATGGTTTGTGGTTTACTGACACTGTCAGATCTTTTAGCACTAACTCATGAAGAAATATTGATATGTGCATGGGACAAGAAGAATGTTTTGTGGTTTACTGACACTGTCAGATCTTGTAGCATTAACTCATGAAGAAATATTGATGTATGCATGGGGCAAGAAGAATGGTTTGTGGTTTACTGACAGTGTCGGATCTTGTAGCATTAACTCATGAAGATATATTGATGTGTGCATGGGGCAAGAAGAATGTTTTGTTGTTTACTGACAGTGTCAGATCTTGTAGTGTTAACTCATGAAGAAATATAGATCTGTGCACGGGGCGAGAAGAATGGTTTGTGATTGACTGATACTGTCAGATCTTGTGGGGCTAACTCCTGCAGAAATATTGATGTGTGCACGAGGAAAGAAGAATGGTTTGTGATTAACTGACACTGTCAGATCTTGTAGTGTTAACTCATGAACAAATACTGGTGTGTGCACGGGGCGAGAAGTATGGTTTGTGGTTTACTGACACTGTCAGATCTTGTGGTGTTAACTCATGAAGAAATATTGATGTGTCAACAAGAAGAGAAGAATGGTTTGTGGTTTACTGACACTGTCAGATCTGGTAGCATTAACTCATGAAGAAATATTGATGTGTGCATGGGGCAAGAAGAATGGTTTGTGGTTTACTGACAGTGTCAGATCTTGTAGTGTTAACTCATGAAGAAATATTGATGTGTGCATGGGGCAAGAAGAATGGTTTGCGGTTTACTGACACTGTCAGATGTTGTAGCATTAACTCATGAAGAAATATTGATGTATGCATGGGGCTAGAAGAATGGTTTGTGATTTACTGACACTGTCAGATCTTTTAGCACTAACTCATGAAGAAATATTGATGTGTGCATGGGGCAAGAAGAATGGTTTGTGGTTTACTGACACTGTCAGATCTTGCAGCATTAATTTATGAAGAAATATTGATGTGTGCATGCGGCAAAAAGATAGGTTTGCGGTTTACTGACACTGTCAGATGTTGTAGCATTAACTCATGAAGAAATATTGATGTATGCATGGGGCTAGAAGAATGGTTTGTGATTTACTGACACTGTCAGATCTTTTAGCACTAACTCATGAAGTAATATTGATGTATGCATGGGGCTAGAAGAATGGTTTGTGATTTACTGACACTGTCAGATCTTGTAGCATTAACTCATGAAGAAATATTGATGTATGCATGGGGCAAGAAGAATGGTTTGTGGTTTACTGACAGTGTCGGATCTTGTAGCATTAACTCATGAAGATATATTGATGTGTGCATGGGGCAAGAAGAATGTTTTGTTGTTTACTGACAGTGTCAGATCTTGTAGCATTAACTCATGAAGAAATATTGATGTATGCATGGGGCAAGAAGAATGGATTGTGGTTTACTGACAGTGTCAGATCTTGTAGCATTAACTCATGAAGAAATATTGATGTGTGCATGGGGCAAGAAGAAGGTTTTGTGGTTTACTGACATTGTCAGATTTTGTAGCATTAACTCATGAAGAAATATTGATGTATGCATGGGGCAAGAAGAATGGTTTGTGGTTTACTGACACTGTCAGATCTTTTAGCACTAACTCATGAAGAAATATTGATGTGTGCATGGGGCAAGAAGAATGTTTTGTTGTTTACTGACAGTGTAAGATCTTGTAGCATTCACCCATGAACAAATACTGATGTGTGCACGGGGCGAGAAGAATGGTTTGTGGTTTACTGACACTTCAGATCTTGTAGCATTAACTCACGAAGAAACATTGAGGTGTGCACGGAGCGAGAAGAATGGTTTGTGGTTTACTGACATTGTCAGATCTTGTGGCGTTAATTCATGAAGAAATATTGATGTGTACACCGAGCGAGAAGAATGTTTTGTGGTTTACTGACACTGTCAGATCTTGTGGCATTAACTCATGACGAAATATTGATGTGTGCACGGGGCAAAAAGAATGGTTTGTGGTTTACTGACACTGGCAGATAATGTAGTGTTACCTCATGAAGAAATATTGATGTGCGCACGGGGTAAGAAGAATGGTTTGTGGATTACTGACACTGTCAGATCTTGTGTTAACTCATGAAGAAATATTGATGTGTACACGGTGCGAGAAGAATGGTTTGTGGTTTACTGACAGTATCATATCTTGTGGAGTTAACTCATGAAGAAATATTGAAGTGTGCATGGGCCAAGAAGAATGTTTTGTAATTGACTGACAATGTATATCTTGTGGCGTTAACTCATGAAGAAATATTGATGTGTGCACGGGGCTGGAAGAATGGTTTGTGGATTACTGACACTGTCAGATCTTGTAGTGTTAACTCATGAAGAAATAATGATGTGTAAACGGGACGAGAAGAATGGTTTGTGGTGTACTGACAGTGTCAGATCTTGTAGTGTTAACTCATGAAGAAATATTGATGTGTGTATGGCCCAAGAAAAATGTTTTGTGTTTGACTAACAATGTCACATCTTGTGGCGTTAACTCATGAAGAAATATTCATTTGTGCACGGGGCGAGAAGAATGGTTTGTGGTTTACTGACACTGTCAGATCTTGTAGTGTTAACTCATGAAGAAATAATGATGTGTATACGGGACGAGAAGAATGGTTTGTGGTGTACTGACAGTGTCAGATCTTGTAGTGTTAACTCATGAAGAAATATTGATGTGTGTACCGCCCAAGAAGAATGTTTTGTGATTGACTAACAATGTCACATCTTGTGGCGTTAACTCATGAAGAAATATTGATTTATGCACGGGACGAGAAGAATGGTTTGTGGTTTACTAACACTGTCAGATCTTGTAGTGTTAACTCATGAAGAAATATTGATGTGTGCACGGGGCTGGTAGAATGGTTTGTGGATTACAGACACTGTCAAATCTTGTAGTGTTAACTCATGAAGAAATAATGATGTGTATACGGGACGAGAAGAATGGTTTGTGGTGTACTGACAGTGTCAGATCTTGTAGTGTTAACTCATGAAGAAATATTGATGTGTGTATGTCCCAAGAAGAATGTTTTGTGATTGACTAACAATGTCACATCTTGTGGCGTTAAATCATGAAGAAATATAGATTTATGCACGGGACGAGAAGAATGGTTTGTGGTTTACTAACACTGTCACATCTTGTGTTGTTAAATCATGAAGAAATATAGATTTATGCACGGGACGAGAAGAAAGGTTTGTGGTTTACTAACACTATCAAATCTTGTGTTGTTAAATCATGAAGAAATATAGATTTATGCACGGGACGAGAAGAAAGGTTTGTGGTTTACTAACACTGTCAGATCTTGTGTTGTTAAATCATGAAGAAATATAGATTTATGCACGGGAGGAGAAGAAAGGTTTGTGGTTTACTAACACTGTCAGATCTTCTGTTGTTAAATCATGAAGAAATATAGATTTATGCACGGGACGAGAAGAAAGGCTTGTGGTTTACTAACACTGTCAGATCTTGTGTTGTTAAATCATGAAGAAATATAGATTTATGCACGGGACGAGAAGAAAGGTTTGTGGTTTACTAACACTGTCAGATCTTGTGTTGTTAAATCATGAAGAAATATAGATTTATGCACGGAACGAGAAGAAGGGTTTGTGGTTTACTAACACTGTCAGATCTTGTGGGGTTAACACATGAAGAAATATTGATGTGTGAAATGCAAGAGAAGAATGGTTTGTGGTTTACTGACACTGTCAGATCTTTTAGCATTAACTGATGAAGAAATATTGATGTGAATATGGGGCAAGAAGAATAGTTTGTAGTTTACTGACACTGTCAGATCTTGCAGCATTAATTCATGAAGAAATATTGATGTGTGCATGGGGCAAAAAGAACGGTTTGCGGCTTACCGGCACTGTCAGATCTTGTAGCACTAACTCATGAAGAAATATTGATGTATGCATGGGGAGAGAAAACGGTTTGTGATTAAGTAACACTGTCAGATCTTGTAGTGTTAACTCATGAAGAAATATAGATCTGTGCACGGGGCGAGAAGAATGGTTTGTGATTGACTGATACTGTCAGATCTTGTGGGGCTAACTCCTGCAGAAATATTGATGTGTGCACGAGGAAAGAAGAATGGTTTGTGATTAACTGACACTGTCAGATCTTGTAGTGTTTACTCATGAAGAAATACTGGTGTGTGCACGGGGCGAGAAGTATGGTTTGTGGTTTACTGACACTGTCAGATCTTGTGGTGTTAACTCATGAAGAAATATTGATGTGTGAACAAGAAGAGAAGAATGGTTTGTGGTTTACTGACACTGTCAGATCTTGAAGCATTAACTCATGAAGAAATATTGATGTGTGCATGGGGCAAGAAGAATGGTTTGTGGTTTACTGACACTGTCAGATGTTGTAGCATTAACTCATGAAGAAATATTGATGTATGCATGGGGCAAGAAGAATGGTTTGTGGTTTACTGACACTGTCAGATCTTTTAGCACTAACTCATGAAGAAATATTGATGTGTGCATGGGGCAAGAAGAATGTTTTGTTGTTTACTGACAATGTCAGATCTTGTAGAATTAACTCATGAAGAAATATTGATGTATGCATGGGGCAAGAAGAATGGTTTGTGTTTTACTGACAGTGTCAGATCTTGTAGCATTAACTCATGAAGAAATATTGATGTGTGCATGGGGCAAGAAGAATGTTTTGTGGTTTACTGACATTGTCAGATCTTGTAGCATTAACTCATGAAGAAATATTGATGTATGCATGGGGCAAGAAGAATGGTTTGTGGTTTACTGACACTGTCAGATCTTTTAGCACTAACTCATGAAGAAATATTGATGTGTGCATGGGGCAAGAAGAATGTTTTGTTGTTTACTAACAGTGTCAGATCTTGTAGCATTCACCCATGAACAAATACTGATGTGTGCACGGGGCGAGAAGAATGGTTTGTGGTTTACTGACACTTCAGATCTTGTAGCATTAACTCACGAAGAAACATTGAGGTGTGCACGGAGCGAGAAGAATGGTTTGTGATTGACTGTCACTGTCAGATCTTGTGGCGTTAACTCATGAAGAAATATTGATGTGTGGATGGGACGAGAAGAATGGTTTGTGGTTTACTGACATTGTCAGATCTTGTGGCGTTAATTCATGAAGAAATATTGATGTGTACACCGAGCGAGAAGAATGTTTTGTGGTTTACTGACACTGTCAGATCTTGTGGCATTAACTCATGACGAAATATTGATGTGTGCATGGAGCGAGAAGAATGGTTTGTGGTTTACTGACACTGTCAGATCTTGCGGCATTAACTCATGAAGAAAAATTGATGTGTGCACGGGGCGAGAAGAATTGTTTGTGGTTTACTGACAGTGTCAGATCTTGTGGTGTTAACTCATGAAGAAATATCGATGTGTGCACAGGGCGAGATGAATGGTTTGTGATTGACTGACGCTGTCAGATCTTGTGGCATTAACTCATGAAGAAATATTAATGTGTGCACGGGGCGAGAAGAATGGTTTGTGATTGACCGATGCTGTCAGATCTTGTGGCGCTAACTAATGAAGAAATATTGATGTGTGCACGGGGCAAGAAGAATGGTTTGTGATTGACTGACAATGTCATATCTTGTGGCGTTAACTCATGAAGAAATATTGATGTGTGCACGGGGCTGGTAGAATGGTTTGTGGATTACTGACACTGTCAGATCTTGTAGTGTTAACTCATGAAGAAATAATGATGTGTAAACGGGACGAGGAGAATGGTTTGTGGTGTACTGACAGTGTCAGATCTTGTAGTGTTAACTCATGAAGAAATATTGATGTGTGTATGGCCCAAGAAAAATGTTTTGTGTTTGACTAACAATGTCACATCTTGTGGCGTTAACTCATGAAGAAATATAGATTTATGCACGGGACGAGAAGAATGGTTTGTGGTTTACTAACACTGTCAGATCTTGTAGTGTTAACTCATGAAGAAATTATGATGTGTGCACGGGGCTGGTAGAATGGTTTGTGGATTACAGACACTGTCAGATCTTGATGTGTTAACTCATTAAGAAATAATGATGTGTATACGGGACGAGAAGAATGGTTTGTAGTGTACTGACAGTGTCAGATCTTGTAGTGTTAACTCATGAAGAAATATTGATGTGTGTATGGCCCAAGAAGAATGTTTTGTGATTGACTAACAATGTCACATCTTGTGTTGTTAAATCATGAAGAAATATAGATTTATGCACGGGACGAGAAGAAAGGTTTGTGGTTTACTAACACTGTCAAATCTTGTGTTGTTAAATCATGAAGAAATATAGATTTATGCACGGGACGAGAAGAAAGGTTTGTGGTTTACTAACACTGTCAGATCTTGTGTTGTTAAATCATGAAGAAATATAGATTTATGCACGGGAGGAGAAGAAAGGTTTGTGGTTTACTAACACTGTCAGATCTTGTGTTGTTAAATCATGAAGAAATATAGATTTATGCACGGGACGAGAAGAAAGGTTTGTGGTTTACTAACACTGTCAGATCTTGTGTTGTTAAATCATGAAGAAATATAGATTTATGCACGGGACGAGAAGAAAGGCTTGTGGTTTACTAACACTGTCAGATCTTGTGTTGTTAAATCATGAAGAAATATAGATTTATGCACGGGACGAGAAGAAAGGTTTGTGGTTTACTAACACTGTCAGATCTTGTGTTGTTAAATCATGAAGAAATATAGATTTATGCACGGGACGAGAAGAAGGGTTTGTGGTTTACTAACACTGTCAGATCTTGTGTTGTTAAATCATGAAGAAATATAGATTTATGCACGGGACGAGAAGAAAGGTTTGTGGTTTACTACCACTGTCAGATCTTGTGTTGTTAAATCATGAAGAAATATAGATTTATGCACGGGACGAGAAGAAAGGCTTGTGGTTTACTAACACTGTCAGATCTTGTGTTGTTAAATCATGAAGAAATATAGATTTATGCACGGGACGAGAAGAAAGGTTTGTGGTTTACTGATACTGTCAGATCTTGTGTTCTAAACTCATGAAGAAATATTGATGTATGCACGGGACGAGAAGAAAGGTTTGTGATTGACTGACAATGTCATATCCTGTGGCGTTAACTCAAGATCAAATATTCATGTGTGCACGGGACGAGAAGAATGGATTGTAATAAATGATACTGTCAGATCTTATGACGGTAACTCATGAAGAAATATTGATGTGTGCACGAGAATAAGGCTTTGTGATTAACTGACACTGTCAGATCTTGTAGTGTTAACTCATGAAGAAATATTGAAGTGTGCACGGGGCGAGAAGAATGGTTTGTCGTTCACTGACACTGTCATATCTTGTGGGGTTAACACATGAAGAAATATTGATGTGTGAAATGCAAGAGAAGAATGGTTTGTGGTTTACTGACACTGTCAGATCTTTTAGCATTAACTGATGAAGAAATATTGATGTGTATATGGGGCAAGAAGAATAGTTTGTGGTTTACTGACACTGTCAGATCTTGCAGCATTAATTCATTAAGAAATATTGATGTGTGCATGCGGCAAAAAGAACGGTTTGCGGCTTACCGGCACTGTCAGATCTTGTAGCATTAACTCATGAAGAAATATTGATGTATGCATGGTGCAAGAAGAATGGTCTTTGGTTTACTGACACTGTCAGATCTTGTAGCATTAACTCATGAAGAAATATTGAAGTATGCTCGGGGCAAGAAGAATGGTTTGTGGATTACTGACACTGTCAGATTTTGTAGTGTTAACTCGTGAAGATATATTGATGTGTAGAAGGGGCGAGAAGAATTGTTTGTGGTTTACTGACAGTGTCAGATCTTGTGGTGTTAACTCATGAAGAAATATTAATGTGTGCATGGGCTAAGAAGAATGGTTTGTAACTGATTGACAATGTCATATCCTGTGGCGTTAACTCATGAAGATATATTGATGTGTGCACAGGACGAGAAGAACGGTTTGTGGTTTACATACACTGGTAGACCTTGTGTTGTTAACTCATGAAGAAATATAGATGTGTGCACTGGGCGAGAAGATAAGTTTGTGGATTACTGACGCTGTCAGATCTTGTAGTATTAACTCATGAAGAAATATTGATGTGTACACGGGACGAGAAGAATGGTTTGTGGTTACTGATAGTGTCAGTACGTGTGGTGCTAACTCATGAAGAAATATTGATGTGTGTATGTGCCAAGAAGAATGGTTTGTGATTGACTAACAATGTCATATCTTGTGGCGTTAACTCATGAAGAAATATTGATGTGTGCACGGGGCGAGAAGAATGGTTTGTGATTGACTAACAATGTCATATCTTGTGGCGTTAACTCATGAAGAACTATTGATGTGTGCACGGGGCGAGAAGAATGGTTTGCGATTGACTGACAATGTCATATCTTATGGCGTTAAATCATGAAGAAATATTGATGTGTGCACAGGCCGAGAAGAATGGTTTGTGATTCACTGAAACTGTCAGATCTTGTAGTGTGAACTCATGGAGAAATATTGATGTGTGAACGGGGGAGAAGAAAGACTTGGGAATGACTGACAATGTCATATTTTGTGGCATTAACTCATGAAGAAATATTGCTGTGTGCATGGGGTGAGAAAATGGTTTGTGATTAAGTGACACTGTCAGATCTTGTAGTGTTAACTCATGAAGAAATATAGATCTGTGCACGGGGCGAGAAGAATGGTTTGTGATTGACTGGAACTATCAGATCTTGTGGGGCTAACTCCTGCAGAAATATTGATGTGTGCACGAGGAAAGAAGAATGGTTTGTGATTAACTGACGCTGTCAGATCTTGTAGTGTTAGCTCATGAAGAAATACTGGTGTGTGCACGGGGCGAGAAGTATGGTTTGTGGTTTACTGACACTGTCAGATCTTGTGGTGTTAACTCATGAAGAAATATTGATGTGTGAACAAGAAGAGAAGAATGGTTTGTGGTTTACTGACACTGTCAGATCTTGTAGCATTAACTCATGAAGAAATATTGATGTGTGCATGGGGCAAGAAGAATGGTTTACTGACACTGTCAGATCTGGCAGCATTAATTTATGAAGAAATATTGATGTGTGCATGCGGCAAAAAGAATGTTTTGCGGTTTACTGACACTGTCAGATGTTGTAGCATTAACTCATGAAGAAATATTGATGTATGCATGGGGCAAGAAGAATGGTTTGTGGTTTACTGACACTGTCAGATCTTTTAGCACTAACTCATGAAGAAATATTGATATGTGCATGGGACAAGAAGAATGTTTTGTGGTTTACTGACACTGTCAGATCTTGTAGCATTAACTCATGAAGAAATATTGATGTATGCATGGGGCAAGAAGAATGGTTTGTGGTTTACTGACAGTGTCGGATCTTGTAGCATTAACTCATGAAGATATATTGATGTGTGCATGGGGCAAGAAGAATGTTTTGTTGTTTACTGACAGTGTCAGATCTTGTAGTGTTAACTCATGAAGAAATATAGATCTGTGCACGGGGCGAGAAGAATGGTTTGTGATTGACTGATACTGTCAGATCTTGTGGGGCTAACTCCTGCAGAAATATTGATGTGTGCACGAGGAAAGAAGAATGGTTTGTGATTAACTGACACTGTCAGATCTTGTAGTGTTAACTCATGAACAAATACTGGTGTGTGCACGGGGCGAGAAGTATGGTTTGTGGTTTACTGACACTGTCAGATCTTGTGGTGTTAACTCATGAAGAAATATTGATGTGTCAACAAGAAGAGAAGAATGGTTTGTGGTTTACTGACACTGTCAGATCTGGTAGCATTAACTCATGAAGAAATATTGATGTGTGCATGGGGCAAGAAGAATGGTTTGTGGTTTACTGACAGTGTCAGATCTTGTAGTGTTAACTCATGAAGAAATATTGATGTGTGCATGGGGCAAGAAGAATGGTTTGCGGTTTACTGACACTGTCAGATGTTGTAGCATTAACTCATGAAGAAATATTGATGTATGCATGGGGCTAGAAGAATGGTTTGTGATTTACTGACACTGTCAGATCTTTTAGCACTAACTCATGAAGAAATATTGATGTGTGCATGGGGCAAGAAGAATGGTTTGTGGTTTACTGACACTGTCAGATCTTGCAGCATTAATTTATGAAGAAATATTGATGTGTGCATGCGGCAAAAAGATAGGTTTGCGGTTTACTGACACTGTCAGATGTTGTAGCATTAACTCATGAAGAAATATTGATGTATGCATGGGGCTAGAAGAATGGTTTGTGATTTACTGACACTGTCAGATCTTTTAGCACTAACTCATGAAGTAATATTGATGTATGCATGGGGCTAGAAGAATGGTTTGTGATTTACTGACACTGTCAGATCTTGTAGCATTAACTCATGAAGAAATATTGATGTATGCATGGGGCAAGAAGAATGGTTTGTGGTTTACTGACAGTGTCGGATCTTGTAGCATTAACTCATGAAGATATATTGATGTGTGCATGGGGCAAGAAGAATGTTTTGTTGTTTACTGACAGTGTCAGATCTTGTAGCATTAACTCATGAAGAAATATTGATGTATGCATGGGGCAAGAAGAATGGATTGTGGTTTACTGACAGTGTCAGATCTTGTAGCATTAACTCATGAAGAAATATTGATGTGTGCATGGGGCAAGAAGAAGGTTTTGTGGTTTACTGACATTGTCAGATTTTGTAGCATTAACTCATGAAGAAATATTGATGTATGCATGGGGCAAGAAGAATGGTTTGTGGTTTACTGACACTGTCAGATCTTTTAGCACTAACTCATGAAGAAATATTGATGTGTGCATGGGGCAAGAAGAATGTTTTGTTGTTTACTGACAGTGTAAGATCTTGTAGCATTCACCCATGAACAAATACTGATGTGTGCACGGGGCGAGAAGAATGGTTTGTGGTTTACTGACACTTCAGATCTTGTAGCATTAACTCACGAAGAAACATTGAGGTGTGCACGGAGCGAGAAGAATGGTTTGTGGTTTACTGACATTGTCAGATCTTGTGGCGTTAATTCATGAAGAAATATTGATGTGTACACCGAGCGAGAAGAATGTTTTGTGGTTTACTGACACTGTCAGATCTTGTGGCATTAACTCATGACGAAATATTGATGTGTGCACGGGGCAAAAAGAATGGTTTGTGGTTTACTGACACTGGCAGATAATGTAGTGTTACCTCATGAAGAAATATTGATGTGCGCACGGGGTAAGAAGAATGGTTTGTGGATTACTGACACTGTCAGATCTTGTTGTGTTAACTCATGAAGAAATATTGATGTGTACACGGTGCGAGAAGAATGGTTTGTGGTTTACTGACAGTATCATATCTTGTGGAGTTAACTCATGAAGAAATATTGAAGTGTGCATGGGCCAAGAAGAATGTTTTGTAATTGACTGACAATGTATATCTTGTGGCGTTAACTCATGAAGAAATATTGATGTGTGCACGGGGCTGGTAGAATGGTTTGTGGATTACTGACACTGTCAGATCTTGTAGTGTTAACTCATGAAGAAATAATGATGTGTAAACGGGACGAGAAGAATGGTTTGTGGTGTACTGACAGTGTCAGATCTTGTAGTGTTAACTCATGAAGAAATATTGATGTGTGTATGGCCCAAGAAAAATGTTTTGTGTTTGACTAACAATGTCACATCTTGTGGCGTTAACTCATGAAGAAATATTCATTTGTGCACGGGGCGAGAAGAATGGTTTGTGGTTTACTGACACTGTCAGATCTTGTAGTGTTAACTCATGAAGAAATAATGATGTGTATACGGGACGAGAAGAATGGTTTGTGGTGTACTGACAGTGTCAGATCTTGTAGTGTTAACTCATGAAGAAATATTGATGTGTGTACCGCCCAAGAAGAATGTTTTGTGATTGACTAACAATGTCACATCTTGTGGCGTTAACTCATGAAGAAATATTGATTTATGCACGGGACGAGAAGAATGGTTTGTGGTTTACTAACACTGTCAGATCTTGTAGTGTTAACTCATGAAGAAATATTGATGTGTGCACGGGGCTGGTAGAATGGTTTGTGGATTACAGACACTGTCAAATCTTGTAGTGTTAACTCATGAAGAAATAATGATGTGTATACGGGACGAGAAGAATGGTTTGTGGTGTACTGACAGTGTCAGATCTTGTAGTGTTAACTCATGAAGAAATATTGATGTGTGTATGTCCCAAGAAGAATGTTTTGTGATTGACTAACAATGTCACATCTTGTGGCGTTAAATCATGAAGAAATATAGATTTATGCACGGGACGAGAAGAATGGTTTGTGGTTTACTAACACTGTCACATCTTGTGTTGTTAAATCATGAAGAAATATAGATTTATGCACGGGACGAGAAGAAAGGTTTGTGGTTTACTAACACTATCAAATCTTGTGTTGTTAAATCATGAAGAAATATAGATTTATGCACGGGACGAGAAGAAAGGTTTGTGGTTTACTAACACTGTCAGATCTTGTGTTGTTAAATCATGAAGAAATATAGATTTATGCACGGGAGGAGAAGAAAGGTTTGTGGTTTACTAACACTGTCAGATCTTCTGTTGTTAAATCATGAAGAAATATAGATTTATGCACGGGACGAGAAGAAAGGCTTGTGGTTTACTAACACTGTCAGATCTTGTGTTGTTAAATCATGAAGAAATATAGATTTATGCACGGGACGAGAAGAAAGGTTTGTGGTTTACTAACACTGTCAGATCTTGTGTTGTTAAATCATGAAGAAATATAGATTTATGCACGGAACGAGAAGAAGGGTTTGTGGTTTACTAACACTGTCAGATCTTGTGGGGTTAACACATGAAGAAATATTGATGTGTGAAATGCAAGAGAAGAATGGTTTGTGGTTTACTGACACTGTCAGATCTTTTAGCATTAACTGATGAAGAAATATTGATGTGAATATGGGGCAAGAAGAATAGTTTGTAGTTTACTGACACTGTCAGATCTTGCAGCATTAATTCATGAAGAAATATTGATGTGTGCATGGGGCAAAAAGAACGGTTTGCGGCTTACCGGCACTGTCAGATCTTGTAGCATTAACTCATGAAGAAATATTGATGTATGCATGGGGAGAGAAAACGGTTTGTGATTAAGTAACACTGTCAGATCTTGTAGTGTTAACTCATGAAGAAATATAGATCTGTGCACGGGGCGAGAAGAATGGTTTGTGATTGACTGATACTGTCAGATCTTGTGGGGCTAACTCCTGCAGAAATATTGATGTGTGCACGAGGAAAGAAGAATGGTTTGTGATTAACTGACACTGTCAGATCTTGTAGTGTTTACTCATGAAGAAATACTGGTGTGTGCACGGGGCGAGAAGTATGGATTGTGGTTTACTGACACTGTCAGATCTTGTGGTGTTAACTCATGAAGAAATATTGATGTGTGAACAAGAAGAGAAGAATGGTTTGTGGTTTACTGACACTGTCAGATCTTGAAGCATTAACTCATGAAGAAATATTGATGTGTGCATGGGGCAAGAAGAATGGTTTGTGGTTTACTGACACTGTCAGATGTTGTAGCATTAACTCATGAAGAAATATTGATGTATGCATGGGGCAAGAAGAATGGTTTGTGGTTTACTGACACTGTCAGATCTTTTAGCACTAACTCATGAAGAAATATTGATGTGTGCATGGGGCAAGAAGAATGTTTTGTTGTTTACTGACAATGTCAGATCTTGTAGAATTAACTCATGAAGAAATATTGATGTATGCATGGGGCAAGAAGAATGGTTTGTGTTTTACTGACAGTGTCAGATCTTGTAGTATTAACTCATGAAGAAATATTGATGTGTGCATGGGGCAAGAAGAATGTTTTGTGGTTTACTGACATTGTCAGATCTTGTAGCATTAACTCATGAAGAAATATTGATGTATGCATGGGGCAAGAAGAATGGTTTGTGGTTTACTGACACTGTCAGATCTTTTAGCACTAACTCATGAAGAAATATTGATGTGTGCATGGGGCAAGAAGAATGTTTTGTTGTTTACTAACAGTGTCAGATCTTGTAGCATTCACCCATGAACAAATACTGATGTGTGCACGGGGCGAGAAGAATGGTTTGTGGTTTACTGACACTTCAGATCTTGTAGCATTAACTCACGAAGAAACATTGAGGTGTGCACGGAGCGAGAAGAATGGTTTGTGATTGACTGTCACTGTCAGATCTTGTGGCGTTAACTCATGAAGAAATATTGATGTGTGGATGGGACGAGAAGAATGGTTTGTGGTTTACTGACATTGTCAGATCTTGTGGCGTTAATTCATGAAGAAATATTGATGTGTACACCGAGCGAGAAGAATGTTTTGTGGTTTACTGACACTGTCAGATCTTGTGGCATTAACTCATGACGAAATATTGATGTGTGCATGGAGCGAGAAGAATGGTTTGTGGTTTACTGACACTGTCAGATCTTGCGGCATTAACTCATGAAGAAAAATTGATGTGTGCACGGGGCGAGAAGAATTGTTTGTGGTTTACTGACAGTGTCAGATCTTGTGGTGTTAACTCATGAAGAAATATCGATGTGTGCACAGGGCGAGATGAATGGTTTGTGATTGACTGACGCTGTCAGATCTTGTGGCATTAACTCATGAAGAAATATTAATGTGTGCACGGGGCGAGAAGAATGGTTTGTGATTGACCGATGCTGTCAGATCTTGTGGCGCTAACTAATGAAGAAATATTGATGTGTGCACGGGGCAAGAAGAATGGTTTGTGATTGACTGACAATGTCATATCTTGTGGCGTTAACTCATGAAGAAATATTGATGTGTGCACGGGGCTGGTAGAATGGTTTGTGGATTACTGACACTGTCAGATCTTGTAGTGTTAACTCATGAAGAAATAATGATGTGTAAACGGGACGAGGAGAATGGTTTGTGGTGTACTGACAGTGTCAGATCTTGTAGTGTTAACTCATGAAGAAATATTGATGTGTGTATGGCCCAAGAAAAATGTTTTGTGTTTGACTAACAATGTCACATCTTGTGGCGTTAACTCATGAAGAAATATAGATTTATGCACGGGACGAGAAGAATGGTTTGTGGTTTACTAACACTGTCAGATCTTGTAGTGTTAACTCATGAAGAAATTATGATGTGTGCACGGGGCTGGTAGAATGGTTTGTGGATTACAGACACTGTCAGATCTTGATGTGTTAACTCATTAAGAAATAATGATGTGTATACGGGACGAGAAGAATGGTTTGTAGTGTACTGACAGTGTCAGATCTTGTAGTGTTAACTCATGAAGAAATATTGATGTGTGTATGGCCCAAGAAGAATGTTTTGTGATTGACTAACAATGTCACATCTTGTGTTGTTAAATCATGAAGAAATATAGATTTATGCACGGGACGAGAAGAAAGGTTTGTGGTTTACTAACACTGTCAAATCTTGTGTTGTTAAATCATGAAGAAATATAGATTTATGCACGGGACGAGAAGAAAGGTTTGTGGTTTACTAACACTGTCAGATCTTGTGTTGTTAAATCATGAAGAAATATAGATTTATGCACGGGAGGAGAAGAAAGGTTTGTGGTTTACTAACACTGTCAGATCTTGTGTTGTTAAATCATGAAGAAATATAGATTTATGCACGGGACGAGAAGAAAGGTTTGTGGTTTACTAACACTGTCAGATCTTGTGTTGTTAAATCATGAAGAAATATAGATTTATGCACGGGACGAGAAGAAAGGCTTGTGGTTTACTAACACTGTCAGATCTTGTGTTGTTAAATCATGAAGAAATATAGATTTATGCACGGGACGAGAAGAAAGGTTTGTGGTTTACTAACACTGTCAGATCTTGTGTTGTTAAATCATGAAGAAATATAGATTTATGCACGGGACGAGAAGAAGGGTTTGTGGTTTACTAACACTGTCAGATCTTGTGTTGTTAAATCATGAAGAAATATAGATTTATGCACGGGACGAGAAGAAAGGTTTGTGGTTTACTACCACTGTCAGATCTTGTGTTGTTAAATCATGAAGAAATATAGATTTATGCACGGGACGAGAAGAAAGGCTTGTGGTTTACTAACACTGTCAGATCTTGTGTTGTTAAATCATGAAGAAATATAGATTTATGCACGGGACGAGAAGAAAGGTTTGTGGTTTACTGATACTGTCAGATCTTGTGTTCTAAACTCATGAAGAAATATTGATGTATGCACGGGACGAGAAGAAAGGTTTGTGATTGACTGACAATGTCATATCCTGTGGCGTTAACTCAAGATCAAATATTCATGTGTGCACGGGACGAGAAGAATGGATTGTAATAAATGATACTGTCAGATCTTATGACGGTAACTCATGAAGAAATATTGATGTGTGCACGAGAATAAGGCTTTGTGATTAACTGACACTGTCAGATCTTGTAGTGTTAACTCATGAAGAAATATTGAAGTGTGCACGGGGCGAGAAGAATGGTTTGTCGTTCACTGACACTGTCATATCTTGTGGGGTTAACACATGAAGAAATATTGATGTGTGAAATGCAAGAGAAGAATGGTTTGTGGTTTACTGACACTGTCAGATCTTTTAGCATTAACTGATGAAGAAATATTGATGTGTATATGGGGCAAGAAGAATAGTTTGTGGTTTACTGACACTGTCAGATCTTGCAGCATTAATTCATTAAGAAATATTGATGTGTGCATGCGGCAAAAAGAACGGTTTGCGGCTTACCGGCACTGTCAGATCTTGTAGCATTAACTCATGAAGAAATATTGATGTATGCATGGTGCAAGAAGAATGGTCTTTGGTTTACTGACACTGTCAGATCTTGTAGCATTAACTCATGAAGAAATATTGAAGTATGCTCGGGGCAAGAAGAATGGTTTGTGGATTACTGACAGTGTCAGATCTTGTGGTGTTAACTCATGAAGAAATATTAATGAGTGCATGGGCTAAGAAGAATGGTTTGTAACTGATTGACAATGTCATATCCTGTGGCGTTAACTAATGAAGATATATTGATGTGTGCACAGGACGAGAAGAATGGTTTGTGGTTTACATACACTGGTAGACCTTGTGTTGTTAACTCATGAAGAAATATAGATGTGTGCACGGGGCGAGAAGATAAGTTTGTGGATTACTGACGCTGTCAGATGTTGTAGTATTAACTCATGAAGAAATATTGATGTGTACACGGGACGAGAAGAATGGTTTGTGGTTACTGATAGTGTCAGTACTTGTGGTGCTAACTCATGAAGAAATATTGATGTGTGTATGTGCCAAGAAGAATGGTTTGTGATTGACTAACAATGTCATATCTTGTGGCGTTAACTCATGAAGAAATATTGTAGTGTGCACGGGGCGAGAAGAATGGTTTGTGATTGACTAACAATGTCATATCTTGAGGCGTTAACTCATGAAGAAATATTGATGTGTGCACGGGGCGAGAAGAATGGTTTGCGATTGACTGACAATGTCATATCTTGTGGCGTTAAATCATGAAGAAATATTGATGTGTGCACAGGCCGAGAAGAATGGTTTGTGATTCACTGAAACTGTCAGATCTTGTAGTGTGAACTCATGGAGAAATATTGATGTGTGAACGGGGGAGAAGAAAGACTTGGGAATGACTGACAATGTCATATTTTGTGGCATTAACTCATGAAGAAATATTGCTGTGTGCATGGGGAGAGAAAATGGTGTGTGATTAAGTGACACTGTCAGATCTTGTAGTGTTAACTCATGAAGAAATAATGATGTGTGCACGGGGCGAGAAGAATGGTTTGTGGTTTACTGACACTGTCAGATCTTGCAGCATTAATTCATGAAGAAATATTGATGTGTGCATGCGGCAAAAAGAATGGTTTGCGGTTTACTGACACTGTCAGATCTTGTAGCATTAACTCATGAAGAAATATTGATGCATGCATGCGGCAAGAAGAATGGTTTGTGGTTTACTGACACTGTCAGATCTTTTAGCATTAACTCATGAAGAAATATTGATGTATGCATGGGGCAAGAAGAATGGTTTGTGGTTTACTGACACTGTCAGATCTTTTAGCATTAACTCATGAAGAAATATTGATGTGTGCATGCGGAAAGAAGAATGGTTTGTGGTTTACTGACACTGTCAGATCTTTTAGCATTAACTCATGAAGAAATATTGATGTATGCATGGGGCAAGTAGAATGGTTTGTGGTTTACTGACACTGTCAGATCTTTTAGCACTAACTCATGAAGAAATATTGATGTGTGCATGGGGCAAGATGAATGTTTTGTTGTTTACTGACAGTGTCAGATCTTGTAGCATTCACCCATGAACAAATACTGATGTGTGCACGGGGCGAGAAGAATGGTTTGTGGTTTACTGACACTTCAGGTCTTGTAGCATTAAATCACGAAGAAACATTGAGGTGTGCACGGAGCGAGAAGAATGGTTTGTGGTTTACTGACAGTGTCAGATCTTGTGGTGCTAACTCATGAAAAAATATCGATGTGTGCACATGGCGAGAAGAATGGTTTGTGATTGACTGACGCTGTCAGATCTTGTGGCATTAACTCATGAAGAAATATTAATGTGTGCACGGGGCGAGAAGAATGGTTTGTGATTGACTGATGCTGTCAGATCTTGTGGCGCTAACTAATGAAGAAATATTGATGTGTGCACGGGGCAAGAAGAATGGTTCGTGATTGACTGACACTGTCAGATCCTGTGGCGCTAACTCATGAAGAAATATTGATGTGTGCACGGGGCGAGAAGAATGGTTTGTGATTGACTTACACTGATAGATCATGTGAAGCTAACTCATGAACAAATATTGAGGTGTGCACGGGGCAAGAAAAATGGTTTGTGGTTTACTTACACTGTCAGATCTTGTGGTGTTAACTCATGAAGAAATACTGATGTGTGCATGGGGCGAGAAGAATGGTTTGTGGTTTACTCACACTGTCAGATCTTCTGGTGTTAACTCATGAAGAAATATTGATGTGTGCATGGGGCAAGAAAAATGGTTTGTGATTGACTGACACTGTCAGATCTTGTGGCGCTAACTAATGAACAAATATTGATGTGTGCCCGAGGCAAGAAGAATGGTTTGTGGTTTACTGACACTGTCAGATCTTGTGGTGTTAACTCATGAAGAAATATTGATGTATGCACGGGGCAAGAAGAATGGTTTGTGGTTTACTGACACTGGCAGATAATGTAGTGTTACCTCAAGAAGAAATATTGATGTATGCACGGGGTAAGAAGAATGGTTTGTGGATTACTGACACTGTCAGATCTTGTTTTGTAAACCCATGAAGAAATATGGATGTGCACACGGTGCGAGAAGAATGGTTTGTGGTTTACTGACAGTATCATATCTTGTGGGTTAACTCATGAAGAAATATAGATGTGTGCAAGGGGCGAGAAGAATGGTTTGTGGTTTACTGACACTGTCAGATCTTGTGTTGTAAACTCATGAAGAAATATTGATGTGTGGACGGGACGAGAAGAAAGGTTTGTGATTGACTGACAATGTCATATCCTGTGGCGTTAACTCAAGAACAAATATTCATGTTGGCACGGGGCGAGAAGATTGGATTGTATTAAATGATACTGTCAGATCTTGTGGCGGTAACTCATGAAGAAATACTGATGTGTGCACGAGGCGAGAATAAGGGTTTGTGATTAACTGACACTGTCAGATCTTGTAGTGTTAACTCATAAAGATATATTGATGTGTAAAAGGGGCGAGAAGAATGGTTTGTGGTTTACTGACAGTGTCAGATCTTGTGGTGTTAGCTCATGAAGAAATATTAATGTGTGCATGGGCCAAGAAGAATGGTTTCTAACTGACTGACAATGTCATATCCTGTGGCGTTAACTCATTAAGATATATTGATGTGTGCACAGGGCGAGAGGAATGGTTTGTGGTTTACATACACTGGTAGATCTTGTGTTGTTAACTCATGAAGAAATATAGATGTGTGACGGGGCGAGTAAATAAGTTTGTGGATTACTTACACTGTCAGATCTTGTAGCGTTAACTCATGAAGAAATATTGATGTGTACACGGGACGAGAAGAATCGTTTGTGGTTAGTGATAGTGTCAGATCTTGTGGTGCTAACTCATGAAGAAATAATGATGTGTGTATGGGCCAAGAAGAATTGTTTGTGATTGACTAACAATGTCATATGTTGTGGCGTTAACTCATGAAGAAATATTGATGTGTGCACGGGGCGAGAAGAATGGTTTGTCGTTTACTGACACTCTCATATCTTGTGGTGTTAACATATGAAGAAATATTGATGTGTGAACAAGAAGAGAAGAATGGTTGGTGGTTTACTGACACTGTCAGATCTTTTAGCATTAATTCATGAAGAAATATTGATGTGTGCGTGGGGAAGAATTATGGTTTGTGGTTTACAGACACTGTCATATCTTGTAGCATTAACTCATGAAGAAATATTGATGTGTACATGGGGCAAGAAGAATGGTTTGTGGATTACTGACACTGTCAGATATTGTAGCATTAACTCATGAAGAAATATTGATGTGTGCATGGAGCAAAGAGAATGGTTTGTGGTTTTCTGACACTGTCAGATCTTGTAACATTAAAGCATGAAGAAATATTGATGTATGCTCGGGGCGAGAAGAATGGTTTGTGGAATACTGACACTGTCAGATCTTGTAGTGTTAACTCATGAAGAAATATAAATGTGTGCATGGCCCAAGAAGAATGGTTTGTGATTGACTAACAATGTCATATCTTGTGGCGTTAATTCATGAATAAATATTGATGTGTGCAAGGGGTGAGAAGAATGGTTTGTGGTTAACTGACACTGGCAGATGTTCTGTTGTTACCTCATGAAGAAATATAGATGTGTGCACGGGGTGAGAAGAAAGGTTTGTGGTTTACTGACACTGTCAGATCTTGTGGCGTTAACTCATAAAAAATATTGATGTTTGCACGGGGCGAGAAGAATGGTTTGTGATTGACTGACACTATCAGATCTGGTAGTGTTAACTGATGATGAAATAGTGCCGTGTGAACGGGCGAGAAGAAAGGTTTGTGATTGACTGACAATGTCATATCTTGTGCGCTAGCTGATGAACAAATATTGATGTGTGCACGGGGCGAGAAGAATGGTTTGTGATTAAATGATACTGTCAGATCTTGTGGCGCTAACTCATGAAGAAATATTGATGTGTGCACGAGGTGAGAAGAATGGATTGTGATTAACTGAAACTGTCAGATCTTGTAGTGTTAACTGAAGAAGAAATATTGATGTGTGCATGGGGCGAGAAGAATGGTTTATCGTTTACTGACACTGTCATATCTTGTAGCATTAACTCATGAAGAACTACTGATGTGTGCATGGGGAAAGAAGAATGGTTTGTGGTTTACTGACACTGTCAGATCTTGTGGCATTAACTCATGCAGAAATATTGATGTGTGCATGGAGCAAAGAGAATGGTTTGTGGTTTACTGACACTGTCAGATCTTGTTGCATTAACTTATGAAGAAATATTCATGTGTGCATGGGGCAAGAAGAATGGTTTGTGGTTTACTGGCACTGTCATATCTTTTAGCGTTAACTCATGAAAAAATATTGATGTGTGCACGGAGCGAGAAGAATGGTTTGTGATTGACTGTCACTGTCAGAACCTGTGGCGTCAACTCATGAAGAAATATTGATGTGAGGACGTGACGAGAAGAATGGTTTGTGGTTTTCTGACACTGTCAGATCTTGTGGCATTAACTCATGAAAAAATATTGATGTGTGCATGGGGCAAGAAGAATGGTTTTTGGTTTACTGACACTGTCAGATATTGTGGCTTTAACTCATGAAAAAATATTGATGTGTGCAGGGGACGAGCAGAATGGTTTGTGATTGACTGACACTATCAGATCTTGTGGCGTTAACTCATGAAGAAATATAGATGTATGCATGGGGTGAGAAGAATGGTTTGTGGTTTTGTGACACTGGTAGATCTTCTGTTGTTAACTGAAGAAATGTTGATGTGTGCACGGGGCGAGAAGAATGGTTTGTGATTAACTGACAATGTCATATCCTGTGGCGTTAACTCAAGATCAAATATTCATGTGTGCACGGGGCGAGAAGAATGGATTGTAATAAATGATACTTTCAGATCTTGTGGCGGTAACTCATGAAGAAATATTGATGTGTGCACGAGAATAAGCCTTTGTGATTAACTGACACTCAGATCTTGTAGTGTTAACTCATGAAGAAATATTGAAGTGTGCACGGGGCGAGAACTATGGTTTGTCGTTTACTGACACTGTCATATCTTGTGGGGTTAACACATGAAGAAATATTGATGTGTGAACAGCAAGAGAAGAATGGTTTGTGGTTTACTGACACTGTCACATCTTTTAGCATTAACTGATGAAGAAATATTGAGTGTATACGGGGCAAGAAGAATAGTTTGTGGTTTACTGACACTGTCAGATCTTGCACCATTAATTCATGAAGAAATATTGATGTGTGCATGGGGCAAAAAGAATGGTTTGCGGCTTACTGACACTGTCAGATCTTGTAGCATTAACTCATGAAGAAATATTGAAGTATGCTCGGGGCAAGAAGAATGGTTTGTGGATTACTGACACTGTCAGATCTTGTAGTGTTAACTCGTGAAGATATATTGATGTGTAAAAGGGGCGAGAAGAATGGTTTGTGGTTTACTGACAGTGTCAGATCTTGTGGTGTTAACTCATGAAGAAATATTAATGTGTGCATGGGCCAAGAAGAATGGTTTGTAACTGATTGACAATGTCATATCCTGTGGCGTTAACTCATGAAGATATATTGATGTGTGCACAGGACGAGAAGAATGGTTTGTGGTTTACATACACTGGTAGACCTTGTGTTGTTAACTCATGAAGAAATATAGATGTGTGCACGGGGCTAGAAAATAACTTTGTGGATTACTGACGCTGTCAGATCTTGTAGTATTAACTCCTGAAGAAATAATGATGTGTACACGGGACGAGAAGAATGGTTTGTGGTTACTGATAGTGTCAGTACTGGTGGTGCTAACTCATGAAGAAATATTGATGTGTGTATGTGCCAAGAAGAATGGATTGTGATTGACTAACAATGTCATATCTTGTGGCGTTAACTCATGAAGAAATATTGATGTGTGCACGGGGCGAGAAGAATGGTTTGTGATTGACTAACAATGTCATATCTTGTGGCGTTAACTCATGAAGAAATATTGATGTGTGCACGGGGCGAGAAGAATGGTTTGCGATTGACTGACAATGTCATATCTTGTGGCGTTAAATGATGAAGAAATATTGATGTGTGCACAGGCCGAGAAGAATTGTTTGTGATTCACTGAAACTGTCAGATCTTGTAGTGTTAACTCATGGAGAAATATTGATGTGTGAACGGGGGAGAAGAAAGACTTGGGAATGACTGACAATGTCATATTTTGTGGCATTAACTCATGAAGAAATATTGCTGTGTGCATGGGGAGAGAAAATGGTTTGTGATTAAGTGACACTGTCAGATCCTGTAGTGTTAACTCATGAAGAAATAATGATGTGTGCACGGGGCGAGAAGAATGGTTTGTGGTTTACTGACACTGTCAGATCTTGTGGTGTTAACTCATGAAGAAATATTGATGTGTGAACAAGAAGAGAAGAATGGTTTGTGGATTACTGACACTGTCAGATCTTGTGGCATTAACTCATGAAGAAATATTGATGTGTGCATGGGGCAAGAAGAATGGTTTGTGGTTTACTGACACTGTCAGATCTTGCAGCATTAATTCATGAAGAATAATTGATGTGTACATGCGGCAAAAAGAATGGTTTGCGGTTTACTGACACTGTTAGATCTTGTAGCATTAACTCTGAAGAAATATTGATGTATGCATGCGGCAAGAAGAATGGTTTGTGGTTTACTGACACTGTCAGATCTTTTAGCATTAACTCATGAAGAAATATTGATGTATGCATGGGGCAAGAAGAATGGTTTGTAGTTTACTGACACTGTCAGATCTTTTAGCATTAACTCATGAAGAAATATTGATGTATGCATGGGGCAAGAAGAATGGTTTGTGGTTTACTGACACTGTCAGATATTTTAGCACTAACACATGAAGAAATATTGATGTGTGCATGGGGCAAGAAGAATGTTTTGTTGTTTACTGACAGTGTCAGATCTTGTAGCATTCACCCATGAACAAATACTGATGTGTGCACGGGGCGAGAAGAATGGTTTGTGGTTTACTGACACTTCAGATCTTGTAGCATTAACTCACGAGGAAACATTGAGGTGTGCACGGAGCTGGAAGAATGGTTTGTGATTGACTGTCACTGTCAGGTCTTGTGGCGTTAACTCATGAAGAAATATTGATGTGTACATGAGACGAGAAGAATGGTTTGTGGTTTACTGACAGTGTCAGATCTTGTGGTGCTAACTCATGAAAAAATATCGATGTGTGCACATGGCGAGAAGAATGGTTTCTGGTTGACTGACGCTGTCAGATCTTGTGGCATTAACTCATGAAGAAATATTAATGTGTGTACGGGGCGAGAAGAATGGTTTGTGATTGACTGATGCTGTCAGATCCTGTGGCGCTAACTCATGAAGAAATATTGATGTGTGCACGGGGCGAGAAGAATGGTTTGTGATTGACTTACACTGATAGATTATGTGAAGCTAACTCATGAACAAATATTGAGGTGTGCACGGGGCAAGAAAAATGGTTTGTGGTTTACTTACACTGTCAGATCTTGTGGTGTTAACTCATGAAGAAATACTGATGTGTGCATGGGGCGAGAAGAATGGTTTGTGGTTTACTCACACTGTCAGATCTTGTGGTGTTAACTCATGAAAAAATATTGATGTGTGCATGGGGCAAGAAAAATGGTTTGTGATTGACTGACACTGTCAGATCTTGTGGCGCTAACTAATGAACAAATATTGATGTGTGCCCGAGGCAAGAACAATGGTTTGTGGTTTACTGACACTGTCAGATCTTGTGGTGTTAACTCATGAAGAAATATTGATGTATGCACGGGGCAAGAAGAGTGGTTTGTGGTTTACTGACACTGGCAGATAATGTAGTGTTACCTCATGAAGAAATATTGATGTGTGCACGGTGTAAGAAGAATGGTTTGTGGATTACTGACACTGTCAGATCTTGTGTTGTAAACTCATGAAGAAATATTGATGTGTACACGGTGCGAGAAGAATGGTTTGTCGTTTACTGACAGTATCATATCTTGTGGGTTAACTCATGAAGAAATATAGATGTGTGCACGGGGCGAGAAGAATGCTTTGTGGTTTACTGACACTGTCAGATCTTGTGTTGTAAACTCATGAAGAAATATTGATGTGTGCACGGGACGAGAAGAAAGGTTTGTGATTGACTGACAATGTCATATCCTGTGGCGTTAACTCAAGAACAAATATTCATGTTGGCACGGGGCGAGAAAATTGGATTGTATTAAATGATACTGTCAGATCTTGTGGCGGTAACTCATGAAGAAATACTGATGTGTGCACGAGGCGAGAATAAGGGTTTGTGATTAACTGACACTGTCAGATCTTGTAGTGTTAACTCATAAAGATATATTGATGTGTAAAAGGGGCGAGAAGAATGGCTTGTGGTTTACTGACAGTGTCAGATCTTGTGGTGTTAACTCATGAAGAAATATTAATGCGTGCATGGGCCAAGAAGAATGGTTTCTAACTGACTGACAATGTCATATCCTGTGGCGTTAACTCATTAAGATATATTGATGTGTGCACAGGGCGAGAGGAATGGTTTGTGGTTTACATACACTGGTAGATCTTGTGTTGTTAACTCATGAAGAAATATAGATGTGTGCACGGAACGAGTAAATAAGTTTCTGGATTACTGACACTGTCAGATCTTGTAGCGTTAACTCATGAAGAAATATTGATGTGTACACGGGACGAGAAGAATAGTTTGTGGTTACTGATAGTGTCAGATCTTGTGGTGCTAACTCATGAAGAAATAATGATGTGTGTATGGGCCAAGAAGAATGGTTTGTGATTGACTAACAATGTCATATCTTGTGGCGTTAACTCATGAAGAAATATTGATGTGTGCACGGGGCGAGAAGAATGTTTTGTCGTTTACTGACACTGTCATATCTTGTGGGGTTAACACATGAAGAAATATTGATGTGTGAACAGCAAGAGAAGAATGGTTTGTGGTTTACTGACACTGTAACATCTTTTAGCATTAACTGATGAAGAAATATTGATGTGTATATGGGGCAAGAAGAATAGTTTGTGGTTTACTGACACTGTCAGATCTTGCAGCATTAATTCATGAAGAAATATTGATGTGTGCATGGGGCAAAAAGAATGGTTTGCGGCTTACTGACACTGTCAGATCTTGTAGCATTAACTCATGAAGAAATATTGAAGTATGCTCGGGGCAAGAAGAATGGTTTGTGGATTACTGACACTGCCAGATCTTGTAGTGTTAACTCGTGAAGATATATTGATGTGTAAAAGGGGCGAGAAGAATGGTTTGTGGTTTACTGACAGTGTCAGATCTTGTGGTGTTAACTCATGAAGAAATATTAATGTGTGCATGGGTCAAGAAGAATGGTTTGTAACTGATTGACAATGTCATATCCTGTGGCGTTAACTCATGAAGATATATTGATGTGTGCACAGGACGAGAAGAATAGTTTGTGGCTTACATACACTGGTAGACCTTGTGTTGTTAACTCATGAAGAAATATAGATGTGTGCACGGGGCTAGAAAATAACTTTGTGGATTACTGACGCTGTCAGATATTGTAGTATTAACTCCTGAAGAAATATTGATGTGTACACGGGACGAGAAGAATGGTTTGTGGTTACTGATAGTGTCAGTGCTTGTGGTGCTAACTCATGAAGAAATATTGATGTGTGTATGTGCCAAGAAGAATGGTTTGTGATTCACTAACAATGTCATATCTTGTGCCGTTAACTCATGAAGAAATATTGATGTGTGCACGGGGCGAGAAGAATGGTTTGTGATTGACTAACAATGTCATATCTTGTGGCGTTAACTCATGAAGAAATATTGATGTGTGCACGGGGCGAGAAGAATGGTTTGCGATTGACTGACAATGTCATATCTTGTGGAGTTAAATGATGAAGAAATATTGATGTGTGCACAGGCCGAGAAGAATTGTTTGCGATTCACTGAAACTGTCAGATCTTGTAGTGTTAACTCATGGAGAAATATTGATGTGTGAACGGGGGAGAAGAAAGACTTGGGAATGTCTGACAATGTCATATTTTGTGGCATTAACTCATGAGGAAATATTGCTGTGTGCATGGGGAGAGAAAATGGTTTGTGATTAAGTGACACTGTCAGATCTTGTAGTGTTAACTCATGAAGAAATATAGATGTGTGCACGGGGCGAGAAGAATGGTTTGTGATTGACTGATACTGTCAGATCTTGTGGGGCTAACTCCTGCAGAAATATTGATGTGTGCACGAGGAAAGAAGAATGGTTTGTGATTAACTGACACTGTCAGATCTTGTAGTGTTAACTCATGAAGAAATAATGATGTGTGCACGGGGCGAGAAGAATGGTTTGTGGTTTACTGACACTGTCAGATCTTGTGGTGTTAACTCATGAAGAAATATTGATGTATGAACAAGAAGAGAAGAATGGTTTGTGGATTACTGACACTGTCAGATCTTGTAGCATTAACTCATGAAGAAATATTGATGTGTGCATGGGGCAAGAAGAATGGTTTGTGGTTTACTGACACTGTCAGATCTTGCAGCATTAATTCATGAAGAAATATTGATGTGTACATGCGGCAAAAAGAATGGTTTGCGGTTTACTGACACTGTTAGATCTTGTAGCATTAACTCTGAAGAAATATTGATGTATGCATGCGGCAAGAAGAATGGTTTGTGGTTTACTGACACTGTCAGATATTTTAGCATTAACTCATGAAGAAATATTGATGTATGCATGGGGCAAGAAGAATGGTTTGTGGTTTACTGACACTGTCAGATCTTTTAGCATTAACTCATGAAGAAATATTGATGTGTGCATGCGGCAAGAAGAATGGTTTGTGGTTTACTGACACTGTCAGATCTTTTAGCATTAACTCATGAAGAAATATGGATGTATGCATGGGGCAAGAAGAATGGTTTGTGGTTTACTGACACTGTCAGATCTTTTAGCACTAACACATGAAGAAATATTGATGTGTGCATGGGGCAAGAAGAATGTTTTGTTGTTTACTGACAGTGTCAGATCTTGTAGCATTTACCCATGAACAAATACTGATGTGTGCACGGGGCGAGAAGAATGGTTTGTGGTTTACTGACACTTCAGATCTTGTAGCATTAACTCACGAAGAAACATTGAGGTGTGCACGGAGCTGGAAGAATGGTTTGTGATTGACTGTCACTGTCAGGTCTTGTGGCGTTAACTCATGAAGAAATATTGATGTGTACATGGGACGAGAAGAATGGTTTGTGGTTTACTGACAGTGTCAGATCTTGTGGTGCTAACTCATGAAAAAATATCGATGTGTGCACATGGCGAGAAGAATGGTTTGTGATTGACTGACGCTGTCAGATCTTGTGGCATTAACTCATGAAGAAATATTAATGTGTGCACGGGGCGAGAAGAATGGTTTGTGATTGACTGATGCTGTCAGATCCTGTGGCGCTAACTCATGAAGAAATATTGATGTGTGCACGGGGCGAGAAGAATGGTTTGTGATTGACTTACACTGATAGATCATGTGAAGCTAACTCATGAACAAATATTGAGGTGTGCACGGGGCAAGAAAAATGGTTTGTGGTTTACTTACACTGTCAGATCTTGTGGTGTTAACTCATGAAGAAATACTGATGTGTGCCTGGGGCGAGAAGAATGGTTTGTGGTTTACTCACACTGTCAGATCTTGTGGTGTTAACTCATGAAAAAATATTGATGTGTGCATGGGGCAAGAAAAATGGTTTGTGATTGACTGACACTGTCAGATCTTGTGGCGCTAACTAATGAACAAATATTGATGTGTGCCCGAGGCAAGAAGAATGGTTTGTGGTTTACTGACACTGTCAGATCTTGTGGTGTTAACTCATGAAGAAATATTGATGTATGCACGGGGCAAGAAGAGTGGTTTGTGGTTTACTGACACTGGCAGATAATGTAGTGTTACCTCATGAAGAAATATTGATGTGTGCACGGGGTAAGAAGAATGGTTTGTGGATTACTGACACTGTCAGATCTTGTGTTGTAAACTCATGAAGAAATATTGATCTGTACACGGTGCGAGAAGAATGGTTTGTGGTTTACTGACAGTATCATATCTTGTGGGTTAACTCATGAAGAAATATAGATGTGTGCACGGGGCGAGAAGAATGGTTTGTGGTTTACTGACACTGTCAGATCTTGTGTTGTAAACTCATGAAGAAATATTGATGTGTGCACGGGACGAGAAGAAAGGTTTGTGATTGACTGACAATGTCATATCCTGTGGCGTTAACTCAAGAACAAATATTCATGTTGGCACGGGGCGAGAAGATTGGATTGTATTAAATGATACTGTCAGATCTTGTGGCGGTAACTCATGAAGAAATACTGATGTGTGCACGAGGCGAGAATAAGGGTTTGTGATTAACTGACACTGTCAGATCCTGTAGTGTTAACTCATAAAGATATATTGATGTGTAAAAGGGGCGAGAAGAATGGTTTGTGGTTTACTTACCTTGTCAGATCTTCTGGTGTTAACTCATGAAGAAATATTAATGTGTGCGTGGGCCAAGAAGAATGGTTTCTAACTGACTGACAATGTCATATCCTGTGGCGTTAACTCATTAAGATATATTGATGTGTGCACAGGGCGAGAGGAATGGTTTGTGGTTTACATACACTGGTAGATCTTGTGTTGTTAACTCATGAAGAAATATAGATGTGTGCACGGAACGAGGAAATAAGTTTCTGGATTACTGACACTGTCAGATCTTGTAGCGTTAACTCATGAAGAAATATTGATGTGTACACGGGACGAGAAGAATGGTTTGTGGTTACTGATAGTGTCAGATCTTGTGGTGCTAACTCATGAAGAAATAATGATGTGTGTATGGGCCAAGAAGAATGGTTTGTGATTGACTAACAATGTCATATCTTGTGGCGTTAACTCATGAAGAAATATTGATTTGTGCACGGGGCGAGAAGAATGGTTTGTCGTTTACTGACACTGTCATATCTTGTGGTGTTAACATATGAAGAAATATTGATGTGTGAACAAGAAGAGAAGAATGGTTGGTGGATTACTGACACTGTCAGATCTTTTAGCATTAATTCATGAAGAAATATTGATGTGTGCATGGGGCAAGAATTATGGTTTGTGGTTTACAGACACTGTCATATCTTGTAGCATTAACCCATGAAGAAATATTGATGTGTACATGGGGCAAGAAGAATGGTTTGTGGTTTACTGACACTGTCAGATATTGTAGCATTAACTCATGAAGAAATATTGATGTGTGCATGGAGCAAAGAGAATGGTTTGTGGTTTACTGACACTGTCAGATCTTGTAACATTAACGCATGAAGAAATATTGATGTATGCTCGGGGCGAGAAGAATGGTTTGTGGATTACTGACACTGTCAGATCTTGTAGTGTTAACTCATGAAGATATATTGATGTGTAAACGGGGCGGGAAGAATGGTTTGTGGTTTAGTGACAGTATCAGATCTTGTGGTGTTAACTCATGAGGAAATATTAATGTGTGCATGGCCCAAGAAAAATTGATGTGTGTATGGGGGAAGAAGAATGGTTTGTGATTGTCTGACACTTTCAGATCTTGTGGCATTAACTCATGAAGAAATACTGATGTGTGCCATGAGTGAGAAGAATGGTTTGTGATTGACTGACACTATCAGATCTTGTGGCGTTAACTTATGAAGAAATATTGATGTGTGCACGTGGCGAGAAGAATGGTTTGTGGTTTTCTGACACTGCTAAATCCTGTGTTGTTAACTCATCAAGAAATTATGATGTGTGCACGGGGCGTGAGGAATGGTTTGTGCTTTCCTGACACTGTCAGTTCTTGTGGCGTTAACTCATGAACAAATATTGATGTGTGCACAGGGCGAGAAGATAGGTTTGTGGTTTACTGATACTGTCAGATCTTGTGGCGTTAACTTCTGAAGAAATATTGATGTATACACAGAGCGAGAAGAATGGTTTGTGGTTTACTGACACTGTCAGATCTTGTGTTGTTGACTCATGAAGAAATATTGATGTGTGCACGAGGTGACATGAATGCTTTGTGGTTTACTGACACTGTCATCTCTTGTGGCGTTAACTCATAATGAAACATTGATATATGCACAGGGCGAGAAGAATGGCTTGTGGTTTACTGATACTGTCATTTCTTGTGGCATTAAGTAATGAAGAAATATTGGTGAACAATAGGCGAGAAGAATGGTTTATGGTTTACAGACATTTTCAGATCTTATGGTATAAAATCACGAAGAAATATTGATGTGTGCAGGGGGCAGGAAGAATGGTTTGTGATTGACTGACAATGTCAGATCTTGGGGCGTTAACTCATGAAGAAATATTGATGTGTGCACGGGGTGAGGAGAATGGTTTGTGATTGACTGACACAGTCAGATCTTGTGGCGTTAACTCATGAAGAAATATTGATGTGTGCATGGGGCCAGAAGAATGGTTTGTGGTTTACTGACACTGTCAGATCTTGTAGCATTAACTCATGAAGAAATATTGATGTGTGCATGGAGCAAAGAATATGGTTTGTGCTTTACAGACACTGTCAGATCTTGTAGGATTAACTCATGAAGAAATATTGATGTGTACACGGGGCGAGAAGAATGGTTTGTGGACTACTGAAACTGTCAGATCTTGTAGTGTTAACTCCTGAAGAAATATTGATGTGTACACGGTACGAGATGAATTGTTTGTGGTTTACTAACAGTGTCATATGTTGTGGTGTTTACTCATGAGGAAATATTAATGTGTGTATGGGCCAAGAAGTATGGTTTGTGATTGACTAACGATGTCATATCTTGTGGCGTTAACTCATGAAGAAATATTTATGTGTATACGGGGCGAGAAGAATGGTTTGTGGTGTACTGATACAGTGTCAGATCTTATGGTGTTAACTAATGAAGAAATATTGATGTGTGTATGGTCCAAGAAGAATGGTTTGTGATTGACTAACAATGTCATATCTTGTGGCGTTAACTCATGAAGAAATATTGATGTGTGCACGGTGCGAGAAGAATGGTTTGTGGTTTACTGATGCTGGCAGATCTTGTGTTGTTAACTCATGAAGAAATATAGATGTGTGCACGGGGCGAGAAGAATGGTTTGTGGTTTACTGACACTGTCAGATCTAGTGTTGTAAACTCATGAAGAAATATAGATGTATGCACAGGACGAGAAGAAAGGTTTCTGGTTTACTAACACTGTCAGATCTTGTGGCGTTAACTCATGAAGAAATATTGATGTTTGCACGGGACAAGCAGAATGGTTTGTGATTGAGTGACACTGTCAGATCTTGTAGTGTTAACTGATAAAGAAATATTAATGTTTGAACGGGGCGAGAAGAAAGGTTTGTGATTGACTGACAATGTCGTATCTTGTGGCGTTATTTCATGAACAAATATTGATGTGTGCACGGGGCGAGAAGAATGGTTTGTGATTAAATCATACTGTCAGATCTTGTGGCGCTAACTCATGAAGAAATATTGATGGGTGCACGAGGCGAGAAAAATGGTTTGTGATTATCTGACACTGTCAGATCTTGTAGTGTTAACTCATGAAGAAATATTGATGTGTGCAAGGCGCGGAAGAATGGTTTGTCGTTTACTGACACTGTCATATATTGTGGAGTTAACACATGAAGAAATATTGATGTGTGAACAGGAAGAGAAGAATGGTTTTTGGTTTACTGACACTGCCATATCTTGTAGCATTAACTCATGAAGAAATATTGATGTGCGGATGGGGCAAGAATTATGGTTTGTGGTTTAGTGACACTGTCAGATATTGTAGCATTAACTCATGGAGAAATATTGATGTGTGCATGGAGCAAAGAGAATGGTTTGTGGTTTACTGACACTGTCTGATCTTGTAGCATTAACTCATGAAGAAATATTGATGTGTGCACGGGGCAAGAAGAATGGTTTATGGATTACTGACACTGTCAGATCGTGTAGTGTTAACTCATGAAGAAATATTGATGTGTACACGGGGCGAAAAGAATGGTTTGTGGTTTACTGACAGTGTCAGATCTTGTGGTGTTAACTCATGAAGAAATATTGATGTGTGCATGGGCCAAGAAGAATGGTTTGTAATTGACTGACAATGTCATATCCTGAGGCGTTAACTCATGAAGCATTATTGATGTGTGCACGGGGCGTGAAGAATGGTTTGTGGTTTACTGACACTGGTAGATCTTGTGTTGTTAACTTATGAAGAAATATAGATGTGTGCACGGCGAGAGAAGATAGGTTTGTGGATTACTGACACTCAGATTCCTTAGTGTTAACTTATGAAGAAATTTTGATGTGTACACGGGACGAGAAGAATGGTTTGTGGTTTACTGACAGTGTCAGATCTTGTGGTGTTAACTCATGAAGAAATATTGATGTGTGCACGGGGCGAGAAGAATTGTTTATGATTTACTCACACTGCAGATCTTGTGTTGTTAACTCATGAAGAAATATTGATGTTTGCAGAGGGCGAGAACAATGGTTTGTGATTGACTGACAATGTCAGATCATGTAGTGCTAACTGATGAAGAAATATTGATCTGTGAATGGAGCGAGAAGAAAAGTTTGTGATAGACTGACAATAACATATCCTGTGGCGTTAACGCATGAAGAAATATTGATGTGTGCTCAAGGCGAGAATAAGGTTTTCGAGATTAACTGACACTGTCAGATCTTGTAGTGTTAACTCATAAAGAAATATTGATGTGTGCACGGGGCGAGAAGAATGGTTTGTCGTTTACTGACAATGTCATATCTATTGGTGTAAAACACATGAAGAAATATTGATGTGTGAGCAGGAAGAGAAGAATGGTTTGTGGTTTACTGACACTGTCATATCTTGTAGCATTAACTCATGAAGAAATATTGATGTGTGCATGGGGCAAGAAGAATGGTTTGTGGTTTACTGACACTGTCAGATCTTGTAGCATTCACTCGTGAGCAAATATTGATGTGAGTAGGGCGCGAGAACAATGATTTGTGGTTTACTGACAGTGTGAGATCTTGTGGTGTTAACTCATGAAGAAATATTGATGTGTGCATGGGCGAAGAAGAATGGTTTGTAATTGACTGACAATGTCATATGTTGTGGCCTTAATTCATGAAGAAATATTGATGTGTGCAGGGGGAGAAGAATTGTTTGTGGTTTACTGACACTGGCAGATCCTGTGTTGTTAACTCATGAAGAAATATAGATGTGTGCACGGGGCGAGATGAATGGTTTGTGATTAAATGATACTGTCAGATCTTGTGGCACCAACTAATGAAGATATATTGATGTGTGCACTGGACGAGAAGAAAGGTTTGTGGTTTACTAACACTGTCAGATCTTGTGTTGTTAAATCATGAAGAAATATAGATGTATACACGAGACGAGAAGAAAGGTTTGTGGTTTACTAACACTGTCAGATCCTGTGGCGTTAACTCATGAAGAAAAATTGATGTTTGCACGGGGCAAGAAGAATGGTTTGTGATTGACTGACACTGTCAGATCTTTTAGTGTTAACTGATAAAGAAATATTGATGTGTGAACGGGGCGAGAAGAATGGTTTGTGGTTTTCTGAGACTGTCAGATCTTGTGGCCATAATTCATGAAGAAATATTGATGGGTGCACGGAGTAAGAAGAATCTTCTGTGGTTTACTGGCACTGTCAGATCTTGTGGCATTAAGTCATGAAACAATATTGATGTGTGCATGGGGCAAGAAGAATGGTTTGTGGTTTACTGACACTATCAGATCTTGTGGCTTTAACTCATGAAAAAACATTGATGTGTGCACGGGACGAGAAGAATGGTTTGTGATTGGCTGACACTGTCAGATTTTGTTGCGTTAACTGATGAAGAAAAATTGATGTGTGTATGGGACAAGAAGAATGGTTTGTGATTGACTGATACTTTCAGATCTTGTGGCATTAACTCATGAAGAAATACCGATGTGTGCCATGAGTGAGATGAATGGTTTGTGATTGACTGACACTATCAGATATTGTGGCGTTAACTCATGAAGAAATATAGATGTGTTCATGGGGCGAGAAGCATGGTCTGTGGTTTTGTAACACTGGTAGATCTTGTGTTGTTAACTCATGAAGAAATATTGATGTGTGCACGGGGCGAGAAGAATGGTTTGTGATTGACTGACACTGTCAGATCTTGAGGCGTTAACTCATGAAGAATTATTGATGTGTGCACGTGGCGACAAGAATGGTTTGTCGTTTTCTGACACTGGTAGATCTTGTGTTGTTAACTCATGAAGAAATATTGATGTGTGCACGTGGCGAGAAGAATGGTTTTTGGTTTTCTGACACTGGTAGATCTTGAGTTGGTAACTCATCAAGAAATGTTGTTGTGTGCCCGGGGCTTGAGGAATGGTTTGTGGTTTTCTGACACTGGTAGATCTTGTGTTGTTAACTCATGAAAAAATGTTGATGTTTGCACGGGGCGAGAAGAATGGGTTGTGATTGACTGACACTGTCAGATCTTGTAGTGTTAACTGATGAAGAAATACTGATGTGTGAACGGGGCGAGAAGAAAGGTTTGTGATTGACTCACAATGTCATATCATGTGGCGCTAACTAATGAACAAATATTGATGTGTGCACGGGGCGAGAAGAATGGTTTGTGATTGACTCACAATGTCATATCATGTGGCGCTAACTAATGAACAAATATTGATGTGTGCACGGGGCGAGAAGAAAGGTTTGTGATTGACTCACAATGTCATATCATGTGGCGCTAACTAATGAACAAATATTGATGTGTGCACGGGGCGAGAAGAATGGTTTGTGATTGACTCACAATGTCATATCATGTGGCGCTAACTAATGAACAAATATTGATGTGTGCACGGGGCGAGAAGAATGGTTTGTGAGTGACTCACAATGTCATATCATGTGGCGCTAACTAATGAACAAATATTGATGTGTGCACGGGGCGAGAAGAATGGTTTGTGATTGACTCACAATGTCATATCATGTGGCGCTAACTAATGAACAAATATTGATGTGTGAACGGGGCGAGAAGAAAGGTTTGTGATTGACTCACAATGTCATATCATGTGGCGCTAACTAATGAACAAATATTGATGTGTGCACGGGGCGAGAAGAATGGTTTGTGATTAAATGATACTGTCAGATCTTGTGGTGCTAACTCATGAAGAAATATTGATGTGTGCACGAGGCGAGAAGAATGGTTTGTGACTAACTGACATTGTCAGATCATGTAGTGTTAACTCATGAAGAAATATTTATGTGTGCATGGAGCAAAGAGAATGGTTTGTGGTTTACTGACACTGTCAGATCTTGTAGCATTAACTCATGAAGAAATATTGATGTGTGCATGGGAGGAGAAGAATTGTTTGTGGTTTACTGACAGTGTCATATGTTGTGGTGTTAACACATGAGGAAATATTGATGTGTGTATGGGCCAAGAAAAATGGTTTGTGATTGACTAACGATGTCATATCTTGTGGCGTTAACTCATGAAGAAATATTTATGTGTATACGAGGCGAGAAGAATGGTTTGTGGTGTACTGACAGTGTCAGATCTTATGGTGTTAACTAATGTAGAAATATTGATGAGTGTATGTGCCAAAAAGAATGGTTTGTGATTGACTAACAATGTCATATCTTGTGGCGTTATCTCGTGAAGAAATATTGATGTGTGCACGGTGCGAGAAGAATGGTTAGTGGTTTACTGATGCTGGCAGATCTTGTGTTGTTAACTCATGAAGAAATATAGATGGGTGCACGGGGCGAGAAGAATGGTTTGTAGTTTACTGACACTGTCAGATCTTGTGTTGTAAACTCATGAAGAAATATAGATGTATGCACGGACAAGAAGAATGGTTTGTGATTGAGTGACACTGTCAGATCTTATAGTGTTAACTGATAAAGAAATATTAATGTGTGAACGGGGCGAGAAGAATGGTTTGTCGTTTACTGACACTGTCATATATTGTGGAGTTAACACATGAAGAAATATTGATGTGTGAACAGGAAGAGAAGAATGGTTTTTGGTTTACTGACACTGCCATATCTTGTAGCATTAACTCATGAAGAAATATTTATGTGTGCATGGGGCAAGAATTATGGTTTGTGGTTTACTGACACTGGCATATCTTGTAGCATTAACTCATGAAGAAATATTGATGTGTGCATGGGGCAAGAATTATGGTTTGTGGTTTACTGACACTGTCAGATATTGTAGCATTAACTCATGAAGAAATATTGATCTGTGCATGGAGCAAAGGGAATGCTCTGTGGATTACTGACACTCTCTGATCTTGTAACATTGACTCATGAAGAAATATTGATGTGTGCACGGGGCAAGAAGAATGGTTTCTGGATTACTGACACTGTCAGATCGTTTAGTGTTAACTCATGAAGAAATATTGATGTGTACACGGGGCGAAAAGAATGGTTTGTGGTTTACTGACAGTGTCAGGTCTTGTGGTGTTAACTTATGAAGAAATATTGATGTGTGCATGGGCCAAGTAGAATGGTTTGTAATTGACTGACAATGTCATATCCTGAGGCGTTAACTCATGAAGAAATATTGATGTGTGCACGGGGCGAGAAGAATGGTTTGTGGTTTACTGACACTGGTAGATCTTGTGTTGTTAACTCATGAAGGAATATAGATGTATGCACGGGGAGAGAAGATACGTTTGTGGATTACTGACACTCTCAGATCTTGTAGTGTTAACTTATGAAGAAACTTTGATGTGTACACGGGACGAGAAGAATGGTTTGAGGTTTACTGACAGTGTCAGATTTTGTGGTGTTAACTCATGAAGAAATATTGATGTTTGCACGGGTCGAGAAGAATCGTTTGTTGTTTATTCACACTGGCAGATCTTAAGTTGTTAACTCATGAAGAAATATAGATGTGTGCACGGGGCGAGAAGAATTGTTTGTGATTTACTGACACTGTCAGATCTTGTGTTGTAAACTCATGAAGAAATATAGATGTATGCACGGGACGAGAAGAAAGCTTTGTGGTTTACTAACACTGTCAGATCTAGTGGCGTTAACTCATGAAGAAATATTGATGTTTGCACGGACAAGAAGAATGGTTTGTGATTGAGTGACACTGTCAGATCTTATAGTGTTAACTGATAAAGAAATATTAATGTGTGAACGGGCGAGAAGAATGGTTTGTCGTTTACTGACACTGTCATATATTGTGGAGTTAACACATGAAGAAATATTGATGTGTGAACAGGAAGAGAAAAATGGTTTTTGGTTTACTGACACTGCCATATCTTGTAGCATTAACTCATGAAGAAATATTTATGTGTGCATGCGGCAAGAATTATGGTTTGTGGTTTACTGACACTGGCATATCTTGTAGCATTAACTCATGAAGAAATATTGATGTGTGCATGGGGCAAGAATTATGGTTTGTGGTTTACTGACACTGTCAGATATTGTAGCATTAACTCATGAAGAAATATTGATCTGTGCATGGAGCAAAGGGAATGGTTTGTGGATTACTGACACTCTCTGATCTTGTAACATTGACTCATGAAGAAATATTGATGTGTGCACGGGGCAAGAAGAATGGTTTCTGGATTACTGACACTGTCAGATCGTGTAGTGTTAACTCATGAAGAAATATTGATGTGTACACGGGGCGAAAAGAATGGTTTGTGGTTTACTGACAGTGTCAGGTCTTGTGGTGTTAACTCATGAAGAAATATTGATGTGTGCATGGGCCAAGAAGAATGGTTTGTAATTGACTGACAATGTCATATCCTGAGGCGTTAACTCATGAAGAAATATTGATGTGTGCGCGGGGCGAGAAGAATGGTTTGTGGTTTAGTGACACTGGTAGATCTTGTGTTGTTAACTCATGAAGAAATATAGATGTGTGCACGGGGAGAGAAGATAGGTTTGTGGATTACTGACACTCTCAGATCTTGTAGTGTTAACTTATGAAGAAATTTTGTTGTGTACACGGGACGAGAAGAATGGTTTGAGGTTTACTGACAGTGTCAGATTTTGTGGTGTTAACTCATGAAGAAATATTGATGTTTGCACGGGGCGAGAAGAATCGGTTGTTGTTTATTCACACTGGCAGATCTTAAGTTGTTAACTCATGAAGAAATATAGATGTGTGCACGGGGCGAGAAGAATTGTTTGTGATTTACTGACACTGTCAGATCTTGTGTTGTTAACTCATGAAGAAATATTGATGTTTGCACGGGGCGAGAAGAATGGTTTGTGATTGACTGACAATGTCAGATCATGTAGTGCTAACTGATAAAGAAATATTGATCTGTGAACGGGGCGAGAAGAAAGGTGTGTGATAGACTGACAATAATATATCCTGGGGCGTTAACGCATGAAGAAATATTGATGTGTGCTCGAGGCGAGAATAAGGTTTTTGAGATTAACTGACAGTGTCAGATCTTGTAGTGTTAACTCATGAAGAAATATTGATGTGTGCACGGGGCGAGAAGAATGGTGTGTGGTTTACTGACAGTGTCAGATCTTGTAGCATTCACTCGTGAACAAATATTGATGTGTGTAAGGCGCGAGAACAATGATATGTGGTTTACTGACAATGTGAGATCTTGTGATGTTAACTCATGAAGAAATATTGATGTGTGAATGGACGAAGAAGAATGTTTTGTAACTGACTGACAATGTCATATGTTGTGGCCTTAATTCATGAAGAAATATTGATGTGTGCAGGGGGAGCAGAATGGTTTGTGGTTTACTGACACTGTCATATCTTGTAGTGTTAACTCATGAAGAAATATTGATGTGTACACGGGACGACATGAATGGTTTGTGGTTTACTGACAGTGTCATATCTTGTGGTGTTATCTCATGAAGAATAATTGATGTGTGTATGGGCCAACAAGAATGGTTTGTGATTGATTAACAATGTCATATCTTGTGGCGTTAACTCATGAAGAAATATCGATGTGTGCACGGGGCGAAAAGAATGTTTTGTGGTTTACTGACACTGGCAGATCCAGTGTTGTTAACTCATGAAGAAATATACATGTGTGCACGGGGCGAGAAGAATGGTTTGTGGTTTACTGACACTGTCAGATCTTGTGTTGTAAACCCATGAAGAAATATAGATGTATGCACGGACGAGAAGAAAGGTTTGTGGTTTACTGATACTGTCAGATATTGTGGCGTTAACTCATGAAGAAATATTGATGTTTGCACGAGGCGAGAAGAATGGTTTGTGATTCACTGACACTGTCAGATCTTGTAGTTTTAACTGATGAAGAAATATTGATGTGTGAACGGGGCGTGAAGAAAGGTTTGTGATTGACTGACGATGTCGTATCTTGTGGCGTTAACTCATGATCAATTATTGATGTGTTCACGGGGCGAGAAGAATGGTATGTGATTAAATGATAGTGTCAGATCTTGTGGCGCTAACTCATGATGAAATATTGATGTGTGCACGGGGCGAGAAGAATGGTTTGTCGTTTACTGACACTGTCATGTCTTGTGGTGTTAACACATGAAGAAATATTGATGTGTGAACAGGAAGAGAAGAATGGTTTGTGGTTTACTCACACTGTCATATCTTGTAGCATTAGCTCATGAAGAAATACTGATGTGTGCATGGGGCAAGAAGAATGGTTTGTGGTTTACTGACACTGTCAGATCCTGTAGCATTACCTCATGAGGAAATATTGATGTGTGCATGGAGCAAAGAGAATTGTTTGTGGTTTACTGACACTGTCAGATCTTTTAGCATTAACTCATGAAGAAATATTGATGTGTGCATGGGGCAAGAAGAATGGTTTGTTTTTTCCTGACACTGTCAGATCTTGTAGCATTCACTCGTGAACAAATATTGATGTGTGCATGGAGGGAGAAGAATGGTTAGTGATTGACTGTCAATGTCAGATCCTGTGGCGTCAACTGATGAAGAAATATTGATGTGTGCACGTGACGAGAAGAATGGTTTGTAGTTTTCTGAGACTGTCAGATCTTGTGGCCATAATTCATGAAGAAATATTGATGGGTGCACGGAGTAAGAAGAATCTTCTGTGGGTTACTGGCACTGTCAGATCTTGTGGCATTAAGTCATCAAACAATATTGATGTGTGCATGGGGCAAGAAGAATGGTTTGTGGTTTACTGACACTGTCAGATCTTGTGGCTTTAACTCATGAAAAAATATTGATGTGTGCACGGGACGAGAAGAATGGTTTGTGATTGGCTGACACTGTCAGATTTTGTTGCGTTAACACATGAAGAAAAATTGATGTGTGTATGGGGCAAGAAGAATGGTTTGTGATTGACTGACACTATCAGATATTGTGGCGTTAACTCATGAAGAAATATAGATGTGTTCATGGGGCGAGAACAATGGACTGTGGTTTTGTAACACTGGTAGATCTTGTGTTGTTAACTCATGAAGAAATGTTGATGTGTGCACGTGGCGAGAAGAATGGTTTGTGGTTTTCTGACACTGGTAGATCTTGTGTTGTTAACTCATTAAGAAATATTGATGTGTGCACATGGCAAGAAGAATGGTTTTTGGTTTTCTGACACTGGTAGATCTTGTGTTGTTAACTGATGAAAAAATATTGATGTTTGCACGGGGCGAGAAGAATGGGTTGTGATTGACTGACACTGTCAGATCTTGTAGTGTTAACTGATGAAGAAATACCGATGTGTGAACGGGGAGAGAAGAAAGGTTTGTGATTGACTCACAATGTCATATCATGTGGCGCTAACTCATGAACAAATATTGATGTGTGCACGGGGCGAGAAGAATGGTTTGTGATTAAATGATACTGATGATGATGATGATGATGAAATGCGGTTTAAGGGCGCTAAACTGCTGCGGTCATCAGCGCCCTATTAAATGATACTGTCAGATCTTGTGGTGCTAACTCATGAAGAAATATTGATATGTGCACGAGGCGAGAAGAATGGTTTGTGATTACCTGACACTGTCAGATCTTGTAGTGTTAACTCATGAAGAAATATTGATGTGTGCATGGAGGAAAGAGAATGGTTTGTGGTTTACTGACACTGTCAGATCTTGTACCATTAACTCATGAAGAAATATTGATGTGTGCATGGGGCGGGAAGAATGGTTTGTGGTTTACTGGCACTGTCAGATCCTTTAGGGTTAACTCATGAAGAAATATTGATGTGTGCATGGGGCAAGAAGAATGGTTTGTGGTTTACTGACACTGTCAGATCTAGTAGCATTCACTCGTGAACAAATATTGATGTGTGCAGAGAGCGAGAAGAACGGTTTGTGATTGACTGTCACTGTCAGATCTTGTGGCGTCAACTCAAGAAGAAATATTGATGTGTCCACGTGACGAGAAGAATGGTATGTGGTTTTCTGACACTGTCAGATCTTGTGGCGATAATTCGTGAAGAAATATTGATGTGTGCAATGGAGCAAGAAGAATGGTTTGTGATTGGCTGACACTGTCTGATCTTGTAGTATTAACTCAAGAGGAAATATTGATGTGTTCACAGGGCAAGAAGAATGGTTTGTGGTTTACTGACACTGTCTGTTCTTGTAGTATTAACTCATGAGGAAATATTGATGTGTTCACAGGGCAAGAAGAATGGTTTGTGATTGGCTGACACTGTCTGATCTTGTAGTATTAACTCATGAGGAAATATTGATGTGTTCACAGGGCAAGAAGAATGGTTTGTGATTGGCTGACACTGTCTGATCTTGTAGTATTAACTCATGAAGAATTATTGATTGTGCAAGGGGCAAGAATAATGGTTTGTGATTGGCTGACACTGTCTGATCTTGTAGTATTAACTCATGAAGAATTATTGATTGTGCAAGGGGCAAGAAGAATGGTTTGTGATTGGCTGACACTGTCTGATCTTGTAGTATTAACTCATGAAGAAATATTGATGTGTTAACAGGACAAGAAGAATGGTTTGTGATTGCCTGACACTGTCTGATCTTGTAGTATTAACTCATGAAGAATTATTGATGTGTTCACAGGGCGAGAAGAATGGTTTGTGATTGGCTGACAATGTCTGATCTTGTAGTATTAACTTATGAAGAATTATTGATGTGTTCACAGGGCAAGAAGAATGGTTTGTGGTTTACTGACACTGTCTGATCTTGTAGTATTAACTCATGAAGAATTATTGATGTGTTCACAGGGCAAGAGGAATGGTTTGTGATTGGCTGACACTGTCTGATCTTGTAGTATTAATGCATGAAGAATTATTGATGTGTTCACAGGGCAAGAAGAATGGTTTGTGATTGGCTTACACTGTCTGATCTTGTAGTATTAACTCATGAGGAAATATTCATGTGCGCACAGGGCAAGAAGAATGGTTTGTGATTGGCTGACACTGTCTGATCTTGTAGTATTAACTGATGAGGAAATATTCATGTGCGCACAGGGCAAGAAGAATGGTTTGTGATTGGCTGACACTGTCTGATCTTGTAGTATTAACTCATGAGGAAATATTCATGTGCGCACAGGGCAAGAAGAATGGTTTGTGATTGGCTGACACTGTCTGATCTTATAGTATTAACTCATGGGAAAATATTGATGTGTTCACAGGGCAAGAAGAATGGTTTGTGATGGGCTGACACTGTCTGATCTTGTAGTATTAACTCATGAAGAATTATTGATGTGTTCACAGGGCAAGAAGAATGGTTTGTGATTGGCTGACACTGTCTGATTTTGTAGTATTAACTCATGAAGCACTATTGATGTGATCACAGGGCAAGAAGAATGGTTTGTGATTGGCTGACACTGTCTGATCTTGTAGTATTAACTCATGAAGAAATATTGATGTGTTCACAGGGCAAGAAGAATGGTTTGTGATTGGCTGACACTGTCTGATCTTGTAGTATTAACTCATGAAGAATTATTGATGTGTTCACAGGGCAAGAGGAATGGTTTGTGATTGGCTGACACTGTCTGATTTTGTAGTATTAACGCATGAAGAATTATTGATGTGTTCAGAGGGCAAGAAGAATGGTTTGTGATTGGCTGACACTGCCTGATCTTGTAGTATTAACTCATGAGGAAATATTCATGTGCGCACAGGGCAAGAAGAATGGTTTGTGATTGGCTGACACTGTCTGATCTTGTAGTATTAACTCATGAGGAAATATTGATGAGCGCACAGGGCAAGAAGAATGGTTTGTGATTGGCTGACACTGCCTGATCTTGTAGTATTAACTCATGAGGAAATATTCATGTGTTCACAGGGCAAGAAGAATGGTTTGTGATTGGCTGACACTGTCTGATCTTGTAGTATTAACTCATGAGGAAATATTCATGAGCGCACAGGGCAAGAAGAATGGTTTGTGATTGGCTGACACTGTCTGATCCCTTAGTATTAACTCATGAAGAATTATTGATGTCTTCACAAGGCAAGAAGAATGGTTTATGATTGGCTGACACTGTCTGATCTTGTAGTATTAACTCATAAAGAATTATTGATTGCGCAAGGGGCAAGAAGAATGGTTTGTGATTGGCTGACACTGTCTGATCTTGTAGTATTAACTGATGAGGAAATATTGATATGTTCACAGGGCAAGAAGAATGGTTTGTGGTTTACTGACACTGTCTGGTCTTGTAGTATTAACTCATGAGGAAATATTGATTGTGCAAGGGGTGAGAAGAATGGTTTGTGATTGACTGACACTGTCTGATATTGTAGTATTAACTCATGAGGAAATATTGATTGTGCAAGGGGTAAGAAGAATGGTTTGTGATTGACTGACACTGTCTGATCTTGTAGTATTAACTCATGAGGAAATATTGATGTGTTCACAGGGCAAGAAGAATGGTTTGTGTTTTGCTGACACTGTCTGATCTTGTAGTGTTAACTCATGAGGAAATATTGATGTGTTCACAGGGCAAGAAGAATGGTTTGTGATTGACTGACACTGTCTGATCTTGTAGTATTAACTCATGAGGAAATATTGATTGTGCAAGGGTCGAGAAGAATGGTTTGTGATTGACTGACACTGTTTGATCTTGTAGTATTAACTCATGAGGAAATATTGATGTGTTCACAGGGCACGAAGGATGGTTTGTGATTGGCTGACACTGTCTGATCTTGTAGTATTACCTCATGAAGAATTATTGATTGTGCAAGGGGCAAGAAGAATGGATTGTGATTGACTGACACTGTCTGATCTTGTAGTATTAACTCATGAGGAAATATTGATTGTGCAAGGGGCAAGAAGAATGGTTTGTGATTGACTGACACTGTCTGATCTTGTAGTGTTAACTCATGAGGAAATATTGATGTGTTCACAGGGCAAGAACAATGGTTTGTGGTTTACTGACACTGTCTGATCTTGTAGTGTTAACTCATGAGAAAATATTGATGTGTTCACAGGGCAAGAAGAATGGTTTGTGATTGACTGACACTGTCTGATCTTGTAGTATTAACTCATGAGGAAATATTGATGTGTTCACAGGGCAAGAAGAATGGTTTCTGGTTTACTGACACTGTCTGATCTTGTAGTATTAACTCATGAGGAAATATTCATGTGCGCACAGGACAAGAAGAATGGTTTGTGATTGGCTGACACGGTCTGATCTTGTAGTATTAACTCATGACGAAATATTCATGTGCGCAAACGGCAAGAAGATTGGTTTGTGATTGGCTGACATTGTCTGATCTTGTAGTATTAACTCATGGGGAAATATTGATGTGTTCACATGGCAAGAAGAATGGTTTGTGATGGGCTGACACTGTCTGATCTTGTAGTATTAACTCATGAAGAATTATTGATGTGTTCACAGGGCAAGAAGAATGGTTTGTGATTGGCTGACACTGTCTGATCTTGTAGTATTAACTCGTGAAGAATTATTGATGTGTTCACAGGGCAAGAAGAATGGTTTGTGATTGACTGACACTGTCTGATCTTGTAGTATTAACTCATGAAGAATTATTGATGTGTTCACAGGGCAAGAAGAATGGTTTGTGATTGGCTGACACTGTCTGATCTTGTAGTATTAACTCATGAAGAATTATTGATGTGTTCACAGGGCAAGAATAATGGTTTGTGATTGGCTGACACTGTCTGATTTTGTAGTATTAACTCATGAGGAAATATTCATGTGCGCACAGGGCAAGAAGAATGGTTTGTGATTGGCTGACACTGTCTGATCTTGTAGTATTAACTCATGAGGAAATATTCATGTGCGCAAAGGGCAAGAAGAATGGTTTGTGATTGGCTGACACTGTCTGATCTTGTAGTATTAACTCATAAGGAAATACTCATGTGCGCACAGGGCAAGAAGAATGGTTTGTGAGTGGCTGACACTGTCTGATCTTGTAGTATTAACTCATGAGGAAATATTCATGTGCGCACAGGGCAAGAAGAATGGTTTGTGATTGGCTGACACTGTCTGATCTTGTAGTATTAACTCATGAGGAAATATTCATGTGCGCACAGGGCAAGAAGAATAGTTTGTGATGGGCTGACACTGTCTGATCTTGTAGTATTAACTCATGGGGAAATATTGATGTGTTCACAGGGCAAGACAATGGTTTGTGATGGGCTGACACTGTCTGATCTTGTAGTATTAACTCATGAAGAATTATTGATGTGTTCGCAGGGCAAGAGGAATGGTTTGTGATTGGCTGACACTGTCTGATCTTGTAGTATTAACTCATGAAGAATTATTGATGTGTTCACAAGGCAAGAAGAATGGTTTGTGATTGACTGACACTGTCTGATCTTGTAGTATTAACTCATGAGGAAATATTGATGTGTTCACAGGGCAAGAAGAATGGTTTGTGGTTTACTGACACTGTCTGATCTTGTAGTATTAACTCATGAGGAAATATTCATGTGCGCACAGGGCGAGAAGAATGGTTTGTGATTCACTGACACTGTCAGATCTTGTAGTTTTAACTGATGAAGAAATATTGATGTGTGAACGGGGCGTGAAGAAAGGTTTGTGATTGACTGACGATGTCGTATCTTGTGGCGTTAACTCATGATCAATTATTGATGTGTTCACGGGGCGAGAAGAATGGTATGTGATTAAATGATAGTGTCAGATCTTGTGGCGCTAACTCATGATGAAATATTGATGTGTGCACGGGGCGAGAAGAATGGTTTGTCGTTTACTGACACTGTCATGTCTTGTGGTGTTAACACATGAAGAAATATTGATGTGTGAACAGAAAGAGAAGAATGGTTTGTGGTTTACTGACACTGTCATATCTTGTAGCATTAGCTCATGAAGAAATACTGATGTGTGCATGGGGCAAGAAGAATGGTTTGTGGTTTACTGACTCTGTCAGATCCTGTAGCATTACCTCATGAGGAAATATTGATGTGTGCATGGAGCAAAGAGAATTGTTTGTGGTTTACTGACACTGTCAGATCTTTTAGCATTAACTCATGAAGAAATATTGATGTGTGCATGGGGCAAGAAGAATGGTTTGTTTTTTCCTGACACTGTCAGATCTTTTAGCATTAACTCATGAAGAAATATTGATGTGCGCAAAGGGCAAGAAGAATGGTTTGTGATTGGCTGACACTGTCTGATCTTGTAGTATTAACTCATGGGGAAATATTGATGTGTTCACATGGCAAGAAGAATGGTTTGTGATGGGCTGACACTGTCTGATCTTGTAGTATTAACTCATGAAGAATTATTGATGTGTTCACAGGGCAAGAAGAATGGTTTGTGATTGGCTTACACTGTCTGATCTTGTAGTATTAACTCATGAAGAATTATTGATGTGTTCACAGGGCAAGAAGAATGGATTGTGATTGGCTGACACTGTCTGATCTTGTAGTAATAACTCATGAGGAAATATTCGTGTGCGCACAGGGCAAGAAGAATGGTTTGTGATTGGCTGACACTGATCTTGTAGTATTAACTCATGAGGAAATATTCATGTGCGCACAGGGCAAGAAGAATGGTTTGTGATTGGCTGACACTGTCTGATCTTGTAGTATTAACTCATGAGGAAATATTCATGTGTTCACAGGGCAAGAAGAATGGTTTGTGATTGGCTGACCCTGTCTGATCTTGTAGTATTAACTCATGAAGAATTATTGATTGTGCAAGGGGCAAGAAGAATGGTTTGTGATTGGCTGACACTGTCTGATCTTGTAGTATTAACTGATGAGGAAATATTGATGTGTTCACAGGGCAAGAAGAATAGTTTGTGGTTTACTGACACTGTCTGATCTTGTAGTATTAACTCATGAGGAAATATTGATTGTGCAAGGGGCAAGAAGAATGGTTTGTGATTGACTGACACTGTCTGAATTTGTAGTATTAACTCATGAGGAAATATTGATTGTGCAAGGGGCAAGAAGAATGGTTTGTGATTGACTGACACTGTCTGATCTTGTAGTATTAACTCATGAGGAAATATTGATTGTGCAAGGGGCAAGAAGAATGGTTTGTGATTGACTGACACTGTCTGATCTTGTAGTATTAACTCATGAGGAAATATTGATTGTGCAAGGGGCAAGAAGAATGGTTTGTGATTGACTGACACTGTCTGATCTTGTAGTATTAACTCATGAGGAAATATTGATTGTGCAAGGGGCAAGAAGAATGGTTTGTGATTGACTGACACTGTCTGAATTTGTAGTATTAACTCATGAGGAAATATTGATTGTGCAAGGGGCAAGAAGAATGGTTTGTGATTGACTGACACTGTCTGATCTTGTAGTGTTAACTCATGAGGAAATATTGATGTGTTCACAGGGCAAGAAGAATGGTTTGTGTTTTACTGACACTGTCTGATCTTGTAGTGTTAAATCATGAGGAAATATTGATGTGTTCACAGGGCAAGAAGAATGGTTTGTGATTGACTGACACTGTCTGATCTTGTATAATTAACTCATGAAGAATTATTGATTGTGCAAGGGGCAAGAAGAATGGTTTGTGACTGACCGACACTGTCTGATCTTGTAGTATTAACTCATGAGGAAATATTGATTGTGCAAGGGGCATGAAGAATGGTTTGTGATTGACTGACACTGTCTGATCTTGTAGTGTTAACTCATGAGGAAATATTGATGTGTTCACAGGGCAAGAAGAATGGTTTGTGATTGACTGACACTGTCTGATCTTGTAGTATTAACTCATGAGGAAATATTGATGTGTTCACAGGGCAAGAAGAATAGTTTGTGATTGACTGACACTGTCTGATCTTGTAGTATTAACTCATGAGGAAATATTCATGTGCGCACAGGGCAAGAAGAATAGTTTGTGATTGGCTGACACTGTCTGATCTTGTAGTATTAACTCATGACAAAATATTCATGTGCGCACAGGGCAAGAAGAATGGTTTGTGATTGGCTCACACTGTCTGATCTTGTAGTATTAACTTATGGGGAAATATTGATGTGTTCACAGGGCAAGAAGAATGGTTTGTGATGGGCTGACACTGTCTGATCTTGTAGTATTAACTCATGAAGAATTATTGATGTGTTCGCAGGGCAAGAAGAATGGTTTGTGATTGGCTGACACTGTCTGATCTTGTAGTATTAACTCATGAAGAATTATTGATGTGTTCACAGGGCAAGAAGAATGGTTTGTGATTGGCTGACACTGTCTGATCTTTTAGTATTAACTCATGAAGAATTATTGATGTGTTCACAGGGCAAGAAGAATGGTTTGTGATTGACTTACACTGTCTGATCTTGTAGTATTAACTCATGAAGAATTATTGATGTGTTCACAGGGCAAGAAGAATGGTTTGTGATTGGCTGACACTGTCTGATCTTGTAGTATTAACTCATGAGGAAATATTCATGTGCGCACAGGGCATGAAAAATGGTTTGTGATTGGCTGACACTGTCTGATCTTGTAGTATTAACTCATGAGGAAATATTCATGTGCGCACAGGGCAAGAAGAATGGTTTGTGATTGGCTGACACTGTCTGATCTTGTAGTATTAACTCATGAGGAATTATCATGTGTGCACAGGGCAAGAAGAATGGTTTGTGATTGGCTGACACTGTCTGATCCCTTAGTATTAACTCATGAAGAATTATTGATCTGTTCACAGGGCAAGAAGAATGGTTTGTGATTGGCTGACCCTGTCTGATCTTGCAGTATTAACTCATGAAGAATTATTGATTGTGCAAGGGGCAAGAAGAATGGTTTGTGATTGGCTGACACTGTCTGATCTTGTAGTATTAACTCATGAGGAAATATTGATGTGTTCACAGGGCAAGAAGAATGGTTTGTGGTTTACTGACACTGTCTGATCTTGTAGTACTAACTCATGAGGAAATATTGATTGTGCAAGGGGCGAGAAGAATGGTTTGTGATTGACTGACACTGTCTGATCTTGTAGTATTAACTCATGAGGAAATATTGATTGTGCAAGGGGCAAGAAGAATGGTTTGTGATTGACTGACACTGTCTGAATTTGTAGTATTCACTCATGAGGAAATATTGATTGTGCAAGGGGCAAGAAGAATGGTTTGTGATTGACTGACACTGTCTGATCTTGTAGTATTAACTCATGAAGAATTGTTGATTGTGCAAGGGGCAAGAAGAATGGTTTGTGACTGACTGACACTGTCTGATCTTGTAGTATTAACTCATGAAGAATTATTTATGTGTTCACAGGGCAAGAAGAATGGTTCGTGATTGACTGACACTGTCTGATCTTGTAGTATTAACTCATGAAGAATTGTTGATTGTGCAAGGGGCAAGAAGAATGGTTTGTGACTGACTGACACTGTCTGATCTTGTAGTATTAACTCATGAAGAATTATTGATGTGTTCACAGGGCAAGAAGAATGGTTTGTGATTGACTTACACTGTCTGATCTTGTAGTATTAACTCATGAAGAATTATTGATGTGTTCACAGGGCAAGAAGAATGGTTTGTGATTGGCTTACACTGTCTGATCTTGTAGCATTAACTCATGAAGAATTATTGATGTGTTCACAGGTCAAGAAGAATGGTTTGTGATTGGCTTACACTGTCTGATCTTGTAGTATTAACTCATGAAGAATTATTGATGTGTTCACAGGGCAAGAAGAATGGTTTGTGATTGACTGACACTGTCTGATCTTGTAGTATTAACTCATGAAGAATTATTGATGTGTTCACAGGGCAAGAAGAATGGTTTGTGATTGACTGACACTGTCTGATCTTGTAGTATTAACTCATGAAGAATTATTGATGTGTTCACAGGGCAAGAAGAATGGTTTGTGATTGACTGACACTGTCTGATCTTGTAGTATTAACTCATGAAGAATTATTGATGTGTTCACAGGGCAAGAAGAATGGTTTGTGATTGACTGACACTGTCTGATCTTGTAGTATTAACTCATGAAGAATTATTGATGTGTTCACAGGGCAAGAAGAATGGTTTGTGATTGGCTTACACTGTCTGATCTTGTAGTATTAACTCATGAAGAATTATTGATGTGTTCACAGGGCAAGAAGAATGGATCGTGATTGGCTGACACTGTCTGATCTTGTAGTATTAACTCATGAGGAAATATTCATGTGCGCACAGGGCAAGAAGAATGGTTTGTGATTGGCTGACACTGATCTTGTAGTATTAACTCATGAGGAAATATTCATGTGCGCACAGGGCAAGAAGAATGGTTTGTGATTGGCTGACACTGTCTGATCTTGTAGTATTAACTCATGAGGAAATATTCATGTGTGCACAGGGCAAGAAGAATGGTTTGTCATTGGCTGACACTGTCTGATCCCTTAGTATTAACTGATGAGGAAATATTGATGTGTTCACAGGGCAAGAAGAATAGTTTGTGGTTTACTGACACTGTCTGATCTTGTAGTATTAACTCATGAGGAAATATTGATTGTGCAAGGGGCGAGAAGAATGGTTTGTGATTGACTGACACTGTCTGATCTTGTAGTATTAACTCATGAGGAAATATTGATTGTGCAAGGGGCAAGAAGAATGGTTTGTGATTGACTGACACTGTCTGAATTTGTAGTATTAACTCATGAGGAAATATTGATTGTGCAAGGGGCAAGAAGAATGGTTTGTGACTGACTGACACTGTCTGATCTTGTAGTATTAACTCATGAGGAAATATTGATTGTGCAAGGGGCATGAAGAATGGTTTGTGATTGACTGACACTGTCTGATCTTGTAGTGTTAACTCATGAGGAAATATTGATGTGTTCACAGGGCAAGAAGAATGGTTTGTGGTTTACTGACACTGTCTGATCTTGTAGTGTTAACTCATGAGGAAATATTGATGTGTTCACAGGGCAAGAAGAATGGTTTGTGATTGACTGACACTGTCTGATCTTGTAGTGTTAACTCATGAGGAAATATTGATGTGTTCACAGGGCAAGAAGAATGGTTTGTGTTTTACTGACTCTGTCTGATCTTGTAGTGTTAAATCATGAGGAAATATTGATGTGTTCACAGGGCAAGAAGAATGGTTTGTGATTGACTGACACTGTCTGATCTTGTAGTATTAACTCATGAAGAATTATTGATTGTGCAAGGGGCAAGAAGAATGGTTTGTGACTGACTGACACTGTCTGATCTTGTAGTATTAACTCATGAGGAAATATTGATTGTGCAAGGGGCATGAAGAATGGTTTGTGATTGACTGACACTGTCTGATCTTGTAGTGTTAACTCATGAGGAAATATTGATGTGTTCACAGGGCAAGAAGAATGGTTTGTGGTTTACTGACACTGTCTGATCTTGTAGTGTTAACTCATGAGGAAATATTGATGTGTTCACAGGGCAAGAAGAATGGTTTGTGATTGACTGACACTGTCTGATCTTGTAGTATTAACTCATGACGAAATATTCATGTGTTCACAGGGCAAGAAGAATGGTTTGTGGTTTACTGACACTGTCTGATCTTGTAGTATTAACTCATGAGGAAATATTAATGTGTTTACAGGGCAAGAAGAATGGTTTGTGATTGGCTGACACTGTCTGATCTTGTAGTGTTAACTCATGAGGAAATATTGATGTGTTCACAGGGCAAGAAGAATGGTTTGTGATTGACTGACACTGTCTGATCTTGTAGTATTAACTCATGAGGAAATATTGATGTGTTCACAGGGCAAGAAGAATGGTTTGTGATTGACTGACACTGTCTGATCTTGTAGTATTAACTCATGAGGAAATATTCATGTGCGCACAGGGCAAGAAGAATAGTTTGTGTTTGGCTGACACTGTCTGATCTTGTAGTATTAACTCATGACAAAATATTCATGTGCGCACAGGGCAAGAAGAATGGTTTGTGATTGGCTGACACTGTCTGATCTTGTAGTATTAACTTATGGGGAAATATTGATGTGTTCACAGGGCAAGAAGAATGGTTTGTGATGGGCTGACACTGTCTGATCTTGTAGTATTAACTCATGAAGAATTATTGATGTGTTCGCAGGGCAAGAAGAATGGTTTGTGATTGGCTGACACTGTCTGATCTTGTAGTATTAACTCATGAAGAATTATTGATGTGTTCAGAGGGCAAGAAGAATGGCTTGTGATTGGCTGACACTGTCTGATCTTTTAGTATTAACTCATGAAGAATTATTGATGTGTTCACAGGGCAAGAAGAATGGTTTGTGATTGGCTTACACTGTCTGATCTTGTAGTATTAACTCATGAAGAATTATTGATGTGTTCACAGGGCAAGAAGAATGGTTTGTGATTGGCTGACACTGTCTGATCTTGTAGTATTAACTCATGAGGAAATATTCATGTGCGCACAGGGCAAGAAGAATGGTTTGTGATTGGCTGACACTGTCTGATCTTGTAGTATTAACTCATGAGGAAATATTCATGTGCGCACAGGGCAAGAAGAATGGTTTGTGATTGGCTGACACTGTCTGATCTTGTAGTATTAACTCATGAGGAATTATCATGTGTGCACAGGGCAAGAAGAATGGTTTGTGATTGGCTGACACTGTCTGATCCCTTACTATTAACTCATGAAGAATTATTGATCTGTTCACAGGGCAAGAAGAATGGTTTGTGATTGGCTGACCCTGTCTGATCTTGCAGTATTAACTCATGAAGAATTATTGATTGTGCAAGGGGCAAGAAGAATGGTTTGTGATTGGCTGACACTGTCTGATCTTGTAGTATTAACTGATGAGGAAATATTGATGTGTTCACAGGGCAAGAAGAATGGTTTGTGGTTTACTGACACTGTCTGATCTTGTAGTACTAACTCATGAGGAAATATTGATTGTGCAAGGGGCGAGAAGAATGGTTTGTGATTGACTGACACTGTCTGATCTTGTAGTATTAACTCATGAGGAAATATTGATTGTGCAAGGGGCAAGAAGAATGGTTTGTGATTGACTGACACTGTCTGAATTTGTAGTATTAACTCATGAGGAAATATTGATTGTGCAAGGGGCAAGAAGAATGGTTTGTGATTGACTGACACTGTCTGATCTTGTAGTGTTAACTCATGAGGAAATATTGATGTGTTCACAGGGCAAGAAGAATGGTTTGTGTTTTACTGACACTGTCTGATCTTGTAGTGTTAAATCATGAGGAAATATTTATGTGTTCACAGGGCAAGAAGAATGGTTTGTGATTGACTGACACTGTCTGATCTTGTAGTATTAACTCATGAAGAATTGTTGATTGTGCAAGGGGCAAGAAGAATGGTTTGTGACTGACTGACACTGTCTGATCTTGTAGTATTAACTCATGAGGAAATATTGATTGTGCAAGGGGCAAGAAGAATGGTTTGTGATTGACTGACACTGTCTGATCTTGTAGTGTTAACTCATGAGGAAATATTGATGTGTTCACAGGGCAAGAAGAATGGTTTGTGGTTTACTGACACTGTCTGATCTTGTAGTGTTAACTCATGAGGAAATATTGATGTGTTCACAGGGCAAGAAGAATGGTTTGTGATTGACTGACACTGTCTGATCTTGTAGTATTAACTCATGACGAAATATTCATGTGTTCACAGGGCAAGAAGAATGGTTTGTGGTTTACTGACACTGTCTGATCTTGTAGTATTAACTCATGAGGAAATATTAATGTGTTTACAGGGCAAGAACAATGGTTTGTGATTGGCTGACACTGTCTGATCTTGTAGTGTTAACTCATGAGGAAATATCGATGTGTTCACAGGGCAAGAAGAATGGTTTGTGATTGACTGACACTGTCTGATCTTGTAGTATTAACTCATGAGGAAATATTGATGTGTTCACAGGGCAAGAAGAATGGTTTGTGATTGACTGACACTGTCTGATCTTGTAGTATTAACTCATGAGGAAATATTCATGTGCGCACAGTGCAAGAAGAATGGTTTGTGATTGGCTGACACTGTCTGATCTTGTAGTATTAACTCATGACGAAATATTCATGTGCGCACAGGGCAAGAAGAATGGTCTGTGATTGGCTGACACTGTCTGATCTTGTAGTATTAACTGATGGGGAAATATTGATGTGTTCACAGGGCAAGAAGAATGGTTTGTGATGGGCTGACACTGTCTGATCTTGTAGTATTAACTCATGAAGAATTATTGATGTGTTCACAGGGCAAGAAGAATGGTTTGTGATTGGCTGACACTGTCTGATCTTGTAGTATTAACTCATGAAGAATTATTGATGTGTTCACAGGGCAAGAAGAATGGTTTGTGATTGGCTGACACTGTCTGATCTTTTAGTATTAACTCATGAAGAATTATTGATGTGTTCACAGGGCAAGAAGAATGGTTTGTGATTGGCTTACACTGTCTGATCTTGTAGTATTAACTCATGAAGAATTATTGATGTGTTCACAGGGCAAGAAGAATGGTTTGTGATTGGCTGACACTGTCTGAACTTGTAGTATTAACTCATGAGGAAATATTCATGTGCGCACAGGGCAAGAAGAATGGTTTGTGATTGGCTGACACTGTCTGATCTTGTAGTATTAACTCATGAGGAAATATTCATGTGCGCACAGGGCAAGAAGAATGGTTTGTGATTGGCTGACACTGTCTGATCTTGTAGTATTAACTCATGAAGAATTATTGATGTGTTCACAGGGCAAGAGGAATGGTTTGTGATTGGCTGACACTGTCTGATTTTGTAGTATTAACGCATGAAGAATTATTGATGTGTTCACAGGGCAAGAAGAATGGTTTGTGATTGGCTGACACTGCCTGATCTTGTAGTATTAACTCATGAGGAAATATTCATGTGCGCACAGGGCAAGAAGAATGGTTTGTGATTGGCTGACACTGTCTGATCTTGTAGTATTAACTCATGAGGAAATATTGATGAGCGCACAGGGCAAGAAGAATGGTTTGTGATTGGCTGACACTGCCTGATCTTGTAGTATTAACTCATGAGGAAATATTCATGTGTTCACAGGACAAGAAGAATGGTTTGTGATTGGCTGACACTGTCTGATCTTGTAGTATTAACTCATGAAGAATTATTGATGTCTTCACAAGGCAAGAAGAATGGTTTATGATTGGCTGACACTGTCTGATCTTGTAGTATTAACTCATAAAGAATTATTGATTGCGCAAGGGGCAAGAAGAATGGTTTGTGATTGGCTGACACTGTCTGATCTTGTAGTATTAACTGATGAGGAAATATTGATATGTTCACAGGGCAAGAAGAATGGTTTGTGGTTTACTGACACTGTCTGATCTTGTAGTATTAACTCATGAGGAAATATTGATTGTGCAAGGGGTGAGAAGAATGGTTTGTGATTGACTGACACTGTCTGATCTTGTAGTATTAACTCATGAGGAAATATTGATTGTGCAAGGGGTAAGAAGAATGGTTTGTGATTGACTGACACTGTCTGATCTTGTAGTATTAACTCATGAGGAAATATTGATGTGTTCACAGGGCAAGAAGAATGGTTTGTGTTTTGCTGACACTGTCTGATCTTGTAGTGTTAACTCATGAGGAAATATTGATGTGTTCACAGGGCAAGAAGAATGGTTTGTGATTGACTGACACTGTCTGATCTTGTAGTATTAACTCATGAGGAAATATTGATTGTGCAAGGGTCGAGAAGAATGGTTTGTGATTGACTGACACTGTTTGATCTTGTAGTATTAACTCATGAGGAAATATTGATGTGTTCACAGGGCACGAAGGATGGTTTGTGATTGGCTGACACTGTCTGATCTTGTAGTATTACCTCATGAAGAATTATTGATTGTGCAAGGGGCAAGAAGAATGGATTGTGATTGACTGACACTGTCTGATCTTGTAGTATTAACTCATGAGGAAATATTGATTGTGCAAGGGGCAAGAAGAATGGTTTGTGATTGACTGACACTGTCTGATCTTGTAGTGTTAACTCATGAGGAAATATTGATGTGTTCACAGGGCAAGAACAATGGTTTGTGGTTTACTGACACTGTCTGATCTTGTAGTGTTAACTCATGAGAAAATATTGATGTGTTCACAGGGCAAGAAGAATGGTTTGTGATTGACTGACACTCTCTGATCTTGTAGTATTAACTCATGAGGAAATATTGATGTGTTCACAGGGCAAGAAGAATGGTTTCTGGTTTACTGACACTGTCTGATCTTGTAGTATTAACTCATGAGGAAATATTCATGTGCGCACAGGACAAGAAGAATGGTTTGTGATTGGCTGACACTGTCTGATCTTGTAGTATTAACTCATGACGAAATATTCATGTGCGCAAAGGGCAAGAAGATTGGTTTGTGATTGGCTGACATTGTCTGATCTTGTAGTATTAACTCATGGGGAAATATTGATGTGTTCACATGGCAAGAAGAATGGTTTGTGATGGGCTGACACTGTCTGATCTTGTAGTATTAACTCATGAAGAATTATTGATGTGTTCACAGGGCAAGAAGAATGGTTTGTGATTGGCTGACACTGTCTGATCTTGTAGTATTAACTCATGAAGAATTATTGATGTGTTCACAGGGCAAGAAGAATGGTTTGTGATTGGCTGACACTGTCTGATCTTGTAGTATTAACTCATGAAGAATTGTTGATGTGTTCACAGGGCAAGAATAATGGTTTGTGATTGGCTGACACTGTCTGATTTTGTAGTATTAACTCATGAGGAAATATTCATGTGCGCACAGGGCAAGAAGAATGGTTTGTGATTGGCTGACACTGTCTGATCTTGTAGTATTAACTCATGAGGAAATATTCATGTGCGCACAGGGTAAGAAGAATGGTTTGTGATTGGCTGACACTGTCTGATCTTGTAGTATTAACTCATAAGGAAATACTCATGTGCGCACAGGGCAAGAAGAATGGTTTGTGAGTGGCTGACACTGTCTGATCTTGTAGTATTAACTCATGAGGAAATATTCATGTGCGCACAGGGCAAGAAGAATGGTTTGTGATTGGCTGACACTGTCTGATCTTGTAGTATTAACTCATGAGGAAATATTCATGTGCGCACAGGGCAAGAAGAATGGTTTGTGATTGGCTGACACTGTCTGATCTTGTAGTATTAACTCATGAGGAAATATTCATGTGCGCACAGGGCAAGAAGAATGGTTTGTGATTGGTTGACACTGTCTGATCTTTTAGTATTAACTCATGGGGAAATATTGATGTGTTCACAGGGCAAGACAATGGTTTGTGATGGGCTGACACTGTCTGATCTTGTAGTATTAACTCATGAAGAATTATTGATGTGTTCGCAGGGCAAGAGGAATGGTTTGTGATTGGCTGACACTGTCTGATCTTGTAGTATTAACTCATGAAGAATTATTGATGTGTTCACAGGGCAAGAAGAATGGTTTGTGATTGGCTGATACTGTCTGATCTTTTAGTATTAACTCATGAAGAATTATTGATGTGTTCACAAGGCAAGAAGAATGGTTTGTGATTGACTGACACTGTCTGATCTTGTAGTATTAACTCATGAGGAAATATTGATGTGTTCACAGGGCAAGAAGAATGGTTTGTGGTTTACTGACACTGTCTGATCTTGTAGTATTAACTCATGAGGAAATATTCATGTGCGCACAGGGCGAGAAGAATGGTTTGTGATTCACTGACACTGTCAGATCTTGTAGTTTTAACTGATGAAGAAATATTGATGTGTGAACGGGGCGTGAAGAAAGGTTTGTGATTGACTGACGATGTCGTATCTTGTGGCGTTAACTCATGATCAATTATTGATGTGTTCACGGGGCGAGAAGAATGGTATGTGATTAAATGATAGTGTCAGATCTTGTGGCGCTAACTCATGATGAAATATTGATGTGTGCACGGGGCGAGAAGAATGGTTTGTCGTTTACTGACACTGTCATGTCTTGTGGTGTTAACACATGAAGAAATATTGATGTGTGAACAGGAAGAGAAGAATGGTTTGTGGTTTACTGACACTGTCATATCTTGTAGCATTAGCTCATGAAGAAATACTGATGTGTGCATGGGGCAAGAAGAATGGTTTGTGGTTTACTGACACTGTCAGATCCTGTAGCATTACCTCATGAGGAAATATTGATGTGTGCATGGAGCAAAGAGAATTGTTTGTGGTTTACTGACACTGTCAGATCTTTTAGCATTAACTCATGAAGAAATATTGATGTGTGCATGGGGCAAGAAGAATGGTTTGTTTTTTCCTGACACTGTCAGATCTTTTAGCATTAACTCATGAAGAAATATTGATGTGCGCAAAGGGCAAGAAGAATGGTTTGTGATTGGCTGACACTGTCTGATCTTGTAGTATTAACTCATGGGGAAATATTGATGTGTTCACATGGCAAGAAGAATGGTTTGTGATGGGCTGACACTGTCTGATCTTGTAGTATTAACTCATGAAGAATTATTGATGTGTTCACAGGGCAAGAAGAATGGTTTGTGATTGGCTTACACTGCCTGATCTTGTAGTATTAACTCATGAAGAATTATTGATGTGTTCACAGGGCAAGAAGAATGGATTGTGATTGGCTGACACTGTCTGATCTTGTAGTATTAACTCATGAGGAAATATTCATGTGCGCACAGGGCAAGAAAAATGGTTTGTGATTGGCTGACACTGATCTTGTAGTATTAACTCATGAGGAAATATTCATGTGCGCACAGGGCAAGAAGAATGGTTTGTGATTGGCTGACACTGTCTGATCTTGTAGTATTAACTCATGAGGAAATATTCATGTGTGCACAGGGCAAGAAGAATGGTTTGTCATTGGCTGACACTGTCTGATCCCTTAGTATTAACTCCTGAAGAATTATTGATCTGTTCACAGGGCAAGAAGAATGGTTTGTGATTGGCTGACCCTGTCTGATCTTGTAGTATTAACTCATGAAGAATTATTGATTGTGCAAGGGGCAAGAAGAATGGTTTGTGATTGGCTGACACTGTCTGATCTTGTAGTATTAACTGATGAGGAAATATTGATGTGTTCACAGGGCAAGAAGAATAGTTTGTGGTTTACTGACACTGTCTGATCTTGTAGTATTAACTCATGAGGAAATATTGATTGTGCAAGGGGCGAGAAGAATGGTTTGTGATTGACTGACACTGTCTGATCTTGTAGTATTAACTCATGAGGAAATATTGATTGTGCAAGGGGCAAGAAGAATGGTTTGTGATTGACTGACACTGTCTGAATTTGTAGTATTAACTCATGAGGAAATATTGATTGTGCAAGGGGCAAGAAGAATGGTTTGTGATTGACTGACACTGTCTGATCTTGTAGTATTAACTCATGAGGAAATATTGATGTGTTCACAGGGCAAGAAGAATGGTTTGTGTTTTACTGACACTGTCTGATCTTGTAGTGTTAAATCATGAGGAAATATTGATGTGTTCACAGGGCAAGAAGAATGGTTTGTGATTGACTGACACTGTCTGATCTTGTAGTATTAACTCATGAAGAATTATTGATTGTGCAAGGGGCAAGAAGAATGGTTTGTGACTGACTGACACTGTCTGATCTTGTAGTATTAACTCATGAGGAAATATTGATTGTGCAAGGGGCATGAAGAATGGTTTGTGATTGACTGACACTGTCTGATCTTGTAGTGTTAACTCATGAGGAAATATTTATGTGTTCACAGGGCAAGAAGAATGGTTCGTGATTGACTGACACTGTCTGATCTTGTAGTATTAACTCATGAAGAATTGTTGATTGTGCAAGGGGCAAGAAGAATGGTTTGTGACTGACTGACACTGTCTGATCTTGTAGTATTAACTCATGAAGAATTATTGATGTGTTCACAGGGCAAGAAGAATGGTTTGTGATTGACTTACACTGTCTGATCTTGTAGTATTAACTCATGAAGAATTATTGATGTGTTCACAGGGCAAGAAGAATGGTTTGTGATTGGCTTACACTGTCTGATCTTGTAGCATTAACTCATGAAGAATTATTGATGTGTTCACAGGGCAAGAAGAATGGTTTGTGATTGGCTTACACTGTCTGATCTTGTAGTATTAACTCATGAAGAATTATTGATGTGTTCACAGGGCAAGAAGAATGGTTTGTGATTGACTGACACTGTCTGATCTTGTAGTATTAACTCATGAAGAATTATTGATGTGTTCACAGGGCAAGAAGAATGGTTTGTGATTGACTGACACTGTCTGATCTTGTAGTATTAACTCATGAAGAATTATTGATGTGTTCACAGGGCAAGAAGAATGGTTTGTGATTGACTGACACTGTCTGATCTTGTAGTATTAACTCATGAAGAATTATTGATGTGTTCACAGGGCAAGAAGAATGGTTTGTGATTGACTGACACTGTCTGATCTTGTAGTATTAACTCATGAAGAATTATTGATGTGTTCACAGGGCAAGAAGAATGGTTTGTGATTGGCTTACACTGTCTGATCTTGTAGTATTAACTCATGAAGAATTATTGATGTGTTCACAGGGCAAGAAGAATGGATTGTGATTGGCTGACACTGTCTGATCTTGTAGTATTAACTCATGAGGAAATATTCATGTGCGCACAGGGCAAGAAGAATGGTTTGTGATTGGCTGACACTGATCTTGTAGTATTAACTCATGAGGAAATATTCATGTGCGCACAGGGCAAGAAGAATGGTTTGTGATTGGCTGACACTGTCTGATCTTGTAGTATTAACTCATGAGGAAATATTCATGTGTGCACAGGGCAAGAAGAATGGTTTGTCATTGGCTGACACTGTCTGATCCCTTAGTATTAACTCCTGAAGAATTATTGATCTGTTCACAGGGCAAGAAGAATGGTTTGTGATTGGCTGACCCTGTCTGATCTTGTAGTATTAACTCATGAAGAATTATTGATTGTGCAAGGGGCAAGAAGAATGGTTTGTGATTGGCTGACACTGTCTGATCTTGTAGTATTAACTGATGAGGAAATATTGATGTGTTCACAGGGCAAGAAGAATAGTTTGTGGTTTACTGACACTGTCTGATCTTGTAGTATTAACTCATGAGGAAATATTGATTGTGCAAGGGGCGAGAAGAATGGTTTGTGATTGACTGACACTGTCTGATCTTGTAGTATTAACTCATGAGGAAATATTGATTGTGCAAGGGGCAAGAAGAATGGTTTGTGATTGACTGACACTGTCTGAATTTGTAGTATTAACTCATGAGGAAATATTGATTGTGCAAGGGGCAAGAAGAATGGTTTGTGATTGACTGACACTGTCTGATCTTGTAGTGTTAACTCATGAGGAAATATTGATGTGTTCACAGGGCAAGAACAATGGTTTGTGTTTTACTGACACTGTCTGATCTTGTAGTGTTAAATCATGAGGAAATATTGATGTGTTCACAGGGCAAGAAGAATGGTTTGTGATTGACTGACACTGTCTGATCTTGTAGTATTAACTCATGAAGAATTATTGATTGTGCAAGGGGCAAGAAGAATGGTTTGTGACTGACTGACACTGTCTGATCTTGTAGTATTAACTCATGAGGAAATATTGATTGTGCAAGGGGCATGAAGAATGGTTTGTGATTGACTGACACTGTCTGATCTTGTAGTGTTAACTCATGAGGAAATATTGATGTGTTCACAGGGCAAGAAGAATGGTTTGTGGTTTACTGACACTGTCTGATCTTGTAGTGTTAACTCATGAGGAAATATTGATGTGTTCACAGGGCAAGAAGAATGGTTTGTGATTGACTGACACTGTCTGATCTTGTAGTATTAACTCATGACGAAATATTCATGTGTTCACAGGGCAAGAAGAATGGTTTGTGGTTTACTGACACTGTCTGATCTTGTAGTATTAACTCATGAGGAAATATTAATGTGTTTACAGGGCAGGAAGAATGGTTTGTGATTGGCTGACACTGTCTGATCTTGTAGTGTTAACTCATGAGGAAATATTGATGTGTTCACAGGGCAAGAAGAATGGTTTGTGATTGACTGACACTGTCTGATCTTGTAGTATTAACTCATGAGGAAATATTGATGTGTTCACAGGGCAAGAAAAATGGTTTGTGATTGACTGACACTGTCTGATCTTGTAGTATTAACTCATGAGGAAATATTCATGTGCGCACAGGGCAAGAAGAATAGTTTGTGATTGGCTGACACTGTCTGATCTTGTAGTATTAACTCATGAGGAAATATTCATGTGCGCACAGGGCAAGAAGAATGGTTTGTGATTGGCTGACACTGTCTGATCTTGTAGTATTAACTTATGGGGAAATATTGATGTGTTCACAGGGCAAGAAGAATGGTTTGTGATGGGCTGACACTGTCTGATCTTGTAGTATTAACTCATGAAGAATTATTGATGTGTTCACAGGGCAAGAAGAATGGTTTGTGATTGGCTGACACTGTCTGATCTTGTAGTATTAACTCATGAAGAATTATTGATGTGTTCGCAGGGCAAGAAGAATGGTTTGTGATTGGCTGACACTGTCTGATCTTGTAGTATTAACTCATGAAGAATTATTGATGTGTTCACAGGGCAAGAAGAATGGTTTGTGATTGGCTGACACTGTCTGATCTTTTAGTATTAACTCATGAAGAATTATTGATGTGTTCACAGGGCAAGAAGAATGGTTTGTGATTGGCTTACACTGTCTGATCTTGTAGTATTAACTCATGAAGAATTATTGATGTGTTCACAGGGCAAGAAGAATGGTTTGTGATTGGCTGACACTGTCTGATCTTGTAGTATTAACTCATGAGGAAATATTCATGTGCGCACAGGGCAAGAAGAATGGTTTGTGATTGGCTGACACTGTCTGATCTTGTAGTATTAACTCATGAGGAAATATTCATGTGCGCACAGGGCAAGAAGAATGGTTTGTGATTGGCTGACACTGTCTGATCTTGTAGTATTAACTCATGAGGAATTATCATGTGTGCACAGGGCAAGAAGAATGGTTTGTGATTGGCTGACACTGTCTGATCCCTTAGTATTAACTCATGAAGAATTATTGATCTGTTCACAGGGCAAGAAGAATGGTTTGTGATTGGCTGACCCTGTCTGATCTTGCAGTATTAACTCATGAAGAATTATTGATTGTGCAAGGGGCAAGAAGAATGGTTTGTGATTGGCTGACACTGTCTGATCTTGTAGTATTAACTGATGAGGAAATATTGATGTGTTCACAGGGCAAGAAGAATGGTTTGTGGTTTACTGACACTGTCTGATCTTGTAGTACTAACTCATGAGGAAATATTGATTGTGCAAGGGGCGAGAAGAATGGTTTGTGATTGACTGACACTGTCTGATCTTGTAGTATTAACTCATGAGGAAATATTGATTGTGCAAGGGGCAAGAAGAATGGTTTGTGATTGACTGACACTGTCTGATCTTGTAGTGTTAACTCATGAGGAAATATTGATGTGTTCACAGGGCAAGAAGAATGGTTTGTGTTTTACTGACACTGTCTGATCTTGTAGTGTTAAATCATGAGGAAATATTTATGTGTTCACAGGGCAAGAAGAATGGTTTGTGATTGACTGACACTGTCTGATCTTGTAGTATTAACTCATGAAGAATTGTTGATTGTGCAAGGGGCAAGAAGAATGGTTTGTGACTGACTGACACTGTCTGATCTTGTAGTATTAACTCATGAGGAAATATTGATTGTGCAAGGGGCAAGAAGAATGGTTTGTGATTGACTGACACTGTCTGATCTTGTAGTGTTAACTCATGAGGAAATATTGATGTGTTCACAGGGCAAGAAGAATGGTTTGTGGTTTACTGACACTGTCTGATCTTGTAGTGTTAACTCATGAGGAAATATTGATGTGTTCACAGGGCAAGAAGAATGGTTTGTGATTGACTGACACTGTCTGATCTTGTAGTATTAACTCATGACGAAATATTCATGTGTTCACAGGGCAAGAAGAATGGTTTGTGGTTTACTGACACTGTCTGATCTTGTAGTATTAACTCATGAGGAAATATTAATGTGTTTACAGGGCAAGAACAATGGTTTGTGATTGGCTGACACTGTCTGATCTTGTAGTGTTAACTCATGAGGAAATATCGATGTGTTCACAGGGCAAGAAGAATGGTTTGTGATTGACTGACACTGTCTGACCTTGTAGTATTAACTCATGAGGAAATATTGATGTGTTCACAGGGCAAGAAGAATGGTTTGTGATTGACTGACACTGTCTGATCTTGTAGTATTAACTCATGAGGAAATATTCATGTGCGCACAGTGCAAGAAGAATGGTTTGTGATTGGCTGACACTGTCTGATCTTGTAGTATTAACTCATGACGAAATATTCATGTGCGCACAGGGCAAGAAGAATGGTCTGTGATTGGCTGACACTGTCTGATCTTGTAGTATTAACTGATGGGGAAATATTGATGTGTTCACAGGGCAAGAAGAATGGTTTGTGATGGGCTGACACTGTCTGATCTTGTAGTATTAACTCATGAAGAATTATTGATGTGTTCACAGGGCAAGAAGAATGGTTTGTGATTGGCTGACACTGTCTGATCTTGTAGTATTAACTCATGAAGAATTATTGATGTGTTCACAGGGCAAGAAGAATGGTTTGTGATTGGCTGACACTGTCTGATCTTGTAGTATTACCTCATGAAGAATTATTGATTGTGCAAGGGGCAAGAAGAATGGATTGTGATTGACTGACACTGTCTGATCTTGTAGTATTAACTCATGAGGAAATATTGATTGTGCAAGGGGCAAGAAGAATGGTTTGTGATTGACTGACACTGTCTGATCTTGTAGTGTTAACTCATGAGGAAATATTGATGTGTTCACAGGGCAAGAACAATGGTTTGTGGTTTACTGACACTGTCTGATCTTGTAGTGTTAACTCATGAGAAAATATTGATGTGTTCACAGGGCAAGAAGAATGGTTTGTGATTTACTGACACTGTCTGATCTTGTAGTATTAACTCATGAGGAAATATTGATGTGTTCACAGGGCAAGAAGAATGGTTTCTGGTTTACTGACACTGTCTGATCTTGTAGTATTAACTCATGAGGAAATATTCATGTGCGCACAGGACAAGAAGAATGGTTTGTGATTGGCTGACACTGTCTGATCTTGTAGTATTAACTCATGACGAAATATTCATGTGCGCAAAGGGCAAGAAGATTGGTTTGTGATTGGCTGACATTGTCTGATCTTGTAGTATTAACTCATGGGGAAATATTGATGTGTTCACATGGCAAGAAGAATGGTTTGTGATGGGCTGACACTGTCTGATCTTGTAGTATTAACTCATGAAGAATTATTGATGTGTTCACAGGGCAAGAAGAATGGTTTGTGATTGGCTGACACTGTCTGATCTTGTAGTATTAACTCATGAAGAATTATTGATGTGTTCACAGGGCAAGAAGAATGGTTTGTGATTGGCTGACACTGTCTGATCTTGTAGTATTAACTCATGAAGAATTGTTGATGTGTTCACAGGGCAAGAATAATGGTTTGTGATTGGCTGACACTGTCTGATTTTGTAGTATTAACTCATGAGGAAATATTCATGTGCGCACAGGGCAAGAAGAATGGTTTGTGATTGGCTGACACTGTCTGATCTTGTAGTATTAACTCATGAGGAAATATTCATGTGCGCACAGGGCAAGAAGAATGGTTTGTGATTGGCTGACACTGTCTGATCTTGTAGTATTAACTCATAAGGAAATACTCATGTGCGCACAGGGCAAGAAGAATGGTTTGTGAGTGGCTGACACTGTCTGATCTTGTAGTATTAACTCATGAGGAAATATTCATGTGCGCACAGGGCAAGAAGAATGGTTTGTGATTGGCTGACACTGTCTGATCTTGTAGTATTAACTCATGAGGAAATATTCATGTGCGCACAGGGCAAGAAGAATGGTTTGTGATTGGCTGACACTGTCTGATCTTGTAGTATTAACTCATGAGGAAATATTCATGTGCGCACAGGGCAAGAAGAATGGTTTGTGATTGGCTGACACTGTCTGATCTTGTAGTATTAACTCATGGGGAAATATTGATGTGTTCACAGGGCAAGACAATGGTTTGTGATGGGCTGACACTGTCTGATCTTGTAGTATTAACTCATGAAGAATTATTGATGTGTTCGCAGGGCAAGAGGAATGGTTTGTGATTGGCTGACACTGTCTGATCTTGTAGTATTAACTCATGAAGAATTATTGATGTGTTCACAGGGCAAGAAGAATGGTTTGTGATTGGCTGATACTGTCTGATCTTTTAGTATTAACTCATGAAGAATTATTGATGTGTTCACAAGGCAAGAAGAATGGTTTGTGATTGACTGACACTGTCTGATCTTGTAGTATTAACTCATGAGGAAATATTGATGTGTTCACAGGGCAAGAAGAATGGTTTGTGGTTTACTGACACTGTCTGATCTTGTAGTATTAACTCATGAGGAAATATTCATGTGCGCACAGGGCGAGAAGAATGGTTTGTGATTCACTGACACTGTCAGATCTTGTAGTTTTAACTGATGAAGAAATATTGATGTGTGAACGGGGCGTGAAGAAAGGTTTGTGATTGACTGACGATGTCGTATCTTGTGGCGTTAACTCATGATCAATTATTGATGTGTTCACGGGGCGAGAAGAATGGTATGTGATTAAATGATAGTGTCAGATCTTGTGGCGCTAACTCATGATGAAATATTGATGTGTGCACGGGGCGAGAAGAATGGTTTGTCGTTTACTGACACTGTCATGTCTTGTGGTGTTAACACATGAAGAAATATTGATGTGTGAACAGGAAGAGAAGAATGGTTTGTGGTTTACTGACACTGTCATATCTTGTAGCATTAGCTCATGAAGAAATACTGATGTGTGCATGGGGCAAGAAGAATGGTTTGTGGTTTACTGACACTGTCAGATCCTGTAGCATTACCTCATGAGGAAATATTGATGTGTGCATGGAGCAAAGAGAATTGTTTGTGGTTTACTGACACTGTCAGATCTTTTAGCATTAACTCATGAAGAAATAATGATGTGTGCATGGGGCAAGAAGAATGGTTTGTTTTTTCCTGACACTGTCAGATCTTTTAGCATTAACTCATGAAGAAATATTGATGTGCGCAAAGGGCAAGAAGAATGGTTTGTGATTGGCTGACACTGTCTGATCTTGTAGTATTAATTCATGGGGAAATATTGATGTGTTCACATGGCAAGAAGAATGGTTTGTGATGGGCTGACACTGTCTGATCTTGTAGTATTAACTCATGAAGAATTATTGATGTGTTCACAGGGCAAGAAGAATGGTTTGTGATTGGCTTACACTGTCTGATCTTGTAGTATTAACTCATGAAGAATTATTGATGTGTTCACAGGGCAAGAAGAATGGATTGTGATTGGCTGACACTGTCTGATCTTGTAGTATTAACTCATGAGGAAATATTCATGTGCGCACAGGGCAAGAAGAATGGTTTGTGATTGGCTGACACTGATCTTGTAGTATTAACTCATGAGGAAATATTCATGTGCGCACAGGGCAAGAAGAATGGTTTGTGATTGGCTGACACTGTCTGATCTTGTAGTATTAACTCATGAGGAAATATTCATGTGTGCACAGGGCAAGAAGAATGGTTTGTCATTGGCTGACACTGTCTGATCCCTTAGTATTAACTCCTGAAGAATTATTGATCTGTTCACAGGGCAAGAAGAATGGTTTGTGATTGGCTGACCCTGTCTGATCTTGTAGTATTAACTCATGAAGAATTATTGATTGTGCAAGGGGCAAGAAGAATGGTTTGTGATTGGCTGACACTGTCTGATCTTGTAGTATTAACTGATGAGGAAATATTGATGTGTTCACAGGGCAAGAAGAATAGTTTGTGGTTTACTGACACTGTCTGATCTTGTAGTATTAACTCATGAGGAAATATTGATTGTGCAAGGGGCAAGAAGAATGGTTTGTGATTGACTGACACTGTCTGAATTTGTAGTATTAACTCATGAGGAAATATTGATTGTGCAAGGGGCAAGAAGAATGGTTTGTGATTGACTGACACTGTCTGATCTTGTAGTGTTAACTCATGAGGAAATATTGATGTGTTCACAGGGCAAGAAGAATGGTTTGTGTTTTACTGACACTGTCTGATCTTGTAGTGTTAAATCATGAGGAAATATTGATGTGTTCACAGGGCAAGAAGAATGGTTTGTGATTGACTGACACTGTCTGATCTTGTAGTATTAACTCATGACGAAATATTCATGTGTTCACAGGGCAAGAAGAATGGTTTGTGGTTTACTGACACTGTCTGATCTTGTAGTATTAACTCATGAGGAAATATTAATGTGTTTACAGGGCAAGAAGTATGGTTTGTGATTGGCTGACACTGTCTGATCTTGTAGTGTTAACTCATGAGGAAATATTGATGTGTTCACAGGGCAAGAAGAATGGTTTGTGATTGACTGACACTGTCTGATCTTGTAGTATTAACTCATGAGGAAATATTGATGTGTTCACAGGGCAAGAAGAATAGTTTGTGATTGACTGACACTGTCTGATCTTGTAGTATTAACTCATGAGGAAATATTCATGTGCGCACAGGGCAAGAAGAATAGTTTGTGATTGGCTGACACTGTCTGATCTTGTAGTATTAACTCATGACAAAATATTCATGTGCGCACAGGGCAAGAAGAATGGTTTGTGATTGGCTGACACTGTCTGATCTTGTAGTATTAACTCATGAAGAATTATTGATGTGTTCACAGGGCAAGAAGAATGGTTTGTGATTGGCTGATACTGTCTGATCTTTTAGTATTAACTCATGAAGAATTATTGATGTGTTCACAAGGCAAGAGGAATGGTTTGTGATTGACTGACACTGTCTGATCTTGTAGTATTAACTCATGAGGAAATATTGATGTGTTCACAGGGCAAGAAGAATGGTTTGTGGTTTACTGACACTGTCTGATCTTGTAGTATTAACTCATGAGGAAATATTCATGTGCGCACAGGGCGAGAAGAATGGTTTGTGATTCACTGACACTGTCAGATCTTGTAGTTTTAACTGATGAAGAAATATTGATGTGTGAACGGGGCGTGAAGAAAGGTTTGTGATTGACTGACGATGTCGTATCTTGTGGCGTTAACTCATGATCAATTATTGATGTGTTCACGGGGCGAGAAGAATGGTATGTGATTAAATGATAGTGTCAGATCTTGTGGCGCTAACTCATGATGAAATATTGATGTGTGCACGGGGCGAGAAGAATGGTTTGTCGTTTACTGACACTGTCATGTCTTGTGGTGTTAACACATGAAGAAATATTGATGTGTGAACAGGAAGAGAAGAATGGTTTGTGGTTTACTGACACTGTCATATCTTGTAGCATTAGCTCATGAAGAAATACTGATGTGTGCATGGGGCAAGAAGAATGGTTTGTGGTTTACTGACACTGTCAGATCCTGTAGCATTACCTCATGAGGAAATATTGATGTGTGCATGGAGCAAAGAGAATTGTTTGTGGTTTACTGACACTGTCAGATCTTTTAGCATTAACTCATGAAGAAATATTGATGTGTGCATGGGGCAAGAAGAATGGTTTGTTTTTTCCTGACACTGTCAGATCTTTTAGCATTAACTCATGAAGAAATATTGATGTGCGCAAAGGGCAAGAAGAATGGTTTGTGATTGGCTGACACTGTCTGATCTTGTAGTATTAACTCATGGGGAAATATTGATGTGTTCACATGGCAAGAAGAATGGTTTGTGATGGGCTGACACTGTCTGATCTTGTAGTATTAACTCATGAAGAATTATTGATGTGTTCACAGGGCAAGAAGAATGGTTTGTGATTGGCTTACACTGCCTGATCTTGTAGTATTAACTCATGAAGAATTATTGATGTGTTCACAGGGCAAGAAGAATGGATTGTGATTGGCTGACACTGTCTGATCTTGTAGTATTAACTCATGAGGAAATATTCATGTGCGCACAGGGCAAGAAAAATGGTTTGTGATTGGCTGACACTGATCTTGTAGTATTAACTCATGAGGAAATATTCATGTGCGCACAGGGCAAGAAGAATGGTTTGTGATTGGCTGACACTGTCTGATCTTGTAGTATTAACTCATGAGGAAATATTCATGTGTGCACAGGGCAAGAAGAATGGTTTGTCATTGGCTGACACTGTGTGATCCCTTAGTATTAACTCCTGAAGAATTATTGATCTGTTCACAGGGCAAGAAGAATGGTTTGTGATTGGCTGACCCTGTCTGATCTTGTAGTATTAACTCATGAAGAATTATTGATTGTGCAAGGGGCAAGAAGAATGGTTTGTGATTGGCTGACACTGTCTGATCTTGTAGTATTAACTGATGAGGAAATATTGATGTGTTCACAGGGCAAGAAGAATAGTTTGTGGTTTACTGACACTGTCTGATCTTGTAGTATTAACTCATGAGGAAATATTGATTGTGCAAGGGGCGAGAAGAATGGTTTGTGATTGACTGACACTGTCTGATCTTGTAGTATTAACTCATGAGGAAATATTGATTGTGCAAGGGGCAAGAAGAATGGTTTGTGATTGACTGACACTGTCTGAATTTGTAGTATTAACTCATGAGGAAATATTGATTGTGCAAGGGGCAAGAAGAATGGTTTGTGATTGACTGACACTGTCTGATCTTGTAGTATTAACTCATGAGGAAATATTGATGTGTTCACAGGGCAAGAAGAATGGTTTGTGTTTTACTGACACTGTCTGATCTTGTAGTGTTAAATCATGAGGAAATATTGATGTGTTCACAGGGCAAGAAGAATGGTTTGTGATTGACTGACACTGTCTGATCTTGTAGTATTAACTCATGAAGAATTATTGATTGTGCAAGGGGCAAGAAGAATGGTTTGTGACTGACTGACACTGTCTGATCTTGTAGTATTAACTCATGAGGAAATATTGATTGTGCAAGGGGCATGAAGAATGGTTTGTGATTGACTGACACTGTCTGATCTTGTAGTGTTAACTCATGAGGAAATATTTATGTGTTCACAGGGCAAGAAGAATGGTTCGTGATTGACTGACACTGTCTGATCTTGTAGTATTAACTCATGAAGAATTGTTGATTGTGCAAGGGGCAAGAAGAATGGTTTGTGACTGACTGACACTGTCTGATCTTGTAGTATTAACTCATGAAGAATTATTGATGTGTTCACAGGGCAAGAAGAATGGTTTGTGATTGACTTACACTGTCTGATCTTGTAGTATTAACTCATGAAGAATTATTGATGTGTTCACAGGGCAAGAAGAATGGTTTGTGATTGGCTTACACTGTCTGATCTTGTAGCATTAACTCATGAAGAATTATTGATGTGTTCACAGGGCAAGAAGAATGGTTTGTGATTGGCTTACACTGTCTGATCTTGTAGTATTAACTCATGAAGAATTATTGATGTGTTCACAGGGCAAGAAGAATGGTTTGTGATTGACTGACACTGTCTGATCTTGTAGTATTAACTCATGAAGAATTATTGATGTGTTCACAGGGCAAGAAGAATGGTTTGTGATTGACTGACACTGTCTGATCTTGTAGTATTAACTCATGAAGAATTATTGATGTGTTCACAGGGCAAGAAGAATGGTTTGTGATTGACTGACACTGTCTGATCTTGTAGTATTAACTCATGAAGAATTATTGATGTGTTCACAGGGCAAGAAGAATGGTTTGTGATTGACTGACACTGTCTGATCTTGTAGTATTAACTCATGAAGAATTATTGATGTGTTCACAGGGCAAGAAGAATGGTTTGTGATTGGCTTACACTGTCTGATCTTGTAGTATTAACTCATGAAGAATTATTGATGTGTTCACAGGGCAAGAAGAATGGATTGTGATTGGCTGACACTGTCTGATCTTGTAGTATTAACTCATGAGGAAATATTCATGTGCGCACAGGGCAAGAAGAATGGTTTGTGATTGGCTGACACTGATCTTGTAGTATTAACTCATGAGGAAATATTCATGTGCGCACAGGGCAAGAAGAATGGTTTGTGATTGGCTGACACTGTCTGATCTTGTAGTATTAACTCATGAGGAAATATTCATGTGTGCACAGGGCAAGAAGAATGGTTTGTCATTGGCTGACACTGTCTGATCCCTTAGTATTAACTCCTGAAGAATTATTGATCTGTTCACAGGGCAAGAAGAATGGTTTGTGATTGGCTGACCCTGTCTGATCTTGTAGTATTAACTCATGAAGAATTATTGATTGTGCAAGGGGCAAGAAGAATGGTTTGTGATTGGCTGACACTGTCTGATCTTGTAGTATTAACTGATGAGGAAATATTGATGTGTTCACAGGGCAAGAAGAATAGTTTGTGGTTTACTGACACTGTCTGATCTTGTAGTATTAACTCATGAGGAAATATTGATTGTGCAAGGGGCGAGAAGAATGGTTTGTGATTGACTGACACTGTCTGATCTTGTAGTATTAACTCATGAGGAAATATTGATTGTGCAAGGGGCAAGAAGAATGGTTTGTGATTGACTGACACTGTCTGAATTTGTAGTATTAACTCATGAGGAAATATTGATTGTGCAAGGGGCAAGAAGAATGGTTTGTGATTGACTGACACTGTCTGATCTTGTAGTGTTAACTCATGAGGAAATATTGATGTGTTCACAGGGCAAGAACAATGGTTTGTGTTTTACTGACACTGTCTGATCTTGTAGTGTTAAATCATGAGGAAATATTGATGTGTTCACAGGGCAAGAAGAATGGTTTGTGATTGACTGACACTGTCTGATCTTGTAGTATTAACTCATGAAGAATTATTGATTGTGCAAGGGGCAAGAAGAATGGTTTGTGACTGACTGACACTGTCTGATCTTGTAGTATTAACTCATGAGGAAATATTGATTGTGCAAGGGGCATGAAGAATGGTTTGTGATTGACTGACACTGTCTGATCTTGTAGTGTTAACTCATGAGGAAATATTGATGTGTTCACAGGGCAAGAAGAATGGTTTGTGGTTTACTGATACTGTCTGATCTTGTAGTGTTAACTCATGAGGAAATATTGATGTGTTCACAGGGCAAGAAGAATGGTTTGTGATTGACTGACACTGTCTGATCTTGTAGTATTAACTCATGACGAAATATTCATGTGTTCACAGGGCAAGAAGAATGGTTTGTGGTTTACTGACACTGTCTGATCTTGTAGTATTAACTCATGAGGAAATATTAATGTGTTTACAGGGCAGGAAGAATGGTTTGTGATTGGCTGACACTGTCTGATCTTGTAGTATTAACTCATGAAGAATTATTGATGTGTTCACAGGGCAAGAAGAATGGTTTGTGATTGACTGACACTGTCTGATCTTGTAGTATTAACTCATGAGGAAATATTGATGTGTTCACAGGGCAAGAAAAATGGTTTGTGATTGACTGACACTGTCTGATCTTGTAGTATTAACTCATGAGGAAATATTCATGTGCGCACAGGGCAAGAAGAATAGTTTGTGATTGGCTGACACTGTCTGATCTTGTAGTATTAACTCATGAGGAAATATTCATGTGCGCACAGGGCAAGAAGAATGGTTTGTGATTGGCTGACACTGTCTGATCTTGTAGTATTAACTTATGGGGAAATATTGATGTGTTCACAGGGCAAGAAGAATGGTTTGTGATGGGCTGACACTGTCTGATCTTGTAGTATTAACTCATGAAGAATTATTGATGTGTTCACAGGGCAAGAAGAATGGTTTGTGATTGGCTGACACTGTCTGATCTTGTAGTATTAACTCATGAAGAATTATTGATGTGTTCGCAGGGCAAGAAGAATGGTTTGTGATTGGCTGACACTGTCTGATCTTGTAGTATTAACTCATGAAGAATTATTGATGTGTTCACAGGGCAAGAAGAATGGTTTGTGATTGGCTGACACTGTCTGATCTTTTAGTATTAACTCATGAAGAATTATTGATGTGTTCACAGGGCAAGAAGAATGGTTTGTGATTGGCTTACACTGTCTGATCTTGTAGTATTAACTCATGAAGAATTATTGATGTGTTCACAGGGCAAGAAGAATGGTTTGTGATTGGCTGACACTGTCTGATCTTGTAGTATTAACTCATGAGGAAACATTCATGTGCGCACAGGGCAAGAAGAATGGTTTGTGATTGGCTGACACTGTCTGATCTTGTAGTATTAACTCATGAGGAAATATTCATGTGCGCACAGGGCAAGAAGAATGGTTTGTGATTGGCTGACACTGTCTGATCTTGTAGTATTAACTCATGAGGAAATATCATGTGTGCACAGGGCAAGAAGAATGGTTTGTGATTGGCTGACACTGTCTGATCCCTTAGTATTAACTCATGAAGAATTATTGATCTGTTCACAGGGCAAGAAGAATGGTTTGTGATTGGCTGACCCTGTCTGATCTTGCAGTATTAACTCATGAAGAATTATTGTTGTGCAAGGGGCAAGAAGAATGGTTTGTGATTGGCTGACACTGTCTGATCTTGTAGTATTAACTGATGAGGAAATATTGATGTGTTCACAGGGCAAGAAGAATGGTTTGTGGTTTACTGACACTGTCTGATCTTGTAGTACTAACTCATGAGGAAATATTGATTGTGCAAGGGGCGAGAAGAATGGTTTGTGATTGACTGACACTGTCTGATCTTGTAGTATTAACTCATGAGGAAATATTGATTGTGCAAGGGGCAAGAAGAATGGTTTGTGATTGACTGACACTGTCTGATCTTGTAGTGTTAACTCATGAGGATATATTGATGTGTTCACAGGGCAAGAAGAATGGTTTGTGTTTTACTGACACTGTCTGATCTTGTAGTGTTAAATCATGAGGAAATATTTATGTGTTCACAGGGCAAGAAGAATGGTTTGTGATTGACTGACACTGTCTGATCTTGTAGTATTAACTCATGAAGAATTGTTGATTGTGCAAGGGGCAAGAAGAATGGTTTGTGACTGACTGACACTGTCTGATCTTGTAGTATTAACTCATGAGGAAATATTGATTGTGCAAGGGGCAAGAAGAATGGTTTGTGATTGACTGACACTGTCTGATCTTGTAGTGTTAACTCATGAGGAAATATTGATGTGTTCACAGGGCAAGAAGAATGGTTTGTGGTTTACTGACACTGTCTGATCTTGTAGTGTTAACTCATGAGGAAATATTGATGTGTTCACAGGGCAAGAAGAATGGTTTGTGATTGACTGACACTGTCTGATCTTGTAGTATTAACTCATGACGAAATATTCATGTGTTCACAGGGCAAGAAGAATGGTTTGTGGTTTACTGACACTGTCTGATCTTGTAGTATTAACTCATGAGGAAATATTAATGTGTTTACAGGGCAAGAACAATGGTTTGTGATTGGCTGACACTGTCTGATCTTGTAGTGTTAACTCATGAGGAAATATCGATGTGTTCACAGGGCAAGAAGAATGGTTTGTGATTGACTGACACTGTCTGACCTTGTAGTATTAACTCATGAGGAAATATTGATGTGTTCACAGGGCAAGAAGAATGGTTTGTGATTGACTGACACTGTCTGATCTTGTAGTATTAACTCATGAGGAAATATTCATGTGCGCACAGTGCAAGAAGAATGGTTTGTGATTGGCTGACACTGTCTGATCTTGTAGTATTAACTCATGACGAAATATTCATGTGCGCACAGGGCAAGAAGAATGGTCTGTGATTGGCTGACACTGTCTGATCTTGTAGTATTAACTGATGGGGAAATATTGATGTGTTCACAGGGCAAGAAGAATGGTTTGTGATGGGCTGACACTGTCTGATCTTGTAGTATTAACTCATGAAGAATTATTGATGTGTTCACAGGGCAAGAAGAATGGTTTGTGATTGGCTGACACTGTCTGATCTTGTAGTATTAACTCATGAAGAATTATTGATGTGTTCACAGGGCAAGAAGAATGGTTTGTGATTGGCTGACACTGTCTGATCTTGTAGTATTACCTCATGAAGAATTATTGATTGTGCAAGGGGCAAGAAGAATGGATTGTGATTGACTGACACTGTCTGATCTTGTAGTATTAACTCATGAGGAAATATTGATTGTGCAAGGGGCAAGAAGAATGGTTTGTGATTGACTGACACTGTCTGATCTTGTAGTGTTAACTCATGAGGAAATATTGATGTGTTCACAGGGCAAGAACAATGGTTTGTGGTTTACTGACACTGTCTGATCTTGTAGTGTTAACTCATGAGAAAATATTGATGTGTTCACAGGGCAAGAAGAATGGTTTGTGATTTACTGACACTGTCTGATCTTGTAGTATTAACTCATGAGGAAATATTGATGTGTTCACAGGGCAAGAAGAATGGTTTCTGGTTTACTGACACTGTCTGATCTTGTAGTATTAACTCATGAGGAAATATTCATGTGCGCACAGGACAAGAAGAATGGTTTGTGATTGGCTGACACTGTCTGATCTTGTAGTATTAACTCATGACGAAATATTCATGTGCGCAAAGGGCAAGAAGATTGGTTTGTGATTGGCTGACATTGTCTGATCTTGTAGTATTAACTCATGGGGAAATATTGATGTGTTCACATGGCAAGAAGAATGGTTTGTGATGGGCTGACACTGTCTGATCTTGTAGTATTAACTCATGAAGAATTATTGATGTGTTCACAGGGCAAGAAGAATGGTTTGTGATTGGCTGACACTGTCTGATCTTGTAGTATTAACTCATGAAGAATTATTGATGTGTTCACAGGGCAAGAAGAATGGTTTGTGATTGGCTGACACTGTCTGATCTTGTAGTATTAACTCATGAAGAATTGTTGATGTGTTCACAGGGCAAGAATAATGGTTTGTGATTGGCTGACACTGTCTGATTTTGTAGTATTAACTCATGAGGAAATATTCATGTGCGCACAGGGCAAGAAGAATGGTTTGTGATTGGCTGACACTGTCTGATCTTGTAGTATTAACTCATGAGGAAATATTCATGTGCGCACAGGGCAAGAAGAATGGTTTGTGATTGGCTGACACTGTCTGATCTTGTAGTATTAACTCATAAGGAAATACTCATGTGCGCACAGGGCAAGAAGAATGGTTTGTGAGTGGCTGACACTGTCTGATCTTGTAGTATTAACTCATGAGGAAATATTCATGTGCGCACAGGGCAAGAAGAATGGTTTGTGATTGGCTGACACTGTCTGATCTTGTAGTATTAACTCATGAGGAAATATTCATGTGCGCACAGGGCAAGAAGAATGGTTTGTGATTGGCTGACACTGTCTGATCTTGTAGTATTAACTCATGAGGAAATATTCATGTGCGCACAGGGCAAGAAGAATGGTTTGTGATTGGCTGACACTGTCTGATCTTGTAGTATTAACTCATGGGGAAATATTGATGTGTTCACAGGGCAAGACAATGGTTTGTGATGGGCTGACACTGTCTGATCTTGTAGTATTAACTCATGAAGAATTATTGATGTGTTCGCAGGGCAAGAGGAATGGTTTGTGATTGGCTGACACTGTCTGATCTTGTAGTATTAACTCATGAAGAATTATTGATGTGTTCACAGGGCAAGAAGAATGGTTTGTGATTGGCTGATACTGTCTGATCTTTTAGTATTAACTCATGAAGAATTATTGATGTGTTCACAAGGCAAGAAGAATGGTTTGTGATTGACTGACACTGTCTGATCTTGTAGTATTAACTCATGAGGAAATATTGATGTGTTCACAGGGCAAGAAGAATGGTTTGTGGTTTACTGACACTGTCTGATCTTGTAGTATTAACTCATGAGGAAATATTCATGTGCGCACAGGGCGAGAAGAATGGTTTGTGATTCACTGACACTGTCAGATCTTGTAGTTTTAACTGATGAAGAAATATTGATGTGTGAACGGGGCGTGAAGAAAGGTTTGTGATTGACTGACGATGTCGTATCTTGTGGCGTTAACTCATGATCAATTATTGATGTGTTCACGGGGCGAGAAGAATGGTATGTGATTAAATGATAGTGTCAGATCTTGTGGCGCTAACTCATGATGAAATATTGATGTGTGCACGGGGCGAGAAGAATGGTTTGTCGTTTACTGACACTGTCATGTCTTGTGGTGTTAACACATGAAGAAATATTGATGTGTGAACAGGAAGAGAAGAATGGTTTGTGGTTTACTGACACTGTCATATCTTGTAGCATTAGCTCATGAAGAAATACTGATGTGTGCATGGGGCAAGAAGAATGGTTTGTGGTTTACTGACACTGTCAGATCCTGTAGCATTACCTCATGAGGAAATATTGATGTGTGCATGGAGCAAAGAGAATTGTTTGTGGTTTACTGACACTGTCAGATCTTTTAGCATTAACTCATGAAGAAATATTGATGTGTGCATGGGGCAAGAAGAATGGTTTGTTTTTTCCTGACACTGTCAGATCTTTTAGCATTAACTCATGAAGAAATATTGATGTGCGCAAAGGGCAAGAAGAATGGTTTGTGATTGGCTGACACTGTCTGATCTTGTAGTATTAACTCATGGGGAAATATTGATGTGTTCACATGGCAAGAAGAATGGTTTGTGATGGGCTGACACTGTCTGATCTTGTAGTATTAACTCATGAAGAATTATTGATGTGTTCACAGGGCAAGAAGAATGGTTTGTGATTGGCTTACACTGTCTGATCTTGTAGTATTAACTCATGAAGAATTATTGATGTGTTCACAGGGCAAGAAGAATGGATTGTGATTGGCTGACACTGTCTGATCTTGTAGTATTAACTCATGAGGAAATATTCATGTGCGCACAGGGCAAGAAGAATGGTTTGTGATTGGCTGACACTGATCTTGTAGTATTAACTCATGAGGAAATATTCATGTGCGCACAGGGCAAGAAGAATGGTTTGTGATTGGCTGACACTGTCTGATCTTGTAGTATTAACTCATGAGGAAATATTCATGTGTGCACAGGGCAAGAAGAATGGTTTGTCATTGGCTGACACTGTCTGATCCCTTAGTATTAACTCCTGAAGAATTATTGATCTGTTCACAGGGCAAGAAGAATGGTTTGTGATTGGCTGACCCTGTCTGATCTTGTAGTATTAACTCATGAAGAATTATTGATTGTGCAAGGGGCAAGAAGAATGGTTTGTGATTGGCTGACACTGTCTGATCTTGTAGTATTAACTGATGAGGAAATATTGATGTGTTCACAGGGCAAGAAGAATAGTTTGTGGTTTACTGACACTGTCTGATCTTGTAGTATTAACTCATGAGGAAATATTGATTGTGCAAGGGGCAAGAAGAATGGTTTGTGATTGACTGACACTGTCTGAATTTGTAGTATTAACTCATGAGGAAATATTGATTGTGCAAGGGGCAAGAAGAATGGTTTGTGATTGACTGACACTGTCTGATCTTGTAGTGTTAACTCATGAGGAAATATTGATGTGTTCACAGGGCAAGAAGAATGGTTTGTGTTTTACTGACACTGTCTGATCTTGTAGTGTTAAATCATGAGGAAATATTGATGTGTTCACAGGGCAAGAAGAATGGTTTGTGATTGACTGACACTGTCTGATCTTGTAGTATTAACTCATGACGAAATATTCATGTGTTCACAGGGCAAGAAGAATGGTTTGTGGTTTACTGACACTGTCTGATCTTGTAGTATTAACTCATGAGGAAATATTAATGTGTTTACAGGGCAAGAAGTATGGTTTGTGATTGGCTGACACTGTCTGATCTTGTAGTGTTAACTCATGAGGAAATATTGATGTGTTCACAGGGCAAGAAGAATGGTTTGTGATTGACTGACACTGTCTGATCTTGTAGTATTAACTCATGAGGAAATATTGATGTGTTCACAGGGCAAGAAGAATAGTTTGTGATTGACTGACACTGTCTGATCTTGTAGTATTAACTCATGAGGAAATATTCATGTGCGCACAGGGCAAGAAGAATAGTTTGTGATTGGCTGACACTGTCTGATCTTGTAGTATTAACTCATGACAAAATATTCATGTGCGCACAGGGCAAGAAGAATGGTTTGTGATTGGCTGACACTGTCTGATCTTGTAGTATTAACTTATGGGGAAATATTGATGTGTTCACAGGGCAAGAAGAATGGTTTGTGATGGGCTGACACTGTCTGATCTTGTAGTATTAACTCATGAAGAATTATTGATGTGTTCACAGGGCAAGAAGAATGGTTTGTGATTGGCTGACACTGTCTGATCTTGTAGTATTAACTCATGCAGAATTATTGATGTGTTCGCAGGGCAAGAAGAATGGTTTGTGATTGGCTGACACTGTCTGATCTTGTAGTATTAACTCATGAAGAATTATTGATGTGTTCACAGGGCAAGAAGAATGGTTTGTGATTGGCTGACACTGTCTGATCTTTTAGTATTAACTCATGAAGAATTATTGATGTGTTCACAGGGCAAGAAGAATGGTTTGTGATTGGCTTACACTGTCTGATCTTGTAGTATTAACTCATGAAGAATTATTGATGTGTTCACAGGGCAAGAAGAATGGTTTGTGATTGGCTGACACTGTCTGATCTTGTAGTATTAACTCATGAGGAAATATTCATGTGAGCACAGGGCATGAAGAATGGTTTGTGATTGGCTGACACTGTCTGATCTTGTAGTATTAACTCATGAGGAAATATTCATGTGCGCACAGGGCAAGAAGAATGGTTTGTGATTGGCTGACACTGTCTGATCTTGTAGTATAAACTCATGAGGAATTATCATGTGTGCACAGGGCAAGAAGAATGGTTTGTGATTGGCTGACCCTGTCTGATCTTGCAGTATTAACTCATGAAGAATTATTGATTGTGCAAGGGGCAAGAAGAATGGTTTGTGATTGGCTGACACTGTCTGATCTTGTAGTATTAACTGATGAGGAAATATTGATGTGTTCACAGGGCAAGAAGAATGGTTTGTGGTTTACTGACACTGTCTGATCTTGTAGTACTAACTCATGAGGAAATATTGATTGTGTAAGGGGCGAGAAGAATGGTTTGTGATTGACTGACACTGTCTGATCTTGTAGTATTAACTCATGAGGAAATATTGATTGTGCAAGGGGCAAGAAGAATGGTTTGTGATTGACTGACACTGTCTGAATTTGTAGTATTAACTCATGATGAAATATTGATTGTGCAAGGGGCAAGAAGAATGGTTTGTGATTGACTGACACTGTCTGATCTTGTAGTGTTAACTCATGAGGAAATATTGATGTGTTCACAGGGCAAGAAGAATGGTTTGTGTTTTACTGACACTGTCTGATCTTGTAGTGTTAAATCATGAGGAAATATTTATGTGTTCACAGGGCAAGAAGAATGGTTCGTGATTGACTGACACTGTCTGATCTTGTAGTATTAACTCATGAAGAATTGTTGATTGTGCAAGGGGCAAGAAGAATGGTTTGTGACTGACTGACACTGTCTGATCTTGTAGTATTAACTCATGAAGAATTATTGATGTGTTCACAGGGCAAGAAGAATGGTTTGTGATTGACTTACACTGTCTGATCTTGTAGTATTAACTCATGAAGAATTATTTATGTGTTCACAGGGCAAGAAGAATGGTTTGTGATTGGCTTACACTGTCTGATCTTGTAGCATTAACTCATGAAGAATTATTGATGTGTTCACAGGGCAAGAAGAATGGTTTGTGATTGGCTTACACTGTCTGATCTTGTAGTATTAACTCATGAAGAATTATTGATGTGTTCACAGGGCAAGAAGAATGGTTTGTGATTGACTGACACTGTCTGATCTTGTAGTATTAACTCATGAAGAATTATTGGTGTGTTCACAGGGCAAGAAGAATGGTTTGTGATTGACTGACACTGTCTGATCTTGTAGTATTAACTCATGAAGAATTATTGATGTGTTCACAGGGCAAGAAGAATGGTTTGTGATTGACTGACACTGTCTGATCTTGTAGTATTAACTCATGAAGAATTATTGATGTGTTCACAGGGCAAGAAGAATGGTTTGTGATTGACTGACACTGTCTGATCTTGTAGTATTAACTCATGAAGAATTATTGATGTGTTCACAGGGCAAGAAGAATGGTTTGTGATTGGCTTACACTGTCTGATCTTGTAGTATTAACTCATGAAGAATTATTGATGTGTTCACAGGGCAAGAAGAATGGATTGTGATTGGCTGACACTGTCTGATCTTGTAGTATTAACTCATGAGGAAATATTCATGTGCGCACAGGGCAAGAAGAATGGTTTGTGATTGGCTGACACTGATCTTGTAGTATTAACTCATGAGGAAATATTCATGTGCGCACAGGGCAAGAAGAATGGTTTGTGATTGGCTGACACTGTCTGATCTTGTAGTATTAACTCATGAGGAAATATTCATGTGTGCACAGGGCAAGAAGAATGGTTTGTCATTGGCTGACACTGTCTGATCCCTTAGTATTAACTCCTGAAGAATTATTGATCTGTTCACAGGGCAAGAAGAATGGTTTGTGATTGGCTGACCCTGTCTGATCTTGTAGTATTAACTCATGAAGAATTATTGATTGTGCAAGGGGCAAGAAGAATGGTTTGTGATTGGCTGACACTGTCTGATCTTGTAGTAATAACTGATGAGGAAATATTGATGTGTTCACAGGGCAAGAAGAATAGTTTGTGGTTTACTGACACTGTCTGATCTTGTAGTATTAACTCATGAGGAAATATTGATTGTGCAAGGGGCGAGAAGAATGGTTTGTGATTGACTGACACTGTCTGATCTTGTAGTATTAACTCATGAGGAAATATTGATTGTGCAAGGGGCAAGAAGAATGGTTTGTGATTGACTGACACTGTCTGAATTTGTAGTATTAACTCATGAGGAAATATTGATTGTGCAAGGGGCAAGAAGAATGGTTTGTGATTGACTGACACTGTCTGATCTTGTAGTGTTAACTCATGAGGAAATATTGATGTGTTCACAGGGCAAGAAGAATGGCTTGTGTTTTACTGACACTGTCTGATCTTGTAGTGTTAAATCATGAGGAAATATTTATGTGTTCACAGGGCAAGAAGAATGGTTTGTGATTGACTGACACTGTCTGATCTTGTAGTATTAACTCATGAAGAATTATTGATTGTGCAAGGGGCAAGAAGAAAGGTTTGTGACTGACTGACACTGTCTGATCTTGTAGTATTAACTCATGAGGAAATATTGATTGTGCAAGGGGCATGAAGAATGGTTTGTGATTGACTGACACTGTCTGATCTTGTAGTGTTAACTCATGAGGAAATATTGATGTGTTCACAGGGCAAGAAGAATGGTTTGTGGTTTACTGACACTGTCTGATCTTGTAGTGTTAACTCATGAGGAAATATTGATGTGTTCACAGGGCAAGAAGAATGGTTTGTGATTGACTGACACTGTCTGATCTTGTAGTATTAACTCATGACGAAATATTCATGTGTTCACAGGGCAAGAAGAATGGTTTGTGGTTTACTGACACTGTCTGATCTTGTAGTATTAACTCATGAGGAAATATTAATGTGTTTACAGGGCAAGAAGAATGGTTTGTGATTGGCTGACACTGTCTGATCTTGTAGTGTTAACTCATGAGGAAATATTGATGTGTTCACAGGGCAAGAAGAATGGTTTGTGATTGACTGACACTGTCTGATCTTGTAGTATTAACTCATGAGGAAATATTGATGTGTTCACAGGGCAAGAAGAATGGTTTGTGATTGACTGACACTGTCTGATCTTGTAGTATTAACTCATGAGGAAATATTCATGTGCGCACAGGGCAAGAAGAATAGTTTGTGATTGGCTGACACTGTCTGATCTTGTAGTATTAACTCATGACAAAATATTCATGTGCGCACAGGGCAAGAAGAATGGTTTGTGATTGGCTGACACTGTCTGATCTTGTAGTATTAACTTATGGGGAAATATTGATGTGTTCACAGGGCAAGAAGAATGGTTTGTGATTGGCTGACACTGTCTGATCTTGTAGTATTAACTCATGAAGAATTGTTGATGTGTTCACAGGGCAAGAATAATGGTTTGTGATTGGCTGACACTGTCTGATTTTGTAGTATTAACTCATGAGGAAATATTCATGTGCGCACAGGGCAAGAAGAATGGTTTGTGATTGGCTGACACTGTCTGATCTTGTAGTATTAACTCATGAGGAAATATTCATGTGCGCACAGGGCAAGAAGAATGGTTTGTGATTGGCTGACACTGTCTGATCTTGTAGTATTAACTCATAAGGAAATACTCATGTGCGCACAGGGCAAGAAGAATGGTTAGTGAGTGGCTGACACTGTCTGATCTTGTAGTATTAACTCATGAGGAAATATTCATGTGCGCACAGGGCAAGAAGAATGGTTTGTGATTGGCTGACACTGTCTGATCTTGTAGTATTAACTCATGAGGAAATATTCATGTGCGCACAGGGCAAGAAGAATGGTTTGTGATTGGCTGACACTGTCTGATCTTGTAGTATTAACTCATGAGGAAATATTCATGTGCGCACAGGGCAAGAAGAATGGTTTGTGATCGGCTGACACTGTCTGATCTTGTAGTATTAACTCATGGGGAAATATTGATGTGTTCACAGGGCAAGACAATGGTTTGTGATGGGCTGACACTGTCTGATCTTGTAGTATTAACTCATGAAGAATTATTGATGTGTTCGCAGGGCAAGAGGAATGGTTTGTGATTGGCTGACACTGTCTGATCTTGTAGTATTAACTCATGAAGAATTATTGATGTGTTCACAGGGCAAGAAGAATGGTTTGTGATTGGCTGATACTGTCTGATCTTTTAGTATTAACTCATGAAGAATTATTGATGTGTTCACAAGGCAAGAAGAATGGTTTGTGATTGACTGACACTGTCTGATCTTGTAGTATTAACTCATGAGGAAATATTGATGTGTTCACAGGGCAAGAAGAATGGTTTGTGGTTTACTGACACTGTCTGATCTTGTAGTATTAACTCATGAGGAAATATTCATGTGCGCACAGGGCGAGAAGAATGGTTTGTGATTCACTGACACTGTCAGATCTTGTAGTTTTAACTGATGAAGAAATATTGATGTGTGAACGGGGCGTGAAGAAAGGTTTGTGATTGACTGACGATGTCGTATCTTGTGGCGTTAACTCATGATCAATTATTGATGTGTTCACGGGGCGAGAAGAATGGTATGTGATTAAATGATAGTGTCAGATCTTGTGGCGCTAACTCATGATGAAATATTGATGTGTGCACGGGGCGAGAAGAATGGTTTGTCGTTTACTGACACTGTCATGTCTTGTGGTGTTAACACATGAAGAAATATTGATGTGTGAACAGGAAGAGAAGAATGGTTTGTGGTTTACTGACACTGTCATATCTTGTAGCATTAGCTCATGAAGAAATACTGATGTGTGCATGGGGCAAGAAGAATGGTTTGTGGTTTACTGACACTGTCAGATCCTGTAGCATTACCTCATGAGGAAATATTGATGTGTGCATGGAGCAAAGAGAATTGTTTGTGGTTTACTGACACTGTCAGATCTTTTAGCATTAACTCATGAAGAAATATTGATGTGTGCATGGGGCAAGAAGAATGGTTTGTTTTTTCCTGACACTGTCAGATCTTTTAGCATTAACTCATGAAGAAATATTGATGTGCGCAAAGGGCAAGAAGAATGGTTTGTGATTGGCTGACACTGTCTGATCTTGTAGTATTAACTCATGGGGAAATATTGATGTGTTCACATGGCAAGAAGAATGGTTTGTGATGGGCTGACACTGTCTGATCTTGTAGTATTAACTCATGAAGAATTATTGATGTGTTCACAGGGCAAGAAGAATGGTTTGTGATTGGCTTACACTGTCTGATCTTGTAGTATTAACTCATGAAGAATTATTGATGTGTTCACAGGGCAAGAAGAATGGATTGTGATTGGCTGACACTGTCTGATCTTGTAGTATTAACTCATGAGGAAATATTCATGTGCGCACAGGGCAAGAAGAATGGTTTGTGATTGGCTGACACTGATCTTGTAGTATTAACTCATGAGGAAATATTCATGTGCGCACAGGGCAAGAAGAATGGTTTGTGATTGGCTGACACTGTCTGATCTTGTAGTATTAACTCATGAGGAAATATTCATGTGTGCACAGGGCAAGAAGAATGGTTTGTCATTGGCTGACACTGTCTGATCCCTTAGTATTAACTCCTGAAGAATTATTGATCTGTTCACAGGGCAAGAAGAATGGTTTGTGATTGGCTGACCCTGTCTGATCTTGTAGTATTAACTCATGAAGAATTATTGATTGTGCAAGGGGCAAGAAGAATGGTTTGTGATTGGCTGACACTGTCTGATCTTGTAGTATTAACTGATGAGGAAATATTGATGTGTTCACAGGGCAAGAAGAATAGTTTGTGGTTTACTGACACTGTCTGATCTTGTAGTATTAACTCATGAGGAAATATTGATTGTGCAAGGGGCGAGAAGAATGGTTTGTGATTGACTGACACTGTCTGATCTTGTAGTATTAACTCATGAGGAAATATTGATTGTGCAAGGGGCAAGAAGAATGGTTTGTGATTGACTGACACTGTCTGAATTTGTAGTATTAACTCATGAGGAAATATTGATTGTGCAAGGGGCAAGAAGAATGGTTTGTGATTGACTGACACTGTCTGATCTTGTAGTGTTAACTCATGAGGAAATATTGATGTGTTCACAGGGCAAGAAGAATGGCTTGTGTTTTACTGACACTGTCTGATCTTGTAGTGTTAAATCATGAGGAAATATTTATGTGTTCACAGGGCAAGAAGAATGGTTTGTGATTGACTGACACTGTCTGATCTTGTAGTATTAACTCATGAAGAATTATTGATTGTGCAAGGGGCAAGAAGAAAGGTTTGTGACTGACTGACACTGTCTGATCTTGTAGTATTAACTCATGAGGAAATATTGATTGTGCAAGGGGCATGAAGAATGGTTTGTGATTGACTGACACTGTCTGATCTTGTAGTGTTAACTCATGAGGAAATATTGATGTGTTCACAGGGCAAGAAGAATGGTTTGTGGTTTACTGACACTGTCTGATCTTGTAGTGTTAACTCATGAGGAAATATTGATGTGTTCACAGGGCAAGAAGAATGGTTTGTGATTGACTGACACTGTCTGATCTTGTAGTATTAACTCATGACGAAATATTCATGTGTTCACAGGGCAAGAAGAATGGTTTGTGGTTTACTGACACTGTCTGATCTTGTAGTATTAACTCATGAGGAAATATTAATGTGTTTACAGGGCAAGAAGAATGGTTTGTGATTGGCTGACACTGTCTGATCTTGTAGTGTTAACTCATGAGGAAATATTGATGTGTTCACAGGGCAAGAAGAATGGTTTGTGATTGACTGACACTGTCTGATCTTGTAGTATTAACTCATGAGGAAATATTGATGTGTTCACAGGGCAAGAAGAATGGTTTGTGATTGACTGACACTGTCTGATCTTGTAGTATTAACTCATGAGGAAATATTCATGTGCGCACAGGGCAAGAAGAATAGTTTGTGATTGGCTGACACTGTCTGATCTTGTAGTATTAACTCATGACAAAATATTCATGTGCGCACAGGGCAAGAAGAATGGTTTGTGATTGGCTGACACTGTCTGATCTTGTAGTATTAACTTATGGGGAAATATTGATGTGTTCACAGGGCAAGAAGAATGGTTTGTGATTGGCTGACACTGTCTGATCTTGTAGTATTAACTCATGAAGAATTGTTGATGTGTTCACAGGGCAAGAATAATGGTTTGTGATTGGCTGACACTGTCTGATTTTGTAGTATTAACTCATGAGGAAATATTCATGTGCGCACAGGGCAAGAAGAATGGTTTGTGATTGGCTGACACTGTCTGATCTTGTAGTATTAACTCATGAGGAAATATTCATGTGCGCACAGGGCAAGAAGAATGGTTTGTGATTGGCTGACACTGTCTGATCTTGTAGTATTAACTCATAAGGAAATACTCATGTGCGCACAGGGCAAGAAGAATGGTTAGTGAGTGGCTGACACTGTCTGATCTTGTAGTATTAACTCATGAGGAAATATTCATGTGCGCACAGGGCAAGAAGAATGGTTTGTGATTGGCTGACACTGTCTGATCTTGTAGTATTAACTCATGAGGAAATATTCATGTGCGCACAGGGCAAGAAGAATGGTTTGTGATTGGCTGACACTGTCTGATCTTGTAGTATTAACTCATGAGGAAATATTCATGTGCGCACAGGGCAAGAAGAATGGTTTGTGATCGGCTGACACTGTCTGATCTTGTAGTATTAACTCATGGGGAAATATTGATGTGTTCACAGGGCAAGACAATGGTTTGTGATGGGCTGACACTGTCTGATCTTGTAGTATTAACTCATGAAGAATTATTGATGTGTTCGCAGGGCAAGAGGAATGGTTTGTGATTGGCTGACACTGTCTGATCTTGTAGTATTAACTCATGAAGAATTATTGATGTGTTCACAGGGCAAGAAGAATGGTTTGTGATTGGCTGATACTGTCTGATCTTTTAGTATTAACTCATGAAGAATTATTGATGTGTTCACAAGGCAAGAAGAATGGTTTGTGGTTTACTGACACTGTCTGATCTTGTAGTATTAACTCATGAGGAAATATTCATGTGCGCACAGGGCGAGAAGAATGGTTTGTGATTCACTGACACTGTCAGATCTTGTAGTTTTAACTGATGAAGAAATATTGATGTGTGAACGGGGCGTGAAGAAAGGTTTGTGATTGACTGACGATGTCGTATCTTGTGGCGTTAACTCATGATCAATTATTGATGTGTTCACGGGGCGAGAAGAATGGTATGTGATTAAATGATAGTGTCAGATCTTGTGGCGCTAACTCATGATGAAATATTGATGTGTGCACGGGGCGAGAAGAATGGTTTGTCGTTTACTGACACTGTCATGTCTTGTGGTGTTAACACATGAAGAAATATTGATGTGTGAACAGGAAGAGAAGAATGGTTTGTGGTTTACTGACACTGTCATATCTTGTAGCATTAGCTCATGAAGAAATACTGATGTGTGCATGGGGCAAGAAGAATGGTTTGTGGTTTACTGACACTGTCAGATCCTGTAGCATTACCTCATGAGGAAATATTGATGTGTGCATGGAGCAAAGAGAATTGTTTGTGGTTTACTGACACTGTCAGATCTTTTAGCATTAACTCATGAAGAAATATTGATGTGTGCATGGGGCAAGAAGAATGGTTTGTTTTTTCCTGACACTGTCAGATCTTTTAGCATTAACTCATGAAGAAATATTGATGTGCGCAAAGGGCAAGAAGAATGGTTTGTGATTGGCTGACACTGTCTGATCTTGTAGTATTAACTCATGGGGAAATATTGATGTGTTCACATGGCAAGAAGAATGGTTTGTGATGGGCTGACACTGTCTGATCTTGTAGTATTAACTCATGAAGAATTATTGATGTGTTCACAGGGCAAGAAGAATGGTTTGTGATTGGCTTACACTGTCTGATCTTGTAGTATTAACTCATGAAGAATTATTGATGTGTTCACAGGGCAAGAAGAATGGATTGTGATTGGCTGACACTGTCTGATCTTGTAGTATTAACTCATGAGGAAATATTCATGTGCGCACAGGGCAAGAAGAATGGTTTGTGATTGGCTGACACTGATCTTGTAGTATTAACTCATGAGGAAATATTCATGTGCGCACAGGGCAAGAAGAATGGTTTGTGATTGGCTGACACTGTCTGATCTTGTAGTATTAACTCATGAGGAAATATTCATGTGTGCACAGGGCAAGAAGAATGGTTTGTCATTGGCTGACACTGTCTGATCCCTTAGTATTAACTCCTGAAGAATTATTGATCTGTTCACAGGGCAAGAAGAATGGTTTGTGATTGGCTGACCCTGTCTGATCTTGTAGTATTAACTCATGAAGAATTATTGATTGTGCAAGGGGCAAGAAGAATGGTTTGTGATTGGCTGACACTGTCTGATCTTGTAGTATTAACTGATGAGGAAATATTGATGTGTTCACAGGGCAAGAAGAATAGTTTGTGGTTTACTGACACTGTCTGATCTTGTAGTATTAACTCATGAGGAAATATTGATTGTGCAAGGGGCAAGAAGAATGGTTTGTGATTGACTGACACTGTCTGAATTTGTAGTATTAACTCATGAGGAAATATTGATTGTGCAAGGGGCAAGAAGAATGGTTTGTGATTGACTGACACTGTCTGATCTTGTAGTGTTAACTCATGAGGAAATATTGATGTGTTCACAGGGCAAGAAGAATGGTTTGTGTTTTACTGACACTGTCTGATCTTGTAGTGTTAAATCATGAGGAAATATTGATGTGTTCACAGGGCAAGAAGAATGGTTTGTGATTGACTGACACTGTCTGATCTTGTAGTATTAACTCATGACGAAATATTCATGTGTTCACAGGGCAAGAAGAATGGTTTGTGGTTTACTGACACTGTCTGATCTTGTAGTATTAACTCATGAGGAAATATTAATGTGTTTACAGGGCAAGAAGTATGGTTTGTGATTGGCTGACACTGTCTGATCTTGTAGTGTTAACTCATGAGGAAATATTGATGTGTTCACAGGGCAAGAAGAATGGTTTGTGATTGACTGACACTGTCTGATCTTGTAGTATTAACTCATGAGGAAATATTGATGTGTTCACAGGGCAAGAAGAATAGTTTGTGATTGACTGACACTGTCTGATCTTGTAGTATTAACTCATGAGGAAATATTCATGTGCGCACAGGGCAAGAAGAATAGTTTGTGATTGGCTGACACTGTCTGATCTTGTAGTATTAACTCATGACAAAATATTCATGTGCGCACAGGGCAAGAAGAATGGTTTGTGATTGGCTGACACTGTCTGATCTTGTAGTATTAACTCATGCAGAATTATTGATGTGTTCGCAGGGCAAGAAGAATGGTTTGTGATTGGCTGACACTGTCTGATCTTGTAGTATTAACTCATGAAGAATTATTGATGTGTTCACAGGGCAAGAAGAATGGTTTGTGATTGGCTGACACTGTCTGATCTTTTAGTATTAACTCATGAAGAATTATTGATGTGTTCACAGGGCAAGAAGAATGGTTTGTGATTGGCTTACACTGTCTGATCTTGTAGTATTAACTCATGAAGAATTATTGATGTGTTCACAGGGCAAGAAGAATGGTTTGTGATTGGCTGACACTGTCTGATCTTGTAGTATTAACTCATGAGGAAATATTCATGTGAGCACAGGGCATGAAGAATGGTTTGTGATTGGCTGACACTGTCTGATCTTGTAGTATTAACTCATGAGGAAATATTCATGTGCGCACAGGGCAAGAAGAATGGTTTGTGATTGGCTGACACTGTCTGATCTTGTAGTATAAACTCATGAGGAATTATCATGTGTGCACAGGGCAAGAAGAATGGTTTGTGATTGGCTGACCCTGTCTGATCTTGCAGTATTAACTCATGAAGAATTATTGATTGTGCAAGGGGCAAGAAGAATGGTTTGTGATTGGCTGACACTGTCTGATCTTGTAGTATTAACTGATGAGGAAATATTGATGTGTTCACAGGGCAAGAAGAATGGTTTGTGGTTTACTGACACTGTCTGATCTTGTAGTACTAACTCATGAGGAAATATTGATTGTGCAAGGGGCGAGAAGAATGGTTTGTGATTGACTGACACTGTCTGATCTTGTAGTATTAACTCATGAGGAAATATTGATTGTGCAAGGGGCAAGAAGAATGGTTTGTGATTGACTGACACTGTCTGAATTTGTAGTATTAACTCATGATGAAATATTGATTGTGCAAGGGGCAAGAAGAATGGTTTGTGATTGACTGACACTGTCTGATCTTGTAGTGTTAACTCATGAGGAAATATTGATGTGTTCACAGGGCAAGAAGAATGGTTTGTGTTTTACTGACACTGTCTGATCTTGTAGTGTTAAATCATGAGGAAATATTTATGTGTTCACAGGGCAAGAAGAATGGTTCGTGATTGACTGACACTGTCTGATCTTGTAGTATTAACTCATGAAGAATTGTTGATTGTGCAAGGGGCAAGAAGAATGGTTTGTGACTGACTGACACTGTCTGATCTTGTAGTATTAACTCATGAAGAATTATTGATGTGTTCACAGGGCAAGAAGAATGGTTTGTGATTGACTTACACTGTCTGATCTTGTAGTATTAACTCATGAAGAATTATTTATGTGTTCACAGGGCAAGAAGAATGGTTTGTGATTGGCTTACACTGTCTGATCTTGTAGCATTAACTCATGAAGAATTATTGATGTGTTCACAGGGCAAGAAGAATGGTTTGTGATTGGCTTACACTGTCTGATCTTGTAGTATTAACTCATGAAGAATTATTGATGTGTTCACAGGGCAAGAAGAATGGTTTGTGATTGACTGACACTGTCTGATCTTGTAGTATTAACTCATGAAGAATTATTGATGTGTTCACAGGGCAAGAAGAATGGTTTGTGATTGACTGACACTGTCTGATCTTGTAGTATTAACTCATGAAGAATTATTGATGTGTTCACAGGGCAAGAAGAATGGTTTGTGATTGACTGACACTGTCTGATCTTGTAGTATTAACTCATGAAGAATTATTGATGTGTTCACAGGGCAAGAAGAATGGTTTGTGATTGACTGACACTGTCTGATCTTGTAGTATTAACTCATGAAGAATTATTGATGTGTTCACAGGGCAAGAAGAATGGTTTGTGATTGGCTTACACTGTCTGATCTTGTAGTATTAACTCATGAAGAATTATTGATGTGTTCACAGGGCAAGAAGAATGGATTGTGATTGGCTGACACTGTCTGATCTTGTAGTATTAACTCATGAGGAAATATTCATGTGCGCACAGGGCAAGAAGAATGGTTTGTGATTGGCTGACACTGATCTTGTAGTATTAACTCATGAGGAAATATTCATGTGCGCACAGGGCAAGAAGAATGGTTTGTGATTGGCTGACACTGTCTGATCTTGTAGTATTAACTCATGAGGAAATATTCATGTGTGCACAGGGCAAGAAGAATGGTTTGTCATTGGCTGACACTGTCTGATCCCTTAGTATTAACTCCTGAAGAATTATTGATCTGTTCACAGGGCAAGAAGAATGGTTTGTGATTGGCTGACCCTGTCTGATCTTGTAGTATTAACTCATGAAGAATTATTGATTGTGCAAGGGGCAAGAAGAATGGTTTGTGATTGGCTGACACTGTCTGATCTTGTAGTATTAACTGATGAGGAAATATTGATGTGTTCACAGGGCAAGAAGAATAGTTTGTGGTTTACTGACACTGTCTGATCTTGTAGTATTAACTCATGAGGAAATATTGATTGTGCAAGGGGCGAGAAGAATGGTTTGTGATTGACTGACACTGTCTGATCTTGTAGTATTAACTCATGAGGAAATATTGATTGTGCAAGGGGCAAGAAGAATGGTTTGTGATTGACTGACACTGTCTGAATTTGTAGTATTAACTCATGAGGAAATATTGATTGTGCAAGGGGCAAGAAGAATGGTTTGTGATTGACTGACACTGTCTGATCTTGTAGTGTTAACTCATGAGGAAATATTGATGTGTTCACAGGGCAAGAAGAATGTCTTGTGTTTTACTGACACTGTCTGATCTTGTAGTGTTAAATCATGAGGAAATATTTATGTGTTCACAGGGCAAGAAGAATGGTTTGTGATTGACTGACACTGTCTGATCTTGTAGTATTAACTCATGAAGAATTATTGATTGTGCAAGGGGCAAGAAGAAAGGTTTGTGACTGACTGACACTGTCTGATCTTGTAGTATTAACTCATGAGGAAATATTGATTGTGCAAGGGGCATGAAGAATGGTTTGTGATTGACTGACACTGTCTGATCTTGTAGTGTTAACTCATGAGGAAATATTGATGTGTTCACAGGGCAAGAAGAATGGTTTGTGGTTTACTGACACTGTCTGATCTTGTAGTGTTAACTCATGAGGAAATATTGATGTGTTCACAGGGCAAGAAGAATGGTTTGTGATTGACTGACACTGTCTGATCTTGTAGTATTAACTCATGACGAAATATTCATGTGTTCACAGGGCAAGAAGAATGGTTTGTGGTTTACTGACACTGTCTGATCTTGTAGTATTAACTCATGAGGAAATATTAATGTGTTTACAGGGCAAGAAGAATGGTTTGTGATTGGCTGACACTGTCTGATCTTGTAGTGTTAACTCATGAGGAAATATTGATGTGTTCACAGGGCAAGAAGAATGGTTTGTGATTGACTGACACTGTCTGATCTTGTAGTATTAACTCATGAGGAAATATTGATGTGTTCACAGGGCAAGAAGAATGGTTTGTGATTGACTGACACTGTCTGATCTTGTAGTATTAACTCATGAGGAAATATTCATGTGCGCACAGGGCAAGAAGAATAGTTTGTGATTGGCTGACACTGTCTGATCTTGTAGTATTAACTCATGACAAAATATTCATGTGCGCACAGGGCAAGAAGAATGGTTTGTGATTGGCTGACACTGTCTGATCTTGTAGTATTAACTTATGGGGAAATATTGATGTGTTCACAGGGCAAGAAGAATGGTTTGTGATGGGCTGACACTGTCTGATCTTGTAGTATTAACTCATGAAGAATTATTGATGTGTTCACAGGGCAAGAAGAATGGTTTGTGATTGGCTGACACTGTCTGATCTTGTAGTATTAACTCATGAAGAATTATTGATGTGTTCGCAGGGCAAGAAGAATGGTTTGTGATTGGCTGACACTGTCTGATCTTGTAGTATTAACTCATGAAGAATTATTGATGTGTTCACAGGGCAAGAAGAATGGTTTGTGATTGGCTGACACTGTCTGATCTTTTAGTATTAACTCATGAAGAATTATTGATGTGATCACAGGGCAAGAAGAATGGTTTGTGATTGGCTTACACTGTCTGATCTTGTAGTATTAACTCATGAAGAATTATTGATGTGTTCACAGGGCAAGAAGAATGGTTTGTGATTGGCTGACACTGTCTGATCTTGTAGTATTAACTCATGAGGAAATATTCATGTGCGCACAGGGCAAGAAGAATGGTTTGTGATTGGCTGACACTGTCTGATCTTGTAGTATTAACTCATGAGGAAATATTCATGTGCGCACAGGGCAAGAAGAATGGTTTGTGATTGGCTGACACTGTCTGATCTTGTAGTATTAACTCATGAGGAATTATCATGTGTGCACAGGGCAAGAAGAATGGTTTGTGATTGGCTGACACTGTCTGATCCCTTAGTATTAACTCATGAAGAATTATTGATCTGTTCACAGGGCAAGAAGAATGGTTTGTGATTGGCTGACCCTGTCTGATCTTGCAGTATTAACTCATGAAGAATTATTGATTGTGCAAGGGGCAAGAAGAATGGTTTGTGATTGGCTGACACTGTCTGATCTTGTAGTATTAACTGATGAGGAAATATTGATGTGTTCACAGGGCAAGAAGAATGGTTTGTGGTTTACTGACACTGTCTGATCTTGTAGTACTAACTCATGAGGAAATATTGATTGTGCAAGGGGCGAGAAGAATGGTTTGTGATTGACTGACACTGTCTGATCTTGTAGTATTAACTCATGAGGAAATATTGATTGTGCAAGGGGCAAGAAGAATGGTTTGTGATTGACTGACACTGTCTGAATTTGTAGTATTAACTCATGAGGAAATATTGATTGTGCAAGGGGCAAGAAGAATGGTTTGTGATTGACTGACACTGTCTGATCTTGTAGTGTTAACTCATGAGGAAATATTGATGTGTTCACAGGGCAAGAAGAATGGTTTGTGTTTTACTGACACTGTCTGATCTTGTAGTGTTAAATCATGAGGAAATATTTATGTGTTCCCAGGGCAAGAAGAATGGTTTGTGATTGACTGACACTGTCTGATCTTGTAGTATTAACTCATGAAGAATTGTTGATTGTGCAAGGGGCAAGAAGAATGGTTTGTGACTGACTGACACTGTCTGATCTTGTAGTATTAACTCATGAGGAAATATTGATTGTGCAAGGGGCAAGAATAATGGTTTGTGATTGACTGACACTGTCTGATCTTGTAGTGTTAACTTATGAGGAAATATTGATGTGTTCACAGGGCAAGAAGAATGGTTTGTGATTGACTGACACTGTCTGATCTTGTAGTATTAACTCATGAGGAAATATTGATGTGTTCACAGGGCAAGAAGAATGGTTTGTGGTTTACTGACACTGTCTGATCTTGTAGTATTAACTCATGAGGAAATATTAATGTGTTTACAGGGCAAGAACAATGGTTTGTGATTGGCTGACACTGTCTGATCTTGTAGTGTTAACTCATGAGGAAATATCGATGTGTTCACAGGGCAAGAAGAATGGTTTGTGATTGACTGACACTGTCTGATCTTGTAGTATTAACTCATGAGGAAATATTGATGTGTTCACAGGGCAAGAAGAATGGTTTGTGATTGACTGACACTGTCTGATCTTGTAGTATTAACTCATGAGGAAATATTCATGTGCGCACAGGGCAAGAAGAATGGTTTGTGATTGGCTGACACTGTCTGATCTTGTAGTATTAACTCATGACGAAATATTCATGTGCGCACAGGGCAAGAAGAATGGTCTGTGATTGGCTGACACTGTCTGATCTTGTAGTATTAACTCATGGGGAAATATTGATGTGTTCACAGGGCAAGAAGAATGGTTTGTGATGGGCTGACACTGTCTGATCTTGTAGTATTAACTCATGAAGAATTATTGATGTGTTCACAGGGCAAGAAGAATGGTTTGTGATTGGCTGACACTGTCTGATCTTGTAGTATTAACTCATGAAGAATTATTGATGTGTTCACAGGGCAAGAAGAATGGTTTGTGATTGGCTGACACTGTCTGATCTTGTAGTATTAACTCATGAAGAATTATTGATGTGTTCACAGGGCAAGAATAATGGTTTGTGATTGGCTGACACTGTCTGATCTTGTAGTATTAACTCATGAGGAAATATTCATGTGCGCACAGGGCAAGAAGAATGGTTTGTGATTGGCTGACACTGTCTGATCTTGTAGTATTAACTCATTAGGAAATATTCATGTGCGCACAGGGCAAGAAGAATGGTTTGTGATTGGCTGACACTGTCTGATCTTGTAGTATTTACTCATAAGGAAATATTCATGTGCGCACAGGGTAAGAAGAATGGTTTGTGAGTGGCTGACACTGTCTGATCTTGTAGTATTAACTCATGAGGAAATATTCATGTGCGCACAGGGCAAGAAGAATGGTTTGTGATTGGCTGACACTGTCTGATCTTGTAGTATTAACTCATGAGGAAATATTCATGTGCGCACAGGGCAAGAAGAATGGTTTGTGATTGGCTGACACTGTCTGATCTTGTAGTATTAACTCATGAGGAAATATTCATGTGCGCACAGGGCAAGAAGAATGGTTTGTGATTGGCTGACACTGTCTGATCTTGTAGTATTAACTCATGAGGAAATATTCATGTGCGCACAGGGCAAGAAGAATGGTTTGTGATTGGCTGACACTGTCTGATCTTGTAGTATTAACTCATGACGAAATATTCATGTGCGCACAGGGCAAAAAGAATGGTTTGTGATTGGCTGACACTGTCTGATCTTGTAGTATTAACTCATGGGGAAATATTGATGTGTTCACAGGGCAAGAAGAATGGTTTGTGATGGGCTGACACTGTCTGATCTTGTAGTATTAACTCATGAAGAATTATTGATGTGTTCGCAGGGCAAGAAGAATGGTTTGTGATTGGCTGACACTGTCTGATCTCTTAGTATTAACTCATGAAGAATTATTGATGTGTTCACAGGGCAAGAAGAATGGTTTGTGATTGGCTGACACTGTCTGATCTTTTAGAATTAACTCATGAAGAATTATTGATGTGTTCACAGGGCAAGAAGAATGGTTTGTGATTGGCTGACACTGTCTGATCTTGTGGTATTAACTCATGAGGAAATATTCATGTGCGCACAGGGCAAGAAGAATGGTTTGTGATTGGCTGACACTGTCTGATCTTGTAGTATTAACTCATGAGGAAATATTCATGTGTGCACAGGGCAAGAAGAATGGTTTGTGATTGGCTGACACTGTCTGATCTTGTAGTATTAACTCATGAAGAATTATTGATGTGTTCACAGGGCAAGAAGAATGGTTTGTGATTGGCTGACACTGTCTGATCTTTTAGTATTAACTCATGAAGAATTATTTATGTGTTCACAGGGCAAGAAGAATGGTTTGTGATTGGCTTACACTGTCTGATCTTGTAGTATTAACTCATGAAGAATTATTGATGTGTTCACAAGGCAAGAAGAATGGTTGTGATTGGCTGACACTGTCTGATCTTGTAGTATTAACTCATGAGGAAATATTCATGTGCGCACAGGGCAAGAAGAATGGTTTGTGATTGGCTGACACTGTCTGATCTTGTAGTATTAACTCATGAGGAAATATTCATGTGCGCACAGGGCAAGAAGAATGGTTTGGGATTGGCTGACACTGTCTGATCTTGTAGTATTAACTCATGAGGATATATTCATGTGTGCACAGGGCAAGAAGAATGGTTTGTGATTGGCTGACACTGTCTGATCCCTTAGTATTAACTCATGAAGAATTATTGATCTGTTCACAGGGCAAGAAGAATGGTTTGTGATTGGCTGACCCTGTCTGATCTTGCAGTATTAACTCATGAAGAATTATTGATTGTGCAAGGGGCAAGAAGAATGGTTTGTGATTGGCTGACACTGTCTGATCTTGTAGTATTAACTCATGAGGAAATATTGATTGTGCAAGGGGCAAGAAGAATGGTTTGTGATTGACTGACACTGTCTGATCTTGTAGTATTAACTCATGAGGAAATATTGATTGTGCAAGGGGCAAGAAGAATGGTTTGTGATTGACTGACACTGTCTGAATTTGTAGTATTAACTCATGAGGAAATATTGATTGTGCAAGGGGCAAGAAGAATGGTTTGTGATTGACTGACACTGTCTGATCTTGTAGTGTTAACTCATGAGGAAATATTGATGTGTTCACAGGGCAAGAAGAATGGTTTGTGTTTTACTGACACTGTCTGATCTTGTAGTGTTAAATCATGAGGAAATATTGATGTGTTCACAGGGCAAGAAGAATGGTTTGTGATTGACTGACACTGTCTGATCTTGTAGTATTAACTCATGAAGAATTATTGATTGTGCAAGGGGCAAGAAGAATGGTTTGTGACTGACTGACACTGTCTGATCTTGTAGTATTAACTCATGAGGAAATATTGATTGTGCAAGGGGCATGAAGAATGGTTTGTGATTGACTGACACTGTCTGATCTTGTAGTGTTAACTCATGAGGAAATATTGATGTGTTCACAGGGCAAGAAGAATGGTTTGTGGTTTACTGACACTGTCTGATCTTGTAGTATTAACTCATGAGGAAATATTAATGTGTTTACAGGGCAAGAAGAATGGTTTGTGATTGGCTGACACTGTCTGATCTTGTAGTGTTAACTCATGAGGAAATATTGATGTGTTCACAGGGCAAGAAGAATGGTTTGTGATTGGCTGACACTGTCTGATCTTGTAGTATTAACTCATGGGGAAATATTGATGTGTTCACAGGGCAAGAAGAATGGTTTGTGATGGGCTGACACTGTCTGATCTTGTAGTATTAACTCATGAAGAATTATTGATGTGTTCGCAGGGCAAGAAGAATGGTTTGTGATTGGCTGACACTGTCTGATCTCTTAGTATTAACTCATGAAGAATTATTGATGTGTTCACAGGGCAAGAAGAATGGTTTGTGATTGGCTGACACTGTCTGATCTTTTAGAATTAACTCATGAAGAATTATTGATGTGTTCACAGGGCAAGAAGAATGGTTTGTGATTGGCTGACACTGTCTGATCTTGTGGTATTAACTCATGAGGAAATATTCATGTGCGCACAGGGCAAGAAGAATGGTTTGTGATTGGCTGACACTGTCTGATCTTGTAGTATTAACTCATGAGGAAATATTCATGTGTGCACAGGGCAAGAAGAATGGTTTGTGATTGGCTGACACTGTCTGATCTTGTAGTATTAACTCATGAAGAATTATTGATGTGTTCACAGGGCAAGAAGAATGGTTTGTGATTGGCTGACACTGTCTGATCTTTTAGTATTAACTCATGAAGAATTATTTATGTGTTCACAGGGCAAGAAGAATGGTTTGTGATTGGCTTACACTGTCTGATCTTGTAGTATTAACTCATGAAGAATTATTGATGTGTTCACAGGGCAAGAAGAATGGTTGTGATTGGCTGACACTGTCTGATCTTGTAGTATTAACTCATGAGGAAATATTCATGTGCGCACAGGGCAAGAAGAATGGTTTGTGATTGGCTGACACTGTCTGATCTTGTAGTATTAACTCATGAGGAAATATTCATGTGCGCACAGGGCAAGAAGAATGGTTTGGGATTGGCTGACACTGTCTGATCTTGTAGTATTAACTCATGAGGATATATTCATGTGTGCACAGGGCAAGAAGAATGGTTTGTGATTGGCTGACACTGTCTGATCCCTTAGTATTAACTCATGAAGAATTATTGATCTGTTCACAGGGCAAGAAGAATGGTTTGTGATTGGCTGACCCTGTCTGATCTTGCAGTATTAACTCATGAAGAATTATTGATTGTGCAAGGGGCAAGAAGAATGGTTTGTGATTGGCTGACACTGTCTGATCTTGTAGTATTAACTCATGAGGAAATATTGATTGTGCAAGGGGCAAGAAGAATGGTTTGTGATTGACTGACACTGTCTGATCTTGTAGTATTAACTCATGAGGAAATATTGATTGTGCAAGGGGCAAGAAGAATGGTTTGTGATTGACTGACACTGTCTGAATTTGTAGTATTAACTCATGAGGAAATATTGATTGTGCAAGGGGCAAGAAGAATGGTTTGTGATTGACTGACACTGTCTGATCTTGTAGTGTTAACTCATGAGGAAATATTGATGTGTTCACAGGGCAAGAAGAATGGTTTGTGTTTTACTGACACTGTCTGATCTTGTAGTGTTAAATCATGAGGAAATATTGATGTGTTCACAGGGCAAGAAGAATGGTTTGTGATTGACTGACACTGTCTGATCTTGTAGTATTAACTCATGAAGAATTATTGATTGTGCAAGGGGCAAGAAGAATGGTTTGTGACTGACTGACACTGTCTGATCTTGTAGTACTAACTCATGAGGAAATATTGATTGTGCAAGGAGCGAGAAGAATGGTTTGTGATTGACTGACACTGTCTGATCTTGTAGTATTAACTCATGAGGAAATATTGATTGTGCAAGGGGCAAGAAGAATGGTTTGTGATTGACTGACACTGTCTGAATTTGTAGTATTAACTCATGAGGAAATATTGATTGTGCAAGGGGCAAGAAGAATGGTTTGTGATTGACTGACACTGTCTGATCTTGTAGTGTTAACTCATGAGGAAATATTGATGTGTTCACAGGGCAAGAAGAATGGTTTGTGTTTTACTGACACTGTCTGATCTTGTAGTGTTAAATGATGAGGAAATATTTATGTGTTCACAGGGCAAGAAGAATGGTTCGTGATTGACTGACACTGTCTGATCTTGTAGTATTAACTCATGAAGAATTGTTGATTGTGCAAGGGGCAAGAAGAATGGTTTGTGACTGACTGACACTGTCTGATCTTGTAGTATTAACTCATGAAGAATTATTGATGTGTTCACAGGGCAAGAAGAATGGTTTGTGATTGACTTACACTGTCTGATCTTGTAGTATTAACTCATGAAGCATTATTGATGTGTTCACAGGGCAAGAAGAATGGTTTGTGATTGGCTTACACTGTCTGATCTTGTAGCATTAACTCATGAAGAATTATTGATGTGTTCACAGGGCAAGAAGAATGGTTTGTGATTGGCTTACACTGTCTGATCTTGTAGTATTAACTCATGAAGAATTATTGATGTGTTCACAGGGCAAGAAGAATGGTTTGTGATTGACTGACACTGTCTGATCTTGTAGTATTAACTCATGAAGAATTATTGATGTGTTCACAGGGCAAGAAGAATGGTTTGTGATTGACTGACACTGTCTGATCTTGTAGTATTAACTCATGAAGAATTATTGATGTGTTCACAGGGCAAGAAGAATGGTTTGTGATTGACTGACACTGTCTGATCTTGTAGTATTAACTCATGAAGAATTATTGATGTGTTCACAGGGCAAGAAGAATGGTTTGTGATTGACTGACACTGTCTGATCTTGTAGTATTAACTCATGAAGAATTATTGATGTGTTCACAGGGCAAGAAGAATGGTTTGTGATTGGCTTACACTGTCTGATCTTGTAGTATTAACTCATGAAGAATTATTGATGTGTTCACAGGGCAAGAAGAATGGATTGTGATTGGCTGACACTGTCTGATCTTGTAGTATTAACTCATGAGGAAATATTCATGTGCGCACAGGGCAAGAAGAATGGTTTGTGATTGGCTGACACTGTCTGATCTTGTAGTATTAACTCATGAGGAAATATTCATGTGCGCACAGGGCAAGAAGAATGGTTTGTGATTGGCTGACACTGTCTGATCTTGTAGTATTAACTCATGAGGAATTATCATGTGTGCACAGGGCAAGAAGAATGGTTTGTGATTGGCTGACACTGTCTGATCCCTTAGTATTAACTCATGAAGAATTATTGATCTGTTCACAGGGCAAGAAGAATGGTTTGTGATTGGCTGACCCTGTCTGATCTTGCAGTATTAACTCATGAAGAATTATTGATTGTGCAAGGGGCAAGAAGAATGGTTTGTGATTGGCTGACACTGTCTGATCTTGTAGTATTAACTGATGAGGAAATATTGATGTGTTCACAGGGCAAGAAGAATGGTTTGTGGTTTACTGACACTGTCTGATCTTGTAGTACTAACTCATGAGGAAATATTGATTGTGCAAGGGGCGAGAAGAATGGTTTGTGATTGACTGACACTGCCTGATCTTGTAGTATTAACTCATGAGGAAATATTGATTGTGCAAGGGGCAAGAAGAATGGTTTGTGATTGACTGACACTGTCTGAATTTGTAGTATTAACTCATGAGGAAATATTGATTGTGCAAGGGGCAAGAAGAATGGTTTGTGATTGACTGACACTGTCTGATCTTGTAGTGTTAACTCATGAGGAAATATTGATGTGTTCACAGGGCAAGAAGAATGGTTTGTGTTTTACTGACACTGTCTGATCTTGTAGTGTTAAATCATGAGGAAATATTTATGTGTTCCCAGGGCAAGAAGAATGGTTTGTGATTGACTGACACTGTCTGACCTTGTAGTATTAACTCATGAAGAATTGTTGATTGTGCAAGGGGCAAGAAGAATGGTTTGTGACTGACTGACACTGTCTGATCTTGTAGTATTAACTCATGAGGAAATATTGATTGTGCAAGGGGCAAGAAGAATGGTTTGTGATTGACTGACACTGTCTGATCTTGTAGTGTTAACTCATGAGGAAATATTGATGTGTTCACAGGGCAAGAAGAATGGTTTGTGATTGACTGACACTGTCTGATCTTGTAGTATTAACTCATGAGGAAATATTGATGTGTTCACAGGGCAAGAAGAATGGTTTGTGATTGGCTGACACTCTCTGATCTTGTAGTATTAACTCATGAGGAAATATTGATGTGCGCACAGGGCATGAAGAATGGTTTGTGATTGGCTGACACTGTCTGATCTTGTAGTATTAACTCATGAGGAAATATTCATGTGCGCACAGGGCAAGAAGAATGGTTTGTGATTGGCTGACACTGTCTGATCTTGTAGTATTAACTCATGAGGAATTATCATGTGTGCACAGGGCAAGAAGAATGGTTTGTGATTGGCTGACACTGTCTGATCCCTTAGTATTAACTCATGAAGAATTATTGATCTGTTCACAGGGCAAGAAGAATGGTTTGTGATTGGCTGACCCTGTCTGATCTTGCAGTATTAACTCATGAAGAATTATTGATTGTGCAAGGGGCAAGAAGAATGGTTTGTGATTGGCTGACACTGTCTGATCTTGTAGTATTAACTGATGAGGAAATATTGATGTGTTCACAGGGCAAGAAGAATGGTTTGTGGTTTACTGACACTGTCTGATCTTGTAGTACTAACTCATGAGGAAATATTGATTGTGCAAGGAGCGAGAAGAATGGTTTGTGATTGACTGACACTGTCTGATCTTGTAGTATTAACTCATGAGGAAATATTGATTGTGCAAGGGGCAAGAAGAATGGTTTGTGATTGACTGACACTGTCTGAATTTGTAGTATTAACTCATGAGGAAATATTGATTGTGCAAGGGGCAAGAAGAATGGTTTGTGATTGACTGACACTGTCTGATCTTGTAGTGTTAACTCATGAGGAAATATTGATGTGTTCACAGGGCAAGAAGAATGGTTTGTGTTTTACTGACACTGTCTGATCTTGTAGTGTTAAATGATGAGGAAATATTTATGTGTTCACAGGGCAAGAAGAATGGTTCGTGATTGACTGACACTGTCTGATCTTGTAGTATTAACTCATGAAGAATTGTTGATTGTGCAAGGGGCAAGAAGAATGGTTTGTGACTGACTGACACTGTCTGATCTTGTAGTATTAACTCATGAAGAATTATTGATGTGTTCACAGGGCAAGAAGAATGGTTTGTGATTGACTTACACTGTCTGATCTTGTAGTATTAACTCATGAAGCATTATTGATGTGTTCACAGGGCAAGAAGAATGGTTTGTCATTGGCTTACACTGTCTGATCTTGTAGCATTAACTCATGAAGAATTATTGATGTGTTCACAGGGCAAGAAGAATGGTTTGTGATTGGCTTACACTGTCTGATCTTGTAGTATTAACTCATGAAGAATTATTGATGTGTTCACAGGGCAAGAAGAATGGTTTGTGATTGACTGACACTGTCTGATCTTGTAGTATTAACTCATGAAGAATTATTGATCTGTTCACAGGGCAAGAAGAATGGTTTGTGATTGACTGACACTGTCTGATCTTGTAGTATTAACTCATGATGAATTATTGATGTGTTCACAGGGCAAGAAGAATGGTTTGTGATTGACTGACACTGTCTGATCTTGTAGTATTAACTCATGAAGAATTATTGATGTGTTCACAGGGCAAGAAGAATGGTTTGTGATTGACTGACACTGTCTGATCTTGTAGTATTAACTCATGAAGAATTATTGATGTGTTCACAGGGCAAGAAGAATGGTTTGTGATTGGCTTACACTGTCTGATCTTGTAGTATTAACTCATGAAGAATTATTGATGTGTTCACAGGGCAAGAAGAATGGATTGTGATTGGCTGACACTGTCTGATCTTGTAGTATTAACTCATGAGGAAATATTCATGTGCGCACAGGGCAAGAAGAATGGTTTGTGATTGGCTGACACTGTCTGATCTTGTAGTATTAACTCATGAGGAAATTTTCATGTGCGCACAGGGCAAGAAGAATGGTTTGTGATTGGCTGACACTGTCTGATCTTGTAGTATTAACTCATGAGGAATTATCATGTGTGCACAGGGCAAGAAGAATGGTTTGTGATTGGCTGACACTGTCTGATCCCTTAGTATTAACTCATGAAGAATTATTGATCTGTTCACAGGGCAAGAAGAATGGTTTGTGATTGGCTGACCCTGTCTGATCTTGCAGTATTAACTCATGAAGAATTATTGATTGTGCAAGGGGCAAGAAGAATGGTTTGTGATTGGCTGACACTGTCTGATCTTGTAGTATTAACTGATGAGGAAATATTGATGTGTTCACAGGGCAAGAAGAATGGTTTGTGGTTTACTGACACTGTCTGATCTTGTAGTACTAACTCATGAGGAAATATTGATTGTGCAAGGGGCGAGAAGAATGGTTTGTGATTGACTGACACTGCCTGATCTTGTAGTATTAACTCATGAGGAAATATTGATTGTGCAAGGGGCAAGAAGAATGGTTTGTGATTGACTGACACTGTCTGAATTTGTAGTATTAACTCATGAGGAAATATTGATTGTGCAAGGGGCAAGAAGAATGGTTTGTGATTGACTGACACTGTCTGATCTTGTAGTGTTAACTCATGAGGAAATATTGATGTGTTCACAGGGCAAGAAGAATGGTTTGTGTTTTACTGACACTGTCTGATCTTGTAGTGTTAAATCATGAGGAAATATTTATGTGTTCCCAGGGCAAGAAGAATGGTTTGTGATTGACTGACACTGTCTGACCTTGTAGTATTAACTCATGAAGAATTGTTGATTGTGCAAGGGGCAAGAAGAATGGTTTGTGACTGACTGACACTGTCTGATCTTGTAGTATTAACTCATGAGGAAATATTGATTGTGCAAGGGGCAAGAAGAATGGTTTGTGATTGACTGACACTGTCTGATCTTGTAGTGTTAACTCATGAGGAAATATTGATGTGTTCACAGGGCAAGAAGAATGGTTTGTGATTGACTGACACTGTCTGATCTTGTAGTATTAACTCATGAGGAAATATTGATGTGTTCACAGGGCAAGAAGAATGGTTTGTGATTGGCTGACACTCTCTGATCTTGTAGTATTAACTCATGAGGAAATATTGATGTGCGCACAGGGCATGAAGAATGGTTTGTGATTGGCTGACACTGTCTGATCTTGTAGTATTAACTCATGAGGAAATATTCATGTGCGCACAGGGCAAGAAGAATGGTTTGTGATTGGCTGACACTGTCTGATCTTGTAGTATTAACTCATGAGGAATTATCATGTGTGCACAGGGCAAGAAGAATGGTTTGTGATTGGCTGACACTGTCTGATCCCTTAGTATTAACTCATGAAGAATTATTGATCTGTTCACAGGGCAAGAAGAATGGTTTGTGATTGGCTGACCCTGTCTGATCTTGCAGTATTAACTCATGAAGAATTATTGATTGTGCAAGGGGCAAGAAGAATGGTTTGTGATTGGCTGACACTGTCTGATCTTGTAGTATTAACTGATGAGGAAATATTGATGTGTTCACAGGGCAAGAAGAATGGTTTGTGGTTTACTGACACTGTCTGATCTTGTAGTACTAACTCATGAGGAAATATTGATTGTGCAAGGAGCGAGAAGAATGGTTTGTGATTGACTGACACTGTCTGATCTTGTAGTATTAACTCATGAGGAAATATTGATTGTGCAAGGGGCAAGAAGAATGGTTTGTGATTGACTGACACTGTCTGAATTTGTAGTATTAACTCATGAGGAAATATTGATTGTGCAAGGGGCAAGAAGAATGGTTTGTGATTGACTGACACTGTCTGATCTTGTAGTGTTAACTCATGAGGAAATATTGATGTGTTCACAGGGCAAGAAGAATGGTTTGTGTTTTACTGACACTGTCTGATCTTGTAGTGTTAAATGATGAGGAAATATTTATGTGTTCACAGGGCAAGAAGAATGGTTCGTGATTGACTGACACTGTCTGATCTTGTAGTATTAACTCATGAAGAATTGTTGATTGTGCAAGGGGCAAGAAGAATGGTTTGTGACTGACTGACACTGTCTGATCTTGTAGTATTAACTCATGAAGAATTATTGATGTGTTCACAGGGCAAGAAGAATGGTTTGTGATTGACTTACACTGTCTGATCTTGTAGTATTAACTCATGAAGCATTATTGATGTGTTCACAGGGCAAGAAGAATGGTTTGTCATTGGCTTACACTGTCTGATCTTGTAGCATTAACTCATGAAGAATTATTGATGTGTTCACAGGGCAAGAAGAATGGTTTGTGATTGGCTTACACTGTCTGATCTTGTAGTATTAACTCATGAAGAATTATTGATGTGTTCACAGGGCAAGAAGAATGGTTTGTGATTGACTGACACTGTCTGATCTTGTAGTATTAACTCATGAAGAATTATTGATGTGTTCACAGGGAAAGAAGAATGGTTTGTGATTGACTGACACTGTCTGATCTTGTAGTATTAACTCATGAAGAATTATTGATGTGTTCACAGGGCAAGAAGAATGGTTTGTGATTGACTGACACTGTCTGATCTTGTAGTATTAACTCATGAAGAATTATTGATGTGTTCACAGGGCAAGAAGAATGGTTTGTGATTGACTGACACTGTCTGATCTTGTAGTATTAACTCATGAAGAATTATTGATGTGTTCACAGGGCAAGAAGAATGGTTTGTGATTGGCTTACACTGTCTGATCTTGTAGTATTAACTCATGAAGAATTATTGATGTGTTCACAGGGCAAGAAGAATGGATTGTGATTGGCTGACACTGTCTGATCTTGTAGTATTAACTCATGAGGAAATATTCATGTGCGCACAGGGCAAGAAGAATGGTTTGTGATTGGCTGACACTGTCTGATCTTGTAGTATTAACTCATGAGGAAATATTCATGTGCGCACAGGGCAAGAAGAATGGTTTGTGATTGGCTGACACTGTCTGATCTTGTAGTATTAACTCATGAGGAATTATCATGTGTGCACAGGGCAAGAAGAATGGTTTGTGATTGGCTGACACTGTCTGATCCCTTAGTATTAACTCATGAAGAATTATTGATCTGTTCACAGGGCAAGAAGAATGGTTTGTGATTGGCTGACCCTGTCTGATCTTGCAGTATTAACTCATGAAGAATTATTGATTGTGCAAGGGGCAAGAAGAATGGTTTGTGATTGGCTGACACTGTCTGATCTTGTAGTATTAACTGATGAGGAAATATTGATGTGTTCACAGGGCAAGAAGAATGGTTTGTGGTTTACTGACACTGTCTGATCTTGTAGTACTAACTCATGAGGAAATATTGATTGTGCAAGGGGCGAGAAGAATGGTTTGTGATTGACTGACACTGTCTGATCTTGTAGTATTAACTCATGAGGAAATATTGATTGTGCAAGGGGCAAGAAGAATGGTTTGTGATTGACTGACACTGTCTGAATTTGTAGTATTAACTCATGAGGAAATATTGATTGTGCAAGGGGCAAGAAGAATGGTTTGTGATTGACTGACACTGTCTGATCTTGTAGTGTTAACTCATGAGGAAATATTGATGTGTTCACAGGGCAAGAAGAATGGTTTGCGTTTTACTGACACTGTCTGATCTTGTAGTGTTAAATCATGAGGAAATATTTATGTGTTCCCAGGGCAAGAAGAATGGTTTGTGATTGACTGACACTGTCTGATCTTGTAGTATTAACTCATGAAGAATTGTTGATTGTGCAAGGGGCAAGAAGAATGGTTTGTGACTGACTGACACTGTCTGATCTTGTAGTATTAACTCATGAGGAAATATTGATTGTGCAAGGGGCAAGAAGAATGGTTTGTGATTGACTGACACTGTCTGATCTTGTAGTGTTAACTCATGAGGAAATATTGATGTGTTCACAGGGCAAGAAGAATGGTTTGTGATTGACTGACACTGTCTGATCTTGTAGTATTAACTCATGAGGAAATATTGATGTGTTCACAGGGCAAGAAGAATGGTTTGTGGTTTACTGACACTGTCTGATCTTGTAGTATTAACTCATGAGGAAATATTAATGTGTTTACAGGGCAAGAACAATGGTTTGTGATTGGCTGACACTGTCTGATCTTGTAGTGTTAACTCATGAGGAAATATCGATGTGTTCACAGGGCAAGAAGAATGGTTTGTGATTGACTGACACTGTCTGATCTTGTAGTATTAACTCATGAGGAAATATTGATGTGTTCACAGGGCAAGAAGAATGGTTTGTGATTGACTGACACTGTCTGATCTTGTAGTATTAACTCATGAGGAAATATTCATGTGCGCACAGGGCAAGAAGAATGGTTTGTGATTGGCTGACACTGTCTGATCTTGTAGTATTAACTCATGACGAAATATTCATGTGCGCACAGGGCAAGAAGAATGGTCTGTGATTGGCTGACACTGTCTGATCTTGTAGTATTAACTCATGGGGAAATATTGATGTGTTCACAGGGCAAGAAGAATGGTTTGTGATGGGCTGACACTGTCTGATCTTGTAGTATTAACTCATGAAGAATTATTGATGTGTTCACAGGGCAAGAAGAATGGTTTGTGATTGGCTGACACTGTCTGATCTTGTAGTATTAACTCATGAAGAATTATTGATGTGTTCACAGGGCAAGAAGAATGGTTTGTGATTGGCTGACACTGTCTGATCTTGTAGTATTAACTCATGAAGAATTATTGATGTGTTCACAGGGCAAGAATAATGGTTTGTGATTGGCTGACCCTGTCTGATCTTGTAGTATTAACTCATGAGGAAATATTCATGTGCGCACAGGGCAAGAAGAATGGTTTGTGATTGGCTGACACTGTCTGATCTTGTAGTATTAACTCATTAGGAAATATTCATGTGCGCACAGGGCAAGAAGAATGGTTTGTGATTGGCTGACACTGTCTGATCTTGTAGTATTTACTCATAAGGAAATATTCATGTGCGCACAGGGTAAGAAGAATGGTTTGTGAGTGGCTGACACTGTCTGATCTTGTAGTATTAACTCATGAGGAAATATTCATGTGCGCACAGGGCAAGAAGAATGGTTTGTGATTGGCTGACACTGTCTGATCTTGTAGTATTAACTCATGAGGAAATATTCATGTGCGCACAGGGCAAGAAGAATGGTTTGTGATTGGCTGACACTGTCTGATCTTGTAGTATTAACTCATGAGGAAATATTCATGTGCGCACAGGGCAAGAAGAATGGTTTGTGATTGGCTGACACTGTCTGATCTTGTAGTATTAACTCATGAGGAAATATTCATGTGCGCACAGGGCAAGAAGAATGGTTTGTGATTGGCTGACACTGTCTGATCTTGTAGTATTAACTCATGACGAAATATTCATGTGCGCACAGGGCAAAAAGAATGGTTTGTGATTGGCTGACACTGTCTGATCTTGTAGTATTAACTCATGGGGAAATATTGATGTGTTCACAGGGCAAGAAGAATGGTTTGTGATGGGCTGACACTGTCTGATCTTGTAGTATTAACTCATGAAGAATTATTGATGTGTTCGCAGGGCAAGAAGAATGGTTTGTGATTGGCTGACACTGTCTAATCTCTTAGTATTAACTCATGAAGAATTATTGATGTGTTCACAGGGCAAGAAGAATGGTTTGTGATTGGCTGACACTGTCTGATCTTTTAGAATTAACTCATGAAGAATTATTGATGTGTTCACAGGGCAAGAAGAATGGTTTGTGATTGGCTGACACTGTCTGATCTTGTGGTATTAACTCATGAGGAAATATTCATGTGCGCACAGGGCAAGAAGAATGGTTTGTGATTGGCTGACACTGTCTGATCTTGTAGTATTAACTCATGAGGAAATATTCATGTGTGCACAGGGCAAGAAGAATGGTTTGTGATTGGCTGACACTGTCTGATCTTGTAGTATTAACTCATGAAGAATTATTGATGTGTTCACAGGGCAAGAAGAATGGTTTGTGATTGGCTGACACTGTCTGATCTTTTAGTATTAACTCATGAAGAATTATTTATGTGTTCACAGGGCAAGAAGAATGGTTTGTGATTGGCTTACACTGTCTGATCTTGTAGTATTAACTCATGAAGAATTATTGATGTGTTCACAGGGCAAGAAGAATGGTTGTGATTGGCTGACACTGTCTGATCTTGTAGTATTAACTCATGAGGAAATATTCATGTGCGCACAGGGCAAGAAGAATGGTTTGTGATTGGCTGACACTGTCTGATCTTGTAGTATTAACTCATGAGGAAATATTCATGTGCGCACAGGGCAAGAAGAATGGTTTGGGATTGGCTGACACTGTCTGATCTTGTAGTATTAACTCATGAGGATATATTCATGTGTGCACAGGGCAAGAAGAATGGTTTGTGATTGGCTGACACTGTCTGATCCCTTAGTATTAACTCATGAAGAATTATTGATCTGTTCACAGGGCAAGAAGAATGGTTTGTGATTGGCTGACCCTGTCTGATCTTGCAGTATTAACTCATGAAGAATTATTGATTGTGCAAGGGGCAAGAAGAATGGTTTGTGATTGGCTGACACTGTCTGATCTTGTAGTATTAACTCATGAGGAAATATTGATTGTGCAAGGGGCAAGAAGAATGGTTTGTGATTGACTGACACTGTCTGATCTTGTAGTGTTAACTCATGAGGAAATATTGATGTGTTCACAGGGCAAGAAGAATGGTTTGTGGTTTACTGACACTGTCTGATCTTGTAGTATTAACTCATGAGGAAATATTAATGTGTTTACAGGGCAAGAAGAATGGTTTGTGATTGGCTGACACTGTCTGATCTTGTAGTGTTAACTCATGAGGAAATATTGATGTGTTCACAGGGCAAGAAGAATAGTTTGTGATTGACTGACACTGTCTGATCTTGTAGTATTAACTCATGAGGAAATATTCATGTGCGCACAGGGCAAGAAGAATAGTTTGTGATTGGCTGACACTGTCTGATCTTGTAGTATTAACTCATGACAAAATATTCATGTGCGCACAGGGCAAGAAGAATGGTTTGTGATTGGCTGACACTGTCTGATCTTGTAGTATTAACTTATGGGGAAATATTGATGTGTTCACAGGGCAAGAAGAATGGTTTGTGATGGGCTGACACTGTCTGATCTTGTAGTATTAACTCATGAAGAATTATTGATGTGTTCGCAGGGCAAGAAGAATGGTTTGTGATTGGCTGACACTGTCTGATCTTGTAGTATTAACTCATGAAGAATTATTGATGTGTTCACAGGGCAAGAAGAATGGTTTGTGATTGGCTGACACTGTCTGATCTTTTAGTATTAACTCATGAAGAATTATTGATGTGTTCACAGGGCAAGAAGAATGGTTTGTGATTGGCTTACACTGTCTGATCTTGTAGTATTAACTCATGAAGAATTATTGATGTGTTCACAGGGCAAGAAGAATGGTTTGTGATTGGCTGACACTGTCTGATCTTGTAGTATTAACTCATGAGGAAATATTCATGTGCGCACAGGGCATGAAGAATGGTTTGTGATTGGCTGACACTGTCTGATCTTGTAGTATTAACTCATGAGGAAATATTCATGTGCGCACAGGGCAAGAAGAATGGTTTGTGATTGGCTGACACTGTCTGATCTTGTAGTATTAACTCATGAGGAATTATCATGTGTGCACAGGGCAAGAAGAATGGTTTGTGATTGGCTGACACTGTCTGATCCCTTAGTATTAACTCATGAAGAATTATTGATCTGTTCACAGGGCAAGAAGAATGGTTTGTGATTGGCTGACCCTGTCTGATCTTGCAGTATTAACTCATGAAGAATTATTGATTGTGCAAGGGGCAAGAAGAATGGTTTGTGATTGGCTGACACTGTCTGATCTTGTAGTATTAACTGATGAGGAAATATTGATGTGTTCACAGGGCAAGAAGAATGGTTTGTGGTTTACTGACACTGTCTGATCTTGTAGTACTAACTAATGAGGAAATATTGATTGTGCAAGGAGCGAGAAGAATGGTTTGTGATTGACTGACACTGTCTGATCTTGTAGTATTAACTCATGAGGAAATATTGATTGTGCAAGGGGCAAGAAGAATGGTTTGTGATTGACTGACACTGTCTGAATTTGTAGTATTAACTCATGAGGAAATATTGATTGTGCAAGGGGCAAGAAGAATGGTTTGTGATTGACTGACACTGTCTGATCTTGTAGTGTTAACTCATGAGGAAATATTGATGTGTTCACAGGGCAAGAAGAATGGTTTGTGTTTTACTGACACTGTCTGATCTTGTAGTGTTAAATGATGAGGAAATATTTATGTGTTCACAGGGCAAGAAGAATGGTTCGTGATTGACTGACACTGTCTGATCTTGTAGTATTAACTCATGAAGAATTGTTGATTGTGCAAGGGGCAAGAAGAATGGTTTGTGACTGACTGACACTGTCTGATCTTGTAGTATTAACTCATGAAGAATTATTGATGTGTTCACAGGGCAAGAAGAATGGTTTGTGATTGACTTACACTGTCTGATCTTGTAGTATTAACTCATGAAGCATTATTGATGTGTTCACAGGGCAAGAAGAATGGTTTGTGATTGGCTTACACTGTCTGATCTTGTAGCATTAACTCATGAAGAATTATTGATGTGTTCACAGGGCAAGAAGAATGGTTTGTGATTGGCTTACACTGTCTGATCTTGTAGTATTAACTCATGAAGAATTATTGATGTGTTCACAGGGCAAGAAGAATGGTTTGTGATTGACTGACACTGTCTGATCTTGTAGTATTAACTCATGAAGAATTATTGATGTGTTCACAGGGCAAGAAGAATGGTTTGTGATTGACTGACACTGTCTGATCTTGTAGTATTAACTCATGAAGAATTATTGATGTGTTCACAGGGCAAGAAGAATGGTTTGTGATTGACTGACACTGTCTGATCTTGTAGTATTAACTCATGAAGAATTATTGATGTGTTCACAGGGCAAGAAGAATGGTTTGTGATTGACTGACACTGTCTGATCTTGTAGTATTAACTCATGAAGAATTATTGATGTGTTCACAGGGCAAGAAGAATGGTTTGTGATTGGCTTACACTGTCTGATCTTGTAGTATTAACTCATGAAGAATTATTGATGTGTTCACAGGGCAAGAAGAATGGATTGTGATTGGCTGACACTGTCTGATCTTGTAGTATTAACTCATGAGGAAATATTCATGTGCGCACAGGGCAAGAAGTATGGTTTGTGATTGGCTGACACTGACTTTGTAGTATTAACTCATGAGGAAATATTCATGTGCGCACAGGGCAAGAAGAATGGTTTGTGATTGGCTGACACTGTCTAATCTTGTAGTATTAACTGATGAGGAAATATTGATGTGTTCACAGGGCAAGAAGAATAGTTTGTGGTTTACTGACACTGTCTGATCTTGTAGTATTAACTCATGAGGAAATATTGATTGTGCAAGGGGCGAGAAGAATGGTTTGTGATTGACTGACACTGTCTGATCTTGTAGTATTAACTCATGAGGAAATATTGATTGTGCAAGGGGCAAGAAGAATGGTTTGTGATTGACTGACACTGTCTGAATTTGTAGTATTAACTCATGAGGAAATATTGATTGTGCAAGGGGCAAGAAGAATGGTTTGTGATTGACTGACACTGTCTGATCTTGTAGTGTTAACTCATGAGGAAATATTGATGTGTTCACAGGGCAAGAAGAATGGTTTGTGTTTTACTGACACTGTCTGATCTTGTAGTGTTAAATCATGAGGAAATATTGATGTGTTCACAGGGCAAGAAGAATGGTTTGTGATTGACTGACACTGTCTGATCTTGTAGTATTAACTCATGAAGAATTATTGATTGTGCAAGGGGCAAGAAGAATGGTTTGTGACTGACTGACACTGTCTGATCTTGTAGTATTAACTCATGAGGAAATATTGATTGTGCAAGGGGCATGAAGAATGGTTTGTGATTGACTGACACTGTCTGATCTTGTAGTGTTAACTCATGAGGAAATATTGATGTGTTCACAGGGCAAGAAGAATGGTTTGTGGTTTACTGACACTGTCTGATCTTGTAGTGTTAACTCATGAGGAAATATTGATGTGTTCACAGGGCAAGAAGAATGGTTTGTGATTGACTGACACTGTCTGATCTTGTAGTATTAACTCATGACGAAATATTCATGTGTTCACAGGGCAAGAAGAATGGTTTGTGGTTTACTGACTCTGTCTGATCTTGTAGTATTAACTCATGAGGAAATATTAATGTGTTTACAGGGCAAGAAGAATGGTTTGTGATTGGCTGACACTGTCTGATCTTGTAGTGTTAACTCATGAGGAAATATTGATGTGTTCACAGGGCAAGAAGAATGGTTTGTGATTGACTGACACTGTCTGATCTTGTAGTATTAACTCATGAGGAAATATTGATGTGTTCACAGGGCAAGAAGAATGGTTTGTGATTGACTGACACTGTCTGATCTTGTAGTATTAACTCATGAGGAAATATTCATGTGCGCACAGGGCAAGAAGAATAGTTTGTGATTGGCTGACACTGTCTGATCTTGTAGTATTAACTCATGACAAAATATTCATGTGCGCACAGGGCAAGAAGAATGGTTTGTGATTGGCTGACACTGTCTGATCTTGTAGTATTAACTTATGGGGAAATATTGATGTGTTCACAGGGCAAGAAGAATGGTTTGTGATGGGCTGACACTGTCTGATCTTGTAGTATTAACTCATGAAGAATTGTTGATGTGTTCACAGGGCAAGAAGAATGGTTTGTGATTGGCTGACACTGTCTGATCTTGTAGTATTAACTCATGAAGAATTATTGATGTGTTCGCAGGGCAAGAAGAATGGTTTGTGATTGGCTGACACTGTCTGATCTTGTAGTATTAACTCATGAAGAATTATTGATGTGTTCACAGGGCAAGAAGAATGGTTTGTGATTGGCTGACACTGTTTGATCTTTTAGTATTAACTCATGAAGAATTATTGATGTGTTCACAGGGCAAGAAGAATGGTTTGTGATTGGCTTACACTGTCTGATCTTGTAGTATTAACTCATGAAGAATTATTGATGTGTTCACAGGGCAAGAAGAATGGTTTGTGATTGGCTGACACTGTCTGATCTTGTAGTATTAACTCATGAGGAAATATTCATGTGCGCACAGGGCAAGAAGAATGGTTTGTGATTGGCTGACACTGTCTGATCTTGTAGTATTAACTCATGAGGAAATATTCATTTGCGCACAGGGCAAGAAGAATGGTTTGTGATTGGCTGACACTGTCTGATCTTGTAGTATTAACTCATGAGGAATTATCATGTGTGCACAGGGCAAGAAGAATGGTTTGTGATTGGCTGACACTGTCTGATCCCTTAGTATTAACTCATGAAGAATTATTGATCTGTTTACAGGGCAAGAAGAATGGTTTGTGATTGGCTGACCCTGTCTGATCTTGCAGTATTAACTCATGAAGAATTATTGATTGTGCAAGGGGCAAGAAGAATGGTTTGTGATTGGCTGACACTGTCTGATCTTGTAGTATTAACTGATGAGGAAATATTGATGTGTTCACAGGGCAAGAAGAATGGTTTGTGGTTTACTGACACTGTCTGATCTTGTAGTACTAACTCATGAGGAAATATTGATTGTGCAAGGGGCGAGAAGAATGGTTTGTGATTGACTGACACTGTCTGATCTTGTAGTATTAACTCATGAGGAAATATTGATTGTGCAAGGGGCAAGAAGAATGGTTTGTGATTGACTGACACTGTCTGAATTTGTAGTATTAACTCATGAGGAAATATTGATTGTGCAAGGGGCAAGAAGAATGGTTTGTGATTGACTGACACTGTCTGATCTTGTAGTGTTAACTCATGAGGAAATATTGATGTGTTCACAGGGCAAGAAGAATGGTTTGTGTTTTACTGACACTGTCTGATCTTGTAGTGTTAAATCATGAGGAAATATTTATGTGTTCACAGGGCAAGAAGAATGGTTTGTGATTGACTGACACTGTCTGATCTTGTAGTATTAACTCATGAAGAATTGTTGATTGTGCAAGGGGCAAGAAGAATGGTTTGTGACTGACTGACACTGTCTGATCTTGTAGTATTAACTCATGAGGAAATATTGATTGTGCAAGGGGCAAGAAGAATGGTTTGTGATTGACTGACACTGTCTGATCTTGTAGTGTTAACTCATGAGGAAATATTGATGTGTTCACAGGGCAAGAAGAATGGTTTGTGGTTTACTGACACTGTCTGATCTTGTAGTGTTAACTCATGAGGAAATATTGATGTGTTCACAGGGCAAGAAGAATGGTTTGTGATTGACTGACACTGTCTGATCTTGTAGTATTAACTCATGACGAAATATTCATGTGTTCACAGGGCAAGAAGAATGGTTTGTGGTTTACTGACACTGTCTGATCTTGTAGTATTAACTCATGAGGAAATATTAATGTGTTTACAGGGCAAGAACAATGGTTTGTGATTGGCTGACACTGTCTGATCTTGTAGTGTTAACTCATGAGGAAATATCGATGTGTTCACAGGGCAAGAAGAATGGTTTGTGATTGACTGACACTGTCTGATCTTGTAGTATTAACTCATGAGGAAATATTGATGTGTTCACAGGGCAAGAAGAATGGATTGTGATTGGCTGACACTGTCTGATCTTGTAGTATTAACTCATGAGGAAATATTCATGTGCGCACAGGGCAAGAAGAATGGTTTGTGATTGGCTGACACTGTCTGATCTTGTAGTATTAACTCATGAGGAAATATTCATGTGCGCACAGGGCAAGAAGAATGGTTTGTGATTGGCTGACACTGTCTGATCTTGTAGTATTAACTCATGAGGAATTATCATGTGTGCACAGGGCAAGAAGAATGGTTTGTGATTGGCTGACACTGTCTGATCCCTTAGTATTAACTCATGAAGAATTATTGATCTGTTCACAGGGCAAGAAGAATGGTTTGTGATTGGCTGACCCTGTCTGATCTTGCAGTATTAACTCATGAAGAATTATTGATTGTGCAAGGGGCAAGAAGAATGGTTTGTGATTGGCTGACACTGTCTGATCTTGTAGTATTAACTGATGAGGAAATATTGATGTGTTCACAGGGCAAGAAGAATGGTTTGTGGTTTACTGACACTGTCTGATCTTGTAGTACTAACTCATGAGGAAATATTGATTGTGCAAGGGGCGAGAAGAATGGTTTGTGATTGACTGACACTGTCTGATCTTGTAGTATTAACTCATGAGGAAATATTGATTGTGCAAGGGGCAAGAAGAATGGTTTGTGATTGACTGACACTGTCTGAATTTGTAGTATTAACTCATGAGGAAATATTGATTGTGCAAGGGGCAAGAAGAATGGTTTGTGATTGACTGACACTGTCTGATCTTGTAGTGTTAACTCATGAGGAAATATTGATGTGTTCACAGGGCAAGAAGAATGGTTTGCGTTTTACTGACACTGTCTGATCTTGTAGTGTTAAATCATGAGGAAATATTTATGTGTTCCCAGGGCAAGAAGAATGGTTTGTGATTGACTGACACTGTCTGATCTTGTAGTATTAACTCATGAAGAATTGTTGATTGTGCAAGGGGCAAGAAGAATGGTTTGTGACTGACTGACACTGTCTGATCTTGTAGTATTAACTCATGAGGAAATATTGATTGTGCAAGGGGCAAGAAGAATGGTTTGTGATTGACTGACACTGTCTGATCTTGTAGTGTTAACTCATGAGGAAATATTGATGTGTTCACAGGGCAAGAAGAATGGTTTGTGATTGACTGACACTGTCTGATCTTGTAGTATTAACTCATGAGGAAATATTGATGTGTTCACAGGGCAAGAAGAATGGTTTGTGGTTTACTGACACTGTCTGATCTTGTAGTATTAACTCATGAGGAAATATTAATGTGTTTACAGGGCAAGAACAATGGTTTGTGATTGGCTGACACTGTCTGATCTTGTAGTGTTAACTCATGAGGAAATATCGATGTGTTCACAGGGCAAGAAGAATGGTTTGTGATTGACTGACACTGTCTGATCTTGTAGTATTAACTCATGAGGAAATATTGATGTGTTCACAGGGCAAGAAGAATGGTTTGTGATTGACTGACACTGTCTGATCTTGTAGTATTAACTCATGAGGAAATATTCATGTGCGCACAGGGCAAGAAGAATGGTTTGTGATTGGCTGACACTGTCTGATCTTGTAGTATTAACTCATGACGAAATATTCATGTGCGCACAGGGCAAGAAGAATGGTCTGTGATTGGCTGACACTGTCTGATCTTGTAGTATTAACTCATGGGGAAATATTGATGTGTTCACAGGGCAAGAAGAATGGTTTGTGATGGGCTGACACTGTCTGATCTTGTAGTATTAACTCATGAAGAATTATTGATGTGTTCACAGGGCAAGAAGAATGGTTTGTGATTGGCTGACACTGTCTGATCTTGTAGTATTAACTCATGAAGAATTATTGATGTGTTCACAGGGCAAGAAGAATGGTTTGTGATTGGCTGACACTGTCTGATCTTGTAGTATTAACTCATGAAGAATTATTGATGTGTTCACAGGGCAAGAATAATGGTTTGTGATTGGCTGACCCTGTCTGATCTTGTAGTATTAACTCATGAGGAAATATTCATGTGCGCACAGGGCAAGAAGAATGGTTTGTGATTGGCTGACACTGTCTGATCTTGTAGTATTAACTCATTAGGAAATATTCATGTGCGCACAGGGCAAGAAGAATGGTTTGTGATTGGCTGACACTGTCTGATCTTGTAGTATTTACTCATAAGGAAATATTCATGTGCGCACAGGGTAAGAAGAATGGTTTGTGAGTGGCTGACACTGTCTGATCTTGTAGTATTAACTCATGAGGAAATATTCATGTGCGCACAGGGCAAGAAGAATGGTTTGTGATTGGCTGACACTGTCTGATCTTGTAGTATTAACTCATGAGGAAATATTCATGTGCGCACAGGGCAAGAAGAATGGTTTGTGATTGGCTGACACTGTCTGATCTTGTAGTATTAACTCATGAGGAAATATTCATGTGCGCACAGGGCAAGAAGAATGGTTTGTGATTGGCTGACACTGTCTGATCTTGTAGTATTAACTCATGAGGAAATATTCATGTGCGCACAGGGCAAGAAGAATGGTTTGTGATTGGCTGACACTGTCTGATCTTGTAGTATTAACTCATGACGAAATATTCATGTGCGCACAGGGCAAAAAGAATGGTTTGTGATTGGCTGACACTGTCTGATCTTGTAGTATTAACTCATGGGGAAATATTGATGTGTTCACAGGGCAAGAAGAATGGTTTGTGATGGGCTGACACTGTCTGATCTTGTAGTATTAACTCATGAAGAATTATTGATGTGTTCGCAGGGCAAGAAGAATGGTTTGTGATTGGCTGACACTGTCTGATCTCTTAGTATTAACTCATGAAGAATTATTGATGTGTTCACAGGGCAAGAAGAATGGTTTGTGATTGGCTGACACTGTCTGATCTTTTAGAATTAACTCATGAAGAATTATTGATGTGTTCACAGGGCAAGAAGAATGGTTTGTGATTGGCTGACACTGTCTGATCTTGTGGTATTAACTCATGAGGAAATATTCATGTGCGCACAGGGCAAGAAGAATGGTTTGTGATTGGCTGACACTGTCTGATCTTGTAGTATTAACTCATGAGGAAATATTCATGTGTGCACAGGGCAAGAAGAATGGTTTGTGATTGGCTGACACTGTCTGATCTTGTAGTATTAACTCATGAAGAATTATTGATGTGTTCACAGGGCAAGAAGAATGGTTTGTGATTGGCTGACACTGTCTGATCTTTTAGTATTAACTCATGAAGAATTATTTATGTGTTCACAGGGCAAGAAGAATGGTTTGTGATTGGCTTACACTGTCTGATCTTGTAGTATTAACTCATGAAGAATTATTGATGTGTTCACAGGGCAAGAAGAATGGTTGTGATTGGCTGACACTGTCTGATCTTGTAGTATTAACTCATGAGGAAATATTCATGTGCGCACAGGGCAAGAAGAATGGTTTGTGATTGGCTGACACTGTCTGATCTTGTAGTATTAACTCATGAGGAAATATTCATGTGCGCACAGGGCAAGAAGAATGGTTTGGGATTGGCTGACACTGTCTGATCTTGTAGTATTAACTCATGAGGATATATTCATGTGTGCACAGGGCAAGAAGAATGGTTTGTGATTGGCTGACACTGTCTGATCCCTTAGTATTAACTCATGAAGAATTATTGATCTGTTCACAGGGCAAGAAGAATGGTTTGTGATTGGCTGACCCTGTCTGATCTTGCAGTATTAACTCATGAAGAATTATTGATTGTGCAAGGGGCAAGAAGAATGGTTTGTGATTGGCTGACACTGTCTGATCTTGTAGTATTAACTCATGAGGAAATATTGATTGTGCAAGGGGCAAGAAGAATGGTTTGTGATTGACTGACACTGTCTGATCTTGTAGTGTTAACTCATGAGGAAATATTGATGTGTTCACAGGGCAAGAAGAATGGTTTGTGGTTTACTGACACTGTCTGATCTTGTAGTATTAACTCATGAGGAAATATTAATGTGTTTACAGGGCAAGAAGAATGGTTTGTGATTGGCTGACACTGTCTGATCTTGTAGTGTTAACTCATGAGGAAATATTGATGTGTTCACAGGGCAAGAAGAATAGTTTGTGATTGACTGACACTGTCTGATCTTGTAGTATTAACTCATGAGGAAATATTCATGTGCGCACAGGGCAAGAAGAATAGTTTGTGATTGGCTGACACTGTCTGATCTTGTAGTATTAACTCATGACAAAATATTCATGTGCGCACAGGGCAAGAAGAATGGTTTGTGATTGGCTGACACTGTCTGATCTTGTAGTATTAACTTATGGGGAAATATTGATGTGTTCACAGGGCAAGAAGAATGGTTTGTGATGGGCTGACACTGTCTGATCTTGTAGTATTAACTCATGAAGAATTATTGATGTGTTCGCAGGGCAAGAAGAATGGTTTGTGATTGGCTGACACTGTCTGATCTTGTAGTATTAACTCATGAAGAATTATTGATGTGTTCACAGGGCAAGAAGAATGGTTTGTGATTGGCTGACACTGTCTGATCTTTTAGTATTAACTCATGAAGAATTATTGATGTGTTCACAGGGCAAGAAGAATGGTTTGTGATTGGCTTACACTGTCTGATCTTGTAGTATTAACTCATGAAGAATTATTGATGTGTTCACAGGGCAAGAAGAATGGTTTGTGATTGGCTGACACTGTCTGATCTTGTAGTATTAACTCATGAGGAAATATTCATGTGCGCACAGGGCATGAAGAATGGTTTGTGATTGGCTGACACTGTCTGATCTTGTAGTATTAACTCATGAGGAAATATTCATGTGCGCACAGGGCAAGAAGAATGGTTTGTGATTGGCTGACACTGTCTGATCTTGTAGTATTAACTCATGAGGAATTATCATGTGTGCACAGGGCAAGAAGAATGGTTTGTGATTGGCTGACACTGTCTGATCCCTTAGTATTAACTCATGAAGAATTATTGATCTGTTCACAGGGCAAGAAGAATGGTTTGTGATTGGCTGACCCTGTCTGATCTTGCAGTATTAACTCATGAAGAATTATTGATTGTGCAAGGGGCAAGAAGAATGGTTTGTGATTGGCTGACACTGTCTGATCTTGTAGTATTAACTGATGAGGAAATATTGATGTGTTCACAGGGCAAGAAGAATGGTTTGTGGTTTACTGACACTGTCTGATCTGGTAGTACTAACTAATGAGGAAATATTGATTGTGCAAGGAGCGAGAAGAATGGTTTGTGATTGACTGACACTGTCTGATCTTGTAGTATTAACTCATGAGGAAATATTGATTGTGCAAGGGGCAAGAAGAATGGTTTGTGATTGACTGACACTGTCTGAATTTGTAGTATTAACTCATGAGGAAATATTGATTGTGCAAGGGGCAAGAAGAATGGTTTGTGATTGACTGACACTGTCTGATCTTGTAGTGTTAACTCATGAGGAAATATTGATGTGTTCACAGGGCAAGAAGAATGGTTTGTGTTTTACTGACACTGTCTGATCTTGTAGTGTTAAATGATGAGGAAATATTTATGTGTTCACAGGGCAAGAAGAATGGTTCGTGATTGACTGACACTGTCTGATCTTGTAGTATTAACTCATGAAGAATTGTTGATTGTGCAAGGGGCAAGAAGAATGGTTTGTGACTGACTGACACTGTCTGATCTTGTAGTATTAACTCATGAAGAATTATTGATGTGTTCACAGGGCAAGAAGAATGGTTTGTGATTGACTTACACTGTCTGATCTTGTAGTATTAACTCATGAAGCATTATTGATGTGTTCACAGGGCAAGAAGAATGGTTTGTGATTGGCTTACACTGTCTGATCTTGTAGCATTAACTCATGAAGAATTATTGATGTGTTCACAGGGCAAGAAGAATGGTTTGTGATTGGCTTACACTGTCTGATCTTGTAGTATTAACTCATGAAGAATTATTGATGTGTTCACAGGGCAAGAAGAATGGTTTGTGATTGACTGACACTGTCTGATCTTGTAGTATTAACTCATGAAGAATTATTGATGTGTTCACAGGGCAAGAAGAATGGTTTGTGATTGACTGACACTGTCTGATCTTGTAGTATTAACTCATGAAGAATTATTGATGTGTTCACAGGGCAAGAAGAATGGTTTGTGATTGACTGACACTGTCTGATCTTGTAGTATTAACTCATGAAGAATTATTGATGTGTTCACAGGGCAAGAAGAATGGTTTGTGATTGACTGACACTGTCTGATCTTGTAGTATTAACTCATGAAGAATTATTGATGTGTTCACAGGGCAAGAAGAATGGTTTGTGATTGGCTTACACTGTCTGATCTTGTAGTATTAACTCATGAAGAATTATTGATGTGTTCACAGGGCAAGAAGAATGGATTGTGATTGGCTGACACTGTCTGATCTTGTAGTATTAACTCATGAGGAAATATTCATGTGCGCACAGGGCAAGAAGTATGGTTTGTGATTGGCTGACACTGACTTTGTAGTATTAACTCATGAGGAAATATTCATGTGCGCACAGGGCAAGAAGAATGGTTTGTGATTGGCTGACACTGTCTAATCTTGTAGTATTAACTGATGAGGAAATATTGATGTGTTCACAGGGCAAGAAGAATAGTTTGTGGTTTACTGACACTGTCTGATCTTGTAGTATTAACTCATGAGGAAATATTGATTGTGCAAGGGGCGAGAAGAATGGTTTGTGATTGACTGACACTGTCTGATCTTGTAGTATTAACTCATGAGGAAATATTGATTGTGCAAGGGGCAAGAAGAATGGTTTGTGATTGACTGACACTGTCTGAATTTGTAGTATTAACTCATGAGGAAATATTGATTGTGCAAGGGGCAAGAAGAATGGTTTGTGATTGACTGACACTGTCTGATCTTGTAGTGTTAACTCATGAGGAAATATTGATGTGTTCACAGGGCAAGAAGAATGGTTTGTGTTTTACTGACACTGTCTGATCTTGTAGTGTTAAATCATGAGGAAATATTGATGTGTTCACAGGGCAAGAAGAATGGTTTGTGATTGACTGACACTGTCTGATCTTGTAGTATTAACTCATGAAGAATTATTGATTGTGCAAGGGGCAAGAAGAATGGTTTGTGACTGACTGACACTGTCTGATCTTGTAGTATTAACTCATGAGGAAATATTGATTGTGCAAGGGGCATGAAGAATGGTTTGTGATTGACTGACACTGTCTGATCTTGTAGTGTTAACTCATGAGGAAATATTGATGTGTTCACAGGGCAAGAAGAATGGTTTGTGGTTTACTGACACTGTCTGATCTTGTAGTGTTAACTCATGAGGAAATATTGATGTGTTCACAGGGCAAGAAGAATGGTTTGTGATTGACTGACACTGTCTGATCTTGTAGTATTAACTCATGACGAAATATTCATGTGTTCACAGGGCAAGAAGAATGGTTTGTGGTTTACTGACTCTGTCTGATCTTGTAGTATTAACTCATGAGGAAATATTAATGTGTTTACAGGGCAAGAAGAATGGTTTGTGATTGGCTGACACTGTCTGATCTTGTAGTGTTAACTCATGAGGAAATATTGATGTGTTCACAGGGCAAGAAGAATGGTTTGTGATTGACTGACACTGTCTGATCTTGTAGTATTAACTCATGAGGAAATATTGATGTGTTCACAGGGCAAGAAGAATGGTTTGTGATTGACTGACACTGTCTGATCTTGTAGTATTAACTCATGAGGAAATATTCATGTGCGCACAGGGCAAGAAGAATAGTTTGTGATTGGCTGACACTGTCTGATCTTGTAGTATTAACTCATGACAAAATATTCATGTGCGCACAGGGCAAGAAGAATGGTTTGTGATTGGCTGACACTGTCTGATCTTGTAGTATTAACTTATGGGGAAATATTGATGTGTTCACAGGGCAAGAAGAATGGTTTGTGATGGGCTGACACTGTCTGATCTTGTAGTATTAACTCATGAAGAATTGTTGATGTGTTCACAGGGCAAGAAGAATGGTTTGTGATTGGCTGACACTGTCTGATCTTGTAGTATTAACTCATGAAGAATTATTGATGTGTTCGCAGGGCAAGAAGAATGGTTTGTGATTGGCTGACACTGTCTGATCTTGTAGTATTAACTCATGAAGAATTATTGATGTGTTCACAGGGCAAGAAGAATGGTTTGTGATTGGCTGACACTGTCTGATCTTTTAGTATTAACTCATGAAGAATTATTGATGTGTTCACAGGGCAAGAAGAATGGTTTGTGATTGGCTTACACTGTCTGATCTTGTAGTATTAACTCATGAAGAATTATTGATGTGTTCACAGGGCAAGAAGAATGGTTTGTGATTGGCTGACACTGTCTGATCTTGTAGTATTAACTCATGAGGAAATATTCATGTGCGCACAGGGCAAGAAGAATGGTTTGTGATTGGCTGACACTGTCTGATCTTGTAGTATTAACTCATGAGGAAATATTCATTTGCGCACAGGGCAAGAAGAATGGTTTGTGATTGGCTGACACTGTCTGATCTTGTAGTATTAACTCATGAGGAATTATCATGTGTGCACAGGGCAAGAAGAATGGTTTGTGATTGGCTGACACTGTCTGATCCCTTAGTATTAACTCATGAAGAATTATTGATCTGTTTACAGGGCAAGAAGAATGGTTTGTGATTGGCTGACCCTGTCTGATCTTGCAGTATTAACTCATGAAGAATTATTGATTGTGCAAGGGGCAAGAAGAATGGTTTGTGATTGGCTGACACTGTCTGATCTTGTAGTATTAACTGATGAGGAAATATTGATGTGTTCACAGGGCAAGAAGAATGGTTTGTGGTTTACTGACACTGTCTGATCTTGTAGTACTAACTCATGAGGAAATATTGATTGTGCAAGGGGCGAGAAGAATGGTTTGTGATTGACTGACACTGTCTGATCTTGTAGTATTAACTCATGAGGAAATATTGATTGTGCAAGGGGCAAGAAGAATGGTTTGTGATTGACTGACACTGTCTGAATTTGTAGTATTAACTCATGAGGAAATATTGATTGTGCAAGGGGCAAGAAGAATGGTTTGTGATTGACTGACACTGTCTGATCTTGTAGTGTTAACTCATGAGGAAATATTGATGTGTTCACAGGGCAAGAAGAATGGTTTGTGTTTTACTGACACTGTCTGATCTTGTAGTGTTAAATCATGAGGAAATATTTATGTGTTCACAGGGCAAGAAGAATGGTTTGTGATTGACTGACACTGTCTGATCTTGTAGTATTAACTCATGAAGAATTGTTGATTGTGCAAGGGGCAAGAAGAATGGTTTGTGACTGACTGACACTGTCTGATCTTGTAGTATTAACTCATGAGGAAATATTGATTGTGCAAGGGGCAAGAAGAATGGTTTGTGATTGACTGACACTGTCTGATCTTGTAGTGTTAACTCATGAGGAAATATTGATGTGTTCACAGGGCAAGAAGAATGGTTTGTGGTTTACTGACACTGTCTGATCTTGTAGTGTTAACTCATGAGGAAATATTGATGTGTTCACAGGGCAAGAAGAATGGTTTGTGATTGACTGACACTGTCTGATCTTGTAGTATTAACTCATGACGAAATATTCATGTGTTCACAGGGCAAGAAGAATGGTTTGTGGTTTACTGACACTGTCTGATCTTGTAGTATTAACTCATGAGGAAATATTAATGTGTTTACAGGGCAAGAACAATGGTTTGTGATTGGCTGACACTGTCTGATCTTGTAGTGTTAACTCATGAGGAAATATCGATGTGTTCACAGGGCAAGAAGAATGGTTTGTGATTGACTGACACTGTCTGATCTTGTAGTATTAACTCATGAGGAAATATTGATGTGTTCACAGGGCAAGAAGAATGGTTTGTGATTGACTGACACTGTCTGATCTTGTAGTATTAACTCATGAGGAAATATTCATGTGCGCACAGGGCAAGAAGAATGGTTTGTGATTGGCTGACACTGTCTGATCTTGTAGTATTAACTCATGACGAAATATTCATGTGCGCACAGGGCAAGAAGAATGGTCTGTGATTGGCTGACACTGTCTGATCTTGTAGTATTAACTGATGGGGAAATATTGATGTGTTCACAGGGCAAGAAGAATGGTTTGTGATGGGCTGACACTGTCTGATCTTGTAGTATTAACTCATGAAGAATTATTGATGTGTTCACAGGGCAAGAAGAATGGTTTGTGATTGGCTGACACTGTCTGATCTTGTAGTATTAACTCATGAAGAATTATTGATGTGTTCACAGGGCAAGAAGAATGGTTTGTGATTGGCTGACACTGTCTGATCTTGTAGTATTAACTTATGAAGAATTATTGATGTGTTCACAGGGCAAGAAGAATGGTTTGTGGTTTACTGACACTGTCTGATCTTGTAGTATTAACTCATGAAGAATTATTGATGTGTTCATAGGGCAAGAGGAATGGTTTGTGATTGGCTGACACTGTCTGATCTTGTAGTATTAATGCATGAAGAATTATTGATGTGTTCACAGGGCAAGAAGAATGGTTTGTGATTGGCTGACACTGTCTGATCTTGTAGTATTAACTCATGAGGAAATATTGATGTGCGCACAGGGCAAGAAGAATGGTTTGTGATTGGCTGACACTGTCTGATCTTGTAGTATTAACTGATGAGGAAATATTCATGTGCGCACAGGGCAAGAAGAATGGTTTGTGATTGGCTGACACTGTCTGATCTTGTAGTATTAACTCATGAGGAAATATTCATGTGCGCACAGGGCAAGAAGAATGGTTTGTGATTGGCTGACACTGTCTGATCTTGTAGTATTAACTCATGGGAAAATATTGATGTGTTCACAGGGCAAGAAGAATGGTTTGTGATGGGCTGACACTGTCTGATCTTGTAGTATTAACTCATGAAGAATTATTGATGTGTTCACAGGGCAAGAAGAATGGTTTGTGATTGGCTGACACTGTCTGATTTTGTAGTATTAACTCATGAAGCATTATTGATGTGTTCACAGGGCAAGAAGAATGGTTTGTGATTGGCTGACACTGTCTGATCTTGTAGTATTAACTCATGAAGAATTATTGATGTGTTCACAGGGCAAGAAGAATGGTTTGTGATTGGCTGACACTGTCTGATCTTGTAGTATTAACTCATGAAGAATTATTGATGTGTTCACAGGGCAAGAGGAATGGTTTGTGATTGGCTGACACTGTCTGATTTTGTAGTATTAACGCATGAAGAATTATTGATGTGTTCACAGGGCAAGAAGAATGGTTTGTGATTGGCTGACACTGCCTGATCTTGTAGTATTAACTCATGAGGAAATATTCATGTGCGCACAGGGCAAGAAGAATGGTTTGTGATTGGCTGACACTGTCTGATCTTGTAGTATTAACTCATGAGGAAATATTGATGAGCGCACAGGGCAAGAAGAATGGTTTGTGATTGGCTGACACTGCCTGATCTTGTAGTATTAACTCATGAGGAAATATTCATGTGTTCACAGGGCAAGAAGAATGGTTTGTGATTGGCTGACACTGTCTGATCTTGTAGTATTAACTCATGAGGAAATATTCATGAGCGCACAGGGCAAGAAGAATGGTTTGTGATTGGCTGACACTGTCTGATCCCTTAGTATTAACTCATGAAGAATTATTGATGTCTTCACAAGGCAAGAAGAATGGTTTATGATTGGCTGACACAGTCTGATCTTGTAGTATTAACTCATAAAGAATTATTGATTGCGCAAGGGGCAAGAAGAATGGTTTGTGATTGGCTGACACTGTCTGATCTTGTAGTATTAACTGATGAGGAAATATTGATATGTTCACAGGGCAAGAAGAATGGTTTGTGGTTTACTGACACTGTCTGATCTTGTAGTATTAACTCATGAGGAAATATTGATTGTGCAAGGGGCAAGAAGAATGGTTTGTGATTGACTGACACCGTCTGAATTTGTAGTATTAACTCATGAGGAAATATTGATTGTGCAAGGGGCAAGAAGAATGGTTTGTGATTGACTGACACTGTCTGATCTTGTAGTAATAACTCATGAGGAAATATTGATGTGTTCACAGGGCAAGAAGAATGGTTTGTGTTTTACTGACACTGTCTGATCTTGTAGTGTTAAATCATGAGGAAATATTGATGTGTTCACAGGGCAAGAAGAATGGTTTGTGATTGACTGACACTGTCTGATCTTGTAGTATTAACTCATGAAGAATTATTGATTGTGCAAGGGGCAAGAAGAATGGTTTGTGACTGACTGACACTGTCTGATCTTGTAGTATTAACTCATGAGGAAATATTGATTGTGCAAGGGGCATGAAGAATGGTTTGTGATTGACTGACACTGTCTGATCTTGTAGTGTTAACTCATGAGGAAATATTGATGTGTTCACAGGGCAAGAAGAATGGTTTGTGGTTTACTGACACTGTCTGATCTTGTAGTGTTAACTCATGAGGAAATATTGATGTGTTCACAGGGCAAGAAGAATGGTTTGTGATTGACTGACACTGTCTGATCTTGTAGTATTAACTCATGACGAAATATTCATGTGTTCACAGGGCAAGAAGAATGGTTTGTGGTTTACTGACTCTGTCTGATCTTGTAGTATTAACTCATGAGGAAATATTAATGTGTTTACAGGGCAAGAAGAATGGTTTGTGATTGGCTGACACTGTCTGATCTTGTAGTGTTAACTCATGAGGAAATATTGATGTGTTCACAGGGCAAGAAGAATGGTTTGTGATTGACTGACACTGTCTGATCTTGTAGTATTAACTCATGAGGAAATATTGATGTGTTCACAGGGCAAGAAGAATGGTTTGTGATTGACTGACACTGTCTGATCTTGTAGTATTAACTCATGAGGAAATATTCATGTGCGCACAGGGCAAGAAGAATAGTTTGTGATTGGCTGACACTGTCTGATCTTGTAGTACTAACTCATGACAAAATATTCATGTGCGCACAGGGCAAGAAGAATGGTTTGTGATTGGCTGACACTGTCTGATCTTGTAGTATTAACTTATGGGGAAATATTGATGTGTTCACAGGGCAAGAAGAATGGTTTGTGATGGGCTGACACTGTCTGATCTTGTAGTATTAACTCATGAAGAATTGTTGATGTGTTCACAGGGCAAGAAGAATGGTTTGTGATTGGCTGACACTGTCTGATCTTGTAGTATTAACTCATGAAGAATTATTGATGTGTTCGCAGGGCAAGAAGAATGGTTTGTGATTGGCTGACACTGTCTGATCTTGTAGTATTAACTCATGAAGAATTATTGATGTGTTCACAGGGCAAGAAGAATGGTTTGTGATTGGCTGACACTGTCTGATCTTTTAGTATTAACTCATGAAGAATTATTGATGTGTTCACAGGGCAAGAAGAATGGTTTGTGATTGGCTTACACTGTCTGATCTTGTAGTATTAACTCATGAAGAATTATTGATGTGTTCACAGGGCAAGAAGAATGGTTTGTGATTGGCTGACACTGTCTGATCTTGTAGTATTAACTCATGAGGAAATATTCATGTGCGCACAGGGCAAGAAGAATGGTTTGTGATTGGCTGACACTGTCTGATCTTGTAGTATTAACTCATGAGGAAATATTCATTTGCGCACAGGGCAAGAAGAATGGTTTGTGATTGGCTGACACTGTCTGATCTTGTAGTATTAACTCATGAGGAATTATCATGTGTGCACAGGGCAAGAAGAATGGTTTGTGATTGGCTGACACTGTCTGATCCCTTAGTATTAACTCATGAAGAATTATTGATCTGTTTACAGGGCAAGAAGAATGGTTTGTGATTGGCTGACCCTGTCTGATCTTGCAGTATTAACTCATGAAGAATTATTGATTGTGCAAGGGGCAAGAAGAATGGTTTGTGATTGGCTGACACTGTCTGATCTTGTAGTATTAACTGATGAGGAAATATTGATGTGTTCACAGGGCAAGAAGAATGGTTTGTGGTTTACTGACACTGTCTGATCTTGTAGTACTAACTCATGAGGAAATATTGATTGTGCAAGGGGCGAGAAGAATGGTTTGTGATTGACTGACACTGTCTGATCTTGTAGTATTAACTCATGAGGAAATATTGATTGTGCAAGGGGCAAGAAGAATGGTTTGTGATTGACTGACACTGTCTGAATTTGTAGTATTAACTCATGAGGAAATATTGATTGTGCAAGGGGCAAGAAGAATGGTTTGTGATTGACTGACACTGTCTGATCTTGTAGTGTTAACTCATGAGGAAATATTGATGTGTTCACAGGGCAAGAAGAATGGTTTGTGTTTTACTGACACTGTCTGATCTTGTAGTGTTAAATCATGAGGAAATATTTATGTGTTCACAGGGCAAGAAGAATGGTTTGTGATTGACTGACACTGTCTGATCTTGTAGTATTAACTCATGAAGAATTGTTGATTGTGCAAGGGGCAAGAAGAATGGTTTGTGACTGACTGACACTGTCTGATCTTGTAGTATTAACTCATGAGGAAATATTGATTGTGCAAGGGGCAAGAAGAATGGTTTGTGATTGACTGACACTGTCTGATCTTGTAGTGTTAACTCATGAGGAAATATTGATGTGTTCACAGGGCAAGAAGAATGGTTTGTGGTTTACTGACACTGTCTGATCTTGTAGTGTTAACTCATGAGGAAATATTGATGTGTTCACAGGGCAAGAAGAATGGTTTGTGATTGACTGACACTGTCTGATCTTGTAGTATTAACTCATGACGAAATATTCATGTGTTCACAGGGCAAGAAGAATGGTTTGTGGTTTACTGACACTGTCTGATCTTGTAGTATTAACTCATGAGGAAATATTAATGTGTTTACAGGGCAAGAACAATGGTTTGTGATTGGCTGACACTGTCTGATCTTGTAGTGTTAACTCATGAGGAAATATCGATGTGTTCACAGGGCAAGAAGAATGGTTTGTGATTGACTGACACTGTCTGATCTTGTAGTATTAACTCATGAGGAAATATTGATGTGTTCACAGGGCAAGAAGAATGGTTTGTGATTGACTGACACTGTCTGATCTTGTAGTATTAACTCATGAGGAAATATTCATGTGCGCACAGGGCAAGAAGAATGGTTTGTGATTGGCTGACACTGTCTGATCTTGTAGTATTAACTCATGACGAAATATTCATGTGCGCACAGGGCAAGAAGAATGGTCTGTGATTGGCTGACACTGTCTGATCTTGTAGTATTAACTGATGGGGAAATATTGATGTGTTCACAGGGCAAGAAGAATGGTTTGTGATGGGCTGACACTGTCTGATCTTGTAGTATTAACTCATGAAGAATTATTGATGTGTTCACAGGGCAAGAAGAATGGTTTGTGATTGGCTGACACTGTCTGATCTTGTAGTATTAACTCATGAAGAATTATTGATGTGTTCACAGGGCAAGAAGAATGGTTTGTGATTGGCTGACACTGCCTGATCTTGTAGTATTAACTCATGAGGAAATATTCATGTGCGCACAGGGCAAGAAGAATGGTTTGTGATTGGCTGACACTGTCTGATCTTGTAGTATTAACTCATGAAGAATTATTGATGTGTTCATAGGGCAAGAGGAATGGTTTGTGATTGGCTGACACTGTCTGATCTTGTAGTATTAATGCATGAAGAATTATTGATGTGTTCACAGGGCAAGAAGAATGGTTTGTGATTGGCTGACACTGTCTGATCTTGTAGTATTAACTCATGAGGAAATATTCATGTGCGCACAGGGCAAGAAGAATGGTTTGTGATTGGCTGACACTGTCTGATCTTGTAGTATTAACTGATGAGGAAATATTCATGTGCGCACAGGGCAAGAAGAATGGTTTGTGATTGGCTGACACTGTCTGATCTTGTAGTATTAACTCATGAGGAAATATTCATGTGCGCACAGGGCAAGAAGAATGGTTTGTGATTGGCTGACACTGTCTGATCTTGTAGTATTAACTCATGGGAAAATATTGATGTGTTCACAGGGCAAGAAGAATGGTTTGTGATGGGCTGACACTGTCTGATCTTGTAGTATTAACTCATGAAGAATTATTGATGTGTTCACAGGGCAAGAAGAATGGTTTGTGATTGGCTGACACTGTCTGATTTTGTAGTATTAATTCATGAAGCATTATTGATGTGTTCACAGGGCAAGAAGAATGGTTTGTGATTGGCTGACACTGTCTGATCTTGTAGTATTAACTCATGAAGAATTATTGATGTGTTCACAGGGCAAGAAGAATGGTTTGTGATTGGCTGACACTGTCTGATCTTGTAGTATTAACTCATGAAGAATTATTGATGTGTTCACAGGGCAAGAGGAATGGTTTGTTATTGGCTGACACTGTCTGATTTTGTAGTATTAACGCATGAAGAATTATTGATGTGTTCACAGGGCAAGAAGAATGGTTTGTGATTGGCTGACACTGCCTGATCTTGTAGTATTAACTCATGAGGAAATATTCATGTGCGCACAGGGCAAGAAGAATGGTTTGTGATTGGCTGACACTGTCTGATCTTGTAGTATTAACTCATGAGGAAATATTGATGAGCGCACAGGGCAAGAAGAATGGTTTGTGATTGGCTGACACTGCCTGATCTTGTAGTATTAACTCATGAGGAAATATTCATGTGTTCACAGGGCAAGAAGAATGGTTTGTGATTGGCTGACACTGTCTGATCTTGTAGTATTAACTCATGAGGAAATATTCATGAGCGCACAGGGCAAGAAGAATGGTTTGTGATTGGCTGACACTGTCTGATCCCTTAGTATTAACTCATGAAGAATTATTGATGTCTTCACAAGGCAAGAAGAATGGTTTATGATTGGCTGACACAGTCTGATCTTGTAGTATTAACTCATAAAGAATTATTGATTGCGCAAGGGGCAAGAAGAATGGTTTGTGATTGGCTGACACTGTCTGATCTTGTAGTATTAACTGATGAGGAAATATTGATATGTTCACAGGGCAAGAAGAATGGTTTGTGGTTTACTGACACTGTCTGATCTTGTAGTATTAACTCATGAGGAAATATTGATTGTGCAAGGGGTGAGAAGAATGGTTTGTGATTGACTGACACTGTCTGATCTTGTAGTATTAACTCATGAGGAAATATTGATTGTGCAAGGGGTCAGAAGAATGGTTTGTGATTGACTGACACTGTCTGATCTTGTAGTATTAACTCATGAGGAAATATTGATTGTGCAAGGGGTAGGAAGAATGGTTTGTGATTGACTGACACTGTCTGATCTTGTAGTATTAACTCATGAGGAAATATTGATGTGTTCACAGGGCAAGAAGAATGGTTTGTGTTTTGCTGACACTGTCTGATCTTGTAGTGTTAACTCATGAGGAAATATTGATGTGTTCACAGGGCAAGAAGAATGGTTTGTGATTGACTGACACTGTCTGATCTTGTAGTATTAACTCATGAGGAAATATTGATTGTGCAAGGGTCGAGAAGAATGGTTTGTGATTGACTGACACTGTTTGATCTTGTAGTATTAACTCATGAGGAAATATTGATGTGTTCACAGGGCACGAAGGATGGTTTGTGATTGGCTGACACTGTCTGATCTTGTAGTATTACCTCATGAAGAATTATTGATTGTGCAAGGGGCAAGAAGAATGGATTGTGATTGACTGACACTGTCTGATCTTGTAGTATTAACTCATGAGGAAATATTGATTGTGCAAGGGGCAAGAAGAATGGTTTGTGATTGACTGACACTGTCTGATCTTGTAGTGTTAACTCATGAGGAAATATTGATGTGTTCACAGGGCAAGAACAATGGTTTGTGGTTTACTGACACTGTCTGATCTTGTAGTGTTAACTCATGAGAAAATATTGATGTGTTCACAGGGCAAGAAGAATGGTTTGTGATTGACTGACACTGTCTGATCTTGTAGTATTAACTCATGAGGAAATATTGATGTGTTCACAGGGCAAGAAGAATGGTTTCTGGTTTACTGACACTGTCTGATCTTGTAGTATTAACTCATGAGGAAATATTCATGTGCGCACAGGACAAGAAGAATGGTTTGTGATTGGCTGACACTGTCTGATCTTGTAGTATTAACTCATGACGAAATATTCATGTGCGCAAAGGGCAAGAAGATTGGTTTGTGATTGGCTGACATTGTCTGATCTTGTAGTATTAACTCATGGGGAAATATTGATGTGTTCACATGGCAAGAAGAATGGTTTGTGATGGGCTGACACTGTCTGATCTTGTAGTATTAACTCATGAAGAATTATTGATGTGTTCACAGGGCAAGAAGAATGGTTTGTGATTGGCTGACACTGTCTGATCTTGTAGTATTAACTCATGAAGAATTATTGATTGTGTTCACAGGGCAAGAAGAATGGTTTGTGATTGGCTGATACTGTCTGATCTTGTAGTATTAACTCATGAAGAATTATTGATGTGTTCACAGGGCAAGAATAATGGTTTGTGATTGGCTGACACTGTCTGATTTTGTAGTATTAACTCATGAGGAAATATTCATGTGCGCACAGGGCAAGAAGAATGGTTTGTGATTGGCTGACACTGTCTGATCTTGTAGTATTAACTCATGAGGAAATATTCATGTGCGCACAGGGCAAGAAGAATGGTTTGTGATTGGCTGACACTGTCTGATCTTGTAGTATTAACTCATAAGGAAATACTCATGTGCGCACAGGGCAAGAAGAATGGTTTGTGAGTGGCTGACACTGTCTGATCTTGTAGTATTAACTCATGAGGAAATATTCATGTGCGCACAGGGCAAGAAGAATGGTTTGTGATTGGCTGACACTGTCTGATCTTGTAGTATTAACTCATGAGGAAATATTCATGTGCGCACAGGGCAAGAAGAATGGTTTGTGATTGGCTGACACTGTCTGATCTTGTAGTATTAACTCATGAGGAAATATTCATGTGCGCACAGGGCAAGAAGAATGGTTTGTGATTGGCTGACACTGTCTGATCCTTAGTATTAACTCATGGGGAAATATTGATGTGTTCACAGGGCAAGACAATGGTTTGTGATGGGCTGACACTGTCTGATCTTGTAGTATTAACTCATGAAGAATTATTGATGTGTTCGCAGGGCAAGAGGAATGGTTTGTGATTGGCTGACACTGTCTGATCTTGTAGTATTAACTCATGAAGAATTATTGATGTGTTCACAGGGCAAGAAGAATGGTTTGTGATTGGCTGATACTGTCTGATCTTTTAGTATTAACTCATGAAGAATTATTGATGTGTTCACAAGGCAAGAAGAATGGTTTGTGATTGACTGACACTGTCTGATCTTGTAGTATTAACTCATGAGGAAATATTGATGTGTTCACAGGGCAAGAAGAATGGTTTGTGGTTTACTGACACTGTCTGATCTTGTAGTATTAACTCATGAGGAAATATTCATGTGCGCACAGGGCGAGAAGAATGGTTTGTGATTCACTGACACTGTCAGATCTTGTAGTTTTAACTGATGAAGAAATATTGATGTGTGAACGGGTCGTGAAGAAAGGTTTGTGATTGACTGACGATGTCGTATCTTGTGGCGTTAACTCATGATCAATTATTGATGTGTTCACGGGGCGAGAAGAATGGTATGTGATTAAATGATAGTGTCAGATCTTGTGGCGCTAACTCATGATGAAATATTGATGTGTGCACGGGGCGAGAAGAATGGTTTGTCGTTTACTGACACTGTCATGTCTTGTGGTGTTAACACATGAAGAAATATTGATGTGTGAACAGGAAGAGAAGAATGGTTTGTGGTTTACTGACACTGTCATATCTTGTAGCATTAGCTCAGGAAGAAATACTGATGTGTGCATGGGGCAAGAAGAATGGTTTGTGGTTTACTGACACTGTCAGATCCTGTAGCATTACCTCATGAGGAAATATTGATGTGTGCATGGAGCAAAGAGAATTGTTTGTGGTTTACTGACACTGTCAGATCTTTTAGCATTAACTCATGAAGAAATATTGATGTGTGCGTGGGGCAAGAAGAATGGTTTGTTTTTTCCTGACACTGTCAGATCTTTTAGCATTAACTCATGAAGAAATATTGATGTGCGCAAAGGGCAAGAAGAATGGTTTGTGATTGGCTGACACTGTCTGATCTTGTAGTATTAACTCATGGGGAAATATTGATGTGTTCACATGGCAAGAAGAATGGTTTGTGATGGGCTGACACTGTCTGATCTTGTAGTATTAACTCATGAAGAATTATTGATGTGTTCACAGGGCAAGAAGAATGGTTTGTGATTGGCTTACACTGTCTGATCTTGTAGTATTAACTCATGAAGAATTATTGATGTGTTCACAGGGCAAGAAGAATGGATTGTGATTGGCTGACACTGTCTGATCTTGTAGTATTAACTCATGAGGAAATATTCATGTGCGCACAGGGCAAGAAGAATGGTTTGTGATTGGCTGACACTGATCTTGTAGTATTAACTCATGAGGAAATATTCATGTGCGCACAGGGCAAGAAGAATGGTTTGTGATTGGCTGACACTGTCTGATCTTGTAGTATTAACTCATGAGGAAATATTCATGTGTGCACAGGGCAAGAAGAATGGTTTGTCATTGGCTGACACTGTCTGATCCCTTAGTATTAACTCCTGAAGAATTATTGATCTGTTCACAGGGCAAGAAGAATGGTTTGTGATTGGCTGACCCTGTCTGATCTTGTAGTATTAACTCATGAAGAATTATTGATTGTGCAAGGGGCAAGAAGAATGGTTTGTGATTGGCTGACACTGTCTGATCTTGTAGTATTAACTGATGAGGAAATATTGATGTGTTCACAGGGCAAGAAGAATAGTTTGTGGTTTACTGACACTGTCTGATCTTGTAGTATTAACTCATGAGGAAATATTGATTGTGCAAGGGGCGAGAAGAATGGTTTGTGATTGACTGACACTGTCTGATCTTGTAGTATTAACTCATGAGGAAATATTGATTGTGCAAGGGGCAAGAAGAATGGTTTGTGATTGACTGACACTGTCTGAATTTGTAGTATTAACTCATAAGGAAATATTGATTGTGCAAGGGGCAAGAAGAATGGTTTGTGATTGACTGACACTGTCTGATCTTGTAGTGTTAACTCATGAGGAAATATTGATGTGTTCACAGGGCAAGAAGAATGGTTTGTGTTTTACTGACACTGTCTGATCTTGTAGTGTTAAATCATGAGGAAATATTGATGTGTTCACAGGGCAAGAAGAATGGTTTGTGATTGACTGACACTGTCTGATCTTGTAGTATTAACTCATGAAGAATTATTGATTGTGCAAGGGGCAAGAGGAATGGTTTGTGACTGACTGACACTGTCTGATCTTGTAGTATTAACTCATGAGGAAATATTGATTGTGCAAGGGGCATGAAGAATGGTTTGTGATTGACTGACACTGTCTGATGTTGTAGTGTTAACTCATGAGAAAATATTGATGTGTTCACAGGGCAAGAAGAATGGTTTGTGGTTTACTGACACTGTCTGATCTTGTAGTGTTAACTCATGAAGAAATATTGATGTGTTCACAGGGCAAGAAGAATGGTTTGTGATTGACTGACACTGTCTGATCTTGTAGTATTAACTCATGACGAAATATTCATGTGTTCACAGGGCAAGAAGAATGGTTTGTGGTTTACTGACACTGTCTGATCTTGTAGTATTAACTCATGAGGAAATATTAATGTGTTTACAGGGCAAGAAGAATGGTTTGTGATTGGCTGACACTGTCTGATCTTGTAGTGTTAACTCATGAGGAAATATTGATGTGTTCACAGGGCAAGAAGAATGGTTTGTGATTGACTGACACTGTCTGATCTTGTAGTATTAACTCATGAGGAAATATTGATGTGTTCACAGGGCAAGAAGAATAGTTTGTGATTGACTGACACTGTCTGATCTTGTAGTATTAACTCATGAGGAAATATTCATGTGCGCACAGGGCAAGAAGAATAGTTTGTGATTGGCTGACACTGTCTGATCTTGTAGTATTAACTCATGACAAAATATTCATGTGCGCACAGGGCAAGAAGAATGGTTTGTGATTGGCTGACACTGTCTGATCTTGTAGTATTAACTTATGGGGAAATATTGATGTGTTCACAGGGCAAGAAGAATGGTTTGTGATGGGCTGACACTGTCTGATCTTGTAGTATTAACTCATGAAGAATTATTGATGTGTTCACAGGGCAAGAAGAATGGTTTGTGATTGGCTGACACTGTCTGATCTTGTAGTATTAACTCATGAAGAATTATTGATGTGTTCGCAGGGCAAGAAGAATGGTTTGTGATTGGCTGACACTGTCTGATCTTGTAGTATTAACTCATGAAGAATTATTGATGTGTTCACAGGGCAAGAAGAATGGTTTGTGATTGGCTGACACTGTCTGATCTTTTAGTATTAACTCATGAAGAATTATTGATGTGTTCACAGGGCAAGAAGAATGGTTTGTGATTGACTGACACTGTCTGATCTTGTAGTATTAACTCATGACGAAATATTCATGTGTTCACAGGGCAAGAAGAATGGTTTGTGGTTTACTGACACTGTCTGATCTTGTAGTATTAACTCATGAGGAAATATTGATTGTGCAAGGGGTGAGAAGAATGGTTTGTGATTGACTGACACTGTCTGATCTTGTAGTATTAACTCATGAGGAAATATTGATTGTGCAAGGGGTAAGAAGAATGGTTTGTGATTGACTGACACTGTCTGATCTTGTAGTATTAACTCATGAGGAAATATTGATTGTGCAAGGGGTAAGAAGAATGGTTTGTGATTGACTGACACTGTCTGATCTTGTAGTATTAACTCATGAGGAAATATTGATGTGTTCACAGGGCAAGAAGAATGGTTTGTGTTTTGCTGACACTGTCTGATCTTGTAGTGTTAACTCATGAGGAAATATTGATGTGTTCACAGGGCAAGAAGAATGGTTTGTGATTGACTGACACTGTCTGATCTTGTAGTATTAACTCATGAGGAAATATTGATTGTGCAAGGGTCGAGAAGAATGGTTTGTGATTGACTGACACTGTTTGATCTTGTAGTATTAACTCATGAGGAAATATTGATGTGTTCACAGGGCACGAAGGATGGTTTGTGATTGGCTGACACTGTCTGATCTTGTAGTATTACCTCATGAAGAATTATTGATTGTGCAAGGGGCAAGAAGAATGGATTGTGATTGACTGACACTGTCTGATCTTGTAGTATTAACTCATGAGGAAATATTGATTGTGCAAGGGGCAAGAAGAATGGTTTGTGATTGACTGACACTGTCTGATCTTGTAGTGTTAACTCATGAGGAAATATTGATGTGTTCACAGGGCAAGAACAATGGTTTGTGGTTTACTGACACTGTCTGATCTTGTAGTGTTAACTCATGAGAAAATATTGATGTGTTCACAGGGCAAGAAGAATGGTTTGTGATTGACTGACACTGTCTGATCTTGTAGTATTAACTCATGAGGAAATATTGATGTGTTCACAGGGCAAGAAGAATGGTTTCTGGTTTACTGACACTGTCTGATCTTGTAGTATTAACTCATGAGGAAATATTCATGTGCGCACAGGACAAGAAGAATGGTTTGTGATTGGCTGACACTGTCTGATCTTGTAGTATTAACTCATGACGAAATATTCATGTGCGCAAAGGGCAAGAAGATTGGTTTGTGATTGGCTGACATTGTCTGATCTTGTAGTATTAACTCATGGGGAAATATTGATGTGTTCACATGGCAAGAAGAATGGTTTGTGATGGGCTGACACTGTCTGATCTTGTAGTATTAACTCATGAAGAATTATTGATGTGTTCACAGGGCAAGAAGAATGGTTTGTGATTGGCTGACACTGTCTGATCTTGTAGTATTAACTCATGAAGAATTATTGATGTGTTCACAGGGCAAGAAGAATGGTTTGTGATTGGCTGACACTGTCTGATCTTGTAGTATTAACTCATGAAGAATTATTGATGTGTTCACAGGGCAAGAATAATGGTTTGTGATTGGCTGACACTGTCTGATTTTGTAGTATTAACTCATGAGGAAATATTCATGTGCGCACAGGGCAAGAAGAATGGTTTGTGATTGGCTGACACTGTCTGATCTTGTAGTATTAACTCATGAGGAAATATTCATGTGCGCACAGGGCAAGAAGAATGGTTTGTGATTGGCTGACACTGTCTGATCTTGTAGTATTAACTCATAAGGAAATACTCATGTGCGCACAGGGCAAGAAGAATGGTTTGTGAGTGGCTGACACTGTCTGATCTTGTAGTATTAACTCATGAGGAAATATTCATGTGCGCACAGGGCAAGAAGAATGGTTTGTGATTGGCTGACACTGTCTGATCTTGTAGTATTAACTCATGAGGAAATATTCATGTGCGCACAGGGCAAGAAGAATGGTTTGTGATTGGCTGACACTGTCTGATCTTGTAGTATTAACTCATGAGGAAATATTCATGTGCGCACAGGGCAAGAAGAATGGTTTGTGATTGGCTGACACTGTCTGATCTTGTAGTATTAACTCATGGGGAAATATTGATGTGTTCACAGGGCAAGACAATGGTTTGTGATGGGCTGACACTGTCTGATCTTGTAGTATTAACTCATGAAGAATTATTGATGTGTTCGCAGGGCAAGAGGAATGGTTTGTGATTGGCTGACACTGTCTGATCTTGTAGTATTAACTCATGAAGAATTATTGATGTGTTCACAGGGCAAGAAGAATGGTTTGTGATTGGCTGATACTGTCTGATCTTTTAGTATTAACTCATGAAGAATTATTGATGTGTTCACAAGGCAAGAAGAATGGTTTGTGATTGACTGACACTGTCTGATCTTGTAGTATTAACTCATGAGGAAATATTGATGTGTTCACAGGGCAAGAAGAATGGTTTGTGGTTTACTGACACTGTCTGATCTTGTAGTATTAACTCATGAGGAAATATTCATGTGCGCACAGGGCGAGAAGAATGGTTTGTGATTCACTGACACTGTCAGATCTTGTAGTTTTAACTGATGAAGAAATATTGATGTGTGAACGGGTCGTGAAGAAAGGTTTGTGATTGACTGACGATGTCGTATCTTGTGGCGTTAACTCATGATCAATTATTGATGTGTTCACGGGGCGAGAAGAATGGTATGTGATTAAATGATAGTGTCAGATCTTGTGGCGCTAACTCATGATGAAATATTGATGTGTGCACGGGGCGAGAAGAATGGTTTGTCGTTTACTGACACTGTCATGTCTTGTGGTGTTAACACATGAAGAAATATTGATGTGTGAACAGGAAGAGAAGAATGGTTTGTGGTTTACTGACACTGTCATATCTTGTAGCATTAGCTCAGGAAGAAATACTGATGTGTGCATGGGGCAAGAAGAATGGTTTGTGGTTTACTGACACTGTCAGATCCTGTAGCATTACCTCATGAGGAAATATTGATGTGTGCATGGAGCAAAGAGAATTGTTTGTGGTTTACTGACACTGTCAGATCTTTTAGCATTAACTCATGAAGAAATATTGATGTGTGCATGGGGCAAGAAGAATGGTTTGTTTTTTCCTGACACTGTCAGATCTTTTAGCATTAACTCATGAAGAAATATTGATGTGCGCAAAGGGCAAGAAGAATGGTTTGTGATTGGCTGACACTGTCTGATCTTGTAGTATTAACTCATGGGGAAATATTGATGTGTTCACATGGCAAGAAGAATGGTTTGTGATGGGCTGACACTGTCTGATCTTGTAGTATTAACTCATGAAGAATTATTGATGTGTTCACAGGGCAAGAAGAATGGTTTGTGATTGGCTTACACTGTCTGATCTTGTAGTATTAACTCATGAAGAATTATTGATGTGTTCACAGGGCAAGAAGAATGGATTGTGATTGGCTGACACTGTCTGATCTTGTAGTATTAACTCATGAGGAAATATTCATGTGCGCACAGGGCAAGAAGAATGGTTTGTGATTGGCTGACACTGATCTTGTAGTATTAACTCATGAGGAAATATTCATGTGCGCACAGGGCAAGAAGAATGGTTTGTGATTGGCTGACACTGTCTGATCTTGTAGTATTAACTCATGAGGAAATATTCATGTGTGCACAGGGCAAGAAGAATGGTTTGTCATTGGCTGACACTGTCTGATCCCTTAGTATTAACTCCTGAAGAATTATTGATCTGTTCACAGGGCAAGAAGAATGGTTTGTGATTGGCTGACCCTGTCTGATCTTGTAGTATTAACTCATGAAGAATTATTGATTGTGCAAGGGGCAAGAAGAATGGTTTGTGATTGGCTGACACTGTCTGATCTTGTAGTATTAACTGATGAGGAAATATTGATGTGTTCACAGGGCAAGAAGAATAGTTTGTGGTTTACTGACACTGTCTGATCTTGTAGTATTAACTCATGAGGAAATATTGATTGTGCAAGGGGCGAGAAGAATGGTTTGTGATTGACTGACACTGTCTGATCTTGTAGTATTAACTCATGAGGAAATATTGATTGTGCAAGGGGCAAGAAGAATGGTTTGTGATTGACTGACACTGTCTGAATTTGTAGTATTAACTCATAAGGAAATATTGATTGTGCAAGGGGCAAGAAGAATGGTTTGTGATTGACTGACACTGTCTGATCTTGTAGTGTTAACTCATGAGGAAATATTGATGTGTTCACAGGGCAAGAAGAATGGTTTGTGTTTTACTGACACTGTCTGATCTTGTAGTGTTAAATCATGAGGAAATATTGATGTGTTCACAGGGCAAGAAGAATGGTTTGTGATTGACTGACACTGTCTGATCTTGTAGTATTAACTCATGAAGAATTATTGATTGTGCAAGGGGCAAGAAGAATGGTTTGTGACTGACTGACACTGTCTGATCTTGTAGTATTAACTCATGAGGAAATATTGATTGTGCAAGGGGCATGAAGAATGGTTTGTGATTGACTGACACTGTCTGATCTTGTAGTGTTAACTCATGAGAAAATATTGATGTGTTCACAGGGCAAGAAGAATGGTTTGTGGTTTACTGACACTGTCTGATCTTGTAGTGTTAACTCATGAAGAAATATTGATGTGTTCACAGGGCAAGAAGAATGGTTTGTGATTGACTGACACTGTCTGATCTTGTAGTATTAACTCATGACGAAATATTCATGTGTTCACAGGGCAAGAAGAATGGTTTGTGGTTTACTGACACTGTCTGATCTTGTAGCATTAACTCATGAGGAAATATTGATTGTGCAAGGGGCAAGAGGAATGGTTTGTGATTGACTGACACTGTCTGAATTTGTAGTATTAACTCATGAGGAAATATTGATTGTCCAAGGGGCAAGAAGAATGGTTTGTGATTGACTGACACTGTCTGATCTTGTAGTGTTAACTCATGAGGAAATATTGATGTGTTCACAGGGCAAGAAGAATGGTTTGTGTTTTACTGACACTGTCTGATCTTGTAGTGTTAAATCATGAGGAAATATTTATGTGTTCACAGGGCAAGAAGAATGGTTCGTGATTGACTGACACTGTCTGATCTTGTAGTATTAACTCATGAAGAATTGTTGATTGTGCAAGGGGCAAGAAGAATGGTTTGTGACTGACTGACACTGTCTGATCTTGTAGTATTAACTCATGAAGAATTATTGATGTGTTCACAGGGCAAGAAGAATGGTTTGTGATTGACTTACACTGTCTGATCTTGTAGTATTAACTCATGAAGAATTATTGATGTGTTCACAGGGCAAGAAGAATGGTTTGTGATTGGCTTACACTGTCTGATCTTGTAGCATTAACTCATGAAGAATTATTGATGTGTTCACAGGGCAAGAAGAATGGTTTGTGATTGGCTTACACTGTCTGATCTTGTAGTATTAACTCATGAAGAATTATTGATGTGTTCACAGGGCAAGAAGAATGGTTTGTGATTGACTGACACTGTCTGATCTTGTAGTATTAACTCATGAAGAATTATTGATGTGTTCACAGGGCAAGAAGAATGGTTTGTGATTGACTGACACTGTCTGATCTTGTAGTATTAACTCATGAAGAGTTATTGATGTGTTCACAGGGCAAGAAGAATGGTTTGTGATTGACTGACACTGTCTGATCTTGTAGTATTAACTCATGAAGAATTATTGATGTGTTCACAGGGCAAGAAGAATGGTTTGTGATTGACTGACACTGTCTGATCTTGTAGTATTAAATCATGAAGAATTATTGATGTGTTCACAGGGCAAGAAGAATGGATTGTGATTGGCTGACACTGTCTGATCTTGTAGTATTAACTCATGAGGAAATATTCATGTGCGCACAGGGCAAGAAGAATGGTTTGTGATTGGCTGACACTGATCTTGTAGTATTAACTCATGAGGAAATATTCATGTGCGCACAGGGCAAGAAGAATGGTTTGTGATTGGCTGACACTGTCTGATCTTGTAGTATTAACTCATGAGGAAATATTCATGTGTGCACAGGGCAAGAAGAATGGTTTGTCATTGGCTGACACTGTCTGATCCCTTAGTATTAACTCCTGAAGAATTATTGATCTGTTCACAGGGCAAGAAGAATGGTTTGTGATTGGCTGACCCTGTCTGATCTTGTAGTATTAACTCATGAAGAATTATTGATTGTGCAAGGGGCAAGAAGAATGGTTTGTGATTGGCTGACACTGTCTGATCTTGTAGTATTAACTGATGAGGAAATATTGATGTGTTCACAGGGCAAGAAGAATAGTTTGTGGTTTACTGACACTGTCTGATCTTGTAGTAATAACTCATGAGGAAATATTGATTGTGCAAGGGGCGAGAAGAATGGTTTGTGATTGACTGACACTGTCTGATCTTGTAGTATTAACTCATGAGGAAATATTGATTGTGCAAGGGGCAAGAAGAATGGTTTGTGATTGACTGACACTGTCTGATCTTGTAGTGTTAACTCATGAGGAAATATTGATGTGTTCACAGGGCAAGAAGAATGGTTTGTGTTTTACTGACACTGTCTGATCTTGTAGTGTTAAATCATGAGGAAATATTGATGTGTTCACAGGGCAAGAAGAATGGTTTGTGATTGACTGACACTGTCTGATCTTGTAGTATTAACTCATGAAGAATTATTGATTGTGCAAGGGGCAAGAAGAATGGTTTGTGACTGACTGACACTGTCTGATCTTGTAGTATTAACTCATGAGGAAATATTGATTGTGCAAGGGGCATGAAGAATGGTTTGTGATTGACTGACACTGTCTGATCTTGTAGTGTTAACTCATGAGGAAATATTGATGTGTTCACAGGGCAAGAAGAATGGTTTGTGGTTTACTGACACTGTCTGATCTTGTAGTGTTAACTCATGAGGAAATATTGATGTGTTCACAGGGCAAGAAGAATGGTTTGTGATTGACTGACACTGTCTGATCTTGTAGTATTAACTCATGACGAAATATTCATGTGTTCACAGGGCAAGAAGAATGGTTTGTGGTTTACTGACACTGTCTGATCTTGTAGTATTAACTCATGAGGAAATATTAATGTGTTTACAGGGCAAGAAGAATGGTTTGTGATTGGCTGACACTGTCTGATCTTGTAGTGTTAACTCATGAGGAAATATTGATGTGTTCACAGGGCAAGAAGAATGGTTTGTGATTGACTGACACTGTCTGATCTTGTAGTATTAACTCATGAGGAAATATTGATGTGTTCACAGGGCAAGAAGAATGGTTTGTGATTGACTGACACTGTCTGATCTTGAAGTATTAACTCATGAGGAAATATTCATGTGCGCACAGGGCAAGAAGAATAGTTTGTGATTGGCTGACACTGTCTGATCTTGTAGTATTAACTCATGACAAAATATTCATGTGCGCACAGGGCAAGAAGAATGGTTTGTGATTGGCTGACACTGTCTGATCTTGTAGTATTAACTTATGGGGAAATATTGATGTGTTCACAGGGCAAGAAGAATGGTTTGTGATGGGCTGACACTGTCTGATCTTGTAGTATTAACTCATGAAGAATTATTGATGTGTTCACAGGGCAAGAAGAATGGTTTGTGATTGGCTGACACTGTCTGATCTTGTAGTATTAACTCATGAAGAATTATTGATGTGTTCGCAGGGCAAGAAGAATGGTTTGTGATTGGCTGACACTGTCTGATCTTGTAGTATTAACTCATGAAGAATTATTGATGTGTTCACAGGGCAAGAAGAATGGTTTGTGATTGGCTGACACTGTCTGATCTTTTAGTATTAACTCATGAAGAATTATTGATGTGTTCACAGGGCAAGAAGAATGGTTTGTGATTGGCTTACACTGTCTGATCTTGTAGTATTAACTCATGAAGAATTATTGATGTGTTCACAGGGCAAGAAGAATGGTTTGTGATTGGCTGACACTGTCTGAACTTGTAGTATTAACTCATGAGGAAATATTCATGTGCGCACAGGGCAAGAAGAATGGTTTGTGATTGGCTGACACTGTCTGATCTTGTAGTATTAACTCATGAGGAAATATTCATGTGCGCACAGGGCAAGAAGAATGGTTTGTGATTGGCTGACACTGTCTGATCTTGTAGTATTAACTCATGAGGAATTATCATGTGTGCACAGGGCAAGAAGAATGGTTTGTGATTGGCTGACACTGTCTGATCCCTTAGTATTAACTCATGAAGAATTATTGATCTGTTCACAGGGCAAGAAGAATGGTTTGTGATTGGCTGACCCTGTCTGATCTTGCAGTATTAACTCATGAAGAATTATTGATTGTGCAAGGGGCAAGAAGAATGGTTTGTGATTGGCTGACACTGTCTGATCTTGTAGTATTAACTGATGAGGAAATATTGATGTGTTCACAGGGCAAGAAGAATGGTTTGTGGTTTACTGACACTGTCTGATCTTGTAGTACTAACTCATGAGGAAATATTGATTGTGCAAGGGGCGAGAAGAATGGTTTGTGATTGACTGACACTGTCTGATCTTGTAGTATTAACTCATGAGGAAATATTGATTGTGCAAGGGGCAAGAAGAATGGTTTGTGATTGACTGACACTGTCTGAATTTGTAGTATTAACTCATGAGGAAATATTGATTGTGCAAGGGGCAAGAAGAATGGTTTGTGATTGACTGACACTGTCTGATCTTGTAGTGTTAACTCATGAGGAAATATTGATGTGTTCACAGGGCAAGAAGAATGGTTTGTGTTTTACTGACACTGTCTGATCTTGTAGTGTTAAATCATGAGGAAATATTTATGTGTTCACAGGGCAAGAAGAATGGTTTGTGATTGACTGACACTGTCTGATCTTGTAGTATTAACTCATGAAGAATTGTTGATTGTGCAAGGGGCAAGAAGAATGGTTTGTGACTGACTGACACTGTCTGATCTTGTAGTATTAACTCATGAGGAAATATTGATTGTGCAAGGGGCAAGAAGAATGGTTTGTGATTGACTGACACTGTCTGATCTTGTAGTGTTAACTCATGAGGAAATATTGATGTGTTCACAGGGCAAGAAGAATGGTTTGTGGTTTACTGACACTGTCTGATCTTGTAGTGTTAACTCATGAGGAAATATTCATGTGTTCACAGGGCAAGAAGAATGGTTTGTGATTGACTGACACTGTCTGATCTTGTAGTATTAACTCATGACGAAATATTCATGTGTTCACAGGGCAAGAAGAATGGTTTGTGGTTTACTGACACTGTCTGATCTTGTAGTATTAACTCATGAGGAAATATTAATGTGTTTACAGGGCAAGAACAATGGTTTGTGATTGGCTGACACTGTCTGATCTTGTAGTGTTAACTCATGAGGAAATATCGATGTGTTCACAGGGCAAGAAGAATGGTTTGTGATTGACTGACACTGTCTGATCTTGTAGTATTAACTCATGAGGAAATATTGATGTGTTCACAGGGCAAGAAGAATGGTTTGTGATTGACTGACACTGTCTGATCTTGTAGTATTAACTCATGAGGAAATATTCATGTGCGCACAGGGCAAGAAGAATGGTTTGTGATTGGCTGACACTGTCTGATCTTGTAGTATTAACTCATGACGAAATATTCATGTGCGCACAGGGCAAGAAGAATGGTCTGTGATTGGCTGACACTGTCTGATCTTGTAGTATTAACTCATGGGGAAATATTGATGTGTTCACAGGGCAAGAAGAATGGTTTGTGATGGGCTGACACTGTCTGATCTTGTAGTATTAACTCATGAAGAATTATTGATGTGTTCACAGGGCAAGAAGAATGGTTTGTGATTGGCTGACACTGTCTGATCTTGTAGTATTAACTCATGAAGAATTATTGATGTGTTCACAGGGCAAGAAGAATGGTTTGTGATTGGCTGACACTGTCTGATCTTGTAGTATTAACTCATGAAGAATTATTGATGTGTTCACAGGGCAAGAATAATGGTTTGTGATTGGCTGACACTGTCTGATCTTGTAGTATTAACTCATGAGGAAATATTCATGTGCGCACAGGGCAAGAAGAATGGTTTGTGATTGGCTGACACTGTCTGATCTTGTAGTATTAACTCATGAGGAAATATTCATGTGCGCACAGGGCAAGAAGAATGGTTTGTGATTGGCTGACACTGTCTGATCTTGTAGTATTTACTCATAAGGAAATATTCATGTGCGCACAGGGTAAGAAGAATGGTTTGTGAGTGGCTGACACTGTCTGATCTTGTAGTATTAACTCATGAGGAAATATTCATGTGCGCACAGGGCAAGAAGAATGGTTTGTGATTGGCTGACACTGTCTGATCTTGTAGTATTAACTCATGAGGAAATATTCATGTGCGCACAGGGCAAGAAGAATGGTTTGTGATTGGCTGACACTGTCTGATCTTGTAGTATTAACTCATGAGGAAATATTCATGTGCGCACAGGGCAAGAAGAATGGTTTGTGATTGGCTGACACTGTCTGATCTTGTAGTATTAACTCATGAGGAAATATTCATGTGCGCACAGGGCAAGAAGAATGGTTTGTGATTGGCTGACACTGTCTGATCTTGTAGTATTAACTCATGACGAAATATTCATGTGCGCACAGGGCAAGAAGAATGGTTTGTGATTGGCTGACACTGTCTGATCTTGTAGTATTAACTCATGGGGAAATATTGATGTGTTCACAGGGCAAGAAGAATGGTTTGTGATGGGCTGACACTGTCTGATCTTGTAGTATTAACTCATGAAGAATTATTGATGTGTTCGCAGGGCAAGAAGAATGGTTTGTGATTGGCTGACACTGTCTGATCTTGTAGTATTAACTCATGAAGAATTATTGATGTGTTCACAGGGCAAGAAGAATGGTTTGTGATTGGCTGACACTGTCTGATCTTTTAGTATTAACTCATGAAGAATTATTGATGTGTTCACAGGGCAAGAAGAATGGTTTGTGATTGGCTGACACTGTCTGATCTTGTGGTATTAACTCATGAGGAAATATTCATGTGCGCACAGGGCAAGAAGAATGGTTTGTGATTGGCTGACACTGTCTGATCTTGTAGTATTAACTCATGAGGAAATATTCATGTGTGCACAGGGCAAGAAGAATGGTTTGTGATTGGCTGACACTGTCTGATCTTGTAGTATTAACTCATGAAGAATTATTGATGTGTTCACAGGGCAAGAAGAATGGTTTGTGATTGGCTGACACTGTCTGATCTTTTAGTATTAACTCATGAAGAATTATTGATGTGTTCACAGGGCAAGAAGAATGGTTTGTGATTGGCTGACACTGTCTGATCTTGTAGTATTAACTCATGAGGAAATATTCATGTGCGCACAGGGCAAGAAGAATGGTTTGTGATTGGCTGACACTGTCTGATCTTGTAGTATTAACTCATGAGGAAATATTCATGTGCGCACAGGGCAAGAAGAATGGTTTGTGATTGGCTGACACTGTCTGATCTTGTAGTATTAACTCATGAGGAAATATTCATGTGTGCACAGGGCAAGAAGAATGGTTTGTGATTGGCTGACACTGTCTGATCCCTTAGTATTAACTCATGAAGAATTATTGATCTGTTCACAGGGCAAGAAGAATGGTTTGTGATTGGCTGACCCTGTCTGATCTTGCAGTATTAACTCATGAAGAATTATTGATTGTGCAAGGGGCAAGAAGAATGGTTTGTGATTGGCTGACACTGTCTGATCTTGTAGTATTAACTGATGAGGAAATATTGATGTGTTCACAGGGCAAGAAGAATGGTTTGTGGTTTACTGACACTGTCTGATCTTGTAGTATTAACCCATGAGGAAATATTGATTGTGCAAGGGGCGAGAAGAATGGTTTGTGATTGACTGACACTGTCTGATCTTGTAGTATTAACTCATGAGGAAATATTGATTGTGCAAGGGGCGAGAAGAATGGTTTGTGATTGACTGACACTGTCTGATCTTGTAGTATTAACTCATGAGGAAATATTGATTGTGCAAGGGGCAAGAAGAATAGTTTGTGATTGACTGACACTGTCTGAATTTGTAGTATTAACTCATGAGGAAATATTGATTGTGCAAGGGGCAAGAAGAATGGTTTGTGTTTTACTGACACTGTCTGATCTTGTAGTGTTAAATCATGAGGAAATATTGATGTGTTCACAGGGCAAGAAGAATGGTTTGTGATTGACTGACACTGTCTGATCTTGTAGTATTAACTCATGAAGAATTATTGATTGTGCAAGGGGCAAGAAGAATGGTTTCTGACTGACTGACACTGTCTGATCTTGTAGTATTAACTCATGAGGAAATATTGATTGTGCAAGGGGCATGAAGAATGGTTTGTGATTGACTGACACTGTCTGATCTTGTAGTGTTAACTCATGAGGAAATATTGATGTGTTCACAGGGCAAGAAGAATGGTTTGTGGTTTACTGACACTGTCTGATCTTGTAGTGTTAACTCATGAGGAAATATTGATGTGTTCACAGGGCAAGAAGAATGGTTTGTGATTGACTGACACTGTCTGATCTTGTAGTATTAACTCATGACGAAATATTCATGTGTTCACAGGGCAAGAAGAATGGTTTGTGGTATACTGACACTGTCTGATCTTGTAGTATTAACTCATGAGGAAATATTAATGTGTTTACAGGGCAAGAAGAATGGTTTGTGATTGGCTGACACTGTCTGATCTTGTAGTGTTAATATGAGGAAATATTGATGTGTTCACAGGGCAAGAAGAATGGTTTGTGATTGACTGACACTGTCTGATCTTGTAGTATTAACTCATGAGGAAATATTGATGTGTTCACAGGGCAAGAAGAATGGTTTGTGATTGACTGACACTGTCTGATCTTGTAGTATTAACTCATGAGGAAATATTCATGTGCGCACAGGGCAAGAAGAATGGTTTGTGATTGGCTGACACTGTCTGATCTTGTAGTATTAACTCATGAAGAATTATTGATATGTTCGCAGGGCAAGAAGAATGGTTTGTGATTGGCTGACACTGTCTGATCTTGTAGTATTAACTCATGAAGAATTATTGATGTGTTCACAGGGCAAGAAGAATGGTTTGTGATTGGCTGACACTGTCTGATCTTTTAGTATTAACTCATGAAGAATTATTGATGTGTTCACAGGGCAAGAAGAATGGTTTGTGATTGGCTTACACTGTCTGATCTTGTAGTATTAACTCATGAAGAATTATTGATGTGTTAACAGGGCAAGAAGAATGGTTTGTGATTGCCTGACACTGTCTGATCTTGTAGTATTAACTCATGAGGTAATATTCATGTGCGCACAGGGCAAGAAGAATGGTTTGTGATTGGCTGACACTGTCTGATCTTGTAGTATTAACTCATGAGGAAATATTCATGGGCGCACAGGGCAAGAAGAATGGTTTGTGATTGGCTGACACTGTCTGATCTTGTAGTATTAACTCATGAGGAAATATTCATGTGTGCACAGGGCAAGAAGAATGGTTTGTGATTGGCTGACACTGTCTGATCCCTTAGTATTAACTCATGAAGAATTATTGATCTGTTCACAGGGCAAGAAGAATGGTTTGTGATTGGCTGACCCTGTCTGATCTTGCAGTATTAACTCATGAAGAATTATTGATTGTGCAAGGGGCAAGAAGAATGGTTTGTGATTGGCTGACACTGTCTGATCTTGTAGTATTAACTGATGAGGAAATATTGATGTGTTCACAGGGCAAGAAGAATGGTTTGTGGTTTACTGACACTGTCTGATCTTGTAGTACTAACTCATGAGGAAATATTGATTGTGCAAGGGGCGAGAAGAATGGTTTGTGATTGACTGACACTGTCTGATCTTGTAGTATTAACTCATGAGGAAATATTGATTGTGCAAGGGGCAAGAAGAATGGTTTGTGATTGACTGACACTGTCTGAATTTGTAGTATTAACTCATGAGGAAATATTGATTGTGCAAGGGGCAAGAAGAATGGTTTGTGATTGACTGACACTGTCTGATCTTGTAGTGTTAACTCATGAGGAAATATTGATGTGTTCACAGGGCAAGAAGAATGGTTTGTGTTTTACTGACACTGTCTGATCTTGTAGTGTTAAATCATGAGGAAATATTTATGTGTTCACAGGGCAAGAAGAATGGTTTGTGATTGACTGACACTGTCTGATCTTGTAGTATTAACTCATGAAGAATTGTTGATTGTGCAAGGGGCAAGAAGAATGGTTTGTGACTGACTGACACTGTCTGATCTTGTAGTATTAACTCATGAGGAAATATTCATGTGCGCACAGGGCAAGAAGAATAGTTTGTGATTGGCTGACACTGTCTGATCTTGTAGTATTAACTCATGACAAAATATGCATGTGCGCACAGGGCAAGAAGAATGGTTTGTGATGGGCTGACACTGTCTGATCTTGTAGTATTAACTCATGAAGAATTATTGATGTGTTCACAGGGCAAGAAGAATGGTTTGTGATTGGCTGACACTGTCTGATCTTGTAGTATTAACTCATGAAGAATTATTGATGTGTTCCCAGGGCAAGAAGAATGGTTTGTGATTGGCTGACACTGTCTGATCTTGTAGTATTAACTCGTGAAGAATTATTGATGTGTTCACAGGGCAAGAAGAATGGTTTGTGATTGGCTGACACTGTCTGATCTTTTAGTATTAACTCATGAAGAATTATTGATGTGTTCACAGGGCAAGAGGAATGGTTTGTGATTGGCTTACACTGTCTGATCTTGTAGTATTAACTCATGAAGAATTATTGATGTGTTCACAGGGCAAGAAGAATGGTTTGTGATTGGCTGACACTGTCTGATCTTGTAGTATTAACTCATGAGGAAATATTCATGTGCGCACAGGGCAAGAAGAATGGTTGTGATTGGCTGACACTGTCTGATCTTGTAGTATTAACTCATGAGGAAATATTCATGTGCGCACAGGGCAAGAAGAATGGTTTGTGATTGGCTGACACTGTCTGATCTTGTACTATTAACTCATGAGGAATTATCATGTGTGCACAGGGCAAGAAGAATGGTTTGTGATTGGCTGACCCTGTCTGATCTTGCAGTATTAACTCATGAAGAATTATTGATTGTGCAAGGGGCAAGAAGAATGGTTTGTGATTGGCTGGCACTGTCTGATCTTGTAGTATTAACTGATGAGGAAATATTGATGTGTTCACAGGGCAAGAAGAATGGTTTGTGGTTTACTGACACTGTCTGATCTTGTAGTACTAACTCATGAGGAAATATTGATTGTGCAAGGGGCGAGAAGAATGGTTTGTGATTGACTGACACTGTCTGATCTTGTAGTATTAACTCATGAGGAAATATTGATTGTGCAAGGGGCAAGAAGAATGGTTTGTGATTGACTGACACTGTCTGAATTTGTAGTATTAACTCATGAGGAAATATTGATTGTGCAAGGGGCAAGAAGAATGGTTTGTGATTGACTGACACTGTCTGATCTTGTAGTGTTAACTCATGAGGAAATATTGATGTGTTCACAGGGCAAGAAGAATGGTTTGTGTTTTACTGACACTGTCTGATCTTGTAGTGTTAAATCATGAGGAAATATTTATGTGTTCACAGGGCAAGAAGAATGGTTTGTGATTGACTGACACTGTCTGATCTTGTAGTATTAACTCATGAAGAATTGTTGATTGTGCAAGGGGCAAGAAGAATGGTTTGTGACTGACTGACACTGTCTGATCTTGTAGTATTAACTCATGAGGAAATATTGATTGTGCAAGGGGCAAGAAGAATGGTTTGTGATTGACTGACACTGTCTGATCTTGTAGTATTAACTCATGAGGAAATATTGATTGTGCAAGGGGCAAGAAGAATGGTTTGTGATTGACTGACACTGTCTGAATTTGTAGTATTAACTCATGAGGAAATATTGATTGTGCAAGGGGCAAGAAGAATGGTTTGTGATTGACTGACACTGTCTGATCTTGTAGTGTTAACTCATGAGGAAATATTGATGTGTTCACAGGGCAAGAAGAATGGTTTGTGTTTTACTGACACTGTCTGATCTTGTAGTGTTAAATCATGAGGAAATATTTATGTGTTCACAGGGCAAGAAGAATGGTTTGTGATTGACTGACACTGTCTGATCTTGTAGTATTAACTCATGAAGAATTGTTGATTGTGCAAGGGGCAAGAAGAATGGTTTGTGACTGACTGACACTGTCTGATCTTGTAGTATTAACTCATGAGGAAATATTGATTGTGCAAGGGGCATGAAGAATGGTTTGTGATTGACTGACACTGTCTGATCTTGTAGTGTTAACTCATGAGGAAATATTGATGTGTTCACAGGGCAAGAAGAATGGTTTGTGGTTTACTGACACTGTCTGATCTTGTAGTGTTAACTCATGAGGAAATATTGATGTGTTCACAGGGCAAGAAGAATGGTTTGTGATTGACTGACACTGTCTGATCTTGTAGTATTAACTCATGACGAAATATTCATGTGTTCACAGGGCAAGAAGAATGGTTTGTGGTTTACTGACACTGTCTGATCTTGTAGTATTAACTCATGAGGAAATATTAATGTGTTTACAGGGCAAGAACAATGGTTTGTGATTGGCTGACACTGTCTGATCTTGTAGTGTTAACTCATGAGGAAATATCGATGTGTTCACAGGGCAAGAAGAATGGTTTTTGATTGACTGACACTGTCTGATCTTGTAGTATTAACTCATGAGGAAATATTCATGTGCGCACAGGGCAAGAAGAATGGTTTGTGATTGGCTGACACTGTCTGATCTTGTAGTATTAACTCATGACGAAATATTCATGTGCGCACAGGGCAAGAAGAATGGTCTGTGATTGGCTGACACTGTCTGATCTTGTAGTATTAACTCATGGGGAAATATTGATGTGTTCACAGGGCAAGAAGAATGGTTTGTGATGGGCTGACACTGTCTGATCTTGTAGTATTAACTCATGAAGAATTATTGATGTGTTCACAGGGCAAGAAGAATGGTTTGTGATTGGCTGACACTGTCTGATCTTGTAGTATTAACTCATGAAGAATTATTGATGTGTTCACAGGGCAAGAAGAATGGTTTGTGATCGGCTGACACTGTCTGATCTTGTAGTATTAACTCATGAAGAATTATTGATGTGTTCACAGGGCAAGAATAATGGTTTGTGATTGGCTGACACTGTCTGATCTTGTAGTATTAACTCATGAGGAAATATTCATGTGCGCACAGGGCAAGAAGAATGGTTTGTGATTGGCTGACACTGTCTGATCTTGTAGTATTAACTCATGAGGAAATATTCATGTGCGCACAGGGCAAGAAGAATGGTTTGTGATTGGCTGACACTGTCTGATCTTGTAGTATTTACTCATAAGGAAATATTCATGTGCGCACAGGGTAAGAAGAATGGTTTGTGAGTGGCTGACATTGTCTGATCTTGTAGTATTAACTCATGAGGAAATATTCATGTGCGCACAGGGCAAGAAGAATGGTTTGTGATTGGCTGACACTGTCTGATCTTGTAGTATTAACTCATGAGGAAATATTCATGTGCGCACAGGGCAAGAAGAATGGTTTGTGATTGGCTGACACTGTCTGATCTTGTAGTATTAACTCATGAGGAAATATTCATGTGCGCACAGGGCAAGAAGAATGGTTTGTGATTGGCTGACACTGTCTGATCTTGTAGTATTAACTCATGAGGAAATATTCATGTGCGCACAGGGCAAGAAGAATGGTTTGTGATTGGCTGACACTGTCTGATCTTGTAGTATTAACTCATGACGAAATATTCATGTGCGCACAGGGCAAGAAGAATGGTTTGTGATTGGCTGACACTGTCTGATCTTGTAGTATTAACTCATGGGGAAATATTGATGTGTTCACAGGGCAAGAAGAATGGTTTGTGATGGGCTGACACTGTCTGATCTTGTAGTATTAACTCATGAAGAATTATTGATGTGTTCGCAGGGCAAGAAGAATGGTTTGTGATTGGCTGACACTGTCTGATCTTGTAGTATTAACTCATGAAGAATTATTGATGTGTTCACAGGGTAAGAAGAATGGTTTGTGATTGGCTGACACTGTCTGATCTTTTAGTATTAACTCATGAAGAATTATTGATGTGTTCACAGGGCAAGAAGAATGGTTTGTGATTGGCTGACACTGTCTGATCTTGTGGTATTAACTCATGAGGAAATATTCATGTGCGCACAGGGCAAGAAGAATGGTTTGTGATTGGCTGACACTGTCTGATCTTGTAGTATTAACTCATGAGGAAATATTCATGTGTGCACAGGGCAAGAAGAATGGTTTGTGATTGGCTGACACTGTCTGATCTTGTAGTATTAACTCATGAAGAATTATTGATGTGTTCACAGGGCAAGAAGAATGGTTTGTGATTGGCTGACACTGTCTGATCTTTTAGTATTAACTCATGAAGAATTATTTATGTGTTCACAGGGCAAGAAGAATGGTTTGTGATTGGCTTACACTGTCTGATCTTGTAGTATTAACTCATGAAGAATTATTGATGTGTTCACAGGGCAAGAAGAATGGTTTGTGATTGGCTGACACTGTCTGATCTTGTAGTATTAACTCATGAGGAAATATTCATGTGCGCACAGGGCAAGAAGAATGGTTTGTGATTGGCTGACACTGTCTGATCTTGTAGTATTAACTCATGAGGAAATATTCATGTGCGCACAGGGCAAGAAGAATGGTTTGTGATTGGCTGACACTGTCTGATCTTGTAGTATTAACTCATGAGGAAATATTCATGTGTGCACAGGGCAAGAAGAATGGTTTGTGATTGGCTGACACTGTCTGATCCCTTAGTATTAACTCATGAAGAATTATTGATCTGTTCACAGGGCAAGAAGAATGGTTTGTGATTGGCTGACCCTGTCTGATCTTGCAGTATTAACTCATGAAGAATTATTGATTGTGCAAGGGGCAAGAAGAATGGTTTGTGATTGGCTGACACTGTCTGATCTTGTAGTATTAACTGATGAGGAAATATTGATGTGTTCACAGGGCAAGAAGAATGGTTTGTGGTTTACTGACACTGTCTGATCTTGTAGTATTAACCCATGAGGAAATATTGATTGTGCAAGGGGCGAGAAGAATGGTTTGTGATTGACTGACACTGTCTGATCTTGTAGTATTAACTCATGAGGAAATATTGATTGTGCAAGGGGCGAGAAGAATGGTTTGTGATTGACTGACACTGTCTGATCTTGTAGTATTAACTCATGAGGAAATATTGATGGTGCAAGGGGCAAGAAGAATGGTTTGTGATTGACTGACACTGTCTGAATTTGTAGTATTAACTCATGAGGAAATATTGATTGTGCAAGGGGCAAGAAGAATGGTTTGTGATTGACTGACACTGTCTGATCTTGTAGTGTTAACTCATGAGGAAATATTGATGTGTTCACAGGGCAAGAAGAATGGTTTGTGTTTTACTGACACTGTCTGATCTTGTAGTGTTAAATCATGAGGAAATATTGATGTGTTCACAGGGCAAGAAGAATGGTTTGTGATTGACTGACACTGTCTGATCTTGTAGTATTAACTCATGAAGAATTATTGATTGTGCAAGGGGCAAGAAGAATGGTTTGTGACTGACTGACACTGTCTGATCTTGTAGTATTAACTCATGAGGAAATATTGATTGTGCAAGGGGCATGAAGAATGGTTTGTGATTGACTGACACTGTCTGATCTTGTAGTGTTAACTCATGAGGAAATATTGATGTGTTCACAGGGCAAGAAGAATGGTTTGTGGTTTACTGACACTGTCTGATCTTGTAGTGTTAACTCATGAGGAAATATTGATGTGTTCACAGGGCAAGAAGAATGGTTTGTGATTGACTGACACTGTCTGATCTTGTAGTATTAACTCATGACGAAATATTCATGTGTTCACAGGGCAAGAAGAATGGTTTGTGGTTTACTGACACTGTCTGATCTTGTAGTATTAACTCATGAGGAAATATTAATGTGTTTACAGGGCAAGAAGAATGGTTTGTGATTGGCTGACACTGTCTGATCTTGTAGTGTTAACTCATGAGGAAATATTGATGTGTTCACAGGGCAAGAAGAATGGTTTGTGATTGACTGACACTGTCTGATCTTGTAGTATTAACTCATGAGGAAATATTGATGTGTTCACAGGGCAAGAAGAATGGTTTGTGATTGACTGACACTGTCTGATCTTGTAGTATTAACTCATGAGGAAATATTCATGTGCGCACAGGGCAAGAAGAATGGTTTGTGATTGGCTGACACTGTCTGATCTTGTAGTATTAACTCATGAAGAATTAATGATGTGTTCGCAGGGCAAGAAGAATGGTTTGTGATTGGCTGACACTGTCTGATCTTGTAGTATTAACTCATGAAGAATTATTGATGTGTTCACAGGGCAAGAAGAATGGTTTGTGATTGGCTGACACTGTCTGATCTTTTAGTATTAACTCATGAAGAATTATTGATGTGTTCACAGGGCAAGAAGAATGGTTTGTGATTGGCTTACACTGTCTGATATTGTAGTATTAACTCATGAAGAATTATTGATGTGTTCACAGGGCAAGAAGAATGGTTTGTGATTGGCTGACACTGTCTGATCTTGTAGTATTAACTCATGAGGAAATATTCATGTGCGCACAGGGCAAGAAGAATGGTTTGTGATTGGCTGACACTGTCTGATCTTGTAGTATTAACTCATGAGGAAATATTCATGTGCGCACAGGGCAAGAAGAATGGTTTGTGATTGGCTGACACTGTCTGATCTTGTAGTATTAACTCATGAGGAAATATTCATGTGTGCACAGGGCAAGAAGAATGGTTTGTGATTGGCTGACACTGTCTGATCCCTTAGTATTAACTCATGAAGAATTATTGATCTGTTCACAGGGCAAGAAGAATGGTTTGTGATTGGCTGACCCTGTCTGATCTTGCAGTATTAACTCATGAAGAATTATTGATTGTGCAAGGGGCAAGAAGAATGGTTTGTGGTTTACTGACACTGTCTGATCTTGTAGTACTAACTCATGAGGAAATATTGATTGTGCAAGGGGCGAGAAGAATGGTTTGTGATTGACTGACACTGTCTGAATTTGTAGTATTAACTCATGAGGAAATATTGATTGTGCAAGGGGCAAGAAGAATGGTTTGTGATTGACTGACACTGTCTGATCTTGTAGTGTTAACTCATGAGGAAATATTGATGTGTTCACAGGGCAAGAAGAATGGTTTGTGTTTTACTGACACTGTCTGATCTTGTAGTGTTAAATCATGAGGAAATATTTATGTGTTCACAGGGCAAGAAGAATGGTTTGTGATTGACTGACACTGTCTGATCTTGTAGTATTAACTCATGAAGAATTGTTGATTGTGCAAGGGGCAAGAAGAATGGTTTGTGACTGACTGACACTGTCTGATCTTGTAGTATTAACTCATGAGGAAATATTGATTGTGCAAGGGGCAAGAAGAATGGTTTGTGATTGACTGACACTGTCTGATCTTGTAGTGTTAACTCATGAGGAAATATTGATGTGTTCAGAGGGCAAGAAGAATGGTTTGTGGTTTACTGACACTGTCTGATCTTGTAGTGTTAACTCATGAGGAAATATTGATGTGTTCACAGGGCAAGAAGAATGGTTTGTGATTGACTGACACTGTCTGATCTTGTAGTATTAACTCATGACGAAATATTCATGTGTTCACAGGGCAAGAAGAATGGTTTGTGATTGGCTGACACTGTCTGATCTTGTAGTGTTAACTCATGAGGAAATATCGATGTGTTCACAGGGCAAGAAGAATGGTTTGTGATTGACTGACACTGTCTGATCTTGTAGTATTAACTCATGAGGAAATATTCATGTGCGCACAGGGCAAGAAGAATGGTTTGTGATTGGCTGACACTGTCTGATCTTGTAGTATTAACTCATGACGAAATATTCATGTGCGCACAGGGCAAGAAGAATGGTCTGTGATTGGCTGACACTGTCTGATCTTGTAGTATTAACTCATGGGGAAATATTGATGTGTTCACAGGGCAAGAAGAATGGTTTGTGATGGGCTGACACTGTCTGATCTTGTAGTATTAACTCATGAAGAATTATTGATGTGTTCACAGGGCAAGAAGAATGGTTTGTGATTGGCTGACACTGTCTGATCTTGTAGTATTAACTCATGAAGAATTATTGATGTGTTCACAGGGCAAGAAGAATGGTTTGTGATTGGCTGACACTGTCTGATCTTGTAGTATTAACTCATGTCGAAATATTCATGTGCGCACAGGGCAAGAAGAATGGTTTGTGATTGGCTGACACTGTCTGATCTTGTAGTATTAACTCATGGGGAAATATTGATGTGTTCACAGGGCAAGAGAATGGTTTGTGATTGGCTGACACTGTCTGATCTTGTAGTATTAACTCATGAAGAATTATTGATGTGTTCACAGGGCAAGAAGAATGGTTTGTGATTGGCTGACACTGTCTGATCTTGTAGTATTAACTCATGAAGAATTATTGATGTGTTCACAGGGCAAGAAGAAAGGTTTGTGATTGGCTGACACTGTCTGATCTTGTAGTATTAACTCATGAAGAATTATTGATGTGTTCACAGGGCAAGAAGAATGGTTTGTGATTGGCTGACACTGTCTGATCTTGTAGTATTAACTCATGAAGAATTATTGATGTGTTCACAGGGCAAGAAGAATGGTTTGTGATTGGCTGACACTGTCTGATCTTTTAGTATTAACTCATGAAGAATTATTGATGTGTTCACAGGGCAAGAAGAATGGTTTGTGATTGGCTGACACTGTCTGATCTTGTAGTATTAACTCATGAGGAAATATTCATGTGCGCACAGGGCAAGAAGAATGGTTTGTGATTGGCTGACACTGTCTGATCTTGTAGTATTAACTCATGAGGAAATATTCATGTGCGCAAAGGACAAGAAGAATGGTTTGTGATTGGCTGACACTGTCTGATCTTGTAGTATTAACTCATGAGGAAATATTCATGTGCGCACAGGGCAAGAAGAATGGTTTGTGATTGACTGACACTGTCTGATCTTGTAGTATTAACTCATGACGAAATATTCATGTGCGCACAGGGCAAGAAGAATGGTTTGTGATTGGCTGACACTGTCTGATCTTGTAGTATTAACTCATGGGGAAATATTGATGTGTTCACAGGGCAAGAAGAATGGTTTGTGATGGGCTGACACTGTCTGATCTTGTAGTATTAACTCATGACGAAATATTCATGTGCGCACAGGGCAAGAAGAATGGTCTGTGATTGGCTGACACTGTCTGATCTTGTAGTATTAACTCATGACGAAATATTCATGTGCGCACAGGGCAAGAAGAATGGTTTGTGATTGGCTGACACTGTCTGATCTTGTAGTATTAACTCATGAAGAATTATTGATGTGTTCACAGGGCAAGAAGAATGGTTTGTGATTGGCTGACACTGTCTGATCTTTTAGTATTAACTCATGAAGAATTATTGATGTGTTCACAGGGCAAGAAGAATGGTTTGTGATTGGCTGACACTGTCTGATCTTGTAGTATTAACTCATGAGGAAATATTCATGTGCGCACAGGGCAAGAAGAATGGTTTGTGATTGGCTGACACTGTCTGATCTTGTAGTATTAACTCATGAGGAAATATTCATGTGTGCACAGGGCAAGAAGAATGGTTTGTGATTGGCTGACACTGTCTGATCTTGTAGTATTAACTCATGAAGAATTATTGATGTGTTCACAGGGCAAGAAGAATGGTTTGTGATTGGCTGACACTGTCTGATCTTTTAGTATTAACTCATGAAGAATTATTTATGTGTTCACAGGGAAAGAAGAATGGTTTGTGATTGGCTGACCCTGTCTGATCTTGTAGTATTAACTCATGAAGAATTATTGATGTGTTCACAGGGCAAGAAGAATGGTTTGTGATTGGCTGACACTGTCTGATCTTTTAGTATTAACTCATGAAGAATTATTGATGTGTTCACAGGGCAAGAAGAATGGTTTGTGATTGGCTGACACTGTCTGATCTTGTAGTATTAACTCATGAAGAATTATTGATGTGTTCACAGGGCAAGAAGAATGGTTTGTGATTGGCTGACACTGTCTGATCTTGTAGTATTAACTCATGAAGAATTATTGATGTGTTCACAGGGCAAGAAGAATGGTTTGTGATTGGCTGACACTGTCTGATCTTTTAGTATTAACTCATGAAGAATTATTGATGTGTTCACAGGGCAAGAAGAATGGTTTGTGATTGACTGACACTGTCTGATCTTGTAGTATTAACTCATGACGAAATATTCATGTGTTCACAGGGCAAGAAGAATGGTTTGTGGTTTACTGACACTGTCTGATCTTGTAGTATTAACTCATGAGGAAATATTAATGTGTTTACAGGGCAAGAACAATGGTTTGTGATTGGCTGACACTGTCTGATCTTGTAGTGTTAACTCATGAGGAAATATCGATGTGTTCACAGGGCAAGAAGAATGGTTTTTGATTGACTGACACTGTCTGATCTTGTAGTATTAACTCATGAGGAAATATTCATGTGCGCACAGGGCAAGAAGAATGGTTTGTGATTGGCTGACACTGTCTGATCTTGTAGTATTAACTCATGACGAAATATTCATGTGCGCACAGGGCAAGAAGAATGGTCTGTGATTGGCTGACACTGTCTGATCTTGTAGTATTAACTCATGGGGAAATATTGATGTGTTCACAGGGCAAGAAGAATGGTTTGTGATGGGCTGACACTGTCTGATCTTGTAGTATTAACTCATGAAGAATTATTGATGTGTTCACAGGGCAAGAAGAATGGTTTGTGATTGGCTGACACTGTCTGATCTTGTAGTATTAACTCATGAAGAATTATTGATGTGTTCACAGGGCAAGAAGAATGGTTTGTGATCGGCTGACACTGTCTGATCTTGTAGTATTAACTCATGAAGAATTATTGATGTGTTCACAGGGCAAGAATAATGGTTTGTGATTGGCTGACACTGTCTGATCTTGTAGTATTAACTCATGAGGAAATATTCATGTGCGCACAGGGCAAGAAGAATGGTTTGTGATTGGCTGACACTGTCTGATCTTGTAGTATTAACTCATGAGGAAATATTCATGTGCGCACAGGGCAAGAAGAATGGTTTGTGATTGGCTGACACTGTCTGATCTTGTAGTATTTACTCATAAGGAAATATTCATGTGCGCACAGGGTAAGAAGAATGGTTTGTGAGTGGCTGACATTGTCTGATCTTGTAGTATTAACTCATGAGGAAATATTCATGTGCGCACAGGGCAAGAAGAATGGTTTGTGATTGGCTGACACTGTCTGATCTTGTAGTATTAACTCATGAGGAAATATTCATGTGCGCACAGGGCAAGAAGAATGGTTTGTGATTGGCTGACACTGTCTGATCTTGTAGTATTAACTCATGAGGAAATATTCATGTGCGCACAGGGCAAGAAGAATGGTTTGTGATTGGCTGACACTGTCTGATCTTGTAGTATTAACTCATGAGGAAATATTCATGTGCGCACAGGGCAAGAAGAATGGTTTGTGATTGGCTGACACTGTCTGATCTTGTAGTATTAACTCATGACGAAATATTCATGTGCGCACAGGGCAAGAAGAATGGTTTGTGATTGGCTGACACTGTCTGATCTTGTAGTATTAACTCATGGGGAAATATTGATGTGTTCACAGGGCAAGAAGAATGGTTTGTGATGGGCTGACACTGTCTGATCTTGTAGTATTAACTCATGAAGAATTATTGATGTGTTCGCAGGGCAAGAAGAATGGTTTGTGATTGGCTGACACTGTCTGATCTTGTAGTATTAACTCATGAAGAATTATTGATGTGTTCACAGGGTAAGAAGAATGGTTTGTGATTGGCTGACACTGTCTGATCTTTTAGTATTAACTCATGAAGAATTATTGATGTGTTCACAGGGCAAGAAGAATGGTTTGTGATTGGCTGACACTGTCTGATCTTGTGGTATTAACTCATGAGGAAATATTCATGTGCGCACAGGGCAAGAAGAATGGTTTGTGATTGGCTGACACTGTCTGATCTTGTAGTATTAACTCATGAGGAAATATTCATGTGTGCACAGGGCAAGAAGAATGGTTTGTGATTGGCTGACACTGTCTGATCTTGTAGTATTAACTCATGAAGAATTATTGATGTGTTCACAGGGCAAGAAGAATGGTTTGTGATTGGCTGACACTGTCTGATCTTTTAGCATTAACTCATGAAGAATTATTTATGTGTTCACAGGGCAAGAAGAATGGTTTGTGATTGGCTTACACTGTCTGATCTTGTAGTATTAACTCATGAAGAATTATTGATGTGTTCACAGGGCAAGAAGAATGGTTTGTGATTGGCTGACACTGTCTGATCTTGTAGTATTAACTCATGAGGAAATATTCATGTGCGCACAGGGCAAGAAGAATGGTTTGTGATTGGCTGACACTGTCTGATCTTGTAGTATTAACTCATGAGGAAATATTCATGTGCGCACAGGGCAAGAAGAATGGTTTGTGATTGGCTGACACTGTCTGATCTTGTAGTATTAACTCATGAGGAAATATTCATGTGTGCACAGGGCAAGAAGAATGGTTTGTGATTGGCTGACACTGTCTGATCCCTTAGTATTAACTCATGAAGAATTATTGATCTGTTCACAGGGCAAGAAGAATGGTTTGTGATTGGCTGACCCTGTCTGATCTTGCAGTATTAACTCATGAAGAATTATTGATTGTGCAAGGGGCAAGAAGAATGGTTTGTGATTGGCTGACACTGTCTGATCTTGTAGTATTAACTGATGAGGAAATATTGATGTGTTCACAGGGCAAGAAGAATGGTTTGTGGTTTACTGACACTGTCTGATCTTGTAGTATTAACCCATGAGGAAATATTGATTGTGCAAGGGGCGAGAAGAATGGTTTGTGATTGACTGACACTGTCTGATCTTGTAGTATTAACTCATGAGGAAATATTGATTGTGCAAGGGGCGAGAAGAATGGTTTGTGATTGACTGACACTGTCTGATCTTGTAGTATTAACTCATGAGGAAATATTGATGGTGCAAGGGGCAAGAAGAATGGTTTGTGATTGACTGACACTGTCTGAATTTGTAGTATTAACTCATGAGGAAATATTGATTGTGCAAGGGGCAAGAAGAATGGTTTGTGATTGACTGACACTGTCTGATCTTGTAGTGTTAACTCATGAGGAAATATTGATGTGTTCACAGGGCAAGAAGAATGGTTTGTGTTTTACTGACACTGTCTGATCTTGTAGTGTTAAATCATGAGGAAATATTGATGTGTTCACAGGGCAAGAAGAATGGTTTGTGATTGACTGACACTGTCTGATCTTGTAGTATTAACTCATGAAGAATTATTGATTGTGCAAGGGGCAAGAAGAATGGTTTGTGACTGACTGACACTGTCTGATCTTGTAGTATTAACTCATGAGGAAATATTGATTGTGCAAGGGGCATGAAGAATGGTTTGTGATTGACTGACACTGTCTGATCTTGTAGTGTTAACTCATGAGGAAATATTGATGTGTTCACAGGGCAAGAAGAATGGTTTGTGGTTTACTGACACTGTCTGATCTTGTAGTGTTAACTCATGAGGAAATATTGATGTGTTCACAGGGCAAGAAGAATGGTTTGTGATTGACTGACACTGTCTGATCTTGTAGTATTAACTCATGACGAAATATTCATGTGTTCACAGGGCAAGAAGAATGGTTTGTGGTTTACTGACACTGTCTGATCTTGTAGTATTAACTCATGAGGAAATATTAATGTGTTTACAGGGCAAGAAGAATGGTTTGTGATTGGCTGACACTGTCTGATCTTGTAGTGTTAACTCATGAGGAAATATTGATGTGTTCACAGGGCAAGAAGAATGGTTTGTGATTGACTGACACTGTCTGATCTTGTAGTATTAACTCATGAGGAAATATTGATGTGTTCACAGGGCAAGAAGAATGGTTTGTGATTGACTGACACTGTCTGATCTTGTAGTATTAACTCATGAGGAAATATTCATGTGCGCACAGGGCAAGAAGAATGGTTTGTGATTGGCTGACACTGTCTGATCTTGTAGTATTAACTCATGAAGAATTAATGATGTGTTCGCAGGGCAAGAAGAATGGTTTGTGATTGGCTGACACTGTCTGATCTTGTAGTATTAACTCATGAAGAATTATTGATGTGTTCACAGGGCAAGAAGAATGGTTTGTGATTGGCTGACACTGTCTGATCTTTTAGTATTAACGCATGAAGAATTATTGATGTGTTCACAGGGCAAGAAGAATGGTTTGTGATTGGCTTACACTGTCTGATATTGTAGTATTAACTCATGAAGAATTATTGATGTGTTCACAGGGCAAGAAGAATGGTTTGTGATTGGCTGACACTGTCTGATCTTGTAGTATTAACTCATGAGGAAATATTCATGTGCGCACAGGGCAAGAAGAATGGTTTGTGATTGGCTGACACTGTCTGATCTTGTAGTATTAACTCATGAGGAAATATTCATGTGCGCACAGGGCAAGAAGAATGGTTTGTGATTGGCTGACACTGTCTGATCTTGTAGTATTAACTCATGAGGAAATATTCATGTGTGCACAGGGCAAGAAGAATGGTTTGTGATTGGCTGACACTGTCTGATCCCTTAGTATTAACTCATGAAGAATTATTGATCTGTTCACAGGGCAAGAAGAATGGTTTGTGATTGGCTGACCCTGTCTGATCTTGCAGTATTAACTCATGAAGAATTATTGATTGTGCAAGGGGCAAGAAGAATGGTTTGTGGTTTACTGACACTGTCTGATCTTGTAGTACTAACTCATGAGGAAATATTGATTGTGCAAGGGGCGAGAAGAATGGTTTGTGATTGACTGACACTGTCTGAATTTGTAGTATTAACTCATGAGGAAATATTGATTGTGCAAGGGGCAAGAAGAATGGTTTGTGATTGACTGACACTGTCTGATCTTGTAGTGTTAACTCATGAGGAAATATTGATGTGTTCACAGGGCAAGAAGAATGGTTTGTGTTTTACTGACACTGTCTGATCTTGTAGTGTTAAATCATGAGGAAATATTTATGTGTTCACAGGGCAAGAAGAATGGTTTGTGATTGACTGACACTGTCTGATCTTGTAGTATTAACTCATGAAGAATTGTTGATTGTGCAAGGGGCAAGAAGAATGGTTTGTGACTGACTGACACTGTCTGATCTTGTAGTATTAACTCATGAGGAAATATTGATTGTGCAAGGGGCAAGAAGAATGGTTTGTGATTGACTGACACTGTCTGATCTTGTAGTGTTAACTCATGAGGAAATATTGATGTGTTCAGAGGGCAAGAAGAATGGTTTGTGGTTTACTGACACTGTCTGATCTTGTAGTGTTAACTCATGAGGAAATATTGATGTGTTCACAGGGCAAGAAGAATGGTTTGTGATTGACTGACACTGTCTGATCTTGTAGTATTAACTCATGACGAAATATTCATGTGTTCACAGGGCAAGAAGAATGGTTTGTGATTGGCTGACACTGTCTGATCTTGTAGTGTTAACTCATGAGGAAATATCGATGTGTTCACAGGGCAAGAAGAATGGTTTGTGATTGACTGACACTGTCTGATCTTGTAGTATTAACTCATGAGGAAATATTCATGTGCGCACAGGGCAAGAAGAATGGTTTGTGATTGGCTGACACTGTCTGATCTTGTAGTATTAACTCATGACGAAATATTCATGTGCGCACAGGGCAAGAAGAATGGTCTGTGATTGGCTGACACTGTCTGATCTTGTAGTATTAACTCATGGGGAAATATTGATGTGTTCACAGGGCAAGAAGAATGGTTTGTGATGGGCTGACACTGTCTGATCTTGTAGTATTAACTCATGAAGAATTATTGATGTGTTCACAGGGCAAGAAGAATGGTTTGTGATTGGCTGACACTGTCTGATCTTGTAGTATTAACTCATGAAGAATTATTGATGTGTTCACAGGGCAAGAAGAATGGTTTGTGATTGGCTGACACTGTCTGATCTTGTAGTATTAACTCATGTCGAAATATTCATGTGCGCACAGGGCAAGAAGAATGGTTTGTGATTGGCTGACACTGTCTGATCTTGTAGTATTAACTCATGGGGAAATATTGATGTGTTCACAGGGCAAGAGAATGGTTTGTGATTGGCTGACACTGTCTGATCTTGTAGTATTAACTCATGAAGAATTATTGATGTGTTCACAGGGCAAGAAGAATGGTTTGTGATTGGCTGACACTGTCTGAACTTGTAGTATTAACTCATGAAGAATTATTGATGTGTTCACAGGGCAAGAAGAAAGGTTTGTGATTGGCTGACACTGTCTGATCTTGTAGTATTAACTCATGAAGAATTATTGATGTGTTCACAGGGCAAGAAGAATGGTTTGTGATTGGCTGACACTGTCTGATCTTGTAGTATTAACTCATGAAGAATTATTGATGTGTTCACAGGGCAAGAAGAATGGTTTGTGATTGGCTGACACTGTCTGATCTTTTAGTATTAACTCATGAAGAATTATTGATGTGTTCACAGGGCAAGAAGAATGGTTTGTGATTGGCTGACACTGTCTGATCTTGTAGTATTAACTCATGAGGAAATATTCATGTGCGCACAGGGCAAGAAGAATGGTTTGTGATTGGCTGACACTGTCTGATCTTGTAGTATTAACTCATGAGGAAATATTCATGTGCGCAAAGGACAAGAAGAATGGTTTGTGATTGGCTGACACTGTCTGATCTTGTAGTATTAACTCATGAGGAAATATTCATGTGCGCACAGGGCAAGAAGAATGGTTTGTGATTGACTGACACTGTCTGATCTTGTAGTATTAACTCATGACGAAATATTCATGTGCGCACAGGGCAAGAAGAATGGTTTGTGATTGGCTGACACTGTCTGATCTTGTAGTATTAACTCATGGGGAAATATTGATGTGTTCACAGGGCAAGAAGAATGGTTTGTGATGGGCTGACACTGTCTGATCTTGTAGTATTAACTCATGACGAAATATTCATGTGCGCACAGGGCAAGAAGAATGGTCTGTGATTGGCTGACACTGTCTGATCTTGTAGTATTAACTCATGACGAAATATTCATGTGCGCACAGGGCAAGAAGAATGGTTTGTGATTGGCTGACACTGTCTGATCTTGTAGTATTAACTCATGAAGAATTATTGATGTGTTCACAGGGCAAGAAGAATGGTTTGTGATTGGCTGACACTGTCTGATCTTTTAGTATTAACTCATGAAGAATTATTGATGTGTTCACAGGGCAAGAAGAATGGTTTGTGATTGGCTGACACTGTCTGATCTTGTAGTATTAACTCATGAGGAAATATTCATGTGCGCACAGGGCAAGAAGAATGGTTTGTGATTGGCTGACACTGTCTGATCTTGTAGTATTAACTCATGAGGAAATATTCATGTGTGCACAGGGCAAGAAGAATGGTTTGTGATTGGCTGACACTGTCTGATCTTGTAGTATTAACTCATGAAGAATTATTGATGTGTTCACAGGGCAAGAAGAATGGTTTGTGATTGGCTGACACTGTCTGATCTTTTAGTATTAACTCATGAAGAATTATTTATGTGTTCACAGGGAAAGAAGAATGGTTTGTGATTGGCTGACCCTGTCTGATCTTGTAGTATTAACTCATGAAGAATTATTGATGTGTTCACAGGGCAAGAAGAATGGTTTGTGATTGGCTGACACTGTCTGATCTTTTAGTATTAACTCATGAAGAATTATTGATGTGTTCACAGGGCAAGAAGAATGGTTTGTGATTGGCTGACACTGTCTGATCTTGTAGTATTAACTCATGAAGAATTATTGATGTGTTCACAGGGCAAGAAGAATGGTTTGTGATTGGCTGACACTGTCTGATCTTGTAGTATTAACTCATGAAGAATTATTGATGTGTTCACAGGGCAAGAAGAATGGTTTGTGATTGGCTGACACTGTCTGATCTTTTAGTATTAACTCATGAAGAATTATTGATGTGTTCACAGGGCAAGAAGAATGGTTTGTGATTGGCTGACCCTGTCTGATCTTGTAGTATTAACTCATGAGGAAATATTCATGTGTGCACAGGGCAAGAAGAATGGTTTGTGATTGGCTGACACTGTCTGATCCCTTAGTATTAACTCATGAAGAATTATTGATCTGTTCACAGGGCAAGAAGAATGGTTTGTGATTGGCTGACCCTGTCTGATCTTGCAGTATTAACTCATGAAGAATTATTGATTGTGCAAGGGGCAAGAAGAATGGTTTGTGATTGGCTGACACTGTCTGATCTTGTAGTATTAACTGATGAGGAAATATTGATGTGTTCACAGGGCAAGAAGAATGGTTTTTGGTTTACTGACACTGTCTGATCTTGTAGTATTAACCCATGAGGAAATATTGATTGTGCAAGGGGCGAGAAGAATGGTTTGTGATTGACTGACACTGTCTGATCTTGTAGTATTAACTCATGAGGAAATATTGATTGTGCAAGGGGCAAGAAGAATGGTTTGTGATTGACTGACACTGTCTGAATTTGTAGTATTAACTCATGACGAAATATTGATTGTGCAAGGGGCAAGAAGAATGGTTTGTGATTGACTGACACTGTCTGTATTTGTAGTATTAACTCATGAGGAAATATTGATTGTGCAAGGGGCAAGAAGAATGGTTTGTGATTGACTGACACTGTCTGATCTTGTAGTGTTAAATCATGAGGAAATATTTATGTGTTCACAGGGCAAGAAGAATGGTTTGTGATTGACTGACACTGTCTGTATTTGTAGTATTAACTCATGAGGAAATATTGATTGTGCAAGGGGCAAGAAGAATGGTTTGTGATTGACTGACACTGTCTGATCTTGTAGTGTTAAATCATGAGGAAATATTTATGTGTTCACAGGGCAAGAAGAATGGTTTGTGATTGATTGACACCGTCTGATCTTGTAGTATTAACTCATGAAGAATTGTTGATTGTGCAATGGGCAAGAAGAATGGTTTGTGACTGACTGACACTGTCTGATCTTGTAGTATTAACTCATGAGGAAATATTGATGTGTTCACAGGGCAAGAAGAATGGTTTGTGGTTTACTGACACTGTCTGATCTTGTAGTGTTAACTCATGAGGAAATATTGATGTGTTCACAGGGCAAGAAGAATGGTTTGTGATTGACTGACACTGTCTGATCTTGTAGTATTAACTCATGACGAAATATTCATGTGCGCACAGGGCAAGAAGAATGGTCTGTGATTGGCTGACACTGTCTGATCTTGTAGTATTAACTCATGGGGAAATATTGATGTGTTCACAGGGCAAGAAGAATGGTTTGTGATGGGCTGACACTGTCGGATCTTGTAGTATTAAGTCATGAAGAATTATTGATGTGTTCACAGGGCAAGAAGAATGGTTTGTGATTGGCTGACACTGTCTGATCTTGTAGTATTAACTCATGAAGAATTATTGATGTGTTCACAGGGCAAGAAGAATGGTTTGTGATTGGCTGACACTGTCTGATCTTGTAGTATTAACTCATGAGGAAATATTCATGTGCGCACAGGGCAAGAAGAATGGTTTGTGATTGACTGACACTGTCTGATCTTGTAGTATTAACTCATGACGAAATATTCATGTGTTCACAGGGCAAGAAGAATGGTTTGTGATTGACTGACACTGTCTGATCTTGTAGTATTAACTCATGACGAAATATTCATGTGCGCACAGGGCAAGAAGAATGGTTCGTGATTGGCTGACACTGTCTGATCTTGTAGTATTAACTCATGGGGAAATATTGATGTGTTCACAGGGCAAGAAGAATGGTTTGTGATTGGCTGACACTGTCTGATCTTGTAGTATTAACTCATGAAGAATTATTGATGTGTTCACAGGGCAAGAAGAATGGTTTGTGATTGGCTGACACTGTCTGATCTTGTAGTATTAACTCATGAAGAATTATTGATGTGTTCACAGGGCAAGAAGAATGGTTTGTGATTGGCTGACACTGTCTGATCTTTTAGTATTAACTCATGAAGAATTATTGATGTGTTCACAGGGCAAGAAGAATGGTTTGTGATTGGCTGACACTGTCTGATCTTGTAGTATTAACTCATGAGGAAATATTCATGTGCGCACAGGGCAAGAAGAATGGTTTGTGATTGGCTGACACTGTCTGATCTTGTAGTATTAACTCATGAGGAAATATTCATGTGCGCAAAGGACAAGAAGAATGGTTTGTGATTGGCTGACACTGTCTGATCTTGTAGTATTAACTCATGAGGAAATATTCATGTGCGCACAGGGCAAGAAGAATGGTTTGTGATTGGCTGACACTGTCTGATCTTGTAGTATTAACTCATTACGAAATATTCATGTGCGCACAGGGCAAGAAGAATGGTTTGTGATTGGCTGACACTGTCTGATCTTGTAGTATTAACTCATGGGGAAATATTGATGTGTTCACAGGGCAAGAAGAATGGTTTGTGATGGGCTGACACTGTCTGATCTTGTAGTATTAACTCATGACGAAATATTCATGTGCGCACAGGGCAAGAAGAATGGTCTGTGATTGGCTGACACTGTCTGATCTTGTAGTATTAACTCATGACGAAATATTCATGTGCGCACAGGGCAAGAAGAATGGTTTGTGATTGGCTGACACTGTCTGATCTTGTAGTATTAACTCATGAAGAATTATTGATGTGTTCACAGGGCAAGAAGAATGGTTTGTGATTGGGTGACACTGTCTGATCTTTTAGTATTAACTCATGAAGAATTATTGATGTGTTCACAGGGCAAGAAGAATGGTTTGTGATTGGCTGACACTGTCTGATCTTGTAGTATTAACTCATGAGGAAATATTCATGTGCGCACAGGGCAAGAAGAATGGTTTGTGATTGGCTGACACTGTCTGATCTTGTAGTATTAACTCATGAGGAAATATTCATGTGTGCACAGGGCAAGAAGAATGGTTTGTGATTGGCTGACGCTGTCTGATCTTTTAGTATTAACTCATGAAGAATTATTTATGTGTTCACAGGGCAAGAAGAATGGTTTGTGATTGGCTTACACTGTCTGATCTTGTAGTATTAACTCATGAAGAATTATTGATGTGTTCACAGGGCAAGAAGAATGGTTTGTGATTGGCTGACACTGTCTGATCTTGTAGTATTAACTCATGAGGAAATATTCATGTGCGCACAGGGCAAGAAGAATGGTTTGTGATTGGCTGACACTGTCTGATCTTGTAGTATTAACTCATTAGGAAATATTCATGTGCGCACAGGGCAAGAAGAATGGTTTGTGATTGGCTGACACTGTCTGATCTTGTAGTATTAACTCATGAGGAAATATTCATGTGTGCACAGGGCAAGAAGAATGGTTTGTGATTGGCTGACACTGTCTGATCCCTTAGTATTAACTCATGAAGAATTATTGATCTGTTCACAGGGCAAGAAGAATGGTTTGTGATTGGCTGACCCTGTCTGATCTTGCAGTATTAACTCATGAAGAATTATTGATTGTGCAAGGGGCAAGAAGAATGGTTTGTGATTGGCTGACACTGTCTGATCTTGTAGTATTAAGTGATGAGGAAATATTGATGTGTTCACAGGGCAAGAAGAATGGTTTTTGGTTTACTGACACTGTCTGATCTTGTAGTATTAACCCATGAGGAAATATTGATTGTGCAAGGGGCGAGAAGAATATTTTGTGATTGACTGACACTGTCTGATCTTGTAGTATTAACTCATGAGGAAATATTGATTGTGCAAGGGGCAAGAAGAATGGTTTGTGATTGACTGACACTGTCTGAATTTGTAGTATTAACTCATGAGGAAATATTGATTGTGCAAGGGGCAAGAAGAATGGTTTGTGATTGACTGACACTGTCTGTATTTGTAGTATTAACTCATGAGGAAATATTGATTGTGCAAGGGGCAAGAAGAATGGTTTGTGATTGACTGACACTGTCTGATCTTGTAGTGTTAACTCATGAGGAAATATTGATGTGTTCACAGGGCAAGAAGAATGGTTTGTGTTTTACTGACACTGTCTGATCTTGTAGTGTTAAATCATGAGGAAATATTTATGTGTTCACAGGGCAAGAAGAATGGTTTGTGATTGATTGACACTGTCTGATCTTGTAGTATTAACTCATGAAGAATTGTTGATTGTGCAAGGGGCAAGAAGAATGGTTTGTGACTGACTGACACTGTCTGATCTTGTAGTATTAACTCATGAGGAAATATTGATGTGTTCACAGGGCAAGAAGAATGGTTTGTGGTTTACTGACACTGTCTGATCTTGTAGTGTTAACTCATGAGGAAATATTGATGTGTTCACAGGGCAAGAAGAATGGTTTGTGATTGACTGACACTGTCTGATCTTGTAGTATTAACTCATGACGAAATATTCATGTGTTCACAGGGCAAGAAGAATGGTTTGTGGTTTACTGACACTGTCTGATCTTGTAGTATTAACTCATGAGGAAATATTAATGTGTTTACAGGGCAAGAAGAATGGTTTGTGATTGGCTGACACTGTCTGATCTTGTAGTATTACCTCATGGGGAAATATTGATGTGTTCACAGGGCAAGAAGAATGGTTTGTGATGGGCTGACACTGTCTGATCTTGTAGTATTAACTCATGAAGAATTATTGATGTGTTCACAGGGCAAGAAGAATGGTTTGTGATTGGCTGACACTGTCTGATCTTGTAGTATTAACTCATGAAGAATTATTGATGTGTTCACAGGGCAAGAAGAATGGTTTGTGATTGGCTGACACTGTCTGATCTTTTAGTATTAACTCATGAAGAATTATTGATGTGTTCACAGGGCAAGAAGAATGGTTTGTGATTGGCTTACACTGTCTGATCTTGTAGTATTAACTCATGAAGAATTATTGATGTGTTCACAGGGCAAGAAGAATGGTTTGTGATTGGCTGACACTGTCTGATCTTGTAGTATTAACTCATGAGGAAATATTCATGTGCGCACAAGGCAAGAAGAATGGTTTGTGATTGGCTGACACTGTCTGATCTTGTAGTATTAACTCATGAGGAAATATTCATGTGCGCACAGGGCAATAAGAATGGTTTGTGATTGGCTGACACTGTCTGATCTTGTAGTATTAACTCATGAGGAAATATTCATGTGTGCACAGGGCAAGAAGAATGCTTTGTGATTGGCTGACACTGTCTGATCCCTTAGTATTAACTCATGAAGAATTATTGATGTGTTCACAGGGCAAGAAGAATGGTTTGTGATTGGCTGACCCTGTCTGATCTTGTAGTATTAACTCATGAAGAATTATTGATTGTGCAAGGGGCAAGAAGAATGGTTTGTGATTGGCTGACACTGTCTGATCTTGTAGTATTAACTGATGAGGAAATATTGATGTGTTCACAGGGCAAGAAGAATGGTTTGTGGTTTACTGACACTGTCTGATCTTGTAGTATTAACTCATGAGGAAATATTGATTGTGCAAGGGGCGAGAAGAATGGTTTGTGATTGAATGACACTGTCTGATCTTGTGGTATTAACTCATGAGGAAATATTGATTGTGCAAGGGGCAAGAAGAATGGTTTGTGATTGACTGACACTGTCTGAATTTGTAGTATTAACTCATGAGGAAATATTGATTGTGCAAGGGGCAAGAAGAATGGTTTGTGATTGACTGACACTGTCTGATCTTGTAGTGTTAACTCATGAGGAAATATTGATGTGTTCACAGGGCAAGAAGAGTGGTTTGTGTTTTACTGACACTGTCTGATCTTGTAGTGTTAAATCATGAGGAAATATTGATGTGTTCACAGGGCAAGAAGAATGGTTTGTGATTGACTGAAACTGTCTGATCTTGTAGTATTAACTCATGAAGAATTATTGATTGTGCAAGGGGCAAGAAGAATGGTTTGTGACTGACTGACACTGTCTGATCTTGTAGTATTAACTCATGAGGAATTATTGATTGTGCAAGGGGCAAGAAGAATGGTTTGTGATTGACTGACACTGTCTGATCTTGTAGTGTTAACTCATGAGGAAATATTGATGTGTTCACAGGGCAAGAAGAATGGTTTGTGGTTTACTGACACTGTCTGATCTTGTAGGGTTAACTCATGAGGAAATATTGATGTGTTCACAGGGCAAGAAGAATGGTTTGTGATTGACTGACACTGTCTGATCTTGTAGTATTAACTCATGACGAAATATTCATGTGTTCACAGGGCAAGAAGAATGGTTTGTGGTTTACTGACACTGTCTGATCTTGTAGTATTAACTCATGAGGAAATATTAATGTGTTTACAGGGCAAGAAGAATGGTTTGTGGTTTACTGACACTGTCTGATCTTGTAGTGTTAACTCATGAGGAAATATTGATGTGTTCACAGGGCAAGAAGAATGGTTTGTGATTGACTGACACTGTCTGATCTTGTAGTATTAACTCATGACGAAATATTCATGTGTTCACAGGGCAAGAAGAATGGTTTGTGGTTTACTGACACTGTCTGATCTTGTAGTATTAACTCATGAGGAAATATTAATGTGTTTACAGGGCAAGAAGAATGGTTTGTGATTGGCTGACACTGTCTGATCTTGTAGTATTAACTCATGACGAAATATTCATGTGCGCACAGGGCAAGAAGAATGGTTCGTGATTGGCTGACACTGTCTGATCTTGTAGTATTAACTCATGGGGAAATATTGATGTGTTCACAGGGCAAGAAGAATGGTTTGTGATTGGCTGACACTGTCTGATCTTGTAGTATTAACTCATGAAGAATTATTGATGTGTTCACAGGGCAAGAAGAATGGTTTGTGATTGGCTGACACTGTCTGATCTTGTAGTATTAACTCATGAAGAATTATTGATGTGTTCACAGGGCAAGAAGAATGGTTTGTGATTGGCTGACACTGTCTGATCTTTTAGTATTAACTCATGAAGAATTATTGATGTGTTCACAGGGCAAGAAGAATGGTTTGTGATTGGCTGACACTGTCTGATCTTGTAGTATTAACTCATGAGGAAATATTCATGTGCGCACAGGGCAAGAAGAATGGTTTGTGATTGGCTGACACTGTCTGATCTTGTAGTATTAACTCATGAGGAAATATTCATGTGCGCAAAGGACAAGAAGAATGGTTTGTGATTGGCTGACACTGTCTGATCTTGTAGTATTAACTCATGAGGAAATATTCATGTGCGCACAGGGCAAGAAGAATGGTTTGTGATTGGCTGACACTGTCTGATCTTGTAGTATTAACTCATGACGAAATATTCATGTGCGCACAGGGCAAGAAGAATGGTTTGTGATTGGCTGACACTGTCTGATCTTGTAGTATTAACTCATGGGGAAATATTGATGTGTTCACAGGGCAAGAAGAATGGTTTGTGATGGGCTGACACTGTCTGATCTTGTAGTATTAACTCATGACGAAATATTCATGTGCGCACAGGGCAAGAAGAATGGTCTGTGATTGGCTGACACTGTCTGATCTTGTAGTATTAACTCATGACGAAATATTCATGTGCGCACAGGGCAAGAAGAATGGTTTGTGATTGGCTGACACTGTCTGATCTTGTAGTATTAACTCATGAAGAATTATTGATGTGTTCACAGGGCAAGAAGAATGGTTTGTGATTGGCTGACACTGTCTGATCTTTTAGTATTAACTCATGAAGAATTATTGATGTGTTCACAGGGCAAGAAGAATGGTTTGTGATTGGCTGACACTGTCTGATCTTGTAGTATTAACTCATGAGGAAATATTCATGTGCGCACAGGGCAAGAAGAATGGTTTGTGATTGGCTGACACTGTCTGATCTTGTAGTATTAACTCATGAGGAAATATTCATGTGTGCACAGGGCAAGAAGAATGGTTTGTGATTGGCTGACGCTGTCTGATCTTTTAGTATTAACTCATGAAGAATTATTTATGTGTTCACAGGGCAAGAAGAATGGTTTGTGATTGGCTTACACTGTCTGATCTTGTAGTATTAACTCATGAAGAATTATTGATGTGTTCACAGGGCAAGAAGAATGGTTTGTGATTGGCTGACACTGTCTGATCTTGTAGTATTAACTCATGAGGAAATATTCATGTGCGCACAGGGCAAGAAGAATGGTTTGTGATTGGCTGACACTGTCTGATCTTGTAGTATTAACTCATTAGGAAATATTCATGTGCGCACAGGGCAAGAAGAATGGTTTGTGATTGGCTGACAATGTCTGATCTTGTAGTATTAACTCATGAGGAAATATTCATGTGTGCACAGGGCAAGAAGAATGGTTTGTGATTGGCTGACACTGTCTGATCCCTTAGTATTAACTCATGAAGAATTATTGATCTGTTCACAGGGCAAGAAGAATGGTTTGTGATTGGCTGACCCTGTCTGATCTTGCAGTATTAACTCATGAAGAATTATTGATTGTGCAAGGGGCAAGAAGAATGGTTTGTGATTAGCTGACACTGTCTGATCTTGTAGTATTAAGTGATGAGGAAATATTGATGTGTTCACAGGGCAAGAAGAATGGTTTTTGGTTTACTGACACTGTCTGATCTTGTAGTATTAACCCATGAGGAAATATTGATTGTGCAAGGGGCGAGAAGAATGGTTTGTGATTGACTGACACTGTCTGATCTTGTAGTATTAACTCATGAGGAAATATTGATTGTGCAAGGGGCAAGAAGAATGGTTTGTGATTGACTGACACTGTCTGAATTTGTAGTATTAACTCATGAGGAAATATTGATTGTGCAAGGGGCAAGAAGAATGGTTTGTGATTGACTGACACTGTCTGTATTTGTAGTATTAACTCATGAGGAAATATTGATTGTGCAAGGGGCAAGAAGAATGGTTTGTGATTGACTGACACTGTCTGATCTTGTAGTGTTAACTCATGAGGAAATATTGATGTGTTCACAGGGCAAGAAGAATGGTTTGTGTTTTACTGACACTGTCTGATCTTGTAGTGTTAAATCATGAGGAAATATTTATGTGTTCACAGGGCAAGAAGAATGGTTTGTGATTGATTGACACTGTCTGATCTTGTAGTATTAACTCATGAAGAATTGTTGATTGTGCAAGGGGCAAGAAGAATGGTTTGTGACTGACTGACACTGTCTGATCTTGTAGTATTAACTCATGAGGAAATATTGATGTGTTCACAGGGCAAGAAGAATGGTTTGTGGTTTACTGACACTGTCTGATCTTGTAGTGTTAACTCATGAGGAAATATTGATGTGTTCACAGGGCAAGAAGAATGGTTTGTGATTGACTGACACTGTCTGATCTTGTAGTATTAACTCATGACGAAATATTCATGTGTTCACAGGGCAAGAAGAATGGTTTGTGGTTTACTGACACTGTCTGATCTTGTAGTATTAACTCATGAGGAAATATTAATGTGTTTACAGGGCAAGAAGAATGGTTTGTGATTGGCTGACACTGTCTGATCTTGTAGTATTACCTCATGGGGAAATATTGATGTGTTCACAGGGCAAGAAGAATGGTTTGTGATGGGCTGACACTGTCTGATCTTGTAGTATTAACTCATGAAGAATTATTGATGTGTTCACAGGGCAAGAAGAATGGTTTGTGATTGGCTGACACTGTCTGATCTTGTAGTATTAACTCATGAAGAATTATTGATGTGTTCACAGGGCAAGAAGAATGGTTTGTGATTGGCTGACACTGTCTGATCTTTTAGTATTAACTCATGAAGAATTATTGATGTGTTCACAGGGCAAGAAGAATGGTTTGTGATTGGCTTACACTGTCTGATCTTGTAGTATTAACTCATGAAGAATTATTGATGTGTTCACAGGGCAAGAAGAATGGTTTGTGATTGGCTGACACTGTCTGATCTTGTAGTATTAACTCATGAGGAAATATTCATGTGCGCACAAGGCAAGAAGAATGGTTTGTGATTGGCTGACACTGTCTGATCTTGTAGTATTAACTCATGAGGAAATATTCATGTGCGCACAGGGCAATAAGAATGGTTTGTGATTGGCTGACACTGTCTGATCTTGTAGTATTAACTCATGAGGAAATATTCATGTGTGCACAGGGCAAGAAGAATGCTTTGTGATTGGCTGACACTGTCTGATCCCTTAGTATTAACTCATGAAGAATTATTGATGTGTTCACAGGGCAAGAAGAATGGTTTGTGATTGGCTGACCCTGTCTGATCTTGTAGTATTAACTCATGAAGAATTATTGATTGTGCAAGGGGCAAGAAGAATGGTTTGTGATTGGCTGACACTGTCTGATCTTGTAGTATTAACTGATGAGGAAATATTGATGTGTTCACAGGGCAAGAAGAATGGTTTGTGGTTTACTGACACTGTCTGATCTTGTAGTATTAACTCATGAGGAAATATTGATTGTGCAAGGGGCGAGAAGAATGGTTTGTGATTGACTGACACTGTCTGATCTTGTGGTATTAACTCATGAGGAAATATTGATTGTGCAAGGGGCAAGAAGAATGGTTTGTGATTGACTGACACTGTCTGAATTTGTAGTATTAACTCATGAGGAAATATTGATTGTGCAAGGGGCAAGAAGAATGGTTTGTGATTGACTGACACTGTCTGATCTTGTAGTGTTAACTCATGAGGTAATATTGATGTGTTCACAGGGCAAGAAGAATGGTTTGTGTTTTACTGACACTGTCTGATCTTGTAGTGTTAAATCATGAGGAAATATTGATGTGTTCACAGGGCAAGAAGAATGGTTTGTGATTGACTGAAACTGTCTGATCTTGTAGTATTAACTCATGAAGAATTATTGATTGTGCAAGGGGCAAGAAGAATGGTTTGTGACTGACTGACACTGTCTGATCTTGTAGTATTAACTCATGAGGAATTATTGATTGTGCAAGGGGCAAGAAGAATGGTTTGTGATTGACTGACACTGTCTGATCTTGTAGTGTTAACTCATGAGGAAATATTGATGTGTTCACAGGGCAAGAAGAATGGTTTGTGGTTTACTGACACTGTCTGATCTTGTAGTGTTAACTCATGAGGAAATATTGATGTGTTCACAGGGCAAGAAGAATGGTTTGTGATTGACTGACACTGTCTGATCTTGTAGTATTAACTCATGACGAAATATTCATGTGTTCACAGGGCAAGAAGAATGGTTTGTGGTTTACTGACACTGTCTGATCTTGTAGTATTAACTCATGAGGAAATATTAATGTGTTTATAGGGCAAGAAGAATGGTTTGTGGTTTACTGACACTGTCTGATCTTGTAGTATTAACTCATGAGGAAATATTGATGTGTTCACAGGGCAAGAAGAATGGTTTGTGGTTTACTGACACTGTCTGATCTTGTAGTATTAACTCATGAGGAAATATTGATTGTGCAAGGGGCAAGAAGAATGGTTACTGGTTTACTGACACTGTCAGATCTTGTAGTATTAACTCATGAGGAAATATTGATGTGTTCACAGGGCAAGAAGAATGGTTTGTGGTTTACTGACACTGTCTGATCTTGTAGTATTAACTCATGAGGAAATATTGATGTGTTCACAGGGCAAGAAGAATGGTTTGTGGTTTACTGACACTGTCTGATCTTGTAGTATTAACTCATGAGGAAATATTAATGTGTTCACAGGGCAAGAAGAATGGTTTGTGGTTTACTGACACTGTCTGATCTTGTAGTATTAACTCATGAGGAAATATTGATGTGTTCACAGGGCAAGAAGAATGGTTTGTGGTTTACTGACACTGTCTGATCTTGTAGTATTAACTCATGAGGAAATATTGATTGTCCAAGGGGCGAGAAGAATGGCTTGTGATTGACTGACACTGTCTGATCTTGTAGTATTAACTCATGAGGAAATATTGATTGTGCAAGGGGCGAGAAGAATGATTTACACAAATGTGATGATGATGATGATAATGCTCCCAAAAAAGCATATGTGTCTTTCAGCAGCGCTTCATGGACAGACAATCTGCTCTAGATTACGTCCTCAAACAACAATGATCTGTGACAAATTAATGCTTTGTAAATTAAGAAATATGATTAAATAAAAAAGCAATGATCTTTTTTAGAACAAACATTGATAAAGACTTTTTTAGTGTATTTGAAAGATGTTGCTGGTTTGTGTGCAAATTGAGCAGAATAAGTAGTATTAGTTTTATAAACTTTTATTTTTGGTAAGAGAATACTACAGTAATGTTTAAAACGTGTGATGTGCAAAATGTATTAAGAATTAGTGCTCGCTAAACAGATTGTGCTGAATAGTAATTTCTACACTCATTAGTGCATGGTATGACAACGTTTGGATTAACTAATGTTTTGCTTTATTTGCGATAGTGTTCCCTCCCCTCTGATTCCATGCATAATCAGCAATCTACTATTTCCAATCCTATTTTTTTGTGATTGTTGCAAAACTGTGCTGTAATGGCTAATATTTGTCCATAAAAGATCGAAAACTTGCATGTTGTATAAACGTTTCAAAGAGTGCATAAATGGGCACCTAGTGGCAGGTTTAGACCACAAACTGCCATTTGCCTCATTTCACTACAACTGTTAGTTGCCAAGATACAGCTGCTGAAGTGAGCACATGCCCATGTTGTTTGTCGGTTAGTGTCAATGAAAGAGCTTGAATAACAACACAGGTGTGTGAAAGTTTGCTATAAACTTGGCAAAATGTTTACAGAGGCATTTCATTTGCATGACCAAGCATACAGGGAGGACTGTATGCAGTGCTAAAAGTGGTTTAAGCATTTTGAACATTGCAGAATGTCGGTCAATGAGGATCCCAGGCCTGGACGTCCTTCCACATCAACAGATGATGACCATGTCGAGACTGTCCATCAGAAATTTGTACCATGTGGTAAGGTGGTGAACAAGGAAGCCCACCAGGGAATTATAGCTCATTTGAGGGATGCAGGAAGAGGCCTGAATTGTGGAAAAACCTGACTCTAATGTTGCATCATGACAATGTGCCAGTTCACACGTTGCTCCTTGTCTGCAGCTATCTGGCAAAATATGAGACTCCCGTTGTGGCCCTCCGCCCTATTCTCTGGACCTAGCCCCAACAGACTTTTTCCATTTTCCAAACTTAAAACCACATTGAAAGGATGTTGTTTCTAAGCCATACAGGAGATTAGGGCAATGTGACAAGAGATCTGCATGTCATCCCTGAAAGAAACATTGGGAACAGTGTATTGCCAGTAGAGGGGAATGGACAACGCTTAAAATGTTGTACATTGAGCAATAAAGATGCTATAGCTGAACACACCTCATATAAAGGACAGTCTCAGAAACCAGTAAAACAATTTTGATAACTTTTACATCATTGAAAAGCACTGTTCTTCCTGACTGACATAAGCTATAAGATATCTTGCATTTTGGCCGCTAAATAACTAAGAGAATAAGAGTGATGTACAATGCAATACACATATGTTCGAGCCATAGTTGACCTTTTCTTGAGAATGTAGAAAGCCAAAGGTTTATGCATTTAATAAGGTCTTAGTAAGAAAGATGGCCTCCTTTGTAAAGAATGGGGTGCACAACGCATCCGTAGTTGCTGCTTGCTGTTACTCCACACAATATCTGTGTAACAATAAGAAAAAAGTCAAAGGATTTAGTTTCAAGCAACATACATAGATGGTCATGATTTAGCGACAAAGAAAACAAAAGACAATTGTAATCGTATGCGACACATTTCTTTAACTGACATTTTAAAACATTCAATAAATGTTCTTTTAATGCTACAGATTATGGATGTAAGAACTCCTAAGTTACAAACTTTGTCGTCCTGTGGTGCAGTGGGAGCTCTAGTTCTTAGCTCACAAGCATAGGACACATTCCCCACAACTGTATGAAGAGTGGTGTGTATTAGCGAGGCTGGCATTTGGGTTAGTCAGTCCCTTACTCATGGTGACATTATTATTGTGTTTTTCCTTAACAGCGAATGTTAAATAAAGACACAAATTGTGTCCAGCATAACTTCACAAATTATTCAACTGATATTTAAAATTAAATGAAGAATACCTTTCTTGTTGACTACAGGCTGTGTCATTCCAAAACAATGTTGCTAGTTTGTGAGTGGCAAACCTTCATATTCACCAATTTTGTGCTATGTACTTACTTTATTATATATAAACTGTGCAGCCTTCAGGTTATTAAATAATTATGGCACAAAAGTTTAAAATTAAATCTACTGTTATTTATCTAAGAATTCTTTCACCATTAATCATATTCAGAAGCTTTACAACATTTCCAGAATTTAAGGAACCTCTTGTCATGCTGCATAATGAGACGTTTATATGACATGTTGCTGTGTGTATATAGCCGACATTTGTGATGCTACAAACTATTCCATGATATCTATCATGCAAAAGATGAGAGATTCATATCACCTGCTGTATATATGCAAAAAAATTAAAATTAAATTGAATTATATTTATGGTTGCTCTTTAACTGCTGTGGTCCTTAGTGAAGGATTCCCAATTCTATATTGGGAGCGAAAGACCCGTAATTTTGCTCAGAGGGCAATTTATCAGGCTTGAGGTTCCTTTACATGCTGTAAATTTACAACATTGGACCACCGGCTTTACTTCCATTCGAAACGAAGTCATTCTAAGGATTTTTTACACCCGAAAAAATCCATCTCACTCTTCTGGGTTTGAAACCAGACCTCAGGAAGTAGAGGCTAGCATAGTAATCACTACACCACTGAGGACGACTGAATATACGCACAGGACATTCGTGATGCTGCAGACACAATGCCATGTATACTCCAAGCTATCTCCTCACTAACAGCAATACGACTAGAGGTTTATATGGCATACTGCTGTGTGTATATAACATTCGTGATGCTGCAGACACAATGCCATGTATACTCCGTGCTATCTCCTACACTAACAACAATACGACAAGAGGTTTATATGGTATGTGCTGTGTGTATATAACGTTCGTGATGCTGCAGACACAATGCCATGTATACTCCGTGCTATCTCCTACACTAACAACAATACGACAAGAGGTTTATATGGCATGCGGCTGTGTGTATTTAACATTTGTGATGCTGCAGACACAATGCCATGTATACTCCATGCTATCTCCTACACTAACAGCAATACGACAACAGGTTTATATGGCATGCGGCTGTGTGTATTTAACATTTGTGATGCTGCAGACACAATGCCATGTATACTCCATGCTATCTCCTACACTAACAACAATACGACAAGAGGTTTATATAGCATGCTGCTGTGTGTATTTAACATTTGTGATGCTGCAGACACAATGCCATGTATACTCCATGCTATCTCCTACACTAACAGCAATACGACAACAGGTTTATATGGCATGCGGCTGTGTGTATTTAACATTTGTGATGCTGCAGACACAATGCCATGTATACTCCATGCTATCTCCTACACTAACAGCAATACGACAAGAGGTTTATATAGCATGCTGCTGTGTGTATTTAACATTTGTGATGCTGCAGACACAATGCCATGTATACTCCATGCTATCTCCTACACTAACAGCAATACGACAACAGGTTTATATGGCATGCGGCTGTGTGTACATACCAAACATTTGTGATGCTGCAGACACAATGCCATGTATACTCCGTGCTATCTAATCACAAACAGCAATATGAAAAGAGGTTCATATGGCAATCTGCTGTGTGTATATACCTGACATTCGTGATGCTGCAAACACAATGCCATGTATACCCCATGCTATCTCCTTCACTAACAGCAATATGACAATAGGTTTATATGGCATGCTGCTCTGTGTATATACCTGACATTTGTGATACTGTAGACAGAATGCCATGTATACTCCATGCCACCTTGTAAAGTAACAGCAATATGACAATAGATTTATATGGCATGTGGTTGTGTGTATATACTTGACATTTGTGATACTGTAAACACAATGCCATGTATACTCCATGCTATCTCCTACACTAACAGCAATATGACAAGAGTTTTATATGGCATGCTGCTGTGTGTATATATCTGACATTTGTGATACTGTAGACAGAATGCCATGTATACTCAATGCCACCTTGTAAAGTAACAGGAATATGACAAGAGGTTTATATGGCATGCGGTTGTGTGTATATACCTGACATTCGTGATGCTGCAGACACAATGCCATGTATACTCCATGCTATCTCCTACACTAACAGCAATATGACAAGAGTTTTATATGGCATGCTGCTGTGTGTATATATCTGACATTCCTGATGCTGCAGACACAATGCCAAGTATACTCCATGCTATCTCCTACACTAACAGCAATATGACAATAGTTTTATATGGCATGCTGCTGTGTGTATGTACCTGACATTCATGATGCTGTAGACAGAATGCCTAGTATACTCCGTGCTATCTCCTACACTAACAGCAATATGACAATAGCTTTATATAGCATGCTGCTGTGTTTATATAATTGACATTCGTGATGTTGCAGACAAAATGCCATGAATACTCCGTGCTATCTCCTACACTAACAGCAATACGACAACAGGTTTATATGGCAAGCTGCTGTGTGTATATGCCAGACATTCGTGATGCTGCAGACAGAATGCCATGTATACTCCATTCTATCTCCTACACTAACAGCAATACAACAACAGGATTATATGGCATGCGGCTGTGTGTACATACCAGACATTCGTGATGCTGCAGACACAATGCCATATATACTCCATGCTATCTCCTACACTAACAGCAATACGACAACAGGTTTATACGGCATGCTGCTGTGTGTATATACCAGACATTCGTGATGCTGCAGACACAATGCCATGTATATGTGATGCTATCTCCTACACCAACAGCAATACAACAACAGGTTTATACGGCATGCTGCTGTGTGTATATACCAGACATTCTTGATGCTGCAGACACAATGCCATGTATATAGGATGCTATCTCCTACACTAACAGCAATACAACAACAGGTTTATACGGCATGCTGCTGTGTGTATATACCAGACATTCGTGATGCTGCAGACACAATGCCATGTATATGTGATGCTATATCCTACACTAACAGCAATATGACAAGAGGTTTATATGGCATGCTGCTGTATGTATATAACATTCCTGATGCTCCACACACAATGCCATGTATACTACGTGCTATCTCCTCACTAACAGCAATATGACAAGAGGTTTATATGGCATGCTGCTGTATGTATATAACATTCCTGATGCTCCACACACAATGCCATGTATACTCTGTGCTATCTCCTCACTAACAGCAATATGACAAGAGGTTTATATGGCATGCTGCTGTATGTATATAACATTCCTGATGCTCCACACACAATGCCATGTATACTCTGTGCTATCTCCTCACTAACAGCAATATGACAAGAGGTTTATATGGCATGCTGCTGTATGTATATAACATTCCTGATGCTCCACACACAATGCCATGTATACTCTGTGCTATCTCCTCACTAACAGCAATATGACAAGAGGTTTATATGGCATGCTGCTGTATGTATATAACATTCCTGATGCTCCACACACAATGCCATGTATACTCTGTGCTATCTCCTCACTAACAGCAATATGACAAGAGGTTTATATGGCATGCTGCTGTATGTATATAACATTCCTGATGCTCCACACACAATGCCATGTATACTCTGTGCTATCTCCTCACTAACAGCAATATGACAAGAGGTTTATATGGCATGCTGCTGTATGTATATAACATTCCTGATGCTCCACACACAATGCCATGTATACTCTGTGCTATCTCCTCACTAACAGCAATATGACAAGAGGTTTATATGGCATGCTGCTGTATGTATATAACATTCCTGATGCTCCACACACAATGCCATGTATACTAAGTGCTATCTCCTCACTAACAGCAATATGACAAGAGGTTTATATGGCATGCTGCTGTATGTATATAACATTCCTGATGCTCCACACACAATGCCATGTATACTCTGTGCTATCTCCTCACTAACAGCAATATAACAAGAGGTTTATATGGCATGCTGCTGTGTGTATATAACATTCGTGATGCTCCACACACAATGCCATGTATACTCTGTGCTATCTCCTCACTAACAGCAATATAACAAGAGGTTTATATGGCATGCTGCTGTGTGTATATAACATTCGTGATGCTCCACACACAATGCCATGTATACTCTGTGCTATCTCCTCACTAACAGCAATATGACAAGAGGTTTATATGGCATGCTGCTGTGTGTATATAACATTCGTGATGCTTCAGACACAATGCCATGTATACTACGTGCTATCTCCTCACTAACAGCAATATGACAAGAGGTTTATATGGCATGCTGCTGTATGTATATAACATTCCTGATGCTCCACACACAATGCCATGTATACTCCGTGCTATCTCCTCACTAACAGCAATATGACAAGAGGTTTATATGGCATGCTGCTGTGTGTATATAACATTCGTGATGCTTCAAACACAATGCCATGTATACTCCGTGCTATCTCCTCACTAACAGCAATATGACAAGAGGTTTATATGGCATGCTGCTGTATGTATATAACATTCCTGATGCTCCACACACAATGCCATGTATACTCCGTGCTATCTCCTCACTAACAGCAATATAACAAGAGGTTTATATGGCATGCTGCTGTGTGTATATACCTGACATTCGTGATGCTGCAGACACAATGCCATGTATATGTGATGCTATCTCCTACACTAACAGCAATACGACAAGAGGTTTATATGGCATGCTGCTGTATGTATATAACATTCCTGATGCTCCACACACAATGCCATGTATACTCCGTGCTATCTCCTCACTAACAGCAATATAACAAGAGGTTTATATGGCATGCTGCTGTGTGTATATACCTGACATTCGTGATGCTGAACACAATGCCATGTATACTCCATGCTATCTCCTCACCAACAGCAATACGACAAGACGTATAAATCTCATGCTGCTGTGTGTATATAACATTCGTGATGCTGCAAATACAATGCCATGTATACGCCATGCTATCTCGTACACTAACAGCAATATGACAAGAGGTTTATAGGGCATGTTGCTGTGTGTATATAACATTCATGATGCTGTGGACACAATGCCATGTATACTACGTGCTATCTCCTACACTAACAGCAATACGACAAGAGGTTCATATGGCATGCTGCTGTGTGTATATAACATTCGTGTGGCTGCAGACACAATGCCATGTATACTACGTGCTATCTCCTACACTTCCAGCAATATGACAACAGGTTTATATGGCATGCTGCTGTGTGTATATAGCTGACATTCATGATGCTGCAGACACAACGCCATGTATAATCTGTGCCATCTCCTCACTAACAGCAATACGACAAGAGGTTTATATGACATGCTGCTGTGTGCATATAACATTCGTGATGCTCCACACTCAATGCCATGTATACTCCGAACTATCTCCTCACTAACAGCAATATGACAAGAGCATTTAATGGCATGCTGCTGTGTGTATATAACATTCGTGATGCTGCAGACACAATGCCATGTTTACTCCATGTTATCTCCTTCACTAACAGCAATATGACAAGAGGTTTATATGTCATGTTGCTGTGTGTATATAACGTTCGTGATGCTGCACACACAATGCCATGTATAAACCATGGTATCTCCTACTAACAGCAATATGACAAGACGTTTATATGGCATGCTGCTCTGTGTATTTAACATTCGTGATGCTGCAGACACAATGCCATGTATACTCCATGCTATGTCCTCACTAACAGCAATATGACAAGAGGTTTATATGTCATGCTGCTGTGTGTATATAACATTCATGATGCTGCAGACACAATGCCATATATACTCCAAGATATCTCCTCACTAACAGCAATATGACAAGAGGTTTATATGTCATGCTGCTGTGTGTATATACCATTTATGATGCTGCAGACACAATGCCATATATACTCCATGCTATGTCATACACTAACAACAATATGACAAGAGTTTCATATGGCATGCTGCTGTGTGTATATAACATTCGTGATGCTGCAAATACAATGCCATGTATACGCCATGCTATCTCATACACTAACAGCAATATGACAAGAGGTTTATAGGGCATGTTGCTGTGTGTATATAACATTCATGATGCTGTGGACACAATGTCATGTATACTCCAAGATATCTCCTACTAACAGCAATATGACAAGAGTTTCATATGGCATGTTGCTGTGTGTATATAACATTCGTGATGCTGCAGACACAATGCCATGTATACTCCATGCTATCTCCTACACTAACTGCAATATGACAAGAGGTTTATAGGGCATGTTGCTGTGTGTATATAACATTCGTGATGCTGCAGACACAATGCCATGTATACTCCATGCTATCTCCTCACTAACAGCAATAAGACAAGAGGTTTATATGTCATGCTGCTGTGTGTATATAACATTCATGATGCTGCAGACACAATGCCATGTATACTCCAAGATATCTCCTCACTAACAGCAATATGACAAGAGGTTTATATGTCATGCTGCTGTGTGTATATACCATTCATGATGCTGCAGACACAATGCCATATATACTCCATGCTATGTCATACACTAACAACAATATGACAAGAGTTTCATATGGCATGCTGCTGTGTGTATATAACATTCGTGATGCTGCAGACACAATGCCATGTATACGCCATGCATTCTCATACACTAACAGCAATATGACAAGAGGTTTATAGGGCATGTTGCTGTGTGTATATAACATTCATGATGCTGTGGACACAATGCCATGTATACTCCAAGATATCTCCTACTAACAGCAATATGACAAGAGTTTCATATGGCATGTTGCTGTGTGTATATAACATTCCTGATGCTGCAGACACAATGGCATGTATACTCCATGCTATCTCCTCACTAACTGCAATATGACAATAGGTTCATATGGCATGCTGCTATGTGTCTATACCTGATATTCGTGATGTTGCAAACACAATGCCATGTATAGTCCATGCTATCTCCCACACTAACAGCAATATGACAATAGGTTTATATGGCATGCTGCTGTGTGTTTATACCTGACATTCATGATGCTGCATACACAATGCCATGTATGCTCCATGCTATCTCCTCACTAACTGCAAAACGACAAGAGGTTTAAATGCCATGCTGCTGTAGGTATACACCTGACATTCGTATTGCTGCAATCAATATGCCATGTATACTCCGTGCTATGTCATCATGCAGTGTGACAAGAGGTTTATATGGCATGCTGCTGTGTGTATATAACATTCGTGATGCTGCAGACACAATGCCATGTTTACTCCATGCTATCTCCTTCACTAAAACCAATATGACAACAGGTTTATATCGCATGCTGCTATGTGTATGTCTACAAGACATTCGTGATGCTGTAGACACAATGCCATGTATAAACCATGCTATCTCCTCACTAACAGCATTATGACAACAGGTTTATAGGACATGCTGCTGTGTGTATAACATTCGCGATGCTGCAGACACAATGTCATGTATACACCGTGCCATCTCCTACACTAAGAGCAATACGACAAGAGGTTCATATGGCATGCTGCTGTGTGTGTATAATATTTGTGATGCTGCAGACACAATGTCATGTATACTCCGTGCCATCTCCTCACTACCAGCAATACAACAAGAGGTTCATATGGCATGCCGCTGTGTGTGTATAATATTCGTGATGCTGCAGACACAATGCCATGTATACACCGTGCTATCTCCTCACTAACAGCAATATGATAAGAGGTTTATATGGCATGCTGCTTTTGTATATAGCATTCGTGATGCTGAACACAATGCCATGTATACTCCGTGCCATCTCCTCACTACCAGCAATACAACAAGAGGTTCATATGGCATGCTGCTGTGTGTATATAACATTCGTGATGCTGCAGACACATTGTCATGTATACTCCGTGCCATCTCCTCACTACCAGCAATACAACAAGAGGTTCATATGGCATGCCGCTGTGTGTGTATAATATTCGTGATGCTGCAGACACAATGCCATGTATACACCGTGCTATCTCCTCACTAACAGCAATATGATAAGAGGTTTATATGGCATGCTGCTTTTGTATATAGCATTCGTGATGCTGAACACAATGCCATGTATACACCGTGCTATCTCCTCACTAACAGCAATACGACAAGAGGATTATATGGCATGCTGCTTTTGTATATAACATTCGGGATGCTGCAGACACAATGCCATGTATACTCCATGCTATCTCCTTCACAAACAGCAATATGACAAGAGGTTCATATGGCATGCTGCTGTGTGTATATACCAGACATTCGTTATGCTGCAGACAGAATGCCATGTATACTCCATGCTATCTCCTACACTAACAGCAATACGACAACAGGTTTATATGGCATGCTGCTGTGTGTACATACCAGACATTCGTGATGCTGCAGACAGAATGCCATGTATACTCCGTCCCATCTCCGCACTACCAGCAATACGACAAGAGATTTATATGGCATGCTGCTTTTGTATATAACATTCGTGATGCTGCAGACACAATGCCATGTATACTCCGTGCTATCTCCTCACTAACAGCAATATGACAAGAGGTTTATATGGCATGCTGCTGTGTGTATATAACATTCGTGATGCTGCAGACACAATGCCATGTATACTTCGTGCTATCTCCTCACTAACAACAATATGACAAGAGGTTCATATGGCATGCTGCTGTGTGTATATAACATTCGTGATGCTGCAGACACAATGCCATGTATACTCCATGCTATCTCCTTCACAAACAGCAATATGACAAGAGGTTTATATGGCATGCTGCTGTGTGTATATACCAGACATTCGTGATGCTGCAGACAGAATGCCATGTATACTCCATGCTATCTGATACACTAACAGCAATACGACAACAGGTTTATATGGCAAGCTGCTGTGTGTATATACCAGACATTCGTGATGCTGCAGACAGAATGCCATGTATACTCCATGCTATCTCCTACACTAACAGCAATACGATAACAGGTTTATATGGCATGCTGCTGTGTGTACATACCAGACATTCGTGATGCTGCAGACACAATGCCATGTATACTCCATGCTATCTGCTACACTAACAGCAATACGACAACAGGTTTATATGGCAAGCTGCTGTGTGTATATACCAGACATTCGTGATGCTGCAGACAGAATGCCATGTATACTCCATGCTATCTCCTACACTAACAGCAATACGACAACAGGTTTATACGGCATGCTGCTGTGTGTATATACCAGACATTCGTGATGCTGCAGACACAATGCCATGTATATGTGATGCTATCTCCTACACTAACAGCAATACAACAACAGGTTTATACGGCATGCTGCTGTGTGTATATACCAGACATTCGTGATGCTGCAGACACAATGCCATGTATATGTGATTCTATTTCCTACACTAACAGCAATACGACAAGAGGTTTATATGGCATGCTGCTGTATGTATATAACATTCCTGATGCTCCACACACAATGCCATGTATACTCCGTGCTATCTCCTCACTAACAGCAATATGACAAGAGGTTTATATGGATGCTGCTGTATGTATATAACATTCGTGATACTGCAGACACAATGCCATGTATACCCCGTGCTATCTCCTCACTAACAGCAATATGACAAGAGGTTTATATGGAATGCTACTGTGTGTATATACCTGACATTCGTGATGCTGTGGACACAATGCCATGTATACTCCAGGTTATCTCTTACACTAACAGCAATACAAGAAGAGGTTTATTTGCCATGCTGCTGTGTGTATATAACGTTCGTGATGCTGTGGACACAATGCCATGTATACTCCATGCTATCTCCTACTAATAGGAATACGACAAGAGGTTTATATGGCATGCTGCTATGTGTATATAATATTCGTAATGCTGTGGACACAATGCCATGTATACTCCAAGATATCTCCTACTAATAGGAATACGACAAGAGGTCTATATGGCATGCTGCTGTGTGTATATAATATTCGTAATGCTGTGGACACAATGCCATGTATACTCCAAGATATCTCCTACTAATAGCAATACGACAAGCGGCTTATATGCCAGGCTGCTGTGTATATATAATATTCGTGATGCTGTGGACACAATGCCATGTTTACTCCAAGATATCTCCTACTAACAGCAATATGACAAGAGATTTATATGGAATGCTGCTAAGTGTATATAACATTCGCGATGCTGCAGACACAATATCATGTATACTCCGTGCTATCTCCTCACTAACAGCAATACGACAAGAGGTTTATATGGCATGCTACTGTGTGTATATAATATTCGTGATGCTGCAGACACAATGCCATGTATACTCCATGCTATCTGCTACACTAACAGCAATACGACAACAGGTTTATATGGCAAGCTGCTGTGTGTATATACCAGAAATTCGGGATGCTGCAGACAGAATGCCATTTATACTCCATGCTATCTGCTACACCAACAGCAATATGACAAGAGGTTTATATGGCAAGCTGCTGTGTGTATATACCAGACATTTGTGATGCTACAGACACAATGCCATGTATACTCCATGCTATCTCCTACACTAACGGCAATACGACAACAGGTTTATATGGTATGCTGCTGTGTGTATATACCAGACATTCGTGATGCTGCAGACACAATGCCATGTATACTCCATGCTATCTCCTACGCTAACAGCAATATAACAAGAGGTTTATATGGTATGCTGCTGTGTGTATATACCAGACATTCGTGATGCTGCAGACACAATGCCATGTATACTCCATGCTATCTCCTACGCTAACAGCAATATAACAAGAGGTTTATATGGCATGCTGCTGTGTGTATATAACATTCGTGTGGCTGCAGACACAATGCCATGTATACTACGTGCTATCTCCTCACTAACAGCAATATGACAAGAGGTTTATATGGCATGCTGCTGTGTGTATATAACATTCGTGTGGCTGCAGACACAATGCCATGTATACTCTGAACTATCTCCTACACTAACAGCAATATGACAAGAGGTTTATATGGCATGCTGCTGTGTTATATAACATTCGTGATGCTGCAGACACAATGCCATGTATACTACGTGCTATCTCCTACACTTCCAGCAATATGACAAGAGGTTTATATGGCATGCTGCTGTGTGTATATAACATTCGTGTGGCTGCAGACACAATGCCATGTATACTACGTGCTATCTCCTACACTAACAGCAATAAGACAAGAGGTTTATATGGCATGCTGCTGTGTGTATATAACATTCGTGTGGCTGCAGACACAATGCCATGTATACTACGTGCTATCTCCTACACTAACAGCAATACGACAAGAGGTTTATATGGCATGCTGCTGTGTGTATATAACATTCGTGATGCTGCAGACACAATGCCATGTATACGCCATGCTATCTCGTACACTAACAGCAATACGACAAGAGGTTTATATGGCATGCTGCTGTGTGTATATAACATTCGTAAGGCTGCAGACACAATGCCATGTATACTCCGAACTATCTCCTCACTAACAGCAATATGACAAGAGGTTTATATGACAAGCTGCTGTGTGTATATAACATTCGTGATGCTGCAGACACAATGCCATGTATACTCCGTGCCATCTCCTCACTAACAGCAATACGACAAGAGGTTTATATGACATGCTGCTGTGTGTATATAACATTCGTGATGCTGCAGACACAATGCTATGTATACTCCGTGCCATCTCCTCACTAACAGCAATACGACAAGAGGTTTATATGACATGCTGCTGTGTGTATATAACATTCATGATGCTACAGACACAAGGCCATGTATACTCCGTGCCATCTCCTCACTAACAGCAATACGACAAGAGGTTTATATGACATGCTGCTGTGTGTATATAACATTCGTGATGCTGCAGACACAATGCCATGTATACTCCGAACTATCTCCTCACTAACAGCAATATGACAAGAGGTTTATATGACATGCTGCTGTGTGTATATAACATTCGTGATGCTGCAGACACAATGCCATGTATACTCCGTCCCATCTCCGCACTACCAGCAATACGACAAGAGATTTATATGGCATGCTGCTTTTGTATATAACATTCGTGATGCTGCAGACACAATGCCATGTATACTCCGTGCTATCTCCTCACTAACAGCAATATGACAAGAGGTTTATATGGCATGCTGCTGTGTGTATATAACATTCGTGATGCTGCAGACACAATGCCATGTATACTTCGTGCTATCTCCTCACTAACAACAATATGACAAGAGGTTCATATGGCATGCTGCTGTGTGTATATAGCATTCGTGATGCTGCAGACACAATGCCATGTATACTCCATGCTATCTCCTTCACAAACAGCAATATGACAAGAGGTTTATATGGCATGCTGCTGTGTGTATATACCAGACATTCGTGATGCTGCAGACAGAATGCCATGTATACTCCATGCTATCTGATACACTAACAGCAATACGACAACAGGTTTATATGGCAAGCTGCTGTGTGTATATACCAGACATTCGTGATGCTGCAGACAGAATGCCATGTATACTCCATGCTATCTCCTACACTAACAGCAATACGATAACAGGTTTATATGGCATGCTGCTGTGTGTACATACCAGACATTCGTGATGCTGCAGACACAATGCCATGTATACTCCATGCTATCTGCTACACTAACAGCAATACGACAACAGGTTTATATGGCAAGCTGCTGTGTGTATATACCAGACATTCGTGATGCTGCAGACAGAATGCCATGTATACTCCATGCTATCTCCTACACTAACAGCAATACGACAACAGGTTTATACGGCATGCTGCTGTGTGTATATACCAGACATTCGTGATGCTGCAGACACAATGCCGTGTATATGTGATGCTATCTCCTACACTAACAGCAATACAACAACAGGTTTATACGGCATGCTGCTGTGTGTATATACCAGACATTCGTGATGCTGCAGACACAATGCCATGTATATGTGATTCTATTTCCTACACTAACAGCAATACGACAAGAGGTTTATATGGCATGCTGCTGTATGTATATAACCTTCCTGATGCTCCACACACAATGCCATGTATACTCCGTGCTATCTCCTCACTAACAGCAATATGACAAGAGGTTTATATGGATGCTGCTGTATGTATATAACATTCGTGATACTGCAGACACAATGCCATGTATACCCCGTGCTATCTCCTCACTAACAGCAATATGACAAGAGGTTTATATGGAATGCTACTGTGTGTATATACCTGACATTCGTGATGCTGTGGACACAATGCCATGTATACTCCAGGTTATCTCTTACACTAACAGCAATACAAGAAGAGGTTTATTTGCCATGCTGCTGTGTGTATATAACGTTCGTGATGCTGTGGACACAATGCCATGTATACTCCATGCTATCTCCTACTAATAGGAATACGACAAGAGGTTTATATGGCATGCTGCTATGTGTATATAATATTCGTAATGCTGTGGACACAATGCCATGTATACTCCAAGATATCTCCTACTAATAGGAATACGACAAGAGGTCTATATGGCATGCTGCTGTGTGTATATAATATTCGTAATGCTGTGGACACAATGCCATGTATACTCCAAGATATCTCCTACTAATAGCAATACGACAAGCGGCTTATATGCCAGGCTGCTGTGTATATATAATATTCGTGATGCTGTGGACACAATGCCATGTTTACTCCAAGATATCTCCTACTAACAGCAATATGACAAGAGATTTATATGGAATGCTGCTAAGTGTATATAACATTCGCGATGCTGCAGACACAATATCATGTATACTCCGTGCTATCTCCTCACTAACAGCAATACGACAAGAGGTTTATATGGCATGCTGCTGTGTGTATATAATATTCGTGATGCTGCAGACACAATGCCATGTATACTCCATGCTATCTGCTATACTAACAGCAATACGACAACACGTTTATATGGCAAGCTGCTGTGTGTATATACCAGAAATTCGGGATGCTGCAGACAGAATGCCATTTATACTCCATGCTATCTGCTACACCAACAGCAATATGACAAGAGGTTTATATGGCAAGCTGCTGTGTGTATATACCAGACATTCGTGATGCTACAGACACAATGCCATGTATACTCCATGCTATCTCCTACACTAACGGCAATACGACAACAGGTTTATATGGTATGCTGCTGTGTGTATATACCAGACATTCGTGATGCTGCAGACACAATGCCATGTATACTCCATGCTATCTCCTACGCTAACAGCAATATAACAAGAGGTTTATATGGTATGCTGCTGTGTGTATATACCAGACATTCGTGATGCTGCAGACACAATGCCATGTATACTCCATGCTATCTCCTACGCTAACAGCAATATAACAAGAGGTTTATATGGCATGCTGCTGTGTGTATATAACATTCGTGTGGCTGCAGACACAATGCCATGTATACTACGTGCTATCTCCTCACTAACAGCAATATGACAAGAGGTTTATATGGCATGCTGCTGTGTGTATATAACATTCGTGTGGCTGCAGACACAATGCCATGTATACTCTGAACTATCTCCTACACTAACAGCAATATGAAAAGAGGTTTATATGGCATGCTGCTGTGTGTATATAACATTCGTGATGCTGCAGACACAATGCCATGTATACTACGTGCTATCTCCTACACTTCCAGCAATATGACAAGAGGTTTATATGGCATGCTGCTGTGTGTATATAACATTCGTGTGGCTGCAGACACAATGCCATGTATACTACGTGCTATCTCCTACACTAACAGCAATATGACAAGAGGTTTATATGGCATGCTGCTGTGTGTATATAACATTCGTGTGGCTGCAGACACAATGCCATGTATACTACGTGCTATCTCCTACACTAACAGCAATACGACAAGAGGTTTATATGGCATGCTGCTGTGTGTATATAACATTCGTGATGCTGCAGACACAATGCCATGTATACGCCATGCTATCTCGTACACTAACAGCAATACGACAAGAGGTTTATATGGCATGCTGCTGTGTGTATATAACATTCGTAAGGCTGCAGACACAATGCCATGTATACTCCGTGCCATCTCCTCACTAACAGCAATACGACAAGAGGTTTATATGACATGCTGCTGTGTGTATATAACATTCGTGATGCTGCAGACACAATGCCATGTATACTCCGAACTATCTCCTCACTAACAGCAATATGACAAGAGGTTTATATGACATGCTCCTGTGTGTATATAACATTCGTGATGCTGCAGACACAATGCCATGTATACTCCGAACTATCTCCTCACTAACAGCAATACGACAAGAGGTTTATATGACATGCTGCTGTGTGTATATAACATTCGTGATGCTGCAGACACAATGCCATGTATACTCCGTGCTATCTCCTCACTAACAGCAATATGACAAGAGGTTTATATGGCATGCTGCTATGTGTATGTATACCAGACATTCGTGATGCTGCAGACAGAATGCCATGTATACTCCGTGCTATCTCCTACACTAACAGCAATATGACAAGAGGTTCATACGGCATGTTGCTGTGTGCATATAACATTCGTGATGCTGCACACACAATGCCATGTATAAACCATGGTATCTCCTACTAACAGCAATATGACAAGAGGTTCATATGGCATGCTGCTGTGTGTACATACCTCACATTCGTGATGCTGCAGACACAATGCCATGTATAAACCATGCTATCTCCTCACTAACAGCAATATGACAAGACATTTATATGGCATGCTGCTCTGTGTATTTAACATTCGTAATGGTGCAGACACAATGCCATGTATACTCCATGCTATGTCCTCACTAACAGCAATATGACAAGAGGTTTATATGTCATGCTGCTGTGTGTATATAACATGCATAATGCTGCAGACACAATGCCATGTATACTCCAAGATATCTCCTCACTAACAGCAATATGACAAGAGGTTTATATGTCATGCTGCTGTGTGTATATACCATTCATGATGCTGCAGACACACTGCCATGTATACTCCATGCTATGTCATACACTAACAGCAGCATGACAAGAGTTTCATATGGCATGCTGCTGTGTGTATATAATATTCTTGATGCTGCAAATACAATGCCATGTATACGCCATGCTATCTCATACACTAACAGCAATATGACAAGAGGTTTATATGGCATGTTGCTGTGTGTATATAACACTCATGATGCTGTGGACACAATGCCATGTATACTCCATGCTATCTCCTACACTAACTGCAATATGACAATAGGTTCATATGGCACGCTGCTATGTGTATTAACCTGATATTCGTGATGTTGCAAACACAATGCCATGTATAGTCCATGCTATCTCCCACACTAACAGCAATATGACAATAGGTTTATATGGCATGCTGCTGTGGGTTTATACCTGACATTCATGATGCTGCAGACACAATGCCATGTATGCTCCATGCTATCTCTTCACTAATTGCAAAACGACAAGAGGTTTAAATGGCATGCTGCTGTAGGTATACACCTGACATTCGTGATGCTGCAATCAATATGCCATGTATACTCCGTGCTATGTCATCATGCAGTGTGACAAGAGGTTTATATGGCATGCTGCTGTGTGTATATAACATTCGTGATGCTGCAGACACAATGCCACGTTTACTCCATGCTATCTCCTTCACTAAAACCAATATGACAACAGGTTTATATGGCATGCTGCTATGTGTATGTATACAAGACATTCGTGATGCTGCAGACACAATGCCATGTATAAACCATGCTATCTCCTCACTAACAGCAATATGACAACAGGTTTATAGGACATGCTGCTGTGTGTATAACATTCGCGATGCTGCAGACACAATGCCATGTATACACCGTGCCATCTCCTACACTAAGAGCAATACGACAAGAGGTTCATATGGCATGCTGCTGTGTGTATATAATATTCGTGATGCTGAACACAATGCCATGTATACGCCATGCTATCTCCTCAATAACAGCAATATGACAAGAGGTTTATATGGCATGCTGCTGTGTGTATATAACATTTGCGATGCTGTAGACACAATGCCTTGTATACTCCGTCCCATCTCCGCACTTCCAGCAATACGACAAGAGGTTTATATGGCATGCTGCTTTTGCATATAACATTCGTGATGCTGCAGACACAATGCCATGTATACTCCGGGCTATCTCCTCACTAACAGCAATATGACAAGAGGTTTATATGGCATGCTGCTGTGTGTATATAACATTCGTGATGCTGCAGACACAATGTCATGTATACTCCGTGCTATCTCCTACACTAACAGCAATATGACAAGAGGTTCATATGGCATGCTGCTGTGTGTATATAACATTCGTGATGCTGCAGACACAATGCCATGTATACTCCATGCTATCTTCTCACTAACAGCAATATGACAAGAGGTTTATATGGCATGCTGCTGTGTGTATATAACATTCGTGATGCTGCAGACACAATGCCATGTATACTTCGTGCTATCTCCTCACTAACAACAATATGACAAGAGGTTTATATGGCATGCTGCTGTGTGTATATACCAGACATTCGTGATGCTGCAGACACAATGCCATTTATACTCCATGCTATCTCCTTCACAAACAGCAATATGACAAGAGGTTTATATGGCATGCTGCTGTGTGTATATACCAGACATTCGTGATGCTGCAGACAGAATGCCATGTATACTCCGTGCTATCTCCTACACTAACAGCAATACAACAAGAGGTTCATAGTGCATGCTGCTGTGTGTATATACCAGACATTCGTGATGCTGCAGACAGAATGCCATGTATACTCCATGCTATCTGCTACACTAACAGCAATACGACAACAGGTTTATATGGCAAGCTGCTGTGTGTATATACCAGACATTCGTGATGCTGCAGACAGAATGCCATGTATACTCCATGCTATCTCCTACACTAACAGCAATACGATAACAGGTTTATATGGCATGCTGCTGTGTGTATATACCAGACATTCGTGATGCTGCAGACACAATGCCATGTATACTCCATGCTATCTCCTACGCTAACAGCAATATAACAAGAGGTTTATATGGCATGCTGCTGTGTGTATATACCAGACATTCGTGATGCTGCAGACAGAATGCTATGTATGCTCCATGCTATCTCCTATACTAACAGCAATACGACAAGAGGTTCATATGGCATGCTGTTGTCTGTATATACCTGACATTCGTGATGCTGAACACAATGCCATGTATACTCCATGCTATCTCCTCACCAACAGCAATACGACAAGACGTATACATCTCATGCTGCTGTGTGTATATAACGTTCGTGATGCTGCAAATACAATGCCATGTTAACGCCATGCTATCTCGTACACTAACAGCAATACGACAAGAGGTTTATATGGCATGCTGCTGTGTGTATATAACATTCGTGTGGCTGCAGACACAATGCCATGTATACTACGTGCTATCTCCTACACTTCCAGCAATATGACAAGAGGTTTATATGGCATGCTGCTGTGTGTATATAGCTGACATTCATGATGCTGCAGACACAATGCCATGTATACTCCGTGCCATCTCCTCACTAACAGCAATACGACAAGAGGTTTATATGACATGCTGCTCTGTGTATATACCATTCGTGATGCTGCAGACACAATGCCATGTATACTCTGAACTATCTCCTCACTAACAGCAATATCACAAGAGGTTTATATGACATGCTGCTGTGTGTATGTAACATTCGTGATGCTGCAGACACAATGCCATGTATACTCCGTGCTATCTCCTCACTAACAGCAATATGACAAGAGCATTTAATGGCATGCTGCTGTGTGTATATAACATTCGTGATGCTGCAGACACAATGCCAAGTTTACTCCATGCTATCTCCTTCACTAACAGCAATATGACAAGAGGTTTATATGGCATGCTGCTATGTGTATGTATACCAGACATTCGTGATGCTGCAGACAGAATGCCATGTATACGCCATGCTATCTCCTACACTAACAGCAATATGACAAGAGGTTCATACGGCATGTTGCTGTGTGCATATAACATTCGTGATGCTGCACACACAATGCCATGTATAAACCATGGTATCTCCTACTAACAGCAATATGACAAGAGGTTCATACGGCATGGTGCTGTGTGTATATAACATTCGTGATGCTGCAGACAGAATGCCATGTAAACGCCATGCTATCTCCTACACTAACAGCAATATCACAAGAGGTTCATACGGCATGGTGCTGTGTGTATATAACATTCGTGATGCTGCACACACAATGCCATGTATAAACCATGGTATCTCCTACTAACAGCAATATGACAAGAGGTTCATATGCTATGCTGCTGTGTGTACATACCTCACATTCGTGATGCTGCAGACACAATGACATGTATAAACCATGCTATCTCCTCACTAACAGCAATATGAAGAGACGTTTATATGGCATGCTGCTCTGTGTATTAAACATTCGTGATGCTGCAGACACAATGCCATGTATACTCCATGCTATGTCCTCACTAACAGCAATATTACAAGAGGTTTATATGTCATGCTGCTGTGTGTATATAACATTCATGATGCTGCAGACACAATGCCATGTATACTCCAAGATATCTCCTCACTAACAGGAATATGACAAGAGGTTTATATGTCATGCTGCTGTGTGTATATACCATTCATGATGCTGCAGACACAATGCCATGTATACTCCATGCTATGTCATACACTAACAGCAATATGACAAGAGTTTCATATGGCATGCTGCTGTGTGTATATAATATTCGTGATGCTGCAAATACAATGCCATGTATACGCCATGCTATCTCATACACTAACAGCAATATGACAAGAGGTTTATATGGCATGTTGCTGTGTGTATATAACATTCATGATGCTGTGGACACAATGCCATGTATACTCCAAGATATCTCCTACTAACAGCAATATGACAAGAGTTTCATATGGCAGGTTGCTGTGTGTATATAACATTCGTGATGCTGCAGACACAATGCCATGTATACTCCATGCTATCTCCTACACTAACTGCAATATGACAATAGGTTCATATGGCATGCTGCTATGTGTGTATACCTGATATTCGTGATGTTGCAAACACAATGCCATGTATAGTCCATGCTATCTCCCACACTAACAGCAATATGACAATAGGTTTATATGGCATGCTGCTGTGTATATATACCTGACATTCATGATGCTGCAGACACAATGCCATGTATACTCCATGCTATCTCCTACACTAACAAAAATATGACAAGAGGTTTATATGGCATGCTGCTGTGTGTTTATACCTGACATTCATGATGCTGCAGACACAATGCCATGTATGCTCCATGCTATCTCCTCACTAATTGCAAAACGACAAGAGGTTTAAATGGCATGCTGCTGTAGGTATACACCTGACATTCGTGATGCTGCAATCAATATGCCATGTATACTCCGTGCTATCTCCTACACTAACAGCAATACGACAAGAGGTTCATATGGCATGCTGCTGTGTGTATATAATATTCGTGATGCTGAACACAATGCCATGTATACGCCATGCTATCTCCTCAATAACAGCAATATGACAAGAGGTTTATATGGCATGCTGCTGTGTGTATATAACATTTGCGATGCTGTAGACACAATGCCTTGTATACTCCGTCCCATCTCCGCACTGCCAGCAGTACGACAAGAGGTTCATATGGCATGCTGCTGTGTGTATATAATATTCGTGATGCTGAACACAATGCCATGTATACGCCATGCTATCTCCTCAATAACAGCAATATGACAAGAGGTTTATATGGCATGCTGCTGTGTGTATATAACATTTGCGATGCTGTAGACACAATGCCTTGTATACTCCGTCCCATCTCCGCACTGCCAGCAGTACGACAAGAGGTTCATATGGCATGCTGCTGTGTGTATATAATATTCGTGATGCTGAACACAATGCCATGTATACGCCATGCTATCTCCTCAATAACAGCAATATGACAAGAGGTTTATATGGCATGCTGCTGTGTGTATATAACATTTGCGATGCTGTAGACACAATGCCAGGTATACGCCATGCTATCTCCTCAATAACAGCAATACAACAAGAGGTTTATATGGCATGCTGCTTTTGTATATAACATTCGTGATGCTGCAGACACAATGCCATGTATACTCCGTGCTATCTCCTCACTAACAGCAATATGACAAGAGGTTTATATGGCATGCTGCTGTGTGTATATAACATTCGTGATGCTGCAGACACAATGTCATGTATACTCCGTGCTATCTCCTACACTAACAGCAATATTGCAAGAGGTTCATATGGCATGCTGCTGTGTGTATATAACATTCGTGATGCTGCAGACACAATGCCATGAATACTCCATGCTATCTCATTCACAAACAGCAATATGACAAGAGGTTCATATGGCATGCTGCTGTGTGTATATAACATTCGTGATGCTTCAGACACAATGTCATGTATACTCCATGCTATCTCCTACCAACAACAATATGACAAGAGGTTTATATGGCATGCTGCTGTGTGTATATAACATTCGTGATGCTTCAGACACAATGTCATGTATACTCCGTGCTATCTCCTACTAACAGCAATATTGCAAGAGGTTTATATGGCATACTGCTGTGTGTATATAACATTCGTGATGCTTCAGACACAATGTCATGTATACTCCGTGCTATCTCCTACTAACAACAATATGACAAGAGGTTTATATGGCATGCTGCTGTGTGTATATAACATTCGTGATGCTTCAGACACAATGTCATGTATACTCCATGCTATCTCCTACTAACAGCAATATGACAAGAGGTTTATATAGCTTGCTGCTGTGTGTATATAACATTCGTGATGCTTCAGACACAATGTCATGTATACTCCGTGCTATCTCCTACTAACAACAATATGACAAGAGGTTTATATGGCATGCTGCTGTGTGTATATAACATTCGTGATGCTTCAGACACAATGTCATGTATACTCCGTGCTATCTCCTACTAACAGCAATATCACAAGAGGTTTATATGGCAAGCTGCTGTGTGTATATAACATTCGTGATGCTTCAGACACAATGTCATGTATACCCTTAACTATCTCCTACACTAACAGCAATATGACAAGAGGTTTATATGGCATGCTGCTGTGTGTATATACCAGACATTCGTGATGCTTCAGACACAATGTCATGAATACTCCATGCTATCTCCTACACTAACAGCAATATTGCAAGAGGTTCATATGGCATGCTGCTGTGTGTATATAACATTCGTGATGCTTCAGACACAATGCCATGTATACTCTCTGCTATCTCCTACACTAACAGCAATATTGCAAGAGGTTCATATGGCATGCTGCTGTGTGTATATAACATTCGTGATGCTTCAGACACAATGTCATGTATACTCCGTGCTATCTCCTACTAACAGCAATATGACAAGAGGTTTATATGGCATGCTGCTGTGTGTATATAACATTCGTGATGCTTCAGACACAATGTCATGAATACTCCATGCTATCTCCTACTAACAACAATATGACAAGAGGTTTATATGGCATGCTGCTGTGTGTATATAACATTCATGATGCTTCAGACACAATGTCATGAATACTCCGTGCTATCTCCTACTAACAACAATATGACAAGAGGTTTATATGGCATGCTGCTGTGTGTATATAACATTCGTGATGCTTCAGACACAATGTCATGTATACTCTGAACTATCTCCTACACTAACACCAATATTGCAAGAGGTTCATATGGTATGCTGCTGTGTGTATATAACATTCGTGATGCTTCAGACACAATGCCATGTATACTCTGTGCTATCTCCTACACTAACAGCAATATTGCAAGAGGTTCATATGGCATGCTGCTGTGTGTATATAACATTCGTGATGCTTCAGACACAATGTCATGTATACTCCGTGCTATCTCCTACTAACAGCAATATTGCAAGAGGTTTATATGGCATGCTGCTGTGTGTATATAACATTCGTGATGCTTCAGACACAATGTCATGTATACTCCGTGCTATCTCCTACTAACAGCAATATGACAAGAGGTTTATATGGCATGCTGCTGTGTGTATATAACATTCGTGATGCTGCAGACACAATGCCATGTATACTCCGTGCCATCTCCTCACTAACAGCAATACGACAAGAGGTTTATATGACATGCTGCTGTGTGTATATAACATTCGTGATGCTTCAGACACAATGTCATGTATACTCTAAACTATCTCCTACACTAACAGCAATATGACAAGAGGTTTATATGGCATGCTGCTGTGTGTATATAACATTCGTGATGCCTCAGACACAATGTCATGAATACTCCATGCTATCTCCTACACTAACAGCAATATTGCAAGAGGTTCATATGGCATGCTGCTGTGTGTATATAACATTCGTGATGCTTCAGACACAATGCCATGTATACTCTGTGCTATCTCCTACACTAACAGCAATATTGCAAGAGGTTCATATGGCATGCTGCTGTGTGTATATAACATTCGTGATGCTTCAGACACAATGTCATGTATACTCCGTGCTATCTCCTACTAACAGCAATATTGCAAGAGGTTTATATGGCATGCTGCTGTGTGTATATAACATTCGTGATGCTTCAGACACAATGTCATGTATACTCCGTGCTATCTCCTACACTAACAGCAATATTGCAAGAAGTTCATATGGCATGCTGCTGTGTGTATATAACATTCGTGATGCTTCAGACACAATGTCATGTATACTCCGTGCTATCTCCTACTAACAGCAATATTGCAAGAGGTTTATATGGCATGCTGCTGTGTGTATATAACATTCGTGATGCTTCAGACGCAATGTCATGTATACTCCGTGCTATCTCCTACTAACAGCAATATGACAAGAGGTTTATATGGCAAGCTGCTGTGTGTATATAACATTCGTGATGCTTCAGACACAATGTCATGTATACTCCATGCTATCTCCTACTAACAGCAATATGACAAGAGGTTTATATGGCAAGCTGCTGTGTGTATATAACATTCGTGATGCTTCAGACACAATGTCATGTATACTCTGAACTATCTCCTACACTAACAGCAATATGACAAGAGGTTTATATGGCAAGCTGCTGTGTGTATATAACATTCGTGATGCTTCAGACACAATGTCATGTATACTCCATGCTATCTCCTACTAACAGCAATATGACAAGAGGTTTATATGGCAAGCTGCCGTGTGTATATAACATTCGTGATGCTTCAGACACAATGTCATGTATACTCTGAACTATCTCCTACACTAACAGCAATATGACAAGAGGTTTATATGGCAAGCTGCTGTGTGTATATAACATTCGTGATGCTTCAGACACAATGTCATGTATACTCCGTGCTATCTCCTACTAACAGCAATATGACAAGAGGTTTATATGGCAAGCTGCTGTGTGTATATAACATTCGTGATGCTTCAGACACAATGTCATGTATACTCCGTGCTATCTCCTACTAACAGCAATATGACAAGAGGTTTATATGGCATGCTGCTGTGTGTATATAACATTCGTGATGCTTCAGACACAATGTCATGTATACTCCGTGCTATCTCCTACTAACAGCAATATGACAAGAGGTTTATATGGCAAGCTGCTGTGTGTATATAACATTCGTGATGCTTCAGACACAATGTCATGTATACTCCGTGCTATCTCCTACTAACAGCAATATGACAAGAGGTTTATATGGCATGCTGCTGTGTGTATATAACATTCGTGATGCTTCAGACACAATGTCATGTATACTCCGTGCTATCTCCTACTAACAGCAATATGACAAGAGGTTTATATGGCAAGCTGCTGTGTGTATATAACATTCGTGATGCTTCAGACACAATGTCATGTATACTCCATGCTATCTCCTACACTAACAGCAATATGACAAGAGGTTTATATGGCAAGCTGCTGTGTGTATATAACCTTCGTGATGCTTCAGACACAATGTCATGTATACTCCGTGCTATCTCGTACACTAACAGCAATATTGCAAGAGGTTCATATGGCATGCTGCTGTGTGTATATAACATTCGTGATGCTGCAGACAGAATGCCATGTATACTCCGTGCTATCTCCTACATTAACAGCAATATAACAAGAGGTTTATATGGCATGCTGCTGTGTGTATATAACATTCGTGTGGCTGCAGACACAATGCCATGTATACTCCATGCTATCTCCTACACTAACAGCAATATGACAAGAGGTTTATATGGCATGCTGCTGTGTGTATATAACATTCGTGATGCTTCAGACACAATGTCATGTATACTCCGTGCTATCTCCTTCACAAACAGCAATATGACAAGAGGTTTATATGGCATGCTGCTGTGTGTATATAACATTCACGATGCTGCAGACACAATGCCATGTATACTCTGTGCTATCTCCTCACTAACAGCAATATGACAAGAGGTTTATATGGCATGCTGCTGTGTGTATATAACATTCGTGATGCTTCAGACACAATGTCATGTATACTCTGTGCTATCTCCTCACTAACAGCAATATAACAAGAGGTTTATATGGCATGCTGCTGTGTGTATATAACATTCGTGATGCTTCAGACACAATGCCATGTATACTCTGTGCTATCTCCTCACTAACAGCAATATGACAAGAGGTTTATATGGCATGCTGCTGTGTGTATATAACATTCGTGATGCTTCAGACACAATGTCATGTATACTCCGTGCTATCTCCTACACTAACAGCAATATTGCAAGAGGTTCATATGGCATGCTGCTGTGTGTATATAACATTCGTGATGCTGCAGACACAGTGTCATGTATACTCCGTGCTATCTCCTACACTAACAGCAATATTGCAAGAGGTTCATATGGCATGCTGCTGTGTGTATATAACATTCGTGATGCTGCAGACACAATGTCATGTATACTCCGTGCTATCTCCTACACTAACAGCAATATTGCAAGAGGTTTATATGCCATGCTGCTGTGTGTATATAACATTCGTGATGCTGCAGACAGAATGCCATGTATACTCCGTGCTATCTCCTACACTAACAGCAATATAACAAGAGGTTTATATGGCATGCTGCTGTGTGTATATACCAGACATTCGTGATGCTGCAGACAAAATGCCATGTATGCTCCATGCTATCTCCTATACTAACAGCAATACGACAAGAGGTTCATATGGCATGCTGCTGTCTGTATATACCTGACATTCGTGGTGCTGAACACAATGCCATGTATACTCCATGCTATCTCCTCACCAACAGCAATACGACAAGACGTATAAATCTCATGCTGCTGTGTGTATATAACATTCGTGATGCTGCAAATACAATGGCATGTATACGCCATGCTATCTCGTACACTAACAGCAATACGACAAGAGGTTTATATGGCATGCTGCTGTGTGTATATAACATTCGTGTGGCTGCAGACACAATGCCATGTATACTACGTGCTATCTCCTCACTAACAGCAATATGACAAGAGGTTTATATGGCATGCTGCTGTGTGTATATAACATTCGTGATGCTGCAGACACAATGCCATGTATACTACGTGCTATCTCCTCACTAACAGCAATATGACAAGAGGTTTATATGGCATGCTGCTGTGTGTATATAACATTCGTGATGCTGCAGACACAATGCCATGTATACTACGTGCTATCTCCTACACTAACAGCAATACGACAAGAGGTTTATATGGCATGCTGCTGTGTGTATATAACATTCGTGTGGCTGCAGACACAATGCCATGTATACTCCATGCTATCTCCTACACTTCCAGCAATATGACAAGAGGTTTATATGGCATGCTGCTGTGTGTATATAGCCGACATTCATGATGCTGCAGACACAAGGCCATGTATACTCCGTGCCATCTCCTCACCAACAGCAATATGACAAGAGGTTTATATGACATGCTGCTGTGTGTATATAACATTCGTGATGCTGCAGACACAATGCCATGTATACTCCGAACTACCTCCTCACTAACAGCAATATGACAAGAGGTTTATATGACATGCTCCTGTGTGCATAAAACATTCGTGATGCTGTGGACAGAATGCCATGTATACTCTGATCTATCTCCTTACTAACAGCAATATGACAAAAGGTTTGTATGGCATGCTGCTGTATGTATATAAGATTCCTGATGCTCCACTCACAATGCCATGTATACTCCGTGCTATCTCCTCACTAACAGCAATAATACAAGAGCATTTAATGGCATGCTGCTGTATGTATATAACATTCGTGATGCTTCAGACACAATGTCATGTATACTCCATGCTATCTCCTACTAACAGCAATATTGCAAGAGGTTTATATGGCATGCTGCGGTGTGTATATAACATTCGTGATGCTTCAGACACAATGTCATGTATACTCCGTGCTATCTGCTACTAACAGCAATATGACAAGAGGTTTATATGGCAAGCTGCTGTGTGTATATAACATTCGTGATGCTTCAGACACAATGTCATGTATACTCCATGCTATCTCCTACTAACAGCAATATGACAAGAGGTTTATATGGCAAGCTGCTGTGTGTATATAACATTCGTGATGCTTCAGACACAATGTCATGTATACTCTGAACTATCTCCTACACTAACAGCAATATGACAAGAGGTTTATATGGCAAGCTGCTGTGTGTATATAACATTCGTGATGCTTCAGACACAATGTCATGTATACTCCGTGCTATCTCCTACTAACAGCAATATGACAAGAGGTTTATATGGCATGCTGCTGTGTGTATATAACATTCGTGATGCTTCAGACACAATGTCATGTATACTCCGTGCTATCTCCTACTAACAGCAATATGACAAGAGGTTTATATGGCAAGCTGCTGTGTGTATATAACATTCGTGATGCTTCAGACACAATGTCATGTATACTCCGTGCTATCTCCTACTAACAGCAATATGACAAGAGGTTTATATGGCATGCTGCTGTGTGTATATAACATTCGTGATGCTTCAGACACAATGTCATGTATACTCTGAACTATCTCCTACACTAACAGCAATATGACAAGAGGTTTATATGGCAAGCTGCTGTGTGTATATAACCTTCGTGATGCTTCAGACACAATGTCATGTATACTCCGTGCTATCTCCTACACTAACAGCAATATTGCAAGAGGTTCATATGGCATGCTGCTGTGTGTATATAACATTCGTGATGCTGCAGACAGAATGCCATGTATACTCCGTGCTATCTCCTACACTAACAGCAATATAACAAGAGGTTTATATGGCATGCTGCTGTGTGTATATAACATTCGTGTGGCTGCAGACACAATGCCATGTATACTCCATGCTATCTCCTACACTAACAGCAATATGACAAGAGGTTTATATGGCATGCTGCTGTGTGTATATAACATTCGTGATGCTTCAGACACAATGTCATGTATACTCCGTGCTATCTCCTTCACAAACAGCAATATGACAAGAGGTTTATATGGCATGCTGCTGTGTGTATATAACATTCACGATGCTGCAGACACAATGCCATGTATACCTTGTGCTATCTCCTCACTAACAGCAATATAACAAGAGGTTTATATGGCATGCTGCTGTGTGTATATAACATTCGTGATGCTTCAGACACAATGCCATGTATACTCTGTGCTATCTCCTCACTAACAGCAATATGACAAGAGGTTTATATGGCATGCTGCTGTGTGTATATAACATTCGTGATGCTTCAGACACAATGTCATGTATACTCCGTGCTATCTCCTACACTAACAGCAATATTGCAAGAGGTTCATATGGCATGCTGCTGTGTGTATATAACATTCGTGATGCTGCAGACACAGTGTCATGTATACTCCGTGCTATCTCCTACACTAACAGCAATATTGCAAGAGGTTCATATGGCATGCTGCTGTGTGTATATAACATTCGTGATGCTGCAGACACAATGTCATGTATACTCCGTGCTATCTCGTACACTAACAGCAATATTGCAAGAGGTTTATATGCCATGCTGCTGTGTGTATATAACATTCGTGATGCTGCAGACAGAATGCCATGTATACTCCGTGCTATCTCCTACACTAACAGCAATATAACAAGAGGTTTATATGGCATGCTGCTGTGTGTATATACCAGACATTCGTGATGCTGCAGACAAAATGCCATGTATGCTCCATGCTATCTCATATACTAACAGCAATACGACAAGAGGTTCATATGGCATGCTGCTGTCTGTATATACCTGACATTCGTGGTGCTGAACACAATGCCATGTATACTCCATGCTATCTCCTCACCAACAGCAATACGACAAGACGTATAAATCTCATGCTGCTGTGTGTATATAACATTCGTGATGCTGCAAATACAATGGCATGTATACGCCATGCTATCTCGTACACTAACAGCAATACGACAAGAGGTTTATATGGCATGCTGCTGTGTGTATATAACATTCGTGTGGCTGCAGACACAATGCCATGTATACTACGTGCTATCTCCTCACTAACAGCAATATAACAAGAGGTTTATATGGCATGCTGCTGTGTGTATATAACATTCGTGATGCTGCAGACACAATGCCATGTATACTACGTGCTATCTCCTCACTAACAGCAATATGACAAGAGGTTTATATGGCATGCTGCTGTGTGTATATAACATTCGTGATGCTGCAGACACAATGCCATGTATACTACGTGCTATCTCCTACACTAACAGCAATACGACAAGAGGTTTATATGGCATGCTGCTGTGTGTATATAACATTCGTGTGGCTGCAGACACAATGCCATGTATACTCCATGCTATCTCCTACACTGCCAGCAATATGACAAGAGGTTTATATGGCATGCTGCTGTGTGTATATAGCTGACATTCATGATGCTGCAGACACAAGGCCATGTATACTCCGTGCCATCTCCTCACTAACAGCAATACGACAAGAGGTTTATATGACATGCTGCTGTGTGTATATAACATTCGTGATGCTGCAGACACAATGCCATGTATACTCCGAACTATCTCCTCACTAACAGCAATACGACAAGAGGTTTATATGACATGCTGCTGTGTGTATATAACATTCGTGATGCTGCAGACACAATGCCATGTATACTCCGAACTATCTCCTTACTAACAGCAATATGACAAAAGGTTTGTATGGCATGCTGCTGTATGTATATAACATTCCTGATGCTCCACTCACAATGCCATGTATACTCCGTGCTATGTCCTCACTAACAGCAATATGACAAGAGCATTTAATGGGGCATGCTGCTGTATGTATATAACATTCGTGATGCTGCAGACACAATGCCATGTATACTCCGAACTATCTCCTCACTAACAGCAATATGACAAAAGGTTTGTATGGCATGCTGCTGTATGTATATAACATTCGTGATGCTGCAGACACAATGCCATGTTTACTCCATGCTATCTCCTACACTAACAGCAATATGACAAGAGGTTCATACGGCATGGTGCTGTGTGTATATAACATTCGTGATGCTGCAGACACAATGCCATGTTTACTCCATGCTATCTCCTACACTAACAGCAATATGACAAGAGGTTCATACGGCATGGTGCTGTGTGTATATAACATTCGTGATGCTGCACACACAATGCCATGTATAAACCATGGTATCTCCTACTAACAGCAATACGACAAGAGGTTCATATGGCATGCTGCTGTGTGTACATATTTCACATTCGTGAATGCTGCAGACACAATACCATGTATACTCCATGCTATCTTCTACACTAACAGCAATATTATAATAGGTTTATATGGCATGCGGCTGTGTGTATACACCTGTCATTCGTGATGCTGCAGACACAATGCCATGTATACTCCATGGTATCTCCTACACTAACAGCAATATTATAATAGGTTTATATGGCATGCGGCTGTGTGTATACACCTTACATTCGTGATGCTGCAGACACAATGCCATGTATAATCCATGCTATCTCCTACCAACAACAATATGACAAGGGGTTTTATATGGCATGCTGCTGTGTGTATATAACATTCGTTATGCTGCAGACGCAATGCCCTGTATACTTCATTCTATCTCCTGCTAACAGCAATATGACTAAGAGGTTTATATGGCGTGCTGCTGTGTGTATATAACATTCGTTATGCTGCAGACACAATACCATGTATACTCCATACTATCTCCTCACTAACAGCAATATGACAAAAGGTTTTTATGGCGTGCTGCTGTGTGTATTTAACATTCACGATGCTGCAGACACAATGTCATGTATACTCCATACTATCTCCTCACTAACAGCAATATGACAAAAGGTTTACATGGCATGCTGCTGTGAGTATATAACATTCGTTATGCTGCAGACACAATGCCATGTATACTCCATACTATCTCCTCAATAACAGCAATATGACAAAAGGTTTATATGGCGTGCTGCTGTGTGTATTTAACATTCACGATGCTGCAGACACAATGTCATGTATACTCCATACTATATCCTCACTAACAGCAATATGACAAAAGGTTTATATGGCGTGCTGCTGTGTGTATTTAACATTCACGATGCTGCAGACACAATGTCATGTATACTCCATGCTATCTCCTCACTAACAGCAATATGACAAAAGGTTTATATGCCGTGCTGCTGTGTGTATATAACATTCACGATGCTGCAGACACAATGTCATGTATACTCCATGCTATCTCCTCACTAACAACAATATGACAAAAGGTTTATATGGCGTGCTGCTGTATGTATATAACATTCACGATGCTGCAGACACAATGCCATGTATACTCCATGCTATCTCCTCACTAACAGCAATATGACTAAGAGGTTTGTATGGCATGCTGCTGTGAGTATATAACATTCGTTATGCTGCAGACACAATGCCATGTATACTCAATGCTATCTCCTAACTGACAGCAATATGACAAAAGGTTTATATGGCATGCTGCTGTGAGTATATAACATTCACGATGCTGCAGACACAATGCCATGTATACTCCATGCTATCTCCTCACTAACAGCAATATGACAAAAGGTATATATGGCATGCTGCTGTGAGTATATAACATTCGTTATGCTGCAGACACAATACCATGTATACTCCATGCTATCTCCTCACTAACAGCAATATGACAAAAGGTTTGTATGGCATGCTGCTGTGAGTATATAACATTCGTTATGCTGCAGACACAATACCATGTATACTCCATGCTATCTCCTCACTAACAGCAATATGACAAAAGGTTTGTATGGCATGCTGCTGTGAGTATATAACATTCGTTATGCTGCAGACACAATACCATGTATACTCCATGCTATCTCCTAACTAACAGCAATATGACAAAACGTTTGTATGGCATGCTGCTGTGAGTATATAACATTCGTTATGCTGCAGACACAATACCATTTATACTCCATGCTATCTCCTCACTAACAGCAATATGACAAAAGGTTTGTATGGCATGCTGCTGTGAGTATATAACATTCGTTATGCTGCAGACACAATACCAAGTATACTCCATGCTATCTCCTAACTAACAGCAATATGACAAAAGGTTTGTATGGCATGCTGCTGTGAGTATATAACATTCGTTATGCTACAGACACAATACCATGTATACTCCATGCTATCTCTTCACTAACAGCAATATGACAAAAGGTTTATATGGCATGCTGCTGTGAGTATATAACATTCGTTATGCTGCAGACACAATACCATGTATACTCCATGCCATCTCCTCACTAACAGCAATACGACAAAAGGTTTATATGGCATGCTGCTGTGAGTATATAACATTCGTTATGCTGCAGACACAATACCATGTATACTCCATGCTATCTCCTCACTAACAGCAATATGACAAAAGGTTTATATGGCATGCTGCTGTGAGTATATAACATTCGTTATGCTGCAGACACAATACCATGTATACTCCATGCTATCTCCTCACTAACAGCAATATGACAAAAGGTTTATATGGCGTGCTGCTGTGTGTATTTAACATTCACGATGCTGCAGACACAATGTCATGTATACTCCATACTATCTCCTCACTAACAGCAATATGACAAAAGGTTTATATGGCGTGCTGCTGTGTGTATTTAACATTCACGATGCTGCAGACACAATGTCATGTATACTCCATGCTATCTCCTCACTAACAGCAATATGACAAAAGGTTTATATGGCATGCTGCTGTGTGTATATAACATTCACGATGCTGCAGACACAATGTCATGTATACTCCATGCTATCTCCTCACTAACAGCAATATGACGAAAGGTTTATATGGCGTGCTGCTGTGTGTATTTAACATTCACGATGCTGCAGACACAATGTCATGTATACTCCATACTATCTCCTCACTAACAGCAATATGACAAAAGGTTTATATGGCGTGCTGCTGTGTGTATATAACATTCACGATGCTGCAGACACAATGCCATGTATACTCCATGCTATCTCCTCACTAACAGTAATATGACTAAGAGGTTTGTATGGCATGCTGCTGTGAGTATATAACATTTGTGATGCTGTGGACACAATGCCATGTATACCCCAAGGTATCTCCTACTAACAACAATACGACAAGAGGTTTATATGGCATGCTGCTGTGTGTATGTAACATTCATGATGCTGCAGACACAATGCCGTGTATACTCCAAGGTATCTCCTACTAACAGCAAAACGGCAAGAGGTTTATATGCCATGCTGCTGTGTGTATGTAACATTCATGATGCTGTGGACACAATGCCATCTATACTCCATGCTATCTCCTACTAATAGCAATACAGCAAGAGGTTTATATGGCATGCTGCTGTGTGTATGTAACATTCATGATGCTGCAGACACAATGCCATGTATACTCCATGTTATCTCCTACTAATAGCAATACGGCAAGAGGTTTATATGCCATGCTGCTGTGTGTATGTAACATTCATGATGCTGTGGACACAATGCCATCTATACTCCATGCTATCTCCTACTAATAGCAATACGGCAAGAGGTTTATATGGTATGCTGCTGTGTGTATGTAACACTCATGATGCTGTGGACACAATGCCATCTATACTCCATGCTATCTCCTACTAACAGCAATACGACAAGAGGTTTATATGGCATGCTGCTGTGTGTATGTAACATTCGTGATGCTGCAGACACAATGCCATGTATACTCCAAGGTATCTCCTACTAACAGCAAAACGGCAAGAGGTTTATATGGCATGCTGCTGTGAGTATATAACATTCGTGATGCTGTGCACAGTATGCCATGTATACTCCAAGATATCTCCTACTAACAACAATACGACAAGAGGTATATGTGGTATGCTGCTGTGTGTATATAACATTTGTGATGCTGTGGACACAATGCCATGTATACTCCAAGGTATCTCCTACTAACAGCAAAACGGCAAGAGGTTTATATGCCATGCTGCTGTGTGTATGTAACATTCATGATGCTGTGGACACAATGCCATGTATACTCCAGGATATCTCCTACTAATAGCAATACGGAAGAAGGTTTATAAGCCATGCTGCTGTGTGTATATAACATTCGTGATGCTTCAGACACAATGTCATGAATACTCCGTGCTATCTCCTACTAACAGCAATATGACAAGAGGTTTATATGGCATGCTGCTGTGTGTATATAACATTCGTGATGCTTCAGACACAATGTCATGAATACTCCGTGCTATCTCCTACTAACAACAATATGACAAGAGGTTTATATGGCATGCTGCTGTGTGTATATAACATTCGTGATGCTTCAGACACAATGTCATGAATACTCCGTGTTATCTCCTACTAACAGCAATATGACAAGAGGTTTATATGGCATGCTGCTGTGTGTATATAACATTCGTGATGCTTCAGACACAATGTCATGAATACTCCGTGCTATCTCCTACTAACAACAATATGACAAGAGGTTTATATGGCATGCTGCTGTGTGTATATAACATTCGTGATGCTTCAGACACAATGTCATGTATACTCCGTGCTATCTCCTACTAACAGCAATATTGCAAGAGGTTTATATGGCATGCTGCTGTGTGTATATAACATTCGTGATGCTTCAGACACAATGTCATGTATACTCTGAACTATCTCCTACACTAACAGCAATATTGCAAGAGGTTCATATGGCATGCTGCTGTGTGTATATAACATTCGTGATGCTTCAGACACAATGTCATGTATACTCCGTGCTATCTCCTACTAACAGCAATATTGCAAGAGGCTTATATGGCATGCTGCTGTGTGTATATAACATTCGTGATGCTTCAGACACAATGTCATGTATACTCCGTGCTATCTCCTACTAACAGCAATATCACAAGAGGTTTATATGGCAAGGTGCTGTGTGTATATAACATTCGTGATGCTTCAGACACAATGTCATGTATACTCTGAACTATCTCCTACACTAACAGCAATATGACAAGAGGTTTATATGGCATGCTGCTGTGTGTATATAACATTCGTGATGCTGCAGACACAATGCCATGTATACTCCGTGCCATCTCCTCACTAACAGCAATACGACAAGAGGTTTATATGACATGCTGCTGTGTGTATATAACATTCGTGATGCTTCAGACACAATGTCATGAATACTCCATGCTATCTCCTACACTAACAGCAATATTGCAAGAGGTTCATATGGCATGCTGCTGTGTGTATATAACATTCGTGATGCTTCAGACACAATGCCATGTATACTCTGTGCTATCTCCTACACTAACAGCAATATTGCAAGAGGTTCATATGGCATGCTGCTGTGTGTATATAACATTCGTGATGCTTCAGACACAATGTCATGTATACTCCGTGCTATCTCCTACTAACAGCAATATTGCAAGAGGTTTATATGGCATGCTGCTGTGTGTATATAACATTCGTGATGCTGCAGACACAATGCCATGTATACTACGTGCTATCTCCTACACTAACAGCAATACGACAAGAGGTTTATATGGCATGCTGCTGTGTGTATATAACATTCGTGTGGCTGCAGACACAATGCCATGTATACTCCATGCTATCTCCTACACTGCCAGCAATATGACAAGAGGTTTATATGGCATGCTGCTGTGTGTATATAGCTGACATTCATGATGCTGCAGACACAAGGCCATGTATACTCCGTGCCATCTCCTCACTAACAGCAATACGACAAGAGGTTTATATGACATGCTGCTGTGTGTATATAACATTCGTGATGCTGCAGACACAATGCCATGTATACTCCGAACTATCTCCTCACTAACAGCAATACGACAAGAGGTTTATATGACATGCTGCTGTGTGTATATAACATTCGTGATGCTGCAGACACAATGCCATGTATACTCCGAACTATCTCCTTACTAACAGCAATATGACAAAAGGTTTGTATGGCATGCTGCTGTATGTATATAACATTCCTGATGCTCCACTCACAATGCCATGTATACTCCGTGCTATGTCCTCACTAACAGCAATATGACAAGAGCATTTAATGGGGCATGCTGCTGTATGTATATAACATTCGTGATGCTGCAGACACAATGCCATGTATACTCCGAACTATCTCCTCACTAACAGCAATATGACAAAAGGTTTGTATGGCATGCTGCTGTATGTATATAACATTCGTGATGCTGCAGACACAATGCCATGTTTACTCCATGCTATCTCCTACACTAACAGCAATATGACAAGAGGTTCTTACGGCATGGTGCTGTGTGTATATAACATTCGTGATGCTGCAGACACAATGCCATGTTTACTCCATGCTATCTCCTACACTAACAGCAATATGACAAGAGGTTCATACGGCATGGTGCTGTGTGTATATAACATTCGTGATGCTGCACACACAATGCCATGTATAAACCATGGTATCTCCTACTAACAGCAATACGACAAGAGGTTCATATGGCATGCTGCTGTGTGTACATATTTCACATTCGTGAATGCTGCAGACACAATACCATGTATACTCCATGCTATCTTCTACACTAACAGCAATATTATAATAGGTTTATATGGCATGCGGCTGTGTGTATACACCTGTCATTCGTGATGCTGCAGACACAATGCCATGTATACTCCATGGTATCTCCTACACTAACAGCAATATTATAATAGGTTTATATGGCATGCGGCTGTGTGTATACACCTGACATTCGTGATGCTGCAGACACAATGCCATGTATAATCCATGCTATCTCCTACCAACAACAATATGACAAGGGGTTTTATATGGCATGCTGCTGTGTGTATATAACATTCGTTATGCTGCAGACGCAATGCCCTGTATACTTCATTCTATCTCCTGCTAACAGCAATATGACTAAGAGGTTTATATGGCGTGCTGCTGTGTGTATATAACATTCGTTATGCTGCAGACACAATACCATGTATACTCCATACTATCTCCTCACTAACAGCAATATGACAAAAGGTTTTTATGGCGTGCTGCTGTGTGTATTTAACATTCACGATGCTGCAGACACAATGTCATGTATACTCCATACTATCTCCTCACTAACAGCAATATGACAAAAGGTTTACATGGCATGCTGCTGTGAGTATATAACATTCGTTATGCTGCAGACACAATGCCATGTATACTCCATACTATCTCCTCAATAACAGCAATATGACAAAAGGTTTATATGGCGTGCTGCTGTGTGTATTTAACATTCACGATGCTGCAGACACAATGTAATGTATACTCCATACTATATCCTCACTAACAGCAATATGACAAAAGGTTTATATGGCGTGCTGCTGTGTGTATTTAACATTCACGATGCTGCAGACACAATGTCATGTATACTCCATGCTATCTCCTCACTAACAGCAATATGACAAAAGGTTTATATGCCGTGCTGCTGTGTGTATATAACATTCACGATGCTGCAGACACAATGTCATGTATACTCCATGCTATCTCCTCACTAACAACAATATGACAAAAGGTTTATATGGCGTGCTGCTGTATGTATATAACATTCACGATGCTGCAGACACAATGCCATGTATACTCCATGCTATCTCCTCACTAACAGCAATATGACTAAGAGGTTTGTATGGCATGCTGCTGTGAGTATATAACATTCGTTATGCTGCAGACACAATGCCATGTATACTCAATGCTATCTCCTAACTGACAGCAATATGACAAAAGGTTTATATGGCATGCTGCTGTGAGTATATAACATTCACGATGCTGCAGACACAATGCCATGTATACTCCATGCTATCTCCTCACTAACAGCAATATGACAAAAGGTATATATGGCATGCTGCTGTGAGTATATAACATTCGTTATGCTGCAGACACAATACCATGTATACTCCATGCTATCTCCTCACTAACAGCAATATGACAAAAGGTTTGTATGGCATGCTGCTGTGAGTATATAACATTCGTTATGCTGCAGACACAATACCATGTATACTCCATGCTATCTCCTCACTAACAGCAATATGACAAAAGGTTTGTATGGCATGCTGCTGTGAGTATATAACATTCGTTATGCTGCAGACACAATACCATGTATACTCCATGCTATCTCCTAACTAACAGCAATATGACAAAACGTTTGTATGGCATGCTGCTGTGAGTATATAACATTCGTTATGCTGCAGACACAATACCATTTATACTCCATGCTATCTCCTCACTAACAGCAATATGACAAAAGATTTGTATGGCATGCTGCTCTGAGTATATAACATTCGTTATGCTGCAGACACAATACCAAGTATACTCCATGCTATCTCCTAACTAACAGCAATATGACAAAAGGTTTGTATGGCATGCTGCTGTGAGTATATAACATTCGTTATGCTACAGACACAATACCATGTATACTCCATGCTATCTCTTCACTAACAGCAATATGACAAAAGGTTTATATGGCATGCTGCTGTGAGTATATAACATTCGTTATGCTGCAGACACAATACCATGTATACTCCATGCCATCTCCTCACTAACAGCAATACGACAAAAGGTTTATATGGCATGCTGCTGTGAGTATATAACATTCGTTATGCTGCAGACACAATACCATGTATACTCCATGCTATCTCCTCACTAACAGCAATATGACAAAAGGTTTATATGGCATGCTGCTGTGAGTATATAACATTCGTTATGCTGCAGACACAATACCATGTATACTCCATGCTATCTCCTCACTAACAGCAATATGACAAAAGGTTTATATGGCGTGCTGCTGTGTGTATTTAACATTCACGATGCTGCAGACACAATGTCATGTATACTCCATACTATCTCCTCACTAACAGCAATATGACAAAAGGTTTATATGGCGTGCTGCTGTGTGTATTTAACATTCACGATGCTGCAGACACAATGTCATGTATACTCCATGCTATCTCCTCACTAACAGCAATATGACAAAAGGTTTATATGGCATGCTGCTGTGTGTATATAACATTCACGATGCTGCAGACACAATGTCATGTATACTCCATGCTATCTCCTCACTAACAGCAATATGACGAAAGGTTTATATGGCGTGCTGCTGTGTGTATTTAACATTCACGATGCTGCAGACACAATGTCATGTATACTCCATACTATCTCCTCACTAACAGCAATATGACAAAAGGTTTATATGGCGTGCTGCTGTGTGTATATAACATTCACGATGCTGCAGACACAATGCCATGTATACTCCATGCTATCTCCTCACTAACAGTAATATGACTAAGAGGTTTGTATGGCATGCTGCTGTGAGTATATAACATTTGTGATGCTGTGGACACAATGCCATGTATACCCCAAGGTATCTCCTACTAACAACAATACGACAAGAGGTTTATATGGCATGCTGCTGTGTGTATGTAACATTCATGATGCTGCAGACACAATGCCGTGTATACTCCAAGGTATCTCCTACTAACAGCAAAACGGCAAGAGGTTTATATGCCATGCTGCTGTGTGTATGTAACATTCATGTTGCTGTGGACACAATGCCATCTATACTCCATGCTATCTCCTACTAATAGCAATACGGCAAGAGGTTTATATGGCATGCTGCTGTGTGTATGTAACATTCATGATGCTGCAGACACAATGCCATGTATACTCCATGTTATCTCCTACTAATAGCAATACGGCAAGAGGTTTATATGCCATGCTGCTGTGTGTATGTAACATTCATGATGCTGTGGACACAATGCCATCTATACTCCATGCTATCTCCTACTAATAGCAATACGGCAAGAGGTTTATATGGTATGCTGCTGTGTGTATGTAACACTCATGATGCTGTGGACACAATGCCATCTATACTCCATGCTATCTCCTACTAACAGCAATACGACAAGAGGTTTATATGGCATGCTGCTGTGTGTATGTAACATTCGTGATGCTGCAGACACAATGCCATGTATACTCCAAGGTATCTCCTACTAACAGCAAAACGGCAAGAGGTTTATATGGCATGCTGCTGTGAGTATATAACATTCGTGATGCTGTGCACAGTATGCCATGTATACTCCAAGATATCTCCTACTAACAACAATACGACAAGAGGTATATGTGGTATGCTGCTGTGTGTATATAACATTTGTGATGCTGTGGACACAATGCCATGTATACTCCAAGGTATCTCCTACTAACAGCAAAACGGCAAGAGGTTTATATGCCATGCTGCTGTGTGTATGTAACATTCATGATGCTGTGGACACAATGCCATGTATACTCCAGGATATCTCCTACTAATAGCAATACGGAAGAAGGTTTATAAGCCATGCTGCTGTGTGTATATAACATTCGTGATGCTTCAGACACAATGTCATGAATACTCCGTGCTATCTCCTACTAACAGCAATATGACAAGAGGTTTATATGGCATGCTGCTGTGTGTATATAACATTCGTGATGCTTCAGACACAATGTCATGAATACTCCGTGCTATCTCCTACTAACAACAATATGACAAGAGGTTTATATGGCATGCTGCTGTGTGTATATAACATTCGTGATGCTTCAGACACAATGTCATGAATACTCCGTGCTATCTCCTACTAACAGCAATATGACAAGAGGTTTATATGGCATGCTGCTGTGTGTATATAACATTCGTGATGCTTCAGACACAATGTCATGAATACTCCGTGCTATCTCCTACTAACAACAATATGACAAGAGGTTTATATGGCATGCTGCTGTGTGTATATAACATTCGTGATGCTTCAGACACAATGTCATGTATACTCCGTGCTATCTCCTACTAACAGCAATATTGCAAGAGGTTTATATGGCATGCTGCTGTGTGTATATAACATTCGTGATGCTTCAGACACAATGTCATGTATACTCTGAACTATCTCCTACACTAACAGCAATATTGCAAGAGGTTCATATGGCATGCTGCTGTGTGTATATAACATTCGTGATGCTTCAGACACAATGTCATGTATACTCCGTGCTATCTCCTACTAACAGCAATATTGCAAGAGGTTTATATGGCATGCTGCTGTGTGTATATAACATTCGTGATGCTTCAGACACAATGTCATGTATACTCCGTGCTATCTCCTACTAACAGCAATATCACAAGAGGTTTATATGGCAAGCTGCTGTGTGTATATAACATTCGTGATGCTTCAGACACAATGTCATGTATACTCTGAACTATCTCCTACACTAACAGCAATATGACAAGAGGTTTATATGGCATGCTGCTGTGTGTATATAACATTCGTGATGCTGCAGACACAATGCCATGTATACTCCGTGCCATCTCCTCACTAACAGCAATACGACAAGAGGTTTATATGACATGCTGCTGTGTGTATATAACATTCGTGATGCTTCAGACACAATGCCATGAATACTCCATGCTATCTCCTACACTAACAGCAATATTGCAAGAGGTTCATATGGCATGCTGCTGTGTGTATATAACATTCGTGATGCTTCAGACACAATGCCATGTATACTCTGTGCTATCTCCTACACTAACAGCAATATTGCAAGAGGTTCATATGGCATGCTGCTGTGTGTATATAACATTCGTGATGCTTCAGACACAATGTCATGTATACTCCGTGCTATCTCCTACTAACAGCAATATTGCAAGAGGTTTATATGGCATGCTGCTGTGTGTATATAACATTCGTGATGCTTCAGACACAATGTCATGTATACTCCGTGCTATCTCCTACACTAACAGCAATATTGCAAGAGGTTCATATGGCATGCTGCTGTGTGTATATAACATTCGTGATGCTTCAGACACAATGTCATGTATACTCCGTGCTATCTCCTACTAACAGCAATATTGCAAGAGGTTTATATGGCATGCTGCTGTGTGTATATAACATTCGTGATGCTTCAGACACAATGTCATGTATACTCCGTGCTATCTCCTACTAACAGCAATATGACAAGAGGTTTATATGGCAAGCTGCTGTGTGTATATAACATTCGTGATGCTTCAGACACAATGTCATGTATACTCCATGCTATCTCCTACTAACAGCAATATGACAAGAGGTTTATATGGCAAGCTGCTGTGTGTATATAACATTCGTGATGCTTCAGACACAATGTCATGTATACTCTGAACTATCTCCTACACTAACAGCAATATGACAAGAGGTTTATATGGCAAGCTGCTGTGTGGATATAACATTCGTGATGCTTCAGACACAATGTCATGTATACTCCATGCTATCTCCTACTAACAGCAATATGACAAGAGGTTTATATGGCAAGCTGCTGTGTGTATATAACATTCGTGATGCTTCAGACACAATGTCATGTATACTCTGAACTATCTCCTACACTAACAGCAATATGACAAGAGGTTTATATGGCAAGCTGCTGTGTGTATATAACATTCGTGATGCTTCAGAGACAATGTCATGTATACTCCGTGCTATCTCCTACTAACAGCAATATGACAAGAGGTTTATATGGCAAGCTGCTGTGTGTATATAACATTCGTGATGCTTCAGACACAATGTCATGTATACTCCGTGCTATCTCCTACTAACAGCAATATGACAAGAGGTTTATATGGCATGCTGCTGTGTGTATATAACATTCGTGATGCTTCAGACACAATGTCATGTATACTCCGTGCTATCTCCTACTAACAGCAATATGACAAGAGGTTTATATGGCATGCTGCTGTGTGTATATAACATTCGTGATGCTTCAGACACAATGTCATGTATACTCTGAACTATCTCCTACACTAACAGCAATATGACAAGAGGTTTATATGGCAAGCTGCTGTGTGTATATAACCTTCGTGATGCTTCAGACACAATGTCATGTATACTCTGAACTATCTCCTACACTAACAGCAATATGACAAGAGGTTTATATGGCAAGCTGCTGTGTGTATATAACATTCGTGATGCTTCAGACACAATGTCATGTATACTCCGTGCTATCTCCTACACTAACAGCAATATTGCAAGAGGTTCATATGGCATGCTGCTGAGTGTATATAACATTCGTGATGCTGCAGACACAGTGTCATGTATACTCCGTGCTATCTCCTACACTAACAGCAATATTGCAAGAGGTTCATATGGCATGCTGCTGTGTGTATATAACATTCGTGATGCTGCAGACACAATGTCATGTATACTCCGTGCTATCTCCTACACTAACAGCAATATTGCAAGAGGTTTATATGCCATGCTGCTGTGTGTATATAACATTCGTGATGCTGCAGACAGAATGCCATGTATACTCCGTGCTATCTCCTACACTAACAGCAATATAACAAGAGGTTTATATGGCATGCTGCTGTGTGTATATACCAGACATTCGTGATGCTGCAGACAAAATGCCATGTATGCTCCATGCTATCTCCTATACTAACAGCAATACGACAAGAGGTTCATATGGCATGCTGCTGTCTGTATATACCTGACATTCGTGGTGCTTAACACAATGCCATGTATACTCCATGCTATCTCCTCACCAACAGCAATACGACAAGACGTATAAATCTCATGCTGCTGTGTGTATATAACATTCGTGATGCTGCAAATACAATGGCATGTATACGCCATGCTATCTCGTACACTAACAGCAATACGAAAAGAGGTTTATATGGCATGCTGCTGTGTGTATATAACATTCGTGTGGCTGCAGACACAATGCCATGTATACTACGTGCTATCTCCTCACTAACAGCAATATGACAAGAGGTTTATATGGCATGCTGCTGTGCGTATATAACATTCGTGATGCTGCAGACACAATGCCATGTATACTACGTGCTATCTCCTCACTAACAGCAACATGACAAGAGGTTTATATGGCATGCTGCTGTGTGTATATATCATTCGTGATGCTGCAGACACAATGCCATGTATACTACGTGCTATCTCCTACACTAACAGCAATACGACAAGAGGTTTATATGGCATGCTGCTGTGTGTATATAACATTCGTGTGGCTGCAGACACAATGCCATGTATACTTCATGCTATCTCCTACACTTCCAGCAATATGACAAGAGGTTTATATGGCATGCTGCTGTGTGTATATAGCTGACATTCATGATGCTGCAGACACAAGGCCATGTATACTCCGTGCCATCTTCTCACTAACAGCAATACGACAAGAGGTTTATATGACATGCTGCTGTGTGTATATAACATTCGTGATGCTGCAGACACAATGCCATGTATACTCCGAACTATCTCCTCACTAACAGCAATATGACAAGAGGTTTATATGACAAGCTCCTGTGTGCATATAACATTCGTGATGCTGTGGACACAATGCCATGTATACTCCGAACTATCTCCTTACTAACAGCAATATGACAAAAGGTTTGTATGGCATGCTGCTGTATGTATATAACATTCCTGATGCTCCACTCACAATGCCATGTATACTCCGTGCTATCTCCTCACTAACAGCAATATGACAAGAGCATTTAATGGCATGCTGCCGTATGTATATAACATTCGTGATGCTGCAGACACAATGCCATGTTTACTCCATACTATCTCCTCAATAACAGCAATATGACAAAAGGTTTATATGGCGTGCTGCTGTGTGTATTTAACATTCACGATGCTGCAGACACAATGTCATGTATACTCCATACTATATCCTCACTAACAGCAATATGACAAAAGGTTTATATGGCGTGCTGCTGTGTGTATTTAACATTCACGATGCTGCAGACACAATGTCATGTATACTCCATGCTATCTCCTCACTAACAGCAATATGACAAAAGGTTTATATGCCGTGCTGCTGTGTGTATATAACATTCACGATGCTGCACACACAATGCCATGTATAAACCATGGTATCTCCTACTAACAGCAATATGACAAGAGGTTCATATGGCATGCTGCTGTGTGTACATATTTCACATTCGTGATGCTGCAGACACAATACCATGTATACTCCATGCTATCTTCTACACTAACAGCAATATTATAATAGGTTTATATGGCATGCGGCTGTGTGTATACTCCTGTCATTCGTGATGCTGCAGACACAATGCCATGTATACTCCATGGTATCTCCTACACTAACAGCAATATTATAATAGGTTTATATGGCATGCAGCTGTGTGTATACACCTGACATTCGTGATGCTGCAGACACAATGCCATGTATAATCCATGCTATCTCCTACCAACAACAATATGACAAGGGGTTTGTATGGCATGCTGCTGTGTGTATATAACATTCGTTATGCTGCAGACACAATGCCATGTATACTTCATGCTATCTCCTGCTAACAGCAATATGACTAAGAGGTTTATATGGCGTGCTGCTTTGTGTATATAACATTCGTTATGCTGCAGACACAATACCATGTATACTCCATACTATCTCCTCACTAACAGCAATATGACAAAAGGTTTATATGGCGTGCTGCTGTGTGTATTTAACATTCACGATGCTGCAGACACAATGTCATGTATACTCCATACTATCTCCTCACTAACAGCAATATGACAAAAGGTTTACATGGCATGCTGCTGTGAGTATATAACATTCGTTATGCTGCAGACACAATGCCATGTATACTCCATACTATCTCCTCAATAACAGCAATATGACAAAAGGTTTATATGGCGTGCTGCTGTGTGTATTTAACATTCACGATGCTGCAGACACAATGTCATGTATACTCCATACTATATCCTCACTAACAGCAATATGACAAAAGGTTTATATGGCGTGCTGCTGTGTGTATTTAACATTCACGATGCTGCAGACACAATGTCATGTATACTCCATGCTATCTCCTCACTAACAGCAATATGACAAAAGGTTTATATGCCGTGCTGCTGTGTGTATATAACATTCACGATGCTGCAGACACAATGTCATGTATACTCCATGCTATCTCCTCACTAACAGCAATATGACAAAAGGTTTATATGGCGTGCTGCTGTGTGTATTTAACATTCACGATGCTGCAGACACAATGTCATGTATACTCCATGCTATCTCCTCACTAACAGCAATATGACAAAAGGTTTATATGGCGTGCTGCTGTGTGTATTTAACATTCACGATGCTGCAGACACAATGTCATGTATACTCCATGCTATCTCCTCACTAACAGCAATATGACAAAAGGTTTATATGCCGTGCTGCTGTGTGTATATAACATTCACGATGCTGCAGACACAATGTCATGTATACTCCATGCTATCTCCTCACTAACAGCAATATGACAAAAGGTTTATATGGCGTGCTGCTGTGTGTATTTAACATTCACGATGCTGCAGACACAATGTCATGTATACTCCATGCTATCTCCTCACTAACAGCAATATGACAAAAGGTTTATATGCCGTGCTGCTGTGTGTATATAACATTCACGATGCTGCAGACACAATGTCATGTATACTCCATGCTATCTCCTCACTAACAACAATATGACAAAAGGTTTATATGGCGTGCTGCTGTATGTATATAACATTCGCGATGCTGCAGACACAATGCCATGTATACTCCATGCTATCTCCTCACTAACAGCAATATGACTAAGAGGTTTGTATGGCATGCTGCTGTGAGTATATAACATTCGTTATGCTGCAGACACAATGCCATGTATACTCCATGCTATCTCCTAACTGACAGCAATATGACAAAAGGTTTATATGGCATGCTGCTGTGAGTATATAACATTCACGATGCTGCAGACACAATGCCATGTATACTCCATGCTATCTCCTCACTAACAGCAATATGACAAAAGGTATATATGGCATGCTGCTGTGAGTATATAACATTCGTTATGCTGCAGACACAATGCCATGTATACTCCATGCTATCTCCTAACTAACACCAATATGACAAAAGGTTTATATGGCATGCTGCTGTGAGTATATAACATTCACGATGCTGCAGACACAATGTCATGTATACTCCATGCTATCTCCTAACTTACAGCAATATGACAAAAGGTTTATATGGCATGCTGCTGTGAGTATATAACATTCGTTATGCTGCAGACACAATACCATGTATACTCCATGCTATCTCCTCACTAACAGCAATATGACAAAAGGTTTGTATGGCATGCTGCTGTGAGTATATAACATTCGTTATGCTGCAGACACAATACCATGTATACTCCATGCTATCTCCTCACTAACAGCAATATGACAAAAGGTTTGTATGGCATGCTGCTGTGAGTATATAACATTCGTTATGCTGGAGACACAATACCATGTATACTCCATGCTATCTCCTCACTAACAGCAATATGACAAAAGGTTTGTATGGCATGCTGCTGTGAGTATATAACATTCGTTATGCTGCAGACACAATACCATGTATACTCCATGCTATCTCCTCACTAACAGCAATATGACAAAAGGTTTGTATGGCATGCTGCTGTGAGTATATAACATTCGTTATGCTGCAGACACAATACCATGTATACTCCATGCTATCTCCTAACTAACAGCAATATGACAAAACGTTTGTATGGCATGCTGCTGTGAGTATATAACATTCGTTATGCTGCAGACACAATACCATGTATACTCCATGCTATCTCCTCACTAACAGCAATATGACAAAAGGTTTGTATGGCATGCTGCTGTGAGTATATAACATTCGTTATGCTGCAGACACAATACCATGTATACTCCATGCTATCTCCTACACTAACAGCAATATTGCAAGAGGTTCATATGGCATGCTGCTGTGTGTATATAACATTCGTGATGCTGCAGACACAGTGTCATGTATACTCCGTGCTATCTCCTACACTAACAGCAATATTGCAAGAGGTTCATATGGCATGCTGCTGTGTGTATATAACATTCGTGATGCTGCAGACACAATGTCATGTATACTCCGTGCTATCTCGTACACTAACAGCAATATTGCAAGAGGTTTATATGCCATGCTGCTGTGTGTATATAACATTCGTGATGCTGCAGACAGAATGCCATGTATACTCCGTGCTATCTCCTACACTAACAGCAATATAACAAGAGGTTTATATGGCATGCTGCTGTGTGTATATACCAGACATTCGTGATGCTGCAGACAAAATGCCATGTATGCTCCATGCTATCTCATATACTAACAGCAATACGACAAGAGGTTCATATGGCATGCTGCTGTCTGTATATACCTGACATTCGTGGTGCTGAACACAATGCCATGTATACTCCATGCTATCTCCTCACCAACAGCAATACGACAAGACGTATAAATCTCATGCTGCTGTGTGTATATAACATTCGTGATGCTGCAAATACAACGGCATGTATACGCCATGCTATCTCGTACACTAACAGCAATACGACAAGAGGTTTATATGGCATGCTGCTGTGTGTATATAACATTCGTGTGGCTGCAGACACAATGCCATGTATACTACGTGCTATCTCCTCACTAACAGCAATATAACAAGAGGTTTATATGGCATGCTGCTGTGTGTATATAACATTCGTGATGCTGCAGACACAATGCCATGTATACTACGTGCTATCTCCTCACTAACAGCAATATGACAAGAGGTTTATATGGCATGCTGCTGTGTGTATATAACATTCGTGATGCTGCAGACACAATGCCATGTATACTACGTGCTATCTCCTACACTAACAGCAATACGACAAGAGGTTTATATGGCATGCTGCTGTGTGTATATAACATTCGTGTGGCTGCAGACACAATGCCATGTATACTCCATGCTATCTCCTACACTGCCAGCAATATGACAAGAGGTTTATATGGCATGCTGCTGTGTGTATATAGCTGACATTCATGATGCTGCAGACACAAGGCCATGTATACTCCGTGCCATCTCCTCACTAACAGCAATACGACAAGAGGTTTATATGACATGCTGCTGTGTGTATATAACATTCGTGATGCTGCAGACACAATGCCATGTATACTCCGAACTATCTCCTCACTAACAGCAATACGACAAGAGGTTTATATGACATGCTGCTGTGTGTATATAACATTCGTGATGCTGCAGACACAATGCCATGTATACTCCGAACTATCTCCTTACTAACAGCAATATGACAAAAGGTTTGTATGGCATGCTGCTGTATGTATATAACATTCCTGATGCTCCACTCACAATGCCATGTATACTCCGTGCTATCTCCTCACTAACAGCAATATGACAAGAGCATTTAATGGCATGCTGCTGTATGTATATAACATTCGTGATGCAGCAGACACAATGCCATGTATACTCCGAACTATCTCCTCACTAACAGCAATATGACAAAAGGTTTGTATGGCATGCTGCTGTATGTATATAACATTCGTGATGCTGCAGACACAATGCCATGTTTACTCCATGCTATCTCCTACACTAACAGCAATATGACAAGAGGTTCATACGGCATGGTGCTGTGTGTATATAACATTCGTGATGCTGCAGACACAATGCCATGTTTACTCCATGCTATCTCCTACACTAACAGCAATATAACAAGAGGTTCATACGGCATGGTGCTGTGTGTATATAACATTCGTGATGCTGCACACACAATGCCATGTATAAACCATGGTATCTCCTACTAACAGCAATACGACGAGAGGTTCATATGGCATGCTGCTGTGTGTACATATTTCACATTCGTGAATGCTGCAGACACAATACCATGTATACTCCATGCTATCTTCTACACTAACAGCAATATTATAATAGGTTTATATGGCATGCGGCTGTGTGTATACACCTGTCATTCGTGATGCTGCAGACACAATGCCATGTATACTCCATGGTATCTCCTACACTAACAGCAATATTATAATAGGTTTATATGGCATGCGGCTGTATGTATACACCTGACATTCGTGATGCTGCAGACACAATGCCATGTATAATCCATGCTATCTCGTACCAACAACAATATGACAAGGGGTTTTATATGGCATGCTGCTGTGTGTATATAACATTCGTTATGCTGCAGACACAATGCCCTGTATACTTCATTCTATCTCCTGCTAACAGCAATATGACTAAGAGGTTTATATGGCGTGCTGCTGTGTGTATATAACATTCGTTATGCTGCAGACAATTTACCATGTATACTCCATACTATCTCCTCACTAACAGCAATATGACAAAAGGTTTATATGGCGTGCTGCTGTGTGTATTTAACATTCACGATGCTGCAGACACAATGTCATGTATACTCCATACTATCTCCTCACTAACAGCAATATGACAAAAGGTTTACATGGCATGCTGCTGTGAGTATATAACATTCGTTATGCTGCAGACACAATGCCATGTATACTCCATACTATCTCCTCAATAACAGCAATATGACAAAAGGTTTATATGGCGTGCTGCTGTGTGTATTTAACATTCACGATGCTGCAGACACAATGTAATGTATACTCCATACTATATCCTCACTAACAGCAATATGACAAAAGGTTTATATGGCGTGCTGCTGTGTGTATTTAACATTCACGATGCTGCAGACACAATGTCATGTATACTCCATGCTATCTCCTCACTAACAGCAATATGACAAAAGGTTTATATGCCGTGCTGCTGTGTGTATATAACATTCACGATGCTGCAGACACAATGTCATGTATACTCCATGCTATCTCCTCACTAACAGCAATATGACAAAAGGTTTATATGGCGTGCTGCTGTGTGTATTTAACATTCACGATGCTGCAGACACAATGTCATGTATACTCCATGCTATCTCCTCACTAACAGCAATATGACAAAAGGTTTATATGGCGTGCTGCTGTGTGTATTTAACATTCACGATGCTGCAGACACAATGTCATGTATACTCCATGCTATCTCCTCACTAACAGCAATATGACAAAAGGTTTATATGCCGTGCTGCTGTGTGTATATAACATTCACGATGCTGCAGACACAATGTCATGTATACTCCATGCTATCTCCTCACTAACAGCAATATGACAAAAGGTTTATATGGCGTGCTGCTGTGTGTATTTAACATTCACGATGCTGCAGACACAATGTCATGTATACTCCATGCTATCTCCTCACTAACAGCAATATGACAAAAGGTTTATATGCCGTGCTGCTGTGTGTATATAACATTCACGATGCTGCAGACACAATGTCATGTATACTCCATGCTATCTCCTCACTAACAACAATATGACAAAAGGTTTATATGGCGTGCTGCTGTATGTATATAACATTCACGATGCTGCAGACACAATGCCATGTATACTCCATGCTATCTCCTCACTAACAGCAATTTGACTAAGAGGTTTGTATGGCATGCTGCTGTGAGTATATAACATTCGTTATGCTGCAGACACAATGCCATGTATACTCAATGCTATCTCCTAACTGACAGCAATATGACAAAAGGTTTATATGGCATGCTGCTGTGAGTATATAACATTCACGATGCTGCAGACACAATGCCATGTATACTCCATGCTATCTCCTCACTAACAGCAATATGACAAAAGGTATATATGGCATGCTGCTGTGAGTATATAACATTCGTTATGCTGCAGACACAATGCCATGTATACTCCATGCTATCTCCTAACTAACACCAATATGACAAAAGGTTTATATGGCATGCTGCTGTGAGTATATAACATTCACGATGCTGCAGACACAATGTCATGTATACTCCATGCTATCTCCTAACTTACAGCAATATGACAAAAGGTTTATATGGCATGCTGCTGTGAGTATATAACATTCGTTATGCTGCAGACACAATACCATGTATACTCCATGCTATCTCCTCACTAACAGCAATATGACAAAAGGTTTGTATGGCATGCTGCTGTGAGTATATAACATTCGTTATGCTGCAGACACAATACCATGTATACTCCATGCTATCTCCTCACTAACAGCAATATGACAAAAGGTTTGTATGGCATGCTGCTGTGAGTATATAACATTCGTTATGCTGCAGACACAATACCATGTATACTCCATGCTATCTCCTCACTAACAGCAATATGACAAAAGGTTTGTATGGCATGCTGCTGTGAGTATATAACATTCGTTATGCTGCAGACACAATACCATGTATACTCCATGCTATCTCCTAACTAACAGCAATATGACAAAACGTTTGTATGGCATGCTGCTGTGAGTATATAACATTCGTTATGCTGCAGACACAATACCATGTATACTCCATGCTATCTCCTCACTAACAGCAATATGACAAAAGGTTTGTATGGCATGCTGCTGTGAGTATATAACATTCGTTATGCTGCAGACACAATACCAAGTATACTCCATGCTATCTCCTAACTAACAGCAATATGACAAAAGGTTTGTATGGCATGCTGCTGTGAGTATATAACATTCGTTATGCTGCAGACACAATACCATGTATACTCCATGCTATCTCTTCACTAACAGCAATATGACAAAAGGTTTATATGGCATGCTGCTGTGAGTATATAACATTCGTTATGCAGCAGACACAATACCATGTATACTCCATGCCATCTCCTCACTAACAGCAATACGACAAAAGGTTTATATGGCATGCTGCTGTGAGTATATAACATTCGTTATGCTGCAGACACAATACCATGTATACTCCATGCTATCTCCTCACTAACAGCAATATGACAAAAGGTTTATATGGCATGCTGCTGTGAGTATATAACATTCGTTATGCTGCAGACACAATACCATGTATACTCCATGCTATCTCCTCACTAACAGCAATATGACAAAAGGTTTATATGGCGTGCTGCTGTGTGTATTTAACATTCACGATGCTGCAGACACAATGTCATGTATACTCCATACTATCTCCTCACTAACAGCAATATGACAAAAGGTTTATATGGCGTGCTGCTGTGTGTATTTAACATTCACGATGCTGCAGACACAATGTCATGTATACTCCATGCTATCTCCTCACTAACAGCAATATGACAAAAGGTTTATATGGCATGCTGCTGTGTGTATATAACATTCACGATGCTGCAGACACAATGTCATGTATACTCCATGCTATCTCCTCACTAACAGCAATATGACGAAAGGTTTATATGGCGTGCTGCTGTGTGTATTTAACATTCACGATGCTGCAGACACAATGTCATGTATACTCCATACTATCTCCTCACTAACAGCAATATGACAAAAGGTTTATATGGCGTGCTGCTGTGTGTATATAACATTCACGATGCTGCAGACACAATGCCATGTATACTCCATGCTATCTCCTCACTAACAGTAATATGACTAAGAGGTTTGTATGGCATGCTGCTGTGAGTATATAACATTTGTGATGCTGTGGACACAATGCCATGTATACCCCAAGGTATCTCCTACTAACAACAATACGACAAGAGGTTTATATGGCATGCTGCTGTGTGTATGTAACATTCATGATGCTGCAGACACAATGCCGTGTATACTCCAAGGTATCTCCTACTAACAGCAAAACGGCAAGAGGTTTATATGCCATGCTGCTGTGTGTATGTAACATTCATGATGCTGTGGACACAATGCCATCTATACTCCATGCTATCTCCTACTAATAGCAATACGGCAAGAGGTTTATATGGCATGCTGCTGTGTGTATGTAACATTCATGATGCTGCAGACACAATACCATGTATACTCCATGTTATCTCCTACTAATAGCAATACGGCAAGAGGTTTATATGCCATGCTGCTGTGTGTATGTAACATTCATGATGCTGTGGACACAATGCCATCTATACTCCATGCTATCTCCTACTAATAGCAATACGGCAAGCGGTTTATATGGTATGCTGCTGTGTGTATGTAACACTCATGATGCTGTGGACACAATGCCATCTATACTCCATGCTATCTCCTACTAACAGCAATACGACAAGAGGTTTATATGGCATGCTGCTGTGTGTATGTAACATTCGTGATGCTGCAGACACAATGCCATGTATACTCCAAGGTATCTCCTACTAACAGCAAAACGGCAAGAGGTTTATATGCCATGCTGCTGTGTGTATGTAACATTCATGATGCTGTGGACACAATGCCATCTATACTCCATGCTATCTCCTACTAATAGCAATACGGCAAGAGGTTTATATGCCATGCTGCTGTGTGTATGTAACATTCATGATGCTGTGGACACAATGCCATCTATACTCCATGCTATCTCCTACTAACAGCAATACGGTAAGAGGTTTATATGGCATGCTGCTGTGAGTATATAACATTCGTGATGCTGTGCACAGTATGCCATGTATACTCCAAGATATCTCCTACTAACAACAATACGACAAGAGGTATATGTGGTATGCTGCTGTGTGTATATAACATTTGTGATGCTGTGGACACAATGCCATGTATACTCCAAGGTATCTCCTACTAACAGCAAAACGGCAAGAGGTTTATATGAGATGCTGCTGTGTGTATGTAACATTCATCATGCTGTGGACACAATGCCATGTATACTCCAGGATATCTCCTACTAATAGCAATACGGAAGAAGGTTTATAAGCCATGCTGCTGTGTGTATATAACATTCGTGATGCTTCAGACACAATGTCATGAATACTCCGTGCTATCTCCTACTAACAGCAATATGACAAGAGGTTTATATGGCATGCTGCTGTGTGTATATAACATTCGTGATGCTTCAGACACAATGTCATGAATACTCCGTGCTATCTCCTACTAACAACAATATGACAAGAGGTTTATATGGCATGCTGCTGTGTGTATATAACATTCGTGATGCTTCAGACACAATGTCATGAATACTCCGTGCTATCTCCTACTAACAGCAATATGACAAGAGGATTATATGGCATGCTGCTGTGTGTATATAACATTCGTGATGCTTCAGACACAATGTCATGAATACTCCGTGCTATCTCCTACTAACAACAATATGACAAGAGGTTTATATGGCATGCTGCTGTGTGTATATAACATTCGTGATGCTTCAGACACAATGTCATGTATACTCCGTGCTATCTCCTACTAACAGCAATATTGCAAGAGGTTTATATGGCATGCTGCTGTGTGTATATAACATTCGTGATGCTTCAGACACAATGTCATGTATACTCTGAACTATCTCCTACACTAACAGCAATATTGCAAGAGGTTCATATGGCATGCTGCTGTGTGTATATAACATTCGTGATGCTTCAGACACAATGTCATGTATACTCCGTGCTATCTCCTACTAACAGCAATATTGCAAGAGGTTTATATGGCATGCTGCTGTGTGTATATAACATTCGTGATGCTTCAGACACAATGTCATGTATACTCCGTGCTATCTCCTACTAACAGCAATATCACAAGAGGTTTATATGGCAAGCTGCTGTGTGTATATAACATTCGTGATGCTTCAGACACAATGTCATGTATACTCTGAACTATCTCCTACACTAACAGCAATATGACAAGAGGTTTATATGGCATGCTGCTGTGTGTATATAACATTCGTGATGCTGCAGACACAATGCCATGTATACTCCGTGCCATCTCCTCACTAACAGCAATACGACAAGAGGTTTATATGACATGCTGCTGTGTGTATATAACATTCGTGATGCTTCAGACACAATGTCATGAATACTCCATGCTATCTCCTACACTAACAGCAATATTGCAAGAGGTTCATATGGCATGCTGCTGTGTGTATATAACATTCGTGATGCTTCAGACACAATGCCATGTATACTCTGTGCTATCTCCTACACTAACAGCAATATTGCAAGAGGTTTATATGGCATGCTGCTGTGTGTATATAACATTCGTGATGCTTCAGACACAATGTCATGTATACTCCGTGCTATCTCCTACACTAACAGCAATATTGCAAGAGGTTCATATGGCATGCTGCTGTGTGTATATAACATTCGTGATGCTTCAGACACAATGTCATGTATACTCCGTGCTATCTCCTACTAACAGCAATATTGCAAGAGGTTTATATGGCATGCTGCTGTGTGTATATAACATTCGTGATGCTTCAGACACAATGTCATGTATACTCCGTGCTATCTCCTACTAACAGCAATATGACAAGAGGTTTATATGGCAAGCTGCTGTGTGTATATAACATTCGTGATGCTTCAGACACAATGTCATGTATACTCCATGCTATCTCCTACTAACAGCAATATGACAAGAGGTTTATATGGCAAGCTGCTGTGTGTATATAACATTCGTGATGCTTCAGACACAATGTCATGTATACTCTGAACTATCTCCTACACTAACAGCAATATGACAAGAGGTTTATATGGCAAGCTGCTGTGTGTATATAACATTCGTGATGCTTCAGACACAATGTCATGTATACTCCATGCTATCTCCTACTAACAGCAATATGACAAGAGGTTTATATGGCAAGCTGCTGTGTGTATATAACATTCGTGATGCTTCAGACACAATGTCATGTATACTCTGAACTATCTCCTACACTAACAGCAATATGACAAGAGGTTTATATGGCAAGCTGCTGTGTGTATATAACATTCGTGATGCTTCAGAGACAATGTCATGTATACTCCGTGCTATCTCCTACTAACAGCAATATGACAAGAGGTTTATATGGCAAGCTGCTGTGTGTATATAACATTCGTGATGCTTCAGACACAATGTCATGTATACTCCGTGCTATCTCCTACTAACAGCAATATGACAAGAGGTTTATATGGCATGCTGCTGTGTGTATATAACATTCGTGATGCTTCAGACACAATGTCATGTATACTCCGTGCTATCTCCTACTAACAGCAATATGACAAGAGGTTTATATGGCATGCTGCTGTGTGTATATAACATTCGTGATGCTTCAGACACAATGTCATGTATACTCTGAACTATCTCCTACACTAACAGCAATATGACAAGAGGTTTATATGGCAAGCTGCTGTGTGTATATAACCTTCGTGATGCTTCAGACACAATGTCATATATACTCTGAACTATCTCCTACACTAACAGCAATATGACAAGAGGTTTATATGGCAAGCTGCTGTGTGTATATAACCTTCGTGATGCTTCAGACACAATGTCATGTATACTCTGAACTATCTCCTACACTAAAAGCAATATGACAAGAGGTTTATATGGCAAGCTGCTGTGTGTATATAACATTCGTGATGCTTCAGACACAATGTCATGTATACTCCGTGCTATCTCCTACACTAACAGCAATATTGCAAGAGGTTCATATGGCATGCTGCTGAGTGTATATAACATTCGTGATGCTGCAGACACAGTGTCATGTATACCCTGTGCTATCTCCTACACTAACAGCAATATTGCAAGAGGTTCATATGGCATGCTGCTGTGTGTATATAACATTCGTGATGCTGCAGACACAATGTCATGTATACTCCGTGCTATCTCCTACACTAACAGCAATATTGCAAGAGGTTTATATGCCATGCTGCTGTGTGTATATAACATTCGTGATGCTGCAGACAGAATGCCATGTATACTCCGTGCTATCTCCTACACTAACAGCAATATAACAAGAGGTTTATATGGCATGCTGCTGTGTGTATATACCAGACATTCGTGATGCTGCAGACAAAATGCCATGTATGCTCCATGCTATCTCCTATACTAACAGCAATACGACAAGAGGTTCATATGGCATGCTGCTGTCTGTATATACCTGACATTCGTGGTGCTTAACACAATGCCATGTATACTCCATGCTATCTCCTCACCAACAGCAATACGACAAGACGTATAAATCTCATGCTGCTGTGTGTATATAACATTCGTGATGCTGCAAATACAATGGCATGTATACGCCATGCTATCTCGTACACTAACAGCAATACGACAAGAGGTTTATATGGCATGCTGCTGTGTGTATATAACATTCGTGTGGCTGCAGACACAATGCCATGTATACTACGTGCTATCTCCTCACTAACAGCAATATGACAAGAGGTTTATATGGCATGCTGCTGTGTGTATATAACATTCGTGATGCTGCAGACACAATGCCATGTATACTACGTGCTATCTCCTCACTAACAGCAACATGACAAGAGGTTTATATGGCATGCTGCTGTGTGTATATAACATTCGTGATGCTGCAGACACAATGCCATGTATACTACGTGCTATCTCCTACACTAACAGCAATACGACAAGAGGTTTATATGGCATGCTGCTGTGTGTATATAACATTCGTGTGGCTGCAGACACAATGCCATGTATACTCCATGCTATCTCCTACACTTCCAGCAATATGACAAGAGGTTTATATGGCATGCTGCTGTGTGTATATAGCTGACATTCATGATGCTGCAGACACAAGGCCATGTATACTCCGTGCCATCTCCTCACTAACAGCAATACGACAAGAGGTTTATATGACATGCTGCTGTGTGTATATAACATTCGTGATGCTGCAGACACAATGCCATGTATACTCCGAACTATCTCCTCACTAACAGCAATATGACAAGAGGTTTATATGACATGCTCCTGTGTGCATATAACATTCGTGATGCTGTGGACACAATGCCATGTATACTCCGAACTATCTCCTTACTAACAGCAATATGACAAAAGGTTTGTATGGCATGCTGCTGTATGTATATAACATTCCTGATGCTCCACTCACAATGCCATGTATACTCCGTGCTATCTCCTCACTAACAGCAATATGACAAGAGCATTTAATGGCATGCTGCCGTATGTATATAACATTCGTGATGCTGCAGACACAATGCCATGTTTACTCCATACTATCTCCTCAATAACAGCAATATGACAAAAGGTTTATATGGCGTGCTGCTGTGTGTATTTAACATTCACGATGCTACAGACACAATGTCATGTATACTCCATACTATATCCTCACTAACAGCAATATGACAAAAGGTTTATATGGCGTGCTGCTGTGTGTATTTAACATTCACGATGCTGCAGACACAATGTCATGTATACTCCATGCTATCTCCTCACTAACAGCAATATGACAAAAGGTTTATATGCCGTGCTGCTGTGTGTATATAACATTCACGATGCTGCACACACAATGCCATGTATAAACCATGGTATCTCCTACTAACAGCAATATGACAAGAGGTTCATATGGCATGCTGCTGTGTGTACATATTTCACATTCGTGATGCTGCAGACACAATACCATGTATACTCCATGCTATCTTCTACACTAACAGCAATATTATAATAGGTTTATATGGCATGCGGCTGTGTGTATACACCTGTCATTCGTGATGCTGCAGACACAATGCCATGTATACTCCATGGTATCTCCTACACTAACAGCAATATTATAATAGGTTTATATGGCATGCGGCTGTGTGTATACACCTGACATTCGTGATGCTGCAGACACAATGCCATGTATAATCCATGCTATCTCCTACCAACAACAATATGACAAGGGGTTTGTATGGCATGCTGCTGTGTGTATATAACATTCGTTATGCTGCAGACACAATGCCATGTATACTTCATGCTATCTCCTGCTAACAGCAATATGACTAAGAGGTTTATATGGCGTGCTGCTGTGTGTATATAACATTCGTTATGCTGCAGACACAATACCATGTATACTCCATACTATCTCCTCACTAACAGCAATATGACAAAAGGTTTATATGGCGTGCTGCTGTGTGTATTTAACATTCACGATGCTGCAGACACAATGTCATGTATACTCCATGCTATCTCCTACTAATAGCAATACGGCAAGAGGTTTATATGGCATGCTGCTGTGTGTATGTAACATTCATGATGCTGCAGACACAATACCATGTATACTCCATGTTATCTCCTACTAATAGCAATACGGCAAGAGGTTTATATGCCATGTTGCTGTGTGTATGTAACATTCATGATGCTGTGGACACAATGCCATCTATACTCCATGCTATCTCCTACTAATAGCAATACGGCAAGCGGTTTATATGGTATGCTGCTGTGTGTATGTAACACTCATGATGCTGTGGACACAATGCCATCTATACTCCATGCTATCTCCTACTAACAGCAATACGACAAGAGGTTTATATGGCATGCTGCTGTGTGTATGTAACATTCGTGATGCTGCAGACACAATGCCATGTATACTCCAAGGTATCTCCTACTAACAGCAAAACGGCAAGAGGTTTATATGCCATGCTGCTGTGTGTATGTAACATTCATGATGCTGTGGACACAATGCCATCTATACTCCATGCTATCTCCTACTAATAGCAATACGGCAAGAGGTTTATATGCCATGCTGCTGTGTGTATGTAACATTCATGATGCTGTGGACACAATGCCATCTATACTCCATGCTATCTCCTACTAACAGCAATACGGTAAGAGGTTTATATGGCATGCTGCTGTGAGTATATAACATTCGTGATGCTGTGCACAGTATGCCATGTATACTCCAAGATATCTCCTACTAACAACAATACGACAAGAGGTATATGTGGTATGCTGCTGTGTGTATATAACATTTGTGATGCTGTGGACACAATGCCATGTATACTCCAAGGTATCTCCTACTAACAGCAAAACGGCAAGAGGTTTATATGAGATGCTGCTGTGTGTATGTAACATTCATCATGCTGTGGACACAATGCCATGTATACTCCAGGATATCTCCTACTAATAGCAATACGGAAGAAGGTTTATAAGCCATGCTGCTGTGTGTATATAACATTCGTGATGCTTCAGACACAATGTCAAGAATACTCCGTGCTATCTCCTACTAACAGCAATATGACAAGAGGTTTATATGGCATGCTGCTGTGTGTATATAACATTCGTGATGCTTCAGACACAATGTCATGAATACTCCGTGCTATCTCCTACTAACAACAATATGACAAGAGGTTTATATGGCATGCTGCTGTGTGTATATAACATTCGTGATGCTTCAGACACAATGTCATGAATACTCCGTGCTATCTCCTACTAACAGCAATATGACAAGAGGTTTATATGGCATGCTGCTGTGTGTATATAACATTCGTGATGCTTCAGACACAATGTCATGAATACTCCGTGCTATCTCCTACTAACAACAATATGACAAGAGGTTTATATGGCATGCTGCTGTGTGTATATAACATTCGTGATGCTTCAGACACAATGTCATGTATACTCCGTGCTATCTCCTACTAACAGCAATATTGCAAGAGGTTTATATGGCATGCTGCTGGGTGTATATAACATTCGTGATGCTTCAGACACAATGTCATGTATACTCTGAACTATCTCCTACACTAACAGCAATATTGCAAGAGGTTCATATGGCATGCTGCTGTGTGTATATAACATTCGTGATGCTTCAGACACAATGTCATGTATACTCCGTGCTATCTCCTACTAACAGCAATATTGCAAGAGGTTTATATGGCATGCTGCTGTGTGTATATAACATTCGTGATGCTTCAGACACAATGTCATGTATACTCCGTGCTATCTCCTACTAACAGCAATATCACAAGAGGTTTATATGGCAAGCTGCTGTGTGTATATAACATTCGTGATGCTTCAGACACAATGTCATGTATACTCTGAACTATCTCCTACACTAACAGCAATATGACAAGAGGTTTATATGGCATGCTGCTGTGTGTATATAACATTCGTGATGCTGCAGACACAATGCCATGTATACTCCGTGCCATCTCCTCACTAACAGCAATACGACAAGAGGTTTATATGACATGCTGCTGTGTGTATATAACATTCGTGATGCTTCAGACACAATGTCATGAATACTCCATGCTATCTCCTACACTAACAGCAATATTGCAAGAGGTTCATATGGCATGCTGCTGTGTGTATATAACATTCGTGATGCTTCAGACACAATGCCATGTATACTCTGTGCTATCTCCTACACTAACAGCAATATTGCAAGAGGTTTATATGGCATGCTGCTGTGTGTATATAACATTCGTGATGCTTCAGACACAATGTCATGTATACTCCGTGCTATCTCCTACACTAACAGCAATATTGCAAGAGGTTCATATGGCATGCTGCTGTGTGTATATAACATTCGTGATGCTTCAGACACAATGTCATGTATACTCCGTGCTATCTCCTACTAACAGCAATATTGCAAGAGGTTTATATGGCATGCTGCTGTGTGTATATAACATTCGTGATGCTTCAGACACAATGTCATGTATACTCCGTGCTATCTCCTACTAACAGCAATATGACAAGAGGTTTATATGGCAAGCTGCTGTGTGTATATAACATTCGTGATGCTTCAGACACAATGTCATGTATACTCCATGCTATCTCCTACTAACAGCAATATGACAAGAGGTTTATATGGCAAGCTGCTGTGTGTATATAACATTCGTGATGCTTCAGACACAATGTCATGTATACTCTGAACTATCTCCTACACTAACAGCAATATGACAAGAGGTTTATATGGCAAGCTGCTGTGTGTATATAACATTCGTGATGCTTCAGACACAATGTCATGTATACTCCATGCTATCTCCTACTAACAGCAATATGACAAGAGGTTTATATGGCAAGCTGCTGTGTGTATATAACATTCGTGATGCTTCAGACACAATGTCATGTATACTCTGAACTATCTCCTACACTAACAGCAATATGACAAGAGGTTTATATGGCAAGCTGCTGTGTGTATATAACATTCGTGATGCTTCAGAGACAATGTCATGTATACTCCGTGCTATCTCCTACTAACAGCAATATGACAAGAGGTTTATATGGCAAGCTGCTGTGTGTATATAACATTCGTGATGCTTCAGACACAATGTCATGTATACTCCGTGCTATCTCCTACTAACAGCAATATGACAAGAGGTTTATATGGCATGCTGCTGTGTGTATATAACATTCGTGATGCTTCAGACACAATGTCATGTATACTCCGTGCTATCTCCTACTAACAGCAATATGACAAGAGGTTTATATGGCATGCTGCTGTGTGTATATAACATTCGTGATGCTTCAGACACAATGTCATGTATACTCTGAACTATCTCCTACACTAACAGCAATATGACAAGAGGTTTATATGGCAAGCTGCTGTGTGTATATAACCTTCGTGATGCTTCAGACACAATGTCATGTATACTCTGAACTATCTCCTACACTAACAGCAATATGACAAGAGGTTTATATGGCAAGCTGCTGTGTGTATATAACCTTCGTGATGCTTCAGACACAATGTCATGTATACTCTGAACTATCTCCTACACTAACAGCAATATGACAAGAGGTTTATATGGCAAGCTGCTGTGTGTATATAACATTCGTGATGCTTCAGACACAATGTCATGTATACTCCGTGCTATCTCCTACACTAACAGCAATATTGCAAGAGGTTCATATGGCATGCTGCTGAGTGTATATAACATTCGTGATGCTGCAGACACAGTGTCATGTATACCCTGTGCTATCTCCTACACTAACAGCAATATTGCAAGAGGTTCATATGGCATGCTGCTGTGTGTATATAACATTCGTGATGCTGCAGACACAATGTCATGTATACTCCGTGCTATCTCCTACACTAACAGCAATATTGCAAGAGGTTTATATGCCATGCTGCTGTGTGTATATAACATTCGTGATGCTGCAGACAGAATGCCATGTATACTCCGTGCTATCTCCTACACTAACAGCAATATAACAAGAGGTTTATATGGCATGCTGCTGTGTGTATATACCAGACATTCGTGATGCTGCAGACAAAATGCCATGTATGCTCCATGCTATCTCCTATACTAACAGCAATACGACAAGAGGTTCATATGGCATGCTGCTGTCTGTATATACCTGACATTCGTGGTGCTTAACACAATGCCATGTATACTCCATGCTATCTCCTCACCAACAGCAATACGACAAGACGTATAAATCTCATGCTGCTGTGTGTATATAACATTCGTGATGCTGCAAATACAATGGCATGTATACGCCATGCTATCTCGTACACTAACAGCAATACGACAAGAGGTTTATATGGCATGCTGCTGTGTGTATATAACATTCGTGTGGCTGCAGACACAATGCCATGTATACTACGTGCTATCTCCTCACTAACAGCAATATGACAAGAGGTTTATATGGCATGCTGCTGTGTGTATATAACATTCGTGATGCTGCAGACACAATGCCATGTATACTACGTGCTATCTCCTCACTAACAGCAACATGACAAGAGGTTTATATGGCATGCTGCTGTGTGTATATAACATTCGTGATGCTGCAGACACAATGCCATGTATACTACGTGCTATCTCCTACACTAACAGCAATACGACAAGAGGTTTATATGGCATGCTGCTGTGTGTATATAACATTCGTGTGGCTGCAGACACAATGCCATGTATACTCCATGCTATCTCCTACACTTCCAGCAATATGACAAGAGGTTTATATGGCATGCTGCTGTGTGTATATAGCTGACATTCATGATGCTGCAGACACAAGGCCATGTATACTCCGTGCCATCTCCTCACTAACAGCAATACGACAAGAGGTTTATATGACATGCTGCTGTGTGTATATAACATTCGTGATGCTGCAGACACAATGCCATGTATACTCCGAACTATCTCCTCACTAACAGCAATATGACAAGAGGTTTATATGACATGCTCCTGTGTGCATATAACATTCGTGATGCTGTGGACACAATGCCATGTATACTCCGAACTATCTCCTTACTAACAGCAATATGACAAAAGGTTTGTATGGCATGCTGCTGTATGTATATAACATTCCTGATGCTCCACTCACAATGCCATGTATACTCCGTGCTATCTCCTCACTAACAGCAATATGACAAGAGCATTTAATGGCATGCTGCCGTATGTATATAACATTCGTGATGCTGCAGACACAATGCCATGTTTACTCCATACTATCTCCTCAATAACAGCAATATGACAAAAGGTTTATATGGCGTGCTGCTGTGTGTATTTAACATTCACGATGCTACAGACACAATGTCATGTATACTCCATACTATATCCTCACTAACAGCAATATGACAAAAGGTTTATATGGCGTGCTGCTGTGTGTATTTAACATTCACGATGCTGCAGACACAATGTCATGTATACTCCATGCTATCTCCTCACTAACAGCAATATGACAAAAGGTTTATATGCCGTGCTGCTGTGTGTATATAACATTCACGATGCTGCACACACAATGCCATGTATAAACCATGGTATCTCCTACTAACAGCAATATGACAAGAGGTTCATATGGCATGCTGCTGTGTGTACATATTTCACATTCGTGATGCTGCAGACACAATACCATGTATACTCCATGCTATCTTCTACACTAACAGCAATATTATAATAGGTTTATATGGCATGCGGCTGTGTGTATACACCTGTCATTCGTGATGCTGCAGACACAATGCCATGTATACTCCATGGTATCTCCTACACTAACAGCAATATTATAATAGGTTTATATGGCATGCGGCTGTGTGTATACACCTGACATTCGTGATGCTGCAGACACAATGCCATGTATAATCCATGCTATCTCCTACCAACAACAATATGACAAGGGGTTTGTATGGCATGCTGCTGTGTGTATATAACATTCGTTATGCTGCAGACACAATGCCATGTATACTTCATGCTATCTCCTGCTAACAGCAATATGACTAAGAGGTTTATATGGCGTGCTGCTGTGTGTATATAACATTCGTTATGCTGCAGACACAATACCATGTATACTCCATACTATCTCCTCACTAACAGCAATATGACAAAAGGTTTATATGGCGTGCTGCTGTGTGTATTTAACATTCACGATGCTGCAGACACAATGTCATGTATACTCCATACTATCTCCTCACTAACAGCAATATGACAAAAGGTTTACATGGCATGCTGCTGTGAGTATATAACATTCGTTATGCTGCAGACACAATGCCATGTATACTCCATACTATCTCCTCAATAACAGCAATATGACAAAAGGTTTATATGGCGTGCTGCTGTGTGTATTTAACATTCACGATGCTGCAGACACAATGTCATGTATACTCCATACTATATCCTCACTAACAGCAATATGACAAAAGGTTTATATGGCGTGCTGCTGTGTGTATTTAACATTCACGATGCTGCAGACACAATGTCATGTATACTCCATGCTATCTCCTCACTAACAGCAATATGACAAAAGGTTTATATGCCGTGCTGCTGTGTGTATATAACATTCACGATGCTGCAGACACAATGTCATGTATACTCCATGCTATCTCCTCACTAACAGCAATATGACAAAAGGTTTATATGGCGTGCTGCTGTGTGTATTTAACATTCACGATGCTGCAGACACAATGTCATGTATACTCCATGCTATCTCCTCACTAACAGCAATATGACAAAAGGTTTATATGGCGTGCTGCTGTGTGTATTTAACATTCACGATGCTGCAGACACAATGTCATGTATACTCCATGCTATCTCCTCACTAACAGCAATATGACAAAAGGTTTATATGCCGTGCTGCTGTGTGTATATAACATTCACGATGCTGCAGACACAATGTCATGTATACTCCATGCTATCTCCTCACTAACAGCAATAAGACAAAAGGTTTATATGGCGTGCTGCTGTGTGTATTTAACATTCACGATGCTGCAGACACAATGTCATTATACTCCATGCTATCTCCTCACTAACAGCAATATGACAAAAGGTTTATATGCCGTGCTGCTGTGTGTATATAACATTCACGATGCTGCAGACACAATGTCATGTATACTCCATGCTATCTCCTCACTAACAACAATATGACAAAAGGTTTATATGGCGTGCTGCTGTATGTATATAACATTCACGATGCTGCAGACACAATGCCATGTATACTCCATGCTATCTCCTCACTAACAGCAATATGACTAAGAGGTTTGTATGGCATGCTGCTGTGAGTATATAACATTCGTTATGCTGCAGACACAATGCCATGTATACTCCATGCTATCTCCTAACTGACAGCAATATGACAAAAGGTTTATATGGCATGCTGCTGTGAGTATATAACATTCACGATGCTGCAGACACAATGCCATGTATACTCCATGCTATCTCCTCACTAACAGCAATATGACAAAAGGTATATATGGCATGCTGCTGTGAGTATATAACATTCGTTATGCTGCAGACACAATGCCATGTATACTCCATGCTATCTCCTAACTAACACCAATATGACAAAAGGTTTATATGGCATGCCGCTGTGAGTATATAACATTCACGATGCTGCAGACACAATGTCATGTATACTCCATGCTATCTCCTAACTTACAGCAATATGACAAAAGGTTTATATGGCATGCTGCTGTGAGTATATAACATTCGTTATGCTGCAGACACAATACCATGTATACTCCATGCTATCTCCTCACTAACAGCAATATGACAAAAGGTTTGTATGGCATGCTGCTGTGAGTATATAGCATTCGTTATGCTGCAGACACAATACCATGTATACTCCATGCTATCTCCTCACTAACAGCAATATGACAAAAGGTTTGTATGGCATGCTGCTGTGAGTATATAACATTCGTTATGCTGGAGACACAATACCATGTATACTCCATGCTATCTCCTCACTAACAGCAATATGACAAAAGGTTTGTATGGCATGCTGCTGTGAGTATATAACATTCGTTATGCTGCAGACACAATACCATGTATACTCCATGCTATCTCCTCACTAACAGCAATATGACAAAAGGTTTGTATGGCATGCTGCTGTGAGTATATAACATTCGTTATGCTGCAGACACAATACCATGTATACTCCATGCTATCTCCTAACTAACAGCAATATGACAAAACGTTTGTATGGCATGCTGCTGTGAGTATATAACATTCGTTATGCTGCAGACACAATACCATGTATACTCCATGCTATCTCCTCACTAACAGCAATATGACAAAAGGTTTGTATGGCATGCTGCTGTGAGTATATAACATTCGTTATGCTGCAGACACAATACCATGTATACTCCATGCTATCTCCTAACTAACAGCAATATGACAAAAGGTTTGTATGGCATGCTGCTGTGAGTATATAACATTCGTTATGCTGCAGACACAATACCATGTATACTCCATGCTATCTGTTCACTAACAGCAATATGACAAAAGGTTTATATGGCATGCTGCTGTGAGTATATAACATTCGTTATGCTGCAGACACAATACCATGTATACTCCATGCCATCTCCCCACTAACAGCAATATGACAAAAGGTTTATATGGCATGCTGCTGTGAGTATATAACATTCGTTATGCTGCAGACACAATACCATGTATACTCCATGCTATCTCCTCACTAACAGCAATATGACAAAAGGTTTATATGGCATGCTGCTGTGAGTATATAACATTCGTTATGCTGCAGACACAATGCCATGTATACTCCATACTATCTCCTCACTAACAGCAATATGACAAGAGGTTTATATGGCGTGCTGCTGTGTGTATTTAACATTCACGATGCTGCAGACACAATGTCATGTATACTCCATACTATCTCCTCACTAACAGCAATATGACAAAAGGTTTATATGGCGTGCTGCTGTGTGTATTTAACATTCACGATGCTGCAGACACAATGTCATGTATACTCCATGCTATCTCCTCACTAACAGCAATATGACAAAAGGTTTATATGGCGTGCTGCTGTGTGTATATAACATTCACGATGCTGCAGACACAATGTCATGTATACTCCATGCTATCTCCTCACTAACAGCAATATGACAAAAGGTTTATATGGCGTGCTGCTGTGTGTATTTAACATTCACGATGCTGCAGACACAATGTCATGTATACTCCATACTATCTCCTCACTAACAGCAATATGACAAAAGGTTTATATGGCATGCTGCTGTGAGTATATAACATTCGTTATGCTGCAGACACAATGCCATGTATACTCCATGCTATCTCCTCACTAACAGCAATATGACAAAAGGTTTATATGGCGTGCTGCTGTGTGTATATAACATTCACGATGCTGCAGACACAATGCCATGTATACTCCATGCTATCTCCTCACTAACAGCAATATGACTAAGAGGTTTGTATGGCATGCTGCTGTGAGTATATAACATTTGTGATGCTGTGGACACAATGCCATGTATACCCCAAGGTATCTCCTACTAACAACAATACGACAAGAGGTTTATATGGCATGCTGCTGTGTGTATATAACCTTCACGATGCTGCAGACACAATGCCATGTATACTCTGTGCTATCTCCTTCACAAACAGCAATATGACAAGAGGTTTATATGGCGTGCTGCTGTGTGTATATAACATTCACGATGCTGCAGACACAATGCCATGTATACTCTGTGCTATCTCCTCACTAACAGCAATATGACAAGAGGTTTATATGGCATGCTGCTGTGTGTATATAACATTCGTGATGCTTCAGACACAATGTCATGTATACTCCGTGCTATCTCCTACACTAACAGCAATATTGCAAGAGGTTCATATGGCATGCTGCTGTGTGTATATAACATTCGTGATGTTGCAGACACAGTGTCATGTATACTCCGTGCTATCTCCTACACTAACAGCAATATTGCAAGAGGTTTATATGGCATGCTGCTGTGTGTATATAACATTCGTGATGCTGCAGACACAGTGTCATGTATACTCCGTGCTATCTCCTACACTAACAGCAATATTGCAAGAGGTTCATATGGCATGCTGCTGTGTGTATATAACATTCGTGATGCTGCAGACACAGTGTCATGTATACTCCGTGCTATCTCCTACACTAACAGCAATATTGCAAGAGGTTCATATGGCATGCTGCTGTGTGTATATAACATTCGTGATGCTGCAGACACAATGTCATGTATACTCCGTGCTATCTCCTACACTAACAGCAATATTGCAAGAGGTTTATATGCCATGCTGCTGTGTGTATATAACATTCGTGATGCTGCAGACAGAATGCCATGTATACTCCGTGCTATCTCCTACACTAACAGCAATATAACAAGAGGTTTATATGGCATGCTGCTGTGTGTATATACCAGACATTCGTGATGCTGCAGACAAAATGCCATGTATGCTCCATGCTATCTCCTATACTAACAGCAATACGACAAGAGGTTCATATGGCATGCTGCTGTCTGTATATACCTGACATTCGTGGTGCTGAAAACAATGCCATGTATACTCCATGCTATCTCCTCACCAACAGCAATACGACAAGACGTATAAATCTCATGCTGCTGTGTGTATATAACATTCGTGATGCTGCAAATACAATGGCATGTATACGCCATGCTATCTCGTACACTAACAGCAATACGACAAGAGGTTTATATGGCATGCTGCTGTGTGTATATAACATTCGTGTGGCTGCAGACACAATGCCATGTATACTACGTGCTATCTCCTCACTAACAGCAATATGACAAGAGGTTTATATGGCATGCTGCTGTGTGTATATAACATTCGTGATGCTGCAGACACAATGCCATGTATACTCCGAACTATCTCCTCACTAACAGCAATATGACAAGAGGTTTATATGACATGCTCCTGTGTGCATATAACATTCGTGATGCTGTGGACACAATGCCATGTATACTCCGAACTATCTCCTTACTAACAGCAATATGACAAAAGGTTTGTATGGCATGCTGCTGTATGTATATAACATTCCTGATGCTCCACTCACAATGCCATGTATACTCCGTGCTATCTCCTACACTAACAGCAATACGACAAGAGGTTTATATGGCATGCTGTTGTGTGTATATAACATTCGTGTGGCTGCAGACACAATGCCATGTATACTCCATGCTATCTCCTACACTTCCAGCAATATGACAAGAGGTTTATATGGCATGCTGCTGTGTGTATATAGCTGACATTCATGATGCTGCAGACACAAGGCCATGTATACTCCGTGCCATCTCCTCACTAACAGCAATACGACAAGAGGTTTATATGACATGCTGCTGTGTGTATATAACATTCGTGATGCTGCAGACACAATGCCATGTATACTCCGAACTATCTCCTCACTAACAGCAATATGACAAGAGGTTTATATGACATGCTCCTGTGTGCATATAACATTCGTGATGCTGTGGACACAATGCCATGTATACTCCGAACTATCTCCTTACTAACAGCAATATGACAAAAGGTTTGTATGGCATGCTGCTGTATGTATATAACATTCCTGATGCTCCACTCACAATGTCATGTATACTCCGTGCTATCTCCTCACTAACAGCAATATGACAAGAGCATTTAATGGCATGCTGCTGTATGTATATAACATTCGTGATGCTGCAGACACAATGCCATGTTTACTCCATGCTATCTCCTACACTAACAGCAATATGACAAGAGGTTCATACGGCATGGTGCTGTGTGTATATAACATTCGTGATGCTGCAGACACAACGCCATGTTTACTCCATGCTATCTCCTACACTAACAGCAATATGACAAGAGGTTCATACGGCATGGTGCTGTGTGTATATAACATTCGTGATGCTGCACACACAATGCCATGTATAAACCATGGTATCTCCTACTAACAGCAATATGACAAGAGGTTCATATGGCATGCTGCTGTGTGTACATATTTCACATTCGTGATGCTGCAGACACAATACCATGTATACTCCATGCTATCTTCTACACTAACAGCAATATTATAATAGGTTTATATGGCATGCGGCTGTGTGTATACACCTGTCATTCGTGATGCTGCAGACACAATGCCATGTATACTCCATGGTATCTCCTACACTAACAGCAATATTATAATAGGTTTATATGGCATGCGGCTGTGTGTATACACCTGACATTTGTGATGCTGCAGACACAATGCCATGTATAATCCATGCTATCTCCTACCAACAACAATATGACAAGGGGTTTGTATGGCATGCTGCTGTGTGTATATAACATTCGTTATGCTGCAGACATAATGCCATGTATACTTCATGCTATCCCCTGCTAACAGCAATATGACTAAGAGGTTTATATGGCGTGCTGCTGTGTGTATATAACATTCGTTATGCTGCAGACACAATACCATGTATACTCCATACTATCTCCTCACTAACAGCAATATGACAAAAGGTTTATATGGCGTGCTGCTGTGTGTATTTAACATTCACGATGCTGCAGACACAATGTCATGTATACTCCATACTATCTCCTCACTAACAGCAATATGACAAAAGGTTTACATGGCATGCTGCTGTGAGTATATAACATTCGTTATGCTGCAGACACAATGCCATGTATACTCCATACTATCTCCTCAATAACAGCAATATGACAAAAGGTTTATATGGCGTGCTGCTGTGTGTATTTAACATTCACGATGCTGCAGACACAATGTCATGTATACTCCATACTATATCCTCACTAACAGCAATATGACAAAAGGTTTATATGGCGTGCTGCTGTGTGTATTTAACATTCACGATGCTGCAGACACAATGTCATGTATACTCCATGCTATCTCCTCACTAACAGCAATATGACAAAAGGTTTATATGCCGTGCTGCTGTGTGTATATAACATTCACGATGCTGCAGACACAATGTCATGTATACTCCATGCTATCTCCTCACTAACAGCAATATGACAAAAGGTTTATATGGCGTGCTGCTGTGTGTATTTAACATTCACGATGCTGCAGACACAATGTCATGTATACTCCATGCTATCTCCTCACTAACAGCAATATGACAAAAGGTTTATATGGCGTGCTGCTGTGTGTATTTAACATTCACGATGCTGCAGACACAATGTCATGTATACTCCATGCTATCTCCTCACTAACAGCAATATGACAAAAGGTTTATATGCCGTGCTGCTGTGTGTATATAACATTCACGATGCTGCAGACACAATGTCATGTATACTCCATGCTATCTCCTCACTAACAGCAATATGACAAAAGGTTTATATGGCGTGCTGCTGTGTGTATTTAACATTCACGATGCTGCAGACACAATGTCATGTATACTCCATGCTATCTCCTCACTAACAGCAATATGACAAAAGGTTTATATGCCGTGCTGCTGTGTGTATATAACATTCACGATGCTGCAGACACAATGTCATGTATACTCCATGCTATCTCCTCACTAACAACAATATGACAAAAGGTTTATATGGCGTGCTGCTGTATGTATATAACATTCACGATGCTGCAGACACAATGCCATGTATACTCCATGCTATCTCCTCACTAACAGCAATATGACTAAGAGGTTTGTATGGCATGCTGCTGTGAGTATATAACATTCGTTATGCTGCAGACACAATGCCATGTATACTCCATGCTATCTCCTAACTGACAGCAATATGACAAAAGGTTTATATGGCATGCTGCTGTGAGTATATAACATTCACGATGCTGCAGACACAATGCCATGTATACTCCATGCTATCTCCTCACTAACAGCAATATGACAAAAGGTATATATGGCATGCTGCTGTGAGTATATAACATTCGTTATGCTCCAGACACAATGCCATGTATACTCCATGCTATCTCCTAACTAACACCAATATGACAAAAGGTTTATATGGCATGCTGCTGTGAGTATATAACATTCACGATGCTGCAGACACAATGTCATGTATACTCCATGCTATCTCCTAACTTACAGCAATATGACAAAAGGTTTATATGGCATGCTGCTGTGAGTATATAACATTCGTTATGCTGCAGACACATTACCATGTATACTCCATGCTATCTCCTCACTAACAGCAATATGACAAAAGGTTTATATGGCATGCTGCTGTGAGTATATAACATTCGTTATGCTGCAGACACAATGCCATGTATACTCCATGCTATCTCCTCACTAACAGCAATATGACAAAAGGTATATATGGCATGCTGCTGTGAGTATATAACATTCGTTATGCTGCAGACACAATGCCATGTATACTCCATGCTATCTCCTAACTAACACCAATATGACAAAAGGTTTATATGGCATGCTGCTGTGAGTATATAACATTCACGATGCTGCAGACACAATGTCATGTATACTCCATGCTATCTCCTAACTTACAGCAATATGACAAAAGGTTTATATGGCATGCTGCTGTGAGTATATAACATTCGTTATGCTGCAGACACAATACCATGTATACTCCATGCTATCTCCTCACTAACAGCAATATGACAATAGGTTTGTATGGCATGCTGCTGTGAGTATATAACATTCGTTATGCTGCAGACACAATACCATGTATACTCCATGCTATCTCCTCACTAACAGCAATATGGCAAAAGGTTTGTATGGCATGCTGCTGTGAGTATATAACATTCGTTATGCTGCAGACACAATACCATGTATACTCCATGCTATCTCCTCACTAACAGCAATATGACAAAAGGTTTGTATGGCATGCTGCTGTGAGTATATAACATTCGTTATGCTGCAGACACAATACCATGTATACTCCATGCTATCTCCTAACTAACAGCAATATGACAAAACGTTTGTATGGCATGCTGCTGTGAGTATATAACATTCGTTATGCTGCAGACACAATACCATGTATACTCCATGCTATCTCCTCACTAACAGCAATATGACAAAAGGTTTGTATGGCATGCTGCTGTGAGTATATAACATTCGTTATGCTGCAGACACAATACCATATATACTCCATGCTATCTCCTAACTAACAGCAATATGACAAAAGGTTTGTATGGCATGCTGCTGTGAGTATATAACATTCGTTATGCTGCAGACACAATACCATGTATACTCCATGCTATCTCTTCACTAACAGCAATATGACAAAAGGTTTATATGGCATGCTGCTGTGAGTATATAACATTCGTTATGCTGCAGACACAATACCATGTATACTCCATGCCATCTCCTCACTAACAGCAATATGACAAAAGGTTTATATGGCATGCTGCTGTGAGTATATAACATTCGTTATGCTGCAGACACAATACCATGTATACTCCATGCTATCTCCTCACTAACAGCAATATGACAAAAGGTTTATATGGCATGCTGCTGTGAGTATATAACATTCGTTATGCTGCAGACACAATGCCATGTATACTCCATACTATCTCCTCACTAACAGCAATATGACAAAAGGTTTATATGGCGTGCTGCTGTGTGTATTTAACATTCACGATGCTGCAGACACAATGTCATGTATACTCCATACTATCTCCTCACTAACAGCAATATGACAAAAGGTTTATATGGCGTGCTGCTGTGTGTATTTAACATTCACGATGCTGCAGACACAATGTCATGTATACTCCATGCTATCTCCTCACTAACAGCAATATGACAAAAGGTTTATATGGCGTGCTGCTGTGTGTATATAACATTCACGATGCTGCAGACACAATGTCATGTATACTCCATGCTATCTCCTCACTAACAGCAATATGACAAAAGGTTTATATGGCGTGCTGCTGTGTGTATTTAACATTCACGATGCTGCAGACACAATGTCATGTATACTCCATACTATCTCCTCACTAACAGCAATATGACAAAAGGTTTATATGGCATGCTGCTGTGAGTATATAACATTCGTTATGCTGCAGACACAATGCCATGTATATTCCATGCTATCTCCTCACTAACAGCAATATGACAAAAGGTTTATATGGCGTGCTGCTGTGTGTATATAACATTCACGATGCTGCAGACACAATGCCATGTATACTCCATGCTATCTCCTCACTAACAGCAATATGACTAAAAGGTTTGTATGGCATGCTGCTGTGAGTATATAACATTTGTGATGCTGTGGACACAATGCCATGTATACCCCAAGGTATCTCCTACTAACAACAATACGACAAGAGGTTTATATGGCATGCTGCTGTGTGTATGTAACATTCATGATGCTTCAGACACAATGCCATGTATACTCCAAGGTATCTCCTACTAACAGCAAAACGGCAAGAGGTTTATATGCCATGCTGCTGTGTGTATGTAACATTCATGATGCTGTGGACACAATGCCATCTATACTCCATGCTATCTCCTACTAATAGCAATACGGCAAGAGGTTTATATGGCATGCTGCTGTGTGTATGTAACATTCATGATGCTGCAGACACAATGCCATGTATACTCCATGCTATCTCCTACTAATAGCAATACGGCAAGAGGTTTATATGCCATGCTGCTGTGTGTATGTAACATTCATGATGCTGTGGACACAATGCCATCTATACTCCATGCTATCTCCTACTAATAGCAATACGGCAAGAGGTTTATATGGTATGCTGCTGTGTGTATGTAACACTCATGATGCTGTGGACACAATGCCATCTATACTCCATGCTATCTCCTACTAACAGCAATACGACAAGAGGTTTATATGGCATGCTGCTGTGTGTATGTAACATTCATGATGCTGCAGACACAATGCCATGTATACTCCAAGGTATCTCCTACTAACAGCAAAACGGCAAGAGGTTTATATGCCATGCTGCTGTGTGTATGTAACATTCATGATGCTGTGGACACAATGCCATCTATACTCCATGCTATCTCCTACTAATAGCAATACGGCAAGAGGTTTATATGCCATGCTGCTGTGTGTATGTAACATTCATGATGCTGTGGACACAATGCCATCTATACTCCATGCTATCTCCTACTAACAGCAATACGGTAAGAGGTTTATATGGCATGCTGCTGTGAGTATATAACATTCGTGATGCTGTGCACAGTATGCCATGTATACTCCAAGATATCTCCTACTAACAACAATACGACAAGAGGTATATGTGGTATGCTGCTGTGTGTATATAACATTTGTGATGCTGTGGACACAATGCCATGGATACTCCAAGGAATCTCCTACTAACAGCAAAACGGCAAGAGGTTTATATGCCATGCTGCTGTGTGTATGTAACATTCATGATGCTGTGGACACAATGCCATGTATACTCCAGGATATCTCCTACTAATAGCAATACGGAAGAAGGTTTATAAGCCATGCTGCTGTGTGTATGTAACATTCATGATGCTGTGGACACAATGCCATGTATACTCCAAGATATCTCCTACTAACAGCAATATGGAAGGTTTATATGCCATGCTGCTGTGTGTATGTAACATTCATGATGCTGTGGACACAATGCCATGTATACTCTAAGATATCTCCTACTAACAGCAATACGACAAGAGGTTTATATGCCATGCTGCTGTGTGTATGTAACATTCATGATGCTGTGGACACAATGCCATGTATACCCTAAGATATCTCCTACTAACAGCAATACGGAAGAAGGTTTATATGCCATGCTGCTGTCTGTATGTAACATTCATGATGCTGTGGACACAATGCCATGTATACTCCAAGATATCTCCTACTAACAGCAATACGACAAGAGGTTTATATGCCATGCTGCTGTGTGTATGTAACATTCATGATGCTGTGGACACAATGCCATGTATACTCCAAGATATCTCCTACTAACAGCAATAATACAAGAGGTTTATATGCCATGCTGCTGTGTGTATGTAACATTCATGATGCTGTGGACACAATGTCATGTATACTCCAAGATATCTCCTACTAACAGCAATACGACAAGAGGTTTATATGCCATGCTGCTGTGTGTATGTAACATTCATGATGCTGTGGACACAATGCCATGTATACTCCAAGATATCTCCTACTAACAGCAATACGGAAGAAGGTTTATATGCCATGCTGCTGTGTGTATGTAACATTCATGATGCTGTGGACACAATGCCATGTATACTCCAAGATATCTCCTACTAACAGCAATACGACAAGAGGTTTATATGCCATGCTGCTGTGTGTATGTAACATTCATGATGCTGTGGACACAATGCCATGTATACTCCAGGATATCTCCTACTAATAGCAATACGGAAGAAGGTTTATATGCCATGCTGCTGTGTGTATGTAACATTCATGATGCTGTGGACACAATGCCATGTATACTCCAAGATATCTCCTACTAACAGCAATACGGAAGAAGGTTTATATGCCATGCTGCTGTGTGTATGTAACATTCATGATGCTGTGGACACAATGCCATGTATACTCCAGGATATCTCCTACTAATAGCAATACGGCAAGAGGTTTATATGGCATGTTGCTGTGTGTATATAACATTCGTGATGCTGTGGACACAATGCCATGTATACTCCAATATATCTCCAACTAACAGCAATACGACAAGAGGTTTATATGGCATGTTGCTGTGTGTATATAACATTCGTGATGCTGTGGACACAATGCCATGTATACTCCAATACATCTCCAACTAACAGCAATATGGCAAGAGGTTTATATGGCATGCTGCTGTGAGTATATAACATTCGTGATGCTGTGGACACAATGCCATGTATACTCCATGCTATCTCCTACTAACAGCAATACAACAAGAGGTTTATATGGCATGTTGCTGTGTGTATATAACATTCATGATGCTGTGGACACAATGCCATGTATACTCCAAGATATCTCCTACTAACAGCAATACGGCAAGAGGTTTATATGGCATGTTGCTGTGTGTATATAACATTCATGATGATGTGGACACAATGCCATGTATACTCCAAGATATCTCCTACTAACAGCCATACGGCAAGAGGTTTATATGGCAAGCTGCTGTGTGTATATAACATTTGTGATGCTGTGGACACAATGCCATGTATACTCCAAGATATCTCCTACTAACAGCAATACGACAAGAGGTTTATATGCCATGTTGCTGTGTGTATATAACATTCGTGATGCTGTGGACACAATGCCATGTATACTCCAAGATGTCTCCTACTAACAGCAATACGCAAGAGGTTTATATAGCATGTTGCTGTGTGTATGTAACATTCGTGATGCTGTGGACACAATGCCATGTATTCTCCAAGATATCATCTACTAACAACAATACGGCAAGAGGTTTATATGGCGTGCTGCTGTGTGTATATAACATTTGTGATGCTGTGGACACAATGCCATGTATACTCCGAGGTATCTCCTACTAACAACAATACGGCAAGAGGTATATATGGCATGCTGCTGTGTGTATATAACATTTGTGATGCTGTGGACACAATGCCATGTATACTCCGAGGTATCTCCTACTAACAGCAATACGGCAAGAGGTTTATATGGCGTGCTGCTGTGTGTATATTGTGGCATGTGCACAGATTATATTAATGGTAATACGCCCTCTGGTTACCGGGTCGAAGGGTGGCAGTTTATCTGAGAGTAGGGGCGATACAGGGTAAGCAGTGTGTCATTGGTGGGGATATGGCGTTACTGACGCTAAGCCTTAGCGTGGGCTTCTTAGCATTCTGTGACTAGGCTGCGCGTGAGTTGGACGGATAACTGCCTGAGATATGGCGACCTCGCCCGGCAGACACATGGGGTAAGAAATTGTTATAATAAATCTACCTATCCTTTCTTTTGTAGTTTTTAATTATGGTAGAATAGAATCCTTGCCTCTCCCTTTAACCAGAAATTATGTTGGTGTAATTATTTTGTGAATCTAACTTTAGCTGCGTCCCTTGTCGATGCCTCGAGTTTAAAGTTCTTTGTCTGTTCAACGATCCCTCTCATAAGCGAGTTGCTCTCCTCTGAAGTTAAATAATAAATATGTGAGGTATACGACAAATTGGCGGAGGCGCCGAGTAATTGGTTTGATTTGTTTTAAGATTTTAAGTGCAAAAATTTTTTTTCCCTCCAAATTTAACGGTTTGTGTTTCTCCACGTGGTCGTGAAAAATGTAAAGGTCTTTCTGGCTAAAGGGTAAGGATTTTTATACTTTAATTTGTGATTCTCTTCTTCTAAATTTTGTTTCCATAATTTCTGAAAGCCTGGTTTCGAAATTCCAATTTTGAGCCCATTTTTGTATTTTCCCATTGTCTGCCGGCGTGACGCTAAAACTTCTACTCCATTCTCCCCTTGTTTTGGCTTCATTTCCTTTAAATTATATCACTGTGTTCCGTTCTTCGTGCTGGTTATTTTCAAAAAAATGTTTTTGTGACACTTGAGTTGTGAAACGAGCGAGATAGTTGTAGTTTCAATATGTGCTCGTCACGTGTTAGCTATCTGTTTGCAAATCTTGTTTTCTGTGCTTATTAGCAGTGCTTTGGAAACGTATAACTTTATATTCCAGTGATTGTGATTTCTAGCTATTTACTGCACTTTTCTGGGACATTTTTCGTGTAACTTTTATGTACGCACGTGTGTTATGTAATTCCCGCGTGGTCATGCATTTCAGCAATAATTTTAGCTTGTGAAACCAGTCTTCCTCAGCACGTGTTTTGGCACGTTTATTTGCGTGTGCATATCAGATTATATACATTTGATTTAAGAAAAAAAAGACAAAAGAGAAGTTTGGTGTGCTAGTATAAATTACAAGTCTGTATTCTGCTCCTTTTGAGAATCTTAGCGGTGGTCACAGTAGGTGTGACGTGGTTTTTTTTTAACTTCCAGTTCGAGGTTTCTCACTGAAGCTATCATTTTGTTTTCTTCCATGTGTTCATTCTGATTAAAAATCTTAGTATTGTGTCCAAGTGGCTTGTGTAGACGTGTGTTGGTATACTTTTCTGATATTTCGCCGCGGGCGCTTAATTGTATTCTTTCTGTAACTGTTTTATTTGGCTATGTTCTGATCTTGCTACTTACATTCATATGATGCTATAAGTGTTTAGTTTTGTGTAATCTGTATTGCTTTGTCATACTGTTTGTTTATTGGTTGCGTTATCTTTTGTGCTGCAATCATGCCTAAGCGACGTACTGCACAGAAATCTGATATAGCAATTGCTCCAGTTAGCGAGCACAGTGAAGTAGAATCTATGTCCAGTGTTAGTACGCCTGTTGTTACGCAGTTGTCAGTGATGTCTAATCCGCCTGTCGTGGCCCATGTAACGCAGCCAGCTGTCTGCCGCCCGGTCATTGACCCCTCGTACTTTGAGAATTCCAGTAGGATGTCGGCGCACGAATTTCTGCAGAACTTTGAAATGGTCGCTGCTGCTAATGGCTGGTCAGAAGAAATGAAATTGAAATGCTTTCCATGCTATTTACGAGATACTGCTGCATCATGGTTTCAAACTTTTCGCCATCGGCACCCTCACCATGATTGGATTTTCTTGTCTACACAATTTTTAAATGCATTTCAGATAACAAACCAGAATGATATTCTGGAAATGAAACTCAGACAGCGGGTACAGTTGGATGATGAACCTGTTATTAGTTACATCTATGACGTGCTATCTTTATGTGACCAAGTCAACCCAGCTATGTTGCAGTTGGAACAAATTAAACACTTGCTTAAAGGTCAGACCTCTGTATGTACAAGCTTTATTGCCATTAAATCCTCAAACTGTTGATGAGGTGATACAAATCATTCGACGAGTGGACAAAGCACAGTTTTACATGCAGAACCGTGAACATCTAGTGTCTGCTCAATCTCAGGCTGCAGTGGTTACGCCACCCTCTGTTCTATTTAATACTGCATCTGTTCCTGATGTTACTTTACCAGCTTCTCCTCAGCCTTCTTCTCTTGTGGGCGTACCTATCGATCATATGCATCAGCTGATTGATCGTGTGGAACAGTTATGTAACAGAGTTAACCAGTTTCAGTTACCACCTCCGGAGAGACCTTCCCAGCATTCACAGCTTCCACGGTCAGCTGACTTCAACCGGAGGGATCCACCCGTCACCTGCTATAGATGCAACAGGCAGGGCCACCTGGCTCGCTTTTGCCGGAGCCGCCTCCCGCAGTCAAAAAACGACTGGCGCCGAGCCTCGCGCGACGAGACGTAGCAGCAGCACCACCACAGCCCACCAGCATGGCTGCACCTCAACGGGACATAGCTACACCTCAACGGGATGTGTCTGCATTATCAGGTCAGATATTGCAAGTTCCTGGTCGTATTGCCCAGACAGAGCTCTCCATCTTGCTCGATACAGGAAGCGCAGTGAGTATTGTGAATGCTTCACATGTTCTTGATCATTCTACATTAAAACCTATAGAGATGATGCTCCGCACTGCAGGAAACAAGTTACTTGATGCGCCTTACCACACTGTGTTAGATTTCCATATTAATGATGTTCTTTTTCAGGAGGATGTACTAGTTGTGAAAGAGTTGTCCCATGATTTGATTTTAGGCAATGACTTTTTGCAGACCCATGATGTTATAATTGACTATGCACATAATCTGATAACCTTGAAATCTTCTAAGAATGCTGCATTCAGTATACCAATAACTCTAACACAAGGACCTTTTGTTGATATGGCAGTAAACCCTCTCCTAGATGATGATTGTACAGATTCTGGTGTTAAAATGGCAGTTATGCATGATGTTAAAATTCCACCTCTGTCTACATGCTATATCTCAGTTAAGCCTTTGTCAGCCATTAGTAATGAGGTTATGTTTGAACCTGCTCTTAACATAATGCAAAAGAAGAATCTTTCTATTCCACCGTTATTGTGTCATTCTACCCCTGAACTTACTATTCCAGTGCATAATAATACTTCAGTTCCACAAACATTGTTTGCAAATACAGTCTTAGCTAAAGCGTATGATGTTGCACTTGTTCAGAGTAATTCTGTTTTGTCATCCGATGTTACTCCTCTGCCAGCTCCAAATTGTAATTTTAATGTTAATGGTAAACTCTTGGAAACCCAAAAGGCTGACTTACATGCTTTGTTATTGAAATATAGTGATCTTTTTGCCACAACATTACAAGAACTTGGTACTACGGATGTTGCAGAATTTGATATCAAAGTAAATGATCCTAAGCCAATTAAGCAAAGACCATATAGAGTTCCCCATAAACAAAAGGAAATTATTGCTGAGCAAGTTAAAGAGATGCAAGATGCTGGCATTATCAAGGAATCACAGTCCTCCTGGGCTTCTCCTGTAGTACTTGTCAAAAAGAAAGATGGCTCAATGAGATTTTGTGTCGACTATAGAAAATTGAATGCTGTTACAGAGACCACCTCTTTCCCTTTACCATTGATAGATGATTTGTTAAGTTATTTGGGGGAGGCTAAATGGTTTGTCTCATTAGATTTACTGTCAGCATACTTTCAGGTACCTATTGCAGAGGATAGCCAGAAGTACACCTCTTTTGTCACTTTTCAGGGTCAATATCAATTTACACGCTTGAGTTTTGGGTTGGCCAATGCCCCTAGGTTTTTCAGTTACATCGCAGACAAGTTGTTAGGCGATTTGAATTTTAAAAAGGCTATTGCATATCTGGATGACATTGTTGTTTTTGCTAAAACCTTTGAGGAGTTGTTGCAAAATCTTGAGGCTGTTTTTCAACGTCTGGATCACCACAAGTTTAAACTTAAACCAGAAAAATGTTTCTTCGCCATGCAAAAGATCAAACTCTTAGGCTTTGAAGTTTCTAAAGATGGCATTTCACCTGATTCTGACAAAGTTGTTTCCATTCAAAATTTGCCTCGTCCTAAAAATGTTCGAGATGTGAGAAAAGTTTTGGGATTGTTTAATTTTTACAGGAAATTCATCAAGGACTATGCTAATATTGCTCAACCTCTAATTCAGTTGACTAGGAAGAATCAAAGTTTTATTTGGGGATCTGATCAGCAAACTGCATTTCAAAATTTGAAAGACTTATTGGTTTCGGCCCCTGTCTTAGCTCACTATACTCCTGGTGCTTATACAGAACTACACTCTGATGCCAGTGGATTAGGGGTTGCCTCAGTGTTGTATCAGAAGATTGATAATGTGTTGAAACCAGTGGGCTATGCTTCGAGGACACTATCTAAATGTGAACGTAATTACAGTGTTCCTGAGTTGGAATTGTTGGCCATCCTGTTTGGACTTACCCACTTCTGCAGTTTTGTTTATGGCTACAAGGTTCATATTGTATCTGATCATCACTCCCTTTGTTATCTAAATAATTTGAAAGATTTGACTGGGCGTTTGGCACGATGGAGTTTGAAATTGCAAGAGTTTGATTATACCATTTCTTATAAATCTGGCAAGAAACATCATGATGCTGATACTCTATCGAGATTTCCTGTGTTACAACCTACAGAAAGTGATCTTGAACAGCTTGATGAACTCCCCACATGTTTGCTGTCATCAGTTGAAGTTGCTGACCATCAGAAGAAAGATACTGGGTTACTTGAGCTTATTAATGCTCTCCATGATCCTCCGTCGGCCCCTGCTAAGCTTCAGAGACAAGTTTCCAACTACACACTCAAATCAGGTGTTCTTTATCGTAAAAATGCTGGCTCCACTGGCCCTCTCCATCTGCTGGTTATTCCAGAAGCTCTAAAGCATGACATTCTTTCTTCATGTCATGATGATCCTCTTTCAGGCCACTTAGGATTCTCGAAAACATTTGCCAAAATTCACTCCAGGTATTACTGCGTTGGTATGAAGAAAGATATTGAACATTTTGTCCGAACCTGTCCCAGCTGTCAAACAAGAAAAGGACCGAAGAATCAGAAACCAGCAGGCTTATTACAAACAATTCCGGTTACATCTGTAGGCGAGCGGTGGGGTATTGATTTGCTTGGGCCTCTCCCACGCTCCAATTCTGGACACAAGTATGTTGTCGTTGCGACCGAGTATGCTTCTCGCTGGGTCGAGTCTGCGCCGCTTTCTTCAGCAACAATTCCTCAAGTTGCTAAATTTATTTTGCATAACATCATCTGTAAGCATGGAGCCCCTGCTGCCTTGTTATCTGATCGTGGCTCAGTTTTCTTAAGTGAGGTGACACAAGAATTGTTGAGATCTTTATCAGTGTCTTCTAATTTCATCAGTGCTTATCATCCAGCTTGCAACGGACTTACTGAAAGATTTAACCAAACCCTCTTAAATATGCTCAGCCATTTTGTGGATAATAATCAGAAGAATTGGGACTCAATATTGCCCTATGTCATCTTTTCATATAACTCGAGTGTTCAAGAGTCTACTAAATTTTCACCCTTTTTCTTGATATATGGTCGAGAACCTTCTTTACCTAACCAGGTTCAGCTACAAGCTACGTCTAATGACCTTTTTGTGAGACAGACATTGCAAGAGATTCAGAAGGCACGGGAGGTTGCTGTTGCTAACATTACAAAGCAGCAGGTGAAGCAAAAAGAAGCATTTGATGCTAAACATAGAGATGTGGTTTATAATGTAGGTCAATTAGTTAAAGTTTTCACTCCTATTAGGAAGAAAGGTAAATGTACAAAGCTGCTACATAGATATTTTGGCCTTTTGAAATTATCCGACAGATTACTCCTGTTACCTACCTTGTTGGTCGACCTCATGCTCCCCGTACCAAACATCAGAGTGTCCATGTGTCACGCCTTTACCCTTACTATGATCCTGTGGGGCCTTATAGACTGTAAAGTCTGAGTTTCTGATGCTTAATTAAGCTTTACTTTTCAAGAATATGTGATATGAATGTCTCTGCTAAATTACAAGTATATTATTATTGTGGGTGTAATTTAAATTTTGAATTGTGTTTTGGTAACTGCAAATCATTTGTTTTGTTGTTGTGTTATGCTGCAGGAATGTGTTTCAGGTGTACTATGTGCTTAATTGAGCTTTCATTTTCAGGAATGTTATGTGACAATATTGTTTTGAGTAATGATGTGATGTTGTTTTGTTGCATTCGATTTGATTTGATATGATTTGATTTGATTTGACTTGATGTGATTTTGGGTTTCATAATGATGCTGTGATTCTTTATTTGCAGAAAATTGTTGCATGAATAGTGTGTGTATTTGAGGTTATGTGATATATGTGAGATTTGCCTCGGTGGGAGTGCCAAAGAGTAACCCCGATGGCGTAGTGTGAGGTTATGTGAGAAATAAGAGTTGAGATTTGCCTCGGTGGAAGTGCCAAAGAGTAACCCCGACGGTGTTAATGAGATGAGGAGAGATGAGAAGAGATGAGATGATGTCAGTTTCGGTGGAAGTGCCACAGTGTAACCCCGACAGTTGTATGTTTTCAGAGATTTTGCTTATTGGTGTTGCTGTAACGTGCCCAGTATAGCGTGTGTGATGAATTCACACGAGAGATTAAATGGATGGAAGTGAATGTAATGAAAATAATTTTTTTTCTCTGTTTATGCAACAAGTTTATTACCATCTTAGATAGCAAATTTTAATACCACCTGTTATCCAGCTTAATTTTCATTTGGAGGATGTAGATGCAACATTATAATGTCATGTTATTTGTGTAATTCCTGAAATTTTAATGTGATTTCTTGAAGGTTATGCCTCTGTTAGATGTTTTGAATTTGCAGCATGCTAAATGCGACACGTAAGTGCAGATGTTTTGTTTTGAAGAGAAAATTGAAAGTTGAGCTAAAAATGTTGCTGATTGCAATACTGCTGATGATGATTATGATTGAGTTGATGATCATACTGCGATGAAGAAGATAGTGATGTGGACGAGAAGTTGTATTGGTGACAAGAGTAGGACAATAGTAGTTGAAAGCATGTCACGTGGTGTAGTTTAGAAATGTATTGTGGATGTAGTTTGTAGTGATGCATACACTAGTTTGAGTAGATAGTTAAGTGAGTGTTGTGTGTAATTTGGGCCATGGTCAGTGAGAATGAGTTCATTTCATTGTCATGTGTGATTGTCTTGTTAGTGCACTTACTTTCTTTTGTTAGTGATACCAGCTGGTTATTAAGATGTAATATTGGGATCCCAAAATAAGGTTATGTTTCATTTCTGTCATGTTCATGTATTCTGAGTCTGTTTTACTGTTATTTGGATTGTAAAGCATTGTAAGTTAAATTTACGATGGCAACTCTGTAAAACTTAGTTCTTATGCCAATTTGTACTAATTTTTTTTCTCTTTCTTTGCCCCATGTCAAAAGAATTTTTAGTGTAAACTTTTCAACCTTTAAATCTTTAATTGTACATGACATACCCTTCTTTTATGTGTGATTGTTTGTGGGAGCATCCTGTTTATTGTGTGGTGGTTTAGTATTTCGCTGTGGCGGAGAGCGAGAAAATTCAAGAGCACCCCCAGGGCACACCAGAAGTCAAGAAACACCACAGGGAAGCTGTCGGGCAGCCACTACACTGCCGTGGCATAAGGAGCCACCATGTCGGGGGGCAGTCCAAGCTAGCGACTGCCCACCCTGTTGTCGTCACCAGAGACCTGCGGTGATAATTCTACACCAGGACAAATCGTCGTTGTGGGCACTGTCTAAACTCACCCACAAACAGTTACGGCAGACCATCACCATTTTGCGCAGTGTAGTGTGCCTGTGAACTGAGGCAGCGTGGTGTGTGCGTGTGCGGGATGCTACAGATAAGTGCATTAACAATACTAGTCAACAGCACTTACGTCTCTCGTCTCTCCACATCGCCCAGCACTATTGTAATGTCGGCTGGGTGCTTACCACACATATTTATTGCTGTTATATTTTGGTTTATCACACATTTGTATGTCATTTTTGGTATGTCTTTGTTTTGTTTTTTCATGTTTATTGTATTTATTTTCCTTCTGTCGACGAGGACGTCGACTTCGGTGGCCAGGGGGAGATGTGGCATGTGCACAGATTATATTAATGGTAATACGCCCTCTGGATACCGGGTCGAAGGGTGGCAGTTTATCTGAGAGTAGGGGCGATTCAGGGGAAGCAGTGTGTCATTGTGGGGCTATGGCGTTACAGACGCTAAGCCTTAGCGTGGGCTTCTTAGCCTTCTGTGACTAGGCTGCGCGTGAGTTGGACGGATAACTGCCTGAGATATGGCGTCCCCGCCCGGCAGACACATGGGGTAAGAAATCGTTATAATAAATCTACCTATCCTTTCTTTTGTAGTTTTTAATTATGGTAGAATAGAATCCTTGCCTCTCCCTCTAACCAGAAATTATGTTGGTGTAATTATTTTGTGAATCTAACTTTAGCTGCGTCCCTTGTCGATGCCTCGAGTTTAAAGTTCTTTGTCTGTTCAACGATTTCTCTCATAAGCGAGTTGCTCTCCTCTGAAGCTAAATAATAAATATGTAAGGTATACGACAATATAACATTCGTGATGCTGTAACACAATGCCATGTATACTCCAAGGTATCTCCTACTAACAGCAATACGGCAAGAGGTTTATATGGCATGCTGCTGTGTGTATATAACAATAATGATGCTGTGGCACAATGCCATGTATACTCCAAGATATCTCCTACTAACAGCAATACGGCAAGAGGTTTATATGGCATGTTGCTGTGTGTATGTAACATTCATGATGCTGTGGACACAATGCCATGTATACTCCAAGATATCTCCTACTAACAGCAATACGGCAAGAGGTTTATATGCCATGCTGCTGTGTGTATATAACATTAATGATGCTGTGGACACAATGCCGTGTATACTCCATGCTATCTCCTACTAACACCAATACGACAAGAGGTTTATATGGCATGTTGCTGTGTGTATGTAACATTCATGATGCTGTGGAAACAATGCCAAGTATACTCCAAGATATCTCCTACTAACCGCAATACGGCAAGAGGTTTATATGGCATGTTGCTGTGTGTATGTAACATTCATGATGCTGTGGACACAATGCCATGTATACTCCAAGATATCACCTACTAACAGCAATACGGCAAGAGGTTTATATGGCATGTTGCTGTGTGTATGTAACATTCATGATGCTGTGGACACAATGCCATGTATACTCCAAGATATCTCCTACTAACCGCAATATGGCAAGAGGTTTATATGGCATGTTGCTGTGTGTATGTAACATTCATGATGCTGTGGACACAATGCCATGTATACTCCAAGATATCTCCTACTAACAGCAATACGGCAAGAGGTTTATATGGCATGTTGCTGTGTGTATGTAACATTCATGATGCTGTGGACACAATGCCATGTATACTCCAAGATATCTCCTACTAACAGCAATACGGCAAGAGGTTTATATGGCATGTTGCTGTGTGTATGTAACATTCATGATGCTGTGGACACAATGCCATGTATACTCCAAGATATCTCCTACTAACAGCAATACGGCAAGAGGTTTATATGCCATGCTGCTGTGTGTATATAACATTAATGATGCTCTGGACACAATGCCGTGTATACTCCATGCTATCTCCTACTAACACCAATACGACAAGAGGTTTATATGGCATGTTGCTGTGTGTATGTAACATTCATGATGCTGTGGAAACAATGCCATGTATACTCCAAGATATCTCCTACTAACCGCAATACGGCAAGAGGTTTATATGGCATGTTGCTGTGTGTATGTAACATTCATGATGCTGTGGACACAATGCCATGTATACTCCAAGATATCACCTACTAACAGCAATACGGCAAGAGGTTTATATGGCATGTTGCTGTGTGTATGTAACATTCATGATGCTGTGGACACAATGCCATGTATACTCCAAGATATCTCCTACTAACCGCAATATGGCAAGAGGTTTATATGGCATGTTGCTGTGTGTATGTAACATTCATGATGCTGTGGACACAATGCCATGTATACTCCAAGATATCACCTACTAACAGCAATACGGCAAGAGGTTTATATGCCATGCTGCTGTGTGTATATAACATTAATGATGCTGTGGACACAATGCCGTGTATACTCCATGCTATCTGCTACTAACAGCAATACGACAAGAGGTTTATATGGCATGTTGCTGTGTGTATGTAACATTCATGATGCTGTGGACACAATGCCATGTATACTCCAAGATATCTCCTACTAACAGCAATACGGCAAGTGGTTTATATGCCATGCTGCTGTGTGTATATAACATTAATGATGCTGTGGACACAATGCCATGTATACTCCATGCTATCTCCTACACTAACAGCAATACGACAAGAGGTTTATATGGCATGCTGCTGTGTGTATATAACATTAATGATGCTGTGGACACAATGCCATGTATACTCCATGCTATCTCCTACACTAACAGCAATATGACAAGAGGTTTATATGGCATGTTGCTGTGTGTATATACCATTTGTGATGCTGTGGACACAACGCCATGTATACTCCATGCTATCTCCTACACTAACAGCAATATGACAAGAGGTTTATATGGCATGCTGCTGTGTGTATATAACATTAATGATGCTGTGGACACAATGCCATGTATACTCCATGCTATCTCCTACACTAACAGCAATATGACAAGAGGTTTATATGGCATGCTGCTGTGTGTATATAACATTTGTGATGCTGTGGACACAACGCCATGTATTCTCCATGCTATCTCCTACACTAACAGCAATACGACAGGACGTTTATATGCAATGCTGCTGTATGTATATAACATTCATAATTCTGTAGACACAATGCCATGTATACTCCATGCTATCTCCTACACTAACAGCAATATGACAAGAGGTTTATATAGCATGCTGCTGTGGGTATATACCAGACATTCGTGATACTACAGACACAATGCCATGTATACGCCATGCTATCTCCTCACTAATAGCAATACGACAAGATGTTTATATGTAATGCTGCTGCGTGTATATAACATTTGTGATGCTGCAGACACAATGCCATGTATATGCCATGCTATCTCGTACACTAACAGCAATACGACAAGAGGTTTATATGACATGCTGCTGTGTGTATATAACATTCGTGAGGCTGAAGACACAATGCCATGTATACTTCATGCTATCTTATCATGCAGTGTGACAAGAGTTTTATATCACATGCTCCTGTGTGTATATAACATTCATGATGCTGTAGACACAATGCCATGTATACTTCATGCTACCTTATCATGCAGTATGACAGGAGGTTTATATGGCATGCTGCTGTGTGTATACACCTGACATTCGATATGCTGCAGACACAATGCCATGTATACTCCATGCTATCTCCTACACTAACAGCAATATGACGAGAGGTTTATATGGCATGGTGCTGTGTGTATATACCTGACATTTGTGATGTTGCAGACACAATGCCATGTATACTCCATGCTATCTCCTACACTAACAACAATACGACAAGAGGTTTATATGGCATGCTGCTGTGTGTATATAACATTCGTGATGCCGTGGACACAATGCCATGTATACTCCATGCTATCTCCTCACTAACAGCAATATGACAAAAGGTTTATATGGTATGCTGCTGTGTGTATATAAAATTCGTTATGCTGCAACACAATGCCATGTATACTCCATGCTATCTCCTCACTAACAGCAATATGACAAAAGGTTTATATGGCATGCTGCTGTGAGTATATAACATTCACGATGCTGCAGACACAATGCCATGTATACTCCATGCTATCTCCTCACTAACAGCAATATGATAAGAGGTTTGTATGGCATGCTGCTATGAGTATATAACATTCACGATGCTGCAGACACAATGCCATGTATACTCCATGCTATCTCCTCACTAACAGCAATATGATAAGAGGTTTATATGGCATGCTGCTATGAGTATATAACATTCACGATGCTGCAGACACAATGCCATGTATACTCCATGCTATCTCCTCACTAACAGCAATATGATAAGAGGTTTATATGGCATGCTGCTGTGAGTATATAACATTCACGATGCTGCAGACACAATGCCATGTATACTCCATGCTATCTCCTCACTAACAGCAATATGATAAGAGGTTTATATGGCATGCTGCTGTGAGTATATAACATTCACGATGCTGCAGACACAATGCCATGTATACTCCATGCTATCTCCTCACTAACAGCAATATGATAAGAGGTTTGTATGGTATGCTGCTGTGAGTATATAACATTCGTTATGCTGCAGACACAATGCCATGTATACTCCATGCTATCTCCTCACTAACAGCAATATGATAAGAGGTTTGTATGGTATGCTGCTGTGAGTATATAACATTCATAAGCTGCAGACACAATGCCATGTATACTCCAAGATATCTCCTACTAACAGCAAAACGGCAAGAGCTTTAAATGGCATGCTGCTGTGTGTATATAACATTCATGATGCTGTGGACACAATACCATGTATACTCCATGCTATCTCCTCACTAACAGCAATATGACAAAAGGTTTGTATGGCATGCTGCTGTGAGTATATAACATTCGTTATGCTGCAGACACAATACCATGTATACTCCATGCTATCTCCTCACTAACAGCAATATGACAAAAGGTTTGTATGGCATGCTGCTGTGAGTATATAACATTCGTTATGCTGGAGACACAATACCATGTATACTCCATGCTATCTCCTCACTAACAGCAATATGACAAAAGGTTTGTATGGCATGCTGCTGTGAGTATATAACATTCGTTATGCTGCAGACACAATACCATGTATACTCCATGCTATCTCCTCACTAACAGCAATATGACAAAAGGTTTGTATGGCATGCTGCTGTGAGTATATAACATTCGTTATGCTGCAGACACAATACCATGTATACTCCATGCTATCTCCTAACTAACAGCAATATGACAAAACGTTTGTATGGCATGCTGCTGTGAGTATATAACATTCGTTATGCTGCAGACACAATACCATGTATACTCCATGCTATCTCCTCACTAACAGCAATATGACAAAAGGTTTGTATGGCATGCTGCTGTGAGTATATAACATTCGTTATGCTGCAGACACAATACCATGTATACTCCATGCTATCTCCTAACTAACAGCAATATGACAAAAGGTTTGTATGGCATGCTGCTGTGAGTATATAACATTCGTTATGCTGCAGACATAATACCATGTATACTCCATGCTATCTCTTCACTAACAGCAATATGACAAAAGGTTTATATGGCATGCTGCTGTGAGTATATAACATTCGTTATGCTGCAGACACAATACCATGTATACTCCATGCCATCTCCCCACTAACAGCAATATGACAAAAGGTTTATATGGCATGCTGCTGTGAGTATATAACATTCGTTATGCTGCAGACACAATACCATGTATACTCCATGCTATCTCCTCACTAACAGCAATATGACAAAAGGTTTATATGGCATGCTGCTGTGAGTATATAACATTCGTTATGCTGCAGACACAATGCCATGTATACTCCATACTATCTCCTCACTAACAGCAATATGACAAAAGGTTTATATGGCGTGCTGCTGTGTGTATTTAACATTCACGATGCTGCAGACACAATGTCATGTATACTCCATACTATCTCCTCACTAACAGCAATATGACAAAAGGTTTATATGGCGTGCTGCTGTGTGTATTTAACATTCACGATGCTGCAGACACAATGTCATGTATACTCCATGCTATCTCCTCACTAACAGCAATATGACAAAAGGTTTATATGGCGTGCTGCTGTGTGTATATAACATTCACGATGCTGCAGACACAATGTCATGTATACTCCATGCTATCTCCTCACTAACAGCAATATGACAAAAGGTTTATATGGCGTGCTGCTGTGTGTATTTAACATTCACGATGCTGCAGACACAATGTCATGTATACTCCATACTATCTCCTCACTAACAGCAATATGACAAAAGGTTTATATGGCATGCTGCTGTGAGTATATAACATTCGTTATGCTGCAGACACAATGCCATGTATACTCCATGCTATCTCCTCACTAACAGCAATATGACAAAAGGTTTATATGGCGTGCTGCTGTGTGTATATAACATTCACGATGCTGCAGACACAATGCCATGTATACTCCATGCTATCTCCTCACTAACAGCAATATGACTAAGAGGTTTGTATGGCATGCTGCTGTGAGTATATAACATTTGTGATGCTGTGGACACAATGCCATGTATACCCCAAGGTATCTCCTACTAACAACAATACGACAAGAGGTTTATATGGCATGCTGCTGTGTGTATATAACCTTCACGATGCTGCAGACACAATGCCATGTATACTCTGTGCTATCTCCTTCACAAACAGCAATATGACAAGAGGTTTATATGGCGTGCTGCTGTGTGTATATAACATTCACGATGCTGCAGACACAATGCCATGTATACTCTGTGCTATCTCCTCACTAACAGCAATATGACAAGAGGTTTATATGGCATGCTGCTGTGTGTATATAACATTCGTGATGCTTCAGACACAATGTCATGTATACTCCGTGCTATCTCCTACACTAACAGCAATATTGCAAGAGGTTCATATGGCATGCTGCTGTGTGTATATAACATTCGTGATGTTGCAGACACAGTGTCATGTATACTCCGTGCTATCTCCTACACTAACAGCAATATTGCAAGAGGTTTATATGGCATGCTGCTGTGTGTATATAACATTCGTGATGCTGCAGACACAGTGTCATGTATACTCCGTGCTATCTCCTACACTAACAGCAATATTGCAAGAGGTTCATATGGCATGCTGCTGTGTGTATATAACATTCGTGATGCTGCAGACACAGTGTCATGTATACTCCGTGCTATCTCCTACACTAACAGCAATATTGCAAGAGGTTCATATGGAATGCTGCTGTGTGTATATAACATTCGTGATGCTGCAGACACAATGTCATGTATACTCCGTGCTATCTCCTACACTAACAGCAATATTGCAAGAGGTTTATATGCCATGCTGCTGTGTGTATATAACATTCGTGATGCTGCAGACAGAATGCCATGTATACTCCGTGCTATCTCCTACACTAACAGCAATATAACAAGAGGTTTATATGGCATGCTGCTGTGTGTATATACCAGACATTCGTGATGCTGCAGACAAAATGCCATGTATGCTCCATGCTATCTCCTATACTAACAGCAATACGACAAGAGGTTCATATGGCATGCTGCTGTCTGTATATACCTGACATTCGTGGTGCTGAACACAATGCCATGTATACTCCATGCTATCTCCTCACCAACAGCAATACGACAAGACGTATAAATCTCATGCTGCTGTGTGTATATAACATTCGTGATGCTGCAAATACAATGGCATGTATACGCCATGCTATCTCGTACACTAACAGCAATACGACAAGAGGTTTATATGGCATGCTGCTGTGTGTATATAACATTTGTGTGGCTGCAGACACAATGCCATGTATACTACGTGCTATCTCCTCACTAACAGCAATATGACAAGAGGTTTATATGGCATGCTGCTGTGTGTATATAACATTCGTGATGCTGCAGACACAATGCCATGTATACTCCGAACTATCTCCTCACTAACAGCAATATGACAAGAGGTTTATATGACATGCTCCTGTGTGCATATAACATTCGTGATGCTGTGGACACAATGCCATGTATACTCCGAACTATCTCCTTACTAACAGCAATATGACAAAAGGTTTGTATGGCATGCTGCTGTATGTATATAACATTCCTGATGCTCCACTCACAATGCCATGTATACTCCGTGCTATCTCCTCACTAACAGCAATATGACAAGAGCATTTAATGGCATGCTGCTGTATGTATATAACATTCGTGATGCTGCAGACACAATGCCATGTTTACTCCATGCTATCTCCTACACTAACAGCAATATGACAAGAGGTTCATACGGCATGGTGCTGTGTGTATATAACATTCGTGATGCTGCAGACACAATGCCATGTTTACTCCATGCTATCTCCTACACTAACAGCAATATGACAAGAGGTTCATACGGCATGGTGCTGTGTGTATATAACATTCGTGATGCTGCACACACAATGCCATGTATAAACCATGGTATCTCCTACTAACAGCAATATGACAAGAGGTTCATATGGCATGCTGCTGTGTGTACATATTTCACATTCGTGATGCTGCAGACACAATACCATGTATACTCCATGCTATCTTCTACACTAACAACAATATTATAATAGGTTTATATGGCATGCGGCTGTGTGTATACACCTGTCATTCGTGATGCTGCAGACACAATGCCATGTATACTCCATGGTATCTCCTACACTAACAGCAATATTATAATAGGTTTATATGGCATGCGGCTGTGTGTATACACCTGACATTCGTGATGCTGCAGACACAATGCCATGTATAATCCATGCTATCTCCTACCAACAACAATATGACAAGGGGTTTGTATGGCATGCTGCTGTGTGTATATAACATTCGTTATGCTGCAGACACAATGCCATGTATACTTCATGCTATCTCCTGCTAACAGCAATATGACTAAGAGGTTTATATGGCGTGCTGCTGTGTGTATATAACATTCGTTATGCTGCAGACACAATACCATGTATACTCCATACTATCTCCTCACTAACAGCAATATGACAAAAGGTTTATATGGCGTGCTGCTGTGTGTATTTAACATTCACGATGCTGCAGACACAATGTCATGTATACTCCATACTATCTCCTCACTAACAGCAATATGACAAAAGGTTTACATGGCATGCTGCTGTGAGTATATAACATTCGTTATGCTGCAGACACAATGCCATGTATACTCCATACTATCTCCTCAATAACAGCAATATGACAAAAGGTTTATATGGCGTGCTGCTGTGTGTATTTAACATTCACGATGCTGCAGACACAATGTCATGTATACTCCATACTATATCCTCACTAACAGCAATATGACAAAAGGTTTATATGGCGTGCTGCTGTGTGTATTTAACATTCACGATGCTGCAGACACAATGTCATGTATACTCCATGCTATCTCCTCACTAACAGCAATATGACAAAAGGTTTATATGCCGTGCTGCTGTGTGTATATAACATTCACGATGCTGCAGACACAATGTCATGTATACTCCATGCTATCTCCTCACTAACAGCAATATGACAAAAGGTTTATATGGCGTGCTGCTGTGTGTATTTAACATTCACGATGCTGCAGACACAATGTCATGTATACTCCATGCTATCTCCTCACTAACAGCAATATGACAAAAGGTTTATATGGCGTGCTGCTGTGTGTATTTAACATTCACGATGCTGCAGACACAATGTCATGTATACTCCATGCTATCTCCTCACTAACAGCAATATGACAAAAGGTTTATATGCCGTGCTGCTGTGTGTATATAACATTCACGATGCTGCAGACACAATGTCATGTATACTCCATGCTATCTCCTCACTAACAGCAATATGACAAAAGGTTTATATGGCGTGCGGCTGTGTGTATTTAACATTCACGATGCTGCAGACACAATGTCATGTATACTCCATGCTATCTCCTCACTAACAGCAATATGACAAAAGGTTTATATGCCGTGCTGCTGTGTGTATATAACATTCACGATGCTGCAGACACAATGTCATGTATACTCCATGCTATCTCCTCACTAACAACAATATGACAAAAGGTTTATATGGCGTGCTGCTGTATGTATATAACATTCACGATGCTGCAGACACAATGCCATGTATACTCCATGCTATCTCCTCACTAACAGCAATATGACTAAGAGGTTTGTATGGCATGCTGCTGTGAGTATATAACATTCGTTATGCTGCAGACACAATGCCATGTATACTCCATGCTATCTCCTAACTGACAGCAATATGACAAAAGGTTTATATGGCATGCTGCTGTGAGTATATAACATTCACGATGCTGCAGACACAATGCCATGTATACTCCATGCTATCTCCTCACTAACAGCAATATGACAAAAGGTATATATGGCATGCTGCTGTGAGTATATAACATTCGTTATGCTCCAGACACAATGCCATGTATACTCCATGCTATCTCCTAACTAACACCAATATGACAAAAGGTTTATATGGCATGCTGCTGTGAGTATATAACATTCACGATGCTGCAGACACAATGTCATGTATACTCCATGCTATCTCCTAACTTACAGCAATATGACAAAAGGTTTATATGGCATGCTGCTGTGAGTATATAACATTCGTTATGCTGCAGACACATTACCATGTATACTCCATGCTATCTCCTCACTAACAGCAATATGACAAAAGGTTTATATGGCATGCTGCTGTGAGTATATAACATTCGTTATGCTGCAGACACAATGCCATGTATACTCCATGCTATCTCCTCACTAACAGCAATATGACAAAAGGTATATATGGCATGCTGCTGTGAGTATATAACATTCGTTATGCTGCAGACACAATGCCATGTATACTCCATGCTATCTCCTAACTAACACCAATATGACAAAAGGTTTATATGGCATGCTGCTGTGAGTATATAACATTCACGATGCTGCAGACACAATGTCATGTATACTCCATGCTATCTCCTAACTTACAGCAATATGACAAAAGGTTTATATGGCATGCTGCTGTGAGTATATAACATTCGTTATGCTGCAGACACAATACCATGTATACTCCATGCTATCTCCTCACTAACAGCAATATGACAAAAGGTTTGTATGGCATGCTGCTGTGAGTATATAACATTCGTTATGCTGCAGACACAATACCATGTATACTCCATGCTATCTCCTCACTAACAGCAATATGGCAAAAGGTTTGTATGGCATGCTGCTGTGAGTATATAACATTCGTTATGCTGCAGACACAATACCATGTATACTCCATGCTATCTCCTCACTAACAGCAATATGACAAAAGGTTTGTATGGCATGCTGCTGTGAGTATATAACATTCGTTATGCTGCAGACACAATACCATGTATACTCCATGCTTACTCCTAACTAACAGCAATATGACAAAACGTTTGTATGGCATGCTGCTGTGAGTATATAACATTCGTTATGCTGCAGACACAATACCATGTATACTCCATGCTATCTCCTCACTAACAGCAATATGACAAAAGGTTTGTATGGCATGCTGCTGTGAGTATATAACATTCGTTATGCTGCAGACACAATACCATATATACTCCATGCTATCTCCTAACTAACAGCAATATGACAAAAGGTTTGTATGGCATGCTGCTGTGAGTATATAACATTCGTTATGCTGCAGACACAATACCATGTATACTCCATGCTATCTCTTCACTAACAGCAATATGACAAAAGGTTTATATGGCATGCTGCTGTGAGTATATAACATTCGTTATGCTGCAGACACAATACCATGTATACTCCATGCCATCTCCTCACTAACAGCAATATGACAAAAGGTTTATATGGCATGCTGCTGTGAGTATATAACATTCGTTATGCTGCAGACACAATACCATGTATACTCCATGCTATCTCCTCACTAACAGCAATATGACAAAAGGTTTATATGGCATGCTGCTGTGAGTATATAACATTCGTTATGCTGCAGACACAATGCCATGTATACTCCATACTATCTCCTCACTAACAGCAATATGACAAAAGGTTTATATGGCGTGCTGCTGTGTGTATTTAACATTCACGATGCTGCAGACACAATGTCATGTATACTCCATACTATCTCCTCACTAACAGCAATATGACAAAAGGTTTATATGGCGTGCTGCTGTGTGTATTTAACATTCACGATGCTGCAGACACAATGTCATGTATACTCCATGCTATCTCCTCACTAACAGCAATATGACAAAAGGTTTATATGGCGTGCTGCTGTGTGTATATAACATTCACGATGCTGCAGACACAATGTCATGTATACTCCATGCTATCTCCTCACTAACAGCAATATGACAAAAGGTTTATATGGCGTGCTGCAGTGTGTATTTAACATTCACGATGCTGCAGACACAATGTCATGTATACTCCATACTATCTCCTCACTAACAGCAATATGACAAAAGGTTTATATGGCATGCTGCTGTGAGTATATAACATTCGTTATGCTGCAGACACAATGCCATGTATACTCCATGCTATCTCCTCACTAACAGCAATATGACAAAAGGTTTATATGGCGTGCTGCTGTGTGTATATAACATTCACGATGCTGCAGACACAATGCCATGTATACTCCATGCTATCTCCTCACTAACAGCAATATGACTAAGAGGTTTGTATGGCATGCTGCTGTGAGTATATAACATTTGTGATGCTGTGGACACAATGCCATGTATACCCCAAGGTATCTCCTACTAACAACAATACGACAAGAGGTTTATATGGCATGCTGCTGTGTGTATGTAACATTCATGATGCTTCAGACACAATGCCATGTATACTCCAAGGTATCTCCTACTAACAGCAAAACGGCAAGAGGTTTATATGCCATGCTGCTGTGTGTATGTAACATTCATGATGCTGTGGACACAATGCCATCTATACTCCATGCTATCTCCTACTAATAGCAATACGGCAAGAGGTTTATATGGCATGCTGCTGTGTGTATGTAACATTCATGATGCTGCAGACACAATGCCATGTATACTCCATGCTATCTCCTACTAATAGCAATACGGCAAGAGGTTTATATGCCATGCTGCTGTGTGTATGTAACATTCATGATGCTGTGGACACAATGCCATCTATACTCCATGCTATCTCCTACTAATAGCAATACGGCAAGAGGTTTATATGGTATGCTGCTGTGTGTATGTAACACTCATGATGCTGTGGACACAATGCCATCTATACTCCATGCTATCTCCTACTAACAGCAATACGACAAGAGGTTTATATGGCATGCTGCTGTGTGTATGTAACATTCATGATGCTGCAGACACAATGCCATGTATACTCCAAGGTATCTCCTACTAACAGCAAAACGGCAAGAGGTTTATATGCCATGCTGCTGTGTGTATGTAACATTCATGATGCTGTGGACACAATGCCATCTATACTCCATGCTATCTCCTACTAATAGCAATACGGCAAGAGGTTTATATGCCATGCTGCTGTGTGTATGTAACATTCATGATGCTGTGGACACAATGCCATCTATACTCCATGCTATCTCCTACTAACAGCAATACGGTAAGAGGTTTATATGGCATGCTGCTGTGAGTATATAACATTCGTGATGCTGTGCACAGTATGCCATGTATACTCCAAGATATCTCCTACTAACAACAATACGACAAGAGGTATATGTGGTATGCTGCTGTGTGTATATAACATTTGTGATGCTGTGGACACAATGCCATGTATACTCCAAGGAATCTCCTACTAACAGCAAAACGGCAAGAGGTTTATATGCCATGCTGCTGTGTGTATGTAACATTCATGATGCTGTGGACACAATGCCATGTATACTCCAGGATATCTCCTACTAATAGCAATACGGAAGAAGGTTTATAAGCCATGCTGCTGTGTGTATGTAACATTCATGATGCTGTGGACACAATGCCATGTATACTCCAAGATATCTCCTACTAACAGCAATATGGAAGGTTTATATGCCATGCTGCTGTGTGTATGTAACATTCATGATGCTGTGGACACAATGCCATGTATACTCCAAGATATCTCCTACTAACAGCAATACGACAAGAGGTTTATATGCCATGCTGCTGTGTGTATGTAACATTCATGATGCTGTGGACACAATGCCATGTATACTCCAAGATATCTCCTACTAACAGCAATACGGAAGAAGGTTTATATGCCATGCTGCTGTCTGTATGTAACATTCATGATGCTGTGGACACAATGCCATGTATACTCCAAGATATCTCCTACTAACAGCAATACGACAAGAGGTTTATATGCCATGCTGCTGTGTGTATGTAACATTCATGATGCTGTGGACACAATGCCATGTATACTCCAAGATATCTCCTACTAACAGCAATAATACAAGAGGTTTATATGCCATGCTGCTGTGTGTATGTAACATTCATGATGCTGTGGACACAATGTCATGTATACTCCAAGATATCTCCTACTAACAGCAATACGACAAGAGGTTTATATGCCATGCTGCTGTGTGTATGTAACATTCATGATGCTGTGGACACAATGCCATGTATACTCCAAGATATCTCCTACTAACAGCAATACGGAAGAAGGTTTATATGCCATGCTGCTGTGTGTATGTAACATTCATGATGCTGTGGACACAATGCCATGTATACTCCAAGATATCTGCTACTAACAGCAATACGACAAGAGGTTTATATGCCATGCTGCTGTGTGTATGTAACATTCATGATGCTGTGGACACAATGCCATGTATACTCCAGGATATCTCCTACTAATAGCAATACGGAAGAAGGTTTATATGCCATGCTGCTGTGTGTATGTAACATTCATGATGCTGTGGACACAATGCCATGTATACTCCAAGATATCTCCTACTAACAGCAATACGGAAGAAGGTTTATATGCCATGCTGCTGTGTGTATGTAACATTCATGATGCTGTGGACACAATGCCATGTATACTCCAGGATATCTCCTACTAATAGCAATACGGCAAGAGGTTTATATGGCATGTTGCTGTGTGTATATAACATTCGTGATGCTGTGGACACAATGCCATGTATACTCCAATATATCTCCAACTAACAGCAATACGACAAGAGGTTTATATGGCATGTTGCTGTGTGTATATAACATTCGTGATGCTGTGGACACAATGCCATGTATACTCCAATACATCTCCAACTAACAGCAATATGGCAAGAGGTTTATATGGCATGCTGCTGTGAGTATATAACATTCGTGATGCTGTGGACACAATGCCATGTATACTCCATGCTATCTCCTACTAACAGCAATACAACAAGAGGTTTATATGGCATGTTGCTGTGTGTATATAACATTCATGATGCTGTGGACACAATGCCATGTATACTCCAAGATATCTCCTACTAACAGCAATACGGCAAGAGGTTTATATGGCATGTTGCTGTGTGTATATAACATTCATGATGATGTGGACACAATGCCATGTATACTCCAAGATATCTCCTACTAACAGCCATACGGCAAGAGGTTTATATGGCAAGCTGCTGTGTGTATATAACATTTGTGATGCTGTGGACACAATGCCATGTATACTCCAAGATATCTCCTACTAACAGCAATACGACAAGAGGTTTATATGCCATGTTGCTGTGTGTATATAACATTCGTGATGCTGTGGACACAATGCCTTGTATACTCCAAGATGTCTCCTACTAACAGCAATACGCAAGAGGTTTATATAGCATGTTGCTGTGTGTATGTAACATTCGTGATGCTGTGGACACAATGCCATGTATTCTCCAAGATATCATCTACTAACAACAATACGGCAAGAGGTTTATATGGCGTGCTGCTGTGTGTATATAACATTTGTGATGCTGTGGACACAATGCCATGTATACTCCGAGGTATCTCCTACTAACAACAATACGGCAAGAGGTATATATGGCATGCTGCTGTGTGTATATAACATTTGTGATGCTGTGGACACAATGCCATGTATACTCCGAGGTATCTCCTACTAACAGCAATACGGCAAGAGGTTTATATGGCGTGCTGCTGTGTGTATATTGTGGCATGTGCACAGATTATATTAATGGTAATACGCCCTCTGGTTACCGGGTCGAAGGGTGGCAGTTTATCTGAGAGTAGGGGCGATACAGGGTAAGCAGTGTGTCATTGGTGGGGATATGGCGTTACTGACGCTAAGCCTTAGCGTGGGCTTCTTAGCATTCTGTGACTAGGCTGCGCGTGAGTTGGACGGATAACTGCCTGAGATATGGCGACCTCGCCCGGCAGACACATGGGGTAAGAAATTGTTATAATAAATCTACCTATCCTTTCTTTTGTAGTTTTTAATTATGGTAGAATAGAATCCTTGCCTCTCCCTTTAACCAGAAATTATGTTGGTGTAATTATTTTGTGAATCTAACTTTAGCTGCGTCCCTTGTCGATGCCTCGAGTTTAAAGTTCTTTGTCTGTTCAACGATCCCTCTCATAAGCGAGTTGCTCTCCTCTGAAGTTAAATAATAAATATGTGAGGTATACGACAAATTGGCGGAGGCGCCGAGTAATTGGTTTGATTTGTTTTAAGATTTTAAGTGCAAAAATTTTTTTTCCCTCCAAATTTAACGGTTTGTGTTTCTCCACGTGGTCGTGAAAAATGTAAAGGTCTTTCTGGCTAAAGGGTAAGGATTTTTATACTTTAATTTGTGATTCTCTTCTTCTAAATTTTGTTTCCATAATTTCTGAAAGCCTGGTTTCGAAATTCCAATTTTGAGCCCATTTTTGTATTTTCCCATTGTCTGCCGGCGTGACGCTAAAACTTCTACTCCATTCTCCCCTTGTTTTGGCTTCATTTCCTTTAAATTATATCACTGTGTTCCGTTCTTCGTGCTGGTTATTTTCAAAAAAATGTTTTTGTGACACTTGAGTTGTGAAACGAGCGAGATAGTTGTAGTTTCAATATGTGCTCGTCACGTGTTAGCTATCTGTTTGCAAATCTTGTTTTCTGTGCTTATTAGCAGTGCTTTGGAAACGTATAACTTTATATTCCAGTGATTGTGATTTCTAGCTATTTACTGCACTTTTCTGGGACATTTTTCGTGTAACTTTTATGTACGCACGTGTGTTATGTAATTCCCGCGTGGTCATGCATTTCAGCAATAATTTTAGCTTGTGAAACCAGTCTTCCTCAGCACGTGTTTTGGCACGTTTATTTGCGTGTGCATATCAGATTATATACATTTGATTTAAGAAAAAAAAGACAAAAGAGAAGTTTGGTGTGCTAGTATAAATTACAAGTCTGTATTCTGCTCCTTTTGAGAATCTTAGCGGTGGTCACAGTAGGTGTGACGTGGTTTTTTTTTAACTTCCAGTTCGAGGTTTCTCACTGAAGCTATCATTTTGTTTTCTTCCATGTGTTCATTCTGATTAAAAATCTTAGTATTGTGTCCAAGTGGCTTGTGTAGACGTGTGTTGGTATACTTTTCTGATATTTCGCCGCGGGCGCTTAATTGTATTCTTTCTGTAACTGTTTTATTTGGCTATGTTCTGATCTTGCTACTTACATTCATATGATGCTATAAGTGTTTAGTTTTGTGTAATCTGTATTGCTTTGTCATACTGTTTGTTTATTGGTTGCGTTATCTTTTGTGCTGCAATCATGCCTAAGCGACGTACTGCACAGAAATCTGATATAGCAATTGCTCCAGTTAGCGAGCACAGTGAAGTAGAATCTATGTCCAGTGTTAGTACGCCTGTTGTTACGCAGTTGTCAGTGATGTCTAATCCGCCTGTCGTGGCCCATGTAACGCAGCCAGCTGTCTGCCGCCCGGTCATTGACCCCTCGTACTTTGAGAATTCCAGTAGGATGTCGGCGCACGAATTTCTGCAGAACTTTGAAATGGTCGCTGCTGCTAATGGCTGGTCAGAAGAAATGAAATTGAAATGCTTTCCATGCTATTTACGAGATACTGCTGCATCATGGTTTCAAACTTTTCGCCATCGGCACCCTCACCATGATTGGATTTTCTTGTCTACACAATTTTTAAATGCATTTCAGATAACAAACCAGAATGATATTCTGGAAATGAAACTCAGACAGCGGGTACAGTTGGATGATGAACCTGTTATTAGTTACATCTATGACGTGCTATCTTTATGTGACCAAGTCAACCCAGCTATGTTGCAGTTGGAACAAATTAAACACTTGCTTAAAGGTCAGACCTCTGTATGTACAAGCTTTATTGCCATTAAATCCTCAAACTGTTGATGAGGTGATACAAATCATTCGACGAGTGGACAAAGCACAGTTTTACATGCAGAACCGTGAACATCTAGTGTCTGCTCAATCTCAGGCTGCAGTGGTTACGCCACCCTCTGTTCTATTTAATACTGCATCTGTTCCTGCTGTTACTTTACCAGCTTCTCCTCAGCCTTCTTCTCTTGTGGGCGTACCTATCGATCCTATGCATCAGCTGATTGATCGTGTGGAACAGTTATGTAACAGAGTTAACCAGTTTCAGTTACCACCTCCGGAGAGACCTTCCCAGCATTCACAGCTTCCACGGTCAGCTGACTTCAACCGGAGGGATCCACCCGTCACCTGCTATAGATGCAACAGGCAGGGCCACCTGGCTCGCTTTTGCCGGAGCCGCCTCCCGCAGTCAAAAAACGACTGGCGCCGAGCCTCGCGCGACGAGACGTAGCAGCAGCACCACCACAGCCCACCAGCATGGCTGCACCTCAACGGGACATAGCTACACCTCAACGGGATGTGTCTGCATTATCAGGTCAGATATTGCAAGTTCCTGGTCGTATTGCCCAGACAGAGCTCTCCATCTTGCTCGATACAGGAAGCGCAGTGAGTATTGTGAATGCTTCACATGTTCTTGATCATTCTACATTAAAACCTATAGAGATGATGCTCCGCACTGCAGGAAACAAGTTACTTGATGCGCCTTACCACACTGTGTTAGATTTCCATATTAATGATGTTCTTTTTCAGGAGGATGTACTAGTTGTGAAAGAGTTGTCCCATGATTTGATTTTAGGCAATGACTTTTTGCAGACCCATGATGTTATAATTGACTATGCACATAATCTGATAACCTTGAAATCTTCTAAGAATGCTGCATTCAGTATACCAATAACTCTAACACAAGGACCTTTTGTTGATATGGCAGTAAACCCTCTCCTAGATGATGATTGTACAGATTCTGGTGTTAAAATGGCAGTTATGCATGATGTTAAAATTCCACCTCTGTCTACATGCTATATCTCAGTTAAGCCTTTGTCAGCCATTAGTAATGAGGTTATGTTTGAACCTGCTCTTAACATAATGCAAAAGAAGAATCTTTCTATTCCACCGTTATTGTGTCATTCTACCCCTGAACTTACTATTCCAGTGCATAATAATACTTCAGTTCCACAAACATTGTTTGCAAATACAGTCTTAGCTAAAGCGTATGATGTTGCACTTGTTCAGAGTAATTCTGTTTTGTCATCCGATGTTACTCCTCTGCCAGCTCCAAATTGTAATTTTAATGTTAATGGTAAACTCTTGGAAACCCAAAAGGCTGACTTACATGCTTTGTTATTGAAATATAGTGATCTTTTTGCCACAACATTACAAGAACTTGGTACTACGGATGTTGCAGAATTTGATATCAAAGTAAATGATCCTAAGCCAATTAAGCAAAGACCATATAGAGTTCCCCATAAACAAAAGGAAATTATTGCTGAGCAAGTTAAAGAGATGCAAGATGCTGGCATTATCAAGGAATCACAGTCCTCCTGGGCTTCTCCTGTAGTACTTGTCAAAAAGAAAGATGGCTCAATGAGATTTTGTGTCGACTATAGAAAATTGAATGCTGTTACAGAGACCACCTCTTTCCCTTTACCATTGATAGATGATTTGTTAAGTTATTTGGGGGAGGCTAAATGGTTTGTCTCATTAGATTTACTGTCAGCATACTTTCAGGTACCTATTGCAGAGGATAGCCAGAAGTACACCTCTTTTGTCACTTTTCAGGGTCAATATCAATTTACACGCTTGAGTTTTGGGTTGGCCAATGCCCCTAGGTTTTTCAGTTACATCGCAGACAAGTTGTTAGGCGATTTGAATTTTAAAAAGGCTATTGCATATCTGGATGACATTGTTGTTTTTGCTAAAACCTTTGAGGAGTTGTTGCAAAATCTTGAGGCTGTTTTTCAACGTCTGGATCACCACAAGTTTAAACTTAAACCAGAAAAATGTTTCTTCGCCATGCAAAAGATCAAACTCTTAGGCTTTGAAGTTTCTAAAGATGGCATTTCACCTGATTCTGACAAAGTTGTTTCCATTCAAAATTTGCCTCGTCCTAAAAATGTTCGAGATGTGAGAAAAGTTTTGGGATTGTTTAATTTTTACAGGAAATTCATCAAGGACTATGCTAATATTGCTCAACCTCTAATTCAGTTGACTAGGAAGAATCAAAGTTTTATTTGGGGATCTGATCAGCAAACTGCATTTCAAAATTTGAAAGACTTATTGGTTTCGGCCCCTGTCTTAGCTCACTATACTCCTGGTGCTTATACAGAACTACACTCTGATGCCAGTGGATTAGGGGTTGCCTCAGTGTTGTATCAGAAGATTGATAATGTGTTGAAACCAGTGGGCTATGCTTCGAGGACACTATCTAAATGTGAACGTAATTACAGTGTTCCTGAGTTGGAATTGTTGGCCATCCTGTTTGGACTTACCCACTTCTGCAGTTTTGTTTATGGCTACAAGGTTCATATTGTATCTGATCATCACTCCCTTTGTTATCTAAATAATTTGAAAGATTTGACTGGGCGTTTGGCACGATGGAGTTTGAAATTGCAAGAGTTTGATTATACCATTTCTTATAAATCTGGCAAGAAACATCATGATGCTGATACTCTATCGAGATTTCCTGTGTTACAACCTACAGAAAGTGATCTTGAACAGCTTGATGAACTCCCCACATGTTTGCTGTCATCAGTTGAAGTTGCTGACCATCAGAAGAAAGATACTGGGTTACTTGAGCTTATTAATGCTCTCCATGATCCTCCGTCGGCCCCTGCTAAGCTTCAGAGACAAGTTTCCAACTACACACTCAAATCAGGTGTTCTTTATCGTAAAAATGCTGGCTCCACTGGCCCTCTCCATCTGCTGGTTATTCCAGAAGCTCTAAAGCATGACATTCTTTCTTCATGTCATGATGATCCTCTTTCAGGCCACTTAGGATTCTCGAAAACATTTGCCAAAATTCACTCCAGGTATTACTGCGTTGGTATGAAGAAAGATATTGAACATTTTGTCCGAACCTGTCCCAGCTGTCAAACAAGAAAAGGACCGAAGAATCAGAAACCAGCAGGCTTATTACAAACAATTCCGGTTACATCTGTAGGCGAGCGGTGGGGTATTGATTTGCTTGGGCCTCTCCCACGCTCCAATTCTGGACACAAGTATGTTGTCGTTGCGACCGAGTATGCTTCTCGCTGGGTCGAGTCTGCGCCGCTTTCTTCAGCAACAATTCCTCAAGTTGCTAAATTTATTTTGCATAACATCATCTGTAAGCATGGAGCCCCTGCTGCCTTGTTATCTGATCGTGGCTCAGTTTTCTTAAGTGAGGTGACACAAGAATTGTTGAGATCTTTATCAGTGTCTTCTAATTTCATCAGTGCTTATCATCCAGCTTGCAACGGACTTACTGAAAGATTTAACCAAACCCTCTTAAATATGCTCAGCCATTTTGTGGATAATAATCAGAAGAATTGGGACTCAATATTGCCCTATGTCATCTTTTCATATAACTCGAGTGTTCAAGAGTCTACTAAATTTTCACCCTTTTTCTTGATATATGGTCGAGAACCTTCTTTACCTAACCAGGTTCAGCTACAAGCTACGTCTAATGACCTTTTTGTGAGACAGACATTGCAAGAGATTCAGAAGGCACGGGAGGTTGCTGTTGCTAACATTACAAAGCAGCAGGTGAAGCAAAAAGAAGCATTTGATGCTAAACATAGAGATGTGGTTTATAATGTAGGTCAATTAGTTAAAGTTTTCACTCCTATTAGGAAGAAAGGTAAATGTACAAAGCTGCTACATAGATATTTTGGCCTTTTGAAATTATCCGACAGATTACTCCTGTTACCTACCTTGTTGGTCGACCTCATGCTCCCCGTACCAAACATCAGAGTGTCCATGTGTCACGCCTTTACCCTTACTATGATCCTGTGGGGCCTTATAGACTGTAAAGTCTGAGTTTCTGATGCTTAATTAAGCTTTACTTTTCAAGAATATGTGATATGAATGTCTCTGCTAAATTACAAGTATATTATTATTGTGGGTGTAATTTAAATTTTGAATTGTGTTTTGGTAACTGCAAATCATTTGTTTTGTTGTTGTGTTATGCTGCAGGAATGTGTTTCAGGTGTACTATGTGCTTAATTGAGCTTTCATTTTCAGGAATGTTATGTGACAATATTGTTTTGAGTAATGATGTGATGTTGTTTTGTTGCATTCGATTTGATTTGATATGATTTGATTTGATTTGACTTGATGTGATTTTGGGTTTCATAATGATGCTGTGATTCTTTATTTGCAGAAAATTGTTGCATGAATAGTGTGTGTATTTGAGGTTATGTGATATATGTGAGATTTGCCTCGGTGGGAGTGCCAAAGAGTAACCCCGATGGCGTAGTGTGAGGTTATGTGAGAAATAAGAGTTGAGATTTGCCTCGGTGGAAGTGCCAAAGAGTAACCCCGACGGTGTTAATGAGATGAGGAGAGATGAGAAGAGATGAGATGATGTCAGTTTCGGTGGAAGTGCCACAGTGTAACCCCGACAGTTGTATGTTTTCAGAGATTTTGCTTATTGGTGTTGCTGTAACGTGCCCAGTATAGCGTGTGTGATGAATTCACACGAGAGATTAAATGGATGGAAGTGAATGTAATGAAAATAATTTTTTTTCTCTGTTTATGCAACAAGTTTATTACCATCTTAGATAGCAAATTTTAATACCACCTGTTATCCAGCTTAATTTTCATTTGGAGGATGTAGATGCAACATTATAATGTCATGTTATTTGTGTAATTCCTGAAATTTTAATGTGATTTCTTGAAGGTTATGCCTCTGTTAGATGTTTTGAATTTGCAGCATGCTAAATGCGACACGTAAGTGCAGATGTTTTGTTTTGAAGAGAAAATTGAAAGTTGAGCTAAAAATGTTGCTGATTGCAATACTGCTGATGATGATTATGATTGAGTTGATGATCATACTGCGATGAAGAAGATAGTGATGTGGACGAGAAGTTGTATTGGTGACAAGAGTAGGACAATAGTAGTTGAAAGCATGTCACGTGGTGTAGTTTAGAAATGTATTGTGGATGTAGTTTGTAGTGATGCATACACTAGTTTGAGTAGATAGTTAAGTGAGTGTTGTGTGTAATTTGGGCCATGGTCAGTGAGAATGAGTTCATTTCATTGTCATGTGTGATTGTCTTGTTAGTGCACTTACTTTCTTTTGTTAGTGATACCAGCTGGTTATTAAGATGTAATATTGGGATCCCAAAATAAGGTTATGTTTCATTTCTGTCATGTTCATGTATTCTGAGTCTGTTTTACTGTTATTTGGATTGTAAAGCATTGTAAGTTAAATTTACGATGGCAACTCTGTAAAACTTAGTTCTTATGCCAATTTGTACTAATTTTTTTTCTCTTTCTTTGCCCCATGTCAAAAGAATTTTTAGTGTAAACTTTTCAACCTTTAAATCTTTAATTGTACATGACATACCCTTCTTTTATGTGTGATTGTTTGTGGGAGCATCCTGTTTATTGTGTGGTGGTTTAGTATTTCGCTGTGGCGGAGAGCGAGAAAATTCAAGAGCACCCCCAGGGCACACCAGAAGTCAAGAAACACCACAGGGAAGCTGTCGGGCAGCCACTACACTGCCGTGGCATAAGGAGCCACCATGTCGGGGGGCAGTCCAAGCTAGCGACTGCCCACCCTGTTGTCGTCACCAGAGACCTGCGGTGATAATTCTACACCAGGACAAATCGTCGTTGTGGGCACTGTCTAAACTCACCCACAAACAGTTACGGCAGACCATCACCATTTTGCGCAGTGTAGTGTGCCTGTGAACTGAGGCAGCGTGGTGTGTGCGTGTGCGGGATGCTACAGATAAGTGCATTAACAATACTAGTCAACAGCACTTACGTCTCTCATCTCTCCACATCGCCCAGCACTATTGTAATGTCGGCTGGGTGCTTACCACACATATTTATTGCTGTTATATTTTGGTTTATCACACATTTGTATGTCATTTTTGGTATGTCTTTGTTTTGTTTTTTCATGTTTATTGTATTTATTTTCCTTCTGTCGACGAGGACGTCGACTTCGGTGGCCAGGGGGAGATGTGGCATGTGCACAGATTATATTAATGGTAATACGCCCTCTGGATACCGGGTCGAAGGGTGGCAGTTTATCTGAGAGTAGGGGCGATTCAGGGGAAGCAGTGTGTCATTGTGGGGCTATGGCGTTACAGACGCTAAGCCTTAGCGTGGGCTTCTTAGCCTTCTGTGACTAGGCTGCGCGTGAGTTGGACGGATAACTGCCTGAGATATGGCGTCCCCGCCCGGCAGACACATGGGGTAAGAAATCGTTATAATAAATCTACCTATCCTTTCTTTTGTAGTTTTTAATTATGGTAGAATAGAATCCTTGCCTCTCCCTCTAACCAGAAATTATGTTGGTGTAATTATTTTGTGAATCTAACTTTAGCTGCGTCCCTTGTCGATGCCTCGAGTTTAAAGTTCTTTGTCTGTTCAACGATTTCTCTCATAAGCGAGTTGCTCTCCTCTGAAGCTAAATAATAAATATGTAAGGTATACGACAATATAACATTCGTGATGCTGTAACACAATGCCATGTATACTCCAAGGTATCTCCTACTAACAGCAATACGGCAAGAGGTTTATATCGCATGCTGCTGTGTGTATATAACAATAATGATGCTGTGGCACAATGCCATGTATACTCCAAGATATCTCCTACTAACAGCAATACGGCAAGAGGTTTATATGGCATGTTGCTGTGTGTATGTAACATTCATGATGCTGTGGACACAATGCCATGTATACTCCAAGATATCTCCTACTAACAGCAATACGGCAAGAGGTTTATATGCCATGCTGCTGTGTGTATATAACATTAATGATGCTGTGGACACAATGCCGTGTATACTCCATGCTATCTCCTACTAACACCAATACGACAAGAGGTTTATATGGCATGTTGCTGTGTGTATGTAACATTCATGATGCTGTGGAAACAATGCCATGTATACTCCAAGATATCTCCTACTAACCGCAATACGGCAAGAGGTTTATATGGCATGTTGCTGTGTGTATGTAACATTCATGATGCTGTGGACACAATGCCATGTATACTCCAAGATATCACCTACTAACAGCAATACGGCAAGAGGTTTATATGGCATGTTGCTGTGTGTATGTAACATTCATGATGCTGTGGACACAATGCCATGTATACTCCAAGATATCTCCTACTAACCGCAATATGGCAAGAGGTTTATATGGCATGTTGCTGTGTGTATGTAACATTCATGATGCTGTGGACACAATGCCATGTATACTCCAAGATATCTCCTACTAACAGCAATACGGCAAGAGGTTTATATGGCATGTTGCTGTGTGTATGTAACATTCATGATGCTGTGGACACAATGCCATGTATACTCCAAGATATCTCCTACTAACAGCAATACGGCAAGAGGTTTATATGGCATGTTGCTGTGTGTATGTAACATTCATGATGCTGTGGACACAATGCCATGTATACTCCAAGATATCTCCTACTAACAGCAATACGGCAAGAGGTTTATATGCCATGCTGCTGTGTGTATATAACATTAATGATGCTGTGGACACAATGCCGTGTATACTCCATGCTATCTCCTACTAACACCAATACGACAAGAGGTTTATATGGCATGTTGCTGTGTGTATGTAACATTCATGATGCTGTGGAAACAATGCCATGTATACTCCAAGATATCTCCTACTAACCGCAATACGGCAAGAGGTTTATATGGCATGTTGCTGTGTGTATGTAACATTCATGATGCTGTGGACACAATGCCATGTATACTCCAAGATATCACCTACTAACAGCAATACGGCAAGAGGTTTATATGGCATGTTGCTGTGTGTATGTAACATTCATGATGCTGTGGACACAATGCCATGTATACTCCAAGATATCTCCTACTAACCGCAATATGGCAAGAGGTTTATATGGCATGTTGCTGTGTGTATGTAACATTCATGATGCTGTGGACACAATGCCATGTATACTCCAAGATATCACCAACTAACAGCAATACGGCAAGAGGTTTATATGCCATGCTGCTGTGTGTATATAACATTAATGATGCTGTGGACACAATGCCGTGTATACTCCATGCTATCTTCTACTAACAGCAATACGACAAGAGGTTTATATGGCATGTTGCTGTGTGTATGTAACATTCATGATGCTGTGGACACAATGCCATGTATACTCCAAGATATCTCCTACTAACAGCAATACGGCAAGTGGTTTATATGCCATGCTGCTGTGTGTATATAACATTAATGATGCTGTGGACACAATGCCATGTATACTCCATGCTATCTCCTACACTAACAGCAATACGACAAGAGGTTTATATGGCATGCTGCTGTGTGTATATAACATTAATGATGCTGTGGACACAATGCCATGTATACTCCATGCTATCTCCTACACTAACAGCAATATGACAAGAGGTTTATATGGCATGTTGCTGTGTGTATATACCATTTGTGATGCTGTGGACACAACGCCATGTATACTCCATGCTATCTCCTACACTAACAGCAATATGACAAGAGGTTTATATGGCATGCTGCTGTGTGTATATAACATTAATGATGCTGTGGACACAATGCCATGTATACTCCATGCTATCTCCTACACTAACAGCAATATGACAAGAGGTTTATATGGCATGCTGCTGTGTGTATATAACATTTGTGATGCTGTGGACACAACGCTATGTATTCTCCATGCTATCTCCTACACTAACAGCAATACGACAGGACGTTTATATGCAATGCTGCTGTATGTATATAACATTCATAATTCTGTAGACACAATGCCATGTATACTCCATGCTATCTCCTACACTAACAGCAATATGACAAGAGGTTTATATAGCATGCTGCTGTGGGTATATACCAGACATTCGTGATACTACAGACACAATGCCATGTATACGCCATGCTATCTCCTCACTAATAGCAATACGACAAGATGTTTATATGTAATGCTGCTGCGTGTATATAACATTTGTGATGCTGCAGACACAATGCCATGTATATGCCATGCTATCTCGTACACTAACAGCAATACGACAAGAGGTTTATATGACATGCTGCTGTGTGTATATAACATTCGTGAGGCTGAAGACACAATGCCATGTATACTTCATGCTATCTTATCATGCAGTGTGACAAGAGTTTTATATCACATGCTCCTGTGTGTATATAACATTCATGATGCTGTAGACACAATGCCATGTATACTTCATGCTACCTTATCATGCAGTATGACAGGAGGTTTATATGGCATGCTGCTGTGTGTATACACCTGACATTCGATATGCTGCAGACACAATGCCATGTATACTCCATGCTATCTCCTACACTAACAGCAATATGACGAGAGGTTTATATGGCATGGTGCTGTGTGTATATACCTGACATTTGTGATGTTGCAGACACAATGCCATGTATACTCCATGCTATCTCCTACACTAACAACAATACGACAAGAGGTTTATATGGCATGCTGCTGTGTGTATATAACATTCGTGATGCCGTGGACACAATGCCATGTATACTCCATGCTATCTCCTCACTAACAGCAATATGACAAAAGGTTTATATGGTATGCTGCTGTGTGTATATAAAATTCGTTATGCTGCAACACAATGCCATGTATACTCCATGCTATCTCCTCACTAACAGCAATATGACAAAAGGTTTATATGGCATGCTGCTGTGAGTATATAACATTCACGATGCTGCAGACACAATGCCATGTATACTCCATGCTATCTCCTCACTAACAGCAATATGATAAGAGGTTTGTATGGCATGCTGCTATGAGTATATAACATTCACGATGCTGCAGACACAATGCCATGTATACTCCATGCTATCTCCTCACTAACAGCAATATGATAAGAGGTTTATATGGCATGCTGCTATGAGTATATAACATTCACGATGCTGCAGACACAATGCCATGTATACTCCATGCTATCTCCTCACTAACAGCAATATGATAAGAGGTTTATATGGCATGCTGCTGTGAGTATATAACATTCACGATGCTGCAGACACAATGCCATGTATACTCCATGCTATCTCCTCACTAACAGCAATATGATAAGAGGTTTGTATGGTATGCTGCTGTGAGTATATAACATTCGTTATGCTGCAGACACAATGCCATGTATACTCCATGCTATCTCCTCACTAACAGCAATATGATAAGAGGTTTGTATGGTATGCTGCTGTGAGTATATAACATTCATAAGCTGCAGACACAATGCCATGTATACTCCAAGATATCTCCTACTAACAGCAAAACGGCAAGAGCTTTAAATGGCATGCTGCTGTGTGTATATAACATTCATGATGCTGTGGACACAATGCCATGTATACTCCAAGATATCTCCTACTAACAGCAATACGGCAAGAGCTTTATATGGCATGTTGCTGTGTGTATATAACATTCATTATGCTGTGGACACAATGCCATGTATACTCCAAGATATCTCCTCACTAACAGCAATACGACAAGAGGTTTATATGGCATGCTGCTGTGTGTATATAGCATACGTGATGCTGTGGACACAATGCCATGTATACTCCAAGATATCTCCTACTAACAGCAAAACGGCAAGAGCTTTATATGGCATGCTGCTGTGTGTATATAACACTCATGATGCTGTGGACACAATGCCATGTATACTCCAAGATATCTCCTACTAACAGCAATACGGAAGAAGGTTTATATGCCATGCTGCTGTGTGTATATAACACTCATGATGCTGTGGACACAATGCCATGTATACTCCAAGATATCTCCTACTAACAGCAATACGGCAAGAGGTTTATATGCCATGCTGCTGTGTGTATGTAACATTGATGATGCTGTGGACAAAATGCCATGTATACTCCAAGATATCTCCTACTAACAGCAATACGGCAAGAGGTTTATATGCCATGCTGCTGTGTGTATGTAACATTGATGATGCTGTGGACACAATGCCATGTATACTCCATGCTATCTCCTACTAAAAGCAATACGGCAAGAGGTTTATATGGCATGCTGCTGTGTGTATATAACATTCGTGGTGCTGTGGACACAATGCCATGTATACTCCAAGATATCTCCTACTAACAACAATACGACAAGAGGTATATATGGTATGCTGCTGTGTGTATATAACATTTGTGATGCTTTGGACACAATGCCATATATACTCTAAGGTATCTCCTACTAACAGCAAAACGGCAAGAGGTTTATATGGCATGCTGCTGTGTGTATGTAACATTCATGATGCTGTGGACACAATGCCATGTATACTCCAGGATATCTCCTACTAATAGCAATACGGCAAGAGGTTTATATGGCATGCTGCTGTGAGTATATAACATTCGTGGTGCTGTGGAAACAATGCCATGTATACTCCAAGATATCTCAAACTAACAGCAATACGACAAGAGGTTTATATGGCATGTTGCTGTGTGTATATAACATTCATGATGCTGTGGACACAATGCCATGTATACTCCAAGATATCTCCTACTAACAGCAATACGGCAAGAGGTTTATATGGCATGTTGCTGTGTGTATGTAACATTCATGAGGCTGCAGACACAATGCCATGTATACTCCATGCTATCCTATCATGCAGTGTGACAAGTGGTTTATATGGCATGTTGCTGTGTGTATGTAACATTCGTGAGGCTGCAGACACAATGCCATGTATACTCCATGCTATCTTATCATGCAGTATACCAGGAGGTTTATATGGCATGCTGCTGTGTGTATACACCTGACATTCATGATGCTGTAGACACAATGCCATGTATACTCCATGCTATCTTATCAGGCAGTGTGACAGGAGGTTTATATGGCATGCTGCTGTGTGTATGTAACATTCGTGAGGCTGCAGACACAATGCCATGTATACTCCATGCTATCTTATCATGCAGTGTGACAGGAGGTTTATATGGCATGCTGCTGTGTGTATACACCAGACATCCATGATGCTGTAGACACAATGCCATGTATACTCCATGCTATCTTATCATGCAGTATGACAGGAGGTTTATATGGCATGCTGCTGTGTGTATACACCTGACATTCGATATGCTGCAGACACAATGCCATATATACTCCATGCAATCTGCTACACTAACAGCAATATGACAAGGGGTTTATATGACATGCTGCTGTGTGTATATAACATTCGTGAGGCTGCAGACACAATGCCATGTATACTCCATGCTATCTTATCATGCAGTGTGACAAGAGGATTATATGGCATGCTGCTGTGTGTATACACCTGACATTCATGATGCTGTAGATACAATGCCATGTATACTCCATGCTATCTTATCATGCAGTGTGACAAGAGCTTTATATGGCATGCTGCTGTGTGTATACACCTGACATTCGATATGCTGCAGACACGATGCCATGTATACCCCGTGCTATCTTCTACACTAACAGCAATATGACAAGAGTTTTATATGACATGCTGCTATGTGTATATAACATTCGTGAGGCTGTAGACACAATGCAATGTATACTCCATGCATGTTATCATGCAGTGTGACAAGAGGTTTATATTTCATGCTGCTGTGTGTATACACCTGACATTTGTGATGTTGCAGACACAATGCCATGTATACTCAATTCTATCTCCTACACTAACAGCAATATGACAAGAGGTTTATATGGCATGGTGCTGTGTGTATATACCAGACATTTGTGATGTTGCAGACACAATGCCATGTATACTCAATGCTATCTCCTACACTAACAGCAATATGACAAGAGGTTTATATGGCATGGTGCTGTGTGTATATACCTGACATTTGTGATGTTGCAGACACAATGCCATGTATACTCCAAGATATCTTATACACCAACAGCAATACGACAAGAGGTTTATGTGGCATGCTGCTCTGTGTATATAACATTCGTGATGCTGTGGACACAATGCCATTTATACTCCAAGATATCTGCTACTAACAGCAATACGGCAAGAGATTTATATGGCATGCTGCTGTGTGTATATAACATTCGTGATGCCGTGGACACAATGCCATGTATACTCCATGCTATCTCCTCACTAACAGCAATATGACAAAAGGTTTATATGGCATGCGGCTGTGTGTATATAACATTCATGATGCTGTGGACACAATCCCATGTATACTCCAAGATATCTCCTACTAACAGCAATATGACAAGAGGTTTATATGGCATGCGGCTGTGTGTATATAACATTCATGATGCTGTGGACACAATGCCATGTATACTCCAAGATATCTCCTACTAACAGCAGTATGACAAGAGGTTTATATGGCATGCTGCTGTGTGTATATAACATTCGTCATGCTGCAAACACAATGCCATGTATACTCCAAGATATCTCCTACTAACAGCAATATGACAAGAGGTTTATATGGCATGCTGCTGTGTGTATATAACATTCATGATGCTGTGGACACAATCCCATGTATACTCCAAGATATCTCCTACTAACAGCAATATGACAAGAGGTTTATATGGCATGCTGCTGTGTGTATATAACATTCATGATGCTGTGGACACAATCCCATGTATACTCCAAGATATCTCCTACTAACAACAATACGACAAGAGGTTTATATGGCATGCTGCTGTGTGTATATAACATTTGTGATGCTGTGGACACAATGCCATGTATACTCCAAGATATCTCCTACTAACAACAATACGACAAGAGGTTTATATGGCATGCTGCTGTGTGTATATAACATTTGTGATGCTGTGGACACAATGCAATGTATACTCCAAGATATCTCCTACTAACAACAATACGACAAAAAGTTTATATGGTATGCTGCTGTGTGTATATAACATTTGTGATGCTGTGGACACAATGCCATGTATACTCTAAGGTATCTCCTACTAACAGCAAAACGGCAAGAGGTTTATATGGCATGCTGCTGTGTGTATGTAACATTCATGATGCTGTGGACACAATGCCATGTATACTCCAGAATATCTCCTACTAATAGCAATACGGCAAGAGGTTTATATGGCATGCTGCTGTGAGTATATAACATTCGTGGTGCTGTGGAAACAATGCCATGTATACTCCAAGATATCTCCAACTAACAGCAATACGAGAAGAGGTTTATATGGCATGTTGCTGTGGGTATATAACATTCATGATGCTGTGGACACAATGCCATGTATACTCCAAGATATCTCCTACTAACAGCAATACGGCAAGAGGTTTATATGGCATGTTGCTGTGTGTATGTAACATTCGTGAGGCTGCAGACACAATGCCATGTATACTCCGTGCTATGGCCTACACTAACAGCAATATGACAAGAGGTTTATATGGCATGGTGCTGTGTGTATATACCTGACATTTGTGATGTTGCAGACACAATGCCATGTATACTCAATGCTATCTCCTACACTAACAGCAATATGACAAGAGGTTTATATGGCATGGTGCCTTGTGTATATACCTGACATTTGTGATGTTGCAGACACAATGCCATGTATACTCAATGCTATCTCCTACACTAACAGCAATATGACAAGAGGTTTATATGGCATGGTGCTGTGTGTATATACCTGACATTTGTGATGTTGCAGACACAATGCCATGTATACTCAATGCTATCTCCTACACTAACAGCAATATGACAAGAGGTTTATATAGGCATGGTGCCTTGTGTATATACCTGACATTTGTGATGTTGCAGACACAATGCCATGTATACTCAATGCTATCTCCTTTACTAACAGCAATATGACAAGAGGTTTATATGGCATGGTGCTGTGTGTATATACCTGACACTCGTGATGCTGCAGACACAATGCCATGTATACTCAATGCTATATCCTACACTAACCGCAATATGACAAGAGGTTTATATAGGCATGGTGCTGTGTGTATATACCTGACATTTGTGATGTTGCAGACACAATGCCATGTATACTCCAGAATATCTCCTACTAATAGCAATACGGCAAGAGGTTTGTATGGCATGGTGCTGTGTGTATATACCAGACATTTGTGATGTTGCAGACACAATGCCATGTATACTCAATGCTATCTCCTCACTAACAGCAATATGACAAAAGGTTTATATGGCATGCGGCTGTGTGTATATAACATTCATGATGCTGTGGACACAATCCCATGTATACTCCAAGATATCTCCTACTAACAGCCATATGACAAGAGGTTTATATGGCATGCGGCTGTGTGTATATGACATTCATGATGCTGTGGACACAATGCCATGTATACTCCAAGATATCTCCTACTAACAGCAGTATGACAAGATGTTTATATGGCATGCTGCTGTGTGTATATAACATTCGTCATGCTGCAAACACAATGCCATGTATACTCCAAGATATCTCCTACTAACAGCAATATGACAAGAGGTTTATATGGCATGCTGCTGTGTGTATATAACATTCATGATGCTGTGGACACAATCCCATGTATACTCCAAGATATCTCCTACTAACAGCAATATGACAAGAGGTTTATATGGCATGCTGCTGTGTGTATATAACATTCATGATGCTGTGGACACAATCCCATGTATACTCCAAGATATCTCCTACTAACAACAATATGACAAGAGGTTTATATGGCATGCTGCTGTGTGTATATAACATTTGTGATGCTGTGGACACAATGCAATGTATACTCCAAGATATCTCCTACTAACAACAATACGACAAGAGGTTTATATGGCATGCTGCTGTGTGTATATAACATTTGTGATGCTGTGGACACAATGCCATGTATACTCCAAGATATCTCATACTAACAACAATACGACAAAAAGTTTATATGGTATGCTGCTGTGTGTATATAACATTTGTGATGCTGTGGACACAATGCCATGTATACTCTAAGGTATCTCCTACTAACAGCAATATGATAAGAGGTTTATATGGCATGCTGCTATGAGTATATAACATTCACGATGCTGCAGACACAATGCCATGTATACTCCATGCTATATCCTCACTAACAGCAATATGATAAGAGGTTTATATGGCATGCTGCTGTGAGTATATAACATTCACGATGCTGCAGACACAATGCCATGTATACTCCATGCTATCTCCTCACTAACAGCAATATGATAAGAGGGTTATATGGCATGCTGCTGTGAGTATATAACATTCACGATGCTGCAGACACAATGCCATGTATACTCCATGCTATCTCCTCACTAACAGCAATATGATAAGAGGTTTGTATGGTATGCTGCTGTGAGTATATAACATTCGTTATGCTGCAGACACAATGCCATGTATACTCCATGCTATCTCCTCACTAACAGCAATATGATAAGAGGTTTGTATGGTATGCTGCTGTGAGTATATAACATTCATAAGCTGCAGACACAATGCCATGTATACTCCAAGATATCTCCTACTAACAGCAAAACGGCAAGAGCTTTAAATGGCATGCTGCTGTGTGTATATAACATTCATGATGCTGTGGACACAATGCCATGTATACTCCAAGATATCTCCTACTAACAGCAATACGGCAAGAGCTTTATATGGCATGTTGCTGTGTGTATATAACATTCATTATGCTGTGGACACAATGCCGTGTACACTCCATGCTATCTCCTACTACAGCAATACGAAAAGAGGTTTATATGGCATGTTGCTCTGTGTATATAACATTCATGATGCTGTGGACACAATGCCATGTATACTCCAAGATATCTCCTCACTAACAGCAATACGACAAGAGGTTTATATGGCATGCTGCTGTGTGTATATAGCATACGTCATGCTGTGGACACAATGCCATGTATACTCCAAGATATCTCCTACTAACAGCAAAACGGCAAGAGCTTTATATGGCATGCTGCTGTGTGTATATAACACTCATGATGCTGTGGACACAATGCCATGTATACTCCAAGATATCTCCTACTAACAGCAATACGGAAGAAGGTTTATATGCCATGCTGCTGTGTGTATATAACACTCATGATGCTGTGGACACAATGCCATGTATACTCCAAGATATCTCCTACTAACAGCAATACGGCAAGAGGTTTATATGCCATGCTGCTGTGTGTATGTAACATTGATGATGCTGTGGACAAAATGCCATGTATACTCCAAGATATCTCCTACTAACAGCAATACGGCAAGAGGTTTATATGCCATGCTGCTGTGTGTATGTAACATTGATGATGCTGTGGACACAATGCCATGTATACTCCATGCTATCTCCTACTAAAAGCAATACGGCAAGAGGTTTATATGGCATGCTGCTGTGTGTATATAACATTCGTGGTGCTGTGGACACAATGCCATGTATACTCCAAGATATCTCCTACTAACAACAATACGACAAGAGGTATATATGGTATGCTGCTGTGTGTATATAACATTTGTGATGCTTTGGACACAATGCCATATATACTCTAAGGTATCTCCTACTAACAGCAAAACGGCAAGAGGTTTATATGGCATGCTGCTGTGTGTATGTAACATTCATGATGCTGTGGACACAATTCCATGTATACTCCAGGATATCTCCTACTAATAGCAATACGGCAAGAGGTTTATATGGCATGCTGCTGTGAGTATATAACATTCGTGGTGCTGTGGAAACAATGCCATGTATACTCCAAGATATCTCAAACTAACAGCAATACGACAAGAGGTTTATATGGCATGTTGCTGTGTGTATATAACATTCATGATGCTGTGGACACAATGCCATGTATACTCCAAGATATCTCCTACTAACAGCAATACGGCAAGAGGTTTATATGGCATGTTGCTGTGTGTATGTAACATTCATGAGGCTGCAGACACAATGCCATGTATACTCCATGCTATCCTATCATGCAGTGTGACAAGTGGTTTATATGGCATGTTGCTGTGTGTATGTAACATTCGTGAGGCTGCAGACACAATGCCATGTATACTCCATGCTATCTTATCATGCAGTGTACCAGGAGGTTTATATGGCATGCTGCTGTGTGTATACACCTGACATTCATGATGCTGTAGACACAATGCCATGTATACTCCATGCTATCTTATCAGGCAGTGTGACAGGAGGTTTATATGGCATGCTGCTGTGTGTATGTAACATTTGTGAGGCTGCAGACACAATGCCATGTATACTCCATGCTATCTTATCATGCAGTGTGACAGGAGGTTTATATGGCATGCTGCTGTGTGTATACACCAGACATTCATGATGCTGTAGACACAATGCCATGTATACTCCATGCTATCTTATCATGCAGTATGACAGGAGGTTTATATGGCATGCTGCTGTGTGTATACACCTGACATTCGATATGCTGCAGACACAATGCCATATATACTCCATGCAATCTGCTACACTAACAGCAATATGACAAGGGGTTTATATGACATGCTGCTGTGTGTATATAACATTCGTGAGGCTGCAGACACAATGCCATGTATACTCCATGCTATCTTATCATGCAGTGTGACAAGAGGATTATATGGCATGCTGCTGTGTGTATACACCTGACATTCATGATGCTGTAGATACAATGCCATGTATACTCCATGCTATCTTATCATGCAGTGTGACAAGAGGTTTATATGGCATGCTGCTGTGTGTATACACCTGACATTCGATATGCTGCAGACACGATGCCATGTATACCCCGTGCTATCTTCTACACTAACAGCAATATGACAAGAGTTTTATATGACATGCTGCTATGTGTATATAACATTCGTGAGGCTGTAGACACAATGCAATGTATACTCCATGCATGTTATCATGCAGTGTGACAAGAGGTTTATATTTCATGCTGCTGTGTGTATACACCTGACATTTGTGATGTTGCAGACACAATGCCATGTATACTCAATTCTATCTCCTACACTAACAGCAATATGACAAGAGGTTTATATGGCATGGTGCTGTGTGTATATACCAGACATTTGTGATGTTGCAGACACAATGCCATGTATACTCCAAGATATCTTATACAGCAACAACAATACGAAGAGAGGTTTATGTGGCATGCTGCTCTGTGTATATAACATTCGTGATGCTGTGGACACAATGCCATTTATACTCCAAGATATCTGCTACTAACAGCAATACGGCAAGAGATTTATATGGCATGCTGCTGTGTGTATATAACATTCGTGATGCCGTGGACACAATGCCATGTATACTCCATGCTATCTCCTCACTAACAGCAATATGACAAAAGGTTTATATGGCATGCGGCTGTGTGTATATAACATTCATGATGCTGTGGACACAATCCCATGTATACTCCAAGATATCTCCTACTAACAGCAATATGACAAGAGGTTTATATGGCATGCGGCTGTGTGTATATAACATTCATGATGCTGTGGACACAATGCCATGTATACTCCAAGATATCTCCTACTAACAGCAGTATGACAAGAGGTTTATATGGCATGCTGCTGTGTGTATATAACATTCGTCATGCTGCAAACACAATGCCATGTATACTCCAAGATATCTCCTACTAACAGCAATATGACAAGAGGTTTATATGGCATGCTGCTGTGTGTATATAACATTCATGATGCTGTGGACACAATCCCATGTATACTCCAAGATATCTCCTACTAACAGCAATATGACAAGAGGTTTATATGGCATGCTGCTGTGTGTATATAACATTCATGATGCTGTGGACACAATCCCATGTATACTCCAAGATATCTCCTACTAACAACAATACGACAAGAGGTTTATATGGCATGCTGCTGTGTGTATATAACATTTGTGATGCTGTGGACACAATGCAATGTATACTCCAAGATATCTCCTACTAACAACAATACGACAAGAGGTTTATATGGCATGCTGCTGTGTGTATATAACATTTGTGATGCTGTGGACACAATGCCATGTATACTCCAAGATATCTCCTACTAACAACAATACGACAAGAGGTTTATATGGCATGCTGCTGTGTGTATATAACATTTGTGATGCTGTGGACACAATGCAATGTATACTCCAAGATATCTCCTACTAACAACAATACGACAAAAAGTTTATATGGTATGCTGCTGTGTGTATATAACATTTGTGATGCTGTGGACACAATGCCATGTATACTCTAAGGTATCTCCTACTAACAGCAAAACGGCAAGAGGTTTATATGGCATGCTGCTGTGTGTATGTAACATTCATGATGCTGTGGACACAATGCCATGTATACTCCAGAATATCTCCTACTAATAGCAATACGGCAAGAGGTTTATATGGCATGCTGCTGTGAGTATATAACATTCGTGGTGCTGTGGAAACAATGCCATGTATACTCCAAGATATCTCCAACTAACAGCAATACGAGAAGAGGTTTATATGGCATGTTGCTGTGGGTATATAACATTCATGATGCTGTGGACACAATGCCATGTATACTCCAAGATATCTCCTACTAACAGCAATACGGCAAGAGGTTTATATGGCATGTTGCTGTGTGTATGTAACATTCGTGAGGCTGCAGACACAATGCCATGTATACTCCGTGCTATGGCCTACACTAACAGCAATATGACAAGAGGTTTATATGGCATGGTGCTGTGTGTATATACCTGACATTTGTGATGTTGCAGACACAATGCCATGTATACTCAATGCTATCTCCTACACTAACAGCAATATGACAAGAGGTTTATATGGCATGGTGCCTTGTGTATATACCTGACATTTGTGATGTTGCAGACACAATGCCATGTATACTCAATGCTATCTCCTACACTAACAGCAATATGACAAGAGGTTTATATGGCATGGTGCTGTGTGTATATACCTGACATTTGTGATGTTGCAGACACAATGCCATGTATACTCAATGCTATCTCCTACACTAACAGCAATATGACAAGAGGTTTATATAGGCATGGTGCCTTGTGTATATACCTGACATTTGTGATGTTGCAGACACAATGCCATGTATACTCAATGCTATCTCCTTTACTAACAGCAATATGACAAGAGGTTTATATGGCATGGTGCTGTGTGTATATACCTGACACTCGTGATGCTGCAGACACAATGCCATGTATACTCAATGCTATATCCTACACTAACAGCAATATGACAAGAGGTTTATATACGCATGGTGCTGTGTGTATATACCTGACATTTGTGATGTTGCAGACACAATGCCATGTATACTCCAGAATATCTCCTACTAATAGCAATAGGGCAAGAGGTTTGTATGGCATGGTGCTGTGTGTATATACCAGACATTTGTGATGTTGCAGACACAATGCCATGTATACTCAATGCCATCTCCTCACTAACAGCAATATGACAAAAGGTTTATATGGCATGCGGCTGTGTGTATATAACATTCATGATGCTGTGGACACAATCCCATGTATACTCCAAGATATCTCCTACTAACAGCAATATGACAAGAGGTTTATATGGCATGCGGCTGTGTGTATATAACATTCATGATGCTGTGGACACAATGCCATGTATACTCCAAGATATCTCCTACTAACAGCAGTATGACAAGAGGTTTATATGGCATGCTGCTGTGTGTATATAACATTCGTCATGCTGCAAACACAATGCCATGTATACTCCAAGATATCTCCTACTAACAGCAATATGACAAGAGGTTTATATGGCATGCTGCTGTGTGTATATAACATTCATGATGCTGTGGACACAATCCCATGTATACTCCAAGATATCTCCTACTAACAGCAATATGACAAGAGGTTTATATGGCATGCTGCTGTGTGTATATAACATTCATGATGCTGTGGACACAATCCCATGTATACTCCAAGATATCTCCTACTAACAACAATACGACAAGAGGTTTATATGGCATGCTGCTGTGTGTATATAACATTTGTGATGCTGTGGACACAATGCAATGTATACTCCAAGATATCTCCTACTAACAACAATACGACAAGAGGTTTATATGGCATGCTGCTGTGTGTATATAACATTTGTGATGCTGTGGACACAATGCCATGTATACTCCAAGATATCTCCTACTAACAACAATACGACAAGAGGTTTATATGGCATGCTGCTGTGTGTATATAACATTTGTGATGCTGTGGACACAATGCAATGTATACTCCAAGATATCTCATACTAACAACAATACGACAAAAAGTTTATATGGTATGCTGCTGTGTGTATATAACATTTGTGATGCTGTGGACACAATGCCATGTATACTCTAAGGTATCTCCTACTAACAGCAAAACGGCAAGAGGTTTATATGGCATGCTGCTGTGTGTATGTAACATTCATGATGCTGTGGACACAATGCCATGTATACTCCAGAATATCTCCTACTAATAGCAATACGGCAAGAGGTTTATATGGCATGCTGCTGTGAGTATATAACATTCGTGGTGCTGTGGAAACAATGCCATGTATACTCCAAGATATCTCCAACTAACAGCAATACGAGAAGAGGTTTATATGGCATGTTGCTGTGGGTATATAACATTCATGATGCTGTGGACACAATGCCATGTATACTCCAAGATATCTCCTACTAACAGCAATACGGCAAGAGGTTTATATGGCATGTTGCTGTGTGTATGTAACATTCGTGAGGCTGCAGACACAATGCCATGTATACTCCGTGCTATGGCCTACACTAACAGCAATATGACAAGAGGTTTATATGGCATGGTGCTGTGTGTATATACCTGACATTTGTGATGTTGCAGACACAATGCCATGTATACTCAATGCTATCTCCTACACTAACAGCAATATGACAAGAGGTTTATATGGCATGGTGCCTTGTGTATATACCTGACATTTGTGATGTTGCAGACACAATGCCATGTATACTCAATGCTATCTCCTACACTAACAGCAATATGACAAGAGGTTTATATGGCATGGTGCTGTGTGTATATACCTGACATTTGTGATGTTGCAGACACAATGCCATGTATACTCAATGCTATCTCCTACACTAACAGCAATATGACAAGAGGTTTATATAGGCATGGTGCCTTGTGTATATACCTGACATTTGTGATGTTGCAGACACAATGCCATGTATACTCAATGCTATCTCCTTTACTAACAGCAATATGACAAGAGGTTTATATGGCATGGTGCTGTGTGTATATACCTGACACTCGTGATGCTGCAGACACAATGCCATGTATACTCAATGCTATATCCTACACTAACAGCAATATGACAAGAGGTTTATATACGCATGGTGCTGTGTGTATATACCTGACATTTGTGATGTTGCAGACACAATGCCATGTATACTCCAGAATATCTCCTACTAATAGCAATAGGGCAAGAGGTTTGTATGGCATGGTGCTGTGTGTATATACCAGACATTTGTGATGTTGCAGACACAATGCCATGTATACTCAATGCCATCTCCTCACTAACAGCAATATGACAAAAGGTTTATATGGCATGCGGCTGTGTGTATATAACATTCATGATGCTGTGGACACAATCCCATGTATACTCCAAGATATCTCCTACTAACAGCAATATGACAAGAGGTTTATATGGCATGCGGCTGTGTGTATATAACATTCATGATGCTGTGGACACAATGCCATGTATACTCCAAGATATCTCCTACTAACAGCAGTATGACAAGAGGTTTATATGGCATGCTGCTGTGTGTATATAACATTCGTCATGCTGCAAACACAATGCCATGTATACTCCAAGATATCTCCTACTAACAGCAATATGACAAGAGGTTTATATGGCATGCTGCTGTGTGTATATAACATTCATGATGCTGTGGACACAATCCCATGTATACTCCAAGATATCTCCTACTAACAGCAATATGACAAGAGGTTTATATGGCATGCTGCTGTGTGTATATAACATTCATGATGCTGTGGACACAATCCCATGTATACTCCAAGATATCTCCTACTAACAACAATACGACAAGAGGTTTATATGGCATGCTGCTGTGTGTATATAACATTTGTGATGCTGTGGACACAATGCAATGTATACTCCAAGATATCTCCTACTAACAACAATACGACAAGAGGTTTATATGGCATGCTGCTGTGTGTATATAACATTTGTGATGCTGTGGACACAATGCCATGTATACTCCAAGATATCTCCTACTAACAACAATACGACAAGAGGTTTATATGGCATGCTGCTGTGTGTATATAACATTTGTGATGCTGTGGACACAATGCAATGTATACTCCAAGATATCTCATACTAACAACAATACGACAAAAAGTTTATATGGTATGCTGCTGTGTGTATATAACATTTGTGATGCTGTGGACACAATGCCATGTATACTCTAAGGTATCTCCTACTAACAGCAAAACGGCAAGAGGTTTATATGGCATGCTGCTGTGTGTATGTAACATTCATGATGCTGTGGACACAATGCCATGTATACTCCAGAATATCTCCTACTAATAGCAATACGGCAAGAGGTTTATATGGCATGCTGCTGTGAGTATATAACATTCGTGGTGCTGTGGAAACAATGCCATGTATACTCCAAGATATCTCCAACTAACAGCAATACGAGAAGAGGTTTATATGGCATGTTGCTGTGGGTATATAACATTCATGATGCTGTGGACACAATGCCATGTATACTCCAAGATATCTCCTACTAACAGCAATACGGCAAGAGGTTTATATGGCATGTTGCTGTGTGTATGTAACATTCGTGAGGCTGCAGACACAATGCCATGTATACTCCGTGCTATGGCCTACACTAACAGCAATATGACAAGAGGTTTATATGGCATGGTGCTGTGTGTATATACCTGACATTTGTGATGTTGCAGACACAATGCCATGTATACTCAATGCTATCTCCTACACTAACAGCAATATGACAAGAGGTTTATATGGCATGGTGCCTTGTGTATATACCTGACATTTGTGATGTTGCAGACACAATGCCATGTATACTCAATGCTATCTCCTACACTAACAGCAATATGACAAGAGGTTTATATGGCATGGTGCTGTGTGTATATACCTGACATTTGTGATGTTGCAGACACAATGCCATGTATACTCAATGCTATCTCCTACACTAACAGCAATATGACAAGAGGTTTATATAGGCATGGTGCCTTGTGTATATACCTGACATTTGTGATGTTGCAGACACAATGCCATGTATACTCAATGCTATCTCCTTTACTAACAGCAATATGACAAGAGGTTTATATGGCATGGTGCTGTGTGTATATACCTGACACTCGTGATGCTGCAGACACAATGCCATGTATACTCAATGCTATATCCTACACTAACAGCAATATGACAAGAGGTTTATATAGGCATGGTGCTGTGTGTATATACCTGACATTTGTGATGTTGCAGACACAATGCCATGTATACTCCAGAATATCTCCTACTAATAGCAATACGGCAAGAGGTTTGTATGGCATGGTGCTGTGTGTATATACCAGACATTTGTGATGTTGCAGACACAATGCCATGTATACTCAATGCTATCTCCTACACTAACAGCAATATGACAAGAGGTTTATATGGCATGGTGCTGTGTGTATATACCTGACATTTGTGATGTTGCAGACACAATGCCATGTATACTCCAAGATATCTTATACACCAACAGCAATACGACAAGAGGTTTATGTGGCATGCTGCTCTGTGTATATAACATTCGTGATGCTGTGGACACAATGCCATTTATACTCCAAGATATCTGCTACTAACAGCAATACGGCAAGAGATTTATATGGCATGCTGCTGTGTGTATATAACATTCGTGATGCCGTGGACACAATGCCATGTATACTCAATGCTATATCCTACACTAACAGCAATATGACAAGAGGTTTATATAGGCATGGTGCTGTGTGTATATACCTGACATTTGTGATGTTGCAGACACAATGCCATGTATACTCCAGAATATCTCCTACTAATAGCAATACGGCAAGAGGTTTGTATGGCATGCTGCTGTGTGTATATAACATTCGTGATTCTGCAGACACAATGCCATGTATACTCCAAGATATCTTATACACCAACAGCAATACGACAAGAGGTTTATATGGCATGCTGCTGTGTGTATATAACATTCGTGATGATGTGGACACAATGCCATGTATACTCCAAGATATCTGCTACTAACAGCCAAACGCAAGAGGTTTATATGGCATGCTGCTGTGTGTATATAACATTCGTTATGCTGTGGACACAATGCCGTGTATACACCGTAATATGTCCTACACTAACAACAATACGACAAGAGGTTTATATGCAATGCTGCTGTGTGTATATAACATTCGGGATGCCGTGGACACAATGCCATGTATACTCAAAGATATCTCCTACTAACAGCAATACGACAAGAGATTTATATGGCATGTTTCTGTGTGTATATAACATGCGTGATGCTGCAGACACAATGCCATGTATACTCCATGCTATCTCCTATACTAACAGCAATACGACAAGAGGTTTATATGGCATGCTGCTGTGTGTATATAACATTCGTGATGCTGCAGACACAATGCCATGTATACTCCATGCTATCTCCTATGCTAACAGCAATATAACAATAGGCTTATATGGCATGCTGCTGTGTGTATATACTTGGCATTCGTGATGCTGCAGACACAATGCCATGTATACTCCATACTATCTCCTACACTAACAGCAATATGACAATAGGTTTATATGGCATGCGGCTGTGTGTATATACTTGACATTCGTGATGCTGCAGACACAAAGCCTTGTATACTCCATGCTATCTCCTACACTAACAGCAATATTATAATAGGTTTATATGGAATGCGGCTGTGTGTATATACTAGACATTCGTGATGCTGCAGACACAATGCCATGTATACTCCATGCTATCTCCTACACTAACAGCAATATTATAATAGGCTTATATGCCATGCGGCTGTGTGTATACACCTGACAGTCGTGATGCTGCAGACACAATGCCATGTATACTCCATGCTATCTCCTACCAACAACAATATGACAAGAGGTTTATATGGCATACTGCTGTGTGTATATAACATTCGTGATGCTGCAGACACAATGCCATGTATACTCCATGCTATCTCCTACACTAAAAGCAATATTATAATAGGTCTATATGGCATGCGGCTGTGTGTATACACCTGACATTCGTGATGCTTCAAACACAATGCCATGTATACTCCATGCTATCTCCTACACTAACAGCAATATTATAATAGGTTTATATGGCATGCGGCTGTGTGTATACACCTGACATTCGTGATGCTGCAGACAACATGCCATGTATACTCCATGCTATCTCCTAACAACAACAATATGACAAGAGGTTTATATGGCATGCTGCTGTGTGTATATAACATTCACGATGCTGCAGACACAATGCCATGTATACTCCATGCTATCTCCTCACTAACAGCAATATGACAAAAGGTTTATATGGCATGCCTGTTTGAGTATATAACATTCGTTATGCTGCAGACACAATGCCACGTATACTCCATGCTATCTCCTCACTAACAGCAATATGACAAAAGGTTTATATGGCATGCTGCTGTGTGTATATAACATTCGTTATGCTGCAGACACAATGCCATGTATACTCCATGCTATCTCCTCACTAACAGCAATAAGACAAAAGGTTTATATGGCATGCCTGTTTGAGTATATAACATTCGTTATGCTGCAGACACAATGCCATGTATACTCCATGCTATCTCCTCACTAACAGCAATGTGACAAAAGGTTTATATGGCATGCTGCTGTGTGTATATAACATTCGTTATGCTGCAGACACAATGCCATGTATACTCCATGCTATCTCCTCACTAACAGCGATAAGACAAAAGGTTTATATGGCATGCCTGTTTGAGTATATAACATTCGTTATGCTGCAGACACAATGCCATGTATACTCCATGCTATCTCCTCACTAACAGCAATATGACAAAAGGTTTATATGGCATGCCTGTTTGAATATATAACATTCGTTATGCTGCAGACACAATGCCATGTATACTCCATGCTATCTCCTCACTAACAGCAATAAGACAAAAGGTTTATATGGCATGCCTGTTTGAGTATATAACATTCTTTATGCTGCAGACACAATGCCATGTATACTCCATGCTATCTCCTCACTAACAGCAATATGACAAAAGGTATATATGGCATGCTGCTGTGTGTATATAACATTCACGATGCTGCAGACACAATGCCATGTATACTAAAAGATATCTCCTCACTAAATCCAATATGACAAAAGGTTTATATGGCATGCCTGTTTGAGTATATAACATTCGTTATATTGCAGACACAATGCCATGTATACTCCATGCTATCTCCTCACTAACAGCAATATGACAAAAGGTATATATGGCATGCTGCTGTGTGTATATAACATTCACGATGCTGCAGACACAATGCCATGTATACTCCAAGATATCTCCTCACTAACAGCAATATGACAAAAGGTATATATGACATGCCTGTTTGAGTATATAACATTCGTTATGCTGCAGACACAATGCCATGTATACTCCAAGATATCTCCTCACTAACAGCAATATCACAAAAGGTATATATGGCATGCCTGTTTGAGTATATAACATTCGTTATGCTGCAGACACAATGCCATGTATACTCCAAGATATCTCCTCACTAACAGCTATAAGAAAAAAGGTTTATATGGCATGCCTGTTGGAGTATATAACATTCGTTATGCTGCAGACACAATGCCATGTATACTCCATGCTATCTCCTCACTAACAGCAATATGACAAAAGGTTTATATGGCATGCGGCTGTGTGTATATAACATTCATGATGCTGTGGACACAATCCCATGTATACTCCAAGATATCTCCTACTAACAGCAATATGACAAGAGGTTTATATGGCATGCGGCTGTGTGTATATAACATTCATGATGCTGTGGACACAATGCCATGTATACTCCAAGATATCTCCTACTAACAGCAGTATGACAAGAGGTTTATATGGCATGCTGCTGTGTGTATATAACATTCGTTATGCTGCAGACACAATGCCATGTATACTCCAAGATATCTCCTACTAACAGCAATATGACAAGAGGTTTATATGGCATGCTGCTGTGTGTATATAACATTCATGATGCTGTGGACACAATCCCATGTATACGCCAAGATATCTCCTACTAACAGCAATATGACAAGAGGTTTATATGGCATGCTGCTGTGTGTATATAGCATTGTTATGCTGCAGACACAATGCCATGTATACTCGAGATATCTCCTACTAACAGCAATATGACAAGAGGTTTATATGGCATGCTGCTGTGTGTATATAACATTCATGATGCTGTGGACACAATCCCATGTATACTCCAAGATATCTCCTACTAACAGCAATACGACAAGAGGTTTATATGGCATGCTGCTGTGTGTATATAGCATTCGTGATGCTGTGGACACAATGGCATGTATACTCCAAGATATCTCCGACTAACAGCAATACGGCAAGAGGTTTATATGGCATGCTGCTGTGTGTATATAGCATTCGTGATGCTGTGGACACAATGGCATGTATACTCCAAGATATCTCGTACTAACAGCAATACGGCAAGAGGATTATATGGCAAGCTGCTGTGTGTATATAGCATTCGTGATGCTGTGGACACAATGCCATGTATACTCCAAAATATCTCCTACTAACAGCAATACGACAAGAGGTTTATATGGCATGTTGCTGTGTGTATATAACATTCGTTATGCTGTGGACACAATGCCATGTATACTCCAAGATATCTCCTCACTAACAGCAATATGACAAAAGGTTTATATGGCATGCCTGTTTGAGTATATAACATTCGTTATGCTGCAGACACAATGCCATGTATAGTCCATGCTATCTCCTCACTAACAGCAATATGACAAAAGGTATATATGGCATGCTGCTGTGAGTATATAACATTCGTTATGCTGCAGACACAATGCCATGTATACTCCATGCTATCTTATCATGCAGTGTGACAGGAGGTTTATATGGCATGCTGCTGTGTGTATACACCAGACATTCGTGATACTGCAGACACAAGGCCATGTATACGCCATGCTATCTCCTCACTAACAGCAATATGACAAGACGTATATATGTAATGCTGCTGCGTGTATATAACATTCGTGATGCTGCAGACACAATGCCATGTATATGCCATGCTATCTCGTACGCTAGCAGCAATATGACAAGAGGTTAATATGACATGCGGCTGTGTGTATATAACATTCGTGAGGCTGCAGACACAATGCCATGTATACTTCATGCTATCTTATCATGCAGTGTGACAGGAGGTTTATATGGCATGCTGCTGTGTGTATACACCTGACATTCGATATGCTGCAGACACAATGCCATGTATACTCCATGCTATCTTATCATGCAGTATGACAAGAGGTTTATATGGCATGCTGCTGTGTGTATACACCTGACATTCGATATGCTGCAGACACAATGCCATGTATACTCCATGCTATCTTATCATGCAGTATGACAAGAGGTTTATATGGCATGCTGCTGTGTGTATACACCTGACATTCGATATGCTGCAGACACAATGCCATGTATACTCCATGCTATCTTATCATGCAGTATGACAAGAGGTTTATATGACATGCTGCTGTGTGTATACACCTGACATTCGATATGCTGCAGACACAATGCCATGTATACTCCATGCTATCTCCTACACTAACAGCAATATGACAAGAGGTTTATATGGCATGCTGCTGTGTGTATACACCTGACATTCGATATGCTGCAGACACAATGCCATGTATACTCCATGCTATCTTATCATGCAGTATGACAAGAGGTTTATATGACATGCTGCTGTGTGTATACACCTGACATTCGATATGCTGCAGACACAATGCCATGTATACTCCATGCTATCTCCTACGCTAACAGCAATATGACAAGAGGTTTATATGGCATGCTGCTGTGTGTATACACCTGACATTCGATATGCTGCAGACACAATGCCATGTATACTCCATGCTATCTCCTACACTAACAGCAATATGACAAAAGGTTTATATGACATGCTGCTGTGTGTATACACCTGACATTCGATATGCTGCAGACACAATGCCATGTATACTCCATGCTATCTCCTACACTAACAGCAGTATGACAAGAGGATTATATGGCATGCTGCTGTGTGTATACACCTGACATTCGATATGCTGCAGACACAATGCCATGTATACTCCATGCTATCTTATCATGCAGTATGACAAGAGGATTGTATGGCATGCTGCTGTGTGTATACACCTGACATTCGATATGCTGCAGACACAATGCCATGTTTACTCCATGCTATCTTATCATGCAGTGTGACAAGAGGTTTATATGGCATGTTGCTGTGTGTATACACCTGACATTCGATATGCTGCAGACACAATGCCATGTTTACTCCATGCTATCTTATCATGCAGTATGACAAGAGGATTATATGGCATGTTGCTGTGTGTATACACCTGACATTCGATATGCTGCAGACACAATGCCATGTATACTCCATGCTATCTTATCATGCAGTATGACAGGAGGTTTATATGGCATGTTGCTGTGTGTATACACCTGACATTCGATATGCTGCAGACACAATGCCATGTATACTCCATGCTATCTTATCATGCAGTATGACAGGAGGTTTATATGGCATGTTGCTGTGTGTATACACCTGACATTCGATATGCTGCAGACACAATGCCATGTATACTCCATGCTATCTTATCATGCAGTGTGACAAGAGGATTATATGGCATGCTGCTGTATGTATACACCTGACATTCGTGATGCTGTAGATACAATGCCATGTATACTCCATGCTATCTTATCATGCAGTGTGACAGGAGGTTTATATGGCATGCTGCTGTGTGTATACACCTGACATTCATGATGCTGTAGATACAATGCCATGTATACTCCATGCTATCTTATCATGCAGTGTGACAGGAGGTTTATATGGCATGCTGCTGTGTGTAAACACCTGACATTCGATATGCTGCAGACACGATGCCATGTATACCCCGTGCTATCTTCTACACTAACAGCAATATGACAAGAGATTTATATGACATGCTGCTATGTGTATATAACATTCGTGAGGCTGTAGACACAATGCAATGTATACTCCATGCATGTTATCATGCAGTGTGACAAGAGGTTTATATTTCATGCTGCTGTGTGTATACACCTGACATTTGTGATGTTGCAGACACAATGCCATGTATACTCAATTCTATCTCCTACACTAACAGCAATATGACAAGAGGTTTATATGGCATGGTGCTGTGTGTATATACCAGACATTTGTGATGTTGCAGACACAATGCCATGTATACTCCAAGATATCTTATACAGCAACAACAATACGAAGAGAGGTTTATGTGGCATGCTGCTCTGTGTATATAACATTCGTGATGCTGTGGACACAATGCCATTTATACTCCAAGATATCTGCTACTAACAGCAATACGGCAAGAGATTTATATGGCATGCTGCTGTGTGTATATAACATTCGTGATGCCGTGGACACAATGCCATGTATACTCCATGCTATCTCCTCACTAACAGCAATATGACAAAAGGTTTATATGGCATGCGGCTGTGTGTATATAACATTCATGATGCTGTGGACACAATCCCATGTATACTCCAAGATATCTCCTACTAACAGCAATATGACAAGAGGTTTATATGGCATGCGGCTGTGTGTATATAACATTCATGATGCTGTGGACACAATGCCATGTATACTCCAAGATATCTCCTACTAACAGCAGTATGACAAGAGGTTTATATGGCATGCTGCTGTGTGTATATAACATTCGTCATGCTGCAAACACAATGCCATGTATACTCCAAGATATCTCCTACTAACAGCAATATGACAAGAGGTTTATATGGCATGCTGCTGTGTGTATATAACATTCATGATGCTGTGGACACAATCCCATGTATACTCCAAGATATCTCCTACTAACAGCAATATGACAAGAGGTTTATATGGCATGCTGCTGTGTGTATATAACATTCATGATGCTGTGGACACAATCCCATGTATACTCCAAGATATCTCCTACTAACAACAATACGACAAGAGGTTTATATGGCATGCTGCTGTGTGTATATAACATTTGTGATGCTGTGGACACAATGCAATGTATACTCCAAGATATCTCCTACTAACAACAATACGACAAGAGGTTTATATGGCATGCTGCTGTGTGTATATAACATTTGTGATGCTGTGGACACAATGCCATGTATACTCCAAGATATCTCCTACTAACAACAATACGACAAGAGGTTTATATGGCATGCTGCTGTGTGTATATAACATTTGTGATGCTGTGGACACAATGCAATGTATACTCCAAGATATCTCCTACTAACAACAATACGACAAAAAGTTTATATGGTATGCTGCTGTGTGTATATAACATTTGTGATGCTGTGGACACAATGCCATGTATACTCTAAGGTATCTCCTACTAACAGCAAAACGGCAAGAGGTTTATATGGCATGCTGCTGTGTGTATGTAACATTCATGATGCTGTGGACACAATGCCATGTATACTCCAGAATATCTCCTACTAATAGCAATACGGCAAGAGGTTTATATGGCATGCTGCTGTGAGTATATAACATTCGTGGTGCTGTGGAAACAATGCCATGTATACTCCAAGATATCTCCAACTAACAGCAATACGAGAAGAGGTTTATATGGCATGTTGCTGTGGGTATATAACATTCATGATGCTGTGGACACAATGCCATGTATACTCCAAGATATCTCCTACTAACAGCAATACGGCAAGAGGTTTATATGGCATGTTGCTGTGTGTATGTAACATTCGTGAGGCTGCAGACACAATGCCATGTATACTCCGTGCTATGGCCTACACTAACAGCAATATGACAAGAGGTTTATATGGCATGGTGCTGTGTGTATATACCTGACATTTGTGATGTTGCAGACACAATGCCATGTATACTCAATGCTATCTCCTACACTAACAGCAATATGACAAGAGGTTTATATGGCATGGTGCCTTGTGTATATACCTGACATTTGTGATGTTGCAGACACAATGCCATGTATACTCAATGCTATCTCCTACACTAACAGCAATATGACAAGAGGTTTATATGGCATGGTGCTGTGTGTATATACCTGACATTTGTGATGTTGCAGACACAATGCCATGTATACTCAATGCTATCTCCTACACTAACAGCAATATGACAAGAGGTTTATATAGGCATGGTGCCTTGTGTATATACCTGACATTTGTGATGTTGCAGACACAATGCCATGTATACTCAATGCTATCTCCTTTACTAACAGCAATATGACAAGAGGTTTATATGGCATGGTGCTGTGTGTATATACCTGACACTCGTGATGCTGCAGACACAATGCCATGTATACTCAATGCTATATCCTACACTAACAGCAATATGACAAGAGGTTTATATACGCATGGTGCTGTGTGTATATACCTGACATTTGTGATGTTGCAGACACAATGCCATGTATACTCCAGAATATCTCCTACTAATAGCAATAGGGCAAGAGGTTTGTATGGCATGGTGCTGTGTGTATATACCAGACATTTGTGATGTTGCAGACACAATGCCATGTATACTCAATGCCATCTCCTCACTAACAGCAATATGACAAAAGGTTTATATGGCATGCGGCTGTGTGTATATAACATTCATGATGCTGTGGACACAATCCCATGTATACTCCAAGATATCTCCTACTAACAGCAATATGACAAGAGGTTTATATGGCATGCGGCTGTGTGTATATAACATTCATGATGCTGTGGACACAATGCCATGTATACTCCAAGATATCTCCTACTAACAGCAGTATGACAAGAGGTTTATATGGCATGCTGCTGTGTGTATATAACATTCGTCATGCTGCAAACACAATGCCATGTATACTCCAAGATATCTCCTACTAACAGCAATATGACAAGAGGTTTATATGGCATGCTGCTGTGTGTATATAACATTCATGATGCTGTGGACACAATCCCATGTATACTCCAAGATATCTCCTACTAACAGCAATATGACAAGAGGTTTATATGGCATGCTGCTGTGTGTATATAACATTCATGATGCTGTGGACACAATCCCATGTATACTCCAAGATATCTCCTACTAACAACAATACGACAAGAGGTTTATATGGCATGCTGCTGTGTGTATATAACATTTGTGATGCTGTGGACACAATGCAATGTATACTCCAAGATATCTCCTACTAACAACAATACGACAAGAGGTTTATATGGCATGCTGCTGTGTGTATATAACATTTGTGATGCTGTGGACACAATGCCATGTATACTCCAAGATATCTCCTACTAACAACAATACGACAAGAGGTTTATATGGCATGCTGCTGTGTGTATATAACATTTGTGATGCTGTGGACACAATGTAATGTATACTCCAAGATATCTCATACTAACAACAATACGACAAAAAGTTTATATGGTATGCTGCTGTGTGTATATAACATTTGTGATGCTGTGGACACAATGCCATGTATACTCTAAGGTATCTCCTACTAACAGCAAAACGGCAAGAGGTTTATATGGCATGCTGCTGTGTGTATGTAACATTCATGATGCTGTGGACACAATGCCATGTATACTCCAGAATATCTCCTACTAATAGCAATACGGCAAGAGGTTTATATGGCATGCTGCTGTGAGTATATAACATTCGTGGTGCTGTGGAAACAATGCCATGTATACTCCAAGATATCTCCAACTAACAGCAATACGAGAAGAGGTTTATATGGCATGTTGCTGTGGGTATATAACATTCATGATGCTGTGGACACAATGCCATGTATACTCCAAGATATCTCCTACTAACAGCAATACGGCAAGAGGTTTATATGGCATGTTGCTGTGTGTATGTAACATTCGTGAGGCTGCAGACACAATGCCATGTATACTCCGTGCTATGGCCTACACTAACAGCAATATGACAAGAGGTTTATATGGCATGGTGCTGTGTGTATATACCTGACATTTGTGATGTTGCAGACACAATGCCATGTATACTCAATGCTATCTCCTACACTAACAGCAATATGACAAGAGGTTTATATGGCATGGTGCCTTGTGTATATACCTGACATTTGTGATGTTGCAGACACAATGCCATGTATACTCAATGCTATCTCCTACACTAACAGCAATATGACAAGAGGTTTATATGGCATGGTGCTGTGTGTATATACCTGACATTTGTGATGTTGCAGACACAATGCCATGTATACTCAATGCTATCTCCTACACTAACAGCAATATGACAAGAGGTTTATATAGGCATGGTGCCTTGTGTATATACCTGACATTTGTGATGTTGCAGACACAATGCCATGTATACTCAATGCTATCTCCTTTACTAACAGCAATATGACAAGAGGTTTATATGGCATGGTGCTGTGTGTATATACCTGACACTCGTGATGCTGCAGACACAATGCCATGTATACTCAATGCTATATCCTACACTAACAGCAATATGACAAGAGGTTTATATAGGCATGGTGCTGTGTGTATATACCTGACATTTGTGATGTTGCAGACACAATGCCATGTATACTCCAGAATATCTCCTACTAATAGCAATACGGCAAGAGGTTTGTATGGCATGGTGCTGTGTGTATATACCAGACATTTGTGATGTTGCAGACACAATGCCATGTATACTCAATGCTATCTCCTACACTAACAGCAATATGACAAGAGGTTTATATGGCATGGTGCTGTGTGTATATACCTGACATTTGTGATGTTGCAGACACAATGCCATGTATACTCCAAGATATCTTATACACCAACAGCAATACGACAAGAGGTTTATGTGGCATGCTGCTCTGTGTATATAACATTCGTGATGCTGTGGACACAATGCCATTTATACTCCAAGATATCTGCTACTAACAGCAATACGGCAAGAGATTTATATGGCATGCTGCTGTGTGTATATAACATTCGTGATGCCGTGGACACAATGCCATGTATACTCAATGCTATATCCTACACTAACAGCAATATGACAAGAGGTTTATATAGGCATGGTGCTGTGTGTATATACCTGACATTTGTGATGTTGCAGACACAATGCCATGTATACTCCAGAATATCTCCTACTAATAGCAATACGGCAAGAGGTTTGTATGGCATGCTGCTGTGTGTATATAACATTCGTGATTCTGCAGACACAATGCCATGTATACTCCAAGATATCTTATACACCAACAGCAATACGACAAGAGGTTTATATGGCATGCTGCTGTGTGTATATAACATTCGTGATGATGTGGACACAATGCCATGTATACTCCAAGATATCTGCTACTAACAGCCAAACGCAAGAGGTTTATATGGCATGCTGCTGTGTGTATATAACATTCGTTATGCTGTGGACACAATGCCGTGTATACACCGTAATATGTCCTACACTAACAACAATACGACAAGAGGTTTATATGCAATGCTGCTGTGTGTATATAACATTCGGGATGCCGTGGACACAATGCCATGTATACTCAAAGATATCTCCTACTAACAGCAATACGACAAGAGATTTATATGGCATGTTTCTGTGTGTATATAACATGCGTGATGCTGCAGACACAATGCCATGTATACTCCATGCTATCTCCTATACTAACAGCAATACGACAAGAGGTTTATATGGCATGCTGCTGTGTGTATATAACATTCGTGATGCTGCAGACACAATGCCATGTATACTCCATGCTATCTCCTATGCTAACAGCAATATAACAATAGGCTTATATGGCATGCTGCTGTGTGTATATACTTGGCATTCGTGATGCTGCAGACACAATGCCATGTATACTCCATACTATCTCCTACACTAACAGCAATATGACAATAGGTTTATATGGCATGCGGCTGTGTGTATATACTTGACATTCGTGATGCTGCAGACACAAAGCCTTGTATACTCCATGCTATCTCCTACACTAACAGCAATATTATAATAGGTTTATATGGAATGCGGCTGTGTGTATATACTAGACATTCGTGATGCTGCAGACACAATGCCATGTATACTCCATGCTATCTCCTACACTAACAGCAATATTATAATAGGCTTATATGCCATGCGGCTGTGTGTATACACCTGACAGTCGTGATGCTGCAGACACAATGCCATGTATACTCCATGCTATCTCCTACCAACAACAATATGACAAGAGGTTTATATGGCATACTGCTGTGTGTATATAACATTCGTGATGCTGCAGACACAATGCCATGTATACTCCATGCTATCTCCTACACTAAAAGCAATATTATAATAGGTCTATATGGCATGCGGCTGTGTGTATACACCTGACATTCGTGATGCTTCAAACACAATGCCATGTATACTCCATGCTATCTCCTACACTAACAGCAATATTATAATAGGTTTATATGGCATGCGGCTGTGTGTATACACCTGACATTCGTGATGCTGCAGACAACATGCCATGTATACTCCATGCTATCTCCTAACAACAACAATATGACAAGAGGTTTATATGGCATGCTGCTGTGTGTATATAACATTCACGATGCTGCAGACACAATGCCATGTATACTCCATGCTATCTCCTCACTAACAGCAATATGACAAAAGGTTTATATGGCATGCCTGTTTGAGTATATAACATTCGTTATGCTGCAGACACAATGCCACGTATACTCCATGCTATCTCCTCACTAACAGCAATATGACAAAAGGTTTATATGGCATGCTGCTGTGTGTATATAACATTCGTTATGCTGCAGACACAATGCCATGTATACTCCATGCTATCTCCTCACTAACAGCAATAAGACAAAAGGTTTATATGGCATGCCTGTTTGAGTATATAACATTCGTTATGCTGCAGACACAATGCCATGTATACTCCATGCTATCTCCTCACTAACAGCAATGTGACAAAAGGTTTATATGGCATGCTGCTGTGTGTATATAACATTCGTTATGCTGCAGACACAATGCCATGTATACTCCATGCTATCTCCTCACTAACAGCGATAAGACAAAAGGTTTATATGGCATGCCTGTTTGAGTATATAACATTCGTTATGCTGCAGACACAATGCCATGTATACTCCATGCTATCTCCTCACTAACAGCAATATGACAAAAGGTTTATATGGCATGCCTGTTTGAATATATAACATTCGTTATGCTGCAGACACAATGCCATGTATACTCCATGCTATCTCCTCACTAACAGCAATAAGACAAAAGGTTTATATGGCATGCCTGTTTGAGTATATAACATTCTTTATGCTGCAGACACAATGCCATGTATACTCCATGCTATCTCCTCACTAACAGCAATATGACAAAAGGTATATATGGCATGCTGCTGTGTGTATATAACATTCACGATGCTGCAGACACAATGCCATGTATACTAAAAGATATCTCCTCACTAAATCCAATATGACAAAAGGTTTATATGGCATGCCTGTTTGAGTATATAACATTCGTTATATTGCAGACACAATGCCATGTATACTCCATGCTATCTCCTCACTAACAGCAATATGACAAAAGGTATATATGGCATGCTGCTGTGTGTATATAACATTCACGATGCTGCAGACACAATGCCATGTATACTCCAAGATATCTCCTCACTAACAGCAATATGACAAAAGGTATATATGACATGCCTGTTTGAGTATATAACATTCGTTATGCTGCAGACACAATGCCATGTATACTCCAAGATATCTCCTCACTAACAGCAATATCACAAAAGGTATATATGGCATGCCTGTTTGAGTATATAACATTCGTTATGCTGCAGACACAATGCCATGTATACTCCAAGATATCTCCTCACTAACAGCTATAAGACAAAAGGTTTATATGGCATGCCTGTTGGAGTATATAACATTCGTTATGCTGCAGACACAATGCCATGTATACTCCATGCTATCTCCTCACTAACAGCAATATGACAAAAGGTTTATATGGCATGCGGCTGTGTGTATATAACATTCATGATGCTGTGGACACAATCCCATGTATACTCCAAGATATCTCCTACTAACAGCAATATGACAAGAGGTTTATATGGCATGCGGCTGTGTGTATATAACATTCATGATGCTGTGGACACAATGCCATGTATACTCCAAGATATCTCCTACTAACAGCAGTATGACAAGAGGTTTATATGGCATGCTGCTGTGTGTATATAACATTCGTTATGCTGCAGACACAATGCCATGTATACTCCAAGATATCTCCTACTAACAGCAATATGACAAGAGGTTTATATGGCATGCTGCTGTGTGTATATAACATTCATGATGCTGTGGACACAATCCCATGTATACGCCAAGATATCTCCTACTAACAGCAATATGACAAGAGGTTTATATGGCATGCTGCTGTGTGTATATAGCATTGTTATGCTGCAGACACAATGCCATGTATACTCCAAGATATCTCCTACTAACAGCAATATGACAAGAGGTTTATATGGCATGCTGCTGTGTGTATATAACATTCATGATGCTGTGGACACAATCCCATGTATACTCCAAGATATCTCCTACTAACAGCAATACGACAAGAGGTTTATATGGCATGCTGCTGTGTGTATATAGCATTCGTGATGCTGTGGACACAATGGCATGTATACTCCAAGATATCTCCGACTAACAGCAATACGGCAAGAGGTTTATATGGCATGCTGCTGTGTGTATATAGCATTCGTGATGCTGTGGACACAATGGCATGTATACTCCAAGATATCTCGTACTAACAGCAATACGGCAAGAGGATTATATGGCAAGCTGCTGTGTGTATATAGCATTCGTGATGCTGTGGACACAATGCCATGTATACTCCAAAATATCTCCTACTAACAGCAATACGACAAGAGGTTTATATGGCATGTTGCTGTGTGTATATAACATTCGTTATGCTGTGGACACAATGCCATGTATACTCCAAGATATCTCCTCACTAACAGCAATATGACAAAAGGTTTATATGGCATGCCTGTTTGAGTATATAACATTCGTTATGCTGCAGACACAATGCCATGTATAGTCCATGCTATCTCCTCACTAACAGCAATATGACAAAAGGTATATATGGCATGCTGCTGTGAGTATATAACATTCGTTATGCTGCAGACACAATGCCATGTATACTCCATGCTATCCTATCATGCAGTGTGACAGGAGGTTTATATGGCATGCTGCTGTGTGTATACACCAGACATTCGTGATACTGCAGACACAAGGCCATGTATACGCCATGCTATCTCCTCACTAACAGCAATATGACAAGACGTATATATGTAATGCTGCTGCGTGTATATAACATTCGTGATGCTGCAGACACAATGCCATGTATATGCCATGCTATCTCGTACGCTAGCAGCAATATGACAAGAGGTTAATATGACATGCGGCTGTGTGTATATAACATTCGTGAGGCTGCAGACACAATGCCATGTATACTTCATGCTATCTTATCATGCAGTGTGACAGGAGGTTTATATGGCATGCTGCTGTGTGTATACACCTGACATTCGATATGCTGCAGACACAATGCCATGTATACTCCATGCTATCTTATCATGCAGTATGACAAGAGGTTTATATGGCATGCTGCTGTGTGTATACACCTGACATTCGATATGCTGCAGACACAATGCCATGTATACTCCATGCTATCTTATCATGCAGTATGACAAGAGGTTTATATGGCATGCTGCTGTGTGTATACACCTGACATTCGATATGCTGCAGACACAATGCCATGTATACTCCATGCTATCTTATCATGCAGTATGACAAGAGGTTTATATGACATGCTGCTGTGTGTATACACCTGACATTCGATATGCTGCAGACACAATGCCATGTATACTCCATGCTATCTCCTACACTAACAGCAATATGACAAGAGGTTTATATGGCATGCTGCTGTGTGTATACACCTGACATTCGATATGCTGCAGACACAATGCCATGTATACTCCATGCTATCTTATCATGCAGTATGACAAGAGGTTTATATGACATGCTGCTGTGTGTATACACCTGACATTCGATATGCTGCAGACACAATGCCATGTATACTCCATGCTATCTCCTACGCTAACAGCAATATGACAAGAGGTTTATATGGCATGCTGCTGTGTGTATACACCTGACATTCGATATGCTGCAGACACAATGCCATGTATACTCCATGCTATCTCCTACACTAACAGCAATATGACAAAAGGTTTATATGACATGCTGCTGTGTGTATACACCTGACATTCGATATGCTGCAGACACAATGCCATGTATACTCCATGCTATCTCCTACACTAACAGCAGTATGACAAGAGGATTATATGGCATGCTGCTGTGTGTATACACCTGACATTCGATATGCTGCAGACACAATGCCATGTATACTCCATGCTATCTTATCATGCAGTATGACAAGAGGATTGTATGGAATGCTGCTGTGTGTATACACCTGACATTCGATATGCTGCAGACACAATGCCATGTTTACTCCATGCTATCTTATCATGCAGTGTGACAAGAGGTTTATATGGCATGTTGCTGTGTGTATACACCTGACATTCGATATGCTGCAGACACAATGCCATGTTTACTCCATGCTATCTTATCATGCAGTATGACAAGAGGATTATATGGCATGTTGCTGTGTGTATACACCTGACATTCGATATGCTGCAGACACAATGCCATGTATACTCCATGCTATCTTATCATGCAGTATGACAGGAGGTTTATATGGCATGTTGCTGTGTGTATACACCTGACATTCGATATGCTGCAGACACAATGCCATGTATACTCCATGCTATCTTATCATGCAGTATGACAGGAGGTTTATATGGCATGTTGCTGTGTGTATACACCTGACATTCGATATGCTGCAGACACAATGCCATGTATACTCCATGCTATCTTATCATGCAGTGTGACAAGAGGATTATATGGCATGCTGCTGTATGTATACACCTGACATTCGTGATGCTGTAGATACAATGCCATGTATACTCCATGCTATCTTATCATGCAGTGTGACAGGAGGTTTATATGGCATGCTGCTGTGTGTAAACACCTGACATTCGATATGCTGCAGACACGATGCCATGTATACCCCGTGCTATCTTCTACACTAACAGCAATATGACAAGAGATTTATATGACATGCTGCTATGTGTATATAACATTCGTGAGGCTGTAGACACAATGCAATGTATACTCCATGCATGTTATCATGCAGTGTGACAAGAGGTTTATATTTCATGCTGCTGTGTGTATACACCTGACATTTGTGATGTTGCAGACACAATGCCATGTATACTCAATTCTATCTCCTACACTAACAGCAATATGACAAGAGGTTTATATGGCATGGTGCTGTGTGTATATACCAGACATTTGTGATGTTGCAGACACAATGCCATGTATACTCAATGCTATCCCCTACACTAACAGCAATATGACAAGAGGTTTATATGGCATGGTGCTGTGTGTATATACCTGACATTTGTGATGTTGCAGACACAATGCCATGTATACTCCAAGATATCTTATACACCAACAGCAATACGACAAGAGGTTTATGTGGCATGCTGCTCTGTGTATATAACATTCGTGATGCTGTGGACATAATGCCATTTATACTCCAAGATATCTGCTACTAACAGCAATACGGCAAGAGATTTATATGGCATGCTGCTGTGTGTATATAACATTCGTGATGCCGTGGACACAATGCCATGTATACTCCATACTATCTCCTATACTAACAGCAATATGACAATAGGTTTATATGGCATGCGGCTGTGTGTATACACCTGACATTCATGATGCTGCAGACACAATGCCATGTATACTCCATGCTATCTCCTACCAACAACAATATGACAAGAGGTTTATATGGCATACTGCTGTGTGTATATAACATTCGTGATGCTGCAGACACAATGCCATGTATACTCCAATATATCTCCAACTAACAGCAATACGACAAGAGGTTTATATAGCATGCTGCTGTGTGTATAAAACATTCGTGATGCTGTAGACACAATGCCATGTATACTCCATGCTATCTCCTACTAACAGCAATACAACAAAAGGTTTATATGGCATGTTGCTGTGTGTATATAACATTCATGATGCTGTGGACACAATGCAATGTATACTCCAAGATATCTCCTACTAACAACAATACGACAAGAGGTTTATATGGCATGCTGCTGTGTGTATATAACATTTGTGATGCTGTGGACACAATGCAATGTATACTCCAAGATATCTCCTACTAACAACAATACGACAAGAGGTTTATATGGCATGCTGCTGTGTGTATATAACATTTGTGATGCTGTGGACACAATGCCATGTATACTCCAAGATATCTCCTACTAACAACAATACGACAAGAGGTTTATATGGCATGCTGCTGTGTGTATATAACATTTGTGATGCTGTGGACACAATGCCATGTATACTCCAAGATATCTCCTACTAACAACAATACGACAAGAGGTTTATATGGCATGCTGCTGTGTGTATATAACATTTGTGATGCTGTGGACACAATGCAATGTATACTCCAAGATATCTCCTACTAACAACAATACGACAAAAAGTTTATATGGTATGCTGCTGTGTGTATATAACATTTGTGATGCTGTGGACACAATGCCATGTATACTCTAAGGTATCTCCTACTAACAGCAAAACGGCAAGAGGTTTATATGGCATGTTGCTGTGGGTATATAACATTCATGATGCTGTGGACACAATGCCATGTATACTCCAAGATATCTCCTACTAACAGCAATACGGCAAGAGGTTTATATGGCATGTTGCTGTGTGTATGTAACATTCGTGAGGCTGCAGACACAATGCCATGTATACTCCGTGCTATGGCCTACACTAACAGCAATATGACAAGAGGTTTATATGGCATGGTGCTGTGTGTATTTACCTGACATTTGTGATGTTGCAGACACAATGCCATGTATACTCAATGCTATCTCCTACACTAACAGCAATATGACAAGAGGTTTATATGGCATGGTGCCTTGTGTATATACCTGACATTTGTGATGTTGCAGACACAATGCCATGTATACTCAATGCTATCTCCTACACTAACAGCAATATGACAAGAGGTTTATATGGCATGGTGCTGTGTGTATATACCTGACATTTGTGATGTTGCAGACACAATGCCATGTATACTCAATGCTATCTCCTACACTAACAGCAATATGACAAGAGGTTTATATAGGCATGGTGCCTTGTGTATATACCTGACATTTGTGATGTTGCAGACACAATGCCATGTAAACTCAATGCTATCTCCTTTACTAACAGCAATATGACAAGAGGTTTATATGGCATGGTGCTGTGTGTATATACCTGACACTCGTGATGCTGCAGACACAATGCCATGTATACTCAATGCTATATCCTACACTAACAGCAATATGACAAGAGGTTTATATAGGCATGGTGCTGGTTGTATATACCTGACATTTGTGATGTTGCAGACACAATGCCATGTATACTCCATGCTACCTCCTCACTAACAGCAATACGGCAAGAAGTTTATATGGCATGCTGCTGTGTGTATATAACATTCGTGATTCTGCAGACACAATGCCATGTATACTCCAAGATATCTTATACACCAACAGCAATACGACAAGAGGTTTATATGGCATGCTGCTGTGTGTATATAACATTCGTGATGATGTGGACACAATGCCATGTATACTCCAAGATATCTGCTACTAACAGCCAAACAAAAGAGGTTTATATGGCATGCTGCTGTGTGTATATAACATTCGTTATGCTGTGGACACAATGCCGTGTATACACCGTAATATGTCCTACACTAACAACAATACGACAAGAGGTTTATATGCAATGCTGCTGTGTGTATATAACATTCGGGATGCCGTGGACACAATGCCATGTATACTCAAAGATATCTCCTACTAACAGCAATACGACAAGAGATTTATATGGCATGTTTCTGTGTGTATATAACATGCGTGATGCTGCAGACACAATGCCATGTATACTCCATGCTATCTCCTATACTAACAGCAATACGACAAGAGGTTTATATGGCATGCTGCTGTGTGTATATAACATTCGTGATGCTGCAGACACAATGCCATGTATACTCCATGCTATCTCCTATGCTAACAGCAATATAACAATAGGCTTATATGGCATGCTGCTGTGTGTATATACTTGGCATTCGTGATGCTGCAGACACAATGCCATGTATACTCCATACTATCTCCTACACTAACAGCAATATGACAATAGGTTTATATGGCATGCGGCTGTGTGTATATACTTGACATTCGTGATGCTGCAGACACAAAGCCATGTATACTCCATGCTATCTCCTACACTAACAGCAATATTATAATAGGTTTATATGGAATGCGGCTGTGTGTATATACTAGACATTCGTGATGCTGCAGACACAATGCCATGTATACTCCATGCTATCTCCTACACTAACATTAATATTATAATAGGCTTATATGCCATGCGGCTGTGTGTATACACCTGACATTCGTGATGCTGCAGACACAATGCCATGTATACTCCATGCTATCTCCTACCAACAACAATATGACAAGAGGTTTATATGGCATACTGCTGTGTGTATATAACATTCGTGATGCTGCAGACACAATGCCATGTATACTCCATGCTATCTCCTACACTAAAAGCAATATTATAATAGGTCTATATGGCATGCGGCTGTGTGTATACACCTGACATTCGTGATGCTGCAGACAACATGCCATGTATACTCCATGCTATCTCCTAACAACAACAATATGACAAGAGGTTTATATGGCATGCTGCTGTGTGTATATAACATTCACGATGCTGCAGACACAATGCCATGTATACTCCATGCTATCTCCTCACTAACAGCAATATGACAAAAGGTTTATATGGCATGCCTGTTTGAGTATATAACATTCGTTATGCTGCAGACACAATGCCACGTATACTCCATGCTATCTCCTCACTAACAGCAATATGACAAAAGGTTTATATGGCATCCTGCTGTGTGTATATAACATTCGTTATGCTGCAGACACAATGCCATGTATACTCCATGCTATCTCCTCACTAACAGCAATAAGACAAAAGGTTTATATGGCATGCCTGTTTGAGTATATAACATTCGTTATGCTGCAGACACAATTCCATGTATACTCCATGCTATCTCCTCACTAACAGCAATATGACAAAAGGTTTATATGGCATGCTGCTGTGTGTATATAACATTCGTTATGCTGCAGACACAATGCCATGTATACTCCATGCTATCTCCTCACTAACAGCAATAAGACAAAAGGTTTATATGGCATGCCTGTTTGAGTATATAACATTCGTTATGCTGCAGACACAATGCCATGTATACTCCATGCTATCTCCTCACTAACAGCAATATGACAAAAGGTTTATATGGCATGCCTGTTTGAATATATAACATTCGTTATGATGCAGACACAATGCCATGTATACTCCATGCTATCTCCTCACTAACAGCAATATGACAAAAGGTATATATGGCATGCTGCTGTGTGTATATAACATTCACGATGCTGCAGACACAATGCCATGTATACTAAAAGATATCTCCTCACTAAATCCAATATGACAAAAGGTTTATATGGCATGCCTGTTTGAGTATATAACATTCGTTATATTGCAGACACAATGCCATGTATACTCCATGCTATCTCCTCACTAACAGCAATATGACAAAAGGTATATATGGCATGCTGCTGTGTGTATATAACATTCACGATGCTGCAGACACAATGCCATGTATACTCCAAGATATCTCCTCACTAACAGCAATATGACAAAAGGTATATATGACATGCCTGTTTGAGTATATAACATTCGTTATGCTGCAGACACAATGCCATGTATACTCCAAGATATCTCCTCACTAACAGCAATATCACAAAAGGTATATATGGCATGCCTGTTTGAGTGTATAACATTCGTTATGCTACAGACACAATGCCATGTATACTCCAAGATATCTCCTCACTAACAGCTATAAGACAAAAGGTTTATATGGCATGCCTGTTGGAGTATATAACATTCGTTATGCTGCAGACACAATGCCATGTATACTCCATGCTATCTCCTCACTAACAGCAATATGACAAAAGGTTTATATGGCATGCGGCTGTGTGTATATAACATTCATGATGCTGTGGACACAATCCCATGTATACTCCAAGATATCTCCTACTAACAGCAATATGACAAGAGGTTTATATGGCATGCGGCTGTGTGTATATAACATTCATGATGCTGTGGACACAATGCCATGTATACTCAAAGATATCTCCTACTAACAGCAATATGACAAGAGGTTTATATGGCATGCTGCTGTGTGTATATAACATTCATGATGCTGTGGACACAATGCCATGTATACTCAAAGATATCTCCTACTAACAGCAATATGACAAGAGGTTTATATGGCATGCTGCTGTGTGTATATAACATTCGTGATGCTGCAGACACAATGCCATGTATACTCCATGCTATCTCCTATGCTAACAGCAATATAACAATAGGCTTATATGGCATGCTGCTGTGTGTATATACTTGGCATTCGTGATGCTGCAGACACAATGCCATGTATAGTCCATACTATCTCCTACACTAACAGCAATATCACAATAGGTTTATATGGCATGCGGCTGTGTGTATATACTTGACATTCGTGATGCTGCAGACACAAAGCCATGTATACTCCATGCTATCTCCTACACTAACAGCAATATTATAATAGGTTTATATGGAATGCGGCTGTGTGTATATACTAGACATTCGTGATGCTGCAGACACAATGCCATGTATACTCCATGCTATCTCCTACACTAACAGTAATATTATAATAGGCTTATATGCCATGCGGCTGTGTGTATACACCTGACATTCGTGATGCTGCAGACACAATGCCATGTATACTCCATGCTATCTCCTACCAACAACAATATGACAAGAGGTTTATATGGCATACTGCTGTGTGTATATAACATTCGTGATGCTGCAGACACAATGCCATGTATACTCCATGCTATCTCCTACGCTAAAAGCAATATTATAATAGGTCTATATGGCATGCGGCTGTGTGTATACACCTGACATTCGTGATGCTTCAAACACAATGCCATGTATACTCCATGCTATCTCCTACACTAACAGCAATATTATAATAGGTTTATATGGCATGCGGCTGTGTGTATACACCTGACATTCGTGATGCTGCAGACAACATGCCATGTATACTCCATGCTATCTCCTAACAACAACAATATGACAAGAGGTTTATATGGCATGCTGCTGTGTGTATATAACATTCACGATGCTGCAGACACAATGCCATGTATACTCCATGCTATCTCCTCACTAACAGCAATATGACAAAAGGTTTATATGGCATGCCTGTTTGAGTATATAACATTCGTTATGCTGCAGACACAATGCCACGTATACTCCATGCTATCTCCTCACTAACAGCAATATGACAAAAGGTTTATATGGCATGCTGCTGTGTGTATATAACATTCGTTATGCTGCAGACACAATGCCATGTATACTCCATGCTATCTCCTCACTAACAGCAATAAGACAAAAGGTTTATATGGCATGCCTGTTTGAGTATATAACATTCGTTATGCTGCAGACACAATGCCATGTATACTCCATGCTATCTCCTCACTAACAGCAATATGACAAAAGGTTTATATGGCATGCTGCTGTGTGTATATAACATTCGTTATGCTGCAGACACAATGCCATGTATACTCCATGCTATCTCCTCACTAACAGCAATAAGACAAAAGGTTTATATGGCATGCCTGTTTGAGTATATAACATTCGTTATGCTGCAGACACAATGCCATGTATACTCCATGCTATCTCCTCACTAACAGCAATATGACAAAAGGTTTATATGGCATGCCTGTTTGAATATATAACATTCGTTATGATGCAGACACAATGCCATGTATACTCCATGCTATCTCCTCACTAACAGCAATAAGACAAAAGGTTTATATGGCATGCCTGTTTGAGTATATAACATTCTTTATGCTGCAGACACAATGCCATGTATACTCCATGCTATCTCCTCACTAACAGCAATATGACAAAAGGTATATATGGCATGCTGCTGTGTGTATATAACATTCACGATGCTGCAGACACAATGCCATGTATACTAAAAGATATCTCCTCACTAAATCCAATATGACAAAAGGTTTATATGGCATGCCTGTTTGAGTATATAACATTCGTTATATTGCAGACACAATGCCATGTATACTCCATGCTATCTCCTCACTAACAGCAATATGACAAAAGGTATATATGGCATGCTGCTGTGTGTATATAACATTCACGATGCTGCAGACACAATGCCATGTATACTCCAAGATATCTCCTCACTAACAGCAATATGACAAAAGGTATATATGACATGCCTGTTTGAGTATATAACATTCGTTATGCTGCAGACACAATGCCATGTATACTCCAAGATATCTCCTCACTAACAGCAATATCACAAAAGGTATATATGGCATGCCTGTTTGAGTATATAACATTCGTTATGCTACAGACACAATGCCATGTATACTCCAAGATATCTCCTCACTAACAGCTATAAGACAAAAGGTTTATATGGCATGCCTGTTGGAGTATATAACATTCGTTATGCTGCAGACACAATGCCATGTATACTCCATGCTATCTCCTCACTAACAGCAATATGACAAAAGGTTTATATGGCATGCGGCTGTGTGTATATAACATTCATGATGCTGTGGACACAATCCCATGTATACTCCAAGATATCTCCTACTAACAGCAATATGACAAGAGGTTTATATGGCATGCGGCTGTGTGTATATAACATTCATGATGCTGTGGACACAATGCCATGTATACTCAAAGATATCTCCTACTAACAGCAATATGACAAGAGGTTTATATGGCATGCTGCTGTGTGTATATAACATTCGTTATGCTGCAGACACAATGCCATGTATACTCCAAGATATCTCCTACTAACAGCAATATGACAAGAGGTTTATATGGCATGCTGCTGTGTGTATATAACATTCATGATGCTGTGGACACAATCCCATGTATACTCCAAGATATCTCCTACTAACAGCAATATGACAAGAGGTTTATATGGCATGCTGCTGTGTGTATATAGCATTGTTATGCTGCAGACACAATGCCATGTATACTCCAAGATATCTCCTACTAACAGCAATATGACAAGAGGTTTATATGGCATGCTGCTGTGTGTATATAACATTCATGATGCTGTGGACACAATCCCATGTATACTCCAAGATATCTCCTACTAACAGCAATACGACAAGAGGTTTATATGGCATGCTGCTGTGTGTATATAGCATTCGTGATGCTGTGGACACAATGGCATGTATACTCCAAGATATCTCCGACTAACAGCAATACGGCAAGAGGTTTATATGGCATGCTGCTGTGTGTATATAGCATTCGTGATGCTGTGGACACAATGGCATGTATACTCCAAGATATCTCGTACTAACAGCAATACGGCAAGAGGTTTATATGGCAAGCTGCTGTGTGTATATAGCATTCGTGATGCTGTGGACACAATGCCATGTATACTCCAAGATATCTCCTCACTAACAGCAATATGACAAAAGGTTTATATGGCATGCCTGTTTGAGTATATAACATTCGTTATGCTGCAGACACAATGCCATGTATAGTCCATGCTATCTCCTAACTAACAGCAATATGACAAAAGGTATATATGGCATGCTGCTGTGAGTATATAACATTCGTTATGCTGCAGACACAATGCCATGTATACTCCAAGATATCTCCTCACTAACAGCAATATGACAAAAGGTATATATGGCATGCAGCTGTGTGTATATAACATTCACGATGCTGCAGACACAATGCCATGTATACTCCAAGCTATCTCCTCACTAAATGCAATATGACAAAAGGTTTATATGGCATGCCTGTTTGAGTATATAACATTCGTTATATTGCAGACACAATGCCATGTATACTCCATGCTATCTCCTCACTAACAGCAATATGACAAAAGGTATATATGGCATGCTGCTGTGTGTATATAACATTCACGATGCTGCAGACACAATGCCATGTATACTCTAAGATATCTCCTCACTAACAGCAATATGACAAAAGGTATATATGGCATGCCTGTTTGAGTATATAACATTCGTTATGCTGCAGACACAATGCCATGTATACTCCAAGATATCTCCTCACTAACAGCAATATGACAAAAGGTTTATATGGCATGCCTGTTTGAGTATATAACATTCGTTATGCTGCAGACACAATGCCATGTATACTTTATGCTATCTCCTCACTAACGGCAATATGACAAAAGGTTTATATGGCATGCCTGTTTGAGTATATAACATTCGTTATGCTGCGGACACAATGCCATGTATACTCCAAGATATCTCCTCACTAACAGCAATATGACAAAAGGTTTATATGGCATGCCTGTTTGAGTATATAACATTCGTTATGCTGCAGACACAATGCCATGTATACTCCAAGATATCTCGTCACTAACAGCAATATGACAAAAGGTATATATGGCATGCTGCTGTGAGTATATAACATTCGTTATGCCGCAGACACAATGCCATGTATACTCCATGCTATCTCCTACTAACAGCAATATTATAATAGGTTTATATGGCATGGGGCTGTGAGTATATAACATTCGTTAGGCCGGAGACACAATGCCATGTATACTCCAAGATATCTCCTCACTAACAGCAATATGACAATAGGTTTATATGGCATGCGGCTGTGTGTATATACTTGACATTCGTGATGCTGCAGACACAATGCCATGTATACTCCAAGATATCTCCTCACTAACAGCAATATGACAATAGGTTTATATGGCATGCGGCTGTGTGTATATACTTGACATTTGTGATGCTGCAGACACAATGCCATGTATACTCCAAGATATCTCCTCACTAACAGCAATATGACAAGAGGTTTATATGGCATGCGGCTGTGTGTATATAACATTCGTTATGCCGCAGACACAATGCCATGTATACTCCAAGATATCTCCTCACTAACAGCAATATGACAATAGGTTTATATGACATGCGGCTGTGTGTATATACTTGACATTCGTGATGCTGCAGACACAATGCCATGTATACTCCAAGATATCTCCTCACTAACAGCAATATGACAAGAGGTTTATATGGCAAGCGGCTGTGTGTATATAACATTCGTTATGCCGCAGACACTATGCCATGTATACTCCAAGATATCTCCTCACTAACAGCAATATGACAAGAGGTTTATATAGGCATGGTGCCTTGTGTATATACCTGACATTTGTGATGTTGCAGACACAATGCCATGTATACTCAATGCTATCTCCTTTACTAACAGCAATATGACAAGAGGTTTATATGGCATGGTGCTGTGTGTATATACCTGACACTCGTGATGCTGCAGACACAATGCCATGTATACTCAATGCTATATCCTACACTAACAGCAATATGACAAGAGGTTTATATGACATGTTGCTGTGTGTATATACCTGACACTCGTGATGCTGCAGACACAATGCCATGTATACTCAATGCTATATCCTACACTAACAGCAATATGACAAGAGGTTTATATAGGCATGGTGCTGTGTGTATATACCTGACATTTGTGATGTTGCAGACACAATGCCATGTATACTCCATGCTACCTCCTCACTAACAGCAATACGGCAAGAAGTTTATATGGCATGCTGCTGTGTGTATATAACATTCGTGATTCTGCAGACACAATGCCATGTATACTCCAAGATATCTTATACACCAACAGCAATACGACAAGAGGTTTATATGGCATGCTGCTGTGTGTATATAACATTCGTGATGCTGTGGACACAATGCCATGTATACTCCAAGATATCTGCTACTAACAGCCAAACGCAAGAGGTTTATATGGCATGCTGCTGTGTGTATATAACATTCGTTATGCTGTGGACACAATGCCATGTATACACCGTAATATGTCCTACACTAACAACAATACGACAAGAGGTTTATATGCAATGCTGCTGTGTGTATATAACATTCGGGATGCCGTGGACACAATGCCATGTATACTCAAAGATATCTCCTACTAACAGCAATACGACAAGAGATTTATATGGCATGTTTCTGTGTGTATATAACATGCGTGATGCTGCGGACACAATGCCATGTATACTCCATGCTATCTCCTTTACTAACAGCAATACGACAAGAGGTTTATATGGCATGCTGCTGTGTGTATATAACATTCGTGATGCTGCAGACACAATGCCATGTATACTCCATGCTATCTCCTATGCTAACAGCAATATAACAATAGGCTTATATGGCATGCTGCTGTGTGTATATACTTGGCATTCGTGATGCTGCAGACACAATGCCATGTATACTCCATGCTATCTCCTACACTAACAGCAATATTATAATAGGTTTATATGGCATGCGGCTGTGTGTATATACTTGACATTCGTGATGCTGCAGACACAAAGCCATGTATACTCCATGCTATCTCCTACACTAACAGCAATATTATAATAGGTTTATATGGAATGCGGCTGTGTATATACTAGACATTCGTGATGCTGCAGACACAATGCCATGTATACTCCATGCTATCTCCTACACTAACAGCAATATTATAATAGGTTTATATGCCATGCGGCTGTGTGTATACACCTGACATTCGTGATGCTGCAGACACAATGCCATGTATACTCCATGCTATCTCCTACCAACAACAATATGACAAGAGGTTTATATGGCATACTGCTGTGTGTATATAACATTCGTGATGCTGCAGACACAATGCCATGTATACTCCATGCTATCTCATACACTAAAAGCAATATTATAATAGGTCTATATGGCATGCGGCTGTGTGTATACACCTGACATTCGTGATGCTTCAAACACAATGCCATGTATACTCCATGCTATCTCCTACACTAACAGCAATATTATAATAGGTTTATATGGCATGCGGCTGTGTGTATATAACATTCACGATGCTGCAGACACAATGCCATGTATACTCCATGCTATCTCCTCACTAACAGCAATATGACAAAAGGTTTATATGGCATGCCTGTTTGAGTATATAACATTCGTTATGCTGCAGACACAATGCCACGTATACTCCATGCTATCTCCTCACTAACAGCAATATGACAAAAGGTTTATATGGCATGCTGCTGTGTGTATATAACATTCGTTATGCTGCAGACACAATGCCATGTATACTCCATGCTATCTCCTCACTAACAGCAATAAGACAAAAGGTTTATATGGCATGCCTGTTTGAGTATATAACATTCGTTATGCTGCAGACACAATGCCATGTATACTCCATGCTATCTCCTCACTAACAGCAATAAGACAAAAGGTTTATATGGCATGCCTGTTTGAGTATATAACATTCGTTATGCTGCAGACACAATGCCATGTATACTCCATGCTATCTCCTCACTAACAGCAATATGACAAAAGGTTTATATGGCATGCCTGTTTGAATATATAACATTCGTTATGCTGCAGACACAATGCCATGTATACTCCAAAATATCTCCTACTAACAGCAATACGGCAAGAGGTTTATATGGCATGCGGCTGTGTGTATATAACATTCGTGATGCTGCAGACACAATGCCATGTATACTCCAAGATATCTCCTACTAACAGCAAACGACAAGAGGTTTATATGGCATGTTGCTGTGTGTATATAATATTCATGATGCTGTGGACACAATGCCATGTATACTCCAAGATATCTCCTAGTAACAGCAATACGACAAGAGGTTTATATGGCATGTTGCTGTGTGTATATAACATTCATGATGCTGTGGACACAATGCCATGTATACTCCAAGAATTCTCCTACTAACAGCAATACGGCAAGAGGTTTATATGGCATGTTGCTGTGTGTATATAACATTCATGATGCTGTGGACACAATGCCATGTATACTCCAAGATATCTCCTAGTAACAGCAATACGACAAGAGGTTTATATGGCATGTTGCTGTGTGTATATAACATTCATGATGCTGTGGACACAATGCCATGTATACTCCAAGAATTCTCCTACTAACAGCAATACGGCAAGAGGTTTATATGGCATGTTGCTGTGTGTATATAACATTCATGATGCTGTAGACACAATGCCATGTATACACCATGCTATCACCTACTAACAGCAATACGGCAAGAGGTTTATATGCCATGCTGCTGTGTGTATATAACATTCATGATGCTGTGGACACAATGCCATGAACACTCCAAGATATCTTATACACCAACAGCAATACGACAAGAGGTTTATATGGCATGCTGCTGTGTGTATATAACATTCGTGATGCTGTGGACACAATGCCATGTATACTCCATGCTATCACCTACTAACAGCAATAAGGCAAGAGGTTTATATGGCATGCTGCTGTGTATATAACATTCGTGATGCTGTGGACACAATGCCATGTATACTCCAAGATATCTCCTACTAACAGCAATACGGCAAGAGGATAATATGGCATGCTGCTGTGTGTATATGACATTCGTCATACTGTGGACACAATGCCATGTATACACCGTGCTATCACCTACACTAACAACAATACGACAAGAGGTTTATATGCAATGCTGCTATGTGTATATAACATTCGTGATGCCGTGGACACAATGCCATGTATACTCCAAGATATCTCCTATACTAACAGCAATACGACAAGAGATTTATATGGCATGCTGCTGTGTGTATATAACATTCGTGATGCTGCAGACACAATGCCATGTATACTCCAAGAATTCTCCCACTAACAGCAATACGACAAGAGCTTTATATGGCATGTTGCTGTGTGTATATAACATTCATGATGCTGTGGACACAATGTCATGTATACTCCAAGATATCTCCTACTAACAGCAATACGGCAAGAGGTTTATATGGCATGTTGCTGTGTGTATATAACATTCATGATGCTGTAGACACAATGCCATGTATACACCATGCTATCACCTACTAACAGCAATACGGCAAGAGGTTTATAAGCCATGCTGCTGTGTGTATATAACATTCATGATGCTGTGGACACAACGCCATGAACACTCCAAGATATCTTATACACCAACAGCAATACGACAAGAGGTTTATATGGCATGCTGCTGTGTGTATATAACATTCGTGATGCTGTGGACACAATGCCATGTATACTCCATGCTATCACCTACTAACAGCAATAAGGCAAGAGGTTTATATGGCATGCTGCTGTGTATATAACATTCGTGATGCTGTGGACACAATGCCATGTATACTCCAAGATATCTCCTACTAACAGCAATACGGCAAGAGGATTATATGGCGTGCTGCTGTGTGTATATGACATTCGTCATACTGTGGACACAATGCCATGTATACACCGTGCTATCACCTACACTAACAACAATACGACAAGAGGTTTATATGCAATGCTGCTATGTGAATATAACATTCGTGATGCCGTGGACACAATGCCATGTATACTCCAAGATATCTCCTATACTAACAGCAATACGACAAGAGATTTATATGGCATGCTGCTGTGTGTATATTAAATTCGTGATGCTGCAGACAGAATGCCATGTATACTCCATGCTATCTCCTACACTTACAGCAATATCACAATAGGTTTATATGGCATGCTTTTGTGTGTATACACCTGACATTCGTGATGCTGCAGACACAATGCCATGTATACTCCAAACTATCTCCTACACTAACAGCAATATGACAATAGGTTTATATGGCATACCGCTGTGTGTATATACTTGACATTCGTGATGCTGCAGACACAAGGCCATGTATACTCCAAACTATCTCCTACACTAACAGCAATATGACAGTAGGTTTGTATGGCATGCTGCTGTGCGTATATAACATTCGTTATGCTGCAGACACAAGGCCATGTATACTCCAAACTATCTCCTACACTAACAGCAATATGACAATAGGTTTATATGGCATACCGCTGTGTGTATATACTTGAGATTCGTGATGCTGCAGACAGAATGCCATGTATACTCCATGCTATCTTCTACACTAACAGCAATATGACAAAAGGTTTATATGGCATGCTGCTGTGTGTATATAACATTCGTTATGCTGCAGACACAATGCCATGTATACTCCATGCTATCTCCTCACAAACAGCAATATGACTAAGAGGTTTCTATGGCATGCTGCTGTGAGTATATAACATTCGTTATGCTGCAGACACAATGCTATGTATACTCCATGCTATCTCCTCACTTACATCAATATGACTAATAGGTTTGTATGGCATGCTGCTGTGCGTATATAACATTCCTTATGCTGCAGACACAATGCCACGTATACTCTATGCTATCTCCTCACAACAATTATATGACAAAAGGTTTATATGGCATGCTGCTGTGTGTATGTAACATTCACGATGCTGCAGAGAAAATGCCATGTATACTCCAAGATATCTCCTACTAACAACAATACGACAAGAGGTATATATGGCATGCTGCTGTGTGTATATAACATTTGTGATGCTGTGGACACAATGCCATGTATACTCCAAGGTATCTCCTACTAACAGCACAACGGCAAGAGGTTTATATGGCATGCTGCTGTGTGTATGTAACATTCATGATGCTGTGGAAACAATGCCATGTATACTCCAAGATATCTCCAACTAACAGCAAAACGGCAAGAGGTTTATATGCCATGCTGCTGTGTGTATGTAACATTCATGATGCTGTGGACACAATGCCATGTATACTCCAGGATATCTCCTACTAACAGCATAACGACAAGAGGTTTATATGGCATGTTGCTGTGTATATATAACATTCATGATACTGTGGACACAATGCCATGTAAACTCCAAGATATCTCCTACTAACAGCAATACGGCAAGAGGTTTATATGGCATGTTGATGTGTGTATGTAACATTCGTGAAGCTGTGGACACAATGCCATGTATACTCCAAGATATCTCCTACTAACAGCAATATGACAAGAGGTGTATATGGCATGCTGCTGTGTGTATATACCTGACATTCGTGATGCTGCAGACATAATGCCATGTACACTTTAAGATATCTTATACAGCAACAGAATAACGACAAGAGGTTTATATGGCATGCTGCTGTGTGTATATTACATTCGTGATGCTGTGGACACAATGCCATGTATACTCCAAGATATCTCCTACCAACAGCAATACGCCAAGAGGTTTATATGGCATGCTGCTGTGTGTATATTACATTCTTTATGCTGTGGACACAATGCCATGTATACACCGTGCTATCTCCTACACTAACAACAATACGACAAGAGGTTTATATGCAATGCTGCTGTGTGTATATAACATTCGTGATGCCGTGGACACAATGCCATGTACACTCCAAGATATCTCCTATACTATCAGCAATACGACAAGAGGTTTATATGGCATGCTGCTGTGTGTATATAACATTCGTGATGCTGCAGACACAATGCCATGTATACTCCATGATATCTCCTCACTAACAGCAATACGACAAGAGGTTTATATGGCATGCTGCTGTGTGTATATAACATTCGTGATGCTGTAGGCACAATGCCATGTATACTCCAGGATATCTCCTACTAACAGCATAACGACAAGAGGTTTATATGGCATGTTGCTGTGTATATATAACATTCATGATACTGTGGACACAATGCCATGTAAACTCCAAGATATCTCCTACTAACAGCAATACGGCAAGAGGTTTATATGGCATGTTGATGTGTGTATGTAACATTCGTGAAGCTGTGGACACAATGCCATGTATACTCCAAGATATCTCCTACTAACAGCAATATGACAAGAGGTGTATATGGCATGCTGCTGTGTGTATATACCTGACATTCGTGATGCTGCAGACATAATGCCATGTACACTCCATGATATCTTCTCACTACCAGCAATACGACAAGAGGTTTGTATGGCATGCTGCTGTGTGTATATAACATTCGTGATGCTGCAGACACAATGCCATGTATACTCCATGCTATCTCCGACACTAACAGCAATATGACAATAGGTTTATATGGCATAATTTTGTGTGTATATACCTGACATTCGTGATGCTGCAGACACAATACCATGTATACTCCATGCTATCTCCTACACTAACAGCAATATGACAATAGGTTTATATGGCATGCTTCTGTGTGTATATACCTGACATTCGTGATGCTGCTGACACAATGCCATGTATACTCCATGCTATCTCCTACACTAACAGCAATATGACAATAGGTTTATATGGCATGCTGCTATGTGTGTATATACTTGACATTCGTGATGCTGCAGACACAATGCCATGTATACTCCATGCTATCTCCTACACTAACAGCAATATGACAATAGGTTTATATGGCATGCTTTTGTGTGTATATACCTGACATTCGTGATGCTGCAGACACAATGCCATGTATACTCGATGCTATCTCCTACACTAACAGCAATATGACAATAGGTTTATATGGCATGCTTTTGTGTGTATATACCTGACATTCGTGATGCTGCAGACACAATGCCATGTATACTCCATGCTATCCCCTACACTAACAGCAATATGACAAGAGGTTTATGTAGCATGCTGCTGTGTGTATATACCAGACATTCCTGATACTGCAGACACAATGCCATGTATACTCCATGCTATCCCCTACACTAACAGCAATATGACAAGAGGTTTATATAGCATCCTGCTGTTTGTATATACCAGACATATGTGATACTGCAGACACAATGCCATGTATACGCCATGCTATCTCCTCAGTAACAGCAATATGACTAGAGGTTTATATAGCATGCTGCTGTGTGTATATACCAGACATTCTTGATATGGCAGACACAATGCCATGTATACTCCATGCTATCCCCTACACTAACAGCAATATGACAAGAGGTTTATATAGCATGCTGCTGTGTGTATATACCAGACATTCGTGATACTGCAGACACAATGCCATGTATACGCCTTGCTATATCCTCACTAACAGCAATACGACAAGAGGTTTATATAGCATGCTGCTGTGTGTATATACCAGACATTCGTGATACTGCAGACACAATGCCATGTATACTCCATACTATCTCCTACACTAACAGCAATATGACAATAGGTTTATATGGCATGCGGCTGTGTGTATATACTAGACATTCGTGATGCTGCAGACACAATGCCATGTATACTCCATACTATCTCCTACACTAACAGCAATATGACAATAGGTTTATATGGCATGCGGCTGTGTGTATATACTTGACATTCGTGATGCTGCAGACACAATGCCATGTATACTCCATGCTATCTCCTACACTAACAGCAATATTATATTAGGTTTATATGGCATGCGGCTGTGAGTATATACTAGACATTCGTGATGCTGCAGACACAATGCCATGTATACTCCATGCTATCTCCTACACTAACAGAATATTCAAATAGGTTTATATGGCATGCGGCTGTGTGTATACACCTGACTTTCGTGATGCTGCAGACACAATGCCATGTATACTCCAAGATATCTCCTACTAACAGCAATATGACAAGAGGTTTATATGGCATGCTGCTGTGTGTATATAACATTCATGATGCTGTGGACACAATGCCATGTATACTCCAAGATATCTCCTACTAACAGCAATATGACAAGACGTTTATATGGCATGCTGCTGTGTTTATATAGCATTCGTGATGCTGTGGACACAATGGCATGTATACTCCAAGATATCTGCTACTAACAGCAATACGGCAAGAGGTTTATATGGCATGCTGCTGTGTGTATATAGCATTCGTGATGCTGTGGACACAATGCCATGTATACTCGAAGATATCTCCTACTAACAGCAATACGGCAAGAGGTTTATATGGCATGCTGCTGTGTGTATATAGCATTCGTGATGCTGTGGACACAATGCCATGTATACTCCAAGATATCTCCTACTAACAGCAATACGACAAGAGGTTTATATGGCATGTTGCTGTGTGTATATAACATTCATGATGCTGTGGACACAATGCCATGTATACTCCAAGATATCTCCTACTAACAGCAATACGACAAGAGGTTTATATGGCATGTTGCTGTGTCTATATAACATTCATGATGCTGTGGACACAATGCCATGTATACTCCAAGATATCTCCTACTAACAGCAATATGACAAGAGGTTTATATGGCATGTTGCTGTGTGTACATAACATTCATGATGCTGTGGACACAATGCCATGTATACTCCAAGATATCTCCTACTAACAGCAATACGACAAGAGGTTTATATGGCATGTTGCTGTGTGTATATAACATTCATGATGCTGTGGACACAATACCATGTATACTCCAAGATATCTCCTACTAACAGCAATACGGCAAGAGGTTTATATGGCATGTTGCTGTGTGTATATAACATTCGTGATGCTGTAGACACAATGCCATGTATACACCGTGCTATCACCTAATAACAGCAATACGGCAAGAGGTTTATATGCCATGCTGCTGTGTGTATGTAACATTTATGATGCTGTAGACACAATGCCATGTATACACCATGCTATCACCTACTAACAGCAATACGGGAAGAGGTTTATATGGCATGCTGCTGTGTGTATATAACATTCATGATGCTGTGGACACAATGCCATGTATACTCCAAGATATCTCCTACTAACAGCAATATGACAATAGGTTTATATGGCATGCGGCTGTGTGTATATAACATTCGTGATGCTGCAGACACAATGCCATGTATACTCCGTGCTATCTCCTACACTAACAGCAATATTATAATAGGTTTATATGGCATGCGGCTGTGTGTATACACCTGACATTCATGATGCTGCAGACACAATGCCATGTATACGCCATGCTATCTCCTACACTAACAGCAATATTATAATAGGTTTATATGGCATGAGGTGTGTGTATACACCTGACTTTCGTGATGCTGCAGACACAATGCCATGTATACTCCATGCTATCTCCTCACTAACAACAATATGACAAAAACTATATATGGCATGCTGCTGTGTGTATATTGTGGCATGTGCACAGATTATAGTAATAGCTGCGTCCTCTGGTTACCCAAGTCGAAGGTTGGCAGTTTATCTGAGGAGGGGCGATTAAGGGGAAACAGTCTCATTGGAGGGGATATGGCGTTAGTGACGCCAAGCTTATTAGCGTGGGTTTTCAAGTCAGTCTGTGGCTAGTGTTCGCGAGAGCTGGACGGATAACTAACTGCAACATGGCGTCCTCGCCCGGCAGACACATGGGGTAAGTCTTTGTTAAATAAATCTATTAGCCATTCTTCTTTCAGCTTTTATTATGGTAGAATAGAATCCTGTCCTCTTCCTTCAGCCAGATAATATGTTAGTGTAATTATTTTGTAAAGTTAACTTTAGCTGCGTCCCTTGTCGATACCTCGAGTTTTAAAGTTCTTTGTTTGTTCAACGATCCCTCTCACAAGCGAGTTGCCCTCCTCTGTAGTTAAATAATAATTAAATAGTTAGGTATGCGACAAATTGGCGGAGGCGCTGAATAATTGGTTTGAATTGTTTTGAGATGTTAAGTGCAAAATTTTTTTTTTTTTCCCTCCAAATTTAACGGTTGTGCTCCACGTGGTCGTGAAAAATGTAAAGTTCTTTCTGGCTGAAGGGTAAGGATTTTTATACTTTAATTTGTGATTCTCTTCTTCTAAATTTTGTTTCCATCATTTCTGAAAGTCTGGTGTCGAAATTTCAATTTTGAGTTCATTTTTGCATTTTTTCCATTGTCTGCCGGCGTGACGCTAAAACTTCTACTCCATTTTCCCCTTGGTTTGGCTTCATTTCCTTTAAACTATATCACTGTGTTCCGTTCTTCGGGCTGGTTATTTTCAAAAAATGTTTTTGTGAAAGTTGAGAAGAAACGAGCGATATAGTTGTAGTTTCAAAATGTGCTCGTCACGTGTTGGCTATCTGTTTGCAAATCTTGTTTTTTGTGCTTATTAGCAGTGGTTTGGAAATGTATAACTTTATATTCCAGTGATTGTGATTTCTAGCTATTTACTGCACTTTTCTGGGACATTTTTCGTGTAACTTTCATGTACGCACGTGTGTTGTGTAATTCCCGCGTGGTTGTGCATTTCAGCAATAATTTTTAGCTTGTGAAACCAGTATTCCTCAGCATGTGTTTTGGCGCATTTATTTGCGTGTGCATATCAGATTATATACATTTGATTTAAGAAAAAAAAAAGAGAAGTTTTGTGTGCTAGTTTAAATTACAAGTCTGTATTCTGCTCCTTTTTGAGAATATTAGCGGTGGTCACAGTAAGTGTGACGTAGTTTTTTTAACTTCCAGTTCGAGGTTTCTCACTGAAGCTATCATTTTGTTTTCTTCCATGTGTTCATTCTGATTCAAAATCTTGGTATTGTGTCCAAGTGGCTTGTGTAGCCGTGTGTTAGTTTAATTTTCTGATATTTCGCCGCGGGCGCCTTAATTGTGTTCTTTCTGCAACTGTTTTATTTGGTTATGTTCTACTCTTGCTACTTACATTCATGTGATGCTATAAGTGTTTAGTTTGGTGTAATCTGTTTGCTTGGTCCTACGGTTTGTTTATTGGTTGCGTTATCTTTTGTGCTGCAATCATGCCTAAGCGACGTACTGCACAGAAAGTTGATATAGTAATTGCTCCAGTTGGCGAGCACAGTGAGGTGGAATTTGTCCAGTGTTGGTACACCTGTTGCAAAGCAATCAGCTGTCTGCCGCCATGTCATTGACCCCTCTCACGTGAAGAATCCCAGTAGGATGTCGGCGTATGAGTCACTTTAGAATTTTGAAATGTAGGCTACTACTGCTATTGGCCGCTCTGAGAAAATCATGATGATAATTTTGCTTTACCGTTGCCAAGTTTGGTTTATTTAATTCCGCAATGCATATTTTTAGGGGCAAATCTTTCGCAGTTACTCATGTAAGTAAAAGTTTCAGGAGCTACCAACCTTGCCAGTATCTACACCTAATTAGGTTTGATGTGCTTCTGATATGGACCAGTACGATGTGGATGTTGATGAACCAGCTGTACGTGTGTTACCAGATTTTGGACAATTTGCACGGGAATTTTGTGGTAAACGAGTAAGAGAAAAGACAAAATCACCTGTAAGTATGTAATCATTGTGAGTGCTAAAGTTTGGATGAATGAAACAGTTTTACGACTCACACAGGTATGCTAAATTTATTGTTTCAGTGACTGATGCTTAATTAAGCTTTGTTTTTCAGGAATACTGTGCTATGAATGTCTCTGCTAAATTACGAGTGTATTATTATTGTGGGTGTAATTTAAATTTTGAATTGTGTTCTGGTAACTGCAAATCATTTGTTTGTTGTGTTATGCTGCAGGAATGTGTTTCAGGTGTACTATATGCTTAATTGAGCTTTCATTTTCAGGAATGTTATGTGACAATATTGTTTTGAATAATGATGTGATGTTGTTTTGTTGCATTCGATTTGATTTGATATGACATGATTTGATTTTGGGTTTCATAATGATGCTGTGATCTTTATTTGCAGAAAATTGTTGCATGAATAGTGTTTGTATGTATGTGTGTATTTGAGGTTATGTGATATAGGTGAGATTTGCCTCGGTGGGAGTGCCAAAGAGTAACCCCGATGGCGTAGTGTGAGGTTATGTGAGAAATAAGAGTTGAGATTTGCCTCGGTGGAAGTGCCAAAGAGTAACCCCGATGGTGTTGATGTGAGATGAGGAGAGATGAGATGAGAGGAGATGTCAGCTTCGGTGGAAGTGCCACAGTGTAACCCCGACAGTTGTCTGATTTCAGAGATTTTGCTTATTGGTGTTGCTGTAACGTGCCCAGTATAGCGTGTGTGATGAATTCACACGAGAGATTATATAGATGGAAGTGAATGTAATGAAAATAATTTTTTTTCTCTGTTTATGCAACAAGTTTATTACCATCTTAGATAGCAAATGTTAATACCACCTGTTTTCCAGCTTAAATTTTCATTTTGAGGATGTAGATGCAACATTATAATGTCATGTTATTTGTGTAATTCCTGAATTGTTAATGTGATTTCTTGAAGGTTATGCCTATGTCAAATGTTTTGAATTTACAGCATGTTAAATGAGACATGTACGTGCAGATGTTTTGTTTTGGAGAGAAAATTGAAAGATGATGATGCTTGAAGTAATGATCGAGATTGCACTATTACTGCTGATGATGTTGATGATTATGATTGCATTGATGCTAATACTGCGATGAGAAAGATAATGATGTGGACAAGAAGTTGTATTGGTGACAAGAGTAGGACACTAGTAGTTGAAAGCATGTCACGTGGCGTAGTTTAGAAATGTATTGTGGATGTAGCTTGTAGTGATGTATACACTAGTTTGAGTAGATAGTTAAGTCAGTGTTGTGTGTAATTTGGGGCCATGGTCAGTGTGAATGAGTTCATTTCATCGTCATGTGTGACTCTTGTAAGTGCACTTACTTTCTTTTGTTAGTGATACCAGCTGGTTATTGAGATGTAATATTGGGATCCCAAAACAAGGTTATGTTTCATTTCTGTCATGTTCATGTATTTTGATTCTGTTTTACTGTTATTTGGATTGTAAAGCATTGTAAGTTACACTTTGGATGGCAACTCTGTAAAATTTCTTTCTTATGCCAATTTGTACTAATTTTTTTTCTCTCTTTCTTTACCCCATGTCATAAAAATTCTTTTTGTGTACACTTTTCAAACTTTAAAATCTTTAATTGTAAATGACATACCCTTCTTTTATGTGTGATTCTTTGTGGGAGCATCCTGTTTATTGTGTGGTGGTTTTGTTTTAGTATTGTGCTGTGGCAGAGAGCAAGAAGGTGCATCAGCATCCCCAGGGCACACCAGAAGTCAAGAAACACCACAGGGAAGCTGTCGGGCAGCCACTACACTGCCGTGGCATAAGGAGCCACCATGTCGGGGGGCAGTCCAAGCCAGCGACTGCCCACTCTGTTGTCATCACCAGAGACCTGCGGTGCTAATTCTACACCAGGACAAATCGTCGTTGTGGGCACTGTCTAAACCCACCCACAAACAGTTACGGCAGTTCATCACCCTTTTGCGCAGTGTAGTGTGCCTGTGAACTAAGGCAGCGTGGTGTGTGCGTGTGCGGGATGCTAAAGCTAAGTGCATTAACAATACTAAGTCGACAGCACTTACATTCCTCGCCTCTCGTCATCGCCCAGCAATATTGTGTCGTCGGCTGGGTGCTTACCACACATATATATTATTGTTATATTTTACTTCACACATTTGTATGTCATTTTTTTTTGGTATGTCTTTGTCTGTTTTTTTTTCATGTTTATTGTATTTATTTCTTTCTGTCGATGAGGACGTCGACTTCGGTGGCCAGGGGGAGATGTGGCATGTGCACAGATTATAGTAATAGCTGCGTCCTCTGGTTACCCAAGTCGAAGGTTGGCAGTTTATCTGAGGAGGGGCGATTAAGGGGAAACAGTCTCATTGGAGGGGATATGGCGTTAGTGACGCCAAGCTTATTAGCGTGGGTTTTCAAGTCAGTCTGTGGCTAGTGTTCACGAGAGCTGGACGGATAACTAACTGCAACATGGCGTCCTCGCCCGGCAGACACATGGGGTAAGTCTTTGTTAAATAAATCTATTAGCCATTCTTCTTTCAGCTTTTATTATGGTAGAATAGAATCCTGTCCTCTCCCTTCAGCCAGATAATATGTTAGTGTAATTATTTTGTAAAGTTAACTTTAGCTGCGTCCCTTGTCGATACCTCGAGTTTTAAAGTTCTTTGTTTGTTCAACGATCCCTCTCACAAGCGAGTTGCCCTCCTCTGTAGTTAAATAATAATTAAATAGTGAGGTACGTGACAATATAACATTCACGATGCTGCAGTCACAATGCCATGTATACTCCATGCTATCTCCTCACTAACAGCAATATGATAAGAGGTTTATATGGCATGCTGCTTTTGTATATAACATTCACGATGCTGCAGACACAATGCCATGTATACTCCATGCTATCTCCTCACTAACAGCAATATGACTAAGAGGTTTGTATGGCATGCTGCTGTGAGTATATAACATTCACGATGCTGCAGACACAATGCCATGTATACTCCATGCTATCTCCTCACTAACAGCAATATGATAAGAGGTTTATATGGCATGCTGCTTTTGTATATAACATTCACGATGCTGCAGACACAATGCCATGTATACTCCATGCTATCTCCTCACTAACAGCAATATGCCAATAGGTTTATATGGCATGCGGCTGTGTGAATATACTTGACATTCGTGATGCTGCAGTCACAATGCCATGTATACTCCATGCTATCTCCTCACAAACAGCAATATGACAAAAGGTATATATGGCATGCTGCTGTGAGTATATAACATTCACGATGCTGCAGACACAATGCCATGTATACTCCATGCTATCACTTCACTAACAGCAATATGATAAGAGGTTTATATGGCATGCTGCTGTGTGTATATAACATTCACCATGCTGCAGACACAATGCCATGTATACTCCATGCTATCTCCTCACTAACAGCATTATGACTAAGAGGTATGTATGGCATGCTGCTGTGAGTATATAACATTCGTGATGCTGCAGACACAATGCCATGTATACTCCATGCTATCTCCTCACTAACAGCATTATGACTAAGAGGTATGTATGGCATGCTGCTGTGAGTATATAACATTCGTTATGCTGCAGACACAATGCCATGTATACTCCATGCTATCTCCTACACTAACAGCAATATTATAATAGGTTTATATGGCATGCGGCTGTGTGTATACACCTGACATTCGTGATTCTGCAGACACAATGCAAGGTATACTCCATGCTATCTCCTACACTAACAGCAATATTATAATAGGTTTATATGGCATGCGGCTGTGTGTATACACCTGACATTCGTGATTCTGCAGACACAATGCAAGGTATACTCCATGCTATCTCCTCACTAACAGCAATATGACAAGAGGTTTATATGGCATGCTGCTGTGAGTATATAATATTCACGATGCTGCAGACACAATGCCATGTATACTCCATGCTATCTCCTCACTAACAGCAATATGACTAAGAGGTTTGTATGGCATGCTGCTGTGAGTATATAATATTCACGATGCTGCAGACACAATGCCATGTATACTCCATGCTATCTCCTACACTAACAGCAATATTATAATAGGTTTATATGGAATGCGGCTGTGTGTATATACTAGACATTCCTGATGCTGCAGACACAAAGCCATGTATACTCCATGCTATCTCCTACACTAACAGCAATATTATAATAGGTTTATATGGAATGCGGCTGTGTGTATATACTAGACATTCGTGATGCTGCAGACACAATGCCATGTATACTCCATGCTATCTCCTACACTAACAGCAATATTATAATAGGTTTATATGGCATGCGGCTGTGTGTATACACCTGACATTCGTGATGCTGCAGACACAATGCCATGTATAGTCCATGCTATCTCCTACACTAACAGCAATATTATAATAGGTTTATATGGCATGCTGCTGTGAGTATATAATATTCACGATGCTGCAGACACAATGCCATGTATACTCCATGCTATCTCCTACACTAACAGCAATATTATAATAGGTTTATATGGCATGCGGCTGTGTGTATACACCTGACATTCGTGATTCTGCAGACACAATGCAAGGTATACTCCATGCTATCTCCTCACTAACAGCATTATGACTAAGAGGTTTGTATGGCATGCTGCTGTGTGTATATAACATTCGTGATGCTGCAGACACAATGCCATGTATACTCAATGCTATCTCCTCACTAACAGCAATATGACAAGAGGTTTATATGGCATACTGCTGTGTGTATATAACATTCGTGATGCTGCAGACACAATGCCATGTATACTGAGACGGTAATTTGTATCACAAATTACTCAGAGGTAATTAACGATAATAATATGAATATGTATTTTTATGTAACATTGATTTCAGAGGTTTAATAATTGTAATTATTAATGGTAAATAATAATTTTCGGCTCTACTGAAACTGTCAACAATAACGCAATAATGCAATGAAGGGTTTGAGTTGTTTATCGTTACCGGGAACCAGGAAGTTACGTAATGTTTCGCGCCTTTTCGGTAAAAGCTTCCAGAATGTTCTATAAAAATAATATGTATTAGTGGTTTTCATTGGATAGTAAAATTGACGCTAATGTTGGCGCGTTTTATTAGCCAATAGCATTTCATTTATAATCTTTAGGCGTATCTTAAGGCAAGTCTATAAATAAGCCATGTCTGAGGTAAGCGTCCTCCAGTGTTCAACAAGATTCTCAACACGTAACACGTCAGCTCCCAGTGTTCAACAAGATTCTCAACACATAACACGTCAGCTCCCAGTTCAACAAGATTCTCATGTCGGTCTCTAAATTCATAAAGTTACGCGCAGCAGAAGTACGAGAAATCTTATAAAGGATTATACAGTTAAATATATAAAGTTGAAGTACGTGAGTTAAAAGTGAGAAGTTATTACAAACAGTTTCAGTATGGCGAGTATCCAAATTAATTTGTGAAAGTGTTCGTGAACGTGTTCTGCAATAAAGATTATAAAACCAGTTTCTTCATCAGTATCATTTATAGACAAAAGATTCCTTTCCGCTTCACAACCTGCAAGAGTTAAATGTCTACCTAAATAGCTAGCCGGAAGACAATATACATAACCTAAAACTGATACCAATTGCTACGTCAGAGGAATCTACAAACAACAAATGAACCAACCAACGTATGACGTCACACAAGATGGCTACACGCGTAATGTAAACAACATTACGTGAGAAACATTATCCACAACGTGGTGCTACAAATACACAAATACAACACTATACATCTCACAAATTGGCGCCCGGACGTGGGGCGAAGTGACTAGGAAAGGAAGGCAAAGTGACCAGGAAAGGAACAAGAATAACCAGGATAGTAGCAGAATTAACCAGGAAAAGGCGAATGCAGCAGTAAAATGATCTACAAGACGCAGATTCCAGAAACAAGAGGAGCAACAAATGACGCGGATAAGTGGACGCAAAAACAACGAGACAACGTAGATTCATCATAAAACAACGCAGAAGCGACATACAAATCTAGGAGAAAGGGGCAGAACGCTGGACATCAAAGCTGCAGCATCAGACAGCATCAAAAAGGTAATTAAATGAGACTTAGGAGCGGTAGGAAAATAAAAACAATGGCTGCTAGCAATACAGAAGAAATAATTATGGAGGGAGATAATGTAACAGTTAGTTGTAATTCAATACAGGTTACAGGAAATAGTCCAGATTTTTTAGGATTTGAAGATGAAAATGTTAGTGCAGAAAGTGAGAATAGAATAGCAGGAAATATTCACTCTGATAATAGTATGATTATGGAAATGTTGAGAAAATTTGGTGAAAAATTGGATCAAAACAGGGAAGATATAAAAAAGACTAATGAGAATATGGAAAAGAATAGCAGGGAATTGAGGGAAGATCTTAGTAAGAAAATAGATCAAAACAGGGAAGATATGCAAAAGAATAATAGGGAATTGAGGGAAGATCTTAGTAAGAAAATAGATCAAAACAGGGAAGATATGCAAAAGAATAATAGGGAATTAAGAGAAGATATTGATAGGAGTTTAGAACAAAAACTAGATCAGAATAAGAGAGAATTGAGGGAAGATATTGGTAAAAGCTTAGAACAAAACAGGGAAGAGATTGAAAAGAAATTCATGGAGCTAGATAGTAGTATGATTAGAATGAAAAATGAAAATCAAGAAATGATAGCACATGAAATAGGTGAAGTTTCAAAGAAAATGTTAGACATGAACAGGGAAATATCCAACCAAAAAAATGAGGTTAACAATAAAATAGAGCATGTTAATGTAGAATGTACAGAGTTAGGAAGTCAAATGAGTAATATTTCAAGTGAGATAAGAGAGATAAAAGAGGTTAGGAATGTAGATGTAAATGAGGTGCAACTTAATTTCAGAGGGGAAATATCAGAAATGCAAAATGAGTCAGTAATGCAAAGAAGTAAATTGTACCATGATGTTCAAAATGAAAACTCCAGTCCAGTACAGTTTAGTACAGATTTGTCAGAGTATTCTCAAAGTAAAGAGATAGCAGAAGAATTAAAAATGAAAGTTGGTAAAAGATGTATTGTTCAAGAAACTGTAGATTGTTTTCAAATGGTATCATGGGATGAAATTTCAAATGAATACAAGAGGTTATTCATGAACAAAAATTTGAAGGTTAGGTTACGGCTACGAGTAATGTTTAGCCACACACAATTTGATCCAGGAGGGTAAATAGCAATGAGATGTAAACTAAATGCTGGATAGTTAAAGACGACTTGCAGAGAAATGTATTGGAACGTAAGAGGGTTAACTAAATATATATGTTATTTGAAAAGAGAAATAAGTTATAAAAAAAAAAAAAAAAAGAGAAATGTTTTAAAAATAAATAAATAAATAAGTAAATTAAACTTTTAGTATCTGTAACAATATTTGAAAATTAAGAATGCAATGATTGAAACTTAAGATGATATTAAAGTAAAGTACATAAATACCATTCCAGGAGTATTGTTAAAATAAAATTCAAAATAACAAAAAATGGTAAAAAAAAAAATTCAAAACAAATACTTATGTAGCAAACAGAAAAGGTGAAACATTGTCAAGATTTAAGAGATGTAAATATATTTGCAAAGTACAAAATAACAAAAATGGGTAAAAATAATTGAAACAAATACTTATGTAGCAAACAGAAAATGTAAAACAATGCCTAGATTTAAGAAATGTAAATATATGTAGAGGGTGAATATTTTGGTAAATATGTATGGTAATTACAAAAAAATTCTTGAATTGATAAATTTTTGGTAACAATATAAGAAAGTAAACCATTTTTTGTAACACTAGTTAAATAATTTAGGGTAAAGTATTTGCTATAAAAAAAAAGTTTATTGTAACGACAGATTAATATCAAAACAAATTAAACCAGAGCCAGTAAGTAGTGGCGAGATAAAACATATGTCGTGTGTTAAACGCGTGTGAAGTGTTAAGTGAAAGTGAATAGCGTGTGTTACAAGATTTAGGAGACTAAAAACAAAATTATAAAATTTCCAAACAGGTTATAAATGTTTATAATTATGTTTCTAGTGGGGCATATGAGACGGTAATTTGTATCACAAATTACTCAGAGGTAATTAACGATAATAATATGAATATGTATTTTTATGTAACATTGATTTCAGAGGTTTAATAATTGTAATTATTAATGGTAAATAATAATTTTCGGCTCTACTGAAACTGTCAACAATAACGCAATAATGCAATGAAGGGTTTGAGTTGTTTATCGTTACCGGGAACCAGGAAGTTACGTAATGTTTCGCGCCTTTTCGGTAAAAGCTTCCAGAATGTTCTATAAAAATAATATGTATTAGTGGTTTTCATTGGATAGTAAAATTGACGCTAATGTTGGCGCGTTTTATTAGCCAATAGCATTTCATTTATAATCTTTAGGCGTATCTTAAGGCAAGTCTATAAATAAGCCATGTCTGAGGTAAGCGTCCTCCAGTGTTCAACAAGATTCTCAACACGTAACACGTCAGCTCCCAGTGTTCAACAAGATTCTCAACACATAACACGTCAGCTCCCAGTTCAACAAGATTCTCATGTCGGTCTCTAAATTCATAAAGTTACGCGCAGCAGAAGTACGAGAAATCTTATAAAGGATTATACAGTAAAATATATAAAGTTGAAGTACGTGAGTTAAAAGTGAGAAGTTATTACAAACAGTTTCAGTATGGCGAGTATCCAAATTAATTTGTGAAAGTGTTCGTGAACGTGTTCTGCAATAAAGATTATAAAACCAGTTTCTTCATCAGTATCATTTATAGACAAAAGATTCCTTTCCGCTTCACAACCTGCAAGAGTTAAATGTCTACCTAAATAGCTAGCCGGAAGACAATATACATAACCTAAAACTGATACCAATTGCTACGTCAGAGGAATCTACAAACAACAAATGAACCAACCAACGTATGACGTCACACAAGATGGCTACACGCGTAATGTAAACAACATTACGTGAGAAACATTATTCACAACGTGGTGCTTTTAAAACATATATACAATTTGTTGCTATCGCAATACTCCATGCTATCTCCTACACTAAGAGCAATATTATAATAGGTTTATATGGCATGCGGCTGTGTGTATACACCTGACATTCGTGATGCTGCAGACACAATGCCATGTATAGTCCATGCTATCTCCTACACTAACAGCAATATTATTATAGGTTTATATGGCATGCGGCTGTGTGTATACACCTGACATTCGTGATGCTGCAGACACAATGCCATGTATACTCCATGCTATCTCCTACCAACAACAATATGACAAGAGGTTTATATGGCATGCTGCTGTGTGTATATAATATTCACGATGCTGCAGACACAATGCCATGTATACTCCATGCTATCTCCTACTAACAGCAATATGACTAAGAGGTTTGTATGGCATGCTGCTATGAGTATATAACATTCGTTATGCTGCAGACACAATGCCATGTATACTCCAAGATATCTCCTACTAACAATACGACAAGAGGTATATATGGTGTGCTGCTGTGTGTATATAACATTTGTGATGCTGTGGACACAATGTCATGTATACTCCAAGATATCTCCTACTAACAGCAATACGGCAGGAGGTTTATATGCCATGCTGCTGTGTGTATGTAACATTCATGATGATGTGGACACAATGCCATGTATACTCCAAGATATCTCCTCACTAAAAGCAATACGACAAGAGGTTTATATGGCATGCTGCTGTGAGTATATAACATTCGTGGTGCTGTGGACACAATGCCATGTATACTCCAAGATATCTCCTACTAACAGCAATACGACAAGAGGTTTATATGGCATGCTGCTGTGTGTATATAGCATTCGTGATGCTGTAAACACAATGCCATGTATACTCCAGGATATCTCCTACTAATAGCAATACGGCAAGAGGTTTATATGGCATGCTGCTGTGAGTATATAACATTCGTGATGCTGTGGACAAAATGCCATGTATACTCCAAGATATCTCCTACTAACAGCAATACGACAAGAGGTTTATATGACATGCTGCTGTGTGTATATAACATTCGTGATGCTGTAAACACAATGCCATGTATACTCCAAGATATCTCCTACGAACAGCAATACGACAAGAGGTTTATATGGCATGCTGCTGTGTGTATATAACATTCATGATGCTGTGGACACAATGCCATGTATACTCCAAGGTATCTCCTACTAACAGCAATACGGCAAGAGGTTTATATGGCATGCTGCTGTGTGTATATAACATTCATGATGCTGTGGACACAATGCCATGTATACTCCAATATATCTCCAACTAACAGCAATACGACAAGAGGTTTATATGGCATGCTGCTGTGTGTATATAACATTCATGATGCTGTGGACACAATGCCATGTATACTCCAAGATATCTCCTACTAACAGCAATACGGCAAGAGGTTTATATGCCATGCTGCTGTGTGTATATAACATTAATGATGCTGTGGACACAATGCCATGTATACTCCATGCTATCTCCTACTAACAGCAATACGACAAGAGGTTTAAATGGCATGTTGCTGTGTGTATATAACATTCATGATGCTGTGGACACAATGCCATGTATACTCCAAGATATCTCCTGCTAACAGCAATACGGCAAGAGGTTTATATGGCATGGTGCTGTGTGTATATAACATTCATGATGCTGTGGACACAATGCCATGTATACTCCAAGATATCTCCGACTAACAGCAATACGGCAAGAGGTTTATATGGCATGCTGCTGTGTGTATATAGCATTCGTGATGCTGTGGACACAATGCCATGTATACTCCAAGATATCTCCCACTAACAGCAATACGGCAAGAGGTTTATATGGCATGCTGCTGTGTGTATATAGCATTCGTGATGCTGTGGACACAATGCCATGTATACTCCAAGATATCTCCTACTAACAGCAATACGGCAAGAGGTTTATATGGCATGCTGCTGTGTGTATATAGCATTTGTGATGCTGTGGACACAATGCCATGTATACTCCAAGATATCTCCTACTAACAGCAACACGACAAGAGGTTTATATGGCATGTTGCTGTGTGTATATAACATTCATGATGCTGTGGACACAATGCCATGTATACTCCAAGATATCTCCTACTAACAGCAATACGGCAAGAGGTTTATATGGCATGCTGCTGTGTGTATATAGCATTTGTGATGCTGTGGACACAATGCCATGTATACTCCAAGATATCTCCTACTAACAGCAATACGACAAGAGGTTTATATGGCATGTTGCTGTGTGTATATAACATTCATGATGCTGTGGACACAATGCCATGTATACTCCAAGATATCTCCTACTAACAGCAATATGGCAAGAGGTTTATATGCTATGCCGCTGTGTGTATATAACATTCATGATTCTGTGGATACAATGCCATGTATACTCCATGCTATCTCCTACTAACAGCAATACGACCAGAGGTTTATATGCCATGCTGCTGTGTGTATATAACATTCATGATTCTGTGGACACAATGCCATGTATACTCCATGCTATCTCCTACTAACAGCAATACGACCAGAGGTTTATATGGCATTGCTGTGTGTATGTAACATTCATGATGCTGTGGACACAATGCCATGTATACTCCATGCTATCTCCTACTAACAGCAATACGACCAGAAGTTTATATGGCATTGCTGTGTGTATGTAACATTCATGATGCTGTGGACACAATGCCATGTATGCTCCAAGATATCTCCTACTAACAGCAATACGGCAAGAGATTTATATGGCATGCTGCTGTGTGTATATAACATTCGTGATGCTGCAGACACAATGCCATGTATACTCCAAGATATCTCATACACCAGCAGCAATACGACAAGAGGTTTATATGGCATGCTGCTGTGTGTATATAACATTCGTGATGCTGAGGACACAATGCCATGTATACTCCAACATATCTCCTACTAACAGCAATACGGCAAGAAGTTTATATGGCATGCTGCTGTGTGTATATAACATTCATGATGCTGTAGAGACAATGCCATGTATACTCCATGCTATCTCCTACACTAACAGCAATATGACAATAGGTTTATATGGCATGCTTTTGTGTGTATATACCTGACATTCGTGATGCTGCAGACACAATGCCATATATACTCCAAGCTATCTCCTACACTAACAGCAATATGACAATAGGTTTATATGGCATGCTTCTGTGTGTATATACCTGACATTCGTGATGCTGCTGACACAATGCCATGTATACTCCATGCTATCTCCTACACTAACAGCAATATGACAATAGGTTTATATGGCATGCTGCTGTGTGTGTACATACTTGACATTCGTGATGCTGCAGACACAATGCCATGTATACTCCATGCTATCTCCTACACTAACAGCAATATGACAATAGGTTTATATGGCATGCGGCTGTGTGTGTATATACTTGACATTCGTGATGCTGCAGACACAATGCCATGTATACTCCATGCTATCTCCTACACTAACAGCAATATGACAATAGGTTTATATGGCATGCGGCTGTGTGTATATATACTTGACATTCGTGATGCTGCAGACACAATGCCATGTATACTCCAAGATATCTCCTACACTAACAGCAATATGAGAATAGGTTTATATGACATGCTGCTGTGTGTGTATATACTTGACATTCGTGATGCTGCAGACACAATGCCATGTACACTCCAAGATATCTCCTACACTAACAGCAATATGACAATAGGTTTATATGACATGGTGCTGTGTGTATATATACTTGACATTCGTGATGCTGCAGACACAATGCCATGTATACTCCAAGATATCTCCTACACTAACAGCAATATTATAATAGGTTTATATGGCATGCGGCTGTGTGTGTATATACTTGACATTCGTGATGCTGCAGACACAATGCCATGTATACTCCATGCTTTCTCCTACACTAACAGCAATATGAAAATAGGTTTATATGACATGCTGCTGTGTGTGTATATACCTGATATTCGTGATGCTGCAGATACAATGCCATGTATACTCCATGCTATCTCCTACCAACAACAATATGACAAGAGGTTTATATGGCATGCTGCTGTGTGTGTATATACCTGATATTCGTGATGCTGCACACACAATGCCATGTATACTCCAAGATATCTCCTACTAACAGCAATACGACAAGAGGTTTATATGGCATGCTGCTGTGTGTATATAACATTCGTTATGCTGCAGACACAATGCCATGTATACTCCATGCTATCTCCTCACTAACAGCAATACGAGAAGAGGTTTATATGGCATGCTGCTGTGTGTATACAACATTCACGATGCTGCAGACACAATGCCGTGTATACTCCATGCTATCTCCTACACTAACAGCAATATGACAATAGGTTTATATGGCATGCGGCTGTGTGTATATACTTGACATTCGTGATGCTGCAGACACAATGCCATGTATACTCCATGCTATCTCCTACACTAACAGCAATATGACAATAGGTTTATATGGCATGCGGCTGTGTGTATATACTTGACATTCGTGATGCTGCAGACACAATGCCATGCATACTCCATGCTATCACCTACACTATCAGCAATATGACAAGAGGTTTATAGGCCATGCTGCTGTGTGTATGTAACATTCATGATGCTGTGGACACAATGCCATGTATACTCCAAGATATCTCCTACACTAACAGCAATACGGCAAGAGGTTTATAGGCCATGCTGCTGTGTGTAAATAACATTCATGATGCTGTGGACACAATGCCATGTATACTCCATGCTATCTCGTACACTAACAGCAATACGACAAGAGGTTTATATGGCATGTTGCTGTGTGTATATAACATTCGTGATGCCTTGGACACAATGCCATGTATACTCCATACTATGTCGTACACTAACAGCAATACGACAAGAGGTTTATATGGCATGTTGCTGTGTGTATATAAAATTCGTGATGCTGTGGACACAATGCCATGTATACTCCATGCTATCTCGTACACTAACAGCAATATGACAGGAGGTTTATATGGCATGCTGCTGTGTGTATATACCTGACATTCGTGATGCTGCATACACAATGCCATGTTTACTCCATGCTATCTCCTACACTAACAGCAATTTGACAAGAGGTTTATATGACATGTTGCTGTGTGTATATAACATTCGTGATGCTGCAGACCAATGCCATGTATACACCATGCTATCTCCTACACTAACAGCAATATGACAAGAGGTTTATATGGCATGTTGCTGTGTGTATATAACATTCGTGATGCTGCAGAACAATGCCATGTATACACCATGCTATCTCCTACACTAACAGCAATTTGACAAGAGGTTTATATGGCATGTTGCTGTGTGTATATAACATTCGTGATGCTGCAGAACAATGCCATGTATACACCATGCTATCTCCTACACTAACAGCAATTTGACAAGAGGTTTATATGGCATGTTGCTGTGTGTATATAACATTCGTGATGCTGCAGAACAATGCCATGTATACACCATGCTATCTCCTACACTAACAGCAATTTGACAAGAGGTTTATATGGCATGTTGCTGTGTGTATATAACATTCGTGATGCTGCAGAACAATGCCATGTATACTCCATGCTATCTCCTACACTAACAGCAATTTGACAAGAGGTTTATATGGCATGTTGCTGTGTGTATATAAAATTCGTGATGCTGTGGACACAATGCCATGTATGCTCCATGCTATCTCGTACACTAACAGCAATATGACAGGAGGTTTATATGGCATGCTGCTGTGTGTATATACCTGACATTCGTGATGCTGCATACACAATGCCATGTTTACTCCATGCTATCTCCTACACTAACAGCTATTTGACAAGAGGTTTATATGACATGTTGCTGTGTGTATATAACATTCGTGATGCTGCAGACCAATGCCATGTATACTCCATGCTATCTCCTACACTAACAGCAATATGACAAGAGGTTTATATGGCATGTTGCTGTGTGTATATAACATTCGTGATGCTGCAGAACAATGCCATGTATAAACCATGCTATCTCCTACACTAACAGCAATTTGACAAGAGGTTTATATGGCATGTTGCTGTGTGTATATAACATTCGTGATGCTGCAGAACAATGCCATGTATACACCATGCTATCTCCTTCACTAACAGCAATTTGACAAGAGGTTTATATGGCATGTTGCTGTGTGTATATAACATTCGTGATGCTGCAGAACAATGCCATGTATACACCATGCTATCTCCTACACTAACAGCAATTTGACAAGAGGTTTATATGGCATGTTGCTGTGTGTATATAACATTCGTGATGCTGCAGACCAATGCCATGTATACTCCATGCTATCTCCTACACTAACGGCAATATGACAAGAGGTTTATATGGCATGGTGCTGTGTGTATATAACATTTGTGATGCTGCAGAACAATGCCATGTATACACCATGCTATCTCCTACACTTGCAGGAATATGACAAGATGTTTATATGGCATGTTGCTGTGTGTATATAACATTTGTGATGCTGCAGAACAATGCCATGTATACACCATGCTATCTCCTACACTTGCAGGAATATGACAAGAGGTTTATGTGGCATGCTGCTGTGTGTATATAACATTCGTGATGCTGCAGAACAATGTGATGTATACTCCATGCTATCTCCTACACTTGCAGGAATATGACAAGAGGTTTATATGGCATGTTGCTGTGTGTATATAACATTTGTGATGCTGCAGAACAATGCCATGTATACTCCATGCTATCTCCTACACTTGCAGGAATATGACAAGAGGTTTATATAGCATGCTGCTGTGTGTATATAACTTTCGTGATTCTGCAGACCAATGCCATGTATACGCCATGCTATCTCCTCACTAACAGCAATATGACAAGAGGTTTATATGGCATGCTGCTGTGTGTATATAACATTTGTGATGCTGCAGACCAATGCCATGTATACGCCATGCTTTCTCCTCACTAACAGCAATACGACAAGAGGTTTATATGGCATGTTGCTGTTTTATATAACATTCGTGATGCTGCAGAACAATGCCATGTATACTCCATGCTATCTCCTACACTTGCAGGAATATGACAAGAGGTTTATATAGCATGCTGCTGTGTGTATATAACATTTGTGATGCTGCAGACCAATGCCATGTATACGCCATGCTATCTCCTCACTAACAGCAATACGACAAGAGGTTTATATGGCATGTTGCTGTTTTATATAACATTTGTGATGCTGCAGACCAATGCCATGTATACTCCATGCTATCTCCTACACTAACAGTAATATGACAAGAGGTTTATATGGCATGTTGCTGTTTTATATAACATTTGTGATGCTGCAGACCAATGCCATGTATACTCCGTGCTATCTCCTTCACTAACAGTAATATGACAAGAGGTTCATATGGCATGCTGTTTGTGTATATACCTGACATTCGTGATGCTGCAGACACAATGCCATGTATACTCCAAGATATCTCCTACTAACAGCAATATGACAAGAGGTTTATATGGCATGCTGCTGTGTGTACACAGCACTCGTGATGCTGTTGACACAATGCCATGTATACTCCAAGATATCTCCTACTAACAGCAATATGACAAGAGGTTTATATGGCATGCTGCTGTGTGTACATAGCACTCGTGATGCTGTGGACACAATGCCATGTATACTCCAAGATATCTCCTACTAACAGCAATATGACAAGAGGTTTATATGGCATGCTGCTGTGTGTACATAGCACTCGTGATGCTGTGGACACAATGCCATGTATACTCCAAGATATCTCCTACTAACAGCAATATGACAAGAGGTTTATATGGCATGCTGCTGTGTGTACATAGCACTCGTGATGCTGTGGACACAATGCCATGTATACCCCAAGATATCTCCTACTAACAGCAATACGGCAAGAGGTTTATATGGCATGCTGCTGTGTGTATATAACATTCATGATGCTGTGGACACAATGCCATGTATACTCCAAGATATCTCCTACTAACAGCAATACGGCAAGAGGTTTATATGGCATGCTGCTGTGTGTATATAGCATTCGTGATGCTGTGGACATAATGCCATGTATACTCCAAGATATCTCCTGCTAACAGCAATACAGCAAGAGGTTTATATGGCATGCTGCTGTGTGTATATAGCATTCGTGATGCTGTGGAAACAATGCCATGTATACTCCAAGATATCTCCTACTAACAGCAATACGACAAGAGGTTTATATGGCATGCTGCTGTGTGTATATAGCATTCGTGATGCTGTGGACATAATGCCATGTATACTCCAAGATATCTCCTACTAACAGCAATACGGCAAGAGGTTTATATGGCATGCTGCTGTGTGTATATAGCATTCGTGATGCTGTGGACATAATGCCATGTATACTCCAAGATATCTCCTACTAACAGCAATACGGCAAGAGGTTTATATGGCATGCTGCTGTGTGTATATAGCATTCGTGATGCTGTGGACACAATGCCATGTATACTCCAAGATATCTCCTACTAACAGCAATACGACAAGAGGTTTATATGGCATGCTGCTGTGTGTATATAGCATTCGTGATGCTGTGGACATAATGCCATGTATACTCCAAGATATCTCCTACTAACAGCAATATGGCAAGAGGTTTATATGGCATGTTGCTGTGTGTATATAACATTCCTGATGCCTTGGACACAATGCCATGTATACTCCAAGATATCTCCTACTAACAGCAATATGGCAAGAGGTTTATATGGCATGCTGCTTTGTGTATATAACATTCATGATGCTGTGGACACAATGCCATGTATACTCCAAGATATCTCCTACTAACAGCAATATGGCAAGAGGTTTATATGGCATGTTGCTGTGTGTATATAACATTCATGATGCTGTGGACACAATGCCATGTATACTCCAAGATATCTCCTACTAACAGCAATATGGCAAGAGGTTTATATGGCATGTTGCTGTGTGTATATAACATTTGTGATGCTGTGGACACAATGCCATGTATACTCCAAGATATCTCCTACTAACAGCAATACGGCAAGAGGTTTATATGGCATGCTGCTGTGTGTATATAGCATTTGTGATGCTGTGGACACAATGCCATGTATACTCCAAGATATCTCCTACTAACAGCAATACGACAAGAGGTTTATATGGCATGTTGCTGTGTGTATATAACATTCATGATGCTGTGGACACAATGCCATGTATACTCCAAGATATCTCCTACTAACAGCAATATGGCAAGAGGTTTATATGCCATGCCGCTGTGTGTATATAACATTCATGATGCTGTGGACACAATGCCATGTATACTCCATGCTATCTCCTACACTAACAGCAATACGACAAGAGGTTTATATGGCATGTTGCTGTGTGTATGTAACATTCATGATGCTGTGGACACAATGCCATGTATACTCCATGCTATCTCCTACACTAACAGCAATACGACAAGAGGTTTATATGGCATTGCTGTGTGTATGTAACATTCATGATGCTGTGGACACAATGCCATGTATACTCCATGCTATCTCCTACACTAACACAATACGACAAGAGGTTTATATGGCATGTTGCTGTGTGTATATAACATTCATGATGCTGTGGACACAATGCCATGTATACTCCATGCTATCTCCTACACTAACAGCAATACGACAAGAGATTTATATAGCATGCTGCTGTGGACACAATGCCATGTATTCTCCGAGATATCTCCTACTAACAGCAATACGGCAAGAGGTTTATATGGCATGCTGCTGTGTGTATATAGCATTCATGATGCTGTGGACACAATGCCATGTATACTCCAAGATATCTCCTACTAACAGCAATACGGTGCGACGGTATTAAATGTTACAATTTGTTTAACATTATTATAGCACCACGTTTGGAAGCCAATTTGATGCGGTATTAAGGTTGTGTGACTTCATGTGTTGCCATGTTGTGACGTCATTCTTTGTTTGGTTCGTAGCTCCCTCTGGCGTTAGCAATTTGTATCAGTTTTGAAATAATTTATCTTAAATGTTCTCCGGCTAGCTATTTAGGTTGAACATTTATCTCTTGCAGGGTGTGAATCGGAAAGGAATCTTTTATCCAGAAATGATACTGATGAAGAAATTGGTTTTATAACTTTTATTGTCGAACACGTTCACTAACACTTTTTTACATATTGATATAAATACTCGCCAAACTGAAACTGTTTGTAATAACTTCTTATTTATCACTTTTAACTCGCATACTTCAACTTTATGTAATTTTTTAAATGTATAATACTTTATAATAATTCTCGTAATTCTGCTGCGTGTAACTTGGCGAAATAAATGAACTGAGAGACCGACGTGTAGAGTACTGAGAATTCCGTTGAACTGGGGGACAAGCTACCTCGAACCTACACTATTTAAAGGCCTGCATCAAGATACGCCTAAAGATTATAAATGAACTGCTATTGGCTAATAAAACGCGCCAACATTAGCGTCTATTTTAATATCCAATGAAAACCACTAATACATATTGCTTTAGGAAATGTTCTAGAAGCTTCTATCGAAACCGCGCGAAATATTATGCAACTTCCTTGTTCCTGGTAATGATAAACAACTCACCCCATCGCTGCATTATTGCGTTATTGTTGACAGTTTCAGTAAACACGTATATTATTATTTACCAATAATAATTACAATTAATAAACCTCTGAAATCAATGTCACATAAAAATACATATTCATATTACAATCATTATTTACTTCTGAGTAATTTGTGATACAAATTACCGTATCATATGCCCCACTAGAAACATAATTATAAATATTTATAACTTTGGTTTGGAAATTTTATAATTGTGTTTTTAGTCTCCTAAATCTTGGAACACACGTTATCACTTTCACTTAACACTTCACACGCATTTAACACACGACATGTTTTTCCCCTATCTTGCCACTACTTACTGGCTCTGGTTTAATTAATTTAGATATTAATCTGACATCACAAAAATTTTTTTTTTTTTTTTATAGCAAATACTTTACCCTAAATTATTTAATCACTGTTTCAAAATTGTTTACTCTCTTACATTGTTGACAAAAATTTATACATTTAAGATTTTTGTAATTATTACACATATTTACCAAAATATTCACCCTCTACATATATTTACATCTCTTAAATCTAGACAATGTTTCACCTTTTCTGTTTTCTAAATAAATTTTTTTTTTTTTTTGAATTTATTATTATTTTTAACAATACTTTTGGAATTATATGTACGTACTTTTAAGTTCATATCATATTAAGTTTTAATCTTTGCATTCTTAATTTTCAAATGTTGTTACAGTTACTAAAAATTTATTTTGTTTTTTTCTAAACATTTCTCTCTCTCTTTTTTTTTTTTTTTTTTTTTTTATTTATTTCTCTTTTCAAATGACATAAATAATTAACCCTCTTACGTTCCAATACACTTCTCTGCAAGTCATCTTTACCTATCCAGCATTTACTTTACGTCTCATTGCTATTTACCCTCCTGGATCAAATTGTGTGTGGCTAAACATTACTTGTAGCCGTATCCTAACCTTCAAATTGTTGTTCATGAATAACCTATTGTATTCATTTGAAATTTCGTCACATGATACCATTTGAAAACAATCTACAGTTTCTTGAACGACACATCTTTTAACAACATTCATTTTCAATTCTTCAACCATCTCTTTAATTTGAAAGTACTCTGACAAATCTGTACTAAACTGTACTGGACTGGAGTTTTCAATTTGAACATCTTGGTACAATTTATTTCTTTGCATTACTGTCTCATTCTGTATTTCTGATATTTCCCCTCTGAAATTAACTTGCGCCTCATTTACATCTACATTCATAACCTCTTTCATCTCTCTTAGCTCACTTGAAATATTACTCACTTGACTTCCTAACTCAGTGCATTCTACCTTAACCTCACTTTTAGTATTAACCTCACTTTCTTTGTTACCTATTTCCATGCTCATGTCTAGCATTTTCTTTGACATTTCTCCTATCTCACTTGCTATTACTTCCTCATTTTCATCTCTCATCTTTGGCATACTAATATCTAGCTTCATAACTTTCTTTTCAATTTCTTCACTGCTTTGATGTACTTTTTGCTCTAATATCTCATTACTCCTACCAATATCTTCAATTGATTTCCTGTTTTGTTCTAAGCTCTTACCAATATCTTCCCTTAATTCTCTCTTATTCTGATCTAGTTTTTGTTCTAAACTCCTATCAATATCTTCTCTTAATTCCCTATTATTCTTTCGCATATCTTCCCTTAATTGATCTGTAATACTCTTACTAATATCTTCCCTATTTTGATCTATTTTCTTTTCTAATTTCTCATTATTCTTTTGCATATCTTCCCTTAATTCCCTATGACTCTTTTGCATATCTTTCATATTCTCATTCAAATTTTTCAGCATTTTCATAATCATACTAGTATCAAGATTAACATTTCCTGCTATTCTATTGTGACTTTCTGTACTAACATTTTCACCCTCAAATCCTAAAAAGTCTGGGCTATTTCCTGTAATTTGTATTGGATCACAGCTAACTGTTACACTATCTCCCTCCATAATTATTTCTTCTGTATTACTAGCAGCCATTGTTTTTATTATCCTACCACTCCTAAGGTACATTTAAATTTGTTTACCCTTTTTTTTTTTTTTTTGAATTAACATAACATTTTTCTAACCTTTCTGATGCTATCTGCTGATGTAGCTTTGATGTCCAGCTTTCTGCCCCTTTCTCCTAGGTTTCTATGTCGCTTCTGCGTTGTATTATGATGAATCTACGTCGTCTCGATGTTTTTGTAGTTGAATTACCCTGTTGTCTCGGAATCTGCGTCTTGTAGATCATTTCACTGCTCCATTCATTCCTTCCTGGTTATGTTGATTCATTCCTGGTCGTGTTCCTTTCCTGGTCACTTCGCCTTCCTTTCCTGGTTATCGCGCCCCACGTTGGGCGCCAATTATGCGACGGTATTAAATGTTACAATTTGTTTAACATTATTATAGCCCCACGTTGGGCGCCAATTATGCGACGGTATTAAATGTTACAATTTGTTTAACATTATTATAGCACCACGTTTGGAAGCCAATTTGATGCGGTATTAAGGTTGTGTGACTTCATGTGTTGCCATGTTGTGACGTCATTCTTTGTTTGGTTCGTAGCTCCCTCTGGCGTTAGCAATTTGTATCAGTTTTGAAATAATTTATCTTAAATGTTCTCCGGCTAGCTATTTAGGTCGAACATTTATCTCTTGCAGGGTGTGAATCGGAAAGGAATCTTTTATCCAGAAATGATACCGATGAAGAAATTGGTTTTATAACTTTTATTGTCGAACACGTTCACTAACACTTTTTTACATATTGATATAAATACTCGCCAAACTGAAACTGTTTGTAATAACTTCTTATTTATCACTTTTAACTCGCATACTTCAACTTTATGTAATTTTTTAAATGTATAATACTTTATAATAATTCTCGTAATTCTGCTGCGTGTAACTTGGCGAAATAAATGAACTGAGAGACCGACGTGTAGAGTACTGAGAATTCCGTTGAACTGGGGGACAAGCTACCTCGAACCTACACTATTTATAGGCCTGCATCAAGATACGCCTAAAGATTATAAATGAACTGCTATTGGCTAATAAAACGCGCCAACATTAGCGTCTATTTTAATATCCAATGAAAACCACTAATACATATTGCTTTAGGAAATGTTCTAGAAGCTTCTATCGAAACCGCGCGAAATATTACGCAACTTCCTTGTTCCCGGTAATGATAAACAACACACCCCATCGCTGCATTATTGCGTTATTGTTGACAGTTTCAGTAAAGCCGTATATTATTATTTACCAATAATAATTACAATTAATAAACCTCTGAAATCAATGTCACATAAAAATACATATTCATATTACAATCATTATTTACTTCTGAGTAATTTGTGATACAAATTACCGTATCAACGGCAAGAGGTTTATATGACATGCTGCTGTGTGTATATAGCATTTGTGATGCTGTGGACACAATGCCATGTATACTCCAAGACATCTCCTACTAACAGCAATATGGCAAGAGGTTTATATGCCATGCTGCTGTGTGTATATAACATTCATGATGCTGTGGACACAATGCCATGTATACTCCATGCTATATCCTACTAACAGCAATACGGCAAGAGGTTTATATGGCATGCTGCTGTGTGTATATAACATTCATGATGCTGTGGACACAATGCCATGTATACTCCAAGATATCTCGTAGTAACAGCAATACGGCAAGAGGTTTATATGGCATGCTGCTGTGTGTATATAACATTCGTTATGCCGCAGACACAATGCCATGTATACTCCAAGATATCTCCTACTAACAGCAATACGGCAAGAGGTTTATATGGCATGCTGCTGTGTGTATATAACATTCGTGATGCTGTGGTCACAATGCCATGTATACTCCATGCTATCTCGTACACTAACAGCAATATGACAGGAGGTTTATATGGCATGCTGCTGTGTGTATATACCTGACATTCGTGATGCTGCATACACAATGCCATGTTTACTCCATGCTATCTCCTACACTAACAGCAATATGACAAGAGGTTTATATGACATGTTGCTGTGTGTATATACCTGACATTCGTGATGCTGCATACACAATGCAATGTTTACTCCATGCTATCTCCTACACTAACAGCAATATGACAAGAGGTTTATATGACATGTTGCTGTGTGTATATAACATTCGTGTTGCTGCAGACCAATGCCATGTATACTCCATGGTATCTCCTACACTAACAGCAATATGACAAGAGGTTTATATGGCATGTTGCTGTGTGTATATAGCATTTGTGATGCTGTGGACACAATGCCATGTATACTCCAAGATATCTCCTACTAACAGCAACACGACAAGAGGTTTATATGGCATGTTGCTGTGTGTATATAACATTCATGATGCTGTGGACACAATGCCATGTATACTCCAAGATATCTCCTACTAACAGCAATACGGCAAGAGGTTTATATGGCATGCTGCTGTGTGTATATAGCATTTGTGATGCTGTGGACACAATGCCATGTATACTCCAAGATATCTCCTACTAACAGCAATACGACAAGAGGTTTATATGGCATGTTGCTGTGTGTATATAACATTCATGATGCTGTGGACACAATGCCATGTATACTCCAAGATATCTCCTACTAACAGCAATATGGCAAGGGGTTTATATGCCATGCCGCTGTGTGTATATAACATTCATGATTCTGTGGATACAATGCCATGTATACTCCATGCTATCTCCTACTAACAGCAATACGACCAGAGGTTTATATGCCATGCTGCTGTGTGTATATAACATTCATGATTCTGTGGACACAATGCCATGTATACTCCATGCTATCTCCTACTAACAGCAATACGACCAGAGGTTTATATGGCATTGCTGTGTGTATGTAACATTCATGATGCTGTGGACACAATGCCATGTATACTCCATGCTATCTCCTACTAACAGCAATACGACCAGAAGTTTATATGGCATTGCTGTGTGTATGTAACATTCATGATGCTGTGGACACAATGCCATGTATGCTCCAAGATATCTCCTACTAACAGCAATACGGCAAGAGATTTATATGGCATGCTGCTGTGTGTATATAACATTCGTGATGCTGCAGACACAATGCCATGTATACTCCAAGATATCTCATACACCAGCAGCAATACGACAAGAGGTTTATATGGCATGCTGCTGTGTGTATATAACATTCGTGATGCTGAGGACACAATGCCATGTATACTCCAACATATCTCCTACTAACAGCAATACGGCAAGAAGTTTATATGGCATGCTGCTGTGTGTATATAACATTCATGATGCTGTAGAGACAATGCCATGTATACTCCATGCTATCTCCTACACTAACAGCAATATGACAATAGGTTTATATGGCATGCTTTTGTGTGTATATACCTGACATTCGTGATGCTGCAGACACAATGCCATATATACTCCAAGCTATCTCCTACACTAACAGCAATATGACAATAGGTTTATATGGCATGCTTCTGTGTGTATATACCTGACATTCGTGATGCTGCTGACACAATGCCATGTATACTCCATGCTATCTCCTACACTAACAGCAATATGACAATAGGTTTATATGGCATGCTGCTGTGTGTGTACATACTTGACATTCGTGATGCTGCAGACACAATGCCATGTATACTCCATGCTATCTCCTACACTAACAGCAATATGACAATAGGTTTATATGGCATGCGGCTGTGTGTGTATATACTTGACATTCGTGATGCTGCAGACACAATGCCATGTATACTCCATGCTATCTCCTACACTAACAGCAATATGACAATAGGTTTATATGGCATGCGGCTGTGTGTATATATACTTGACATTCGTGATGCTGCAGACACAATGCCATGTATACTCCAAGATATCTCCTACACTAACAGCAATATGAGAATAGGTTTATATGACATGCTGCTGTGTGTGTATATACTTGACATTCGTGATGCTGCAGACACAATGCCATGTACACTCCAAGATATCTCCTACACTAACAGCAATATGACAATAGGTTTATATGACATGGTGCTGTGTGTATATATACTTGACATTCGTGATGCTGCAGACACAATGCCATGTATACTCCAAGATATCTCCTACACTAACAGCAATATTATAATAGGTTTATATGGCATGCGGCTGTGTGTGTATATACTTGACATTCGTGATGCTGCAGACACAATGCCATGTATACTCCATGCTTTCTCCTACACTAACAGCAATATGAAAATAGGTTTATATGACATGCTGCTGTGTGTGTATATACCTGATATTCGTGATGCTGCAGATACAATGCCATGTATACTCCATGCTATCTCCTACCAACAACAATATGACAAGAGGTTTATATGGCATGCTGCTGTGTGTGTATATACCTGATATTCGTGATGCTGCACACACAATGCCATGTATACTCCAAGATATCTCCTACTAACAGCAATACGACAAGAGGTTTATATGGCATGCTGCTGTGTGTATATAACATTCGTTATGCTGCAGACACAAAGCCATGTATACTCCATGCTATCTCCTCACTAACAGCAATACGAGAAGAGGTTTATATGGCATGCTGCTGTGTGTATACAACATTCACGATGCTGCAGACACAATGCCGTGTATACTCCATGCTATCTCCTACACTAACAGCAATATGACAATAGGTTTATATGGCATGCGGCTGTGTGTATATACTTGACATTCGTGATGCTGCAGACACAATGCCATGTATACTCCATGCTATCTCCTACACTAACAGCAATATGACAATAGGTTTATATGGCATGCGGCTGTGTGTATATACTTGACATTCGTGATGCTGCAGACACAATGCCATGCATACTCCATGCTATCACCTACACTATCAGCAATATGACAAGAGGTTTATAGGCCATGCTGCTGTGTGTATGTAACATTCATGATGCTGTGGACACAATGCCATGTATACTCCAAGATATCTCCTACACTAACAGCAATACGGCAAGAGGTTTATAGGCCATGCTGCTGTGTGTAAATAACATTCATGATGCTGTGGACACAATGCCATGTATACTCCATGCTATCTCGTACACTAACAGCAATACGACAAGAGGTTTATATGGCATGTTGCTGTGTGTATATAACATTCGTGATGCCTTGGACACAATGCCATGTATACTCCATACTATGTCGTACACTAACAGCAATACGACAAGAGGTTTATATGGCATGTTGCTGTGTGTATATAAAATTCGTGATGCTGTGGACACAATGCCATGTATACTCCATGCTATCTCGTACACTAACAGCAATATGACAGGAGGTTTATATGGCATGCTGCTGTGTGTATATACCTGACATTCGTGATGCTGCATACACAATGCCATGTTTACTCCATGCTATCTCCTACACTAACAGCAATTTGACAAGAGGTTTATATGACATGTTGCTGTGTGTATATAACATTCGTGATGCTGCAGACCAATGCCATGTATACACCATGCTATCTCCTACACTAACAGCAATATGACAAGAGGTTTATATGGCATGTTGCTGTGTGTATATAACATTCGTGATGCTGCAGAACAATGCCATGTATACTCCATGCTATCTCCTACACTAACAGCAATTTGACAAGAGGTTTATATGGCATGTTGCTGTGTGTATATAACATTCGTGATGCTGCAGAACAATGCCATGTATACACCATGCTATCTCCTACACTAACAGCAATTTGACAAGAGGTTTATATGGCATGTTGCTGTGTGTATATAACATTCGTGATGCTGCAGAACAATGCCATGTATACACCATGCTATCTCCTACACTAACAGCAATTTGACAAGAGGTTTATATGGCATGTTGCTGTGTGTATATAACATTCGTGATGCTGCAGAACAATGCCATGTATACTCCATGCTATCTCCTACACTAACAGCAATTTGACAAGAGGTTTATATGGCATGTTGCTGTGTGTATATAAAATTCGTGATGCTGTGGACACAATGCCATGTATGCTCCATGCTATCTCGTACACTAACAGCAATATGACAGGAGGTTTATATGGCATGCTGCTGTGTGTATATACCTGACATTCGTGATGCTGCATACACAATGCCATGTTTACTCCATGCTATCTCCTACACTAACAGCTATTTGACAAGAGGTTTATATGACATGTTGCTGTGTGTATATAACATTCGTGATGCTGCAGACCAATGCCATGTATACTCCATGCTATCTCCTACACTAACAGCAATATGACAAGAGGTTTATATGGCATGTTGCTGTGTGTATATAACATTCGTGATGCTGCAGAACAATGCCATGTATAAACCATGCTATCTCCTACACTAACAGCAATTTGACAAGAGGTTTATATGGCATGTTGCTGTGTGTATATAACATTCGTGATGCTGCAGAACAATGCCATGTATACACCATGCTATCTCCTTCACTAACAGCAATTTGACAAGAGGTTTATATGGCATGTTGCTGTGTGTATATAACATTCGTGATGCTGCAGAACAATGCCATGTATACACCATGCTATCTCCTACACTAACAGCAATTTGACAAGAGGTTTATATGGCATGTTGCTGTGTGTATATAACATTCGTGATGCTGCAGACCAATGCCATGTATACTCCATGCTATCTCCTACACTAACGGCAATATGACAAGAGGTTTATATGGCATGGTGCTGTGTGTATATAACATTTGTGATGCTGCAGAACAATGCCATGTATACACCATGCTATCTCCTACACTTGCAGGAATATGACAAGATGTTTATATGGCATGTTGCTGTGTGTATATAACATTTGTGATGCTGCAGAACAATGCCATGTATACACCATGCTATCTCCTACACTTGCAGGAATATGACAAGAGGTTTATGTGGCATGCTGCTGTGTGTATATAACATTCGTGATGCTGCAGAACAATGCGATGTATACTCCATGCTATCTCCTACACTTGCAGGAATATGACAAGAGGTTTATATGGCATGTTGCTGTGTGTATATAACATTTGTGATGCTGCAGAACAATGCCATGTATACTCCATGCTATCTCCTACACTTGCAGGAATATGACAAGAGGTTTATATAGCATGCTGCTGTCTGTATATAACTTTCGTGATTCTGCAGACCAATGCCATGTATACGCCATGCTATCTCCTCACTAACAGCAATATGACAAGAGGTTTATATGGCATGCTGCTGTGTGTATATAACATTTGTGATGCTGCAGACCAATGCCATGTATACGCCATGCTTTCTCCTCACTAACAGCAATACGACAAGAGGTTTATATGGCATGTTGCTGTTTTATATAACATTCGTGATGCTGCAGAACAATGCCATGTATACTCCATGCTATCTCCTACACTTGCAGGAATATGACAAGAGGTTTATATAGCATGCTGCTGTGTGTATATAACATTTGTGATGCTGCAGACCAATGCCATGTATACGCCATGCTATCTCCTCACTAACAGCAATACGACAAGAGGTTTATATGGCATGTTGCTGTTTTATATAACATTTGTGATGCTGCAGACCAATGCCATGTATACTCCATGCTATCTCCTACACTAACAGTAATATGACAAGAGGTTTATATGGCATGTTGCTGTTTTATATAACATTTGTGATGCTGCAGACCAATGCCATGTATACTCCGTGCTATCTCCTTCACTAACAGTAATATGACAAGAGGTTCATATGGCATGCTGTTTGTGTATATACCTGACATTCGTGATGCTGCAGACACAATGCCATGTATACTCCAAGATATCTCCTACTAACAGCAATATGACAAGAGGTTTATATGGCATGCTGCTGTGTGTACACAGCACTCGTGATGCTGTTGACACAATGCCATGTATACTCCAAGATATCTCCTACTAACAGCAATATGACAAGAGGTTTATATGGCATGCTGCTGTGTGTACATAGCACTCGTGATGCTGTGGACACAATGCCATGTATACTCCAAGATATCTCCTACTAACAGCAATATGACAAGAGGTTTATATGGCATGCTGCTGTGTGTACATAGCACTCGTGATGCTGTGGACACAATGCCATGTATACTCCAAGATATCTCCTACTAACAGCAATATGACAAGAGGTTTATATGGCATGCTGCTGTGTGTACATAGCACTCGTGATGCTGTGGACACAATGCCATGTATACCCCAAGATATCTCCTACTAACAGCAATACGGCAAGAGGTTTATATGGCATGCTGCTGTGTGTATATAACATTCATGATGCTGTGGACACAATGCCATGTATACTCCAAGATATCTCCTACTAACAGCAATACGGCAAGAGGTTTATATGGCATGCTGCTGTGTGTATATAGCATTCGTGATGCTGTGGACATAATGCCATGTATACTCCAAGATATCTCCTGCTAACAGCAATACAGCAAGAGGTTTATATGGCATGCTGCTGTGTGTATATAGCATTCGTGATGCTGTGGACACAATGCCATGTATACTCCAAGATATCTCCTACTAACAGCAATACGACAAGAGGTTTATATGGCATGCTGCTGTGTGTATATAGCATTCGTGATGCTGTGGACATAATGCCATGTATACTCCAAGATATCTCCTACTAACAGCAATACGGCAAGAGGTTTATATGGCATGCTGCTGTGTGTATATAGCATTCGTGATGCTGTGGACATAATGCCATGTATACTCCAAGATATCTCCTACTAACAGCAATACGGCAAGAGGTTTATATGGCATGCTGCTGTGTGTATATAGCATTCGTGATGCTGTGGACACAATGCCATGTATACTCCAAGATATCTCCTACTAACAGCAATACGACAAGAGGTTTATATGGCATGCTGCTGTGTGTATATAGCATTCGTGATGCTGTGGACATAATGCCATGTATACTCCAAGATATCTCCTACTAACAGCAATATGGCAAGAGGTTTATATGGCATGTTGCTGTGTGTATATAACATTCCTGATGCCTTGGACACAATGCCATGTATACTCCAAGATATCTCCTACTAACAGCAATATGGCAAGAGGTTTATATGGCATGCTGCTTTGTGTATATAACATTCATGATGCTGTGGACACAATGCCATGTATACTCCAAGATATCTCCTACTAACAGCTATATGGCAAGAGGTTTATATGGCATGTTGCTGTGTGTATATAACATTCATGATGCTGTGGACACAATGCCATGTATACTCCAAGATATCTCCTACTAACAGCAATATGGCAAGAGGTTTATATGGCATGTTGCTGTGTGTATATAACATTTGTGATGCTGTGGACACAATGCCATGTATACTCCAAGATATCTCCTACTAACAGCAATACGGCAAGAGGTTTATATGGCATGCTGCTGTGTGTATATAGCATTTGTGATGCTGTGGACACAATGCCATGTATACTCCAAGATATCTCCTACTAACAGCAATACGACAAGAGGTTTATATGGCATGTTGCTGTGTGTATATAACATTCATGATGCTGTGGACACAATGCCATGTATACTCCAAGATATCTCCTACTAACAGCAATATGGCAAGAGGTTTATATGCCATGCCGCTGTGTGTATATAACATTCATGATGCTGTGGACACAATGCCATGTATACTCCATGCTATCTCCTACACTAACAGCAATACGACAAGAGGTTTATATGGCATGTTGCTGTGTGTATGTAACATTCATGATGCTGTGGACACAATGCCATGTATACTCCATGCTATCTCCTACACTAACAGCAATACGACAAGAGGTTTATATGGCATTGCTGTGTGTATGTAACATTCATGATGCTGTGGACACAATGCCATGTATACTCCATGCTATCTCCTACACTAACACAATACGACAAGAGGTTTATATGGCATGTTGCTGTGTGTATATAACATTCATGATGCTGTGGACACAATGCCATGTATACTCCATGCTATCTCCTACACTAACAGCAATACGACAAGAGATTTATATAGCATGCTGCTGTGGACACAATGCCATGTATTCTCCGAGATATCTCCTACTAACAGCAATACGGCAAGAGGTTTATATGGCATGCTGCTGTGTGTATATAGCATTCATGATGCTGTGGACACAATGCCATGTATACTCCAAGATATCTCCTACTAACAGCAATACGGTGCGACGGTATTAAATGTTACAATTTGTTTAACATTATTATAGCACCACGTTTGGAAGCCAATTTGATGCGGTATTAAGGTTGTGTGACTTCATGTGTTGCCATGTTGTGACGTCATTCTTTGTTTGGTTCGTAGCTCCCTCTGGCGTTAGCAATTTGTATCAGTTTTGAAATAATTTATCTTAAATGTTCTCCGGCTAGCTATTTAGGTTGAACATTTATCTCTTGCAGGGTGTGAATCGGAAAGGAATCTTTTATCCAGAAATGATACTGATGATGAAATTGGTTTTATAACTTTTATTGTCGAACACGTTCACTAACACTTTTTTACATATTGATATAAATACTCGCCAAACTGAAACTGTTTGTAATAACTTCTTATTTATCACTTTTAACTCGCATACTTCAACTTTATGTAATTTTTTAAATGTATAATACTTTATAATAATTCTCGTAATTCTGCTGCGTGTAACTTGGCGAAATAAATGAACTGAGAGACCGACGTGTAGAGTACTGAGAATTCCGTTGAACTGGGGGACAAGCTACCTCGAACCTACACTATTTAAAGGCCTGCATCAAGATACGCCTAAAGATTATAAATGAACTGCTATTGGCTAATAAAACGCGCCAACATTAGCGTCTATTTTAATATCCAATGAAAACCACTAATACATATTGCTTTAGGAAATGTTCTAGAAGCTTCTATCGAAACCGCGCGAAATATTATGCAACTTCCTTGTTCCTGGTCATGATAAACAACTCACCCCATCGCTGCATTATTGCGTTATTGTTGACAGTTTCAGTAAACACGTATATTATTATTTACCAATAATAATTACAATTAATAAACCTCTGAAATCAATGTCACATAAAAATACATATTCATATTACAATCATTATTTACTTCTGAGTAATTTGTGATACAAATTACCGTATCATATGCCCCACTAGAAACATAATTATAAATATTTATAACTTTGGTTTGGAAATTTTATAATTGTGTTTTTAGTCTCCTAAATCTTGGAACACACGTTATCACTTTCACTTAACACTTCACACGCATTTAACACACGACATGTTTTTCCCCTATCTTGCCACTACTTACTGGCTCTGGTTTAATTAATTTAGATATTAATCTGACATCACAAAAATTTTTTTTTTTTTTTTTATAGCAAATACTTTACCCTAAATTATTTAATCACTGTTTCAAAATTGTTTACTCTGTTACATTGTTGACAAAAATTTATACATTTAAGATTTTTGTAATTATTACACATATTTACCAAAATATTCACCCTCTACATATATTTACATCTCTTAAATCTAGACAATGTTTCACCTTTTCTGTTTTCTAAATAAATTTTTTTTTTTTTTTGAATTTATTATTATTTTTAACAATACTTTTGGAATTATATGTACGTACTTTTAAGTTCATATCATATTAAGTTTTAATCTTTGCATTCTTAATTTTCAAATGTTGTTACAGTTACTAAAAATTTATTTTGTTTTTTTCTAAACATTTCTCTCTCTCTCTCTTTTTTTTTTTTTTTTTTTTATTTATTTCTCTTTTCAAATGACATAAATAATTAACCCTCTTACGTTCCAATACACTTCTCTGCAAGTCATCTTTACCTATCCAGCATTTACTTTACGTCTCATTGCTATTTACCCTCCTGGATCAAATTGTGTGTGGCTAAACATTACTTGTAGCCGTATCCTAACCTTCAAATTGTTGTTCATGAATAACCTATTGTATTCATTTGAAATTTCGTCACATGATACCATTTGAAAACAATCTACAGTTTCTTGAACGACACATCTTTTAACAACATTCATTTTCAATTCTTCAACCATCTCTTTAATTTGAAAGTACTCTGACAAATCTGTACTAAACTGTACTGGACTGGAGTTTTCAATTTGAACATCTTGGTACAATTTATTTCTTTGCATTACTGTCTCATTCTGTATTTCTGATATTTCCCCTCTGAAATTAACTTGCGCCTCATTTACATCTACATTCATAACCTCTTTCATCTCTCTTAGCTCACTTGAAATATTACTCACTTGACTTCCTAACTCAGTGCATTCTACCTTAACCTCACTTTTAGTATTAACCTCACTTTCTTTGTTACCTATTTCCATGCTCATGTCTAGCATTTTCTTTGACATTTCTCCTATCTCACTTGCTATTACTTCCTCATTTTCATCTCTCATCTTTGGCATACTAATATCTAGCTTCATAACTTTCTTTTCAATTTCTTCACTGCTTTGATGTACTTTTTGCTCTAATATCTCATTACTCCTACCAATATCTTCAATTGATTTCCTGTTTTGTTCTAAGCTCTTACCAATATCTTCCCTTAATTCTCTCTTATTCTGATCTAGTTTTTGTTCTAAACTCCTATCAATATCTTCTCTTAATTCCCTATTATTCTTTCGCATATCTTCCCTTAATTGATCTGTAATACTCTTACTAATATCTTCCCTATTTTGATCTATTTTCTTTTCTAATTTCTCATTATTCTTTTGCATATCTTCCCTTAATTCCCTATGACTCTTTTGCATATCTTTCATATTCTCATTCAAATTTTTCAGCATTTTCATAATCATACTAGTATCAAGATTAACATTTCCTGCTATTCTATTGTGACTTTCTGTACTAACATTTTCACCCTCAAATCCTAAAAAGTCTGGGCTATTTCCTGTAATTTGTATTGGATCACAGCTAACTGTTACACTATCTCCCTCCATAATTATTTCTTCTGTATTACTAGCAGCCATTGTTTTTATTATCCTACCACTCCTAAGGTACATTTAAATTTGTTTACCCTTTTTTTTTTTTTTTTGAATTAACATAACATTTTTCTAACCTTTCTGATGCTATCTGCTGATGTAGCTTTGATGTCCAGCTTTCTGCCCCTTTCTCCTAGGTTTCTATGTCGCTTCTGCGTTGTATTATGATGAATCTACGTCGTCTCGATGTTTTTGTAGTTGAATTACCCTGTTGTCTCGGAATCTGCGTCTTGTAGATCATTTCACTGCTCCATTCATTCCTTCCTGGTTATGTTGATTCATTCCTGGTCGTGTTCCTTTCCTGGTCACTTCGCCTTCCTTTCCTGGTTATCGCGCCCCACGTTGGGCGCCAATTATGCGACGGTATTAAATGTTACAATTTGTTTAACATTATTATAGCCCCACGTTGGGCGCCAATTATGCGACGGTATTAAATGTTACAATTTGTTTAACATTATTATAGCACCACGTTTGGAAGCCAATTTGATGCGGTATTAAGGTTGTGTGACTTCATGTGTTGCCATGTTGTGACGTCATTCTTTGTTTGGTTCGTAGCTCCCTCTGGCGTTAGCAATTTGTATCAGTTTTGAAATAATTTATCTTAAATGTTCTCCGGCTAGCTATTTAGGTCGAACATTTATCTCTTGCAGGGTGTGAATCGGAAAGGAATCTTTTATCCAGAAATGATACCGATGAAGAAATTGGTTTTATAACTTTTATTGTCGAACACGTTCACTAACACTTTTTTACATATTGATATAAATACTCGCCAAACTGAAACTGTTTGTAATAACTTCTTATTTATCACTTTTAACTCGCATACTTCAACTTTATGTAATTTTTTAAATGTATAATACTTTATAATAATTCTCGTAATTCTGCTGCGTGTAACTTGGCGAAATAAATGAACTGAGAGACCGACGTGTAGAGTACTGAGAATTCCGTTGAACTGGGGGACAAGCTACCTCGAACCTACACTATTTATAGGCCTGCATCAAGATACGCCTAAAGATTATAAATGAACTGCTATTGGCTAATAAAACGCGCCAACATTAGCGTCTATTTTAATATCCAATGAAAACCACTAATACATATTGCTTTAGGAAATGTTCTAGAAGCTTCTATCGAAACCGCGCGAAATATTACGCAACTTCCTTGTTCCCGGTAATGATAAACAACTCACCCCATCGCTGCATTATTGCATTATTGTTGACAGTTTCAGTAAAGCCGTATATTATTATTTACCAATAATAATTACAATTAATAAACCTCTGAAATCAATGTCACATAAAAATACATATTCATATTACAATCATTATTTACTTCTGAGTAATTTGTGATACAAATTACCGTATCAACGGCAAGAGGTTTATATGGCATGCTGCTGTGTGTATATAGCATTTGTGATGCTGTGGACACAATGCCATGTATACTCCAAGACATCTCCTACTAACAGCAATATGGCAAGAGGTTTATATGCCATGCTGCTGTGTGTATATAACATTCATGATGCTGTGGACACAATGCCATGTATACTCCATGCTATCTCCTACTAACAGCAATACGGCAAGAGGTTTATATGGCATGCTGCTGTGTGTATATAACATTCATGATGCTGTGGACACAATGCCATGTATACTCCAAGATATCTCGTAGTAACAGCAATACGGCAAGAGGTTTATATGGCATGCTGCTGTGTGTATATAACATTCGTTATGCCGCAGACACAATGCCATGTATACTCCAAGATATCTCCTACTAACAGCAATACGGCAAGAGGTTTATATGGCATGCTGCTGTGTGTATATAACATTCGTGATGCTGTGGTCACAATGCCATGTATACTCCATGCTATCTCGTACACTAACAGCAATATGACAGGAGGTTTATATGGCATGCTGCTGTGTGTATATACCTGACATTCGTGATGCTGCATACACAATGCCATGTTTACTCCATGCTATCTCCTACACTAACAGCAATATGACAAGAGGTTTATATGACATGTTGCTGTGTGTATATACCTGACATTCGTGATGCTGCATACACAATGCAATGTTTACTCCATGCTATCTCCTACACTAACAGCAATATGACAAGAGGTTTATATGACATGTTGCTGTGTGTATATAACATTCGTGTTGCTGCAGACCAATGCCATGTATACTCCATGGTATCTCCTACACTAACAGCAATATGACAAGAGGTTTATATGGCATGTTGCTGTGTGTATATAAAATTCGTGATGCTGTGGACACAATGCCATGTATACTCCATGCTATCTCGTACACTAACAGCAATATGACAAGAGGTTTATATGGCATGCTGCTGTGTGTATATACCTGACATTCGTGATGCTGCATACACAATGCCATGTTTACTCCATGCTATCTCCTACACTAACAGCAATATGACAACAGGTTTATATGACATGTTGCTGTGTGTATATGACATTCGTGATGCTGCAGACCAATGCCATGTATACTCCATGCTATCTCCTACACTAACAGCAATATGACAAGAGGTTTATATGGCATGTTGCTGTGTGTATATAACATTCGTGATGCTGCAGACCAATGCCATGTATACTCCATGCTATCTCCTACACTAACAGCAATATGACAAGAGGTTTATATGGCATGTTGCTGTGTGTATATAACATTCATGATGCTGCAGACCAATGCCATGTATACTCCATGCTATCTCCTACACTAACAGCAATATGACAAGATGTTTATATGGCATGTTGCAATGTGTATATAACATTCGTGATGCTGCAGAACAATGCCATGTATACGCCATGCTATCTCCTTACTAACAGCAATATGACAAGAGGTTTATATGGCATGCTGCTGTGTGTATATAACATTTGTGATGTTGCAGACACAATGCCATGTATACTCAATTCTATCTCCTCACTAACAGCAATACGACAAGAGGTTTATATGGCATGCTGCTGTGTGTATATAACATTTGTGATGCTGCAGACCAATGCCATGTATACGCCATGCTATCTCCTCACTAACAGCAATACGAGAAGAGGTTTATATGGCATGTTGCTGTGTGTATATAACATTCATGATGCTGTGGACACAATGCCATGTATACTCCATGCTATCTCCTACACTAACAGCAATACGACAAGAGGTTTATATGGCATGTTGCTGTGTGTATATAACATACGTGATGCTGCAGAACAATGCCATGTATACTCCATGCTATCTCCTACACTTGCAGGAATATGACAAAAGGTTTATATAGCATGCTGCTGTGTGTATGTAACATTTGTGATGCTGCAGAACAATGCCATGTATACGCCATGCTATCTCCTCACTAACAGCAATACGACAAGAGGTTTATATGGCATGCTGCTGTGTGTATATACCTGACATTTCTGATTCTGCAGACACAATGCCATGATACACCGTGCTATCTCCTTCACTAACAGTAATATGACAAGAGGTTCATATGGCATGCTGTTTGTGTATATACCTGACATTCGTGATGCTGCAGACACAATGCCATGTATACTCCAAGATATCTCCTACTAACAGCAATATGACAAGAGGTTTATATGGCATGCTGCTGTGTGTATATAGCACTCGTGATGCAGTGGACACAATGCCATGTATACTCCAAGATATCTCCTACTAACAGCAATACGGCAAGAGGTTTATATGGCATGCTGCTGTGTGTATATAGCATTCGTGATGCTGTGGACATATTGCCATGTATACTCCAAGATATCTCCTACTAACAGCAATACAGCAAGAGGTTTATATGGCATGCTGCTGTGTGTATATAGCATTTGTGATGCTGTGGACACAATGCCATGTATACTCCAAGATATCTCCTACTAACAGCAATTAAACAAGAGGTTTATATGGCATGTTGCTGTGTGTATATAACATTCATGATGCTGTGGACACAATGCCATGTATACTCCAAGATATCTCCTACTAACAGCAATATGGCAAGAGGTTTATATGGCATGTTGCTGTGTGTATATAACATTTGTGATGCTGTGGACACAATGCCATGTATACTCCAAGATATCTCCTACTAACAGCAATATGGCAAGAGGTTTATATGGCATGCTGCTGTGTGTATATAGCATTCGTGATGCTGTGGACATAATGCCATGTATACTCCAAGATATCTCCTACTAACAGCAATACGTCTAGAGGTTTATATGGCATGCTGCTGTGTGTATATAGCATTTGTGATGCTGTGGACACAATGCCATGTATACTCCAAGATATCTCCTACTAACAGCAATACGGCAAGAGGTTCATATGGCAAGCTGCTGTGCGTATGTAACATTCATGATGCTGTGGACACAATGCCATGTATACTCCAAGATATCTCCTACTAACAGCAATACGGCAAGAGGTTTATATGCCATGCCGCTGTGTGTATATAACATTCATGATGCTGTGGACACAATGCCATGTATACTCCAAGATATCTCCTACTAACAGCAATATGGCAAGAGGTTTATATGCCATGCCGCTGTGTGTATATAACATTCATGATGCTGTGGACACAATGCCATGTATACTCCAAGATATCTCCTACTAACAGCAATATGGCAAGAGGTTTATATGCCATGCTGCTGTGTGTATATAACATTCATGATGCTGTGGACACAATGCCATGTATACTCCAAGATATCTCCTACTAACAGCAATATGGCAAGAGGTTTATATGCCATGCTGCTGTGTGTATGTAACATTCATGATGCTGTGGACACAATGCCATGTATACTCCAAGATATCTCCTACTAACAGCAATATGGCAAGAGGTTTATATGCCATGCCGCTGTATGTATATAACATTCATGATGCTGTGGACACAATGCCATGTATACTCCAAGATATCTCCTACTAACAGCAATATGGCAAGAGGTTTATATGCCATGCTGCTGTGTGTATATAACATTCATGATGCTGTGGACACAATGCCATGAATATTCCATGCTATCTCCTACACTAACAGCAATACGACAAGAGGTTATTATGGCATGTTGCTGTGTGTATGTAACATTCATGATGCTGTGGACACAATGCCATGTATACTCCATGCTATCTCCTACACTAACAGGAATACGACAAGAGGTTTATATGGCATTGCTGTGTGTATGTAACATTCATGATGCTGTGGACACAATGCCATGTATACTCCATGCTATCTCCTACACTAACAGCAATAAGACAAGAGGTTTATATGGCATTGCTGTGTGTATGTAACATTCATGATGCTGTGGACACAATGCCATGTATACTCCATGCTATCTCCTACACTAACAGCAATACGACAAGAGGTTTATATGCCATGCTGCTGTGTGTATGTAACATTCATGATGCTGTGGATAAATGCCATGTATACTCCATGCTATCTCCTACACTAACAGCAATACGACAAGAGGTTTATATGGCATGCCGCTGTGTGTATATAACATTCATGATGCTGTGGACACAATGCCATGTTGACGCGATGCTATCTCCTACTAACAGCAATACGACAAGAGGTTTAAATGGCATGTTGCTGTGTGTATATAACATTCATGATGCTGTGGACACAATGCCATGTATACTCCAAGATATCTCCTGCTAACAGCAATACGGCAAGAGGTTTATATGGCATGGTGCTGTGTGTATATAACATTCATGATGCTGTGGACACAATGCCATGTATACTCCAAGATATCTCCGACTAACAGCAATACGGCAAGAGGTTTATATGGCATGCTGCTGTGTGTATATAGCATTCGTGATGCTGTGGACACAATGCCATGTATACTCCAAAATATCTCCCACTAACAGCAATACGGCAAGAGGTTTATATGGCATGCTGCTGTGTGTATATAGCATTCGTGATGCTGTGGACACAATGCCATGTATACTCCAAGATATCTCCTACTAACAGCAATACGGCAAGAGGTTTATATGGCATGCTGCTGTGTGTATATAGCATTTGTGATGCTGTGGACACAATGCCATGTATACTCCAAGATATCTCCTACTAACAGCAACACGACAAGAGGTTTATATGGCATGTTGCTGTGTGTATATAACATTCATGATGCTGTGGACACAATGCCATGTATACTCCAAGATATCTCCTACTAACAGCAATACGGCAAGAGGTTTATATGGCATGCTGCTGTGTGTATATAGCATTTGTGATGCTGTGGACACAATGCCATGTATACTCCAAGATATCTCCTACTAACAGCAATACGACAAGAGGTTTATATGGCATGTTGCTGTGTGTATATAACATTCATGATGCTGTGGACACAATGCCATGTATACTCCAAGATATCTCCTACTAACAGCAATATGGCAAGAGGTTTATATGCCATGCCGCTGTGTGTATATAACATTCATGATTCTGTGGACACAATGCCATGTATACTCCATGCTATCTCCTACTAACAGCAATACGACCAGAGGTTTATATGGCATTGCTGTGTGTATGTAACATTCATGATGCTGTGGACACAATGCCATGTATGCTCCAAGATATCTCCTACTAACAGCAATACGGCAAGAGATTTATATGGCATGCTGCTGTGTGTATATAACATTCGTGATGCTGCAGACACAATGCCATGTATACTCCAAGATATCTCATACACCAGCAGCAATACGACAAGAGGTTTATATGGCATGCTGCTGTGTGTATATAACATTCGTGATGCTGTGGACACAATGCCATGTATACTCCAACATATCTCCTACTAACAGCAATACGGCAAGAGGTTTATATGGCATGCTGCTGTGTGTATATAACATTCATGATGCTGTAGAGACAATGCCATGTATACTCCATGCTATCTCCTACACTAACAGCAATATGACAATAGGTTTATATGGCATGCTTTTGTGTGTATATACCTGACATTCGTGATGCTGCAGACACAATGCCATATATACTCCAAGCTATCTCCTACACTAACAGCAATATGACAATAGGTTTATATGGCATGCTTCTGTGTGTATATACCTGACATTCGTGATGCTGCTGACACAATGCCATGTATACTCCATGCTATCTCCTACACTTACAGCAATATGACAATAGGTTTATATGGCATGCTGCTGTGTGTGTACATACTTGACATTCGTGATGCTGCAGACACAATGCCATGTATACTCCATGCTATCTCCTACACTAACAGAAATATTATAATAGGTTTATATGGCATGCGGCTGTGTGTGTATATACTTGACATTCGTGATGCTGCAGACACAATGCCATGTATACTCCATGCTATCTCCTACACTAACAGCAATATGACAATAGGTTTATATGGCATGCGGCTGTGTGTATATATACTTGACATTCGTGATGCTGCAGACACAATGCCATGTATACTCCAAGATATCTCCTACACTAACAGCAATATGAGAATAGGTTTATATGACATGCTGCTGTGTGTGTATATACTTGACATTCGTGATGCTGCAGACACAATGCCATGTACACTCCAAGATATCTCCTACACTAACAGCAATATGACAATAGGTTTATATGACATGCTGCTGTGTGTATATATACTTGACATTCGTGATGCTGCAGACACAATGCCATGTATACTCCAAGATATCTCCTACACTAACAGCAATATTATAATAGGTTTATATGGCATGCGGCTGTGTGTGTATATACTTGACATTCGTGATGCTGCAGACACAATGCCATGTATACTCCATGCTTTCTCCTACACTAACAGCAATATGACAATAGGTTTATATGACATGCTGCTGTGTGTGTATATACCTGATATTCGTGATGCTGCAGACACAATGCCATGTATACTCCATGCTATCTCCTACCAACAACAATATGACAAGAGGTTTATATGGCATGCTGCTGTGTGTGTATATACCTGATATTCGTGATGCTACACACACAATGCCATGTATACTCCAAGATATCTCCTACTAACAGCAATACGACAAGAGGTTTATATGGCATGCTGCTGTGTGTATATAACATTCGTTATGCTGCAGACACAATGCCATGTATACTCCATGCTATCTCCTCACTAACAGCAATACGAGAAGAGGTTTATATGGCATGCTGCTGTGTGTATACAACATTCACGATGCTGCAGACACAATGCCATGTATACTCCATGCTATCTCCTACACTAACAGCAATATGACAATAGGTTTATATGGCATGCGGCTGTGTGTATATACTTGACATTCGTGATGCTGCAGACACAATGCCATGTATACTCCATGCTATCTCCTACACTAACAGCAATATTATAATAGCTTTATATGGCATGCGGCTGTGTGTATACACCTGACATTCGTGATGCTGCAGACACAATGCCATGTATACTCCATGCTATCTCCTACCAACAACAATATGACAAGAGGTTTATATGGCATAGTGCTGTGTGTATATAACATTCGTGATGCTGCAGACACAATGCCATGCATACTCCATGCTATCACCTACACTATCAGCAATATGACAAGAGGTTTATAGGCCATGCTGCTGTGTGTATGTAACATTCATGATGCTGTGGACACAATGCCATGTATACTCCAAGATATCTCCTACACTAACAGCAATACGGCAAGAGGTTTATAGGCCATGCTGCTGTGTGTAAATAACATTCATGATGCTGTGGACACAATGCCATGTATACTCCATGCTATCTCATACACTAACAGCAATACGACAAGAGGTTTATATGGCATGTTGCTGTGTGTATATAACATTCGTGATGCCTTGGACACAATGCCATGTATACTCCATACTATCTCGTACACTAACAGCAATACGACAAGAGGTTTATATGGCATGTTGCTGTGTGTATATAAAATTCGTGATGCTGTGGACACAATGCCATGTATACTCCATGCTATCTCGTACACTAACAGCAATATGACAGGAGGTTTATATGGCATGCTGCTGTGTGTATATACCTGACATTCGTGATGCTGCATACACAATGCCATGTTTAGTCCATGCTATCTCCTACACTAACAGCAATTTGACAAGAGGTTTATATGACATGTTGCTGTGTGTATATAACATTCGTGATGCTGCAGACCAATGCCATGTATACACCATGCTATCTCTTACACTAACAGCAATATGACAAGAGGTTTATATGGCATGTTGCTGTGTGTATATAACATTCGTGATGCTGCAGAACAATGCCATGTATACACCATGCTATCTCCTACACTAACAGCAATTTGACAAGAGGTTTATATGGCATGTTGCTGTGTGTATATAACATTCGTGATGCTGCAGAACAATGCCATGTATACACCATGCTATCTCCTACACTAACAGCAATTTGACAAGAGGTTTATATGACATGTTGCTGTGTGTATATAACATTCGTGATGCTGCAGAACAATGCCATGTATACACCATGCTATCTCCTACACCAACAGCAATTTGACAAGAGGTTTATATGGCATGTTGCTGTGTGTATATAACATTCGTGATGCTGCAGAACAATGCCATGTATACTCCATGCTATCTCCTACACTAACAGCAATTTGACAAGAGGTTTATATGGCATGTTGCTGTGTGTATATAAAATTCGTGATGCTGTGGACACAATGCCATGTATGCTCCATGCTATCTCGTACACTAACAGCAATATGACAGGAGGTTTATATGGCATGCTGCTGTGTGTATATACCTGATATTCGTGATGCTGCATACACAATGCCATGTTTACTCCATGCTATCTCCTACACTAACAGCTATTTGACAAGAGGTTTATATGACATGTTGCTGTGTGTATATAACATTCGTGATGCTGCAGACCAATGCCATGTATACTCCATGCTATCTCGTACACTAACAGCAATATGACAAGAGGTTTATATGGCATGTTGCTGTGTGTATATAACATTCGTGATGCTGCAGAACAATGCCATGTATACACCATGCTATCTCCTACACTAACAGCAATTTGACAAGAGGTTTATATGGCATGTTGCTGTGTGTATATAACATTCGTGATGCTGCAGAACAATGCCATGTATACACCATGCTATCTCCTACACTAACAGCAATTTGACAAGAGGTTTATATGGCATGTTGCTGTGTGTATATAACATTCGTGATGCTGCAGAACAATGCCATGTATACACCATGCTATCTCCTACACTAACAGCAATTTGACAAGAGGTTTATATGGCATGTTGCTGTGTGTATATAACATTCGTGATGCTGCAGACCAATGCCATGTATACTCCATGCTATCTCCTACACTAACAGCAATATGACAAGAGGTTTATATGGCATGGTGCTGTGTGTATATAACATTTGTGATGCTGCAGAACAATGCTATGTATACACCATGCTATCTCCTACACTTGCAGGAATATGACAAGATGTTTATATGGCATGTTGCTGTGTGTATATAACATTTGTGATGCTGCAGAACAATGCCATGTATACACCATGCTATCTCCTACACTTGCAGGAATATGACAAGAGGTTTATGTGGCATGCTGCTGTGTGTATATAACATTCGTGATGCTGCAGAACAATGCGATGTATACTCCATGCTATCTCCTACACTTGCAGGAATATGACAAGAGGTTTATATGGCATGTTGCTGTGTGTATATAACATTTGTGATGCTGCAGAACAATGCCATGTATACTCCATGCTATCTCCTACACTTGCAGGAATATGACAAGAGGTTTATATAGCATGCTGCTGTGTGTATATAACTTTCGTGATTCTGCAGACCAATGCCATGTATACGCCATGCTATCTCCTCACTAACAGCAATATGACAAGAGGTTTATATGGCATGCTGCTGTGTGTATATAACATTTGTGATGCTGCAGACCAATGCCATGTATACGCCATGCTTTCTCCTCACTAACAGCAATACGACAAGAGGTTTATATGGCATGTTGCTGTTTTATATAACATTCGTGATGCTGCAGAACAATGCCATGTATACTCCATGCTATCTCCTACACTTGCAGGAATATGACAAGAGGTTTATATAGCATGCTGCTGTGTGTATATAACATTTGTGATGCTGCAGACCAATGCCATGTATACGCCATGCTATCTCCTCACTAACAGCAATACGACAAGAGGTTTATATGGCATGTTGCTGTTTTATATAACATTTGTGATGCTGCAGACCAATGTCATGTATACTCCATGCTATCTCCTACACTAACAGTAATATGACAAGAGGTTTATATGGCATGTTGCTGTTTTATATAACATTTGTGATGCTGCAGACCAATGCCATGTATACTCCGTGCTATCTCCTTCACTAACAGTAATATGACAAGAGGTTCATATGGCATGCTGTTTGTGTATATACCTGACATTCGTGATGCTGCAGACACAATGCCATGTATACTCCAAGATATCTCCTACTAACAGCAATATGACAAGAGGTTTATATGGCATGCTGCTGTGTGTACACAGCACTCGTGATGCTGTTGACACAATGCCATGTATACACCAAGATATCTCCTACTAACAGCAATATGACAAGAGGTTTATATGGCATGCTGCTGTGTGTACATAGCACTCGTGATGCTGTGGACACAATGCCATGTATACTCCAAGATATCTCCTACTAACAGCAATATGACAAGAGGTTTATATGGCATGCTGCTGTGTGTACATAGCACTCGTGATGCTGTGGACACAATGCCATGTATACTCCAAGATATCTCCTACTAACAGCAATATGACAAGAGGTTTATATGGCATGCTGCTGTGTACATAGCACTCGTGATGCTGTGGACACAATGCCATGTATACTCCAAGATATCTCCTACTAACAGCAATACGGCAAGAGGTTTATATGGCATGCTGCTGTGTGTATATAACATTCATGATGCTATGGACACAATGCCATGTATACTCCAAGATATCTCCTTTTAACAGCAATACGGCAAGAGGTTTATATGGCATGCTGCTGTGTGTATATAGCATTCGTGATGCTGTGGACATAATGCCATGTATACTCCAAGATATCTCCTGCTAACAGCAATACAGCAAGAGGTTTATATGGCATGCTGCTGTGTGTATATAGCATTCGTGATGCTGTGGACACAATGCCATGTATACTCCAAGATATCTCCTACTAACAGCAATACGACAAGAGGTTTATATGGCATGCTGCTGTGTGTATATAGCATTCGTGATGCTGTGGACATAATGCCATGTATACTCCAAGATATCTCCTACTAACAGCAATACGGCAAGAGGTTTATATGGCATGCTGCTGTGTGTATATAGCATTCGTGATGCTGTGGACATAATGCCATGTATACTCCAAGATATCTCCTACTAACAGCAATACGGCAAGAGGTTTATATGGCATGCTGCTGTGTGTATATAGCATTCGTGATGCTGTGGACACAATGCCATGTATACTCCAAGATATCTCCTACTAACAGCAATACGACAAGAGGTTTATATGGCATGCTGCTGTGTGTATATAGCATTCGTGATGCTGTGGACATAATGCCATGTATACTCCAAGATATCTCCTACTAACAGCAATATGGCAAGAGGTTTATATGGCATGTTGCTGTGTGTATATAACATTCATGATGCCTTGGACACAATGCCATGTATACTCCAAGATATCTCCTACTAACAGCAATATGGCAAGAGGTTTATATGGCATGCTGCTTTGTGTATATAACATTCATGATGCTGTGGACACAATGCCATGTATACTCCAAGATATCTCCTACTAACAGCAATATGGCAAGAGGTTTATATGGCATGTTGCTGTGTGTATATAACATTCATGATGCTGTGGACACAATGCCATGTATACTCCAAGATATCTCCTACTAACTGCAATACGGCAAGAGGTTTATATGGCATGCTGCTGTGTGTATATAGCATTTGTGATGCTGTGGACACAATGCCATGTATACTCCAAGATATCTCCTACTAACAGCAATACGACAAGAGGTTTATATGGCATGTTGCTGTGTGTATATAACATTCATGATGCTGTGGACACAATGCCATGTATACTCCAAGATATCTCCTACTAACAGCAATATGGCAAGAGGTTTATATGCCATGCCGCTGTGTGTATATAACATTCATGATGCTGTGGACACAATGCCATGTATACTCCATGCTATCTCCTACACTAACAGCAATACGACAAGAGGTTTATATGGCATGTTGCTGTGTGTATGTAACATTCATGATGCTGTGGACACAATGCCATGTATACTCCATGCTATCTCCTACACTAACAGCAATACGACAAGAGGTTTATATGGCATTGCTGTGTGTATGTAACATTCATGATGCTGTGGACACAATGCCATGTATACTCCATGCTATCTCCTACACTAACACAATACGACAAGAGGTTTATATGGCATGTTGCTGTGTGTATATAACATTCATGATGCTGTGGACACAATGCCATGTATACTCCATGCTATCTCCTACACTAACAGCAATACGACAAGAGATTTATATAGCATGCTGCTGTGGACACAATGCCATGTATTCTCCGAGATATCTCCTACTAACAGCAATACGGCAAGAGGTTTATATGGCATGCTGCTGTGTGTATATAGCATTCATGATGCTGTGGACACAATGCCATGTATACTCCAAGATATCTCCTACTAACAGCAATACGGTGCGACGGTATTAAATGTTACAATTTGTTTAACATTATTATAGCACCACGTTTGGAAGCCAATTTGATGCGGTATTAAGGTTGTGTGACTTCATGTGTTGCCATGTTGTGACGTCATTCTTTGTTTGGTTCGTAGCTCCCTCTGGCGTTAGCAATTTGTATCAGTTTTGAAATAATTTATCTTAAATGTTCTCCGGCTAGCTATTTAGGTTGAACATTTATCTCTTGCAGGATGTGAATCGGAAAGGAATCTTTTATCCAGAAATGATACTGATGAAGAAATTGGTTTTATAACTTTTATTGTCGAACACGTTCACTAACACTTTTTTACATATTGATATAAATACTCGCCAAACTGAAACTGTTTGTAATAACTTCTTATTTATCACTTTTAACTCGCATACTTCAACTTTATGTAATTTTTTAAATGTATAATACTTTATAATAATTCTCGTAATTCTGCTGCGTGTAACTTGGCGAAATAAATGAACTGAGAGACCGACGTGTAGAGTACTGAGAATTCCGTTGAACTGGGGGACAAGCTACCTCGAACCTACACTATTTAAAGGCCTGCATCAAGATACGCCTAAAGATTATAAATGAACTGCTATTGGCTAATAAAACGCGCCAACATTAGCGTCTATTTTAATATCCAATGAAAACCACTAATACATATTGCTTTAGGAAATGTTCTAGAAGCTTCTATCGAAACCGCGCGAAATATTATGCAACTTCCTTGTTCCTGGTAATGATAAACAACTCACCCCATCGCTGCATTATTGCGTTATTGTTGACAGTTTCAGTAAACACGTATATTATTATTTACCAATAATAATTACAATTAATAAACCTCTGAAATCAATGTCACATAAAAATACATATTCATATTACAATCATTATTTACTTCTGAGTAATTTGTGATACAAATTACCGTATCATATGCCCCACTAGAAACATAATTATAAATATTTATAACTTTGGTTTGGAAATTTTATAATTGTGTTTTTAGTCTCCTAAATCTTGGAACACACGTTATCACTTTCACTTAACACTTCACACGCATTTAACACACGACATGTTTTTCCCCTATCTTGCCACTACTTACTGGCTCTGGTTTAATTAATTTAGATATTAATCTGACATCACAAAAATTTTTTTTTTTTTTTTATAGCAAATACTTTACCCTAAATTATTTAATCACTGTTTCAAAATTGTTTACTCTCTTACACTGTTGACAAAAATTTATACATTTAAGATTTTTGTAATTATTACACATATTTACCAAAATATTCACCCTCTACATATATTTACATCTCTTAAATCTAGACAATGTTTCACCTTTTCTGTTTTCTAAATAAATTTTTTTTTTTTTGAATTTATTATTATTTTTAACAATACTTTTGGAATTATATGTACGTACTTTTAAGTTCATATCATATTAAGTTTTAATCTTTGCATTCTTAATTTTCAAATGTTGTTACAGTTACTAAAAATTTATTTTGTTTTTTTCTAAACATTTCTCTCTCTCTTTTTTTTTTTTTTTTTTTTTTTTATTTATTTCTCTTTTCAAATGACATAAATAATTAACCCTCTTACGTTCCAATACACTTCTCTGCAAGTCATCTTTACCTATCCAGCATTTACTTTACATCTCATTGCTATTTACCCTCCTGGATCAAATTGTGTGTGGCTAAACATTACTTGTAGCCGTATCCTAACCTTCAAATTGTTGTTCATGAATAACCTATTGTATTCATTTGAAATTTCGTCACATGATACCATTTGAAAACAATCTACAGTTTCTTGAACGACACATCTTTTAACAACATTCATTTTCAATTCTTCAACCATCTCTTTAATTTGAAAGTACTCTGACAAATCTGTACTAAACTGTACTGGACTGGAGTTTTCAATTTGAACATCTTGGTACAATTTATTTCTTTGCATTACTGTCTCATTCTGTATTTCTGATATTTCCCCTCTGAAATTAACTTGCGCCTCATTTACATCTACATTCATAACCTCTTTCATCTCTCTTAGCTCACTTGAAATATTACTCACTTGACTTCCTAACTCAGTGCATTCTACCTTAACCTCACTTTTAGTATTAACCTCACTTTCTTTGTTACCTATTTCCATGCTCATGTCTAGCATTTTCTTTGACATTTCTCCTATCTCACTTGCTATTACTTCCTCATTTTCATCTCTCATCTTTGGCATACTAATATCTAGCTTCATAACTTTCTTTTCAATTTCTTCACTGCTTTGATGTACTTTTTGCTCTAATATCTCATTACTCCTACCAATATCTTCAATTGATTTCCTGTTTTGTTCTAAGCTCTTACCAATATCTTCCCTTAATTCTCTCTTATTCTGATCTAGTTTTTGTTCTAAACTCCTATCAATATCTTCTCTTAATTCCCTATTATTCTTTCGCATATCTTCCCTTAATTGATCTGTAATACTCTTACTAATATCTTCCCTATTTTGATCTATTTTCTTTTCTAATTTCTCATTATTCTTTTGCATATCTTCCCTTAATTCCCTATGACTCTTTTGCATATCTTTCATATTCTCATTCAAATTTTTCAGCATTTTCATAATCATACTAGTATCAAGATTAACATTTCCTGCTATTCTATTGTGACTTTCTGTACTAACATTTTCACCCTCAAATCCTAAAAAGTCTGGGCTATTTCCTGTAATTTGTATTGGATCACAGCTAACTGTTACACTATCTCCCTCCATAATTATTTCTTCTGTATTACTAGCAGCCATTGTTTTTATTATCCTACCACTCCTAAGGTACATTTAAATTTGTTTACCCTTTTTTTTTTTTTTTTGAATTAACATAACATTTTTCTAACCTTTCTGATGCTATCTGCTGATGTAGCTTTGATGTCCAGCTTTCTGCCCCTTTCTCCTAGGTTTCTATGTCGCTTCTGCGTTGTATTATGATGAATCTACATCGTCTCGATGTTCTTGTAGTTGAATTAACCTGTTGTCTCGGAATCTGCGTCTTGTAGATCATTTCACTGCTCCATTCATTCCTTCCTGGTTATGTTGATTCATTCCTGGTCGTGTTCCTTTCCTGGTCACTTCGCCTTCCTTTCCTGGTTATCGCGCCCCACGTTGGGCGCCAATTATGCGACGGTATTAAATGTTACAATTTGTTTAACATTATTATAGCCCCACGTTGGGCGCCAATTATGCGACGGTATTAAATGTTACAATTTGTTTAACATTATTATAGCACCACGTTTGGAAGCCAATTTGATGCGGTATTAAGGTTGTGTGACTTCATGTGTTGCCATGTTGTGACGTCATTCTTTGTTTGGTTCGTAGCTCCCTCTGGCGTTAGCAATTTGTATCAGTTTTGAAATAATTTATCTTAAATGTTCTCCGGCTAGCTATTTAGGTCGAACATTTATCTCTTGCAGGGTGTGAATCGGAAAGGAATCTTTTATCCAGAAATGATACCGATGAAGAAATTGGTTTTATAACTTTTATTGTCGAACACGTTCACTAACACTTTTTTACATATTGATATAAATACTCGCCAAACTGAAACTGTTTGTAATAACTTCTTATTTATCACTTTTAACTCGCATACTTCAACTTTATGTAATTTTTTAAATGTATAATACTTTATAATAATTCTCGTAATTCTGCTGCGTGTAACTTGGCGAAATAAATGAACTGAGAGACCGACGTGTAGAGTACTGAGAATTCCGTTGAACTGGGGGACAAGCTACCTCGAACCTACACTATTTATAGGCCTGCATCAAGATACGCCTAAAGATTATAAATGAACTGCTATTGGCTAATAAAACGCGCCAACATTAGCGTCTATTTTAATATCCAATGAAAACCACTAGTACATATTGCTTTAGGAAATGTTCTAGAAGCTTCTATCGAAACCGCGCGAAATATTACGCAACTTCCTTGTTCCCGGTAATGATAAACAACTCACCCCATCGCTGCATTATTGCGTTATTGTTGACAGTTTCAGTAAAGCCGTATATTATTATTTACCAATAATAATTACAATTAATAAACCTCTGAAATCAATGTCACATAAAAATACATATTCATATTACAATCATTATTTACTTCTGAGTAATTTGTGATACAAATTACCGTATCAACGGCAAGAGGTTTATATGGCATGCTGCTGTGTGTATATAGCATTTGTGATGCTGTGGACACAATGCCATGTATACTCCAAGACATCTCCTACTAACAGCAATATGGCAAGAGGTTTATATGCCATGCTGCTGTGTGTATATAACATTCATGATGCTGTGGACACAATGCCATGTATACTCCATGCTATCTCCTACTAACAGCAATACGGCAAGAGGTTTATATGGCATGCTGCTGTGTGTATATAACATTCATGATGCTGTGGACACAATGCCATGTATACTCCAAGATATCTCGTAGTAACAGCAATACGGCAAGAGGTTTATATGGCATGCTGCTGTGTGTATATAACATTCGTTATGCCGCAGACACAATGCCATGTATACTCCAAGATATCTCCTACTAACAGCAATACGGCAAGAGGTTTATATGGCATGCTGCTGTGTGTATATAACATTCGTGATGCTGTGGTCACAATGCCATGTATACTCCATGCTATCTCGTACACTAACAGCAATATGACAGGAGGTTTATATGGCATGCTGCTGTGTGTATATACCTGACATTCGTGATGCTGCATACACAATGCCATGTTTACTCCATGCTATCTCCTACACTAACAGCAATATGACAAGAGGTTTATATGACATGTTGCTGTGTGTATATACCTGACATTCGTGATGCTGCATACACAATGCAATGTTTACTCCATGCTATCTCCTACACTAACAGCAATATGACAAGAGGTTTATATGACATGTTGCTGTGTGTATATAACATTCGTGTTGCTGCAGACCAATGCCATGTATACTCCATGGTATCTCCTACACTAACAGCAATATGACAAGAGGTTTATATGGCATGTTGCTGTGTGTATATAAAATTCGTGATGCTGTGGACACAATGCCATGTATACTCCATGCTATCTCGTACACTAACAGCAATATGACAAGAGGTTTATATGGCATGCTGCTGTGTGTATATACCTGACATTCGTGATGCTGCATACACAATGCCATGTTTACTCCATGCTATCTCCTACACTAACAGCAATATGACAACAGGTTTATATGACATGTTGCTGTGTGTATATGACATTCGTGATGCTGCAGACCAATGCCATGTATACTCCATGCTATCTCCTACACTAACAGCAATATGACAAGAGGTTTATATGGCATGTTGCTGTGTGTATATAACATTCGTGATGCTGCAGACCAATGCCATGTATACTCCATGCTATCTCCTACACTAACAGCAATATGACAAGAGGTTTATATGGCATGTTGCTGTGTGTATATAACATTCGTGATGCTGCAGACCAATGCCATGTATACTCCATGCTATCTCCTACACTAACAGCAATATGACAAGATGTTTATATGGCATGTTGCAATGTGTATATAACATTCGTGATGCTGCAGAACAATGCCATGTATACGCCATGCTATCTCCTCACTAACAGCAATATGACAAGAGGTTTATATGGCATGCTGCTGTGTGTATATAACATTTGTGATGTTGCAGACACAATGCCATGTATACTCAATTCTATCTCCTCACTAACAGCAATACGACAAGAGGTTTATATGGCATGCTGCTGTGTGTATATAACATTTGTGATGCTGCAGACCAATGCCATGTATACGCCATGCTATCTCCTCACTAACAGCAATACGAGAAGAGGTTTATATGGCATGTTGCTGTGTGTATATAACATTCATGATGCTGTGGACACAATGCCATGTATACTCCATGCTATCTCCTACACTAACAGCAATACGACAAGAGGTTTATATGGCATGTTGCTGTGTGTATATAACATTCGTGATGCTGCAGAACAATGCCATGTATACTCCATGCTATCTCCTACACTTGCAGGAATATGACAAAAGGTTTATATAGCATGCTGCTGTGTGTATATAACATTTGTGATGCTGCAGACCAATGCCATGTATACGCCATGCTATCTCCTCACTAACAGCAATACGACAAGAGGTTTATATGGCATGCTGCTGTGTGTATATACCTGACATTTCTGATTCTGCAGACACAATGCCATGATACACCGTGCTATCTCCTTCACTAACAGTAATATGACAAGAGGTTCATATGGCATGCTGTTTGTGTATATACCTGACATTCGTGATGCTGCAGACACAATGCCATGTATACTCCAAGATATCTCCTACTAACAGCAATATGACAAGAGGTTTATATGGCATGCTGCTGTGTGTATATAGCACTCGTGATGCAGTGGACACAATGCCATGTATACTCCAAGATATCTCCTACTAACAGCAATACGGCAAGAGGTTTATATGGCATGCTGCTGTGTGTATATAGCATTCGTGATGCTGTGGACATATTGCCATGTATACTCCAAGATATCTCCTACTAACAGCAATACAGCAAGAGGTTTATATGGCATGCTGCTGTGTGTATATAGCATTTGTGATGCTGTGGACACAATGCCATGTATACTCCAAGATATCTCCTACTAACAGCAATTAAACAAGAGGTTTATATGGCATGTTGCTGTGTGTATATAACATTCATGATGCTGTGGACACAATGCCATGTATACTCCAAGATATCTCCTACTAACAGCAATATGGCAAGAGGTTTATATGGCATGTTGCTGTGTGTATATAACATTTGTGATGCTGTGGACACAATGCCATGTATACTCCAAGATATCTCCTACTAACAGCAATATGGCAAGAGGTTTATATGGCATGCTGCTGTGTGTATATAGCATTCGTGATGCTGTGGACATAATGCCATGTATACTCCAAGATATCTCCTACTAACAGCAATACGTCTAGAGGTTTATATGGCATGCTGCTGTGTGTATATAGCATTTGTGATGCTGTGGACACAATGCCATGTATACTCCAAGATATCTCCTACTAACAGCAATACGGCAAGAGGTTCATATGGCAAGCTGCTGTGCGTATGTAACATTCATGATGCTGTGGACACAATGCCATGTATACTCCAAGATATCTCCTACTAACAGCAATACGGCAAGAGGTTTATATGCCATGCCGCTGTGTGTATATAACATTCATGATGCTGTGGACACAATGCCATGTATACTCCAAGATATCTCCTACTAACAGCAATATGGCAAGAGGTTTATATGCCATGCCGCTGTGTGTATATAACATTCATGATGCTGTGGACACAATGCCATGTATACTCCAAGATATCTCCTACTAACAGCAATATGGCAAGAGGTTTATATGCCATGCTGCTGTGTGTATATAACATTCATGATGCTGTGGACACAATGCCATGTATACTCCAAGATATCTCCTACTAACAGCAATATGGCAAGAGGTTTATATGCCATGCTGCTGTGTGTATGTAACATTCATGATGCTGTGGACACAATGCCATGTATACTCCAAGATATCTCCTACTAACAGCAATATGGCAAGAGGTTTATATGCCATGCCGCTGTGTGTATATAACATTCATGATGCTGTGGACACAATGCCATGTATACTCCAAGATATCTCCTACTAACAGCAATATGGCAAGAGGTTTATATGCCATGCTGCTGTGTGTATATAACATTCATGATGCTGTGGACACAATGCCATGAATACTCCATGCTATCTCCTACACTAACAGCAATACGACAAGAGGTTATTATGGCATGTTGCTGTGTGTATGTAACATTCATGATGCTGTGGACACAATGCCATGTATACTCCATGCTATCTCCTACACTAACAGCAATACGACAAGAGGTTTATATGGCATTGCTGTGTGTATGTAACATTCATGATGCTGTGGACACAATGCCATGTATACTCCATGCTATCTCCTACACTTACAGCAATAAGACAAGAGGTTTATATGGCATTGCTGTGTGTATGTAACATTCATGATGCTGTGGACACAATGCCATGTATACTCCATGCTATCTGCTACACTAACAGCAATACGACAAGAGGTTTATATGCCATGCTGCTGTGTGTATGTAACATTCATGATGCTGTGGATAAATGCCATGTATACTCCATGCTATCTCCTACACTAACAGCAATACGACAAGAGGTTTATATGGCATGCCGCTGTGTGTATATAACATTCATGATGCTGTGGACACAATGCCATGTTGACGCCATGCTATCTCCTACTAACAGCAATACGACAAGAGGTTTAAATGGCATGTTGCTGTGTGTATATAACATTCATGAAGCTGTGGACACAATGCCATGTATACTCCAAGATATCTCCTGCTAACAGCAATACGGCAAGAGGTTTATATGGCATGGTGCTGTGTGTATATAACATTCATGATGCTGTGGACACAATGCCATGTATACTCCAAGATATCTCCGACTAACAGCAATACGGCAAGAGGTTTATATGGCATGCTGCTGTGTGTATATAGCATTCGTGATGCTGTGGACACAATGCCATGTATACTCCAAAATATCTCCCACTAACAGCAATACGGCAAGAGGTTTATATGGCATGCTGCTGTGTGTATATAGCATTCGTGATGCTGTGGACACAATGCCATGTATACTCCAAGATATCTCCTACTAACAGCAATACGGCAAGAGGTTTATATGGCATGCTGCTGTGTGTATATAGCATTTGTGATGCTGTGGACACAATGCCATGTATACTCCAAGATATCTCCTACTAACAGCAACACGACAAGAGGTTTATATGGCATGTTGCTGTGTGTATATAACATTCATGATGCTGTGGACACAATGCCATGTATACTCCAAGATATCTCCTACTAACAGCAATACGGCAAGAGGTTTATATGGCATGCTGCTGTGTGTATATAGCATTTGTGATGCTGTGGACACAATGCCATGTATACTCCAAGATATCTCCTACTAACAGCAATACGACAAGAGGTTTATATGGCATGTTGCTGTGTGTATATAACATTCATGATGCTGTGGACACAATGCCATGTATACTCCAAGATATCTCCTACTAACAGCAATATGGCAAGAGGTTTATATGCCATGCCGCTGTGTGTATATAACATTCATGATTCTGTGGACACAATGCCATGTATACTCCATGCTATCTCCTACTAACAGCAATACGACCAGAGGTTTATATGGCATTGCTGTGTGTATGTAACATTCATGATGCTGTGGACACAATGCCATGTATGCTCCAAGATATCTCCTACTAACAGCAATACGGCAAGAGATTTATATGGCATGCTGCTGTGTGTATATAACATTCGTGATGCTGCAGACACAATGCCATGTATACTCCAAGATATCTCATACACCAGCAGCAATACGACAAGAGGTTTATATGGCATGCTGCTGTGTGTATATAACATTCGTGATGCTGTGGACACAATGCCATGTATACTCCAACATATCTCCTACTAACAGCAATACGGCAAGAGGTTTATATGGCATGCTGCTGTGTGTATATAACATTCATGATGCTGTAGAGACAATGCCATGTATACTCCATGCTATCTCCTACACTAACAGCAATATGACAATAGGTTTATATGGCATGCTTTTGTGTGTATATACCTGACATTCGTGATGCTGCAGACACAATGCCATATATACTCCAAGCTATCTCCTACACTAACAGCAATATGACAATAGGTTTATATGGCATGCTTCTGTGTGTATATACCTGACATACGTGATGCTGCTGACACAATGCCATGTATACTCCATGCTATCTCCTACACTTACAGCAATATGACAATAGGTTTATATGGCATGCTGCTGTGTGTGTACATACTTGACATTCGTGATGCTGCAGACACAATGCCATGTATACTCCATGCTATCTCCTACACTAACAGAAATATTATAATAGGTTTATATGGCATGCGGCTGTGTGTGTATATACTTGACATTCGTGATGCTGCAGACACAATGCCATGTATACTCCATGCTATCTCCTACACTAACAGCAATATGACAATAGGTTTATATGGCATGCGGCTGTGTGTATATATACTTGACATTCGTGATGCTGCAGACACAATGCCATGTATACTCCAAGATATCTCCTACACTAACAGCAATATGAGAATAGGTTTATATGACATGCTGCTGTGTGTGTATATACTTGACATTCGTGATGCTGCAGACACAATGCCATGTACACTCCAAGATATCTCCTACACTAACAGCAATATGACAATAGGTTTATATGACATGCTGCTGTGTGTATATATACTTGACATTCGTGATGCTGCAGACACAATGCCATGTATACTCCAAGATATCTCCTACACTAACAGCAATATTATAATAGGTTTATATGGCATGCGGCTGTGTGTGTATATACTTGACATTCGTGATGCTGCAGACACAATGCCATGTATACTCCATGCTTTCTCCTACACTAACAGCAATATGACAATAGGTTTATATGACATGCTGCTGTGTGTGTATATACCTGATATTCGTGATGCTGCAGACACAATGCCATGTATACTCCATGCTATCTCCTACCAACAACAATATGACAAGAGGTTTATATGGCATGCTGCTGTGTGTGTATATACCTGATATTCGTGATGCTACACACAGAATGCCATGTATACTCCAAGATATCTCCTACTAACAGCAATACGACAAGAGGTTTATATGGCATGCTGCTGTGTGTATATAACATTCGTTATGCTGCAGACACAATGCCATGTATACTCCATGCTATCTCCTCACTAACAGCAATACGAGAAGAGGTTTATATGGCATGCTGCTGTGTGTATACAACATTCACGATGCTGCAGACACAATGCCATGTATACTCCATGCTATCTCCTACACTAACAGCAATATGACAATAGGTTTATATGGCATGCGGCTGTGTGTATATACTTGACATTCGTGATGCTGCAGACACAATGCCATGTTTACTCCATGCTATCTCCTACACTAACAGCAATATTATAATAGCTTTATATGGCATGCGGCTGTGTGTATACACCTGACATTCGTGATGCTGCAGACACAATGCCATGTATACTCCATGCTATCTCCTACCAACAACAATATGACAAGAGGTTTATATGGCATACTGCTGTGTGTATATAACATTCGTGATGCTGCAGACACAATGCAATGCATACTCCATGCTATCACCTACACTATCAGCAATATGACAAGAGGTTTATAGGCCATGCTGCTGTGTGTCTGTAACATTCATGATGCTGTGGACACAATGCCATGTATACTCCAAGATATCTCCTACACTAACAGCAATACGGCAAGAGGTTTATAGGCCATGCTGCTGTGTGTAAATAACATTCATGATGCTGTGGACACAATGCCATGTATACTCCATGCTATCTCGTACACTAACAGCAATACGACAAGAGGTTTATATGGCATGTTGCTGTGTGTATATAACATTCGTGATGCCTTGGACACAATGCCATGTATACTCCATACTATCTCGTACACTAACAGCAATACGACAAGAGGTTTATATGGCATGTTGCTGTGTGTATATAAAATTCGTGATGCTGTGGACACAATGCCATGTATACTCCATGCTATCTCGTACACTAACAGCAATATGACAGGAGGTTTATATGGCATGCTGCTGTGTGTATATACCTGACATTCGTGATGCTGCATACACAATGCCATGTTTACTCCATGCTATCTCCTACACTAACAGCAATTTGACAAGAGGTTTATATGACATGTTGCTGTGTGTATATAACATTCGTGATGCTGCAGACCAATGCCATGTATACACCATGCTATCTCTTACACTAACAGCAATATGACAAGAGGTTTATATGGCATGTTGCTGTGTGTATATAACATTCGTGATGCTGCAGAACAATGCCATGTATACACCATGCTATCTCCTACACTAACAGCAATTTGACAAGAGGTTTATATGGCATGTTGCTGTGTGTATATAACATTCGTGATGCTGCAGAACAATGCCATGTATACACCATGCTATCTCCTACACTAACAGCAATTTGACAAGAGGTTTATATGGCATGTTGCTGTGTGTATATAACATTCGTGATGCTGCAGAACAATGCCATGTATACACCATGCTATCTCCTACACCAACAGCAATTTGACAAGAGGTTTATATGGCATGTTGCTGTGTGTATATAACATTCGTGATGCTGCAGAACAATGCCATGTATACTCCATGCTATCTCCTACACTAACAGCAATTTGACAAGAGGTTTATATGGCATGTTGCTGTGTGTATATAAAATTCGTGATGCTGTGGACACAATGCCATGTATGCTCCATGCTATCTCGTACACTAACAGCAATATGACAGGAGGTTTATATGGCATGCTGCTGTGTGTATATACCTGACATTCGTGATGCTGCATACACAATGCCATGTTTACTCCATGCTATCTCCTACACTAACAGCTATTTGACAAGAGGTTTATATGACATGTTGCTGTGTGTATATAACATTCGTGATGCTGCAGACCAATGCCATGTATACTCCATGCTATCTCCTACACTAACAGCAATATGACAAGAGGTTTATATGGCATGTTGCTGTGTGTATATAACATTCGTGATGCTGCAGAACAATGCCATGTATACACCATGCTATCTCCTACACTAACAGCAATTTGACAAGAGGTTTATATGGCATGTTGCTGTGTGTATATAACATTCGTGATGCTGCAGAACAATGCCATGTATACACCATGCTATCTCCTACACTAACAGCAATTTGACAAGAGGTTTATATGGCATGTTGCTGTGTGTATATAACATTCGTGATGCTGCAGAACAATGCCATGTATACACCATGCTATCTCCTACACTAACAGCAATTTGACAAGAGGTTTATATGGCATGTTGCTGTGTGTATATAACATTCGTGATGCTGCAGACCAATGCCATGTATACTCCATGCTATCTCCTACACTAACAGCAATATGACAAGAGGTTTATATGGCATGGTGCTGTGTGTATATAACATTTGTGATGCTGCAGAACAATGCTATGTATACACCATGCTATCTCCTACACTTGCAGGAATATGACAAGATCTTTATATGGCATGTTGCTGTGTGTATATAACATTTGTGATGCTGCAGAACAATGCCATGTATACACCATGCTATCTCCTACACTTGCAGGAATATGACAAGAGGTTTATGTGGCATGCTGCTGTGTGTATATAACATTCGTGATGCTGCAGAACAATGCGATGTATACTCCATGCTATCTCCTACACTTGCAGGAATATGACAAGAGGTTTATATGGCATGTTGCTGTGTGTATATAACATTTGTGATGCTGCAGAACAATGCCATGTATACTCCATGCTATCTCCTACACTTGCAGGAATATGACAAGAGGTTTATATAGCATGCTGCTGTGTGTATATAACTTTCGTGATTCTGCAGACCAATGCCATGTATACGCCATGCTTTCTCCTCACTAACAGCAATACGACAAGAGGTTTATATGGCATGTTGCTGTTTTATATAACATTCGTGATGCTGCAGAACAATGCCATGTATACTCCATGCTATCTCCTACACTTGCAGGAATATGACAAGAGGTTTATATAGCATGCTGCTGTGTGTATATAACATTTGTGATGCTGCAGACCAATGCCATGTATACGCCATGCTATCTCCTCACTAACAGCAATACGACAAGAGGTTTATATGGCATGTTGCTGTTTTATATAACATTTGTGATGCTGCAGACCAATGCCATGTATACTCCATGCTGTCTCCTACACTAACAGTAATATGACAAGAGGTTTATATGGCATGTTGCTGTTTTATATAACATTTGTGATGCTGCAGACCAATGCCATGTATACTCCGTGCTATCTCCTTCACTAACAGTAATATGACAAGAGGTTCATATGGCATGCTGTTTGTGTATATACCTGACATTCGTGATGCTGCAGACACAATGCCATGTATACTCCAAGATATCTCCTACTAACAGCAATATGACAAGAGGTTTATATGGCATGCTGCTGTGTGTACACAGCACTCGTGATGCTGTTGACACAATGCCATGTATACTCCAAGATATCTCCTACTAACAGCAATATGACAAGAGGTTTATATGGCATGCTGCTGTGTGTACATAGCACTCGTGATGCTGTGGACACAATGCCATGTATACTCCAAGATATCTCCTACTAACAGCAATATGACAAGAGGTTTATATGGCATGCTGCTGTGTGTACATAGCACTCGTGATGCTGTGGACACAATGCCATGTATACTCCAAGATATCTCCTACTAACAGCAATATGACAAGAGGTTTATATGGCATGCTGCTGTGTACATAGCACTCGTGATGCTGTGGACACAATGCCATGTATACTCCAAGATATCTCCTACTAACAGCAATACGGCAAGAGGTTTATATGGCATGCTGCTGTGTGTATATAACATTCATGATGCTATGGACACAATGCCATGTATACTCCAAGATATCTCCTTTTAACAGCAATACGGCAAGAGGTTTATATGGCATGCTGCTGTGTGTATATAGCATTCGTGATGCTGTGGACATAATGCCATGTATACTCCAAGATATCTCCTGCTAACAGCAATACAGCAAGAGGTTTATATGGCATGCTGCTGTGTGTATATAGCATTCGTGATGCTGTGGACACAATGCCATGTATACTCCAAGATATCTCCTACTAACAGCAATACGACAAGAGGTTTATATGGCATGCTGCTGTGTGTATATAGCATTCGTGATGCTGTGGACATAATGCCATGTATACTCCAAGATATCTCCTACTAACAGCAATACGGCAAGAGGTTTATATGGCATGCTGCTGTGTGTATATAGCATTCGTGATGCTGTGGACATAATGCCATGTATACTCCAAGATATCTCCTACTAACAGCAATACGGCAAGAGGTTTATATGGCATGCTGCTGTGTGTATATAGCATTCGTGATGCTGTGGACACAATGCCATGTATACTCCATGCTATCTCCTACACTAACAGCAATTTGACAAGAGGTTTATATGGCATGTTGCTGTGTGTATATAAAATTCGTGATGCTGTGGACACAATGCCATGTATGCTCCATGCTATCTCGTACACTAACAGCAATATGACAGGAGGTTTATATGGCATGCTGCTGTGTGTATATACCTGACATTCGTGATGCTGCATACACAATGCCATGTTTACTCCATGCTATCTCCTACACTAACAGCTATTTGACAAGAGGTTTATATGACATGTTGCTGTGTGTATATAACATTCGTGATGCTGCAGACCAATGCCATGTATACTCCATGCTATCTCCTACACTAACAGCAATATGACAAGAGGTTTATATGGCATGTTGCTGTGTGTATATAACATTCGTGATGCTGCAGAACAATCCCATGTATACACCATGCTATCTCCTACACTAACAGCAATTTGACAAGAGGTTTATATGGCATGTTGCTGTGTGTATATAACATTCGTGATGCTGCAGAACAATGCCATGTATACACCATGCTATCTCCTACACTAACAGCAATTTGACAAGAGGTTTATATGGCATGTTGCTGTGTGTATATAACATTCGTGATGCTGCAGAACAATGCCATGTATACACCATGCTATCTCCTACACTAACAGCAATTTGACAAGAGGTTTATATGGCATGTTGCTGTGTGTATATAACATTCGTGATGCTGCAGACCAATGCCATGTATACTCCATGCTATCTCCTACACTAACAGCAATATGACAAGAGGTTTATATGGCATGGTGCTGTGTGTATATAACATTTGTGATGCTGCAGAACAATGCTATGTATACACCATGCTATCTCCTACACTTGCAGGAATATGACAAGATCTTTATATGGCATGTTGCTGTGTGTATATAACATTTGTGATGCTGCAGAACAATGCCATGTATACACCATGCTATCTCCTACACTTGCAGGAATATGACAAGAGGTTTATGTGGCATGCTGCTGTGTGTATATAACATTCGTGATGCTGCAGAACAATGCGATGTATACTCCATGCTATCTCCTACACTTGCAGGAATATGACAAGAGGTTTATATGGCATGTTGCTGTGTGTATATAACATTTGTGATGCTGCAGAACAATGCCATGTATACTCCATGCTATCTCCTACACTTGCAGGAATATGACAAGAGGTTTATATAGCATGCTGCTGTGTGTATATAACTTTCGTGATTCTGCAGACCAATGCCATGTATACGCCATGCTATCTCCTCACTAACAGCAATATGACAAGAGGTTTATATGGCATGCTGCTGTGTGTATATAACATTTGTGATGCTGCAGACCAATGCCATGTATACGCCATGCTTTCTCCTCACTAACAGCAATACGACAAGAGGTTTATATGGCATGTTGCTGTTTTATATAACATTCGTGATGCTGCAGAACAATGCCATGTATACTCCATGCTATCTCCTACACTTGCAGGAATATGACAAGAGGTTTATATAGCATGCTGCTGTGTGTATATAACATTTGTGATGCTGCAGACCAATGCCATGTATACGCCATGCTATCTCCTCACTAACAGCAATACGACAAGAGGTTTATATGGCATGTTGCTGTTTTATATAACATTTGTGATGCTGCAGACCAATGCCATGTATACTCCATGCTATCTCCTACACTAACAGTAATATGACAAGAGGTTTATATGGCATGTTGCTGTTTTATATAACATTTGTGATGCTGCAGACCAATGCCATGTATACTCCGTGCTATCTCCTTCACTAACAGTAATATGACAAGAGGTTCATATGGCATGCTGTTTGTGTATATACCTGACATTCGTGATGCTGCAGACACAATGCCATGTATACTCCAAGATATCTCCTACTAACAGCAATATGACAAGAGGTTTATATGGCATGCTGCTGTGTGTACACAGCACTCGTGATGCTGTTGACACAATGCCATGTATACTCCAAGATATCTCCTACTAACAGCAATATGACAAGAGGTTTATATGGCATGCTGCTGTGTGTACATAGCACTCGTGATGCTGTGGACACAATGCCATGTATACTCCAAGATATCTCCTACTAACAGCAATATGACAAGAGGTTTATATGGCATGCTGCTGTGTGTAGATAGCACTCGTGATGCTGTGGACACAATGCCATGTATACTCCAAGATATCTCCTACTAACAGCAATATGATAAGAGGTTTATATGGCATGCTGCTGTGTACATAGCACTCGTGATGCTGTGGACACAATGCCATGTATACTCCAAGATATCTCCTACTAACAGCAATACGGCAAGAGGTTTATATGGCATGCTGCTGTGTGTATATAACATTCATGATGCTATGGACACAATGCCATGTATACTCCAAGATATCTCCTTTTAACAGCAATACGGCAAGAGGTTTATATGGCATGCTGCTGTGTGTATATAGCATTCGTGATGCTGTGGACATAATGCCATGTATACTCCAAGATATCTCCTGCTAACAGCAATACAGCAAGAGGTTTATATGGCATGCTGCTGTGTGTATATAGCATTCGTGATGCTGTGGACACAATGCCATGTATACTCCAAGATATCTCCTACTAACAGCAATACGACAAGAGGTTTATATGGCATGCTGCTGTGTGTATATAGCATTCGTGATGCTGTGGACATAATGCCATGTATACTCCAAGATATCTCCTACTAACAGCAATACGGCAAGAGGTTTATATGGCATGCTGCTGTGTGTATATAGCATTCGTGATGCTGTGGACATAATGCCATGTATACTCCAAGATATCTCCTACTAACAGCAATACGGCAAGAGGTTTATATGGCATGCTGCTGTGTGTATATAGCATTCGTGATGCTGTGGACACAATGCCATGTATACTCCAAGATATCTCCTACTAACAGCAATACGACAAGAGGTTTATATGGCATGCTGCTGTGTGTATATAGCATTCGTGATGCTGTGGACATAATGCCATGTATACTCCAAGATATCTCCTACTAACAGCAATATGGCAAGAGGTTTATATGGCATGTTGCTGTGTGTATATAACATTCATGATGCCTTGGACACAATGCCATGTATACTCCAAGATATCTCCTACTAACAGCAATATGGCAAGAGGTTTATATGGCATGCTGCTTTGTGTATATAACATTCATGATGCTGTGGACACAATGCCATGTATACTCCAAGATATCTCCTACTAACAGCAATATGGCAAGAGGTTTATATGGCATGTTGCTGTGTGTATATAACATTCATGATGCTGTGGACACAATGCCATGTATACTCCAAGATATCTCCTACTAACAGCAATATGGCAAGAGGTTTATATGGCATGTTGCTGTGTGTATATAACATTTGTGATGCTGTGGACACAATGCCATGTATACTCCAAGATATCTCCTACTAACAGCAATACGGCAAGAGGTTTATATGGCATGCTGCTGTGTGTATATAGCATTTGTGATGCTGTGGACACAATGCCATGTATACTCCAAGATATCTCCTACTAACAGCAATACGACAAGAGGTTTATATGGCATGTTGCTGTGTGTATATAACATTCATGATGCTGTGGACACAATGCCATGTATACTCCAAGATATCTCCTACTAACAGCAATATGGCAAGAGGTTTATATGCCATGCCGCTGTGTGTATATAACATTCATGATGCTGTGGACACAATGCCATTTATACTCCATGCTATCTCCTACACTAACAGCAATACGACAAGAGGTTTATATGGCATGTTGCTGTGTGTATGTAACATTCATGATGCTGTGGACACAATGCCATGTATACTCCATGCTATCTCCTACACTAACAGCAATACGACAAGAGGTTTATATGGCATTGCTGTGTGTATGTAACATTCATGATGCTGTGGACACAATGCCATGTGTACTCCATGCTATCTCCTACACTAACAGCAATACGACAAGAGGTTTATATGGCATGTTGCTGTGTGTATATAACATTCATGATGCTGTGGACACAATGCCATGTATACTCCATGCTATCTCCTACACTAACAGCAATACGACAAGAGATTTATATAGCATGCTGCTGTGGACACAATGCCATGTATTCTCCGAGATATCTCCTACTAACAGCAATACGGCAAGAGGTTTATATGGCATGCTGCTGTGTGTATATAGCATTCATGATGCTGTGGACACAATGCCATGTATACTCCAAGATATCTCCTACTAACAGCAATACGGTGCGACGGTATTAAATGTTACAATTTGTTTAACATTATTATAGCACCACGTTTGGAAGCCAATTTGATGCGGTATTAAGGTTGTGTGACTTCATGTGTTGCCATGTTGTGACGTCATTCTTTGTTTGGTTCGTAGCTCCCTCTGGCGTTAGCAATTTGTATCAGTTTTGAAATAATTTATCTTAAATGTTCTCCGGCTAGCTATTTAGGTTGAACATTTATCTCTTGCAGGGTGTGAATCGGAAAGGAATCTTTTATCCAGAAATGATACTGATGAAGAAATTGGTTTTATAACTTTTATTGTCGAACACGTTCACTAACACTTTTTTACATATTGATATAAATACTCGCCAAACTGAAACTGTTTGTAATAACTTCTTATTTATCACTTTTAACTCGCATACTTCAACTTTATGTAATTTTTTAAATGTATAATACTTTATAATAATTCTCGTAATTCTGCTGCGTGTAACTTGGCGAAATAAATGAACTGAGAGACCGACGTGTAGAGTACTGAGAATTCCGTTGAACTGGGGGACAAGCTACCTCGAACCTACACTATTTAAAGGCCTGCATCAAGATACGCCTAAAGATTATAAATGAACTGCTATTGGCTAATAAAACGCGCCAACATTAGCGTCTATTTTAATATCCAATGAAAACCAGTAATACATATTGCTTTAGGAAATGTTCTAGAAGCTTCTATCGAAACCGCGCGAAATATTACGCAACTTCCTTGTTCCTGGTAATGATAAACAACTCACCCCATCGCTGCATTATTGCGTTATTGTTGACAGTTTCAGTAAAGACGTATATTATTATTTACCAATAATAATTACAATTAATAAACCTCTGAAATCAATGTCACATAAAAATACATATTCATATTACAATCATTATTTACTTCTGAGTAATTTGTGATACAAATTACCGTATCATATGCCCCACTAGAAACATAATTATAAATATTTATAACTTTGGTTTGGAAATTTTATAATTGTGTTTTTAGTCTCCTAAATCTTGGAACACACGTTATCACTTTCACTTAACACTTCACACGCATTTAACACACGACATGTTTTTCCCCTATCTCGCCACTACTTACTGGCTCTGGTTTAATTAATTTAGATATTAATCTGACATCACAAAAATTTTTTTTTTTTTTTTATAGCAAATACTTTACCCTAAATTATTTAATCACTGTTTCAAAATTGTTTACTCTCTTACATTGTTGACAAAAATTTATACATTTAAGATTTTTGTAATTATTACACATATTTACCAAAATATTCACCCTCTACATATATTTACATCTCTTAAATCTAGACAATGTTTCACCTTTTCTGTTTTCTAAATAAATTTTTTTTTTTTTTTGAATTTATTATTATTTTTAACAATACTTTTGGAATTATATTTACGTACTTTTAAGTTCATATCATATTAAGTTTTAATCTTTGCATTCTTAATTTTCAAATGTTGTTACAGTTACTAAAAATTTAATTTTGTTTTTTTCTAAACATTTCTCTCTCTCTTTTTTTTTTTTTTTTTTTTTTTATTTATTTCTCTTTTCAAATGACATAAATAATTAACCCTCTTACGTTCCAATACACTTCTCTGCAAGTCATCTTTACCTATCCAGCATTTACTTTACATCTCATTGCTATTTACCCTCCTGGATCAAATTGTGTGTGGCTAAACATTACTTGTAGCCGTATCCTAACCTTCAAATTGTTGTTCATGAATAACCTATTGTATTCATTTGAAATTTCGTCACATGATACCATTTGAAAACAATCTACAGTTTCTTGAACGACACATCTTTTAACAACATTCATTTTCAATTCTTCAACCATCTCTTTAATTTGAAAGTACTCTGACAAATCTGTACTAAACTGTACTGGACTGGAGTTTTCAATTTGAACATCTTGGTACAATTTATTTCTTTGCATTACTGTCTCATTCTGTATTTCTGATATTTCCCCTCTGAAATTAACTTGCGCCTCATTTACATCTACATTCATAACCTCTTTCATCTCTCTTAGCTCACTTGAAATATTACTCACTTGACTTCCTAACTCAGTGCATTCTACCTTAACCTCACTTTTAGTATTAACCTCACTTTCTTTGTTACCTATTTCCATGCTCATGTCTAGCATTTTCTTTGACATTTCTCCTATCTCACTTGCTATTACTTCCTCATTTTCATCTCTCATCTTTGGCATACTAATATCTAGCTTCATAACTTTCTTTTCAATTTCTTCACTGCTTTGATGTACTTTTTGCTCTAATATCTCATTACTCCTACCAATATCTTTAATTGATTTCCTGTTTTGTTCTAAGCTCTTACCAATATCTTCCCTTAATTCTCTCTTATTCTGATCTAGTTTTTGTTCTAAACTCCTATCAATATCTTCTCTTAATTCCCTATTATTCTTTTGCATATCTTCCCTTAATTGATCTGTAATACTCTTACTAATATCTTCCCTATTTTGATCTATTTTCTTTTCTAATTTCTCATTATTCTTTTGCATATCTTCCCTTAATTCCCTATGACTCTTTTGCATATCTTTCATATTCTCATTCAAATTTTTCAGCATTTTCATAATCATACTAGTATCAAGATTAACATTTCCTGCTATTCTATTCTGACTTTCTGTACTAACATTTTCACCCTCAAATCCTAAAAAGTCTGGGCTATTTCCTGTAATTTGTATTGGATCACAGCTAACTGTTACACTATCTCCCTCCATAATTATTTCTTCTGTATTACTAGCAGCCATTGTTTTTATTATCCTACCACTCCTAAGGTACATTTAAATTTGTTTACCCTTTTTTTTTTTTTTGAATTAACATAACATTTTTCTAACCTTTCTGACGCTATCTGCTGATGTAGCTTTGATGTCCAGCTTTCTGCCCCTTTCTCCTAGGTTTCTATGTCGCTTCTGCGTTGTATTATGATGAATCTACGTCGTCTCGATGTTTTTGTAGTTGAATTACCCTGTTGTCTCGGAATCTGCGTCTTGTAGATCATTTCACTGCTCCATTCATTCCTTCCTGGTTATGTTGATTCATTCCTGGTCGTGTTCCTTTCCTGGTCACTTCGCCTTCCTTTCCTGGTTATCGCGCCCCACGTTGGGCGCCAATTATGCGACGGTATTAAATGTTACAATTTGTTTAACATTATTATAGCCCCACGTTGGGCGCCAATTATGCGACGGTATTAAATGTTACAATTTGTTTAACATTATTATAGCACCACGTTTGGAAGCCAATTTGATGCGGTATTAAGGTTGTGTGACTTCATGTGTTGCCATGTTGTGACGTCATTCTTTGTTTGGTTCGTAGCTCCCTCTGGCGTTAGCAATTTGTATCAGTTTTGAAATAATTTATCTTAAATGTTCTCCGGCTAGCTATTTAGGTCGAACATTTATCTCTTGCAGGGTGTGAATCGGAAAGGAATCTTTTATCCAGAAATGATACCGATGAAGAAATTGGTTTTATAACTTTTATTGTCGAACACGTTCACTAACACTTTTTTACATATTGATATAAATACTCGCCAAACTGAAACTGTTTGTAATAACTTCTTATTTATCACTTTTAACTCGCATACTTCAACTTTATGTAATTTTTTAAATGTATAATACTTTATAATAATTTTCGTAATTCTGCTGCGTGTAACTTGGCGAAATAAATGAACTGAGAGACCGACGTGTAGAGTACTGAGAATTCCGTTGAACTGGGGGACAAGCTACCTCGAACCTACACTATTTATAGGCCTGCATCAAGATACGCCTAAAGATTATAAATGAACTGCTATTGGCTAATAAAACGCGCCAACATTAGCGTCTATTTTAATATCCAATGAAAACCACTAATACATATTGCTTTAGGAAATGTTCTAGAAGCTTCTATCGAAACCGCGCGAAATATTACGCAACTTCCTTGTTCCCGGTAATGATAAACAACTCACCCCATCGCTGCATTATTGCGTTATTGTTGACAGTTTCAGTAAAGCCGTATATTATTATTTACCAATAATAATTACAATTAATAAACCTCTGAAATCAATGTCACATAAAAATACATATTCATATTACAATCATTATTTACTTCTGAGTAATTTGTGATACAAATTACCGTATCAACGGCAAGAGGTTTATATGGCATGCTGCTGTGTGTATATAGCATTTGTGATGCTGTGGACACAATGCCATGTATACTCCAAGATATCTCCTACCAACAGCAATACGACAAGAGGTTTATATGGCATATTGCTGTGTGTATATAACATTCATAATGCTGTGGACACAATGCCATGTATACTCCAAGACATCTCCTACTAACAGCAATATGGCAAGAGGTTTATATGCCATGCTGCTGTGTGTATATAACATTCATGATGCTGTGGACACAATGCCATGTATACTCCATGCTATCTCCTACTAACAGCAATACGGCAAGAGGTTTATATGGCATGCTGCTGTGTGTATATAACATTCATGATGCTGTGGACACAATGCCATGTATACTCCAAGATATCTCGTAGTAAAAGCAATACGGCAAGAGGTTTATATGGCATGCTGCTGTGTGTATATAACATTCGTTATGCCGCAGACACAATGCCATGTATACTCCAAGATATCTCCTACTAACAGCAATACGGCAAGAGGTTTATATGGCATGCTGCTGTGTGTATATAACATTCGTGATGCTGTGGACACAATGCCATGTATACTCCATGCTATCTCGTACACTAACAGCAATATGACAGGAGGTTTATATGGCATGCTGCTGTGTGTATATACCTGACATTCGTGATGCTGCATACACAATGCCATGTTTACTCCATGCTATCTCCTACACTAACAGCAATATGACAAGAGGTTTATATGACATGTTGCTGTGTGTATATACCTGACATTCGTGATGCTGCATACACAATGCAATGTTTACTCCATGCTATCTCCTACACTAACAGCAATATGACAAGAGGTTTATATGACATGTTGCTGTGTGTATATAACATTCGTGATGCTGCAGACCAATGCCATGTATACTCCATGCTATCTCCTACACTAACAGCAATATGACAAGAGGTTTATATGGCATGTTGCTGTGTGTATATAAAATTCGTGATGCTGTGGACACAATGCCATGTATACTCCATGCTATCTCGTACACTAACAGCAATATGACAAGAGGTTTATATGGCATGCTGCTGTGTGTATATACCTGACATTCGTGATGCTGCATACACAATGCCATGTTTACTCCATGCTATCTCCTACACTAACAGCAATATGACAACAGGTTTATATGACATGTTGCTGTGTGTATATGACATTCGTGATGCTGCAAACCAATGCCATGTATACTCCATGCTATCTCCTACACTAACAGCAATATGACAAGAGGTTTATATGGCATGTTGCTGTGTGTATATAACATTCGTGATGCTGCAGACCAACGCCATGTATACTCCATGCTATCTCCTACACTAACAGCAATATGACAAGAGGTTTATATGGCATGTTGCTGTGTGTATATAACATTCGTGATGCTGCAGACCAATGCCATGTATACTCCATGCTATCTCCTACACTAACAGCAATATGACAAGATGTTTATATGGCATGTTGCAATGTGTATATAACATTCGTGATGCTGCAGAACAATGCCATGTATACGCCATGCTATCTCCTCACTAACAGCAATATGACAAGAGGTTTATATGGCATGCTGCTGTGTGTATATAACATTTGTGATGTTGCAGACACAATGCCATGTATACTCAATTCTATCTCCTCACTAACAGCAATACGACAAGAGGTTTATATGGCATGCTGCTGTGTGTATATAACATTTGTGATGCTGCAGACCAATGCCATGTATACGCCATGCTATCTCCTCACTAACAGCAATACGAGAAGAGGTTTATATGGCATGTTGCTGTGTGTATATAACATTCATGATGCTGTGGACACAATGCCATGTATACTCCATGCTATCTCCTACACTAACAGCAATACGACAAGAGGTTTATATGGCATGTTGCTGTGTGTATATAACATTCGTGATGCTGCAGAACAATGCCATGTATACTCCATGCTATCTCCTACACTTGCAGGAATATGACAAGAGGTTTATATAGCATGCTGCTGTGTGTATATAACATTTGTGATGCTGCAGACCAATGCCATGTATACGCCATGCTATCTCCTCACTAACAGCAATACGACAAGAGGTTTATATGGCATGCTGCTGTGTGTATATACCTGACATTTCTGATTCTGCAGACACAATGCCATGATACACCGTGCTATCTCCTTCACTAACAGTAATATGACAAGAGGTTCATATGGCATGCTGTTTGTGTATGTACCTGACATTCGTGATGCTGCAGACACAATGCCATGTATACTCCAAGATATCTCCTACTAACAGCAATATGACAAGAGGTTTATATGGCATGCTGCTGTGTGTATATAGCACTCGTGATGCAGTGGACACAATGCCATGTATACTCCAAGATATCTCCTACTAACAGCAATACGGCAAGAGGTTTATATGGCATGCTGCTGTGTGTATATAGCATTCGTGATGCTGTGGACATATTGCCATGTATACTCCAAGATATCTCCTACTAACAGCAATACAGCAAGAGGTTTATATGGCATGCTGCTGTGTGTATATAGCATTTGTGATGCTGTGGACACAATGCCATGTATACTCCAAGATATCTCCTACTAACAGCAATTAAACAAGAGGTTTATATGGCATGTTGCTGTGTGTATATAACATTCATGATGCTGTGGACACAATGCCATGTATACTCCAAGATATCTCCTACTAACAGCAATATGGCAAGAGGTTTATATGGCATGTTGCTGTGTGTATATAACATTTGTGATGCTGTGGACACAATGCCATGTATACTCCAAGATATCTCCTACTAACAGCAATATGGCAAGAGGTTTATATGGCATGCTGCTGTGTGTATATAGCATTCGTGATGCTGTGGACATAATGCCATGTATACTCCAAGATATCTCCTACTAACAGCAACACGGCTAGAGGTTTATATGGCATGCTGCTGTGTGTATATAGCATTTGTGATGCTGTGGACACAATGCCATGTATACTCCAAGATATCTCCTACTAACAGCAATACGGCAAGAGGTTCATATGGCAAGCTGCTGTGTGTATGTAACATTCATGATGCTGTGGACACAATGCCATGTATACTCCAAGATATCTCCTACTAACAGCAATACGACAAGAGGTTTATATGGCATGCTGCTGTGTGTATATAGCATTCGTGATGCTGTGGACACAATGCCATGTATACTCCAAGATATCTCCTACTAACAGCAATACGGCAAGAGGTTTATATGCCATGCCGCTGTGTGTATATAACATTCATGATGCTGTGGACACAATGCCATGTATACTCCAAGATATCTCCTACTAACAGCAATATGGCAAGAGGTTTATATGCCATGCCGCTGTGTGTATATAACATTCATGATGCTGTGGACACAATGCCATGTATACTCCAAGATATCTCCTACTAACAGCAATATGGCAAGAGGTTTATATGCCATGCCGCTGTGTGTATATAACATTCATGATGCTGTGGACACAATGCCATGTATACTCCAAGATATCTCCTACTAACAGCAATATGGCAAGAGGTTTATATGCCATGCTGCTGTGTGTATGTAACATTCATGATGCTGTGGACACAATGCCATGTATACTCCAAGATATCTCCTACTAACAGCAATATGGCAAGAGGTTTATATCCCATGCCGCTGTGTGTATATAACATTCATGATGCTGTGGACACAATGCCATGTATACTCCAAGATATCTCCTACTAACAGCAATATGGCAAGAGGTTTATATGCCATGCTGCTGTGTGTATATAACATTCATGATGCTGTGGACACAATGCCATGAATACTCCATGCTATCTCCTACACTAACAGCAATACGACAAGAGGTTTATATGGCATGTTGCTGTGTGTATGTAACATTCATGATGCTGTGGACACAATGCCATGTATACTCCATGCTATCTCCTACACTAACAGCAATACGACAAGAGGTTTATATGGCATTGCTGTGTGTATGTAACATTCCTGATGCTGTGGACACAATGCCATGTATACTCCATGCTATCTCCTACACTAACAGCAATACGACAAGAGGTTTATATGGCATTGCTGTGTGTATGTAACATTCATGATGCTGTGGACACAATGCCATGTATACTCCATGCTATCTCCTACACTAACAGCAATACGACAAGAGGTTTATATGGCATGCTGCTGTGTGTATGTAACATTCATGATGCTGTGGACACAATGCCATGTATACTCCATGCTATCTCCTACACTAACAGCAATACGACAAGAGGTTTATATGGCATGCCGCTGTGTGTATATAACATTCATGATGCTGTGGACACAATGCCATGTTGACGCCATGCTATCTCGTACACTAACAGCAATACGACAAGAGGTTTATATGGCATGCTGCTGTGTGTATATAACATTCATGATGCTGTGGACACAATGCCATGTATACTCCATGCTATCTCCTACACTAACAGCAATACGACAAGAGGTTTATATGGCATGTTGTTGTGTGTATGTAACATTCATGATGCTGTGGACACAATGCCATGTATACTCCATGCTATCTCCTACACTAACAGCAATACGACAAGAGGTTTATATGGCATTGCTGTGTGTATGTAACATTCATGATGCTGTGGACACAATGCCATGTATACTCCATGCTATCTCCTACACTAACAGCAATACGACAAGAGGTTTATATGGCATGCTGCTGTGGACTCAATGCCATGTATACTCCATGCTATCTCCTACACTAACAGCAATACGACAAGAGATTTATATAGCATGCTGCTGTGGACACAATGCCATGTATGCTCCGAGATATCTCCTACTAACAGCAATAGGGCAAGAGGTTTATATGGCATGTTGCTGTGTGTATATAGCATTCATGATGCTGTGGACACAATGCCATGTATGCTCCGAGATATCTCCTACTAACAGCAATAGGGCAAGAGGTTTATATGCCATGTTGCTGTGTGTATATAGCATTCATGATGCTGTGGACACAATGCCATGTATGCTCCGTGATATCTCCTACTAACAGCAATAGGGCAAGAGGTTTATATGCCATGTTGCTGTGTGTATATAGCATTCATGATGCTGTGGACACAATGCCACGTATGCTCCGAGATATCTCCTACAAATAGCAATAGGGTAAGAGGTTTATATGGCATGCTGCTGTGTGTATATAGCATTTGTGATGCTGTGGACACAATGCCATGTATACTCCAAGATATCTCCTACTAACAGCAATACGACAAGAGGTTTATATGGCATATTGCTGTGTGTATATAACATTCATGATGCTGTGGACACAATGCCATGTATACTCCATGCTATCTCCTACCAACAACAATATGACAAGAGGTTTATATGCCATGCTGCTGTGTGTATATAACATTCATGATGCTGTGGACACAATGCCATGTATACTCCAAGACATCTCCTACTAACAGCAATATGGCAAGAGGTTTATATGCCATGCTGCTGTGTGTATATAACATTCATGATGCTGTGGACACAATGCCATGTATACTCCATGCTATCTCCTACTAACAGCAATATGGCAAGAGGTTTATATGGCATGCTGCTGTGTATATAACATTCGTTATGCTGCAGACCAATGCCATGTATACTACATGCTATCTCCTACTAACAGCAATACGGCAAGAGGTTTATATGGCATGCTGCTGTGTGTATATAACATTCGTGATGCTGTGGACACAATGCCATGTATACTCCAAGATATCTGCTACTAACAGCAATACGGCAAGAGGTTTATATGGCATGCTGCTGTGTGTATATAACATTCGTGATGCTGCAGACCAATGCCATGTATACTCCATGCTATCTCCTACACTTGCAGCAATATGACAAGAGGTTTATATGGCATGTTGCTGTGTGTATATAACATTCGTGATGCTGCAGAACAATGCCATGTATACTCCATGCTATCTCCTACACTAACAGCAATATGACAAGAGGTTTATATGGCATGTTGCTGTGTGTATATACCTGACATTCGTGATGCTGCACACCAATGCCATGTATACTCCATGCTATCTCCTACACTAACAGCAATATGACAAGAGGTTTATATGGCATGTTGCTGTGTGTATATACCTGACATTCGTGATGCTGCAGACCAATGCCATGTATACTCCATGCTATCTCCTACACTAACAGCAATATGACAAGAGGTTTATATGGCATGTTGCTGTGTGTATATACCTGACATTCATGATGCTGTGGACACAATGCCATGTATACTCCAAGATATCTCCTACTAACAGCAATATGGCAAGAGGTTTATATGCCATGCCGCTGTGTGTATATAACATTCATGATGCTGTGGACACAATGCCATGTATACTCCAAGATATCTCCTACTAACAGCAATATGGCAAGAGGTTTATATGCCATTCTGCTGTGTGTATATAACATTCATGATGCTGTGGACACAACGCCATGAATACTCCATGCTATCTCCTACACTAACAGCAATACGACAAGAGGTTTATATGGCATGCCGCTGTGTGTATATAACATTCATGATGCTGTGGACACAATGCCATGTATACTCCATGCTATCTCCTACACTAACAGCAATACGACAAGAGGTTTATATGGCATGTTGGTGTGTGTATGTAACATTCATGATGCTGTGGACACAATGCCATGTATACTCCATGCTATCTCCTACACTAACAGCAATACGACAAGAGGTTTATATGGCATTGCTGTGTGTATGTAACATTAATGATGCTGTGGACACAATTCCATGTATACTCCATGCTATCTCCTACACTAACAGCAATACGACAAGAGGTTTATATGGCATGTTGCTGTGTGTATGTAACATTTATGATGCTGTGGACACAATGCCATGTATACTCCATGCTATCTCCTACACTAACAGCAATATGACAAGAGGTTTATATGGCATGTTGCTGTGTGTATGTAACATTCATGATGCTGTGGACACAATGCCATGTATACTCCATGCTATCTCCTACACTAACAGCAATACGACAAGAGGTTTATATGGCATTGCTGTGTGTATGTAACATTCATGATGCTGTGGACACAATGCCATGTATACTCCATGCTATCTCCTACACTAACAGCAATACGACAAGAGGTTTATATGGCATTGCTGTGTGTATGTAACATTCATGATGCTGTGGACACAATGCCATGTATACTCCATGCTATCTCCTACACTAACAGCAATACGACAAGAGGTTTATATGCCATGCTGCTGTGTGTATGTAACATTCATGATGCCGTGGACACAATGCCATGTATACTCCATGCTATCTCCTACACTAACAGCAATGCGACAAGAGGTTTATATGGCATTGCTGTGTGTATGTAACATTCATGATGCTGTGGACACAATGCCATGTATACTCCATGCTATCTCCTACACTAACAGCAATACGACAAGAGGTTTATATGCCATGCTGCTGTGTGTATGTAACATTCATGATGCTGTGGACACAATGCCATGTATACTCCATGCTATCTCCTACACTAACAGCAATACGACAAGAGGTTTATATGGCATGCCGCTGTGTGTATATAACATTCATGATGCTGTGGACACAATGCCATGTTGACGCCATGCTATCTCGTACACTAACAGCAATACGACAAGAGGTTTATATGGCATGCTGCTGTGTGTATATAACATTCATGATGCTGTGGACACAATGCCATGTATACTCCATGCTATCTCCTACACTAACAGCAATACGACAACAGGTTTATATGGCATGTTGTTGTGTGTATGTAACATTCATGATGCTGTGGACACAATGCCATGTATACTCCATGCTATCTCCTACACTAACAGCAATACGACAAGAGGTTTATATGGCATTGCTGTGTGTATGTAACATTCATGATGCTGTGGACACAATGCCATGTATACTCCATGCTATCTCCTACACTAACAGCAATACGACAAGAGGTTTATATGGCATGCTGCTGTGGACACAATGCTATGTATACTCCATGCTATCTCCTACACTAACAGCAATACGACAAGAGATTTATATAGCATGCTGCTGTGGACACAATGCCATGTATGCTCCGAGATATCTCCTACTAACAGCAATAGGGCAAGAGGTTTATATGGCATGTTGCTGTGTGTATATAGCATTCATGATGCTGTGGACACAATGCCATGTATGCTCCGTGATATCTCCTACTAACAGCAATAGGGCAAGAGGTTTATATGCCATGTTGCTGTGTGTATATAGCATTCATGATGCTGTGGACACAATGCCATGTATGCTCCGAGATATCTCCTACAAATAGCAATAGGGCAAGAGGTTTATATGGCATGCTGCTGTGTGTATATAGCATTTGTGATGCTGTGGACACAATGCCATGTATACTCCAAGATATCTCCTACTAACAGCAATACGACAAGAGGTTTATATGGCATATTGCTGTGTGTATATAACATTCATGATGCTGTGGACACAATGCCATGTATACTCCATGCTATCTCCTACCAACAACAATATGACAAGAGGTTTATATGCCATGCTGCTGTGTGTATATAACATTCATGATGCTGTGGACACAATGCCATGTATACTCCAAGACATCTCCTACTAACAGCAATATGGCAAGAAGTTTATATGCCATGCTGCTGTGTGTATATAACATTCATGATGCTGTGGACACAATGCCATGTATACTCCATGCTATCTCCTACTAACAGCAATATGGCAAGAGGTTTATATGGCATGCTGCTGTGTATATAACATTCGTTATGCTGCAGACCAATGCCATGTATACTCCATGCTATCTCCTACTAACAGCAATACGGCAAGAGGTTTATATGGCATGCTGCTGTGTGTATATAACATTCGTGATGCTGTGGACACAATGCCATGTATACTCCAAGATATCTGCTACTAACAGCAATACGGCAAGAGGTTTATATGGCATGCTGTTGTGTGTATATAACATTCGTGATGCTGCAGACCAATGCCATGTATACTCCATGCTATCTCCTACACTTGCAGCAATATGACAAGAGGTTTATATGGCATGTTGCTGTGTGTATATAACATTCGTGATGCTGCAGAACAATGCCATGTATACTCCATGCTATCTCCTACACTAACAGCAATATGACAAGAGGTTTATATGGCATGTTGCTGTGTGTATATACCTGACATTCGTGATGCTGCAGACCAATGCCATGTATACTCCATGCTATCTCCTACACTAACAGCAATATGACAAGAGGTTTATATGGCATGTTGCTGTGTGTATATACCTGACATTCATGATGCTGTGGACACAATGCCATGTATACTCCATGCTATCTCGTACATAACAGCAATATGACAAGAGGTTTATATGGCATGTTGCTGTGTGTATATACCTGACATTCGTGATGCTGCAGACCAATGCCATGTATACTCCATGCTATCTCCTACACTTGCAGCAATATGACAAGAGGTTTATATGGCATGTTGCTGTGTGTATATAACATTCGTGATGCTGCAGAACAATGCCATGTATACTCCATGCTATCTCGTACACTAACAGCAATATGACAAGAGGTTTATATGGCATGTTGCTGTGTGTATATACCTGACATTCATGATGCTGTGGACACAATGCCATGTATACTCCATGCTATCTCGTACACTAACAGCAATATGACAAGAGGTTTATATGGCATGTTGCTGTGTGTATATACCTGACATTCATGATGCTGTGGACACAATGCCATGTTTACTCCATGCTATCTCGTACACTAGCAGCAATATGACAAGAGTTTTATATGGCATGTTGCTGTGTGTATATACCTGACATTCATGATGCTGTGGACACAATGCCATGTATACTCCATGCTATCTCGTACACTAACAGCAATATGACAAGAGGTTTATGTGGCATGTTGCTGTGTGTATATACCTGACATTCATGATGCTGTGGACACAATGCCATGTTTACTCCATGCTATCTCCTACACTAACAGCAATATGACAAGAGGTTTATATGGCATGTTGCTGTGTGTATATACCTGACATTCATGATGCTGTGGACACAATGCCATGTTTACTCCATGCTATCTCCTACACTAACAGCAATATGACAAGAGGTTTATATGGCATGTTGCTGTGTGTATATACCTGACATGCATGATGCTGTGGACACAATGCCATGTATACTCCATGCTATCTCGTACACTAACAGCAATATGACAAGAGGTTTATATGGCATGTTGCTGTGTGTATATACCTGACATTCATGATGCTGTGGACACAATGCCATGTTTACTCCATGCTATCTCCTACACTAACAGCAATATGACAAGAGGTTTATATGGCATGTTGCTGTGTGTATATACCTGACATTCATGATGCTGTGGACACAATGCCATGTTTACTCCATGCTATCTCCTACACTAACAGCAATATGACAAGAGGTTTATATGACATGTTGCTGTGTGTATATAACATTCGTGATGCTGCAGACCAATGCCATGTATACTCCATGCTATCTCCTACACTAACAGCAATATGACAAGATGTTTATATGGCATGTTGCTGTGTGTATATAACATTCGTGATGCTGCAGAACAATGCCATCTATACTCCATGCTATCTCCTACACTAACAGCAATATGACAAGATGTTTATATGACATGTTGCTGTGTGTATATAACATTCGTGATGCTGCAGAACAATGCCATCTATACTCCATGCTATCTCCTACACTAACAGCAATATGACAAGATGTTTATATGACATGTTGCTGTGTGTATATAACATTCGTGATGCTGCAGAACAATGCCATCTATACTCCATGCTATCTCCTCACTAACAGCAATATGACAAGAGGTTTATATGGCATGTTGCTGTGTGTATATAACATTCGTGATGCTGCAGAACAATGCCATGTATACTCCATGCTATCTCCTACACTAACAGCAATATGACAAGTTGTTTATATGGCATGTTGCTGTGTGTATATAACATTCGTGATGCTGCAGAACAATGCCATGTATACTCCATGCTATCTCCTACACTTGCAGGAATATGACAAGATGTTTATATGGCATGTTGCTGTGTGTATATAACATTCGTGATGCTGCAGAACAATGCCATGTATACTCCATGCTATCTCCTACACTTGCAGGAATATGACGAGAGGTTTATATGGCATGCTGCTGTGTGTATATACCTGACATTCATGATGCTGTGGACACAATGCCATGTATACTCCATGCTATCTCCTACACTAACAGCAATATGACAAGTTGTTTATATGGCATGTTGCTGTGTGTATATAACATTCGTGATGCTGCAGAACAATGCCATGTATACTCCATGCTATCTCCTACACTTGCAGGAATATGACAAGATGTTTATATGGCATGTTGCTGTGTGTATATAACATTCGTGATGCTGCAGACCAATGCCATGTATACTCCATGCTATCTCCTCACTAACAGCAATACGACAAGAGGTTTATATGGCATGCTGCTGTGTGTATATAACATTCGTGATGCTGCAGACCAATGCCATGTATACTCCAAGATATCTCCTCACTAACAGCAATACGACAAGAGGTTTATATGGCATGCTGCTGTGTGTATATACTTGACATTTGTGATTCTGCAGACACAATGCCATGTATACTCCGTGCTATCTCCTCACTAACAGCAATATGACAAGAGGTTCATATGGCATGCTGTTTGTGTATATACCTGACATTCGTGATGCTGCAGACACAATGCCTCGTATACTCCGTGCTATCTCGTCACTAAGAGCAGTGTGCAATACGACAAGAGGTTCATATGGCATGCTGCTATGGGTGTACACGAAACATCTTCTATAAGGTCCCACTCTGCGTTTCAAATCAGTCCAGCTTCTTACTGGATGAACTGCTTCGTATTCTGAAATCTGAGATGAAATAAGTAAGCTGGTGACATGGAGCAAATGACACAGTCTTTGACTACTAGACACAACAAACATTACCTTCTGCAACATTTCACAAGACGACCTCCAGGTTATCCTCTCAAGATTCAAGAAGCCGACAGAAAACCAGAGAGACAACGTCTCACGTAATGTGTTGTTCAGCTGCTGTAATGGCAGCAATGCAACATCCCCGGCAGCTCTTTCCGAAATAAGAGTCTGAAACATGTTTAAGTTATGTACTTGCTATGTCAAGCAATATCTAGCGCAGAATGCCAACTGCTAGCTTCTTACCAGAACATCGGTGCGAAGGTCCACCATGAATTTTACTCCATGCTCCATTCGACCCATGTGTATAAAGAGCCAAGAGTATTGCGGAGTCAGGAGCTTTTTGAGTTGTTCCTCGCCCTTCATCACCTGGCGCTGGTCACACTGCTAAGCCAACATTACACAAAAGAGTCAGCATTTCAGCAAATTTGATTAAAAGGATTTGCTGCTCTCTATTTGGCTGAAAATGTTTATAATTGAACAATTCTGAGCAGCTTCTCTTTCTTAATGGCTCAAATGAACTATGCTCTGAAACAGTTATTTACTTTAAAAGGTGCCTTGATTCGTTTGTCAGCAACAAATCACAAGACTTTATCATTTCTTTAATTATTATTGAACTGACTTTGATTTTTGGAAGTGTGGCTAGGTTTTAAATGCCTCTACTACTTAACTGTGGTAGAGGAAATATTGCAGTTCATTACATCAGGATTATTTCACTAGAAACACATGAAGAATGCAAAAGGGGCATTTATAGAAATCTGTTATTGTGCCACATTCGCACTTATTACATAATCTCTCATTTACATTAGTCATGATAAGTTACTCAACTTAAGGATACACATCTATAAAAAAGACCAGAAATTTCCAAAAGTCATAAACGGGAACTCTCAAAGCTGTTAAGTGGCAAATCATTACTTTTTAATTATAAATAATATATGTTTTAATTACGTATTTTCATTGGCTCTTATACAAGGAACTATGTCAAACTACAGTATTCCTACCTGACTATTTACCTTATTAAGCATGTATAAATAACATTCACATAAAGAGCATATAAATTAATATTTAAATCTGAAATTAGGAAAATTGGTATCCTCACATTTGGTTATCCTCTGAAAGGTGTTATGTCAATGACTTTACAAAAACATATTTTTCAAATAATAATAATAATAATAATAATAATAATAATAATAATAATAATACAACTAAAATGTCTTTATGAAATTATATAATTTGGCACAAATAAACCTTGAACTATACTGAAATCAGAATAGCCAACATTAACAATGTAAATTTGCATTTAATCAGTGATGTTATCAATGTGGTGGTTAGCACGAGTTAACATCAGATTGCAATTGAAGATGATAAACAGAAGCATTAAAGCACCTTTCTGAAAAAATGCTACAGTTCTCATTCTACGTGCAAGTGTAGCTCTCAAAGAGTGATAAATAGAACTCTACTTTCCTATAACAGTAGGAGTTGCTGTGTATGTGCTACAGTTCTCTTTTTACGTGCAAGTGTAGCTCTTAAAGCAAGTTAAATAGAACTCTACTTTCCTATAACAGTAGGAGTTGCCGTGTTTCTACGTGCAAGTGTAGTTCTTAAAGCAAGTTAAATAGAACTCTACTTTCCTATAACAGTAGGAGTTGCCGTGTATGTGCTACAGTTCCCATTCTACGTGCAAGTGTAGCTCTTAAAGCAAGTTAAATAGAACTCTACTTTCCTATAACAGTAGGAGTTGCTGTGTATGTGCTACTGTTCTCATTCTACGTGCAAGTGTAGTTCTTAAAGCAAGTTAAATAGAACTCTACTTTCCTATAACAGTAGGAGTTGCTGTGTATGTGCTACTGTTCTCATTCTACGTGCAAGTGTAGTTCTTAAAGCAAGTTAAATAGAACTCTACTTTCCTATAACAGTAGGAGTTGCTGTGTATGTGCTACTGTTCTCATTCTACGTGCAAGTGTAGCTCTTAAAGCAAGTTAAATAGAACTCTACTTTCCTATAACAGTAGGAGTTGCTGTGTATGTGCTACTGTTCTCATTCTACGTGCAAGTGTAGCTCTTAAAGCAAGTTAAATAGAACTCTACTTTCCTATAACAGTAGGAGTTGCCGTGTATGTGCTACAGTTCCCATTCTACGTGCAAGTGTAGCTCTTAAAGCAAGTTAAATAGAACTCTACTTTCCTATAACAGTAGGAGTTGCTGTGTATGTGCTACTGTTCTCATTCTACGTGCAAGTGTAGTTCTTAAAGCAAGTTAAATAGAACTCTACTTTCCTATAACAGTAGGAGTTGCTGTGTATGTGCTACAGTTCCCATTCTACGTGCAAGTGTAGCTCTTAAAGCAAGTTAAATAGAACTCTACTTTCCTATAACAGTAGGAGTTGCCGTGTATGTGCTACAGTTCCCATTCTACGTGCAAGTGTAGCTCTTAAAGCAAGTTAAATAGAACTCTACTTTCCTATAACAGTAGGAGTTGCCGTGTTTCTACGTGCAAGTGTAGTTCTTAAAGCAAGTTAAATAGAACTCTACTTTCCTATAACAGTAGGAGTTGCCGTGTATGTGCTACAGTTCTCATTCTACGTGCAAGTGTAGCTCTTAAAGCAAGTTAAATAGAACTCTACTTTCCTATAACAGTAGGAGTTGCTGTGTATGTGCTACTGTTCTCATTCTACGTGCAAGTGTAGTTCTTAAAGCAAGTTAAATAGATCTCTACTTTCCTATAACAGTAGGAGTTGCTGTGTATGTGCTATAGTTCCCATTCTACGTGCAAGTGTAGTTCTTAAAGCAAGTTAAGTAGAACTCTACTTTCCTATAACAGTAGGAGTTGCTGTGTATGTGCTACAGTTCTCATTCTACGTGCAAGTGTAGCTCTTAAAGCAAGTTAAATACAACTCTACTTTCCTATAACAGTAGGAGTTGCTCTGTATGTGCTACAGTTCTCATTCTACGTGCTAGTGTAGTTCTTAAAGCAAGTTAAATAGATCTCTACTTTCCTATAACAGTAGGAGTTGCTGTGAATGTGCTACTGTTCTCATTCTACGTGCAAGTGTAGTTCTTAAAGCAAGTTAAATAGATCTCTACTTTCCTATAACAGTAGGAGTTGCTGTATATGTGCTATAGTTCCCATTCTACATGCAAGTGTAGCTCTTAAAGCAAGTTAAATAGATCTCTACTTTCCTATTACAGTAGGAGTTGCTGTATATGTGCTATAGTTCCCATTCTACATGCAAGTGTAGCTCTTAAAGCAAGTTAAATAGATCTCTACTTTCCTATAACAGTAGGAGTTGCTGTATATGTGCTATAGTTCCCATTCTACGTGCAAGTGTAGCTCTTAAAGCAAGTTAAATAGATCTCTACTTTCCTATAACAGTAGGAGTTGCTGTGTATGTGCTATAGTTCCCATTCTACATGCTAGTGTAGCTCTTAAAGCAAGTTAAATAGATCTCTACTTTCCTATAACAGTAGGAGTTGCTGTATATGTGCTACAGTTCTGATTCTACGTGCAATTGTAGCTCTTAAAGCAAGTTAAATAGATCTCTACTTTCCTATAACAGTAGGAGTTGCTGTGTATGTGCTATAGTTCCCATTCTACCTGCTAGTGTAGCTCTTAAAGCAAGTTAAATAGATCTCTACTTTCCTATAACAGTAGGAGTTGCTGTATATGTGCTACAGTTCTGATTCTACCTGCTAGTGTAGCTCTTAAAGCAAGTTAAATAGATCTCTACTTTCCTATAACAGTAGGAGTTGCTGTGTATGTGCTACAGTTCTGATTCTACCTGCTAGTGTAGCTCTTAAAGCAAGTTAAATAGATCTCTACTTTCCTATAACAGTAGGAGTTGCTGTGTATGTGCTACAGTTCTGATTCTACCTGCTAGTGTAGCTCTTAAAGCAAGTTAAATAGATCTCTACTTTCCTATAACAGCAGGAGTTGCTGTATATGTGCTACAGTTCTGATTCTACCTGCTAGTGTAGCTCTTAAAGCAAGTTAAATAGATCTCTACTTTCCTATAACAGCAGGAGTTTCTGTGTATGTGCTACAGTTCTCATTCTACGAGCAAGTGTAGCTCTTAAAGCAAGTTAAATAGATCTCTACTTTCCTATAACAGTAGGAGTTTCTGTGTATGTGCTACAGTTCTCATTCTACATGCTAGTGTAGCTCTTAAAGCAAGTTAAATAGATCTCTACTTTCCTATAACAGTAGGAGTTGCTGTGTATGTGCTACAGTTCTCATTCTACGTGCAAGTGTAGCTCTTAAAGCAAGTTAAATAGATCTCTACTTTCCTATAACAGTAGGAGTTTCTGTGTATGTGCTACAGTTCTCATTCTACGTGCTAGTGTAGTTCTCAAAGCCAGTTAAATAGAACTCTACTTTCCTATAACAGTAGGAGTTGCTGTGTATGTGCTACAGTTCTCATTTTACGTGCTAGTGTAGTTCTCAAAGCCAGTTAAATAGAACTCTACTTTCCTATAACAGTAGGAGTTTCTGTGTATGTGCTACAGTTCTCATTTTACGTGCAAGTGTAGCTCTTAAAGCAAGTTAAATAGATCTCTACTTTCCTATAACAGTAGGAGTTTCTGTGTATGTGCTACAGTTCTCATTCTACGTGCTAGTGTAGTTCTCAAAGCCAGTTAAATAGAACTCTACTTTCCTATAACAGTAGGAGTTGCTGTGTATGTGCTACAGTTCTCATTCTACGTGCAAGTGTAGCTCTTAAAGCAAGTTAAATAGAACTCTACTTTCCTATAACAGTAGGAGTTGCTGTGTATGTGCTACAGTTCTCATTCTACATGCAAGTGTAGCTCTTAAAGCAAGTTAAATAGAACTCTACTTTCCTATAACAGTAGGAGTTGCTGTGTATGTGCTACAGTTCTCATTCTACGTGCTAGTGTAGTTCTCAAAGCCAGTTAAATAGATCTCTACTTTCCTATAACAGTAGGAGTTGCTGTGTATGTGCTACAGTTCTCATTCTACGTGCAAGTGTAGCTCTAAAGGCAAATTACATAGAACTCTACATTCCTATAACAGTAGGAGTTGCTGTGTATGAGCTACAGTTCTGATTCTACGTGCTAGTGTAGCTCTTAAAGCAACTTACATAGAACTCTACATTCCTATAACAGTAGGAGTTGCTCTGTATGTGCTACAGTTCTCATTCTACGTGCAAGTGTAGCTCTCAAAGCAACTTACATAGAACTCTACTTTCCTATAACAGTAGGAGTTGCTCTGTATGTGATACAGTTCTCATTCTACCTGCTGGTGTAGCTCTCAAAGCAACTTACATAGAACTCTACATTCCTATAACAGTAGGAGTTGCTCTGTATGTGATACAGTTCTCATTCTACCTGCTGGTGTAGCTCTCAAAGCAACTTACATAGAACTCTACTTTCCTATAACAGTAGGAGTTGCTGTGTATGTGCTACAGTTCTCATTCTACATGCTAGTGTAGCTCTTAAAGCAACTTAAATGGAACTCTACTTTCCTATAACAGTAGGAGTTGCTGTGTATGTGCTACAGTTCTGATTCTACCTGCTAGTGTAGCTCTTAAAGCAAGTTAAATGGAACTCTAATTTCCTATAACAGTAGGAGTTGCTGTGTATGTGCTACAGTTCTGATTCTACCTGCTAGTGTAGCTCTTAAAGCAAGTTAAATGGAACTCTAATTTCCTATAACAGTAGGAGTTGCTGTGTATGTGCTACAGTTCTGATTCTACCTGCTAGTGTAGCTCTTAAAGCAAGTTAAATAGATCTCTACTTTCCTATAACAGCAGGAGTTGCTGTATATGTGCTACAGTTCTGATTCTACCTGCTAGTGTAGCTCTTAAAGCAAGTTAAATAGATCTCTACTTTCCTATAACAGCAGGAGTTTCTGTGTATGTGCTACAGTTCTCATTCTACGAGCAAGTGTAGCTCTTAAAGCAAGTTAAATAGATCTCTACTTTCCTATAACAGTAGGAGTTTCTGTGTATGTGCTACAGTTCTCATTCTACATGCTAGTGTAGCTCTTAAAGCAAGTTAAATAGATCTCTACTTTCCTATAACAGTAGGAGTTTCTGTGTATGTGCTACAGTTCTCATTCTACGTGCTAGTGTAGTTCTCAAAGCCAGTTAAATAGAACTCTACTTTCCTATAACAGTAGGAGTTGCTGTGTATGTGCTACAGTTCTCATTTTACGTGCTAGTGTAGTTCTCAAAGCCAGTTAAATAGAACTCTACTTTCCTATAACAGTAGGAGTTTCTGTGTATGTGCTACAGTTCTCATTTTACGTGCAAGTGTAGCTCTTAAAGCAAGTTAAATAGATCTCTACTTTCCTATAACAGTAGGAGTTTCTGTGTATGTGCTACAGTTCTCATTCTACGTGCTAGTGTAGTTCTCAAAGCCAGTTAAATAGAACTCTACTTTCCTATAACAGTAGGAGTTGCTGTGTATGTGCCACAGTTCTCATTCTACGTGCAAGTGTAGCTCTTAAAGCAAGTTAAATAGAACTCTACTTTCCTATAACAGTAGGAGTTGCTGTGTATGTGCTACAGTTCTCATTCTACATGCAAGTGTAGCTCTTAAAGCAAGTTAAATAGAACTCTACTTTCCTATAACAGTAGGAGTTGCTGTGTATGTGCTACAGTTCTCATTCTACGTGCTAGTGTAGTTCTCAAAGCCAGTTAAATAGATCTCTACTTTCCTATAACAGTAGGAGTTGCTGTGTATGTGCTACAGTTCTCATTCTACGTGCAAGTGTAGCTCTAAAGGCAAATTACATAGAACTCTACATTCCTATAACAGTAGGAGTTGCTGTGTATGAGCTACAGTTCTGATTCTACGTGCTAGTGTAGCTCTTAAAGCAACTTACATAGAACTCTACATTCCTATAACAGTAGGAGTTGCTCTGTATGTGCTACAGTTCTCATTCTACGTGCAAGTGTAGCTCTCAAAGCAACTTACATAGAACTCTACTTTCCTATAACAGTAGGAGTTGCTCTGTATGTGATACAGTTCTCATTCTACCTGCTGGTGTAGCTCTCAAAGCAACTTACATAGAACTCTACATTCCTATAACAGTAGGAGTTGCTCTGTATGTGATACAGTTCTCATTCTACCTGCTGGTGTAGCTCTCAAAGCAACTTACATAGAACTCTACTTTCCTATAACAGTAGGAGTTGCTGTGTATGTGCTACAGTTCTCATTCTACATGCTAGTGTAGCTCTTAAAGCAACTTAAATGGAACTCTACTTTCCTATAACAGTAGGAGTTGCTGTGTATGTGCTACAGTTCTGATTCTACCTGCTAGTGTAGCTCTTAAAGCAAGTTAAATGGAACTCTAATTTCCTATAACAGTAGGAGTTGCTGTGTATGTGCTACAGTTCTGATTCTACCTGCTAGTGTAGCTCTTAAAGCAAGTTAAATGGAACTCTAATTTCCTATAACAGTAGGAGTTGCTGTGTATGTGCTACAGTTCTCATTCTACCTGCTAGTGTAGCTCTTAAAGCAAGTTAAATAGAACTCTACTTTCCTATAACAGAAGGAGTTGCTGTATATGTGCTACAGTTCTGATTCTACCTGCTAGTGTAGCTCTTAAAGCAAGTTAAATGGAACTCTACTTTCCTATAACAGTAGGAGTTGCTGTGTATGTGCTACAGTTCTGATTCTACCTGCTAGTGTAGCTCTTAAAGCAAGTTGAATGGAACTCTACTTTCCTATAACAGTAGGAGTTGCTGTGTATGTGCTACAGTTCTCATTCTACGTGCAAGTGTAGCTCTTAAAGCAACTTAAATAGAACTCTACTTTCCTATAACAGTAGGAGTTGCTGTGAATGTGCTACAGTTCTCATTCTACATGCAAGTGTAGCTCTTAAAGCAACTTAAATAGAATTCTACTTTCCTATAACAGAAGGAGTTGCTGTGTATGTGCTACAGTTCTCATTCTACGTGCAAGTGTAGCTCTTAAAGCAACTTACATAGAACTCTACTTTCCTATAACAGTAGGAGTTGCTGTGAATGTGCTACAGTGCTCATTCTACATGCAAGTGTAGCTCTTAAAGCAAGTTAAATAGAACTCTACTTTCCTATAACAAAAGGAGTTGCTGTGAATGTGCTACAGTTCGTATTCTACGTGCAAGTGTAGCTCTTAAAGCAACTTAAATAGAACTCTACTTTCCTATAACAGTAGGAGTTGCTGTGTATGTGCTACAGTTCTCATTCTATGTGCAAGTGTAGCTCTCAAAGCAACTTACATAGAACTCCACTTTCCTATAACAGTAGGAGTTGCTGTGTATGTGCTACAGTTCTCAATCTACGTGCAAGTGTAGCTCTCAAAGCAACTTACATAGAACTCCACTTTCCTATAACAGTAGGAGTTGCTGTGTATGTGCTACAGTTCTCATTCTATGAGCTAGTGTAGCTCTTAAAGCAACTTAAATAGATCTCTACTTTCCTATAACAGAAGGAGTTGCTGTGTATGTGCTACAGTTCTCATTCTATGAGCTAGTGTAGCTCTTAAAGCAACTTACATAGATCTCTACTTTCCTATAACAGTAGGAGTTGCTGTGTATGTGCTACAGTTCTCATTCTACGTGCAACTGTAGTTCTTAATGCAAGTTAAATAGATCTCTACTTTCCTATAACAGTAGCAGTTGCTCTGTATGTGCTACAGTTCTCATTCTACGTGCAACTGTAGCTCTCAAAGCAACTTAAATAGATCTCTACTTTCCTATAACAGTAGGAGTTGCTGTGTATGTGCTACATTTCTCATTCTGCGTGCAACTGTAGCTCTCAAAGCAACTTAAATAGAACTCTACTTTCCTATAACAGTAGGAGTTGCTGTGTATGTGCTACAGTTCTCATTCAAAGTGCAAGTGTTGCTCTTAAAGCAAGTTAAATAGATCTCTACTTTCCTATGAGAGAAGGAGTTGCTCTGAATGTGCTACAGTTCTCATTCTACGTGCAAGTGTAGCACTTAAAGCAAGTTAAATAGAACTCTACTTTCCTATAACAGTAGGAGTTGCTGTGTATGTGCTACAGTTCTCATTCTACGTGCAAGTGTAGCTCTTAAAGCAAGTTAAATAGAACTCTACCTTCCTATCACAGTAGGAGTTGCTGTGTATGTGCTACAGTTCTCATTCTACGTTCAAGTGTAGCTCTTAAAGCAAGTTAAATAGAACTCTACTGTCCTATAACAGAAGGAGTTGCTGTGAATGTGCTAGAGTTCTCATTCTACGTGCAAGTGTAGCTCTCAAAGCAACTTACATAGAACTCTACTTTCCTATAACAGTAGGAGTTGCTGTGTATGTGCTACAGTTCATATTCAAAGTGCAAGTGTAGCTCTTAAAGCAAGTTAAATAGAACTCTACTTTCCTATAACAGAAGGAGTTGCTGTGAATGTGCTACAGTTCTCATTCTACGTGCAAGTGTAGCTCTTAAAGCCAGTTAAATAGAACTCTACTTTCCTATATCAGTAGGAGTTGCTGTGTATGTGCTACAGTTCTCATTCTACGTGCTAGTGTAGATCTCAAAGCAAGCTAAATAGAACTCTACTTTCCTATAACAGAAGGAGTTGCTGTGTATGTGCTACAGTTCTCATTCTACATGCTAGTGTAGCTCTCAAAGCAAGTTAAATAGAACTCTACTTTCCTATAACAGTAGGAGTTGCTGTGTAAGTGCTACAGTTCTCATTCTACGTGCAAGTGTAGCTCTCAAAGCAAGTTAAATAGAACTCTACTTTCCTATAACAGTAGGAGTTGCTGTGTATGTGCTACAGTTCTCATTCTACGTGCTAGTGTAGCTCTTAAAGTAAGTTAAATAGAACTCTACTTTCCTATAACAGTAGGAGCTGCTGTGTATGTGCTACAGTTCTCATTCTACGTGCAAGTGTAGCTCTCAACGAAAGTTAAATAGAACTCTACTTTCCTATAACAGTAGGAGCTGATGTGTATGTGCTACAGTTCTCATTCTACGTGCTAGTGTAGCTCTTAAAGGAAGTTAAATAGAACTCTACTTTCCTATAACAGTAGGAGTTGCTGTGTATGTGCTACAGTTCTCATTCTACGTGCTAGTGTAGCTCTTAAAGTAAGTTAAATAGAACTCTACTTTCCTATAACAGTAGGAGTTGCTGTGTATGTGCTACAGTTCTCATTCTACGTGCTAGTGTAGCTCTTAAAGTAAGTTAAATAGAACTCTACTTTCCTATAACAGTAGGAGCTGCTGTGTCTGTGCTACAGTTCCATTCTACGTGCAAGTGTAGCTCTCAACGAAAGTTAAATAGAACTCTACTTTCCTATAACAGTAGGAGCTTCTGTGTATGTGCTACAGTTCTCATTCTACGTGCTAGTGTAGCTCTTAAAGGAAGTTAAATAGAACTCTACTTTCCTATAACAGTAGGAGTTGCTGTGTATGTGCTACAGTTCTCATTCTACGTGCTAGTGTAGCTCTTAAAGTAAGTTAAATAGAACTCTACTTTCCTATAACAGTAGGAGCTGCTGTGTATGTGCTACAGTTCTCATTCTACGTGCTAGTGTAGCTCTTAAAGTAAGTTAAATAGAACTCTACTTTCCTATAACAGTAGGAGTTGTTGTGTATGTGCTACAGTTCTCATTCTACGTGCAAGTGTAGCTCTTAAAGCAAGTTAAATACAACTCTACTTTCCTATAACAGTAGGAGTTGCTGTGTATGTGCTACAGTTCTCATTCTACGTGCAAGTGTAGATCTTAAAGGAAGTTAAATAGAACTCTACTTTCCTATAACAGTAGGAGTTGCTGTGTATGTGCTACAGTTCTCATTCTACGTGCAAGTGTAGCTCTTAAAGTAAGTTAAATAGAACTCTACTTTCCTATAACAGTAGGAGTTGCTGTGTATGTGCTACAGTTCTCATTCTACGTGCAAGTGTAGATCTTAAAGGAAGTTAAATAGAACTCTACTTTCCTATAACAGAAGGAGTTGCTGTGAATGTGCTACAGTTCTCATTCAAAGTGCAAGTGTAGCTCTTAAAGCAAGTTAAATAGAACTCTACATTCCTATAACAGTAGGAGTTGCTGTGTACGTGCTACAGTTCTCATTCTACGTGCAAGTGTAGCTCTTAAAGCAAGTTAAATAGAACTCTACTTTCCTATAACAGTAGGAGTTGCTGTGTATGTGCTACAGTTCTCATTCTACGTGCAAGTGTAGCTCTTAAAGCAACTTAAATAGAACTCTACTTTCCTATAACAGAAGGAGTTGCTGTGAATGTGCTACAGTTCTTATTCTACGTGCAAGTGTAGCTCTTATAGCAACTTAAATAGAACTCTACTTTCCTATAACAGTAGGAGTTGCTGTGTATGTCCTACAGTTCTCATTCTACGTGCAAGTGTAGCTCTTAAAGCAAGTTAAACAGTTCTCTACTTTCCTATAAAAGAAGGAGTTTCTGTAAATGTGCTACAGTTCTCAATCTACGTGCAAGTGTAGCTCTCAAAGCAACTTACATAGAACTTTACTTTCCTATAACAGTAGGAGTTACTGTGTATGTGCTACAGTTCTCATTCTACGTGCAACTGTAGCTCTTAAAGCAAGTTAAATAGAACTCTACTTTCCTATAACAGTAGGAGTTGCTGTGAATGTGCTACAGTTCTCATTCTACGTGCAAGTGTAGCTCTCAAAGCAACTTACATAGAACTTTACTTTCCTATAACAGAAGGAGTTGCTGTGAATGTGCTACAGTTCTCATTCTACGTGCAAGTGTAGCTCTTAAAGCCAGTTAAATAGAACTCCACTTTCCTATATCAGTAGGAGTTGCCGTGTATGTGCTACAGTTCTCATTCTACGTGCTAGTGTAGCTCTTAAAGCCAGTTAAATAGAACTCTACTTTCCTATAACAGTAGGAGTTGCTCTGAATGTGCTACAGTTCTCATTCTACATGCTAGTGTAGCTCTCAAAGCCAGTTAAATAGAACTCCACTTTCCTATAACAGTAGGAGTTGCTGTGAATGTGCTACAGTTCTCATTCTACATGCTAGTGTAGCTCTCAAAGCCAGTTAAATAGAACTCCACTTTCCTATAACAGTAGGAGTTGCTGTGAATGTGCTACAGTTCTCATTCTACATGCTAGTGTAGCTCTTAAAGCAAGCTAAATAGAACTCTGCTTTCCTATAACAGTAGGAGTTGCTGTGTATGTGCTACAGTTCTCATTTTACGTGCAAGTGTAGCTCTTAAAGCAAGTTAAATAGAACTCTACTTTCCTATAACAGTAGGAGTTGCTGTGTATGTGCTACAGTTCTCATTCTACATGCTAGTGTAGCTCTTAAAGTAAGTTAAATATAACTCTACTTTCCTATAACAGTAGGAGTTGCTGTGTATGTGCTACAGTTCTCAATCTACGTGCTAGTGTAGCTCTTAAAGTAAGTTAAATAGAACTCTACTTTCCTATAACAGTAGGAGTTGCTGTGTATGTGCTACAGTTATCATTCTAAGTGGTGGTGTAGCTCTTAAAGCAAGTTAAATAGATCTCTACTTTCCTATAACAGTAGGAGTTTCTGTGTATGTGCTACAGTTCTCATTCTACGTGCAAGTGTAGCTCTTAAAGGAACTTAAATACAACTCTACTTTCCTATAACAGTAGGAGTTTCTGTGTATGTGCTACAGTTCTCATTCTACGTGCAAGTGTAGCTCTTAAAGGAACTTAAATACAACTCTACTTTCCTATAACAGTAGGAGTTTCTGTGTATGTGCTACAGTTCTCATTCTACGTGCAAGTGTAGCTCTTAAAGCAGCTTACATAGAACTCTACTTTCCTATAACAGTAGGAGTTGCTGTGTATGTGCTGCAGTTCTCATTCTAAGTGCTGGTGTAGCTCTTAAAGCAAGTTAAATAGATCTGTACCTTCCTATAACAGTAGGAGTTTCTGTGTAGGTGCTACAGTTCTCATTCTACGTGCAAGTGTAGCTCTTAAAGCAAGTTAAATACAACTCTACTGTCCTATAACAGAAGGAGTTGCTGTGAATGTGCTACAGTTCTCATTCAACGTGCAAGTGTAGCTCTCAAAGCAGCTTACATAGAACTTTACTTTCCTATAACAGTAGGAGTTGCTGTGTATGTGCTACAGTTCTCATTCTATGAGCTAGTGTAGCTCTTAAAGCAAGTTAAATAGATCTCTACTTTCCTATGACAGTAGGAGTTACTGTGTATGTGCTACAGTTCTCATTCTACGTGCAACTGTAGCTCTTAAAGCAAGTTAAATAGAACTCTACTTTCCTATAACAGTAGGAGTTGCTCTGTATGTGCTAAAGTTCTCATTCTACGTGCAACTGTAGCTCTTAAAGCAAGTTAAATAGAACTCTACTTTCCTATAACAGTAGCAGTTGCTGTGTATGTGCTACAGTTCTCATTCTACGTGCAAGTGTAGCTCTTAAAGCAAGTTAAATACAACTCTACTTTCCTATAACAGTAGGAGTTGCTGTGTATGTGCTACAGTTCTCATTCTACGTGCTAGTGTAGCTCTTAAAGGAAGTTAAATAGAACTCTACTGTCCTATAACAGAAGGAGTTGCTGTGAATGTGCTACAGTTCTCATTCTACGTGCAAGTGTAGCTCTCAAAGCAACTTACATAGAACTCTACTTTCCTATAACAGTAGGAGTTGCTGTGTATGTGCTACAGTTCTCATTCAAAGTGCAAGTGTAGCTCTTAAAGCAATTTAAATAGAACTCTACTTTCCTATAACAAAAGGAGTTGCTGTGAATGTGCTACAGTTCTCATTCTACGTGCAAGTGTAGCTCTTAAAGCCAGTTAAATAAAACTCCACTTTCCTATATCAGTAGGAGTTGCCGTGTATGTGCTACAGTTCTCATTCTACGTGCTAGTGTAGCTCTTAAAGTAAGTTAAATAGAACTCTACTTTCCTATAACAGTAGGAGTTGCTGTGTATGTGCTACAGTTCTCATTCTACGTGCTAGTGTAGCTCTTAAAGTAAGTTAAATAGAACTCTACTTTCCTATAACAGTAGGAGTTGCTGTGTATGTGCTACAGTTCTCATTCTACGTGCTAGTGTAGCTCTTAAAGTAAGTTAAATAGAACTCTACTTTCCTATAACAGTAGGAGTTGCTGTGTATGTGCTACAGTTATCATTCTAAGTGCTGGTGTAGCTCTGAAAGCAACTTACATAGAACTCTACGTTCCTATAACAGCGGGAGTTGCTGTGTATGTGCTACAGTTCTCATTCTACGTGCAAGTGTAGCTCTTAAAGCAAGTTAAATAGAACTCTACTGTCCTATAACAGAAGGAGTTGCTGTGAATGTGCTACAGTTCTCATTCTACGTGCAAGTGTAGCTCTCAAAGCAGCTTACATAGAACTCTACTTTCCTATAACAGTAGGAGTTGCTGTGTATGTGTTACAGTTCTCATTCAAAGCGCAAGTGTAGCTCTTAAAGCAAGTTAAATAGAACTCTACTTTCCTATAACAGTAGGAGTTGCTGTGAATGTGCTACAGTTCTCATTCTACGTGCAAGTGTAGCTCTTAAATCCAGTTAAATAGAACTCCACTTTCCTATATCAGTAGGAGTTGCTGTGTATGTGCTACAGCTCTCATTCTACGTGCTAGTGTAGCTCTTAAAGCAAGCTAAATAGAACTCTAATTTCCTATAGCAGTAGGAGTTGCTGTGTATGTGCTACAGTTCTCATTCTACGTACAAGTGTAGCTCTTAAAGCAACTTAAATAGAACTCTACTTTCCTATAACAGAAGGAGTTGCTGTGAATGTGCTACAGTTCTTATTCTACGTGCAAGTGTAGCTCTTAAAGCAACTTAAATAGAACTCTACTTTCCTATAACAGTAGGAGTTGCTGTGAATGTCCTACAGTTCTCATTCTACGTGCAAGTGTAGCTCTCAAAGCAAGTTAAATAGAACTCTACTTTCCTATAACAGTAGGAGTTGCTGTGTATGTGCTACAGTTCTCATTCTACGTGCTAGTGTAGCTCTTAAAGTAAGTTAAATAGAACTCTACTTTCCTATAACAGTAGGAGTTGCTGTGCATGTGCTACAGTTCTCATTCTACGTGCTGGTGTAGCTCTTAAAGTAACTTAAATAGAACTCTACTTTCCTATAACAGTAGGAGTTGCTGTGTATGTGCTACAGTTCTCAATCTACGTGCTAGTGTAGCTCTTAAAGTAAGTTAAATAGAACTCTACTTTCCTATAACAGTAGGAGTTGCTGTGTATGTGCTACAGTTCTCAATCTACGTGCTAGTGTAGCTCTTAAAGTAAGTTAAATAGAACTCTACTTTCCTATAACAGTAGGAGTTGCTGTGTATGTGCTACAGTTCTCATTCTACGTGCTAGTGTAGCTCTTAAAGTAAGTTAAATAGAACTCTACTTTCCAATAACAGAAGGAGTTACTGTGTATGTGCTACAGTTCTCAATCTACGTGCTAGTGTAGCTCTTAAAGCAAGTTAAATAGAACTCTACTTTCCAATAACAGAAGGAGTTACTGTGTATGTGCTACAGTTCTCAATCTACGTGCTAGTGTAGCACTTAAAGCAAGTTAAATAGAACTCTACTTTCCTATAACAGTAGGAGTTGCTGTGTATGTGCTACAGTTATCATTCTAAGTGCTGGTGTAGCTCTTAAAGCAAGTTAAATAGATCTCTACTTTCCTATAACAGTAGGAGTTTCTGTGTATGTGCTACAGTTCTCATTCTACGTGCAAGTGTAGCTCTTAAAGCAACTTAAATACAACTCTACTTTCCTATAACAGTAGCAGTTGCTGTGTATGTGCTACAGTTCTCATTCTACGTGCAAGTGTAGCTCTTAAAGCAAGTTAAATACAACTTTACTTTCCTATAACAGTAGGAGTTGCTGTGTATGTGCTACAGTTCTCATTCTACGTGCAAGTGTAGCTCTTAAAGCAAGTTAAATAGAACTCTACTGTCCTATAACAGAAGGAGTTGCTGTGTATGTGCTACAGTTCTCATTCTACGTGCTAGTGTAGCTCTTAAAGCAAGTTAAATAGAACTCTACTGTCCTATAACAGTAGGAGTTGCTGTGTATGTGCTACAGTTCTCATTCTACGTGCAAGTGTAGCTCTTAAAGCAAGTTAAATAGAACTCTACTGTCCTATAACAGAAGGAGTTGCTGTGTATGTGCTACAGTTCTCATTCTACGTGCAAGTGTAGCTCTGAAAGCAAGTTAAATACAACTCTACTTTCCTATAACAGTAGGAGTTGCTGTGTATGTGCTACAGTTCTCATTCTACGTGCTAGTGTAGCTCTTAAAGGAAGTTAAATAGAACTCTACTGTCCTATAACAGAAGGAGTTGCTGTGAATGTGCTACAGTTCTCATTCTACGTGCAAGTGTAGCTCTCAAAGCAACTTACATAGAACTCTACTTTCCTATAACAGTAGGAGTTGCTGTGTATGTGCTACAGTTCTCATTCTACGTGCAAGTGTAGCTCTTAAAGCAATTTAAATAGAACTCTACTTTCCTATAACAGAAGGAGTTGCTGTGAATGTGCTACAGTTCTCATTCTACGTGCAAGTGTAGCTCTTAAAGCCAGTTAAATAGAACTCCACTTTCCTATATCAGTAGGAGTTGCCGTGTATGTGCTACAGTTCTCATTCTAGGTGCAAGTGTAGCTCTTAAAGCAAGTTAAATAGAACTCTACTGTCCTATAACAGAAGGAGTTGCTGTGAATGTGCTACAGTTCTCATTCAACGTGCAAGTGTAGCTCTCAAAGCAGCTTACATAGAACTCTACTTTCCTATAACAGTAGGAGTTGCTGTGTATGTGCTACAGTTCTCATTCTACGTGCAAGTGTAGCTCTTAAAGCAACTTAAATAGAACTCTACTTTCTTATAACAGAAGGAGTTGCTGTGAATGTGCTACAGTTCTTATTCTACGTGCAAGTGTAGCTCTTAAAGCAAGTTAAATAGAACTCTACTTTCCTATAACAGTAGGAGTTGCTGTGTATGTGCTACAGTTCTCATTCTACGTGCAAGTGTAGCTCTTAAAGCAAGTTAAATAGAACTCTACTTTCCTATAACAGAAGGAGTTGCTGTGTATGTGCTACAGTTCTTATTCTACGTGCAAGTGTAGCTCTTAAAGCAACTTAAATAGAACTCTACTTTCCTATAACAGTAGGAGTTGCTGTGTATGTGCTACAGTTCTCATTCTACGTGCAAGTGTAGCTCTTAAAGCAAGTTAAACAGTTCTCTACTTTCCTATAACAGAAGGAGTTTCTGTGAATGTGCTACAGTTCTCAATCTACGTGCAAGTGTAGCTCTCAAAGCAACTTACATAGAACTTTACTTTCCTATAACAGTAGGAGTTGCTGTGTATGTGCTACAGTTCTCATTCTATGAGCTAGTGTAGCTCTTAAAGCAAGTTAAATAGATCTCTACTTTCCTATGACAGTAGGAGTTACTGTGTATGTGCTACAGTTCTCATTCTACGTGCAACTGTAGCTCTTAAAGCAAGTTAAATAGAACTCTACTTTCCTATAACAGTAGGAGTTGCTCTGTATGTGCTACAGTTCTCATTCTACGTGCAACTGTAGCTCTTAAAGCAAGTTAAATAGAACTCTACTTCCTATAACAGTAGCAGTTGCTGTGTATGTGCTACAGTTCTCATTCTACGTGCAAGTGTAGCTCTTAAAGCAAGATAAATACAACTCTACTTTCCTATAACAGTAGGAGTTGCTGTGTATGTGCTATAGTTCTCATTCTACGTGCAAGTGTAGCTCTCAAAGCAACTTACATAGAACTCTACTTTCCTATAACAGTAGGAGTTGCTGTGTATGTGCTACAGTTCTCATTCAAAGTGCAAGTGTAGCTCTTAAAGCAATTTAAATAGAACTCTACTTTCCTATAACAGAAGGAGTTGCTGTGAATGTGCTACAGTTCTCATTCTACGTGCAAGTGTAGCTCTTAAAGCCAGTTAAATAGAACTCCACTTTCCTATATCAGTAGGAGTTGCCGTGTATGTGCTACAGTTCTCATTCTACGTGCTAGTGTAGCTCTTAAAGTAAGTTAAATAGAACTCTACTTTCCTATAACAGTAGGAGTTGCTGTGTATGTGCTACAGTTCTCATTCTAGGTGCTAGTGTAGCTCTTAAAGTAAGTTAAATAGAACTCTACTTTCCTATAACAGTAGGAGTTGCTGTGTATGTGCTACAGTTCTCATTCTACGTGCTAGTGTAGCTCTTAAAGTAAGTTAAATAGAACTCTACTTTCCTATAACAGTAGGAGTTGCTGTGTATGTGCTACAGTTATCATTCTAAGTGCTGGTGTAGCTCTTAAAGCAAGTTAAATAGATCTCTACTTTCCTATAACAGTAAGAATTTCTGTGTATGTGCTAAAGTTCTCATTCTACGTGCAAGTGTAGCTCTTAAAGCAACTTAAATAGAACTCTACTTTCCTATAACAGCGGGAGTTGCTGTGTATGTGCTACAGTTCTCATTCTACGTGCAAGTGTAGCTCTGAAAGCAACTTACATAGAACTCTACGTTCCTATAACAGCGGGAGTTGCTGTGTATGTGCTACAGTTCTCATTCTACGTGCTAGTGTAGCTCTTAAAGTAAGTAAAATAGAACTCTACTTTCCTATAACAGTAGGAGTTGCTGTGTATGTGCTGCAGTTCTCATTCTAAGTGCTGGTGTAGCTCTTAAAGCAAGTTAAATAGATCTCTACCTTCCTATAACAGTAGGAGTTTCTGTGTATGTGCTACAGTTCTCATTCTACGTGCAAGTGTAGCTCTTAAAGCAACTTAAATAGAATTCTACTTTCCTATAACAGTAGCACTTGCTGCGTATGTGCTACAGTTCTCATTCTACGTGCAAGTGTAGCTCTTAAAGCAAGTTAAATACAACTCTACTTTCCTATAACAGTAGGAGTTGCTGTGTATGTGCTACAGTTCTCATTCTACGTGCAAGTGTAGCTCTTAAAGCAAGTTAAATAGAACTCTACTGTCCTATAATAGAAGGAGTTGCTGTGAATGTGCTACAGTTCTCATTCTACGTGCAAGTGTAGCTCTCAAAGCAGCTTACATAGAACTCTACTTTCCTATAACAGTAGGAGTTGCTGTGTATGTGTTACAGTTCTCATTCAAAGCGCAAGTGTAGCTCTTAAAGCAAGTTAAATAGAACTCTACTTTCCTATAACAGAAGGAGTTGCTGTGAATGTGCTACAGTTCTCATTCTACGTGCAAGTGTAGCTCTTAAATCCAGTTAAATAGAACTCCACTTTCCTATATCAGTAGGAGTTGCTGTGTATGTGCTACAGCTCTCATTCTACGTGCTAGTGTAGCTCTTAAAGCAAGCTAAATAGAACTCTAATTTCCTATAACAGTAGGAGTTGCTGTGTATGTGCTACAGTTCTCATTCTACGTGCAAGTGTAGCTCTTAAAGCAACTTAAATAGAACTCTACTTTCCTATAACAGAAGGAGTTGCTGTGAATGTGCTACAGTTCTTATTCTACGTGCAAGTGTAGCTCTTAAAGCAACTTAAATAGAACTCTACTTTCCTATAACAGTAGGAGTTGCTGTGTATGTGCTACAGTTCTCATTCTACGTGCAAGTGTAGCTCTTAAAGCAACTTAAATAGAACTCTACTTTCCTATAACAGAAGGAGTTGCTGTGAATGTGCTACAGTTCTTATTCTACGTGCAAGTGTAGCTCTTAAAGCAACTTAAATAGAACTCTACTTTCCTATAACAGTAGGAGTTGCTGTGTATGTCCTACAGTTCTCATTCTACGTGCAAGTGTAGCTCTTAAAGCAAGTTAAACAGTTCTCTACTTTCCTATAAAAGAAGGAGTTTCTGTGAATGTGCTACAGTTCTCAATCTACGTGCAAGTGTAGCTCTCAAAGCAAATTACATAGAACTTTACTTTCCTATAACAGTAGGAGTTGCTGTGTATGTGCTACAGTTCTCATTCTATGAGCTAGTGTAGCTCTTAAAGCAAGTTAAATAGATCTCTACTATCCTATGACAGTAGGAGTTACTGTGTATGTGCTACAGTTCTCATTCTACGTGCAACTGTAGCTCTTAAAGCAAGTTAAATAGAACTCTAATTTCCTATAACAGTAGGAGTTGCTCTGTATGTGCTACAGTTCTCATTCTACGTGTAACTGTAGCTCTTAAAGCAAGTTAAATAGAACTCTACTTTCCTATAACAGTAGCAGTTGCTGTGTATGTGCTACAGTTCTCATTCTACGTGCAAGTGTAGCTCTTAAAGCAAGTTAAATACAACTCTACTTTCCTATAACAGTAGGAGTTGCTGTGTATGTGCTACAGTTCTCATTCTACGTGCTAGTGTAGCTCTTAAAGGAAGTTAAATAGAACTCTACTGTCCTATAACAGAAGGAGTTGCTGTGAATGTGCTACAGTTCTCATTCTACGTGCAAGTGTAGCTCTTAAAGCAACTTAAATAGAACTCTACTTTCCTATAACAGAAGGAGTTGCTGTGTATGTGCTACAGTTCTCATTCTACGTGCAAGTGTAGCTCTTAAAGCAATTTAAATAGAACTCTACTTTCCTATAACAGAAGGAGTTGCTGTGAATGTGCTACAGTTCTCATTCTACGTGCAAGTGTAGCTCTTAAAGCCAGTTAAATAGAACTCCACTTTCCTATATCAGTAGGAGTTGCCGTGTATGTGCTACAGCTCTCATTCTACGTGCTAGTGTAGCTCTTAAAGCAAGCTAAATAGAACTCTAATTTCCTATAACAGTAGGAGTTGCTGTGTATGTGCTACAGTTCTCATTCTACGTGCAAGTGTAGCTCTTAAAGCAACTTAAATAGAACTCTACTTTCCTATAACAGAAGGTTTTGCTGTGAATGTGCTACAGTTCTCATTCTACGTGCAAGTGTAGCTCTTAAAGCCAGTTAAATAGAACTCCACTTTCCTATATCAGTAGGAGTTGCCGTGTATGTGCTACAGTTCTCATTCTACGTGCAAGTGTAGCTCTTAAAGCAAGTTAAATAGAACTCTACTTTCCTATAACAGTAGGAGTTGCTGTGTATGTGCTACAGTTCTCATTCTACGTGCAAGTGTAGTTCCTAAAGCAAGTTAAATAGAACTCTACTTTCCTATAACAGAAGGAGTTGCTGTGAATGTGCTACAATTCTCATTCTACGTGCATGTGTAGCTCTTAAAGCAACTTAAATAGAACTCTACTTTCCTATAACAGTAGGAGTTACTCTGAATGTGCTACAGTTCTCATTCTACGTGCAAGTGTAGCTCTTAAAGTAAGTTAAATAGAACTCTACTTTCCTATAACAGTAGGAGTTGCTGTGTATGTGCTACAGTTCTCATTCTACGTGCTAGTGTAGCTCTTAAAGTAAGTTAAATAGAACTCTACTTTCCTATAACAGTAGGAGTTTCTGTGTATGTGCTAAAGTTCTCATTCTACGTGCAAGTGTAGCTCTTAAAGCAACTTAAATAGAACTCTACTTTCCTATAACAGCGGGAGTTGCTGTGTATGTGCTACAGTTCTCATTCTACGTGCAAGTGTAGCTCTGAAAGCAACTTACATAGAACTCTACGTTCCTATAACAGCGGGAGTTGCTGTGTATGTGCTACAGTTCTCATTCTACGTGCTAGTGTAGCTCTTAAAGTAAGTAAAATAGAACTCTACTTTCCTATAACAGTAGGAGTTGCTGTGTATGTGCTGCAGTTCTCATTCTAAGTGCTGGTGTAGCTCTTAAAGCAAGTTAAATAGATCTCTACTTTCCTATAACAGTAGGAGTTTCTGTGTATGTGCTACAGTTCTCATTCTACGTGCAAGTGTAGCTCTTAAAGCAACTTAAATAGAACTCTACTTTCCTATAACAGTAGCACTTGCTGCGTATGTGCTACAGTTCTCATTCTACGTGCAAGTGTAGCTCTTAAAGCAAGTTAAATACAACTCCACTTTCCTATATCAGTAGGAGTTGCCGTGTATGTGCTACAGTTCTCATTCTAGGTGCAAGTGTAGCTCTTAAAGCAAGTTAAATAGAACTCTACTGTCCTATAACAGAAGGAGTTGCTGTGAATGTGCTACAGTTCTCATTCAACGTGCAAGTGTAGCTCTCAAAGCAGCTTACATAGAACTCTACTTTCCTATAACAGTAGGATTTGCTGTGTATGTGCTACAGTTCTCATTCTACGTGCAAGTGTAGCTCTTAAAGCAACTTAAATAGAACTCTACTTTCCTATAACAGAAGGAGTTGCTGTGAATGTGCTACAGTTCTTATTCTACGTGCAAGTGTAGCTCTTAAAGCAAGTTAAATAGAACTCTACTTTCCTATAACAGTAGGAGTTGCTGTGTATGTGCTACAGTTCTCATTCTACGTGCAAGTGTAGCTCTTAAAGCAAGTTAAATAGAACTCTACTTTCCTATAACAGTAGGAGTTGCTGTGTATGTGCTACAGTTCTCATTCTACGTGCAAGTGTAGCTCTCAAAGCAGCTTACATAGAAATCTACTTTCCTATAACAGTAGGAGTTGCTGTGTATGTGTTACAGTTCTCATTCAAAGCGCAAGTGTAGCTCTTAAAGCAAGTTAAATAGAACTCTACTTTCCTATAACAGAAGGAGTTGCTGTGAATGTGCTACAGTTCTCATTCTACGTGCAAGTGTAGCTCTTAAATCCAGTTAAATAGAACTCCACTTTCCTATATCAGTAGGAGTTGCTGTGTATGTGCTACAGCTCTCATTCTACGTGCTAGTGTAGCTCTTAAAGCAAGCTAAATAGAACTCTAATTTCCTATAACAGTAGGAGTTGCTGTGTATGTGCTACAGTTCTCATTCTACGTGCAAGTGTAGCTCTTAAAGCAACTTAAATAGAACTCTACTTTCCTATAACAGAAGGAGTTGCTGTGAATGTGCTACAGTTCTTATTCTACGTGCAAGTGTAGCTCTTAAAGCAACTTAAATAGAACTCTACTTTCCTATAACAGTAGGAGTTGCTGTGTATGTGCTACAGTTCTCATTCTACGTGCAAGTGTAGCTCTTAAAGCAACTTAAATAGAACTCTACTTTCCTATAACAGAAGGAGTTGCTGTGAATGTGCTACAGTTCTTATTCTACGTGCAAGTGTAGCTCTTAAAGCAACTTAAATAGAACTCTACTTTCCTATAACAGTAGGAGTTGCTGTGTATGTCCTACAGTTCTCATTCTACGTGCAAGTGTAGCTCTTAAAGCAAGTTAAACAGTTCTCTACTTTCCTATAAAAGAAGGAGTTTCTGTGAATGTGCTACAGTTCTCAATCTACGTGCAAGTGTAGCTCTCAAAGCAAATTACATATAACTTTACTTTCCTATAACAGTAGGAGTTGCTGTGTATGTGCTACAGTTCTCATTCTATGAGCTAGTGTAGCTCTTAAAGCAAGTTAAATAGATCTCTACTATCCAATGACAGTAGGAGTTACTGTGTATGTGCTACAGTTCTCATTCTACGTGCAACTGTAGCTCTTAAATCCAGTTAAATAGAACTCTAATTTCCTATAACAGTAGGAGTTGCTCTGTATGTGCTACAGTTCTCATTCTACGTGTAACTGTAGCTCTTAAAGCAAGTTAAATAGAACTCTACTTTCCTATAACAGTAGCAGTTGCTGTGTATGTGCTACAGTTCTCATTCTACGTGCAAGTGTAGCTCTTAAAGCAAGTTAAATACAACTCTACTTTCCTATAACAGTAGGAGTTGCTGTGTATGTGCTACAGTTCTCATTCTACGTGCTAGTGTAGCTCTTAAAGGAAGTTAAATAGAACTCTACTGTCCTATAACAGAAGGAGTTGCTGTGAATGTGCTACAGTTCTCATTCTACGTGCAAGTGTAGCTCTTAAAGCAACTTAAATAGAACTCTACTTTCCTATAACAGAAGGAGTTGCTGTGTATGTGCTACAGTTCTCATTCAAAGTGCAAGTGTAGCTCTTAAAGCAATTTAAATAGAACTCTACTTTCCTATAACAGAAGGAGTTGCTGTGAATGTGCTACAGTTCTCATTCTACGTGCAAGTGTAGCTCTTAAAGCCAGTTAAATAGAACTCCACTTTCCTATATCAGTAGGAGTTGCCGTGTATGTGCTACAGCTCTCATTCTACGTGCTAGTGTAGCTCTTAAAGCAAGCTAAATAGAATTCTAATTTCCTATAACAGTAGGAGTTGCTGTGTATGTGCTACAGTTCTCATTCTACGTGCAAGTGTAGCTCTTAAAGCAACTTAAATAGAACTCTACTTTCCTATAACAGAAGGAGTTGTTGTGAATGTGCTACAGTTCTCATTCTACGTGCAAGTGTAGCTCTTAAAGCCAGTTAAATAGAACTCCACTTTCCTATATCAGTAGGAGTTGCTGTGTATGTGCTACAGTTCTCATTCTACGTGCAAGTGTAGCTCTTAAAGCAAGTTAAATAGAACTCTACTTTCCTATAACAGTAGGAGTTGCTGTGTATGTGCTACAGTTCTCATTCTACGTGCAAGTGTAGTTCCTAAAGCAAGTTAAATAGAACTCTACTTTCCTATAACAGAAGGAGTTGCTGTGAATGTGCTACAATTCTCATTCTACGTGCATGTGTAGCTCTTAAAGCAACTTAAATAGAACTCTACTTTCCTATAACAGTAGGAGTTACTCTAAATGTGCTACAGTTCTCATTCTACGTGCAAGTGTAGCTCTTAAAGTAAGTTAAATAGAACTCTACTTTCCTATAACAGTAGGAGTTGCTGTGTATGTGCTACAGTTCTCATTCTACGTGCTAGTGTAGCTCTTAAAGTAAGTTAAATAGAACTCTACTTTCCTATAACAGTAGGAGTTGCTGTGTATGTGCTACAGTTCTCATTCTACGTGCTAGTGTAGCTCTTAAAGTAAGTTAAATAGAACTCTACTTTCCTATAACAGTAGGAGTTGCTGTGTATGTGCTACAGTTATCATTCTAAGTGCTGGTGTAGCTCTTAAAGCAAGTTAAATAGATCTCTACTTTCCTATAACAGTAGGAGTTTCTGTGTATGTGCTAAAGTTCTCATTCTACGTGCAAGTGTAGCTCTTAAAGCAACTTAAATAGAACTCCACTTTCCTATAACAGCGGGAGTTGCTGTGTATGTGCTACAGTTCTCATTCTACGTGCAAGTGTAGCTCTGAAAGCAACTTACATAGAACTCTACGTTCCTATAACAGCGGGAGTTGCTGTGTATGTGCTACAGTTCTCATTCTACGTGCTAGTGTAGCTCTTAAAGTAAGTAAAATAGAACTCTACTTTCCTATAACAGTAGGAGTTGCTGTGTATGTGCTGCAGTTCTCATTCTAAGTGCTGGTGTAGCTCTTAAAGCAAGTTATATAGATCTCTACTTTCCTATAACAGTAGGAGTTTCTGTGTATGTGCTACAGTTCTCATTCTACGTGCAAGTGTAGCTCATAAAGCAACTTAAATAGAACTCTACTTTCCTATAACAGTAGCACTTGCTGCGTATGTGCTACAGTTCTCATTCTACGTGCAAGTGTAGCTCTTAAAGCAAGTTAAATACAACTCTACTTTCCTATAACAGTAGGAGTTGCTGTGTATGTGCTACAGTTCTCATTCTACGTGCAAGTGTAGCTCTTAAAGCAAGTTAAATAGAACTCTACTGTCCTATAATAGAAGGAGTTGCTGTGAATGTGCTACAGTTCTCATTCTACGTGCAAGTGTAGCTCTCAAAGCAGCTTACATAGAACTCTACTTTCCTATAACAGTAGGAGTTGCTGTGTATGTGTTACAGTTCTCATTCAAAGCGCAAGTGTAGCTCTTAAAGCAAGTTAAATAGAACTCTACTTTCCTATAACAGAAGGAGTTGCTGTGAATGTGCTACAGTTCTCATTCTACGTGCAAGTGTAGCTCTTAAATCCAGTTAAATAGAACTCCACTTTCCTATACCAGTAGGAGTTGCTGTGTATGTGCTACAGCTCTCATTCTACGTGCTAGTGTAGCTCTTAAAGCAAGCTAAATAGAACTCTAATTTCCTATAACAGTAGGAGTTGCTGTGTATGTGCTACAGTTCTCATTCTACGTGCAAGTGTAGCTCTTAAAGCAACTTAAATAGAACTCTACTTTCCTATAACAGAAGGAGTTGCTGTGAATGTGCTACAGTTCTTATTCTACGTGCAAGTGTAGCTCTTAAAGCAACTTAAATAGAACTCTACTTTCCTATAACAGTAGGAGTTGCTGTGTATGTGCTACAGTTCTCATTCTACGTGCAAGTGTAGCTCTTAAAGCAACTTAAATAGAACTCTACTTTCCTATAACAGAAGGAGTTGCTGTGAATGTGCTACAGTTCTTATTCTACGTGCAAGTGTAGCTCTTAAAGCAACTTAAATAGAACTCTACTTTCCTATAACAGTAGGAGTTGCTGTGTATGTCTTACAGTTCTCATTCTACGTGCAAGTGTAGCTCTTAAAGCAAGTTAAACAGTTCTCTACTTTCCTATAAAAGAAGGAGTTTCTGTGAATGTGCTACAGTTCTCAATCTACGTGCAAGTGTAGCTCTCAAAGCAACTTACATAGAACTTTACTTTCCTATAACAGTAGGAGTTGCTCTGTATGTGCTACAGTTCTCATTCTATGAGCTAGTGTAGCTCTTAAAGCAAGTTAAATAGATCTCTACTATCCTATGACAGTAGGAGTTACTGTGTATGTGCTACAGTTCTCATTCTACGTGCAACTGTAGCTCTTAAAGCAAGTTAAATAGAACTCTAATTTCCTATAACAGTAGGAGTTGCTCTGTATGTGCTACAGTTCTCATTCTACGTGTAACTGTAGCTCTTAAAGCAAGTTAAATAGAACTCTACTTTCCTATAACAGTAGCAGTTGCTGTGTATGTGCTACAGTTCTCATTCTACGTGCAAGTGTAGCTCTTAAAGCAAGTTAAATACAACTCTACTTTCCTATAACAGTAGGAGTTGCTGTGTATGTGCTACAGTTCTCATTCTACGTGCTAGTGTAGCTCTTAAAGGAAGTTAAATAGAACTCTACTGTCCTATAACAGAAGGAGTTGCTGTGAATGTGCTACAGTTCTCATTCTACGTGCAAGTGTAGCTCTTAAAGCAACTTAAATAGAACTCTACTTTCCTATAACAGAAGGAGTTGCTGTGTATGTGCTACAGTTCTCATTCTACGTGCAAGTGTAGCTCTTAAAGCAATTTAAATAGAACTCTACTTTCCTATAACAGAAGGAGTTGCTGTGAATGTGCTACAGTTCTCATTCTACGTGCAAGTGTAGCTCTTAAAGCCAGTTAAATAGAACTCCACTTTCCTATATCAGTAGGAGTTGCCGTGTATGTGCTACAGTTCTCATTCTACGTGCTAGTGTAGCTCTTAAAGCAAGCTAAATACAACTCTACTTTCCTATAACAGAAGGAGTTGCTGTGTATGTGCTACAGTTCTCATTCTACATGCTAGTGTAGCTCTCAAAGCAAGTTAAATAGAACTCTACTTTCCTATAACAGTAGCAGTTGCTGTGTATGCGCTACAGTTCTCATTTTACGTGCAAGTGTAGTTCCTAAAGCAAGCTAAATAGAACTCTGCTTTCCTATAACAGTAGGAGTTGCTGTGTATGTGCTACAGTTCTCATTCTACGTGCAAGTGTAGCTCTCAAAGCAAGTTAAATAGAACTCTACTTTCCTATAACAGTAGGAGTTGCTGTGTATGTGCTACAGTTCTCATTCTACATGCTAGTGTAGCTCTTAAAGTAAGTTAAATAGAACTCTACTTTCCTATAACAGTAGGAGTTGCTGTGTATGTGCTACAGTTCTCAATCTACGTGCTAGTGTAGCTCTTAAAGTAAGTTAAATAGAACTCTACTTTCCTATAACAGTAGGAGTTGCTGTGTATGTGCTACAGTTATCATTCTAAGTGCTGGTGTAGCTCTTAAAGTAAGTTAAATAGATCTCTACTTTCCTATAACAGAAGGAGTTGCTGTGTATGTGCTACAGTTCTCATTCTACATGCTAGTGTAGCTCTTAAAGTAAGTTAAATAGAACTCTACTTTCCTATAACAGAAGGAGTTGCTGTGTATGTGCTACAGTTCTCAATCTACGTGCAAGTGTAGCTCTTAAAGTAAGTTAAATAGAACTCTACTTTCCTATAACAGTAGGAGTTGCTGTGTATGTGCTACAGTTATCATTCTAAGTGCTGGTGTAGCTCTTAAAGCAAGTTAAATAGATCTCTACTTTCCTACAACAGAAGGAGTTTCTGTGTATGTGCTACAGTTCTCATTCTACGTGCAAGTGTAGCTCTTAAAGCAACTTAAATACAACTCTACTTTCCTATAACAGTGGGAGTTGCTGTGTGTTTTCTACAGTTCTCATTCTACGTGCAAGTGTAGCTCTCAAAGCAACTTACATAGAACTCTACTGTCCTATAACAGAAGGAGTTGCTGTGAATGTGCTACAGTTCTCATTCTACGTGCAAGTGTAGCTCTCAAAGCAGCTTACATAGAACTCTACTTTCCTATAACAGTAGGAGTTGCAGTGTATGTGCTGCAGTTCTCATTCTAAGTGCTGGTGTAGCTCTTAAAGCAGGTTAAATAGATCTCTACTTTCCTATAACAGTAGGAGTTTCTGTGTATGTGCTACAGTTCTCATTCTACGTGCAAGTGTAGCTCTTAAAGCAACTTAAATAGAACTCTACTTTCCTATAACAGTAGCACTTGCTGTGTATGTGCTACAGTTCTCATTCTACGTGCAAGTGTAGCTCTTAAAGCAAGTTAAATAGAACTCTACTGTCCTATAACAGAAGGAGTTGCTGTGAATGTGCTACAGTTCTCATTCAACGTGCAAGTGTAGCTCTCAAAGCAGCTTACATAGAACTCTACTTTCCTATAACAGTAGGAGTTGCTGTGTATGTGCTACAGTTCTCATTCTACGTGCAAGTGTAGCTCTTAAAGCAACTTAAATAGAACTCTACTTTCCTATAACAGAAGGAGTTGCTGTGAATGTGCTACAGTTCTTATTCTACGTGCAAGTGTAGCTCTTAAAGCAAGTTAAATAGAACTCTACTTTCCTATAACAGTAGGAGTTGCTGTGTATGTGCTACAGTTCCCATTCTACGTGCAAGTGTAGCTCTTAAAGCAAGTTAAATAGAACTCTACTTTCCTATAACAGAAGGAGTTGCTGTGAATGTGCTACAGTTCTTATTCTACGTGCAAGTGTAGCACTTAAAGCAACTTAAATAGAACTCTACTTTCCTATAACAGTAGGAGTTGCTGTGTATGTGCTACAGTTCTCATTCTACGTGCAAGTGTAGCTCTTAAAGCAAGTTAAACAGTTCTCTACTTTCCTATAACAGAAGGAGTTTCTGTGAATGTGCTACAGTTCTCAATCTACGTGCAAGTGTAGCTCTCAAAGCAACTTACATAGAACTTTACTTTCCTATAACAGTAGGAGTTGCTGTGTATGTGCTACAGTTCTCATTCTATGAGCTAGTGTAGCTCTTAAAGCAAGTTAAATAGATCTCTACTTTCCTATGACAGTAGGAGTTACTGTGTATGTGCTACAGTTCTCATTCTACGTGCAACTGTAGCTCTTAAAGCAAGTTAAATAGAACTCTACTTTCCTATAACAGTAGGAGTTGCTCTGTATGTGCTAAAGTTCTCATTCTACGTGCAACTGTAGCTCTTAAAGCAAGTTAAATAGAACTCTACTTTCCTATAACAGTAGCAGTTGCTGTGTATGTGCTACAGTTCTCATTCTACGTGCAAGTGTAGCTCTTAAAGCAAGTTAAATACAACTCTACTTTCCTATAACAGTAGGAGTTGCTGTGTATGTGCTACAGTTCTCATTCTACGTGCTAGTGTAGCTCTTAAAGGAAGTTAAATAGAACTCTACTGTCCTATAACAGAAGGAGTTGCTGTGAATGTGCTACAGTTCTCATTCTACGTGCAAGTGTAGCTCTCAAAGCAACTTACATAGAACTCTACTTTCCTATAACAGTAGGAGTTGCTGTGTATGTGCTACAGTTCTCATTCAAAGTGCAAGTGTAGCTCTTAAAGCAATTTAAATAGAACTCTACTTTCCTATAACAAAAGGAGTTGCTGTGAATGTGCTACAGTTCTCATTCTACGTGCAAGTGTAGCTCTTAAAGCCAGTTAAATAGAACTCCACTTTCCTATATCAGTAGGAGTTGCCGTGTATGTGCTACAGTTCTCATTCTACGTGCTAGTGTAGCTCTTAAAGTAAGTTAAATAGAACTCTACTTTCCTATAACAGTAGGAGTTGCTGTGTATGTGCTACAGTTCTCATTCTACGTGCAAGTGTAGCTCTCAAAGTAAGTTAAATAGAACTCTACTTTCCTATAACAGTAGGAGTTGCTGTGTATGTGCTACAGTTCTCATTCTACGTGCTAGTGTAGCTCTTAAAGTAAGTTAAATAGAACTCTACTTTCCTATAACAGTAGGAGTTGCTGTGTATGTGCTACAGTTCTCATTCTACGTGCTAGTGTAGCTCTTAAAGTAAGTTAAATAGAACTCTACTTTCCTATAACAGTAGGAGTGTCTGTGTATGTGCTACAGTTATCATTCTAAGTGCTGGTGTAGCTCTTAAAGCAAGTTAAATAGATCTCTACTTTCCTATAACAGTAGGAGTTTCTGTGTATGTGCTACAGTTCTCATTCTACGTGCAAGTGTAGCTCTTAAAGCAACTTAAATAGAACTCTACTTTCCTATAACAGCGGGAGTTGCTGTGTATGTGCTACAGTTCTCATTCTACGTGCAAGTGTAGCTCTGAAAGCAACTTACATAGAACTCTACGTTCCTATAACAGCGGGAGTTGCTGTGTATGTGCTACAGTTCTCATTCTACGTGCGAGTGTAGCTCTTAAAGTAAGTAAAATAGAACTCTACTTTCCTATAACAGTAGGAGTTGCTGTGTATGTGCTTCAGTTCTCATTCTAAGTGCTGGTGTAGCTCTTAAAGCAAGTTAAATAGATCTCTACTTTCCTATAACAGTAGGAGTTTCTGTGTATGTGCTACAGTTCTCATTCTACGTGCAAGTGTAGCTCTTAAAGCAACTTAAATAGAACTCTACTTTCCTATAACAGTAGCACTTGCTGCGTATGTGCTACAGTTCTCATTCTACGTGCAAGTGTAGCTCTTAAAGCAAGTTAAATACAACTCTACTTTCCTATAACAGTAGGAGTTGCTGTGTATGTGCTACAGTTCTCATTCTACGTGCAAGTGTAGCTCTTAAAGCAAGTTAAATAGAACTCTACTTTCCTATAACAGTAGGAGTTGCTGTGAATGTGCTACAGTTCTCATTCTACGTGCAAGTGTAGCTCTCAAAGCAGCTTACATAGAACTCTACTTTCCTATAACAGTAGGAGTTGCTGTGTATGTGTTACAGTTCTCATTCAAAGCGCAAGTGTAGCTCTTAAAGCAAGTTAAATAGAACTCTACTTTCCTATAACAGAAGGAGTTGCTGTGAATGTGCTACAGCTCTCATTCTACGTGCAAGTGTAGCTCTTAAATCCAGTTAAATAGAACTCCACTTTCCTATAACAGAAGGAGTTGCTGTGTATGTGTTACAGTTCTCATTCTACGTGCAAGTGTAGCTCTTAAATCCAGTTAAATAGAACTCCACTTTCCTATATCAGTAGGAGTTGCTGTGTTTGTGCTACAGCTCTCATTCTACGTGCTAGTGTAGCTCTTAAAGCAAGTTAAATAGAACTCTAATTTCCTATAACAGTAGGAGTTGCTGTGTATGTGCTACAGTTCTCATTCTACGTGCAAGTGTAGCTCTTAAAGCAACTTAAATAGAACTCTACTTTCCTATAACAGAAGGAGTTGCTGTGAATGTGCTACAGTTCTTATTCTACGTGCTAGTGTAGCTCTTAAAGCAAGTTAAATAGAACTCTACTTTCCTATAACAGTAGGAGTTGCTGTGTATGTGCTACAGTTCTCATTCTACATGCTAGTGTAGCTCTTAAAGCAAGTTAAATAGAACTCTACTTTCCTATAACAGTAGGAGTTGCTGTGTATGTGCTACAGTTCTCATTCTACATGCTAGTGTAGCACTTAAAGTAAGTTAAATAGAACTCTACTTTCCTATAACAGTAGGAGTTGCTGTGTATGTGCTACAGTTCTCATTCTACGTGCAAGTGTAGCTCTTAAAGCAAGTTAAATAGAACTCTACTTTCCTATAACAGTAGGAGTTGCTGTGTATGTGTTACAGTTCTCATTCTACATGCTAGTGTAGCTCTTAAAGTAAGTTAAATAGAACTCTACTTTCCTATAACAGCAGGAGTTGCTGTGTATGTGCTACAGTTCTCAATCTACGTGCTAGTGTAGCTCTTAAAGTAAGTTAAATAGAACTCTACTTTCCTATAACAGTAGGAGTTGCTGTGTATGTGCTACAGTTATCATTCTAAGTGCTGGTGTAGCTCTTAAAGCAAGTTAAATAGAACTCTACTTTCCTATAACAGTAGGAGTTTCTGTGTATGTGCTACAGTTCTCAATCTACGTGCTAGTGTAGCTCTTAAAGTAAGTTAAATAGAACTCTACTTTCCTATAACAGTAGGAGTTGCTGTGTATGTGCTACAGTTCTCAATCTACGTGCTAGTGTAGCTCTTAAAGTAAGTTAAATAGAACTCTACTTTCCTATAACAGTAGGAGTTTCTGTGTATGTGCTACAGTTCTCATTCTACGTGCAAGTGTAGCTCTTAAAGGAAGTTAAATACAACTCTACTTTCCTATAACAGTAGGAGTTTCTGTGTATGTGCTACAGTTCTCATTCTACGTGCAAGTGTAGCTCTTAAAGCAGCTTACATAGAACTCTACTTTCCTATAACAGTAGGAGTTGCTGTGTATGTGCTGCAGTTCTCATTCTAAGTGCTGGTGTAGCTCTTAAAGCAAGTTAAATAGATCTCTACCTTCCTATAACAGTAGGAGTTGCTGTGTATGTGCTACAGTTCTCATTCTACGTGCAAGTGTAGCTCTTAAAGCAAGTTAAATACAACTCTACTTTCCTATAACAGTAGGAGTTGCTCTGTATGTGCTAAAGTTCTCATTCTACGTGCAACTGTAGCTCTTAAAGCAAGTTAAATAAAACTCTACTTTCCTATAACAGTAGCAGTTGCTGTGTATGTGCTACAGTTCTCATTCTACGTGCAAGTGTAGCTCTTAAAGCAAGTTAAATACAACTCTACTTTCCTATAACAGTAGGAGTTGCTGTGTATGTGCTACAGTTCTCATTCTACGTGCTAGTGTAGCTCTTAAAGCAAGTTAAATAGAACTCTACTGTCCTATAACAGAAGGAGTTGCTGTGAATGTGCTACAGTTCTCATTCTACGTGCAAGTGTAGCTCTCAAAGCAACTTACATAGAACTCTACTTTCCTATAACAGTAGGAGTTGCTGTGTATGTGCTACAGTTCTCATTCAAAGTGCAAGTGTAGCTCTTAAAGCAATTTAAATAGAACTCTACTTTCCTATAACAAAAGGAGTTGCTGTGAATTTGCTACAGTTCTCATTCTACGTGCAAGTGTAGCTCTTAAAGCCAGTTAAATAAAACTCCACTTTCCTATATCAGTAGGAGTTGCCGTGTATGTGCTACAGTTCTCATTCTACGTGCTAGTGTAGCTCTTAAAGTAAGTTAAATAGAACTCTACTTTCCTATAACAGTAGGAGTTGCTGTGTATGTGCTACAGTTCTCATTCTACGTGCTAGTGTAGCTCTTAAAGTAAGTTAAATAGAACTCTACTTTCCTATAACAGTAGGAGTTGCTGTGTATGTGCTACAGTTCTCATTCTACGTGCTAGTGTAGCTCTTAAAGTAAGTTAAATAGAACTCTACTTTCCTATAACAGTAGGAGTTGCTGTGTATGTGCTACAGTTATCATTCTAAGTGCTGGTGTAGCTCTGAAAGCAACTTACATAGAACTCTACGTTCCTATAACAGCGGGAGTTGCTGTGTATGTGCTACAGTTCTCATTCTACGTGCAAGTGTAGCTCTTAAAGCAAGTTAAATAGAACTCTACTGTCCTATAACAGAAGGAGTTGCTGTGAATGTGCTACAGTTCTCATTCTACGTGCAAGTGTAGCTCTCAAAGCAGCTTACATAGAACTCTACTTTCCTATAACAGTAGGAGTTGCTGTGTATGTGTTACAGTTCTCATTCAAAGCGCAAGTGTAGCTCTTAAAGCAAGTTAAATAGAACTCTACTTTCCTATAACAGTAGGAGTTGCTGTGAATGTGCTACAGTTCTCATTCTACGTGCAAGTGTAGCTCTTAAATCCAGTTAAATAGAACTCCACTTTCCTATATCAGTAGGAGTTGCTGTGTATGTGCTACAGCTCTCATTCTACGTGCTAGTGTAGCTCTTAAAGCAAGCTAAATAGAACTCTAATTTCCTATAGCAGTAGGAGTTGCTGTGTATGTGCTACAGTTCTCATTCTACGTACAAGTGTAGCTCTTAAAGCAACTTAAATAGAACTCTACTTTCCTATAACAGAAGGAGTTGCTGTGAATGTGCTACAGTTCTTATTCTACGTGCAAGTGTAGCTCTTAAAGCAACATAAATAGAACTCTACTTTCCTATAACAGTAGGAGTTGCTGTGAATGTCCTACAGTTCTCATTCTACGTGCAAGTGTAGCTCTCAAAGCAAGTTAAATAGAACTCTACTTTCCTATAACAGTAGGAGTTGCTGTGTATGTGCTACAGTTCTCATTCTACGTGCTAGTGTAGCTCTTAAAGTAAGTTAAATAGAACTCTACTTTCCTATAACAGTAGGAGTTGCTGTGCATGTGCTACAGTTCTCATTCTACGTGCTGGTGTAGCTCTTAAAGTAACTTAAATAGAACTCTACTTTCCTATAACAGTAGGAGTTGCTGTGTATGTGCTACAGTTCTCAATCTACGTGCTAGTGTAGCTCTTAAAGTAAGTTAAATAGAACTCTACTTTCCTATAACAGTAGGAGTTGCTGTGTATGTGCTACAGTTCTCAATCTACGTGCTAGTGTAGCTCTTAAAGTAAGTTAAATAGAACTCTACTTTCCTATAACAGTAGGAGTTGCTGTGTATGTGCTACAGTTCTCATTCTACGTGCTAGTGTAGCTCTTAAAGTAAGTTAAATAGAACTCTACTTTCCAATAACAGAAGGAGTTACTGTGTATGTGCTACAGTTCTCAATCTACGTGCTAGTGTAGCTCTTAAAGCAAGTTAAATAGAACTCTACTTTCCAATAACAGAAGGAGTTACTGTGTATGTGCTACAGTTCTCAATCTACGTGCTAGTGTAGCACTTAAAGCAAGTTAAATAGAACTCTACTTTCCTATAACAGTAGGAGTTGCTGTGTATGTGCTACAGTTATCATTCTAAGTGCTGGTGTAGCTCTTAAAGCAAGTTAAATAGATCTCTACTTTCCTATAACAGTAGGAGTTTCTGTGTATGTGCTACAGTTCTCATTCTACGTGCAAGTGTAGCTCTTAAAGCAACTTAAATACAACTCTACTTTCCTATAACAGTAGCAGTTGCTGTGTATGTGTTACAGTTCTCATTCTACGTGCAAGTGTAGCTCTTAAAGCAAGTTAAATACAACTTTACTTTCCTATAACAGTAGGAGTTGCTGTGTATGTGCTACAGTTCTCATTCTACGTGCAAGTGTAGCTCTTAAAGCAAGTTAAATAGAACTCTACTGTCCTATAACAGAAGGAGTTGCTGTGTATGTGCTACAGTTCTCATTCTACGTGCTAGTGTAGCTCTTAAAGCAAGTTAAATAGAACTCTACTGTCCTATAACAGTAGGAGTTGCTGTGTATGTGCTACAGTTCTCATTCTACGTCCAAGTGTAGCTCTTAAAGCAAGTTAAATAGAACTCTACTGTCCTATAACAGAAGGAGTTGCTGTGTATGTGCTACAGTTCTCATTCTACGTGCAAGTGTAGCTCTGAAAGCAAGTTAAATACAACTCTACTTTCCTATAACAGTAGGAGTTGCTGTGTATGTGCTACAGTTCTCATTCTACGTGCTAGTGTAGCTCTTAAAGGAAGTTAAATAGAACTCTACTGTCCTATAACAGAAGGAGTTGCTGTGAATGTGCTACAGTTCTCATTCTACGTGCAAGTGTAGCTCTCAAAGCAACTTACATAGAACTCTACTTTCCTATAACAGTAGGAGTTGCTGTGTATGTGCTACAGTTCTCATTCTACGTGCAAGTGTAGCTCTTAAAGCAATTTAAATAGAACTCTACATTCCTATAACAGAAGGAGTTGCTGTGAATGTGCTACAGTTCTCATTCTACGTGCAAGTGTAGCTCTTAAAGCCAGTTAAATAGAACTCCACTTTCCTATATCAGTAGGAGTTGCCGTGTATGTGCTACAGTTCTCATTCTAGGTGCAAGTGTAGCTCTTAAAGCAAGTTAAATAGAACTCTACTGTCCTATAACAGAAGGAGTTGCTGTAAATGTGCTACAGTTCTCATTCAACGTGCAAGTGTAGCTCTCAAAGCAGCTTACATAGAACTCTACTTTCCTATAACAGTAGGAGTTGCTGTGTATGTGCTACAGTTCTCATTCTACGTGCAAGTGTAGCTCTTAAAGCAACTTAAATAGAACTCTACTTTCCTATAACAGAAGGAGTTGCTGTGAATGTGCTACAGTTCTTATTCTACGTGCAAGTGTAGCTCTTAAAGCAAGTTAAATAGAACTCTACTTTCCTATAACAGTAGGAGTTGCTGTGTATGTGCTACAGTTCTCATTCTACGTGCAAGTGTAGCTCTTAAAGCAAGTTAAATAGAACTCTACTTTCCTATAACAGAAGGAGTTGCTGTGTATGTGCTACAGTTCTTATTCTACGTGCAAGTGTAGCTCTTAAAGCAACTTAAATAGAACTCTACTTTCCTATAACAGTAGGAGTTGCTGTGTATGTGCTACAGTTCTCATTCTACGTGCAAGTGTAGCTCTTAAAGCAAGTTAAACAGTTCTCTACTTTCCTATAACACAAGGAGTTTCTGTAAATGTGCTACAGTTCTCAATCTACGTGCAAGTGTAGCTCTCAAAGCAACTTACATAGAACTTTACTTTCCTATAACAGTAGGAGTTGCTGTGTATGTGCTACAGTTCTCATTCTATGAGCTAGTGTAGCTCTTAAAGCAAGTTAAATAGATCTCTACTTTCCTATGACAGTAGGAGTTACTGTGTATGTGCTACAGTTCTCATTCTACGTGCAACTGTAGCTCTTAAAGCAAGTTAAATAGAACTCTACTTTCCTATAACAGTAGGAGTTGCTCTGTATGTGCTACAGTTCTCATTCTACGTGCAACTGTAGCTCTTAAAGCAAGTTAAATAGAACTCTACTTTCCTATAACAGTAGCAGTTGCTGTGTATGTGCTACAGTTCTCATTCTACGTGCAAGTGTAGCTCTTAAAGCAAGTTAAATACAACTCTACTTTCCTATAACAGTAGGAGTTGCTGTGTATGTGCTATAGTTCTCATTCTACGTGCAAGTGTAGCTCTCAAAGCAACTTACATAGAACTCTACTTTCCTATAACAGTAGGAGTTGCTGTGTATGTGCTACAGTTCTCATTCAAAGTGCAAGTGTAGCTCTTAAAGCAATTTAAATAGAACTCTACTTTCCTATAACAGAAGGAGTTGCTGTGAATGTGCTACAGTTCTCATTCTACGTGCAAGTGTAGCTCTTAAAGCCAGTTAAATAGAACTCCACTTTCCTATATCAGTAGGAGTTGCCGTGTATGTGCTACAGTTCTCATTCTACGTGCTAGTGTAGCTCTTAAAGTAAGTTAAATAGAACTCTACTTTCCTATAACAGTAGGAGTTGCTGTGTATGTGCTACAGTTCTCATTCTACGTGCTAGTGTAGCTCTTAAAGTAAGTTAAATACAACTCTACTTTCCTATAACAGTAGGAGTTGCTGTGTATGTGCTACAGTTCTCATTCTACGTGCTAGTGTAGCTCTTAAAGTAAGTTAAATAGAACTCTACTTTCCTATAACAGTAGGAGTTGCTGTATATGTGCTACAGTTATCATTCTAAGTGCTGGTGTAGCTCTTAAAGCAAGTTAAATAGATCTCTACTTTCCTATAACAGTAGGAGTTTCTGTGTATGTGCTAAAGTTCTCATTCTACGTGCAAGTGTAGCTCTTAAAGCAACTTAAATAGAACTCTACTTTCCTATAACAGCGGGAGTTGCTGTGTATGTGCTACAGTTCTCATTCTACGTGCAAGTGTAGCTCTGAAAGCAACTTACATAGAACTCTACGTTCCTATAACAGCGGGAGTTGCTGTGTATGTGCTACAGTTCTCATTCTACGTGCTAGTGTAGCTCTTAAAGTAAGTAAAATAGAACTCTACTTTCCTATAACAGTAGGAGTTGCTGTGTATGTGCTGCAGTTCTCATTCTAAGTGCTGGTGTAGCTCTTAAAGCAAGTTAAATAGATCTCTACCTTCCTATAACAGTAGGAGTTTCTGTGTATGTGCTACAGTTCTCATTCTACGTGCAAGTGTAGCTCTTAAAGCAACTTAAATAGAATTCTACTTTCCTATAACAGTAGCACTTGCTGCGTATGTGCTACAGTTCTCATTCTACGTGCAAGTGTAGCTCTTAAATCAAGTTAAATACAACTCTACTTTCCTATAACAGTAGGAGTTGCTGTGTATGTGCTACAGTTCTCATTCTACGTGCAAGTGTAGCTCTTAAAGCAAGTTAAATAGAACTCTACTGTCCTATAATAGAAGGAGTTGCTGTGAATGTGCTACAGTTCTCATTCTACGTGCAAGTGTAGCTCTCAAAGCAGCTTACATAGAACTCTACTTTCCTATAACAGTAGGAGTTGCTGTGTATGTGGTACAGTTCTCATTCAAAGCGCAAGTGTAGCTCTTAAAGCAAGTTAAATAGAACTCTACTTTCCTATAACAGAAGGAGTTGCTGTGAATGTGCTACAGTTCTCATTCTACGTGCAAGTGTAGCTCTTAAATCCAGTTAAATAGAACTCCACTTTCCTATATCAGTAGGAGTTGCTGTGTATGTGCTACAGCTCTCATTCTACGTGCTAGTGTAGCTCTTAAAGCAAGCTAAATAGAACTCTAATTTCCTATAACAGTAGGAGTTGCTGTGTATGTGCTACAGTTCTCATTCTACGTGCAAGTGTAGCTCTTAAAGCAACTTAAATAGAACTCTACTTTCCTATAACAGAAGGAGTTGCTGTGAATGTGCTACAGTTCTTATTCTACGTGCAAGTGTAGCTCTTAAAGCAACTTAAATAGAACTCTACTTTCCTATAACAGTAGGAGTTGCTGTGTATGTGCTACAGTTCTCATTCTACGTGCAAGTGTAGCTCTTAAAACAACTTAAATAGAACTCTACTTTCCTATAACAGAAGGAGTTGCTGTGAATGTGCTACAGTTCTTATTCTACGTGCAAGTGTAGCTCTTAAAGCAACTTAAATAGAACTCTACTTTCCTATAACAGTAGGAGTTGCTGTGTATGTCCTACAGTTCTCATTCTACGTGCAAGTGTAGCTCTTAAAGCAAGTTAAACAGTTCTCTACTTTCCTATAAAAGAAGGAGTTTCTGTGAATGTGCTACAGTTCTCAATCTACGTGCAAGTGTAGCTCTCAAAGCAACTTACATAGAACTTTACTTTCCTATAACAGTAGGAGTTGCTGTGTATGTGCTACAGATCTCATTCTATGAGCTAGTGTAGCTCTTAAAGCAAGTTAAATAGATCTCTACTATCCTATGACAGTAGGAGTTACTGTGTATGTGCTACAGTTCTCATTCTACGTGCAACTGTAGCTCTTAAAGCAAGTTAAATAGAACTCTAATTTCCTATAACAGTAGGAGTTGCTCTGTATGTGCTACAGTTCTCATTCTACGTGTAACTGTAGCTCTTAAAGCAAGTTAAATAGAACTCTACTTTCCTATAACAGTAGCAGTTGCTGTGTATGTGCTACAGTTCTCATTCTACGTGCAAGTGTAGCTCTTAAAGCAAGTTAAATACAACTCTACTTTCCTATAACAGTAGGAGTTGCTGTGTATGTGCTACAGTTCTCATTCTACGTGCTAGTGTAGCTCTTAAAGGAAGTTAAATAGAACTCTACTGTCCTATAACAGAAGGAGTTGCTGTGAATGTGCTACAGTTCTCATTCTACGTGCAAGTGTAGCTCTTAAAGCAACTTAAATAGAACTCTACTTTCCTATAACAGAAGGAGTTGCTGTGTATGTGCTACAGTTCTCATTCTACGTGCAAGTGTAGCTCTTAAAGCAATTTAAATAGAACTCTACTTTCCTATAACAGAAGGAGTTGCTGTGAATGTGCTACAGTTCTCATTCTACGTGCAAGTGTAGCTCTTAAAGCCAGTTAAATAGAACTCCACTTTCCTATATCAGTAGGAGTTGCCGTGTATGTGCTACAGCTCTCATTCTACGTGCTAGTGTAGCTCTTAAAGCAAGCTAAATAGAACTCTAATTTCCTATAACAGTAGGAGTTGCTGTGTATGTGCTACAGTTCTCATTCTACGTGCAAGTGTAGCTCTCAAAGCAACTTAAATAGAACTCTACTTTCCTATAACAGAAGGAGTTGCTGTGAATGTGCTACAGTTCTCATTCTACGTGCAAGTGTAGCTCTTAAAGCCAGTTAAATAGAACTCCACTTTCCTATATCAGTAGGAGTTGCCGTGTATGTGCTACAGTTCTCATTCTACGTGCAAGTGTAGCTCTTAAAGCAAGTTAAATAGAACTCTACTTTCCTATAACAGTAGGAGTTGCTGTGTATGTGCTACAGTTCTCATTCTACGTGCAAGTGTAGTTCCTAAAGCAAGTTAAATAGAACTCTACTTTCCTATAACAGAAGGAGTTGCTGTGAATGTGCTACAATTCTCATTCTACGTGCATGTGTAGCTCTTAAAGCAACTTAAATAGAACTCTACTTTCCTATAACAGTAGGAGTTACTCTGAATGTGCTACAGTTCTCATTCTACGTGCAAGTGTAGCTCTTAAAGTAAGTTAAATAGAACTCTACTTTCCTATAACAGTAGGAGTTGCTGTGTATGTGCTACAGTTCTCATTCTACGTGCTAGTGTAGCTCTTAAAGTAAGTTAAATAGAACTCTACTTTCCTATAACAGTAGGAGTTGCTGTGTATGTGCTACAGTTCTCATTCTACGTGCTAGTGTAGCTCTTAAAGTAAGTTAAATAGAACTCTACTTTCCTATAACAGTAGGAGTTGCTGTGTATGTGCTACAGTTATCATTCTAAGTGCTGGTGTAGCTCTTAAAGCAAGTTAAATAGATCTCTACTTTCCTATAACAGTAGGAGTTTCTGTGTATGTGCTAAAGTTCTCATTCTACGTGCAAGTGTAGCTCTTAAAGCAACTTAAATAGAACTCTACTTTCCTATAACAGCGGGAGTTGCTGTGTATGTGCTACAGTTCTCATTCTACGTGCAAGTGTAGCTCTGAAAGCAACTTACATAGAACTCTACGTTCCTATAACAGCGGGAGTTGCTGTGTATGTGCTACAGTTCTCATTCTACGTGCTAGTGTAGCTCTTAAAGTAAGTAAAATAGAACTCTACTTTCCTATAACAGTAGGAGTTGCTGTGTATGTGCTGCAGTTCTCATTCTAAGTGCTGGTGTAGCTCTTAAAGCAAGTTAAATAGATCTCTACTTTCCTATAACAGTAGGAGTTTCTGTGTATGTGCTACAGTTCTCATTCTACGTGCAAGTGTAGCTCTTAAAGCAACTTAAATAGAACTCTACTTTCCTATAACAGTAGCACTTGCTGCGTATGTGCTACAGTTCTCATTCTACGTGCAAGTGTAGCTCTCAAAGCAGCTTACATAGAACTCTACTTTCCTATAACAGTAGGAGTTGCTGTGTATGTGTTACAGTTCTCATTCAAAGCGCAAGTGTAGCTCTTAAAGCAAGTTAAATAGAACTCTACTTTCCTATAACAGAAGGAGTTGCTGTGAATGTGCTACAGTTCTCATTCTACGTGCAAGTGTAGCTCTTAAATCCAGTTAAATAGAACTCCACTTTCCTATACCAGTAGGAGTTGCTGTGTATGTGCTACAGCTCTCATTCTACGTGCTAGTGTAGCTCTTAAAGCAAGCTAAATAGAACTCTAATTTCCTATAACAGTAGGAGTTGCTGTGTATGTGCTACAGTTCTCATTCTACGTGCAAGTGTAGCTCTTAAAGCAACTTAAATAGAACTCTACTTTCCTATAACAGAAGGAGTTGCTGTGAATGTGCTACAGTTCTTATTCTACGTGCAAGTGTAGCTCTGAAAGCAACTTAAATAGAACTCTACTTTCCTATAACAGTAGGAGTTGCTGTGTGTGTGCTACAGTTCTCATTCTACGTGCAAGTGTAGCTCTTAAAGCAACTTAAATAGAATTCTACTTTCCTATAACAGAAGGAGTTGCTGTGAATGTGCTACAGTTCTTATTCTACGTGCAAGTGTAGCTCTTAAAGCAACTTAAATAGAACTCTACTTTCCTATAACAGTAGGAGTTGCTGTGTATGTCCTACAGTTCTCATTCTACGTGCAAGTGTAGCTCTTAAAGCAAGTTAAACAGTTCTCTACTTTCCTATAAAAGAAGGAGTTTCTGTGAATGTGCTACAGTTCTCAATCTACGTGCAAGTGTAGCTCTCAAAGCAACTTACATAGAACTTTACTTTCCTATAACAGTAGGAGTTGCTGTGTATGTGCTACAGTTCTCATTCTATGAGCTAGTGTAGCTCTTAAAGCAAGTTAAATAGATCTCTACTATCCTATGACAGTAGGAGTTACTGTGTATGTGCTACAGTTCTCATTCTACGTGCAACTGTAGCTCTTAAAGCAAGTTAAATAGAACTCTAATTTCCTATAACAGTAGGAGTTGCTCTGTATGTGCTACAGTTCTCATTCTACGTGTAACTGTAGCTCTTAAAGCAAGTTAAATAGAACTCTACTTTCCTATAACAATAGCAGTTGCTGTGTATGTGCTACAGTTCTCATTCTACGTGCAAGTGTAGCTCTTAAAGCAAGTTAAATACAACTCTACTTTCCTATAACAGTAGGAGTTGCTGTGTATGTGCTACAGTTCTCATTCTACGTGCTAGTGTAGCTCTTAAAGGAAGTTAAATAGAACTCTACTGTCCTATAACAGAAGGAGTTGCTGTGAATGTGCTACAGTTCTCATTCTACGTGCAAGTGTAGCTCTTAAAGCAACTTAAATAGAACTCTACTTTCCTATAACAGAAGGAGTTGCTGTGTATGTGTTACAGTTCTCATTCTACGTGCAAGTGTAGCTCTTAAAGCAATTTAAATAGAACTCTACTTTCCTATAACAGAAGGAGTTGCTGTGAATGTGCTACAGTTCTCATTCTACGTGCAAGTGTAGCTCTTAAAGCCAGTTAAATAGAACTCCACTTTCCTATATCAGTAGGAGTTGCCGTGTATGTGCTACAGTTCTCATTCTACGTGCTAGTGTAGCTCTTAAAGCAAGCTAAATACAACTCTACTTTCCTATAATAGAAGGAGTTGCTGTGTATGTGCTACAGTTCTCATTCTACATGCTAGTGTAGCTCTCAAAGCAAGTTAAATAGAACTCTACTTTCCTATAACAGTAGCAGTTGCTGTGTATGCGCTACAGTTCTCATTTTACGTGCAAGTGTAGTTCCTAAAGCAAGCTAAATAGAACTCTGCTTTCCTATAACAGTAGGAGTTGCTGTGTATGTGCTACAGTTCTCATTCTACGTGCAAGTGTAGCTCTTAAAGCAAGTTAAATAGAACTCTACTGTCCTATAACAGAAGGAGTTGCTGTGTATGTGCTACAGTTCTCATTCTACGTGCAAGTGTAGCTCTGAAAGCAAGTTAAATACAACTCTACTTTCCTATAACAGTAGGAGTTGCTGTGTATGTGCTACAGTTCTCATTCTACGTGCTAGTGTAGCTCTTAAAGGAAGTTAAATAGAACTCTACTGTCCTATAACAGAAGGAGTTGCTGTGAATGTGCTACAGTTCTCATTCTACGTGCAAGTGTAGCTCTCAAAGCAACTTACATAGAACTCTACTTTCCTATAACAGTAGGAGTTGCTGTGTATGTGCTACAGTTCTCATTCTACGTGCAAGTGTAGCTCTTAAAGCAATTTAAATAGAACTCTACTTTCCTATAACAGAAGGAGTTGCTGTGAATGTGCTACAGTTGTCATTCTACGTGCAAGTGTAGCTCTTAAAGCCAGTTAAATAGAACTCCACTTTCCTATATCAGTAGGAGTTGCCGTGTATGTGCTACAGTTCTCATTCTAGGTGCAAGTGTAGCTCTTAAAGCAAGTTAAATAGAACTCTACTGTCCTATAACAGAAGGAGTTGCTGTGAATGTGCTACAGTTCTCATTCAACGTGCAAGTGTAGCTCTCAAAGCAGCTTACATAGAACTCTACTTTCCTATAACAGTAGGAGTTGCTGTGTATGTGCTACAGTTCTCATTCTACGTGCAAGTGTAGCTCTTAAAGCAACTTAAATAGAACTCTACTTTCCTATAACAGAAGGAGTTGCTGCGAATGTGCTACAGTTCTTATTCTACGTGCAAGTGTAGCTCTTAAAGCAAGTTAAATAGAACTCTACTTTCCTATAACAGTAGGAGTTGCTGTGTATGTGCTACAGTTCTCATTCTACGTGCAAGTGTAGCTCTTAAAGCAAGTTAAATAGAACTCTACTTTCCTATAACAGAAGGAGTTGCTGTGTATGTGCTACAGTTCTTATTCTACGTGCAAGTGTAGCTCTTAAAGCAACTTAAATAGAACTCTACTTTCCTATAACAGTAGGAGTTGCTGTGTATGTGCTACAGTTCTCATTCTACGTGCAAGTGTAGCTCTTAAAGCAAGTTAAACAGTTCTCTACTTTCCTATAACAGAAGGAGTTTCTGTAAATGTGCTACAGTTCTCAATCTACGTGCAAGTGTAGCTCTCAAAGCAACTTACATAGAACTTTACTTTCCTATAACAGTAGGAGTTGCTGTGTATGTGCTACAGTTCTCATTCTATGAGCTAGTGTAGCTCTTAAAGCAAGTTAAATAGATCTCTACTTTCCTATGACAGTAGGAGTTACTGTGTATGTGCTACAGTTCTCATTCTACGTGCAACTGTAGCTCTTAAAGCAAGTTAAATAGAACTCTACTTTCCTATAACAGTAGGAGTTGCTCTGTATGTGCTACACTTCTCATTCTACGTGCAACTGTAGCTCTTAAAGCAAGTTAAATAGAACTCTACTTTCCTATAACAGTAGCAGTTGCTGTGTATGTGCTACAGTTCTCATTCTACGTGCAAGTGTAGCTCTTAAAGCAAGTTAAATACAACTCTACTTTCCTATAACAGTAGGAGTTGCTGTGTATGTGCTATAGTTCTCATTCTACGTGCAAGTGTAGCTCTCAAAGCAACTTACATAGAACTCTACTTTCCTATAACAGTAGGAGTTGCTGTGTATGTGCTACAGTTCTCATTCAAAGTGCAAGTGTAGCTCTTAAAGCAATTTAAATAGAACTCTACTTTCCTATAACAGAAGGAGTTGCTGTGAATGTGCTACAGTTCTCATTCTACGTGCAAGTGTAGCTCTCAAAGCAGCTTACATAGAACTCTACTTTCCTATAACAGTAGGAGTTGCTGTGTATGTGCTGCAGTTCTCATTCTAAGTGCTGGTGTAGCTCTTAAAGCAAGTTAAATAGATCTCTACTTTCCTATAACAGTAGGAGTTTCTGTGTATGTGCTACAGTTCTCATTCTACGTGCAAGTGTAGCTCTTAAAGCAACTTAAATAGAACTCTACTTTCCTATAACAGTAGCACTTGCTGTGTATGTGCTACAGTTCTCATTCTACGTGCTAGTGTAGCTCTTAAAGTAAGTTAAATAGAACTCTACTTTCCTATAACAGTAGGAGTTGCTGTGTATGTGCTACAGTTATCATTCTAAGTGCTGGTGTAGCTCTTAAAGCAAGTTAAATAGATCTCTACTTTCCTATAACAGTAGGAGTTTCTGTGTATGTGCTAAAGTTCTCATTCTACGTGCAAGTGTAGCTCTTAAAGCAACTTAAATAGAACTCTACTTTCCTATAACAGCGGGAGTTGCTGTGTATGTGCTACAGTTCTCATTCTACGTGCAAGTGTAGCTCTGAAAGCAACTTACATAGAACTCTACGTTCCTATAACAGCGGGAGTTGCTGTGTATGTGCTACAGTTCTCATTCTACGTGCTAGTGTAGCTCTTAAAGTAAGTAAAATAGAACTCTACTTTCCTATAACAGTAGGAGTTGCTGTGTATGTGCTGCAGTTCTCATTCTAAGTGCTGGTGTAGCTCTTAAAGCAAGTTAAATAGATCTCTACCTTCCTATAACAGTAGGAGTTTCTGTGTATGTGCTACAGTTCTCATTCTACGTGCAAGTGTAGCTCTTAAAGCAACTTAAATAGAATTCTACTTTCCTATAACAGTAGCACTTGCTGCGTATGTGCTACAGTTCTCATTCTACGTGCAAGTGTAGCTCTTAAAGCAAGTTAAATACAACTCTACTTTCCTATAACAGTAGGAGTTGCTGTGTATGTGCTACAGTTCTCATTCTACGTGCAAGTGTAGCTCTTAAAGCAAGTTAAATAGAACTCTACTGTCCTATAATAGAAGGAGTTGCTGTGAATGTGCTACAGTTCTCATTCTACGTGCAAGTGTAGCTCTCAAAGCAGCTTACATAGAACTCTACTTTCCTATAACAGTAGGAGTTGCTGTGTATGTGGTACAGTTCTCATTCAAAGCGCAAGTGTAGCTCTTAAAGCAAGTTAAATAGAACTCTACTTTCCTATAACAGAAGGAGTTGCTGTGAATGTGCTACAGTTCTCATTCTACGTGCAAGTGTAGCTCTTAAATCCAGTTAAATAGAACTCCACTTTCCTATATCAGTAGGAGTTGCTGTGTATGTGCTACAGTTCTCATTCTACGTGCAAGTGTAGCTCTTAAAGCAAGTTAAATAGAACTCTACTGTCCTATAATAGAAGGAGTTGCTGTGAATGTGCTACAGTTCTCATTCTACGTGCAAGTGTAGCTCTCAAAGCAGCTTACATAGAACTCTACTTTCCTATAACAGTAGGAGTTGCTGTGTATGTGGTACAGTTCTCATTCAAAGCGCAAGTGTAGCTCTTAAATCCAGTTAAATAGAACTCCACTTTCCTATATCAGTAGGAGTTGCTGTGTATGTGCTACAGCTCTCATTCTACGTGCAAGTGTAGCTCTTAAAGCAACTTAAATAGAACTCTACTTTCCTATAACAGAAGGAGTTGCTGTGAATGTGCTACAGTTCTTATTCTACGTGCAAGTGTAGCTCTTAAAGCAACTTAAATAGAACTCTACTTTCCTATAACAGTAGGAGTTGCTGTGTATGTGCTACAGTTCTCATTCTACGTGCAAGTGTAGCTCTTAAAGCAACTTAAATAGAACTCTACTTTCCTATAACAGAAGGAGTTGCTGTGAATGTGCTACAGTTCTTATTCTACGTGCAAGTGTAGATCTTAAAGCAACTTAAATAGAACTCTACTTTCCTATAACAGTAGGAGTTGCTGTGTATGTCCTACAGTTCTCATTCTACGTGCAAGTGTAGCTCTTAAAGCAAGTTAAACAGTTCTCTACTTTCCTATAAAAGAAGGAGTTTCTGTGAATGTGCTACAGTTCTCAATCTACGTGCAAGTGTAGCTCTCAAAGCAACTTACATAGAACTTTACTTTCCTATAACAGTAGGAGTTGCTGTGTATGTGCTACAGTTCTCATTCTATGAGCTAGTGTAGCTCTTAAAGCAAGTTAAATAGATCTCTACTATCCTATGACAGTAGGAGTTACTGTGTATGTGCTACAGTTCTCATTCTACGTGCAACTGTAGCTCTTAAAGCAAGTTAAATAGAACTCTAATTTCCTATAACAGTAGGAGTTGCTCTGTATGTGCTACAGTTCTCATTCTACGTGTAACTGTAGCTCTTAAAGCAAGTTAAATAGAACTCTACTTTCCTATAACAGTAGCAGTTGCTGTGTATGTGCTACAGTTCTCATTCTACGTGCAAGTGTAGCTCTTAAAGCAAGTTAAATACAACTCTACTTTCCTATAACAGTAGGAGTTGCTGTGTATGTGCTACAGTTCTCATTCTACGTGCTAGTGTAGCTCTTAAAGGAAGTTAAATAGAACTCTACTGTCCTATAACAGAAGGAGTTGCTGTGAATGTGCTACAGTTCTCATTCTACGTGCAAGTGTAGCTCTTAAAGCAACTTAAATAGAACTCTACTTTCCTATAACAGAAGGAGTTGCTGTGTATGTGCTACAGTTCTCATTCTACGTGCAAGTGTAGCTCTTAAAGCAATTTAAATAGAACTCTACTTTCCTATAACAGAAGGAGTTGCTGTGAATGTGCTACAGTTCTCATTCTACGTGCAAGTGTAGCTCTTAAAGCCAGTTAAATAGAACTCCACTTTCCTATATCAGTAGGAGTTGCCGTGTATGTGCTACAGCTCTCATTCTACGTGCTAGTGTAGCTCTTAAAGCAAGCTAAATAGAACTCTAATTTCCTATAACAGTAGGAGTTGCTGTGTATGTGCTACAGTTCTCATTCTACGTGCAAGTGTAGCTCTTAAAGCAACTTAAATAGAACTCTACTTTCCTATAACAGAAGGAGTTGCTGTGAATGTGCTACAGTTCTCATTCTACGTGCAAGTGTAGCTCTTAAAGCCAGTTAAATAGAACTCCACTTTCCTATATCAGTAGGAGTTGCCGTGTATATGCTACAGTTCTCATTCTACGTGCAAGTGTAGCTCTTAAAGCAAGTTAAATAGAACTCTACTTTCCTATAACAGTAGGAGTTGCTGTGTATGTGCTACAGTTCTCATTCTACGTGCAAGTGTAGTTCCTAAAGCAAGTTAAATAGAACTCTACTTTCCTATAACAGAAGGAGTTGCTGTGAATGTGCTACAATTCTCATTCTACGTGCATGTGTAGCTCTTAAAGCAACTTAAATAGAACTCTACTTTCCTATAACAGTAGGAGTTACTCTGAATGTGCTACAGATCTCATTCTACGTGCAAGTGTAGCTCTTAAAGTAAGTTAAATAGAACTCTACTTTCCTATAACAGTAGGAGTTGCTGTGTATGTGCTACAGTTCTCATTCTACGTGCTAGTGTAGCTCTTAAAGTAAGTTAAATAGAACTCTACTTTCCTATAACAGTAGGAGTTGCTGTGTATGTGCTACAGTTCTCATTCTACGTGCTAGTGTAGCTCTTAAAGTAAGTTAAATAGAACTCTACTTTCCTATAACAGTAGGAGTTGCTGTGTATGTGCTACAGTTATCATTCTAAGTGCTGGTGTAGCTCTTAAAGCAAGTTAAATAGATCTCTACTTTCCTATAACAGTAGGAGTTTCTGTGTATGTGCTAAAGTTCTCATTCTACGTGCAAGTGTAGCTCTTAAAGCAACTTAAATAGAACTCTACTTTCCTATAACAGCGGGAGTTGCTGTGTATGTGCTACAGTTCTCATTCTACGTGCAAGTGTAGCTCTGAAAGCAACTTACATAGAACTCTACGTTCCTATAACAGCGGGAGTTGCTGTGTATGTGCTACAGTTCTCATTCTACGTGCTAGTGTAGCTCTTAAAGTAAGTAAAATAGAACTCTACTTTCCTATAACAGTAGGAGTTGCTGTGTATGTGCTGCAGTTCTCATTCTAAGTGCTGGTGTAGCTCTTAAAGCAAGTTAAATAGATCTCTACTTTCCTATAACAGTAGGAGTTTCTGTGTATGTGCTACAGTTCTCATTCTACGTGCAAGTGTAGCTCTTAAAGCAACTTAAATAGAACTCTACTTTCCTATAACAGTAGCACTTGCTGCGTATGTGCTACAGTTCTCATTCTACGTGCAAGTGTAGCTCTTAAAGCAAGTTAAATACAACTCTACTTTCCTATAACAGTAGGAGTTGCTGTGTATGTGCTACAGTTCTCATTCTACGTGCAAGTGTAGCTCTTAAAGCAAGTTAAATAGAACTCTACTGTCCTATAATAGAAGGAGTTGCTGTGAATGTGCTACAGTTCTCATTCTACGTGCAAGTGTAGCTCTCAAAGCAGCTTACATAGAACTCTACTTTCCTATAACAGTAGGAGTTGCTGTGTATGTGTTACAGTTCTCATTCAAAGCGCAAGTGTAGCTCTTAAAGCAAGTTAAATAGAACTCTACTTTCCTATAACAGAAGGAGTTGCTGTGAATGTGCTACAGTTCTCATTCTACGTGCAAGTGTAGCTCTTAAATCCAGTTAAATAGAACTCCACTTTCCTATACCAGTAGGAGTTGCTGTGTATGTGCTACAGCTCTCATTCTACGTGCTAGTGTAGCTCTTAAAGCAAGCTAAATAGAACTCTAATTTCCTATAACAGTAGGAGTTGCTGTGTATGTGCTACAGTTCTCATTCTACGTGCAAGTGTAGCTCTTAAAGCAACTTAAATAGAACTCTACTTTCCTATAACAGAAGGAGTTGCTGTGAATGTGCTACAGTTCTTATTCTACGTGCAAGTGTAGCTCTGAAAGCAACTTAAATAGAACTCTACTTTCCTATAACAGTAGGAGTTGCTGTGTATGTGCTACAGTTCTCATTCTACGTGCAAGTGTAGCTCTTAAAGCAACTTAAATAGAATTCTACTTTCCTATAACAGAAGGAGTTGCTGTGAATGTGCTACAGTTCTTATTCTACGTGCAAGTGTAGCTCTTAAAGCAACTTAAATAGAACTCTACTTTCCTATAACAGTAGGAGTTGCTGTGTATGTCCTACAGTTCTCATTCTACGTGCAAGTGTAGCTCTTAAAGCAAGTTAAACAGTTCTCTACTTTCCTATAAAAGAAGGAGTTTCTGTGAATGTGCTACAGTTCTCAATCTACGTGCAAGTGTAGCTCTCAAAGCAACTTACATAGAACTTTACTTTCCTATAACAGTAGGAGTTGCTGTGTATGTGCTACAGTTCTCATTCTATGAGCTAGTGTAGCTCTTAAAGCAAGTTAAATAGATCTCTACTATCCTATGACAGTAGGAGTTACTGTGTATGTGCTACAGCTCTCATTCTACGTGCAACTGTAGCTCTTAAAGCAAGTTAAATAGAACTCTAATTTCCTATAACAGTAGGAGTTGCTCTGTATGTGCTACAGTTCTCATTCTACGTGTAACTGTAGCTCTTAAAGCAAGTTAAATAGAACTCTACTTTCCTATAACAGTAGCAGTTGCTGTGTATGTGCTACAGTTCTCATTCTACGTGCAAGTGTAGCTCTTAAAGCAAGTTAAATACAACTCTACTTTCCTATAACAGTAGGAGTTGCTGTGTATGTGCTACAGTTCTCATTCTACGTGCTAGTGTAGCTCTTAAAGGAAGTTAAATAGAACTCTACTGTCCTATAACAGAAGGAGTTGCTGTGAATGTGCTACAGTTCTCATTCTACGTGCAAGTGTAGCTCTTAAAGCAACTTAAATAGAACTCTACTTTCCTATAACAGAAGGAGTTGCTGTGTATGTGCTACAGTTCTCATTCTACGTGCAAGTGTAGCTCTTAAAGCAATTTAAATAGAACTCTACTTTCCTATAACAGAAGGAGTTGCTGTGAATGTGCTACAGTTCTCATTCTACGTGCAAGTGTAGCTCTTAAAGCCAGTTAAATAGAACTCCACTTTCCTATATCAGTAGGAGTTGCCGTGTATGTGCTACAGTTCTCATTCTACGTGCTAGTGTAGCTCTTAAAGCAAGCTAAATACAACTCTACTTTCCTATAACAGAAGGAGTTGCTGTGTATGTGCTACAGTTCTCATTCTACATGCTAGTGTAGCTCTCAAAGCAAGTTAAATAGAACTCTACTTTCCTATAACAGTAGCAGTTGCTTTGTATGCGCTACAGTTCTCATTTTACGTGCAAGTGTAGTTCCTAAAGCAAGCTAAATAGAACTCTGCTTTCCTATAACAGTAGGAGTTGCTGTGTATGTGCTACAGTTCTCATTCTACGTGCAAGTGTAGCTCTCAAAGCAAGTTAAATAGAACTCTACTTTCCTATAACAGTAGGAGTTGCTGTGTATGTGCTACAGTTCTCATTCTACATGCTAGTGTAGCTCTTAAAGTAAGTTAAATAGAACTCTACTTTCCTATAACAGTAGGAGTTGCTGTGTATGTGCTACAGTTCTCAATCTACGTGCTAGTGTAGCTCTTAAAGTAAGTTAAATAGAACTCTACTTTCCTATAACAGTAGGAGTTGCTGTGTATGTGCTACAGTTATCATTCTAAGTGCTGGTGTAGCTCTTAAAGTAAGTTAAATAGATCTCTACTTTCCTATAACAGAAGGAGTTGCTGTGTATGTGCTACCGTTCTCATTCTACATGCTAGTGTAGCTCTTAAAGTAAGTTAAATAGAACTCTACTTTCCTATAACAGAAGGAGTTGCTGTGTATGTGCTACAGTTCTCATTCTACGTGCAAGTGTAGCTCTTAAAGTAAGTTAAATAGAACTCTACTTTCCTATAACAGTAGGAGTTGCTGTGTATGTGCTACAGTTATCATTCTAAGTGCTGGTGTAGCTCTTAAAGCAAGTTAAATAGATCTCTACTTTCCTACAACAGAAGGAGTTTCTGTGTATGTGCTACAGTTCTCATTCTACGTGCAAGTGTAGCTCTTAAAGCAACTTAAATACAACTCTACTTTCCTATAACAGTGGGAGTTGCTGTGTGTTTTCTACAGTTCTCATTCTACGTGCAAGTGTAGCTCTCAAAGCAACTTACATAGAACTCTACTGTCCTATAACAGAAGGAGTTGCTGTGAATGTGCTACAGTTCTCATTCTACGTGCAAGTGTAGCTCTCAAAGCAGCTTACATAGAACTCTACTTTCCTATAACAGTAGGAGTTGCTGTGTATGTGCTGCAGTTCTCATTCTAAGTGCTGGTGTAGCTCTTAAAGCAAGTTAAATAGATCTCTACTTTCCTATAACAGTAGGAGTTTCTGTGTATGTGCTACAGTTCTCATTCTACGTGCAAGTGTAGCTCTTAAAGCAACTTAAATAGAACTCTAGTTTCCTATAACAGTAGCACTTGCTGTGTATGTGCTACAGTTCTCATTCTACGTGCAAGTGTAGCTCTTAAAGCAAGTTAAATACAACTCTACTTTCCTATAACAGTAGGAGTTGCCGTGTATGTGCTACAGTTCTCATTCTAGGTGCAAGTGTAGCTCTTAAAGCAAGTTAAATAGAACTCTACTGTCCTATAACAGAAGGAGTTGCTGTGAATGTGCTACAGTTCTCATTCAACGTGCAAGTGTAGCTCTCAAAGCAGCTTACATAGAACTCTACTTTCCTATAACAGTAGGAGTTGCTGTGTATGTGCTACAGTTCTCATTCTACGTGCAAGTGTAGCTCTTAAAGCAACTTAAATAGAACTCTACTTTCCTATAACAGAAGGAGTTGCTGTGAATGTGCTACAGTTCTTATTCTACGTGCAAGTGTAGCTCTTAAAGCAAGTTAAATAGAACTCTACTTTCCTATAACAGTAGGAGTTGCTGTGTATGTGCTACAGTTCCCATTTTACGTGCAAGTGTAGCTCTTAAAGCAAGTTAAATAGAACTCTACTTTCCTATAACAGAAGGAGTTGCTGTGAATGTGCTACAGTTCTTATTCTACGTGCAAGTGTAGCTCTTAAAGCAACTTAAATAGAACTCTACTTTCCTATAACAGTAGGAGTTGCTGTGTATGTGCTACAGTTCTCATTCTACGTGCAAGTGTAGCTCTTAAAGCAAGTTAAACAGTTCTCTACTTTCCTATAACAGAAGGAGTTTCTGTGAATGTGCTACAGTTCTCAATCTACGTGCAAGTGTAGCTCTCAAAGCAACTTACATAGAACTTTACTTTCCTATAACAGTAGGAGTTGCTGTGTATGTGCTACAGTTCTCATTCTATGAGCTAGTGTAGCTCTTAAAGCAAGTTAAATAGATCTCTACTTTCCTATGACAGTAGGAATTACTGTGTATGTGCTACAGTTCTCATTCTACGTGCAACTGTAGCTCTTAAAGCAAGTTAAATAGAACTCTACTTTCCTATAACAGTAGGAGTTGCTCTGTATGTGCTACAGTTCTCATTCTACGTGCAACTGTAGCTCTTAAAGCAAGTTAATTAGAACTCTACTTTCCTATAACAGTAGCAGTTGCTGTGTATGTGCTACAGTTCTCATTCTACGTGCAAGTGTAGCTCTTAAAGCAAGTTAAATACAACTCTACTTTCCTATAACAGTAGGAGTTGCTGTGTATGTGCTATAGTTCTCATTCTACGTGCAAGTGTAGCTCTCAAAGCAACTTACATAGAACTCTACTTTCCTATAACAGTAGGAGTTGCTGTGTATGTGCTACAGTTCTCATTCAAAGTGCAAGTGTAGCTCTTAAAGCAATTTAAATAGAACTCTATTTTCCTATAACAGAAGGAGTTGCTGTGAATGTGCTACAGTTCTCATTCTACGTGCAAGTGTAGCTCTTAAAGCCAGTTAAATAGAACTCCACTTTCCTATATCAGTAGGAGTTGCCGTGTATGTGCTACAGTTCTCATTCTACGTGCTAGTGTAGCTCTTAAAGTAAGTTAAATAGAACTCTACTTTCCTATAACAGTAGGAGTTGCTGTGTATGTGCTACAGTTCTCATTCTACGTGCTAGTGTAGCTCTTAAAGTAAGTTAAATAGAACTCTACTTTCCTATAACAGTAAGAGTTGCTGTGTATGTGCTACAGTTCTCATTCTACGTGCTAGTGTAGCTCTTAAAGTAAGTTAAATAGAACTCTACTTTCCTATAACAGTAGGAGTTGCTGTGTATGTGCTACAGTTATCATTCTAAGTGCTGGTGTAGCTCTTAAAGCAAGTTAAATAGATCTTTACTTTCCTATAACAGTAGGAGTTTCTGTGTATGTGCTACAGTTCTCATTCTACGTGCAAGTGTAGCTCTTAAAGCAACTTAAATAGAACTCTACTTTCCTATAACAGCGGGAGTTGCTGTGTATGTGCTACAGTTCTCATTCTACGTGCAAGTGTAGCTCTGAAAGCAACTTACATAGAACTCTACTTTCCTATAACAGTAGGAGTTTCTGTGTATGTGCTACAGTTCTCATTCTACGTGCAAGTGTAGCTCTTAAAGCAACTTAAATAGAACTCCACTTTCCTATAACAGTAGCACTTGCCGCGTATGTGCTACAGTTCTCATTCTACGTGCAAGTGTAGCTCTTAAAGCAAGTTAAATACAACTCTACTTTCCTATAACAGTAGGACTTGCTGTGTATGTGCTACAGTTCTCATTCTACGTGCAAGTGTAGCTCTTAAAGCAAGTTAAATAGAACTCTACTGTCCTATAATAGAAGGAGTTGCTGTGAATGTGCTACAGTTCTCATTCTACGTGCAAGTGTAGCTCTCAAAGCAGCTTACATAGAACTCTACTTTCCTATAACAGTAGGAGTTGCTGTGTATGTGTTACAGTTCTCATTCAAAGCGCAAGTGTAGCTCTTAAAGCAAGTTAAATAGAACTCTACTTTCCTATAACAGAAGGAGTTGCTGTGAATGTGCTACAGTTCTCATTCTACGTGCAAGTGTAGCTCTTAAATCCAGTTAAATAGAACTCCACTTTCCTATATCAGTAGGAGTTGCTGTGTATGTGCTACAGCTCTCATTCTACGTGCTAGTGTAGCTCTTAAAGCAAGCTAAATAGAACTCTAATTTCCTATAACAGTAGGAGTTGCTGTGTATGTGCTACAGTTCTCATTCTACGTGCAAGTGTAGCTCTTAAAGCAACTTAAATAGAACTCTACTTTCCTATAACAGAAGGAGTTGCTGTGAATGTGCTACAGTTGTGATTCTACGTGCAAGTGTAGCTCTTAAAGCAACTTAAATAGAACTCTACTTTCCTATAACAGTAGGAGTTGCTGTGTATGTCCTACAGTTCTCATTCTACGTGCAAGTGTAGCTCTTAAAGCAAGTTAAACAGTTCTCTACTTTCCTATAACAGTAGGAGTTGCTGTGTATGTGCTACAGTTCTCATTCTACGTGCTAGTGTAGCTCTTAAAGTAAGTTAAATAGAACTCTACTTTCCTATAACAGTAGGAGTTGCTCTGTATGTGCTACAGTTCTCATTCTAAGTGCTGGTGTAGCTCTTGAAGCAAGTTAAATAGATCTCTACTTTCCTATAGCAGTAGGAGTTTCTGTGTATGTGCTACAGTTCTCATTCTACGTGCAAGTGTAGCTCTTAAAGCAACTTAAATAGAACTCTACTTTCCTATAACAGTAGGAGTTGCTGTGTATGTGCTACAGTTCTCATTCTACGTGCAAGTGTAGCTCTTAAAGCAAGTTAAATAGAACCCTACTTTCCTAATACAGTAGGAGTTGCTGTGTATGTCCTACAGTTCTCATTCTACGTGCAAGTGTAGCTCTTAAAGCAAGTTAAAGAGTTCTCTACTTTCCTATAACAGTAGGAGTTGCTGTGTATGTGCTACAGTTCTCATTCTACGTGCTAGTGTAGCTCTTAAAGTAAGTTAAATAGAACTCTACTTTCCTATAACAGTAGGAGTTGCTGTGTATGTGCTACAGTTCTCATTCTAAGTGCTGGTGTAGCTCTTGAAGCAAGTTAAATAGATCTCTACTTTCCTATAGCAGTAGGAGTTTCTGTGAATGTGCTACAGTTCTCATTCTACGTGCAAGTGTAGCTCTTAAAGCAACTTAAATAGAACTCTACTTTCCTATAACAGTAGGAGTTGCTGTGTATGTGCTACAGTTCTCATTCTACGTGCAAGTGTAGCTCTTAAAGCAAGTTAAATAGAACCCTACTTTCCTAATACAGTAGGAATTGCTGTGTATGTGCTACAGTTCTCATTCTACGTGCAAGTGTAGCCCTTAAAGCAAGTTAAATAGATCTCTACTTTCCTATAACAGAAGGAGTTGCTGTGAATGTGCTACAGTTCTCATTCTACGTGCAAGTGTAGCTCTTAAAGGAAGTTAAATAGAACTCTACCTTCCTATAACAGAAGGAGTTGCTGTGAATGTGCTACAGTTCTCATTCTACGTGCTAGTGTAGCTCTTAAAGCAAGTTAAATAGAACTCTACTTTCCTATAACAGTAGCAGTTGCTGTGTATGTGCTACAGTTCTCATTCTACGTGCAAGTGTAGCTCTTAAAGCAAGTTAAATACAACTCTACTTTCCTATAACAGTAGGAGTTGCTGTGTATGTGCTACAGTTCTCATTCTACGTGCTAGTGTAGCTCTTAAAGGAAGTTAAATAGAACTCTACTGTCCTATAACAGAAGGAGTTGCTGTGAATGTGCTACAGTTCTCATTCTACGTGCAAGTGTAGCTCTCAAAGCAACTTACATAGAACTCTACTTTCCTACAACAGTAGGAGTTGCTGTGTATGTGCTACAGTTCTCATTCAAAGTGCAAGTGTAGCTCTTAAAGCAATTTAAATAGAACTCTACTTTCCTATAACAGAAGGAGTTGCTGTGAATGTGCTACAGTTCTCATTCTACGTGCAATTGTAGCTCTTAAAGCCAGTTAAATAGAACTCCACTTTCCTATATCAGTAGGAGTTACCGTGTATGTGCTACAGTTCTCATTCTACGTGCTAGTGTAGCTCTTAAAGTAAGTTAAATAGAACTCTACTTTCCTATAACAGTAGGAGTTGCTGTGTATGTGCTACAGTTCTCATTCTACGTGCTAGTGTAGCTCTTAAAGTAAGTTAAATAGAACTCTACTTTCCTATAACAGTAGGAGTTGCTGTGTATGTGCTACAGTTCTCATTCTACGTGCTAGTGTAGCTCTTAAAGTAAGTTAAATAGAACTCTACTTTCCTATAACAGTAGGAGTTGCTGTGTATGTGCTACAGTTCTCATTCTACGTGCAAGTGTAGCTCTTAAAGCAACTTAAATAGAACTCTACTTTCCTATAACAGCGGGAGTTGCTGTGTATGTGCTAAAGTTCTCATTCTACGTGCAAGTGTAGCTCTTAAAGTAAGTAAAATAGAACTCTACTTTCCTATAACAGTAGGAGTTGCTGTGTATGTGCTGCAGTTCTCATTCTAAGTGCTGGTGTAGCTCTTAAAGCAAGTTAAATAGATCTCTACTTTCCTATAACAGTAGGAGTTTCTGTGTATGTGCTACAGTTCTCATTCCACGTGCAAGTGTAGCTCTTTAAGCAAGTTAAATACAACTCTACTTTCCTATAACAGTAGGAGTTGCTGTGTATGTGCTACAGTTCTCATTCTACGTGCAAGTGTAACTCTTAAAGCAAGTTAAATAGAACTCTACTGTCCTATAACAGAAGGAGTTGCTGTGTATGTGCTACAGTTCTCATTCTAAGTGCTGGTGTAGCTCTTAAAGGAAGTTAAATAGAACTCTACTTTCCTATAACAGTAGGAGTTGCTGTGTATGTGCTGCAGTTCTCATTCTAAGTGCTGGTGTAGCTCTTAAAGGAAGTTAAATACAACTCTACTTTCCTATAACAGTAGGAGTTGCTGTGTATGTGCTGCAGTTCTCATTCTACGTGCAAGTGTAACTCTTAAAGCAAGTTAAATAGAACTCTACTGTCCTATAACAGAAGGAGTTGCTGTGAATGTGCTACAGTTCTCAGTCTACGTGCAAGTGTAGCTCTCAAAGCAGCTTACATAGAACTCTACTTTCCTATAACAGTAGGAGTTGCTGTGTATGTGTTACAGTTCTCATTCAAAGCGCAAGTGTAGCTCTTAAAGCAAGTTAAATAGAACTCTACTTTCCTATAACAGTAGGAGTTGCTGTGTATGTGCTACAGTTCTCATTCTACGTGCAAGTGTAGCTCTTAAAGCAAGTTAAATAGAACTCTACTGTCCTATAACAGAAGGAGTTGCTGTGAATGTGCTACAGTTCTCATTCTACGTGCAAGTGTAGCTTTCAAAGCAGCTTACATAGAACTCTACTTTCCTATAACAGTAGGAGTTGCTGTGTATGTGTTACAGTTCTCATTCAAAGCGCAAGTGTAGCTCTTAAAGCAAGTTAAATAGAACTCTACTTTCCTATAACAGAAGGAGTTGCTGTGAATGTGCTACAGTTCTCATTCTACGTGCAAGTGTAGCTCTTAAATCCAGTTAAATAGAACTCCACTTTCCTATATCAGTAGGAGTTGCTGTGTATGTGCTACAGCTCTCATTCTACGTGCTAGTGTAGCTCTTAAAGCAAGCTAAATAGAACTCTAATTTCCTATAACAGTAGGAGTTGCTGTGTATGTGCTACAGTTCTTATTCTACGTGCAAGTGTAGCTCTTAAAGCAAGTTAAATAGAACTCTACTTTCCTATAACAGTAGGAGTTGCTGTGTATGTGCTACAGTTCTCATTCTACATGCTAGTGTAGCTCTTAAAGTAAGTTAAATAGAACTCTACTTTCCTATAACAGTAGGAGTTGCTGTGTATGTGCTACAGTTCTCAATCTACGTGCTAGTGTAGCTCTTAAAGTAAGTTAAATAGAACTCTACTTTCCTATAACAGTAGGAGTTGCTGTGTATGTGCTACAGTTATCATTCTAAGTGCTGGTGTAGCTCTTAAAGCAAGTTAAATAGAACTCTACTTTCCTATAACAGTAGGAGTTTCTGTGTATGTGCTACAGTTCTCAATCTACGTGCTAGTGTAGCTCTTAAAGTAAGTTAAATAGAACTCTACTTTCCTATAACAGTAGGAGTTTCTGTGTATGTGCTACAGTTCTCATTCTAAGTGCTGGTGTAGCTCTTAAAGCAACTTAAATAGAACTCTACTTTCCTATAACAGAAGGAGTTGCTGTGTATGTGCTACAGTTCTCATTCTACGTGCAAGTGTAGCTCTTAAAGCAATTTAAATAGAACTCTACTTTCCTATAACAGAAGGAGTTGCTGTGAATGTGCTACAGTTCTCATTCTACGTGCAAGTGTAGCTCTTAAAGCCAGTTAAATAGAACTCCACTTTCCTATATCAGTAGGAGTTGCCGTGTATGTGCTACAGTTCTCATTCTACGTGCTAGTGTAGCTCTTAAAGCAAGCTAAATACAACTCTACTTTCCTATAAGAGAAGGAGTTGCTGTGTATGTGCTACAGTTCTCATTCTACATGCTAGTGTAGCTCTCAAAGCAAGTTAAATAGAACTCTACTTTCCTATAACAGTAGCAGTTGCTGTGTATGCGCTACAGTTCTCATTTTACGTGCAAGTGTAGTTCCTAAAGCAAGCTAAATAGAACTCTGCTTTCCTATAACAGTAGGAGTTGCTGTGTATGTGCTACAGTTCTCATTCTACGTGCAAGTGTAGCTCTCAAAGCAAGTTAAATAGAACTCTACTTTCCTATAACAGTAGGAGTTGCTGTGTATGTGCTACAGTTCTCATTCTACATGCTAGTGTAGCTCTTAAAGTAAGTTAAATAGAACTCTACTTTCCTATAACAGTAGGAGTTGCTGTGTATGTGCTACAGTTATCATTCTAAGTGCTGGTGTAGCTCTTAAAGTAAGTTAAATAGATCTCTACTTTCCTATAACAGAAGGAGTTGCTGTGTATGTGCTACAGTTCTCATTCTACATGCTAGTGTAGCTCTTAAAGTAAGTTAAATAGAACTCTACTTTCCTATAACAGAAGGAGTTGCTGTGTATGTGCTACAGTTCTCATTCTACGTGCAAGTGTAGCTCTTAAAGTAAGTTAAATAGAACTCTACTTTCCTATAACAGTAGGAGTTGCTGTGTATGTGCTACAGTTATCATTCTAAGTGCTGGTGTAGCTCTTAAAGCAAGTTAAATAGATCTCTACTTTCCTACAACAGAAGGAGTTTCTGTGTATGTGCTACAGTTCTCATTCTACGTGCAAGTGTAGCTCTTAAAGCAACTTAAATACAACTCTACTTTCCTATAACAGTGGGAGTTGCTGTGTGTTTTCTACAGTTCTCATTCTACGTGCAAGTGTAGCTCTCAAAGCAACTTACATAGAACTCTACTGTCCTATAACAGAAGGAGTTGCTGTGAATGTGCTACAGTTCTCATTCTACGTGCAAGTGTAGCTCTCAAAGCAGCTTACATAGAACTCTACTTTCCTATAACAGTAGGAGTTGCTGTGTATGTGCTGCAGTTCTCATTCTAAGTGCTGGTGTAGCTCTTAAAGCAAGTTAAATAGATCTCTACTTTCCTATAACAGTAGGAGTTTCTGTGTATGTGCTACAGTTCTCATTCTACGTGCAAGTGTAGCTCTTAAAGCAACTTAAATAGAACTCTACTTTCCTATAACAGTAGCACTTGCTGTGTATGTGCTACAGTTCTCATTCTACGTGCAAGTGTAGCTCTTAAAGCAAGTTAAATACAACTCTACTTTCCTATAACAGTAGGAGTTGCCGTGTATGTGCTACAGTTCTCATTCTAGGTGCAAGTGTAGCTCTTAAAGCAAGTTAAATAGAACTCTACTGTCCTATAACAGAAGGAGTTGCTGTGAATGTGCTACAGTTCTCATTCAACGTGCAAGTGTAGCTCTCAAAGCAGCTTACATAGAACTCTACTTTCCTATAACAGTAGGAGTAGCTGTGTATGTGCTACAGTTCTCATTCTACGTGCAAGTGTAGCTCTTAAAGCAACTTAAATAGAACTCTACTTTCCTATAACAGAAGGAGTTGCTGTGAATGTGCTACAGTTCTTATTCTACGTGCAAGTGTAGCTCTTAAAGCAAGTTAAATAGAACTCTACTTTCCTATAACAGTAGGAGTTGCTGTGTATGTGCTACAGTTCCCATTCTACGTGCAAGTGTAGCTCTTAAAGCAAGTTAAACAGAACTCTACTTTCCTATAACAGAAGGAGTTGCTGTGAATGTGCTACAGTTCTTATTCTACGTGCAAGTGTAGCTCTTAAAGCAACTTAAATAGAACTCTACTTTCCTATAACAGTAGGAGTTGCTGTGTATGTGCTACAGTTCTCATTCTACGTGCAAGTGTAGCTCTTAAAGCAAGTTAAACAGTTCTCTACTTTCCTATAACAGAAGGAGTTTCTGTGAATGTGCTACAGTTCTCAATCTACGTGCAAGTGTAGCTCTCAAAGCAACTTACATAGAACTTTACTTTCCTATAACAGTAGGAGTTGCTGTGTATGTGCTACAGTTCTCATTCTATGAGCTAGTGTAGCTCTTAAAGCAAGTTAAATAGATCTCTACTTTCCTATGACAGTAGGAGTTACTGTGTATGTGCTACAGTTCTCATTCTACGTGCAACTGTAGCTCTTAAAGCAAGTTAAATAGAACTCTACTTTCCTATAACAGTAGGAGTTGCTCTGTATGTGCTACAGTTCTCATTCTACGTGCAACTGTAGCTCTTAAAGCAAGTTAAATAGAACTCTACTTTCATATAACAGTAGCTATTTGCTGTGTATGTGCTACAGTTCTCATTCTACGTGCAAGTGTAGCTCTTAAAGCAAGTTAAATACAACTCTACTTTCCTATAACAGTAGGAGTTGCTGTGTATGTGCTATAGTTCTCATTCTACGTGCAAGTGTAGCTCTCAAAGCAACTTACATAGAACTCTACTTTCCTATAACAGTAGGAGTTGCTGTGTATGTGCTACAGTTCTCATTCAAAGTGCAAGTGTAGCTCTTAAAGCAATTTAAATAGAACTCTACTTTCCTATAACAGAAGGAGTTGCTGTGAATGTGCTACAGTTCTCATTCTACGTGCAAGTGTAGCTCTTAAAGCCAGTTAAATAGAACTCCACTTTCCTATATCAGTAGGAGTTGCCGTGTATGTGCTACAGTTCTCATTCTACGTGCTAGTGTAGCTCTTAAAGTAAGTTAAATAGAACTCTACTTTCCTATAACAGTAGGAGTTGCTGTGTATGTGCTACAGTTCTCATTCTACGTGCTAGTGTAGCTCTTAAAGTAAGTTAAATAGAACTCTACTTTCCTATAACAGTAGGAGTTGCTGTGTATGTGCTACAGTTCTCATTCTACGTGCTAGTGTAGCTCTTAAAGTAAGTTAAATAGAACTCTACTTTCCTATAACAGTAGGAGTTGCTGTGTATGTGCTACAGTTATCATTCTAAGTGCTGGTGTAGCTCTTAAAGCAAGTTAAATAGAACTCTACTTTCCTATAACAGTAGGAGTTGCTGTGTATGTGCTACAGTTCTCATTCTACATGCTAGTGTAGCTCTTAAAGTAAGTTAAATAGAACTCTACTTTCCTATAACAGTAGGAGTTGCTGTGTATGTGCTACAGTTCTCAATCTACGTGCTAGTGTAGCTCTTAAAGTAAGTTAAATAGAACTCTACTTTCCTATAACAGTAGGAGTTGCTGTGTATGTGCTACAGTTATCATTCTAAGTGCTGGTGTAGCTCTTAAAGTAAGTTAAATAGATCTCTACTTTCCTATAACAGAAGGAGTTGCTGTGTATGTGCTACAGTTCTCATTCTACATGCTAGTGTAGCTCTTAAAGTAAGTTAAATAGAACTCTACTTTCCTATAACAGAAGGAGTTGCTGTGTATGTGCTACAGTTCTCATTCTACGTGCAAGTGTAGCTCTTAAAGTAAGTTAAATAGAACTCTACTTTCCTATAACAGTAGGAGTTGCTGTGTATGTGCTACAGTTATCATTCTAAGTGCTGGTGTAGCTCTTAAAGCAAGTTAAATAGATCTCTACTTTCCTACAACAGAAGGAGTTTCTGTGTATGTGCTACAGTTCTCATTCTACGTGCAAGTGTAGCTCTTAAAGCAACTTAAATACAACTCTACTTTCCTATAACAGTGGGAGTTGCTGTGTGTTTTCTACAGTTCTCATTCTACGTGCAAGTGTAGCTCTCAAAGCAACTTACATAGAACTCTACTGTCCTATAACAGAAGGAGTTGCTGTGAATGTGCTACAGTTCTCATTCTACGTGCAAGTGTAGCTCTCAAAGCAGCTTACATAGAACTCTACTTTCCTATAACAGTAGGAGTTGCTGTGTATGTGCTGCAGTTCTCATTCTAAGTGCTGGTGTAGCTCTTAAAGCAAGTTAAATAGATCTCTACTTTCCTATAACAGTAGGAGTTTCTGTGTATGTGCTACAGTTCTCATTCTACGTGCAAGTGTAGCTCTTAAAGCAACTTAAATAGAACTCTAGTTTCCTATAACAGTAGCACTTGCTGTGTATGTGCTACAGTTCTCATTCTACGTGCAAGTGTAGCTCTTAAAGCAAGTTAAATACAACTCTACTTTCCTATAACAGTAGGAGTTGCCGTGTATGTGCTACAGTTCTCATTCTAGGTGCAAGTGTAGCTCTTAAAGCAAGTTAAATAGAACTCTACTGTCCTATAACAGAAGGAGTTGCTGTGAATGTGCTACAGTTCTCATTCAACGTGCAAGTGTAGCTCTCAAAGCAGCTTACATAGAACTCTACTTTCCTATAACAGTAGGAGTTGCTGTGTATGTGCTACAGTTCTCATTCTACGTGCAAGTGTAGCTCTTAAAGCAACTTAAATAGAACTCTACTTTCCTATAACAGAAGGAGTTGCTGTGAATGTGCTACAGTTCTTATTCTACGTGCAAGTGTAGCTCTTAAAGCAAGTTAAATAGAACTCTACTTTCCTATAACAGTAGGAGTTGCTGTGTATGTGCTACAGTTCCCATTTTACGTGCAAGTGTAGCTCTTAAAGCAAGTTAAATAGAACTCTACTTTCCTATAACAGAAGGAGTTGCTGTGAATGTGCTACAGTTCTTATTCTACGTGCAAGTGTAGCTCTTAAAGCAACTTAAATAGAACTCTACTTTCCTATAACAGTAGGAGTTGCTGTGTATGTGCTACAGTTCTCATTCTACGTGCAAGTGTAGCTCTTAAAGCAAGTTAAACAGTTCTCTACTTTCCTATAACAGAAGGAGTTTCTGTGAATGTGCTACAGTTCTCAATCTACGTGCAAGTGTAGCTCTCAAAGCAACTTACATAGAACTTTACTTTCCTATAACAGTAGGAGTTGCTGTGTATGTGCTACAGTTCTCATTCTATGAGCTAGTGTAGCTCTTAAAGCAAGTTAAATAGATCTCTACTTTCCTATGACAGTAGGAATTACTGTGTATGTGCTACAGTTCTCATTCTACGTGCAACTGTAGCTCTTAAAGCAAGTTAAATAGAACTCTACTTTCCTATAACAGTAGGAGTTGCTCTGTATGTGCTACAGTTCTCATTCTACGTGCAACTGTAGCTCTTAAAGCAAGTTAATTAGAACTCTACTTTCCTATAACAGTAGCAGTTGCTGTGTATGTGCTACAGTTCTCATTCTACGTGCAAGTGTAGCTCTTAAAGCAAGTTAAATACAACTCTACTTTCCTATAACAGTAGGAGTTGCTGTGTATGTGCTATAGTTCTCATTCTACGTGCAAGTGTAGCTCTCAAAGCAACTTACATAGAACTCTACTTTCCTATAACAGTAGGAGTTGCTGTGTATGTGCTACAGTTCTCATTCAAAGTGCAAGTGTAGCTCTTAAAGCAATTTAAATAGAACTCTATTTTCCTATAACAGAAGGAGTTGCTGTGAATGTGCTACAGTTCTCATTCTACGTGCAAGTGTAGCTCTTAAAGCCAGTTAAATAGAACTCCACTTTCCTATATCAGTAGGAGTTGCCGTGTATGTGCTACAGTTCTCATTCTACGTGCTAGTGTAGCTCTTAAAGTAAGTTAAATAGAACTCTACTTTCCTATAACAGTAGGAGTTGCTGTGTATGTGCTACAGTTCTCATTCTACGTGCTAGTGTAGCTCTTAAAGTAAGTTAAATAGAACTCTACTTTCCTATAACAGTAAGAGTTGCTGTGTATGTGCTACAGTTCTCATTCTACGTGCTAGTGTAGCTCTTAAAGTAAGTTAAATAGAACTCTACTTTCCTATAACAGTAGGAGTTGCTGTGTATGTGCTACAGTTATCATTCTAAGTGCTGGTGTAGCTCTTAAAGCAAGTTAAATAGATCTTTACTTTCCTATAACAGTAGGAGTTTCTGTGTATGTGCTACAGTTCTCATTCTACGTGCAAGTGTAGCTCTTAAAGCAACTTAAATAGAACTCTACTTTCCTATAACAGCGGGAGTTGCTGTGTATGTGCTACAGTTCTCATTCTACGTGCAAGTGTAGCTCTGAAAGCAACTTACATAGAACTCTACTTTCCTATAACAGTAGGAGTTTCTGTGTATGTGCTACAGTTCTCATTCTACGTGCAAGTGTAGCTCTTAAAGCAACTTAAATAGAACTCCACTTTCCTATAACAGTAGCACTTGCCGCGTATGTGCTACAGTTCTCATTCTACGTGCAAGTGTAGCTCTTAAAGCAAGTTAAATACAACTCTACTTTCCTATAACAGTAGGACTTGCTGTGTATGTGCTACAGTTCTCATTCTACGTGCAAGTGTAGCTCTTAAAGCAAGTTAAATAGAACTCTACTGTCCTATAATAGAAGGAGTTGCTGTGAATGTGCTACAGTTCTCATTCTACGTGCAAGTGTAGCTCTCAAAGCAGCTTACATAGAACTCTACTTTCCTATAACAGTAGGAGTTGCTGTGTATGTGTTACAGTTCTCATTCAAAGCGCAAGTGTAGCTCTTAAAGCAAGTTAAATAGAACTCTACTTTCCTATAACAGAAGGAGTTGCTGTGAATGTGCTACAGTTCTCATTCTACGTGCAAGTGTAGCTCTTAAATCCAGTTAAATAGAACTCCACTTTCCTATATCAGTAGGAGTTGCTGTGTATGTGCTACAGCTCTCATTCTACGTGCTAGTGTAGCTCTTAAAGCAAGCTAAATAGAACTCTAATTTCCTATAACAGTAGGAGTTGCTGTGTATGTGCTACAGTTCTCATTCTACGTGCAAGTGTAGCTCTTAAAGCAACTTAAATAGAACTCTACTTTCCTATAACAGAAGGAGTTGCTGTGAATGTGCTACAGTTGTGATTCTACGTGCAAGTGTAGCTCTTAAAGCAACTTAAATAGAACTCTACTTTCCTATAACAGTAGGAGTTGCTGTGTATGTCCTACAGTTCTCATTCTACGTGCAAGTGTAGCTCTTAAAGCAAGTTAAACAGTTCTCTACTTTCCTATAACAGTAGGAGTTGCTGTGTATGTGCTACAGTTCTCATTCTACGTGCTAGTGTAGCTCTTAAAGTAAGTTAAATAGAACTCTACTTTCCTATAACAGTAGGAGTTGCTCTGTATGTGCTACAGTTCTCATTCTAAGTGCTGGTGTAGCTCTTGAAGCAAGTTAAATAGATCTCTACTTTCCTATAGCAGTAGGAGTTTCTGTGTATGTGCTACAGTTCTCATTCTACGTGCAAGTGTAGCTCTTAAAGCAACTTAAATAGAACTCTACTTTCCTATAACAGTAGGAGTTGCTGTGTATGTGCTACAGTTCTCATTCTACGTGCAAGTGTAGCTCTTAAAGCAAGTTAAATAGAACCCTACTTTCCTAATACAGTAGGAGTTGCTGTGTATGTCCTACAGTTCTCATTCTACGTGCAAGTGTAGCTCTTAAAGCAAGTTAAAGAGTTCTCTACTTTCCTATAACAGTAGGAGTTGCTGTGTATGTGCTACAGTTCTCATTCTACGTGCTAGTGTAGCTCTTAAAGTAAGTTAAATAGAACTCTACTTTCCTATAACAGTAGGAGTTGCTGTGTATGTGCTACAGTTCTCATTCTAAGTGCTGGTGTAGCTCTTGAAGCAAGTTAAATAGATCTCTACTTTCCTATAGCAGTAGGAGTTTCTGTGAATGTGCTACAGTTCTCATTCTACGTGCAAGTGTAGCTCTTAAAGCAACTTAAATAGAACTCTACTTTCCTATAACAGTAGGAGTTGCTGTGTATGTGCTACAGTTCTCATTCTACGTGCAAGTGTAGCTCTTAAAGCAAGTTAAATAGAACCCTACTTTCCTAATACAGTAGGAATTGCTGTGTATGTGCTACAGTTCTCATTCTACGTGCAAGTGTAGCCCTTAAAGCAAGTTAAATAGATCTCTACTTTCCTATAACAGAAGGAGTTGCTGTGAATGTGCTACAGTTCTCATTCTACGTGCAAGTGTAGCTCTTAAAGGAAGTTAAATAGAACTCTACCTTCCTATAACAGAAGGAGTTGCTGTGAATGTGCTACAGTTCTCATTCTACGTGCTAGTGTAGCTCTTAAAGCAAGTTAAATAGAACTCTACTTTCCTATAACAGTAGCAGTTGCTGTGTATGTGCTACAGTTCTCATTCTACGTGCAAGTGTAGCTCTTAAAGCAAGTTAAATACAACTCTACTTTCCTATAACAGTAGGAGTTGCTGTGTATGTGCTACAGTTCTCATTCTACGTGCTAGTGTAGCTCTTAAAGGAAGTTAAATAGAACTCTACTGTCCTATAACAGAAGGAGTTGCTGTGAATGTGCTACAGTTCTCATTCTACGTGCAAGTGTAGCTCTCAAAGCAACTTACATAGAACTCTACTTTCCTACAACAGTAGGAGTTGCTGTGTATGTGCTACAGTTCTCATTCAAAGTGCAAGTGTAGCTCTTAAAGCAATTTAAATAGAACTCTACTTTCCTATAACAGAAGGAGTTGCTGTGAATGTGCTACAGTTCTCATTCTACGTGCAATTGTAGCTCTTAAAGCCAGTTAAATAGAACTCCACTTTCCTATATCAGTAGGAGTTACCGTGTATGTGCTACAGTTCTCATTCTACGTGCTAGTGTAGCTCTTAAAGTAAGTTAAATAGAACTCTACTTTCCTATAACAGTAGGAGTTGCTGTGTATGTGCTACAGTTCTCATTCTACGTGCTAGTGTAGCTCTTAAAGTAAGTTAAATAGAACTCTACTTTCCTATAACAGTAGGAGTTGCTGTGTATGTGCTACAGTTCTCATTCTACGTGCTAGTGTAGCTCTTAAAGTAAGTTAAATAGAACTCTACTTTCCTATAACAGTAGGAGTTGCTGTGTATGTGCTACAGTTCTCATTCTACGTGCAAGTGTAGCTCTTAAAGCAACTTAAATAGAACTCTACTTTCCTATAACAGCGGGAGTTGCTGTGTATGTGCTAAAGTTCTCATTCTACGTGCAAGTGTAGCTCTTAAAGTAAGTAAAATAGAACTCTACTTTCCTATAACAGTAGGAGTTGCTGTGTATGTGCTGCAGTTCTCATTCTAAGTGCTGGTGTAGCTCTTAAAGCAAGTTAAATAGATCTCTACTTTCCTATAACAGTAGGAGTTTCTGTGTATGTGCTACAGTTCTCATTCCACGTGCAAGTGTAGCTCTTTAAGCAAGTTAAATACAACTCTACTTTCCTATAACAGTAGGAGTTGCTGTGTATGTGCTACAGTTCTCATTCTACGTGCAAGTGTAACTCTTAAAGCAAGTTAAATAGAACTCTACTGTCCTATAACAGAAGGAGTTGCTGTGTATGTGCTACAGTTCTCATTCTAAGTGCTGGTGTAGCTCTTAAAGGAAGTTAAATAGAACTCTACTTTCCTATAACAGTAGGAGTTGCTGTGTATGTGCTGCAGTTCTCATTCTAAGTGCTGGTGTAGCTCTTAAAGGAAGTTAAATACAACTCTACTTTCCTATAACAGTAGGAGTTGCTGTGTATGTGCTGCAGTTCTCATTCTACGTGCAAGTGTAACTCTTAAAGCAAGTTAAATAGAACTCTACTGTCCTATAACAGAAGGAGTTGCTGTGAATGTGCTACAGTTCTCAGTCTACGTGCAAGTGTAGCTCTCAAAGCAGCTTACATAGAACTCTACTTTCCTATAACAGTAGGAGTTGCTGTGTATGTGTTACAGTTCTCATTCAAAGCGCAAGTGTAGCTCTTAAAGCAAGTTAAATAGAACTCTACTTTCCTATAACAGTAGGAGTTGCTGTGTATGTGCTACAGTTCTCATTCTACGTGCAAGTGTAGCTCTTAAAGCAAGTTAAATAGAACTCTACTGTCCTATAACAGAAGGAGTTGCTGTGAATGTGCTACAGTTCTCAGTCTACGTGCAAGTGTAGCTCTCAAAGCAGCTTACATAGAACTCTACTTTCCTATAACAGTAGGAGTTGCTGTGTATGTGTTACAGTTCTCATTCAAAGCGCAAGTGTAGCTCTTAAAGCAAGTTAAATAGAACTCTACTTTCCTATAACAGTAGGCGTTGCTGTGTATGTGTTACAGTTCTCATTCAAAGCGCAAGTGTAGCTCTTAAAGCAAGTTAAATAGAACTCTACTTTCCTATAACAGAAGGAGTTGCTGTGAATGTGCTACAGTTCTCATTCTACGTGCAAGTGTAGCTCTTAAATCCAGTTAAATAGAACTCCACTTTCCTATATCAGTAGGAGTTGCTGTGTATGTGCTACAGCTCTCATTCTACGTGCTAGTGTAGCTCTTAAAGCAAGCTAAATAGAACTCTAATTTCCTATAACAGTAGGAGTTGCTGTGTATGTGCTACAGTTCTTATTCTACGTGCAAGTGTAGCTCTTAAAGCAAGTTAAATAGAACTCTACTTTCCTATAACAGTAGGAGTTGCTGTGTATGTGCTACAGTTCTCATTCTACATGCTAGTGTAGCTCTTAAAGTAAGTTAAATAGAACTCTACTTTCCTATAACAGTAGGAGTTGCTGTGTATGTGCTACAGTTCTCAATCTACGTGCTAGTGTAGCTCTTAAAGTAAGTTAAATAGAACTCTACTTTCCTATAACAGTAGGAGTTGCTGTGTATGTGCTACAGTTATCATTCTAAGTGCTGGTGTAGCTCTTAAAGTAAGTTAAATAGAACTCTACTTTCCTATAACAGTAGGAGTTTCTGTGTATGTGCTACAGTTCTCAATCTACGTGCTAGTGTAGCTCTTAAAGTAAGTTAAATAGAACTCTACTTTCCTATAACAGTAGGAGTTTCTGTGTATGTGCTACAGTTCTCATTCTAAGTGCTGGTGTAGCTCTTAAAGCAACTTAAATAGAACTCTACTTTCCTATAACAGAAGGAGTTGCTGTGTATGTGCTACAGTTCTCATTCTACGTGCAAGTGTAGCTCTTAAAGCAATTTAAATAGAACTCTACTTTCCTATAACAGAAGGAGTTGCTGTGAATGTGCTACAGTTCTCATTCTACGTGCAAGTGTAGCTCTTAAAGCCAGTTAAATAGAACTCCACTTTCCTATATCAGTAGGAGTTGCCGTGTATGTGCTACAGTTCTCATTCTACGTGCTAGTGTAGCTCTTAAAGCAAGCTAAATACAACTCTACTTTCCTATAACAGAAGGAGTTGCTGTGTATGTGCTACAGTTCTCATTCTACATGCTAGTGTAGCTCTCAAAGCAAGTTAAATAGAACTCTACTTTCCTATAACAGTAGCAGTTGCTGTGTATGCGCTACAGTTCTCATTTTACGTGCAAGTGTAGTTCCTAAAGCAAGCTAAATAGAACTCTGCTTTCCTATAACAGTAGGAGTTGCTGTGTATGTGCTACAGTTCTCATTCTACGTGCAAGTGTAGCTCTCAAAGCAAGTTAAATAGAACTCTACTTTCCTATAACAGTAGGAGTTGCTGTGTATGTGCTACAGTTCTCATTCTACATGCTAGTGTAGCTCTTAAAGTAAGTTAAATAGAACTCTACTTTCCTATAACAGTAGGAGTTGCTGTGTATGTGCTACAGTTATCATTCTAAGTGCTGGTGTAGCTCTTAAAGTAAGTTAAATAGATCTCTACTTTCCTATAACAGAAGGAGTTGCTGTGTATGTGCTACAGTTCTCATTCTACATGCTAGTGTAGCTCTTAAAGTAAGTTAAATAGAACTCTACTTTCCTATAACAGAAGGAGTTGCTGTGTATGTGCTACAGTTCTCATTCTACGTGCAAGTGTAGCTCTTAAAGTAAGTTAAATAGAACTCTACTTTCCTATAACAGTAGGAGTTGCTGTGTATGTGCTACAGTTATCATTCTAAGTGCTGGTGTAGCTCTTAAAGCAAGTTAAATAGATCTCTACTTTCCTACAACAGAAGGAGTTTCTGTGTATGTGCTACAGTTCTCATTCTACGTGCAAGTGTAGCTCTTAAAGCAACTTAAATACAACTCTACTTTCCTATAACAGTGGGAGTTGCTGTGTGTTTTCTACAGTTCTCATTCTACGTGCAAGTGTAGCTCTCAAAGCAACTTACATAGAACCCTACTGTCCTATAACAGAAGGAGTTGCTGTGAATGTGCTACAGTTCTCATTCTACGTGCAAGTGTAGCTCTCAAAGCAGCTTACATAGAACTCTACTTTCCTATAACAGTAGGAGTTGCTGTGTATGTGCTGCAGTTCTCATTCTAAGTGCTGGTGTAGCTCTTAAAGCAAGTTAAATAGATCTCTACTTTCCTATAACAGTAGGAGTTTCTGTGTATGTGCTACAGTTCTCATTCTACGTGCAAGTGTAGCTCTTAAAGCAACTTAAATAGAACTCTACTTTCCTATAACAGTAGCACTTGCTGTGTATGTGCTACAGTTCTCATTCTACGTGCAAGTGTAGCTCTTAAAGCAAGTTAAATACAACTCTACTTTCCTATAACAGTAGGAGTTGCCGTGTATGTACTACAGTTCTCATTCTAGGTGCAAGTGTAGCTCTTAAAGCAAGTTAAATAGAACTCTACTGTCCTATAACAGAAGGAGTTGCTGTGAATGTGCTACAGTTCTCATTCAACGTGCAAGTGTAGCTCTCAAAGCAGCTTACATAGAACTCTACTTTCCTATAACAGTAGGAGTTGCTGTGTATGTGCTACAGTTCTCATTCTACGTGCAAGTGTAGCTCTTAAAGCAACTTAAATAGAACTCTACTTTCCTATAACAGAAGGAGTTGCTGTGAATGTGCTACAGTTCTTATTCTACGTGCAAGTGTAGCTCTTAAAGCAAGTTAAATAGAACTCTACTTTCCTATAACAGTAGGAGTTGCTGTGTATGTGCTACAGTTCCCATTCTACGTGCAAGTGTAGCTCTTAAAGCAAGTTAAACAGAACTCTACTTTCCTATAACAGAAGGAGTTGCTGTGAATGTGCTACAGTTCTTATTCTACGTGCAAGTGTAGCTCTTAAAGCAACTTAAATAGAACTCTACTTTCCTATAACAGTAGGAGTTGCTGTGTATGTGCTACAGTTCTCATTCTACGTGCAAGTGTAGCTCTTAAAGCAAGTTAAACAGTTCTCTACTTTCCTATAACAGAAGGAGTTTCTGTGAATGTGCTACAGTTCTCAATCTACGTGCAAGTGTAGCTCTCAAAGCAACTTACATAGAACTTTACTTTCCTATAACAGTAGGAGTTGCTGTGTATGTGCTACAGTTCTCATTCTATGAGCTAGTGTAGCTCTTAAAGCAAGTTAAATAGATCTCTACTTTCCTATGACAGTAGGAGTTACTGTGTATGTGCTACAGTTCTCATTCTACGTGCAACTGTAGCTCTTAAAGCAAGTTAAATAGAACTCTACTTTCCTATAACAGTAGGAGTTGCTCTGTATGTGCTACAGTTCTCATTCTACGTGCAACTGTAGCTCTTAAAGCAAGTTAAATAGAACTCTACTTTCATATAACAGTAGCTATTTGCTGTGTATGTGCTACAGTTCTCATTCTACGTGCAAGTGTAGCTCTTAAAGCAAGTTAAATACAACTCTACTTTCCTATAACAGTAGGAGTTGCTGTGTATGTGCTATAGTTCTCATTCTACGTGCAAGTGTAGCTCTCAAAGCAACTTACATAGAACTCTACTTTCCTATAACAGTAGGAGTTGCTGTGTATGTGCTACAGTTCTCATTCAAAGTGCAAGTGTAGCTCTTAAAGCAATTTAAATAGAACTCTACTTTCCTATAACAGAAGGAGTTGCTGTGAATGTGCTACAGTTCTCATTCTACGTGCAAGTGTAGCTCTTAAAGCCAGTTAAATAGAACTCCACTTTCCTATATCAGTAGGAGTTGCCGTGTATGTGCTACAGTTCTCATTCTACGTGCTAGTGTAGCTCTTAAAGTAAGTTAAATAGAACTCTACTTTCCTATAACAGTAGGAGTTGCTGTGTATGTGCTACAGTTCTCATTCTACGTGCTAGTGTAGCTCTTAAAGTAAGTTAAATAGAACTCTACTTTCCTATAACAGTAGGAGTTGCTGTGTATGTGCTACAGTTCTCATTCTACGTGCTAGTGTAGCTCTTAAAGTAAGTTAAATAGAACTCTACTTTCCTATAACAGTAGGAGTTGCTGTGTATGTGCTACAGTTATCATTCTAAGTGCTGGTGTAGCTCTTAAAGCAAGTTAAATAGATCTTTACTTTCCTATAACAGTAGGAGTTTCTGTGTATGTGCTACAGTTCTCATTCTACGTGCAAGTGTAGCTCTTAAAGCAACTTAAATAGAACTCTACTTTCCTATAACAGCGGGAGTTGCTGTGTATGTGCTACAGTTCTCATTCTACGTGCAAGTGTAGCTCTGAAAGCAACTTACATAGAACTCTACGTTCCTATAACAGCGGGAGTTGCTGTGTATGTGCTACAGTTCTCATTCTACGTGCTAGTGTAGCTCTTAAAGTAAGTAAAATAGATCTCTACTTTCCTATAACAGTAGGAGTTTCTGTGTATGTGCTACAGTTCTCATTCTACGTGCAAGTGTAGCTCTTAAAGCAACTTAAATAGAACTCCACTTTCCTATAACAGTAGCACTTGCCGCGTATGTGCTACAGTTCTCATTCTACGTGCAAGTGTAGCTCTTAAAGCAAGTTAAATACAACTCTACTTTCCTATAACAGTAGGAGTTGCTGTGTATGTGCTACAGTTCTCATTCTACGTGCAAGTGTAGCTCTTAAAGCAAGTTAAATAGAACTCTACTGTCCTATAATAGAAGGAGTTGCTGTGAATGTGCTACAGTTCTCATTCTACGTGCAAGTGTAGCTCTCAAAGCAGCTTACATAGAACTCTACTTTCCTATAACAGTAGGAGTTGCTGTGTATGTGTTACAGTTCTCATTCAAAGCGCAAGTGTAGCTCTTAAAGCAAGTTAAATAGAACTCTACTTTCCTATAACAGAAGGAGTTGCTGTGAATGTGCTACAGTTCTCATTCTACGTGCAAGTGTAGCTCTTAAATCCAGTTAAATAGAACTCCACTTTCCTATATCAGTAGGAGTTGCTGTGTATGTGCTACAGCTCTCATTCTACGTGCTAGTGTAGCTCTTAAAGCAAGCTAAATAGAACTCTAATTTCCTATAACAGTAGGAGTTGCTGTGTATGTGCTACAGTTCTCATTCTACGTGCAAGTGTAGCTCTTAAAGCAACTTAAATAGAACTCTACTTTCCTATAACAGAAGGAGTTGCTGTGAATGTGCTACAGTTGTGATTCTACGTGCAAGTGTAGCTCTTAAAGCAACTTAAATAGAACTCTACTTTCCTATAACAGTAGGAGTTGCTGTGTATGTCCTACAGTTCTCATTCTACGTGCAAGTGTAGCTCTTAAAGCAAGTTAAACAGTTCTCTACTTTCCTATAACAGTAGGAGTTGCTGTGTATGTGCTACAGTTCTCATTCTACGTGCTAGTGTAGCTCTTAAAGTAAGTTAAATAGAACTCTACTTTCCTATAACAGTAGGAGTTGCTCTGTATGTGCTACAGTTCTCATTCTAAGTGCTGGTGTAGCTCTTGAAGCAAGTTAAATAGATCTCTACTTTCCTATAGCAGTAGGAGTTTCTGTGTATGTGCTACAGTTCTCATTCTACGTGCAAGTGTAGCTCTTAAAGCAACTTAAATAGAACTCTACTTTCCTATAACAGTAGGAGTTGCTGTGTATGTGCTACAGTTCTCATTCTACGTGCAAGTGTAGCTCTTAAAGCAAGTTAAATAGAACGCTAATTTCCTAATACAGTAGGAGTTGCTGTGTATGTCCTACAGTTCTCATTCTACGTGCAAGTGTAGCTCTTAAAGCAAGTTAAACAGTTCTCTACTTTCCTATAACAGTAGGAGTTGCTGTGTATGTGCTACAGTTCTCATTCTACGTGCTAGTGTAGCTCTTAAAGTAAGTTAAATAGAACTCTACTTTCCTATAACAGTAGGAGTTGCTGTGTATGTGCTACAGTTCTCATTCTAAGTGCTGGTGTAGCTCTTGAAGCAAGTTAAATAGATCTCTACTTTCCTATAGCAGTAGGAGTTTCTGTGAATGTGCTACAGTTCTCATTCTACGTGCAAGTGTAGCTCTTAAAGCAACTTAAATAGAACTCTACTTTCCTATAACAGTAGGAGTTGCTGTGTATGTGCTACAGTTCTCATTCTACGTGCAAGTGTAGCCCTTAAAGCAAGTTAAATAGAACCCTACTTTCCTAATACAGTAGGAATTGCTGTGTATGTGCTACAGTTCTCATTCTACGTGCAAGTGTAGCCCTTAAAGCAAGTTAAATAGATCTCTACTTTCCTATAACAGAAGGAGTTGCTGTGAATGTGCTACAGTTCTCATTCTACGTGCAAGTGTAGCTCTTAAAGGAAGTTAAATAGAACTCTACCTTCCTATAACAGAAGGAGTTGCTGTGAATGTGCTACAGTTCTCATTCTACGTGCTAGTGTAGCTCTTAAAGCAAGTTAAATAGAACTCTACTTTCCTATAACAGTAGCAGTTGCTGTGTATGTGCTACAGTTCTCATTCTACGTGCAAGTGTAGCTCTTAAAGCAAGTTAAATACAACTATACTTTCCTATAACAGTAGGAGTTGCTGTGTATGTGCTACAGTTCTCATTCTACGTGCTAGTGTAGCTCTTAAAGGAAGTTAAATAGAACTCTACTGTCCTATAACAGAAGGAGTTGCTGTGAATGTGCTACAGTTCTCATTCTACGTGCAAGTGTAGCTCTCAAAGCAACTTACATAGAACTCTACTTTCCTACAACAGTAGGAGTTGCTGTGTATGTGCTACAGTTCTCATTCTACGTGCAAGTGTAGCCCTTAAAGCAAGTTAAATAGATCTCTACTTTCCTATAACAGAAGGAGTTGCTGTGAATGTGCTACAGTTCTCATTCTACGTGCAAGTGTAGCTCTTAAAGGAAGTTAAATAGAACTCTACCTTCCTATAACAGAAGGAGTTGCTGTGAATGTGCTACAGTTCTCATTCTACGTGCTAGTGTAGCTCTTAAAGCAAGTTAAATAGAACTCTACTTTCCTATAACAGTAGCAGTTGCTGTGTATGTGCTACAGTTCTCATTCTACGTGCAAGTGTAGCTCTTAAAGCAAGTTAAATACAACTATACTTTCCTATAACAGTAGGAGTTGCTGTGTATGTGCTACAGTTCTCATTCTACGTGCTAGTGTAGCTCTTAAAGGAAGTTAAATAGAACTCTACTGTCCTATAACAGAAGGAGTTGCTGTGAATGTGCTACAGTTCTCATTCTACGTGCAAGTGTAGCTCTCAAAGCAACTTACATAGAACTCTACTTTCCTACAACAGTAGGAGTTGCTGTGTATGTGCTACAGTTCTCATTCAAAGTGCAAGTGTAGCTCTTAAAGCAATTTAAATAGAACTCTACTTTCCTATAACAGAAGGAGTTGCTGTGAATGTGCTACAGTTCTCATTCTACGTGCAATTGTAGCTCTTAAAGCCAGTTAAATAGAACTCCACTTTCCTATATCAGTAGGAGTTACCGTGTATGTGCTACAGTTCTCATTCTACGTGCTAGTGTAGCTCTTAAAGTAAGTTAAATAGAACTCTACTTTCCTATAACAGTAGGAGTTGCTGTGTATGTGCTACAGTTCTCATTCTACGTGCTAGTGTAGCTCTTAAAGTAAGTTAAATACAACTCTACTTTCCTATAACAGTAGGAGTTGCTGTGTATGTGCTACAGTTCTCATTCTACGTGCTAGTGTAGCTCTTAAAGTAAGTTAAATAGAACTCTACTTTCCTATAACAGTAGGAGTTGCTGTGTATGTGCTACAGTTCTCATTCTACGTGCAAGTGTAGCTCTTAAAGCAACTTAAATAGAACTCTACTTTCCTATAACAGCGGGAGTTGCTGTGTATGTGCTAAAGTTCTCATTCTACGTGCAAGTGTAGCTCTTAAAGTAAGTAAAATAGAACTCTACTTTCCTATAACAGTAGGAGTTGCTGTGTATGTGCTGCAGTTCTCATTCTAAGTGCTGGTGTAGCTCTTAAAGCAAGTTAAATAGATCTCTACTTTCCTATAACAGTAGGAGTTTCTGTGTATGTGCTACAGTTCTCATTCTACGTGCAAGTGTAGCTCTTTAAGCAAGTTAAATACAACTCTACTTTCCTATAACAGTAGGAGTTGCTGTGTATGTGCTACAGTTCTCATTCTACGTGCAAGTGTAACTCTTAAAGCAAGTTAAATAGAACTCTACTGTCCTATAACAGAAGGAGTTGCTGTGTATGTGCTACAGTTCTCATTCTAAGTGCTGGTGTAGCTCTTAAAGGAAGTTAAATAGAACTCTACTTTCCTATAACAGTAGGAGTTGCTGTGTATGTGCTGCAGTTCTCATTCTAAGTGCTGGTGTAGCTCTTAAAGGAAGTTAAATACAACTCTACTTTCCTATAACAGTAGGAGTTGCTGTGTATGTGCTGCAGTTCTCATTCTACGTGCAAGTGTAACTCTTAAAGCAAGTTAAATAGAACTCTACTGTCCTATAACAGAAGGAGTTGCTGTGAATGTGCTACAGTTCTCAGTCTACGTGCAAGTGTAGCTCTCAAAGCAGCTTACATAGAACTCTACTTTCCTATAACAGTAGGAGTTGCTGTGTATGTGTTACAGTTCTCATTCAAAGCGCAAGTGTAGCTCTTAAAGCAAGTTAAATAGAACTCTACTTTCCTATAACAGTAGGAGTTGCTGTGTATGTGCTACAGTTCTCATTCTACGTGCAAGTGTAGCTCTTAAAGCAAGTTAAATAGAACTCTACTGTCCTATAACAGAAGGAGTTGCTGTGAATGTGCTACAGTTCTCATTCTACGTGCAAGTGTAGCTCTCAAAGCAGCTTACATAGAACTCTACTTTCCTATAACAGTAGGAGTTGCTGTGTATGTGTTACAGTTCTCATTCAAAGCGCAAGTGTAGCTCTTAAAGCAAGTTAAATAGAACTCTACTTTCCTATAACAGAAGGAGTTGCTGTGAATGTGCTACAGTTCTCATTCTACGTGCAAGTGTAGCTCTTAAATCCAGTTAAATAGAACTCCACTTTCCTATATCAGTAGGAGTTGCTGTGTATGTGCTACAGCTCTCATTCTACGTGCTAGTGTAGCTCTTAAAGCAAGCTAAATAGAACTCTAATTTCCTATAACAGTAGGAGTTGCTGTGTATGTGCTACAGTTCTCATTCTACGTGCAAGTGTAGCTCTTAAAGCAAGTTAAATAGAACTCTACTTTCCTATAACAGTAGGAGTTGCTGTGTATGTGCTACAGTTCTCATTCTACATGCTAGTGTAGCTCTTAAAGTAAGTTAAATAGAACTCTACTTTCCTATAACAGTAGGAGTTGCTGTGTATGTGCTACAGTTCTCAATCTACGTGCTAGTGTAGCTCTTAAAGTAAGTTAAATAGAACTCTACTTTCCTATAACAGTAGGAGTTGCTGTGTATGTGCTACAGTTATCATTCTAAGTGCTGGTGTAGCTCTTGAAGCAAGTTAAATAGAACTCTACTTTCCTATAACAGTAGGAGTTTCTGTGTATGTGCTACAGTTCTCAATCTACGGGCTAGTGTAGCTCTTAAAGTAAGTTAAATAGAACTCTACTTTCCTATAACAGTAGGAGTTTCTGTGTATGTGCTACAGTTCTCATTCTACGTGCAAGTGTAGCTCTTAAAGCAACTTAAATACAACTCTACTTTCCTATAACAGTAGCAGTTGCTGTGTATGTGCTACAGTTCTCATTCTACGTGCAAGTGTAGCTCTTAAAGCAAGTTAAATACAACTTTACTTTCCTATAACAGTAGGAGTTGCTGTGTATGTGCTACAGTTCTCATTCTACGTGCAAGTGTAGCTCTTAAAGCAAGTTAAATAGAACTCTACTGTCCTATAACAGAAGGAGTTGCTGTGTATGTGATACAGTTCTCATTCTACGTGCTAGTGTAGCTCTTAAAGCAAGTTAAATAGAACTCTACTGTCCTATAACAGTAGCAGTTGCTGTGTATGTGCTACAGTTCTCATTCTACGTGCAAGTGTAGCTCTTAAAGCAAGTTAAATAGAACTCTACTGTCCTATAACAGTAGGAGTTGCTGTGTATGTGCTACAGTTCTCATTCTACGTGCAAGTGTAGCTCTTAAAGCAAGTTAAATAGAACTCTACTGTCCTATAACAGAAGGAGTTGCTGTGTATGTGCTACAGTTCTCATTCTACGTGCAAGTGTAGCTCTGAAAGCAAGTTAAATACAACTCTACTTTCCTATAACAGTAGGAGTTGCTGTGTATGTGCTACAGTTCTCATTCTACGTGCTAGTGTAGCTCTTAAAGGAAGTTAAATAGAACTCTACTTTCCTATAACAGTAGGAGTTGCTGTGTATGTGCTACAGTTCTCATTCTACGTGCAAGTGTAGCTCTTAAAGCAACTTAAATAGAACTCTACTTTCCTATAACAGAAGGAGTTGCTGTGAATGTGCTACAGTTCTTATTCTACGTGCAAGTGTAGCTCTTAAAGCAAGTTAAATAGAACTCTACTTTCCTATAACAGTAGGAGTTGCTGTGTATGTGCTACAGTTCTCATTCTACGTGCAAGTGTAGCTCTTAAAGCAAGTTAAATAGAACTCTACTTTCCTATAACAGAAGGAGTTGCTGTGAATGTGCTACAGTTCTTATTCTACGTGCAAGTGTAGCTCTTAAAGCAACTTAAATAGAACTCTACTTTCCTATAACAGTAGGAGTTGCTGTGTATGTGCTACAGTTCTCATTCTACGTGCAAGTGTAGCTCTTAAAGCAAGTTAAACAGTTCTCTACTTTCCTATAACAGAAGGAGTTTCTGTGAATGTGCTACAGTTCTCAATCTACGTGCAAGTGTAGCTCTCAAAGCAACTTACATAGAACTTTACTTTCCTATAACAGTAGGAGTTGCTGTGTATGTGCTACAGTTCTCATTCTATGAGCTAGTGTAGCTCTTAAAGCAAGTTAAATAGATCTCTACTTTCCTATGACAGTAGGAGTTACTGTGTATGTGCTACAGTTCTCATTCTACGTGCAACTGTAGCTCTTAAAGCAAGTTAAATAGAACTCTACTTTCCTATAACAGTAGGAGTTGCTCTGTATGTGCTACAGTTCTCATTCTACGTGCAACTGTAGCTCTTAAAGCAAGTTAAATAGAACTCTACTTTCCTATAACAGTAGCAGTTGCTGTGTATGTGCTACAGTTCTCATTCTACGTGCAAGTGTAGCTCTTAAAGCAAGTTAAATACAACTCTACTTTCCTATAACAGTAGGAGTTGCTGTGTATGTGCTATAGTTCTCATTCTACGTGCAAGTGTAGCTCTCAAAGCAACTTACATAGAACTCTACTTTCCTATAACAGTAGGAGTTGCTGTGTATGTGCTACAGTTCTCATTCAAAGTGCAAGTGTAGCTCTTAAAGCAATTTAAATAGAACTCTACTTTCCTATAACAGAAGGAGTTGCTGTGAATGTGCTACAGTTCTCATTCTACGTGCAAGTGTAGCTCTTAAAGCCAGTTAAATAGAACTCCACTTTCCTATATCAGTAGGAGTTGCCGTGTATGTGCTACAGTTCTCATTCTACGTGCTAGTGTAGCTCTTAAAGTAAGTTAAATAGAACTCTACTTTCCTATAACAGTAGGAGTTGCTGTGTATGTGCTACAGTTCTCATTCTACGTGCTAGTGTAGCTCTTAAAGTAAGTTAAATAGAACTCTACTTTCCTATAACAGTAGGAGTTGCTGTGTATGTGCTACAGTTCTCATTCTACGTGCTAGTGTAGCTCTTAAAGTAAGTTAAATAGAACTCTACTTTCCTATAACAGTAGGCGTTGCTGTGTATGTGCTACAGTTATCATTCTAAGTGCTGGTGTAGCTCTTAAAGCAAGTTAAATAGATCTTTACTTTCCTATAACAGTAGGAGTTTCTGTGTATGTGCTACAGTTCTCATTCTACGTGCAAGTGTAGCTCTTAAAGCAACTTAAATAGAACTCTACTTTCCTATAACAGCGGGAGTTGCTGTGTATGTGCTACAGTTCTCATTCTACGTGCAAGTGTAGCTCTGAAAGCAACTTACATAGAACTCTACGTTCCTATAACAGCGGGAGTTGCTGTGTATGTGCTACAGTTCTCATTCTACGTGCTAGTGTAGCTCTTAAAGTAAGTAAAATAGAACTCTACTTTCCTATAACAGTAGGAGTTGCTGTGTATGTGCTGCAGTTCTCATTCTAAGTGCTGGTGTAGCTCTTAAAGCAAGTTAAATAGATCTATACTTTCCTATAACAGTAGGAGTTTCTGTGTATGTGCTACAGTTCTCATTCTACGTGCAAGTGTAGCTCTTAAAGCAACTTAAATAGAACTCTACTTTCCTATAACAGTAGCACTTGCCGCGTATGTGCTACAGTTCTCATTCTACGTGCAAGTGTAGCTCTTAAAGCAAGTTAAATACAACTCTACTTTCCTATAACAGTAGGAGTTGCTGTGTATGTGCTACAGTTCTCATTCTACGTGCAAGTGTAGCTCTTAAAGCAAGTTAAATAGAACTCTACTGTCCTATAATAGAAGGAGTTGCTGTGAATGTGCTACAGTTCTCATTCTACGTGCAAGTGTAGCTCTCAAAGCAGCTTACATAGAACTCTACTTTCCTATAACAGTAGGAGTTGCTGTGTATGTGTTACAGTTCTCATTCAAAGCGCAAGTGTAGCTCTTAAAGCAAGTTAAATAGAACTCTACTTTCCTATAACAGAAGGAGTTGCTGTGAATGTGCTACAGTTCTCATTCTACGTGCAAGTGTAGCTCTTAAATCCAGTTAAATAGAACTCCACTTTCCTATATCAGTAGGAGTTGCTGTGTATGTGCTACAGCTCTCATTCTACGTGCTAGTGTAGCTCTTAAAGCAAGCTAAATAGAACTCTAATTTTCTATAACAGTAGGAGTTGCTGTGTATGTGCTACAGTTCTCATTCTACGTGCAAGTGTAGCTCTTAAAGCAACTTAAATAGAACTCTACTTTCCTATAACAGAAGGAGTTGCTGTGAATGTGCTACAGTTCTGATTCTACGTGCAAGTGTAGCTCTTAAAGCAACTTAAATAGAACTCTACTTTCCTATAACAGTAGGAGTTGCTGTGTATGTCCTACAGTTCTCATTCTACGTGCAAGTGTAGCTCTTAAATAAAGTTAAACAGTTCTCTACTTTCCTATAACAGTAGGAGTTGCTGTGTATGTGCTACAGTTCTCATTCTACGTGCTAGTGTAGCTCTTAAAGTAAGTTAAATAGAACTCTACTTTCCTATAACAGTAGGAGTTGCTCTGTATGTGCTACAGTTCTCATTCTAAGTGCTGGTGTAGCTCTTGAAGCAAGTTAAATAGATCTCTACTTTCCTATAGCAGTAGGAGTTTCTGTGTATGTGCTACAGTTCTCATTCTACGTGCAAGTGTAGCTCTTAAAGCAACTTAAATAGAACTCTACTTTCCTATAACAGTAGGAGTTGCTGTGTATGTGCTACAGTTCTCATTCTACGTGCAAGTGTAGCTCTTAAAGCAAGTTAAATAGAACCCTACTTTCCTAATACAGTAGGAGTTGCTGTGTATGTCCTACAGTTCTCATTCTACGTGCAAGTGTAGCTGTTAAAGCAAGTTAAACAGTTCTCTACTTTCCTATAACAGTAGGAGTTGCTGTGTATGTACTACAGTTCTCATTCTACGTGCTAGTGTAGCTCTTAAAGTAAGTTAAATAGAACTCTACTTTCCTATAACAGTAGGAGTTGCTGTGTATGTGCTACAGTTCTCATTCTAAGTGCTGGTGTAGCTCTTGAAGCAAGTTAAATATATCTCTACTTTCCTATAGCAGTAGGAGTTTCTGTGAATGTGCTACAGTTCTCATTCTACGTGCAAGTGTAGCTCTTAAAGCAACTTAAATAGAACTCCACTTTCCTATAACAGTAGGAGTTGCTGTGTATGTGCTACAGTTCTCATTCTACGTGCAAGTGTAGCTCTTAAAGCAAGTTAAATAGAACCCTACTTTCCTAATACAGTAGGAATTGCTGTGTATGTGCTACAGTTCTCATTCTACGTGCAAGTGTAGCCCTTAAAGCAAGTTAAATAGATCTCTACTTTCCTATAACAGAAGGAGTTGCTGTGAATGTGCTACAGTTCTCATTCTACGTGCAAGTGTAGCTCTTAAAGGAAGTTAAATAGAACTCTACCTTCCTATAACAGAAGGAGTTGCTGTGAATGTGCTACAGTTCTCATTCTACGTGCTAGTGTAGCTCTTAAAGCAAGTTAAATAGAACTCTACTTTCCTATAACAGTAGCAGTTGCTGTGTATGTGCTACAGTTCTCATTCTACGTGCAAGTGTAGCTGTTAAAGCAAGTTAAATACAACTCTACTTTCCTATAACAGTAGGAGTTGCTGTGTATGTGCTACAGTTCTCATTCTACGTGCTAGTGTAGCTCTTAAAGGAAGTTAAATAGAACTCTACTGTCCTATAACAGAAGGAGTTGCTGTGAATGTGCTACAGTTCTCATTCTACGTGCAAGTGTAGCTCTCAAAGCAACTTACATAGAACTCTACTTTCCTACAACAGTAGGAGTTGCTGTGTATGTGCTACAGTTCTCATTCAAAGTGCAAGTGTAGCTCTTAAAGCAATTTAAATAGAACTCTACTTTCCTATAACAGAAGGAGTTGCTGTGAATAAGCTACAGTTCTCATTCTACGTGCAAGTGTAGCTCTTAAAGCCAGTTAAATAGAACTCCACTTTCCTATATCAGTAGGAGTTACCGTGTATGTGCTACAGTTCTCATTCTACGTGCTAGTGTAGCTCTTAAAGTAAGTTAAATAGAACTCTACTTTCCTATAACAGTAGGAGTTGCTGTGTATGTGCTACAGTTCTCATTCTACGTGCTAGTGTAGCTCTTAAAGTAAGTTAAATAGAACTCTACTTTCCTATAACAGTAGGAGTTGCTGTGTATGTGCTACAGTTCTCATTCTACGTGCTAGTGTAGCTCTTAAAGTAAGTTAAATAGAACTCTACTTTCCTATAACAGTAGGAGTTGCTGTTTATGTGCTACAGTTCTCATTCTACGTGCAAGTGTAGCTCTTAAAGCAACTTAAATAGAACTCTACTTTCCTATAACAGCGGGAGTTGCTGTGTATGTGCTAAAGTTCTCATTCTACGTGCAAGTGTAGCTCTTAAAGTAAGTAAAATAGAACTCTACTTTCATATAACAGTAGGAGTTGCTGTGTATGTGCTGCAGTTCTCATTCTAAGTGCTGGTGTAGCTCTTAAAGCAAGTTAAATAGATCTCTACTTTCCTATAACAGTAGGAGTTTCTGTGTATGTGCTACAGTTCTCATTCTACGTGCAAGTGTAGCTCTTTAAGCAAGTTAAATACAACTCTACTTTCCTATAACAGTAGGAGTTGCTGTGTATGTGCTACAGTTCTCATTCTACGTGCAAGTGTAACTCTTAAAGCAAGTTAAATAGAACTCTACTGTCCTATAACAGAAGGAGTTGCTGTGTATGTGCTACAGTTCTCATTCTAAGTGCTGGTGTAGCTCTTAAAGGAAGTTAAATAGAACTCTACTTTCCTATAACAGTAGGAGTTGCTGTGTATGTGCTACAGTTCTCATTCTACGTGCAAGTGTAGCTCTTAAAGCAAGTTAAATAGAACTCTACTTTCCTATAACAGAAGGAGTTGCTGTGTATGTGCTACAGTTCTCATTCTACGTGCAAGTGTAGCTCTTAAAGCAAGTTAAATAGAACTCTACTTTCCTATAACAGTAGGAGTTGCTGTGTATGTGCTACAGTTTTCATTCTACGTGCAAGTGTAGCTCTTTAAGCAAGTTAAATAGAACTCTACTGTCCTATAACAGTAGGAGTTGCTGTGTATGTGCTACAGTTCTCATTCTACGTGCAAGTGTAACTCTTTAAGCAAGTTAAATAGAACTCTACTGTCCTATAACAGTAGGAGTTGATGTGTATGTGCTACAGTTCTCATTCTACGTGCAAGTGTAGCTCTTTAAGCAAGTGAAATAGAACTCTACTGTCCTATAACAGAAGGAGTTGCTGTGAATGTGCTACAGTTCTCATTCAAAGTGCAAATGTAGCTCTTAAAGCAACTTAAATAGAACTCTACTTTCCTATAACAGAAGGAGTTGCTGTGAATGTGCTACAGTTCTCATTCTACGTGCAAGTGTAGCTCTTAAATCCAGTTAAATAGAACTCCACTTTCCTATATCAGTAGGAGTTGCTGTGTATGTGCTACAGCTCTCATTCTACGTGCTAGTGTAGCTCTTAAAGCAAGCTAAATAGAACTCTAATTTCCTATAACAGAAGGAGTTGCTGTGTATGTGCTACAGTTCTCATTCTACATGCTAGTGTAGCTCTCAAAGCAAGTTAAATAGAACTCTACTTTCCTATAACAGTAGGACTTGCTGTGTATGTGCTACAGTTCTCATTCTACGTGCTAGTGTAGCTCTTAAAGTAAGTTAAATAGAACTCTACTTTCCTATAACAGTAGGAGTTGCTGTGCATGTGCTACAGTTCTCATTCTACGTGCAAGTGTAGCTCTCAAAGCAACTTACATAGAACTCTACTTTCCTATAACAGTAGGAGTTGCTGTGTATGTGCTACAGTTCTCATTCTACGTGCTAGTGTAGCTCTTAAAGTAAGTTAAATAGAACTCTACTTTCCTATAACAGTAGGAGTTGCTGTGTATGTGCTACAGTTCTCATTCTACGTGCAAGTGTAGCTCTTAAAGCAACTTAAATAGAACTCTACTTTCCTATAACAGTAGGATTTGCTGTGTATGTGCTACAGTTCTCATTCTACGTGCAAGTGTAGCTCTCAAAGCAAATTACATAGAACTCTACTTTATTATAACAGTAGGAGTTGCTGTGTATGTGCTACAGTTCTCATTCTACGTGCAAGTGTAGCTCTTAAAGTAAGTTAAATAGATCTCTACTTTCCTATAACAGTAGGAGTTGCTGTGTATGTGCTACAGTTCTCATTCTACGTGCTAGTGTAGCTCTTAAAGTAAGTTAAATAGAACTCTACTTTTCTATAACAGTAGGAGTTGCTGTGTATGTGCTACAGTTCTCATTCTACGTGCAAGTGTAGCTCTTAAAGCAACTTAAATAGAACTCTACTTTCCTATAACAGTAGGATTTGCTGTGTATGTGCTACAGTTCTCATTCTACGTGCAAGTGTAGCTCTCAAAGCAACTTACATAGAACTCTACTTTCCTATAACAGTAGGAGTTGCTGTGTATGTGCTACAGTTCTCATTCTACGTGCAAGTGTAGCTCTTAAAGTAAGTTAAATAGATCTCTACTTTCCTATAACAGAAGGAGTTGCTGTGAATGTGCTACAGTTCTCATTCTACGTGCAAGTGTAGCTCTTAAAGGAAGTTAAATAGAACTCTACCTTCCTATAACAGAAGGAGTTGCTGTGAATGTGCTACAGTTCTCATTCTACGTGCTAGTGTAGCTCTTAAAGCAAGTTAAATAGAACTCTACTTTCCTATAACAGTAGGAGTTGCTGTGAATGTGCTACAGTTCTCATTCTACGTGCAAGTGTAGCTCTTAAAGCAAGTTAAATAGAACTCTACCTTCCTATAACAGTAGGAGTTGCTGTGAATGTGCTACAGTTCTAATTCTACGTGCTAGTGTAGCTCTTAAAGCAAGTTAAATAGAACTCTACTTTCCTATAACAGTAGGAGTTGCTGTGAATGTGCTACAGTTCTCATTCTACGTGCAAGTGTAGCTCTTAAAGGAAGTTAAATAGAACTCTACCTTCCTATAACAGAAGGAGTTGCTGTGAATGTTCTACAGTTCTCATTCAAAGTGCAAGTGTAGCTCTCAAAGCAAGTTAAATAGAATTCTACTTTCCTATAACAGTAGGAGTTTCTTTGTATGTGCTACAGTTCTCATTCTACGTACTGGTGTAGCTCTTAAAGCAAGTTAAATAGATCTCTACTTTCCTATAACAGTAGGAGTTGCTGTGAATGTGCTTCAGTTCTCATTCTAAGTGCAAGTGTAGCTCTCAACGGAAGTTAAATAGAACTCTACCTTCCTATAACAGTAGGAGTTTCTGTGTATGTGCTATAGTTCTCATTCTACGTGCAAGTGTAGCTCTTAAAGCAACTTAAATAGATCTCTACTTTCCTATAACAGTAGGAGTTGCTGTGTATGTGCTACAGTTCTCATTCTACGTGCAAGTGTAGCTCTTAAAGCAAGTTAAATAGAACTCTACTTTCCTATAACAGAAGGAGTTGCTGTGTATGTGCTACAGTTCTCATTCTACGTGCAAGTGTAGCTCTTAAAGCAAGTTAAATAGAACTCTACTTTCCTATAACAGTAGGAGTTGCTGTGTATGTGCTACAGTTTTCATTCTACGTGCAAGTGTAGCTCTTTAAGCAAGTTAAATAGAACTCTACTGTCCTATAACAGTAGGAGTTGCTGTGTATGTGCTACAGTTCTCATTCTACGTGCAAGTGTAACTCTTTAAGCAAGTTAAATAGAACTCTACTGTCCTATAACAGTAGGAGTTGATGTGTATGTGCTACAGTTCTCATTCTACGTGCAAGTGTAGCTCTTTAAGCAAGTGAAATAGAACTCTACTGTCCTATAACAGAAGGAGTTGCTGTGAATGTGCTACAGTTCTCATTCAAAGTGCAAATGTAGCTCTTAAAGCAACTTAAATAGAACTCTACTTTCCTATAACAGAAGGAGTTGCTGTGAATGTGCTACAGTTCTCATTCTACGTGCAAGTGTAGCTCTTAAATCCAGTTAAATAGAACTCCACTTTCCTATATCAGTAGGAGTTGCTGTGTATGTGCTACAGCTCTCATTCTACGTGCTAGTGTAGCTCTTAAAGCAAGCTAAATAGAACTCTAATTTCCTATAACAGAAGGAGTTGCTGTGTATGTGCTACAGTTCTCATTCTACATGCTAGTGTAGCTCTCAAAGCAAGTTAAATAGAACTCTACTTTCCTATAACAGTAGGACTTGCTGTGTATGTGCTACAGTTCTCATTCTACGTGCTAGTGTAGCTCTTAAAGTAAGTTAAATAGAACTCTACTTTCCTATAACAGTAGGAGTTGCTGTGCATGTGCTACAGTTCTCATTCTACGTGCAAGTGTAGCTCTCAAAGCAACTTACATAGAACTCTACTTTCCTATAACAGTAGGAGTTGCTGTGTATGTGCTACAGTTCTCATTCTACGTGCTAGTGTAGCTCTTAAAGTAAGTTAAATAGAACTCTACTTTCCTATAACAGTAGGAGTTGCTGTGTATGTGCTACAGTTCTCATTCTACGTGCAAGTGTAGCTCTTAAAGCAAGTTAAATAGAACCCTACTTTCCTAATACAGTAGGAGTTGCTGTGTATGTCCTACAGTTCTCATTCTACGTGCAAGTGTAGCTGTTAAAGCAAGTTAAACAGTTCTCTACTTTCCTATAACAGTAGGAGTTGCTGTGTATGTACTACAGTTCTCATTCTACGTGCTAGTGTAGCTCTTAAAGTAAGTTAAATAGAACTCTACTTTCCTATAACAGTAGGAGTTGCTGTGAATGTGCTACAGTTCTCATTCTACGTGCAAGTGTAGCTCTCAAAGCAGCTTACATAGAACTCTACTTTCCTATAACAGTAGGAGTTGCTGTGTATGTGTTACAGTTCTCATTCAAAGCGCAAGTGTAGCTCTTAAAGCAAGTTAAATAGAACTCTACTTTCCTATAACAGAAGGAGTTGCTGTGAATGTGCTACAGTTCTCATTCTACGTGCAAGTGTAGCTCTTAAATCCAGTTAAATAGAACTCCACTTTCCTATATCAGTAGGAGTTGCTGTGTATGTGCTACAGCTCTCATTCTACGTGCTAGTGTAGCTCTTAAAGCAAGCTAAATAGAACTCTAATTTTCTATAACAGTAGGAGTTGCTGTGTATGTGCTACAGTTCTCATTCTACGTGCAAGTGTAGCTCTTAAAGCAACTTAAATAGAACTCTACTTTCCTATAACAGAAGGAGTTGCTGTGAATGTGCTACAGTTCTGATTCTACGTGCAAGTGTAGCTCTTAAAGCAACTTAAATAGAACTCTACTTTCCTATAACAGTAGGAGTTGCTGTGTATGTCCTACAGTTCTCATTCTACGTGCAAGTGTAGCTCTTAAATAAAGTTAAACAGTTCTCTACTTTCCTATAACAGTAGGAGTTGCTGTGTATGTGCTACAGTTCTCATTCTACGTGCTAGTGTAGCTCTTAAAGTAAGTTAAATAGAACTCTACTTTCCTATAACAGTAGGAGTTGCTCTGTATGTGCTACAGTTCTCATTCTAAGTGCTGGTGTAGCTCTTGAAGCAAGTTAAATAGATCTCTACTTTCCTATAGCAGTAGGAGTTTCTGTGTATGTGCTACAGTTCTCATTCTACGTGCAAGTGTAGCTCTTAAAGCAACTTAAATAGAACTCTACTTTCCTATAACAGTAGGAGTTGCTGTGTATGTGCTACAGTTCTCATTCTACGTGCAAGTGTAGCTCTTAAAGCAAGTTAAATAGAACCCTACTTTCCTAATACAGTAGGAGTTGCTGTGTATGTCCTACAGTTCTCATTCTACGTGCAAGTGTAGCTGTTAAAGCAAGTTAAACAGTTCTCTACTTTCCTATAACAGTAGGAGTTGCTGTGTATGTACTACAGTTCTCATTCTACGTGCTAGTGTAGCTCTTAAAGTAAGTTAAATAGAACTCTACTTTCCTATAACAGTAGGAGTTGCTGTGTATGTGCTACAGTTCTCATTCTAAGTGCTGGTGTAGCTCTTGAAGCAAGTTAAATATATCTCTACTTTCCTATAGCAGTAGGAGTTTCTGTGAATGTGCTACAGTTCTCATTCTACGTGCAAGTGTAGCTCTTAAAGCAACTTAAATAGAACTCCACTTTCCTATAACAGTAGGAGTTGCTGTGTATGTGCTACAGTTCTCATTCTACGTGCAAGTGTAGCTCTTAAAGCAAGTTAAATAGAACCCTACTTTCCTAATACAGTAGGAATTGCTGTGTATGTGCTACAGTTCTCATTCTACGTGCAAGTGTAGCCCTTAAAGCAAGTTAAATAGATCTCTACTTTCCTATAACAGAAGGAGTTGCTGTGAATGTGCTACAGTTCTCATTCTACGTGCAAGTGTAGCTCTTAAAGGAAGTTAAATAGAACTCTACCTTCCTATAACAGAAGGAGTTGCTGTGAATGTGCTACAGTTCTCATTCTACGTGCTAGTGTAGCTCTTAAAGCAAGTTAAATAGAACTCTACTTTCCTATAACAGTAGCAGTTGCTGTGTATGTGCTACAGTTCTCATTCTACGTGCAAGTGTAGCTGTTAAAGCAAGTTAAATACAACTCTACTTTCCTATAACAGTAGGAGTTGCTGTGTATGTGCTACAGTTCTCATTCTACGTGCTAGTGTAGCTCTTAAAGGAAGTTAAATAGAACTCTACTGTCCTATAACAGAAGGAGTTGCTGTGAATGTGCTACAGTTCTCATTCTACGTGCAAGTGTAGCTCTCAAAGCAACTTACATAGAACTCTACTTTCCTACAACAGTAGGAGTTGCTGTGTATGTGCTACAGTTCTCATTCAAAGTGCAAGTGTAGCTCTTAAAGCAATTTAAATAGAACTCTACTTTCCTATAACAGAAGGAGTTGCTGTGAATAAGCTACAGTTCTCATTCTACGTGCAAGTGTAGCTCTTAAAGCCAGTTAAATAGAACTCCACTTTCCTATATCAGTAGGAGTTACCGTGTATGTGCTACAGTTCTCATTCTACGTGCTAGTGTAGCTCTTAAAGTAAGTTAAATAGAACTCTACTTTCCTATAACAGTAGGAGTTGCTGTGTATGTGCTACAGTTCTCATTCTACGTGCTAGTGTAGCTCTTAAAGTAAGTTAAATAGAACTCTACTTTCCTATAACAGTAGGAGTTGCTGTGTATGTGCTACAGTTCTCATTCTACGTGCTAGTGTAGCTCTTAAAGTAAGTTAAATAGAACTCTACTTTCCTATAACAGTAGGAGTTGCTGTTTATGTGCTACAGTTCTCATTCTACGTGCAAGTGTAGCTCTTAAAGCAACTTAAATAGAACTCTACTTTCCTATAACAGCGGGAGTTGCTGTGTATGTGCTAAAGTTCTCATTCTACGTGCAAGTGTAGCTCTTAAAGTAAGTAAAATAGAACTCTACTTTCATATAACAGTAGGAGTTGCTGTGTATGTGCTGCAGTTCTCATTCTAAGTGCTGGTGTAGCTCTTAAAGCAAGTTAAATAGATCTCTACTTTCCTATAACAGTAGGAGTTTCTGTGTATGTGCTACAGTTCTCATTCTACGTGCAAGTGTAGCTCTTTAAGCAAGTTAAATACAACTCTACTTTCCTATAACAGTAGGAGTTGCTGTGTATGTGCTACAGTTCTCATTCTACGTGCAAGTGTAACTCTTAAAGCAAGTTAAATAGAACTCTACTGTCCTATAACAGAAGGAGTTGCTGTGTATGTGCTACAGTTCTCATTCTAAGTGCTGGTGTAGCTCTTAAAGGAAGTTAAATAGAACTCTACTTTCCTATAACAGTAGGAGTTGCTGTGTATGTGCTACAGTTCTCATTCTACGTGCAAGTGTAGCTCTTAAAGCAAGTTAAATAGAACTCTACTTTCCTATAACAGAAGGAGTTGCTGTGTATGTGCTACAGTTCTCATTCTACGTGCAAGTGTAGCTCTTAAAGCAAGTTAAATAGAACTCTACTTTCCTATAACAGTAGGAGTTGCTGTGTATGTGCTACAGTTTTCATTCTACGTGCAAGTGTAGCTCTTTAAGCAAGTTAAATAGAACTCTACTGTCCTATAACAGTAGGAGTTGCTGTGTATGTGCTACAGTTCTCATTCTACGTGCAAGTGTAACTCTTTAAGCAAGTTAAATAGAACTCTACTGTCCTATAACAGTAGGAGTTGATGTGTATGTGCTACAGTTCTCATTCTACGTGCAAGTGTAGCTCTTTAAGCAAGTGAAATAGAACTCTACTGTCCTATAACAGAAGGAGTTGCTGTGAATGTGCTACAGTTCTCATTCAAAGTGCAAATGTAGCTCTTAAAGCAACTTAAATAGAACTCTACTTTCCTATAACAGAAGGAGTTGCTGTGAATGTGCTACAGTTCTCATTCTACGTGCAAGTGTAGCTCTTAAATCCAGTTAAATAGAACTCCACTTTCCTATATCAGTAGGAGTTGCTGTGTATGTGCTACAGCTCTCATTCTACGTGCTAGTGTAGCTCTTAAAGCAAGCTAAATAGAACTCTAATTTCCTATAACAGAAGGAGTTGCTGTGTATGTGCTACAGTTCTCATTCTACATGCTAGTGTAGCTCTCAAAGCAAGTTAAATAGAACTCTACTTTCCTATAACAGTAGGACTTGCTGTGTATGTGCTACAGTTCTCATTCTACGTGCTAGTGTAGCTCTTAAAGTAAGTTAAATAGAACTCTACTTTCCTATAACAGTAGGAGTTGCTGTGCATGTGCTACAGTTCTCATTCTACGTGCAAGTGTAGCTCTCAAAGCAACTTACATAGAACTCTACTTTCCTATAACAGTAGGAGTTGCTGTGTATGTGCTACAGTTCTCATTCTACGTGCTAGTGTAGCTCTTAAAGTAAGTTAAATAGAACTCTACTTTCCTATAACAGTAGGAGTTGCTGTGTATGTGCTACAGTTCTCATTCTACGTGCAAGTGTAGCTCTTAAAGCAACTTAAATAGAACTCTACTTTCCTATAACAGTAGGATTTGCTGTGTATGTGCTACAGTTCTCATTCTACGTGCAAGTGTAGCTCTCAAAGCAACTTACATAGAACTCTACTTTATTATAACAGTAGGAGTTGCTGTGTATGTGCTACAGTTCTCATTCTACGTGCAAGTGTAGCTCTTAAAGTAAGTTAAATAGATCTCTACTTTCCTATAACAGTAGGAGTTGCTGTGTATGTGCTACAGTTCTCATTCTACGTGCTAGTGTAGCTCTTAAAGTAAGTTAAATAGAACTCTACTTTTCTATAACAGTAGGAGTTGCTGTGTATGTGCTACAGTTCTCATTCTACGTGCAAGTGTAGCTCTTAAAGCAACTTAAATAGAACTCTACTTTCCTATAACAGTAGGATTTGCTGTGTATGTGCTACAGTTCTCATTCTACGTGCAAGTGTAGCTCTCAAAGCAACTTACATAGAACTCTACTTTCCTATAACAGTAGGAGTTGCTGTGTATGTGCTACAGTTCTCATTCTACGTGCAAGTGTAGCTCTTAAAGTAAGTTAAATAGATCTCTACTTTCCTATAACAGAAGGAGTTGCTGTGAATGTGCTACAGTTCTCATTCTACGTGCAAGTGTAGCTCTTAAAGGAAGTTAAATAGAACTCTACCTTCCTATAACAGAAGGAGTTGCTGTGAATGTGCTACAGTTCTCATTCTACGTGCTAGTGTAGCTCTTAAAGCAAGTTAAATAGAACTCTACTTTCCTATAACAGTAGGAGTTGCTGTGAATGTGCTACAGTTCTCATTCTACGTGCAAGTGTAGCTCTTAAAGCAAGTTAAATAGAACTCTACCTTCCTATAACAGTAGGAGTTGCTGTGAATGTGCTACTGTTCTAATTCTACGTGCTAGTGTAGCTCTTAAAGCAAGTTAAATAGAACTCTACTTTCCTATAACAGTAGGAGTTGCTGTGAATGTGCTACAGTTCTCATTCTACGTGCAAGTGTAGCTCTTAAAGGAAGTTAAATAGAACTCTACCTTCCTATAACAGAAGGAGTTGCTGTGAATGTTCTACAGTTCTCATTCAAAGTGCAAGTGTAGCTCTCAAAGCAAGTTAAATAGAATTCTACTTTCCTATAACAGTAGGAGTTTCTTTGTATGTGCTACAGTTCTCATTCTACGTACTGGTGTAGCTCTTAAAGCAAGTTAAATAGATCTCTACTTTCCTATAACAGTAGGAGTTGCTGTGAATGTGCTTCAGTTCTCATTCTAAGTGCAAGTGTAGCTCTCAACGGAAGTTAAATAGAACTCTACCTTCCTATAACAGTAGGAGTTTCTGTGTATGTGCTATAGTTCTCATTCTACGTGCAAGTGTAGCTCTTAAAGCAACTTAAATAGATCTCTACTTTCCTATAACAGTAGGAGTTGCTGTGTATGTGCTACAGTTCTCATTCTACGTGCAAGTGTAGCTCTTAAAGCAAGTTAAATAGAACTCTACTTTCCTATAACAGAAGGAGTTGCTGTGTATGTGCTAGAGTTCTCATTCTACGTGCAAGTGTAGCTCTTAAAGCAAGTTAAATAGAACTCTACTTTCCTATAACAGTAGGAGTTGCTGTGTATGTGCTACAGTTTTCATTCTACGTGCAAGTGTAGCTCTTTAAGCAAGTTAAATAGAACTCTACTGTCCTATAACAGTAGGAGTTGCTGTGTATGTGCTACAGTTCTCATTCTACGTGCAAGTGTAACTCTTTAAGCAAGTTAAATAGAACTCTACTGTCCTATAACAGTAGGAGTTGATGTGTATGTGCTACAGTTCTCATTCTACGTGCAAGTGTAGCTCTTTAAGCAAGTGAAATAGAACTCTACTGTCCTATAACAGAAGGAGTTGCTGTGAATGTGCTACAGTTCTCATTCTACGTGCAAGTGTAGCTCTTAAAGTAAGTTAAATAGATCTCTACTTTCCTATAACAGTAGGAGTTGCTGTGTATGTGCTACAGTTCTCATTCTACGTGCTAGTGTAGCTCTTAAAGTAAGTTAAATAGAACTCTACTTTCCTATAACAGTAGGAGTTGCTGTGAATGTGCTACAGTTCTCATTCTACGTGCAAGTGTAGCTCTTAAAGCAAGTTAAATAGAACTCTACCTTCCTATAACAGTGTGGAGTTGCTGTGAATGTGCTACAGTTCTAATTCTACGTGCTAGTGTAGCTCTTAAAGCAAGTTAAATAGAACTCTACTTTCCTATAACAGTAGGAGTTGCTGTGAATGTGCTACAGTTCTCATTCTACGTGCAAGTGTAGCTCTTAAAGGAAGTTAAATAGAACTCTACCTTCCTATAACAGAAGGAGTTGCTGTGAATGTTCTACAGTTCTCATTCAAAGTGCAAGTGTAGCTCTCAAAGCAAGTTAAATAGAATTCTACTTTCCTATAACAGTAGGAGTTTCTTTGTATGTGCTACAGTTCTCATTCTACGTACTGGTGTAGCTCTTAAAGCAAGTTAAATAGATCTCTACTTTCCTATAACAGTAGGAGTTGCTGTGAATGTGCTTCAGTTCTCATTCTAAGTGCAAGTGTAGCTCTCAACGGAAGTTAAATAGAACTCTACCTTCCTATAACAGTAGGAGTTTCTGTGTATGTGCTATAGTTCTCATTCTACGTGCAAGTGTAGCTCTTAAAGCAACTTAAATAGATCTCTACTTTCCTATAACAGTAGGAGTTGCTGTGTATGTGCTACAGTTCTCATTCTACATGCTAGTGTAGCTCTTAAAGTAAGTTAAATAGAACTCTACTTTCCTATAACAGTAGGAGTTGCTGTGTATGTGCTACAGTTCTCATTCTACGTGCTAGTGTAGCTCTTAAAGTAAGTTAAATAGAACTCTACTTTCCTATAACAGTAGGAGTTGCTGTGTATGTGCTACAGTTATCATTCTAAGTGCTGGTGTAGCTCTCAAAGCAGCTTACATAGAACTCTACTTTCCTATAACAGTAGGAGTTGCTGTGTATGTGCTGCAGTTCTCATTCTAAGTGCTGGTGTAGCTCTTAAAGCAAGTTAAATAGATCTCTACTTTCCGATAACAGTAGGAGTTTCTGTGTATGTGCTACAGTTCTCATTCTACGTGCAAGTGTAGCTCTTAAAGCAAGTTAAATAGATCTCCACTTTCCTATAACAGTAGGAGTTTCTGTGTATGTGCTACAGTTCTCATTCTACGTGCAAGTGTAGCTCTTAAAGCAAGTTAAATACAACTTTACTTTCCTATAACAGTAGGAGTTGCTGTGTATGTGCTACAGTTATCATTCTAAGTGCTGGTGTAGCTCTCAAAGCAGCTTACATAGAACTCTACTTTCCTATAACAGTAGGAGTTGCTGTGTATGTGCTGCAGTTCTCATTCTAAGTGCTGGTGTAGCTCTTAAAGCAAGCTAAATAGATCTCTACTTTCCTATAACAGTAGGAGTTTCTGTGTATGTGCTACAGTTCTCATTCTACGTGCAAGTGTAGCTCTTAAAGCAAGTTAAATAGATCTCCACTTTCCTATAACAGTAGGAGTTTCTGTGTATGTGCTACAGTTCTCATTCTACGTGCAAGTGTAGCTCTTAAAGCAAGTTAAATACAACTTTACTTTCCTATAACAGTAGGAGTTGCTGTGTATGTGCTACAGTTCTCATTCTACGTGCAAGTGTAGCTCTTAAAGCAAGTTAAATACAACTTTACTTTCCTATAACAGTAGGAGTTGCTGTGTATGTGCTACAGTTCTCATTCTGCGTGCAAGTGTAGCTCTTAAAGCAAGTTAAATACAACTTTACTTTCCTATAACAGTAGGAGTTGCTGTGTATGTGCTACAGTTCTCATTCTACGTGCAAGTGTAGCTCTTAAAGCAAGTTAAATAGAACTCTACTGTCCTATAACAGAAGGAGTTGCTGTGAATGTGCTACAGTTCTCATTCTACGTGCAAGTGTAGCTCTTAAAGCAAGTTAAATACAACTTTACTTTCCTATAACAGTAGGAGTTGCTGTGTATGTGCTACAGTTCTCATTCTACGTGCAAGTGTAGCTATTAAAGCAAGTTAAATACAACTTTACTTTCCTATAACAGTAGGAGTTGCTGTGTATGTGCTACAGTTCTCATTCTACGTGCAAGTGTAGCTCTTAAAGCAAGTTAAATAGAACTCTACTTTCCTATAACAGTGGGAGTTGCTGTGTGTGTGCTACAGTTCTCATTCAACGTGCAAGTGTAGCTCTCAAAGCAGCTTACATAGAACTCTACTTTCCTATAACAGTAGGAGTTGCTGTGTATGTGCTACAGTTCTCATTCTACGTGCAAGTGTAGCTCTTAAAGCAACTTAAATAGAACTCTACTTTCCTACAACAGAAGGAGTTGCTGTGAATGTGCTACAGTTCTTATTCTACGTGCAAGTGTAGCTCTTAAAGCAAGTTAAATAGATCTCTACTTTCCTATAACAGTAGGAGTTTCTGTGTATGTGCTACAGTTCTCATTCTACGTGCAAGTGTAGCTCTTAAAGCAAGTTAAATAGAACTCTACTTTCCTATAACAGAAGGAGTTGCTGTGAATGTGCTACAGTTCTCATTCTACGTGCAAGTGTAGCTCTTAAAGCAAGTTAAATAGAACTCTACTTTCCTATAACAGAAGGAGTTGCTGTGTATGTGCTACAGTTCTCATTCTACGTGCAAGTGTAGCTCTTAAAGCAAGTTAAATAGAACTCTACTTTCCTACAACAGAAGGAGTTGCTGTGAATGTGCTACAGTTCTTATTCTACGTGCAAGTGTAGCTCTTAAAGCAAGTTAAATAGAACTCTACTTTCCTATAACAGTGGGAGTTGCTGTGTGTGTGCTACAGTTCTCATTCTACGTGCAAGTGTAGCTCTCAAAGCAACTTACATAGAACTCTACTGTCCTATAACAGAAGGAGTTGCTGTGAATGTGCTACAGTTCTCATTCTACGTGCAAGTGTAGCTCTCAAAGCAGCTTACATAGAACTCTACTTTCCTATAACAGTAGGAGTTGCTGTGTATGTGCTGCAGTTCTCATTCTAAGTGCTGGTGTAGCTCTTAAAGCAAGTTAAATAGATCTCTACTTTCCTATAACAGTAGGAGTTTCTGTGTATGTGCTACAGTTCTCATTCTACGTGCAAGTGTAGCTCTTAAAGCAACTTAAATAGAACTCTACTTTCCTATAACAGTAGCACTTGCTGGGTATTTGCTACAGTTCTCATTCTACGTGCAAGTGTAGCTCTTAAAGCAAGTTAAATACAACTCTACTTTCCTATAACAGTAGGAGTTGCTGTGTATGTGCTACAGTTCTCATTCTAGGTGCAAGTGTAGCTCTTAAAGCAAGTTAAATAGAACTCTACTGTCCTATAACAGAAGGAGTTGCTGTGAATGTGCTACAGTTCTCATTCAACGTGCAAGTGTAGCTCTCAAAGCAGCTTACATAGAACTCTACTTTCCTATAACAGTAGGAGTTGCTGTGTATGTGTTACAGTTCTCATTCAAAGCGCAAGTGTAGCTCTTAAAGCAAGTTAAATAGAACTCTACTTTCCTATAACAGAAGGAGTTGCCGTGAATGTGCTACAGTTCTCATTCTACGTGCAAGTGTAGCTCTTAAATCCAGTTAAATAGAACTCCACTTTCCTATATCAGTAGGAGTTGCTGTGTATGTGCTACAGCTCTCATTCTACGTGCTAGTGTAGCTCTTAAAGCAAGCTAAATAGAACTCTAATTTCCTATAACAGTAGGAGTTGCTGTGTATGTGCTACAGTTCTCATTCTACGTGCAAGTGTAGCTCTTAAAGCAAGTTAAATAGAACTCTACTTTCCTATAACAGTAGGAGTTGCTGTGTATGTGCTACAGTTCTCATTCTACATGCTAGTGTAGCTCTTAAAGTAAGTTAAATAGAACTCTACTTTCCTATAACAGTAGGAGTTGCTGTGTATGTGCTACAGTTCTCAATCTACGTGCTAGTGTAGCTCTTAAAGTAAGTTAAATAGAACTCTACTTTCCTATAACAGTAGGAGTTGCTGTGTATGTGCTACAGTTATCATTCTAAGTGCTGGTGTAGCTCTTAAAGCAAGTTAAATAGAACTCTACTTTCCTATAACAGTAGGAGTTTCTGTGTATGTGCTACAGTTCTCAATCTACGTGCTAGTGTAGCTCTTAAAGTAAGTTAAATAGAACTCTACTTTCCTATAACAGTAGGAGTTTCTGTGTATGTGCTACAGTTCTCATTCTACGTGCAAGTGTAGCTCTTAAAGCAACTTAAATACAACTCTACTTTCCTATAACAGTAGCAGTTGCTGTGTATGTGCTACAGTTCTCATTCTACGTGCAAGTGTAGCTCTTAAAGCAAGTTAAATACAACTTTACTTTCCTATAACAGTAGGAGTTGCTGTGTATGTGCTACAGTTCTCATTCTACGTGCAAGTGTAGCTCTTAAAGCAAGTGAAATAGAACTCTACTGTCCTATAACAGAAGGAGTTGCTGTGTATGTGCTACAGTTCTCATTCTACGTGCTAGTGTAGCTCTTAAAGCAAGTTAAATAGAACTCTACTGTCCTATAACAGTAGGAGTTGCTGTGTATGTGCTACAGTTCTCATTCTACGTGCAAGTGTAGCTCTTAAAGCAAGTTAAATAGAACTCTACTGTCCTATAACAGTAGGAGTTGCTGTGTATGTGCTACAGTTCTCATTCTACGTGCAAGTGTAGCTCTTAAAGCAAGTTAAATAGAACTCTACTGTCCTATAACAGAAGGAGTTGCTGTGTATGTGCTACAGTTCTCATTCTACGTGCAAGTGTAGCTCTGAAAGCAAGTTAAATACAACTCTACTTTCCTATAACAGTAGGAGTTGCTGTGTATGTGCTACAGTTCTCATTCTACGTGCTAGTGTAGCTCTTAAAGGAAGTTAAATAGAACTCTACTTTCCTATAACAGTAGGAGTTGCTGTGTATGTGCTACAGTTCTCATTCTACGTGCAAGTGTAGCTCTTAAAGCAACTTAAATAGAACTCTACTTTCCTATAACAGAAGGAGTTGCTGTGAATGTGCTACAGTTCTTATTCTACGTGCAAGTGTAGCTCTTAAAGCAAGTTAAATAGAAATCTACTTTCCTATAACAGTAGGAGTTGTGTGTATGTGCTACAGTTCTCATTCTACGTGCAAGTGTAGCTCTTAAAGCAAGTTAAATAGAACTCTACTTTCCTATAACAGAAGGAGTTGCTGTGAATGTGCTACAGTTCTTATTCTACGTGCAAGTGTAGCTCTTAAAGCAACTTAAATAGAACTCTACTTTCCTATAACAGTAGGAGTTGCTGTGTATGTGCTACAGTTCTCATTCTACGTGCAAGTGTAGCTCTTAAAGCAAGTTAAACAGTTCTCTACTTTCCTATAACAGAAGGAGTTTCTGTGAATGTGCTACAGTTCTCAATCTACGTGCAAGTGTAGCTCTCAAAGCAACTTACATAGAACTTTACTTTCCTATAACAGTAGGAGTTGCTGTGTATGTGCTACAGTTCTCATTCTATGAGCTAGTGTAGCTCTTAAAGCAAGTTAAATAGATCTCTACTTTCCTATGACAGTAGGAGTTACTGTGTATGTGCTACAGTTCTCATTCTACGTGCAACTGTAGCTCTTAAAGCAAGATAAATAGAACTCTACTTTCCTATAACAGTAGGAGTTGCTCTGTATGTGCTACAGTTCTCATTCTACATGCAACTGTAGCTCTTAAAGCAAGTTAAATAGAACTCTACTTTCCTATAACAGTAGCAGTTGCTGTGTATGTGCTACAGTTCTCATTCTACGTGCAAGTGTAGCTCTTAAAGCAAGTTAAATACAACTCTACTTTCCTATAACAGTAGGAGTTGCTGTGTATGTGTTATAGTTCTCATTCTACGTGCAAGTGTAGCTCTCAAAGCAACTTACATAGAACTCTACTTTCCTATAACAGTAGGAGTTGCTGTGTATGTGCTACAGTTCTCATTCAAAGTGCAAGTGTAGCTCTTAAAGCAATTTAAATAGAACTCTACTTTCCTATAACAAAAGGAGTTGCTGTGAATGTGCTACAGTTCTCATTCTACGTGCAAGTGTAGCTCTTAAAGCCAGTTAAATAGAACTCCACTTTCCTATATCAGTAGGAGTTGCCGTGTATGTGCTACAGTTCTCATTCTACGTGCTAGTGTAGCTCTTAAAGTAAGTTAAATAGAACTCTACTTTCCTATAACAGTAGGAGTTGCTGTGTATGTGCTACAGTTCTCATTCTACGTGCTAGTGTAGCTCTTAAAGTAAGTTAAATAGAACTCTACTTTCCTATAACAGTAGGAGTTGCTGTGTATGTGCTACAGTTCTCATTCTACGTGCTAGTGTAGCTCTTAAAGTAAGTTAAATAGAACTCTACTTTCCTATAACAGTAGGAGTTGCTGTGTATGTGCTACAGTTATCATTCTAAGTGCTGGTGTAGCTCTTAAAGCAAGTTAAATAGATCTTTACTTTCCTATAACAGTAGGAGTTTCTGTGTATGTGCTACAGTTCTCATTCTACGTGCAAGTGTAGCTCTTAAAGCAACTTAAATGGAACTCTACTTTCCTATAACAGTAGGAGTTGCTGTGTATGTGCTACAGGTCTCATTCTACGTGCAAGTGTAGCTCTTAAAGCAAGTTAAATAGAACTCTACCTTCCTATAACAGTGGGAGTTGCTGTGTGTGTGCTACAGTTCTCATTCAACGTGCAAGTGTAGCTCTCAAAGCAGCTTACATAGAACTCTACTTTCCTATAACAGTAGGAGTTGCTGTGTATGTGCTACAGTTCTCATTCTACGTGCAAGTGTAGCTCTTAAAGCAACTTAAATAGAACTCTACTTTCCTACAACAGAAGGAGTTGCTGTGAATGTGCTACAGTTCTTATTCTACGTGCAAGTGTAGCTCTTAAAGCAAGTTAAATAGATCTCTACTTTCCTATAACAGTAGGAGTTTCTGTGTATGTGCTACAGTTCTCATTCTACGTGCAAGTGTAGCTCTTAAAGCAAGTTAAATAGAACTCTACTTTCCTATAACAGAAGGAGTTGCTGTGAATGTGCTACAGTTCTCATTCTACGTGCAAGTGTAGCTCTTAAAGCAAGTTAAATAGAACTCTACTTTCCTATAACAGAAGGAGTTGCTGTGTATGTGCTACAGTTCTCATTCTACGTGCAAGTGTAGCTCTTAAAGCAAGTTAAATAGAACTCTACTTTCCTACAACAGAAGGAGTTGCTGTGAATGTGCTACAGTTCTTATTCTACGTGCAAGTGTAGCTCTTAAAGCAAGTTAAATAGAACTCTACTTTCCTATAACAGTGGGAGTTGCTGTGTGTGTGCTACAGTTCTCATTCTACGTGCAAGTGTAGCTCTCAAAGCAACTTACATAGAACTCTACTGTCCTATAACAGAAGGAGTTGCTGTGAATGTGCTACAGTTCTCATTCTACGTGCAAGTGTAGCTCTCAAAGCAGCTTACATAGAACTCTACTTTCCTATAACAGTAGGAGTTGCTGTGTATGTGCTGCAGTTCTCATTCTAAGTGCTGGTGTAGCTCTTAAAGCAAGTTAAATAGATCTCTACTTTCCTATAACAGTAGGAGTTTCTGTGTATGTGCTACAGTTCTCATTCTACGTGCAAGTGTAGCTCTTAAAGCAACTTAAATAGAACTCTACTTTCCTATAACAGTAGCACTTGCTGGGTATTTGCTACAGTTCTCATTCTACGTGCAAGTGTAGCTCTTAAAGCAAGTTAAATACAACTCTACTTTCCTATAACAGTAGGAGTTGCTGTGTATGTGCTACAGTTCTCATTCTAGGTGCAAGTGTAGCTCTTAAAGCAAGTTAAATAGAACTCTACTGTCCTATAACAGAAGGAGTTGCTGTGAATGTGCTACAGTTCTCATTCAACGTGCAAGTGTAGCTCTCAAAGCAGCTTACATAGAACTCTACTTTCCTATAACAGTAGGAGTTGCTGTGTATGTGTTACAGTTCTCATTCAAAGCGCAAGTGTAGCTCTTAAAGCAAGTTAAATAGAACTCTACTTTCCTATAACAGAAGGAGTTGCCGTGAATGTGCTACAGTTCTCATTCTACGTGCAAGTGTAGCTCTTAAATCCAGTTAAATAGAACTCCACTTTCCTATATCAGTAGGAGTTGCTGTGTATGTGCTACAGCTCTCATTCTACGTGCTAGTGTAGCTCTTAAAGCAAGCTAAATAGAACTCTAATTTCCTATAACAGTAGGAGTTGCTGTGTATGTGCTACAGTTCTCATTCTACGTGCAAGTGTAGCTCTTAAAGCAAGTTAAATAGAACTCTACTTTCCTATAACAGTAGGAGTTGCTGTGTATGTGCTACAGTTCTCATTCTACATGCTAGTGTAGCTCTTAAAGTAAGTTAAATAGAACTCTACTTTCCTATAACAGTAGGAGTTGCTGTGTATGTGCTACAGTTCTCAATCTACGTGCTAGTGTAGCTCTTAAAGTAAGTTAAATAGAACTCTACTTTCCTATAACAGTAGGAGTTGCTGTGTATGTGCTACAGTTATCATTCTAAGTGCTGGTGTAGCTCTTAAAGCAAGTTAAATAGAACTCTACTTTCCTATAACAGTGGGAGTTGCTGTGTGTGTGCTACAGTTCTCATTCAACGTGCAAGTGTAGCTCTCAAAGCAGCTTACATAGAACTCTACTTTCCTATAACAGTAGGAGTTGCTGTGTATGTGCTACAGTTCTCATTCTACGTGCAAGTGTAGCTCTTAAAGCAACTTAAATAGAACTCTACTTTCCTACAACAGAAGGAGTTGCTGTGAATGTGCTACAGTTCTTATTCTACGTGCAAGTGTAGCTCTTAAAGCAAGTTAAATAGATCTCTACTTTCCTATAACAGTAGGAGTTTCTGTGTATGTGCTACAGTTCTCATTCTACGTGCAAGTGTAGCTCTTAAAGCAAGTTAAATAGAACTCTACTTTCCTATAACAGAAGGAGTTGCTGTGAATGTGCTACAGTTCTCATTCTACGTGCAAGTGTAGCTCTTAAAGCAAGTTAAATAGAACTCTACTTTCCTATAACAGAAGGAGTTGCTGTGTATGTGCTACAGTTCTCATTCTACGTGCAAGTGTAGCTCTTAAAGCAAGTTAAATAGAACTCTACTTTCCTACAACAGAAGGAGTTGCTGTGAATGTGCTACAGTTCTTATTCTACGTGCAAGTGTAGCTCTTAAAGCAAGTTAAATAGAACTCTACTTTCCTATAACAGTGGGAGTTGCTGTGTGTGTGCTACAGTTCTCATTCTACGTGCAAGTGTAGCTCTCAAAGCAACTTACATAGAACTCTACTGTCCTATAACAGAAGGAGTTGCTGTGAATGTGCTACAGTTCTCATTCTACGTGCAAGTGTAGCTCTCAAAGCAGCTTACATAGAACTCTACTTTCCTATAACAGTAGGAGTTGCTGTGTATGTGCTGCAGTTCTCATTCTAAGTGCTGGTGTAGCTCTTAAAGCAAGTTAAATAGATCTCTACTTTCCTATAACAGTAGGAGTTTCTGTGTATGTGCTACAGTTCTCATTCTACGTGCAAGTGTAGCTCTTAAAGCAACTTAAATAGAACTCTACTTTCCTATAACAGTAGCACTTGCTGGGTATTTGCTACAGTTCTCATTCTACGTGCAAGTGTAGCTCTTAAAGCAAGTTAAATACAACTCTACTTTCCTATAACAGTAGGAGTTGCTGTGTATGTGCTACAGTTCTCATTCTAGGTGCAAGTGTAGCTCTTAAAGCAAGTTAAATAGAACTCTACTGTCCTATAACAGAAGGAGTTGCTGTGAATGTGCTACAGTTCTCATTCAACGTGCAAGTGTAGCTCTCAAAGCAGCTTACATAGAACTCTACTTTCCTATAACAGTAGGAGTTGCTGTGTATGTGTTACAGTTCTCATTCAAAGCGCAAGTGTAGCTCTTAAAGCAAGTTAAATAGAACTCTACTTTCCTATAACAGAAGGAGTTGCCGTGAATGTGCTACAGTTCTCATTCTACGTGCAAGTGTAGCTCTTAAATCCAGTTAAATAGAACTCCACTTTCCTATATCAGTAGGAGTTGCTGTGTATGTGCTACAGCTCTCATTCTACGTGCTAGTGTAGCTCTTAAAGCAAGCTAAATAGAACTCTAATTTCCTATAACAGTAGGAGTTGCTGTGTATGTGCTACAGTTCTCATTCTACGTGCAAGTGTAGCTCTTAAAGCAAGTTAAATAGAACTCTACTTTCCTATAACAGTAGGAGTTGCTGTGTATGTGCTACAGTTCTCATTCTACATGCTAGTGTAGCTCTTAAAGTAAGTTAAATAGAACTCTACTTTCCTATAACAGTAGGAGTTGCTGTGTATGTGCTACAGTTCTCAATCTACGTGCTAGTGTAGCTCTTAAAGTAAGTTAAATAGAACTCTACTTTCCTATAACAGTAGGAGTTGCTGTGTATGTGCTACAGTTATCATTCTAAGTGCTGGTGTAGCTCTTAAAGCAAGTTAAATAGAACTCTACTTTCCTATAACAGTAGGAGTTTCTGTGTATGTGCTACAGTTCTCAATCTACGTGCTAGTGTAGCTCTTAAAGTAAGTTAAATAGAACTCTACTTTCCTATAACAGTAGGAGTTTCTGTGTATGTGCTACAGTTCTCATTCTACGTGCAAGTGTAGCTCTTAAAGCAACTTAAATACAACTCTACTTTCCTATAACAGTAGCAGTTGCTGTGTATGTGCTACAGTTCTCATTCTACGTGCAAGTGTAGCTCTTAAAGCAAGTTAAATACAACTTTACTTTCCTATAACAGTAGGAGTTGCTGTGTATGTGCTACAGTTCTCATTCTACGTGCAAGTGTAGCTCTTAAAGCAAGTGAAATAGAACTCTACTGTCCTATAACAGAAGGAGTTGCTGTGTATGTGCTACAGTTCTCATTCTACGTGCTAGTGTAGCTCTTAAAGCAAGTTAAATAGAACTCTACTGTCCTATAACAGTAGGAGTTGCTGTGTATGTGCTACAGTTCTCATTCTACGTGCAAGTGTAGCTCTTAAAGCAAGTTAAATAGAACTCTACTGTCCTATAACAGTAGGAGTTGCTGTGTATGTGCTACAGTTCTCATTCTACGTGCAAGTGTAGCTCTTAAAGCAAGTTAAATAGAACTCTACTGTCCTATAACAGAAGGAGTTGCTGTGTATGTGCTACAGTTCTCATTCTACGTGCAAGTGTAGCTCTGAAAGCAAGTTAAATACAACTCTACTTTCCTATAACAGTAGGAGTTGCTGTGTATGTGCTACAGTTCTCATTCTACGTGCTAGTGTAGCTCTTAAAGGAAGTTAAATAGAACTCTACTTTCCTATAACAGTAGGAGTTGCTGTGTATGTGCTACAGTTCTCATTCTACGTGCAAGTGTAGCTCTTAAAGCAACTTAAATAGAACTCTACTTTCCTATAACAGAAGGAGTTGCTGTGAATGTGCTACAGTTCTTATTCTACGTGCAAGTGTAGCTCTTAAAGCAAGTTAAATAGAAATCTACTTTCCTATAACAGTAGGAGTTGTGTGTATGTGCTACAGTTCTCATTCTACGTGCAAGTGTAGCTCTTAAAGCAAGTTAAATAGAACTCTACTTTCCTATAACAGAAGGAGTTGCTGTGAATGTGCTACAGTTCTTATTCTACGTGCAAGTGTAGCTCTTAAAGCAACTTAAATAGAACTCTACTTTCCTATAACAGTAGGAGTTGCTGTGTATGTGCTACAGTTCTCATTCTACGTGCAAGTGTAGCTCTTAAAGCAAGTTAAACAGTTCTCTACTTTCCTATAACAGAAGGAGTTTCTGTGAATGTGCTACAGTTCTCAATCTACGTGCAAGTGTAGCTCTCAAAGCAACTTACATAGAACTTTACTTTCCTATAACAGTAGGAGTTGCTGTGTATGTGCTACAGTTCTCATTCTATGAGCTAGTGTAGCTCTTAAAGCAAGTTAAATAGATCTCTACTTTCCTATGACAGTAGGAGTTACTGTGTATGTGCTACAGTTCTCATTCTACGTGCAACTGTAGCTCTTAAAGCAAGTTAAATAGAACTCTACTTTCCTATAACAGTAGGAGTTGCTCTGTATGTGCTACAGTTCTCATTCTACATGCAACTGTAGCTCTTAAAGCAAGTTAAATAGAACTCTACTTTCCTATAACAGTAGCAGTTGCTGTGTATGTGCTACAGTTCTCATTCTACGTGCAAGTGTAGCTCTTAAAGCAAGTTAAATACAACTCTACTTTCCTATAACAGTAGGAGTTGCTGTGTATGTGTTATAGTTCTCATTCTACGTGCAAGTGTAGCTCTCAAAGCAACTTACATAGAACTCTACTTTCCTATAACAGTAGGAGTTGCTGTGTATGTGCTACAGTTCTCATTCAAAGTGCAAGTGTAGCTCTTAAAGCAATTTAAATAGAACTCTACTTTCCTATAACAAAAGGAGTTGCTGTGAATGTGCTACAGTTCTCATTCTACGTGCAAGTGTAGCTCTTAAAGCCAGTTAAATAGAACTCCACTTTCCTATATCAGTAGGAGTTGCCGTGTATGTGCTACAGTTCTCATTCTACGTGCTAGTGTAGCTCTTAAAGTAAGTTAAATAGAACTCTACTTTCCTATAACAGTAGGAGTTGCTGTGTATGTGCTACAGTTCTCATTCTACGTGCTAGTGTAGCTCTTAAAGTAAGTTAAATAGAACTCTACTTTCCTATAACAGTAGGAGTTGCTGTGTATGTGCTACAGTTCTCATTCTACGTGCTAGTGTAGCTCTTAAAGTAAGTTAAATAGAACTCTACTTTCCTATAACAGTAGGAGTTGCTGTGTATGTGCTACAGTTATCATTCTAAGTGCTGGTGTAGCTCTTAAAGCAAGTTAAATAGATCTTTACTTTCCTATAACAGTAGGAGTTTCTGTGTATGTGCTACAGTTCTCATTCTACGTGCAAGTGTAGCTCTTAAAGCAACTTAAATGGAACTCTACTTTCCTATAACAGTAGGAGTTGCTGTGTATGTGCTACAGGTCTCATTCTACGTGCAAGTGTAGCTCTTAAAGCAAGTTAAATAGAACTCTACCTTCCTATAACAGTGGGAGTTGCTGTGTGTGTGCTACAGTTCTCATTCAACGTGCAAGTGTAGCTCTCAAAGCAGCTTACATAGAACTCTACTTTCCTATAACAGTAGGAGTTGCTGTGTATGTGCTACAGTTCTCATTCTACGTGCAAGTGTAGCTCTTAAAGCAACTTAAATAGAACTCTACTTTCCTACAACAGAAGGAGTTGCTGTGAATGTGCTACAGTTCTTATTCTACGTGCAAGTGTAGCTCTTAAAGCAAGTTAAATAGATCTCTACTTTCCTATAACAGTAGGAGTTTCTGTGTATGTGCTACAGTTCTCATTCTACGTGCAAGTGTAGCTCTTAAAGCAAGTTAAATAGAACTCTACTTTCCTATAACAGAAGGAGTTGCTGTGAATGTGCTACAGTTCTCATTCTACGTGCAAGTGTAGCTCTTAAAGCAAGTTAAATAGAACTCTACTTTCCTATAACAGAAGGAGTTGCTGTGTATGTGCTACAGTTCTCATTCTACGTGCAAGTGTAGCTCTTAAAGCAAGTTAAATAGAACTCTACTTTCCTACAACAGAAGGAGTTGCTGTGAATGTGCTACAGTTCTTATTCTACGTGCAAGTGTAGCTCTTAAAGCAAGTTAAATAGAACTCTACTTTCCTATAACAGTGGGAGTTGCTGTGTGTGTGCTACAGTTCTCATTCTACGTGCAAGTGTAGCTCTCAAAGCAACTTACATAGAACTCTACTGTCCTATAACAGAAGGAGTTGCTGTGAATGTGCTACAGTTCTCATTCTACGTGCAAGTGTAGCTCTCAAAGCAGCTTACATAGAACTCTACTTTCCTATAACAGTAGGAGTTGCTGTGTATGTGCTGCAGTTCTCATTCTAAGTGCTGGTGTAGCTCTTAAAGCAAGTTAAATAGATCTCTACTTTCCTATAACAGTAGGAGTTTCTGTGTATGTGCTACAGTTCTCATTCTACGTGCAAGTGTAGCTCTTAAAGCAACTTAAATAGAACTCTACTTTCCTATAACAGTAGCACTTGCTGGGTATTTGCTACAGTTCTCATTCTACGTGCAAGTGTAGCTCTTAAAGCAAGTTAAATACAACTCTACTTTCCTATAACAGTAGGAGTTGCTGTGTATGTGCTACAGTTCTCATTCTAGGTGCAAGTGTAGCTCTTAAAGCAAGTTAAATAGAACTCTACTGTCCTATAACAGAAGGAGTTGCTGTGAATGTGCTACAGTTCTCATTCAACGTGCAAGTGTAGCTCTCAAAGCAGCTTACATAGAACTCTACTTTCCTATAACAGTAGGAGTTGCTGTGTATGTGTTACAGTTCTCATTCAAAGCGCAAGTGTAGCTCTTAAAGCAAGTTAAATAGAACTCTACTTTCCTATAACAGAAGGAGTTGCCGTGAATGTGCTACAGTTCTCATTCTACGTGCAAGTGTAGCTCTTAAATCCAGTTAAATAGAACTCCACTTTCCTATATCAGTAGGAGTTGCTGTGTATGTGCTACAGCTCTCATTCTACGTGCTAGTGTAGCTCTTAAAGCAAGCTAAATAGAACTCTAATTTCCTATAACAGTAGGAGTTGCTGTGTATGTGCTACAGTTCTCATTCTACGTGCAAGTGTAGCTCTTAAAGCAAGTTAAATAGAACTCTACTTTCCTATAACAGTAGGAGTTGCTGTGTATGTGCTACAGTTCTCATTCTACATGCTAGTGTAGCTCTTAAAGTAAGTTAAATAGAACTCTACTTTCCTATAACAGTAGGAGTTGCTGTGTATGTGCTACAGTTCTCAATCTACGTGCTAGTGTAGCTCTTAAAGTAAGTTAAATAGAACTCTACTTTCCTATAACAGTAGGAGTTGCTGTGTATGTGCTACAGTTATCATTCTAAGTGCTGGTGTAGCTCTTAAAGCAAGTTAAATAGAACTCTACTTTCCTATAACAGTAGGAGTTTCTGTGTATGTGCTACAGTTCTCAATCTACGTGCTAGTGTAGCTCTTAAAGTAAGTTAAATAGAACTCTACTTTCCTATAACAGTAGGAGTTTCTGTGTATGTGCTACAGTTCTCATTCTACGTGCAAGTGTAGCTCTTAAAGCAACTTAAATACAACTCTACTTTCCTATAACAGTAGCAGTTGCTGTGTATGTGCTACAGTTCTCATTCTACGTGCAAGTGTAGCTCTTAAAGCAAGTTAAATACAACTTTACTTTCCTATAACAGTAGGAGTTGCTGTGTATGTGCTACAGTTCTCATTCTACGTGCAAGTGTAGCTCTTAAAGCAAGTGAAATAGAACTCTACTGTCCTATAACAGAAGGAGTTGCTGTGTATGTGCTACAGTTCTCATTCTACGTGCTAGTGTAGCTCTTAAAGCAAGTTAAATAGAACTCTACTGTCCTATAACAGTAGGAGTTGCTGTGTATGTGCTACAGTTCTCATTCTACGTGCAAGTGTAGCTCTTAAAGCAAGTTAAATAGAACTCTACTGTCCTATAACAGTAGGAGTTGCTGTGTATGTGCTACAGTTCTCATTCTACGTGCAAGTGTAGCTCTTAAAGCAAGTTAAATAGAACTCTACTGTCCTATAACAGAAGGAGTTGCTGTGTATGTGCTACAGTTCTCATTCTACGTGCAAGTGTAGCTCTGAAAGCAAGTTAAATACAACTCTACTTTCCTATAACAGTAGGAGTTGCTGTGTATGTGCTACAGTTCTCATTCTACGTGCTAGTGTAGCTCTTAAAGGAAGTTAAATAGAACTCTACTTTCCTATAACAGTAGGAGTTGCTGTGTATGTGCTACAGTTCTCATTCTACGTGCAAGTGTAGCTCTTAAAGCAACTTAAATAGAACTCTACTTTCCTATAACAGAAGGAGTTGCTGTGAATGTGCTACAGTTCTTATTCTACGTGCAAGTGTAGCTCTTAAAGCAAGTTAAATAGAACTCTACTTTCCTATAACAGTAGGAGTTGCTGTGTATGTGCTACAGTTCTCATTCTACTGGCAAGTGTAGCTCTTAAAGCAAGTTAAATAGAACTCTACTTTCCTATAACAGAAGGAGTTGCTGTGAATGTGCTACAGTTCTTATTCTACGTGCAAGTGTAGCTCTTAAAGCAACTTAAATAGAACTCTACTTTCCTATAACAGTAGGAGTTGCTGTGTATGTGCTACAGTTCTCATTCTACGTGCAAGTGTAGCTCTTAAAGCAAGTTAAACAGTTCTCTACTTTCCTATAACAGAAGGAGTTTCTGTGAATGTGCTACAGTTCTCAATCTACGTGCAAGTGTAGCTCTCAAAGCAACTTACATAGAACTTTACTTTCCTATAACAGTAGGAGTTGCTGTGTATGTGCTACAGTTCTCATTCTATGAGCTAGTGTAGCTCTTAAAGCAAGTTAAATAGATCTCTACTTTCCTATGACAGTAGGAGTTACTGTGTATGTGCTACAGTTCTCATTCTACGTGCAACTGTAGCTCTTAAAGCAAGTTAAATAGAACTCTACTTTCCTATAACAGTAGGAGTTGCTCTGTATGTGCTACAGTTCTCATTCTACATGCAACTGTAGCTCTTAAAGCAAGTTAAATAGAACTCTACTTTCCTATAACAGTAGCAGTTGCTGTGTATGTGCTACAGTTCTCATTCTACGTGCAAGTGTAGCTCTTAAAGCAAGTTAAATACAACTCTACTTTCCTATAACAGTAGGAGTTGCTGTGTATGTGCTATAGTTCTCATTCTACGTGCAAGTGTAGCTCTCAAAGCAACTTACATAGAACTCTACTTTCCTATAACAGTAGGAGTTGCTGTGTATGTGCTACAGTTCTCATTCAAAGTGCAAGTGTAGCTCTTAAAGCAATTTAAATAGAACTCTACTTTCCTATAACAAAAGGAGTTGCTGTGAATGTGCTACAGTTCTCATTCTACGTGCAAGTGTAGCTCTTAAAGCCAGTTAAATAGAACTCCACTTTCCTATATCAGTAGGAGTTGCCGTGTATGTGCTACAGTTCTCATTCTACGTGCTAGTGTAGCTCTTAAAGTAAGTTAAATAGAACTCTACTTTCCTATAACAGTAGGAGTTGCTGTGTATGTGCTACAGTTCTCATTCTACGTGCTAGTGTAGCTCTTAAAGTAAGTTAAATAGAACTCTACTTTCCTATAACAGTAGGAGTTGCTGTGTATGTGCTACAGTTCTCATTCTACGTGCTAGTGTAGCTCTTAAAGTAAGTTAAATAGAACTCTACTTTCCTATAACAGTAGGAGTTGCTGTGTATGTGCTACAGTTATCATTCTAAGTGCTGGTGTAGCTCTTAAAGCAAGTTAAATAGATCTTTACTTTCCTATAACAGTAGGAGTTTCTGTGTATGTGCTACAGTTCTCATTCTACGTGCAAGTGTAGCTCTTAAAGCAACTTAAATGGAACTCTACTTTCCTATAACAGCGGGAGTTGCTGTGTATGTGCTACAGTTCTCATTCTACGTGCAAGTGTAGCTCTGAAAGCAACTTACATAGAACTCTACGTTCCTATAACAGCGGGAGTTGCTGTGTATGTGCTACAGTTCTCATTCTACGTGCTAGTGTAGCTCTTAAAGTAAGTAAAATAGAACTCTACTTTCCTATAACAGTAGGAGTTGCTGTGTATGTGCTGCAGTTCTCATTCTAAGTGCTGGTGTAGCTCTTAAAGCAAGTTAAATAGATCTCTACTTTCCTATAACAGTAGGAGTTTCTGTGTATGTGCTACAGTTCTCATTCTACGTGCAAGTGTAGCTCTTAAAGCAACTTAAATAGAACTCTACTTTCCTATAACAGTAGCACTTGCCGCGTATGTGCTACAGTTCTCATTCTACGTGCAAGTGTAGCTCTTAAAGCAAGTTAAATACAACTCTACTTTCCTATAACAGTAGGAGTTGCTGTGTATGTCCTACAGTTCTCATTCTACGTGCAAGTGTAGCTCTTAAAGCAAGTTAAACAGTTCTCTACTTTCCTATAACAGTAGGAGTTGCTGTGTATGTGCTACAGTTCTCATTCTACGTGCAAGTGTAGCTCTTAAAGCAACTTAAATAGAACTCTACTTTCCTATAACAGAAGGAGTTGCTGTGAATGTGCTACAGTTCTGATTCTACGTGCAAGTGTAGCTCTTAAAGCAACTTAAATAGAACTCTACTTTCCTATAACAGTAGGAGTTGCTGTGTATGTCCTACAGTTCTCATTCTACGTGCAAGTGTAGCTCTTAAAGCAAGTTAAACAGTTATCTACTTTCCTATAACAGTAGGAGTTGCTGTGTATGTGCTACAGTTCTCATTCTACGTGCTAGTGTAGCTCTTAAAGTAAGTTAAATAGAACTCTACTTTCCTATAACAGTAGGAGTTGCTCTGTATGTGCTACAGTTCTCATTCTAAGTGCTGGTGTAGCTCTTGAAGCAAGTTAAATAGATCTCTACTTTCCTATAGCAGTAGGAGTTTCTGTGTATGTGCTACAGTTCTCATTCTACGTGCAAGTGTAGCTCTTAAAGCAACTTAAATAGAACTCTACTTTCCTATAACAGTAGGAGTTGCTGTGTATGTGCTACAGTTCTCATTCTACGTGCAAGTGTAGCTCTTAAAGCAAGTTAAATAGAACCCTACTTTCCTAATACAGTAGGAGTTGCTGTGTATGTCCTACAGTTCTCATTCTACGTGCAAGTGTACTGTTAAAGTAAGTTAAACAGTTCTCTACTTTCCTATAACAGTAGGAGTTGCTGTGTATGTGCTACAGTTCTCATTCTACGTGCTAGTGTAGCTCTTAAAGTACGTTAAATAGAACTCTACTTTCCTATAACAGTAGGAGTTGCTGTGTATGTGCTACAGTTCTCATTCTAAGTGCTGGTGTAGCTCTTGAAGCAAGTTAAATAGATCTCTACTTTCCTATAGCAGTAGGAGTTTCTGTGAATGTGCTACAGTTCTCATTCTACGTGCAAGTGTAGCTCTTAAAGCAACTTAAATAGAACTCTACTTTCCTATAACAGTAGGAGTTGCTGTGTATGTGCTACAGTTCTCATTCTACGTGCAAGTGTAGCCCTTAAAGCAAGTTAAATAGATCTCTACTTTCCTATAACAGAAGGAGTTGCTGTGAATGTGCTACAGTTCTCATTCTACGTGCTAGTGTAGCTCTTAAAGCAAGTTAAATAGAACTCTACTTTCCTATAACAGTAGCAGTTGCTGTGTATGTGCTACAGTTCTCATTCTACGTGCAAGTGTAGCTCTTAAAGCAAGTTAAATACAACTCTACTTTCCTATAACAGTAGGAGTTGCTGTGTATGTGCTACAGTTCTCATTCTACGTGCTAGTGTAGCTCTTAAAGGAAGTTAAATAGAACTCTACTGTCCTATAACAGAAGGAGTTGCTGTGAATGTGCTACAGTTCTCATTCTACGTGCAAGTGTAGCTCTCAAAGCAACTTACATAGAACTCTACATTCCTACAACAGTAGGAGTTGCTGTGTATGTGCTACAGTTCTCATTCAAAGTGCAAGTGTAGCTCTTAAAGCAATTTAAATAGAACTCTACTTTCCTATAACAGAAGGAGTTGCTGTGAATGTGCTACAGTTCTCATTCAACGTGCAAGTGTAGCTCTTAAAGCCAGTTAAATAGAACTCCACTTTCCTATATCAGTAGGAGTTACCGTGTATGTGCTACAGTTCTCATTCTACGTGCTAGTGTAGCTCTTAAAGTAAGTTAAATAGAACTCTACTTTCCTATAACAGTAGGAGTTGCTGTGTATGTGCTACAGTTCTCATTCTACGTGCTAGTGTAGCTCTTAAAGTAAGTTAAATAGAACTCTACTTTCCTATAACAGTAGGAGTTGCTGTGTATGTGCTACAGTTCTCATTCTACGTGCTAGTGTAGCTCTTAAAGTAAGTTAAATAGAACTCTACTTTCCTATAACAGTAGGAGTAGCTGTGTATGTGCTACAGTTCTCATTCTACGTGCAAGTGTAGCTCTTAAAGCAACTTAAATAGAACTCTACTTTCCTATAACAGCGGGAGTTGCTGTGTATGTGCTACAGTTCTCATTCTACATGCTAGTGTAGCTCTCAAAGCAAGTTAAATAGAACTCTACTTTCCTATAACAGTAGGACTTGCTGTGTATGTGCTACAGTTCTCATTCTACGTGCTAGTGTAGCTCTTAAAGTAAGTTAAATAGAACTCTACTTTCCTATAACAGTAGGAGTTGCTGTGCATGTGCTACAGTTCTCATTCTACGTGCAAGTGTAGCTCTCAAAGCAACTTACATAGAACTCTACTTTCCTATAACAGTAGGAGTTGCTGTGTATGTGCTACAGTTCTCATTCTACGTGCTAGTGTAGCTCTTAAAGTAAGTTAAATAGAACTCTACTTTCCTATAACAGTAGGAGTTGCTGTGTATGTGCTACAGTTCTCATTCTACGTGCAAGTGTAGCTCTTAAAGCAACTTAAATAGAACTCTACTTTCCTATAACAGTAGGATTTGCTGTGTATGTGCTACAGTTCTCATTCTACGTGCAAGTGTAGCTCTCAAAGCAACTTACATAGAACTCTACTTTCCTATAACAGTAGGAGTTGCTGTGTATGTGCTACAGTTCTCATTCTACGTGCATGTGTAGCTCTTAAAGTAAGTTAAATAGAACTCTACTTTCCTATAACAGTAGGAGTTGCTGTGTATGTGCTACAGTTCTCATTCTACGTGCAAGTGTAGCTCTTAAAGCAACTTAAATAGAACTCTACTTTCCTATAACAGTAGGATTTGCTGTGTATGTGCTACAGTTCTCATTCTACGTGCAAGTGTAGCTCTCAAAGCAACTTACATAGAACTCTACTTTCCTATAACAGTAGGAGTTGCTGTGTATGTGCTACAGTTCTCATTCTACGTGCAAGTGTAGCTCTTAAAGTAAGTTAAATAGATCTCTACTTTCCTATAACAGAAGGAGTTGCTGTGAATGTGCTACAGTTCTCATTCTACGTGCAAGTGTAGCTCTTAAAGGAAGTTAAATAGAACTCTACCTTCCTATAACAGAAGGAGTTGCTGTGAATGTGCTACAGTTCTCATTCTACGTGCTAGTGTAGCTCTTAAAGCAAGTTAAATAGAACTCTACTTTCCTATAACAGTAGGAGTTGCTGTGAATGTGCTACAGTTCTCATTCTACGTGAAAGTGTAGCTCTTAAAGCAAGTTAAATAGAACTCTACCTTCCTATAACAGTAGGAGTTGCTGTGAATGTGCTACAGTTCTAATTCTACGTGCTAGTGTAGCTCTTAAAGCAAGTTAAATAGAACTCTACTTTCCTATAACAGTAGGAGTAGCTGTGAATGTGCTACAGTTCTCATTCTACGTGCAAGTGTAGCTCTTAAAGGAAGTTAAATAGAACTCTACCTTCCTATAACAGAAGGAGTTGCTGTGAATGTTCTACAGTTCTCATTCAAAGTGCAAGTGTAGCTCTCAAAGCAAGTTAAATAGAATTCTACTTTCCTATAACAGTAGGAGTTTCTTTGTATGTGCTACAGTTCTCATTCTACGTACTGGTGTAGCTCTTAAAGCAAGTTAAATAGATCTCTACTTTCCTATAACAGTAGGAGTTGCTGTGAATGTGCTTCAGTTCTCATTCTAAGTGCAAGTGTAGCTCTCAACGGAAGTTAAATAGAACTCTACCTTCCTATAACAGTAGGAGTTTCTGTGTATGTGCTATAGTTCTCATTCTACGTGCAAGTGTAGCTCTTAAAGCAACTTAAATAGATCTCTACTTTCCTATAACAGTAGGAGTTGCTGTGTATGTGCTACAGTTCTCATTCTACATGCTAGTGTAGCTCTTAAAGTAAGTTAAATAGAACTCTACTTTCCTATAACAGTAGGAGTTGATGTGTATGTGCTACAGTTCTCATTCTACGTGCTAGTGTAGCTCTTAAAGTAAGTTAAATAGAACTCTACTTTCCTATAACAGTAGGAGTTGCTGTGTATGTGCTACAGTTATCATTCTAAGTGCTGGTGTAGCTCTCAAAGCAGCTTACATAGAACTCTACTTTCCTATAACAGTAGGAGTTGCTGTGTATGTGCTGCAGTTCTCATTCTAAGTGCTGGTGTAGCTCTTAAAGCAAGTTAAATAGATCTCTACTTTCCTATAACAGTAGGAGTTTCTGTGTATGTGCTACAGTTCTCATTCTACGTGCAAGTGTAGCTCTTAAAGCAAGTTAAATACAACTTTACTTTCCTATAACAGTAGGAGTTGCTGTGTATGTGCTACAGTTCTCATTCTACGTGCAAGTGTAGCTCTTAAAGCAAGTTAAATACAACTTTACTTTCCTATAACAGTAGGAGTTGCTGTGTATGTGCTACAGTTCTCATTCTACGTGCAAGTGTAGCTCTTAAAGCAAGTTAAATACAACTTTACTTTCCTATAACAGTAGGAGTTGCTGTGTATGTGCTACAGTTCTCATTCTACGTGCAAGTGTAGCTCTTAAAGCAAGTTAAATAGAACTCTACTGTCCTATAACAGAAGGAGTTGCTGTGAATGTGCTACAGTTCTCATTCTACGTGCAAGTGTAGCTCTTAAAGCAAGTTAAATACAATTTTACTTTCCTATAACAGTAGGAGTTGCTGTGTATGTGCTACAGTTCTCATTCTACGTGCAAGTGTAGCTCTTAAAGCAAGTTAAATACAAATTTACCTTCCTATAACAGTAGGAGTTGCTGTGTATGTGCTACAGTTCTCATTCTACGTGCAAGTGTAGCTCTTAAAGCAAGTTAAATAGAACTCTACTTTCCTATAACAGTGGGAGTTGCTGTGTGTGTGCTACAGTTCTCATTCAACGTGCAAGTGTAGCTCTCAAAGCAGCTTACATAGAACTCTACTTTCCTATAACAGTAGGAGTTGCTGTGTATGTGCTACAGTTCTCATTCTACGTGCAAGTGTAGCTCTTAAAGCAACTTAAATAGAACTCTACTTTCCTACAACAGAAGGAGTTGCTGTGAATGTGCTACAGTTCTTATTCTACGTGGCGTGTAGCTCTTAAAGCAAGTTAAATAGATCTCTACTTTCCTATAACAGTAGGAGTTTCTGTGCATGTGCTACAGTTCTCATTCTACGTGCAAGTGTAGCTCTTAAAGCAAGTTAAATAGAACTCTACTTTCCTATAACAGAAGGAGTTGCTGTGAATGTGCTACAGTTCTCATTCTACGTGCAAGTGTAGCTCTTAAAGCAAGTTAAATAGAACTCTACTTTCCTATAACAGAAGGAGTTGCTGTGTATGTGCTACAGTTCTCATTCTACGTGCAAGTGTAGCTCTTAAAGCAAGTTAAATAGAACTCTACTTTCCTACAACAGAAGGAGTTGCTGTGAATGTGCTACAGTTCTTATTCTACGTGCAAGTGTAGCTCTTAAAGCAAGTTAAATAGAACTCTACTTTCCTATAACAGTGGGAGTTGCTGTGTGTGTGCTACAGTTCTCATTCTACGTGCAAGTGTAGCTCTCAAAGCAACTTACATAGAACTCTACTGTCCTATAACAGAAGGAGTTGCTGTGAATGTGCTACAGTTCTCATTCTACGTGCAAGTGTAGCTCTCAAAGCAGCTTACATAGAACTCTACTTTCCTATAACAGTAGGAGTTGCTGTGTATGTGCTACAGTTCTCATTCTAAGTGCTGGTGTAGCTCTTAAAGCAAGTTAAATAGATCTCTACTTTCCTATAACAGTAGGAGTTTCTGTGTATGTGCTACAGTTCTCATTCTACGTGCAAGTGTAGCTCTTAAAGCAACTTAAATAGAACTCTACTTTCCTATAACAGTAGCACTTGCTGTGTATGTGCTACAGTTCTCATTCTACGTGCAAGTGTAGCTCTTAAAGCAAGTTAAATACAACTCTACTTTCCTATAACAGTAGGAGTTGCTGTGTATGTGCTACAGTTCTCATTCTAGGTGCAAGTGTAGCTCTTAAAGCAAGTTAAATAGAACTTTACTGTCCTATAACAGAAGGAGTTGCTGTGAATGTGCTACAGTTCTCATTCAACGTGCAAGTGTAGCTCTCAAAGCAGCTTACATAGAACTCTACTTTCCTATAACAGTAGGAGTTGCTGTGTATGTGCTACAGTTCTCATTCTACGTGCAAGTGTAGCTCTTAAAGCAAGTTAAATAGAACTCTACTTTCCTATAACAGAAGGAGTTCCTGTGAATGTGCTACAGTTCTTATTCTACGTGCAAGTGTAGCTCTTAAAGCAACTTAAATAGAACTCTATTTTCCTATAACAGTAGGAGTTGCTGTGTATGTGCTACAGTTCTCATTCTACGTGCAAGTGTAGCTCTTAAAGCAAGTTAAACAGTTCTCTACTTTCCTATAACAGAAGGAGTTTCTGTGAATGTGCTACAGTTCTCAATCTACGTGCAAGTGTAGCTCTCAAAGCAACTTACATAGAACTTTACTTTCCTATAACAGTAGGAGTTGCTGTGTATGTGCTACAGTTCTCATTCTATGAGCTAGTGTAGCTCTTAAAGCAAGTTAAATAGATCTCTACTTTCCTATGACAGTAGGAGTTACTGTGTATGTGCTACAGTTCTCATTCTACGTGCAACTGTAGCTCTTAAAGCAAGTTAAATAGAACTCTACTTTCCTATAACAGTAGGAGTTGCTCTGTATGTGCTACAGTTCTCATTCTACGTGCAACTGTAGCTCTTAAAGCAAGTTAAATAGAACTCTACTTTCCTATAACAGTAGCAGTTGCTGTGTATGTGCTACAGTTCTCATTCTACGTGCAAGTGTAGCTCTTAAAGCAAGTTAAATACAACTCTACTTTCCTATAACAGTAGGAGTTGCTGTGTATGTGCTACAGTTCTCATTCTACGTGCTAGTGTAGCTCTTAAAGGAAGTTAAATAAAACTCTACTGTCCTATAACAGAAGGAGTTGCTGTGAATGTGCTACAGTTCTCATTCTACGTGCAAGTGTAGCTCTCAAAGCAACTTACATAGAACTCTACTTTCCTACAACAGTAGGAGTTGCTGTGTATGTGCTACAGTTCTCATTCAAAGTGCAAGTGTAGCTCTTAAAGCAATTTAAATAGAACTCTACTTTCCTATAACAGAAGGAGTTGCTGTGAATGTGCTACAGTTCTCATTCTACGTGCAAGTGTAGCTCTTAAAGCCAGTTAAATAGAACTCCACTTTCCTATATCAGTAGGAGTTACCGTGTATGTGCTACAGTTCTCATTCTACGTGCTAGTGTAGCTCTTAAAGTAAGTTAAATAGAACTCTACTTTCCTATAACAGTAGGAGTTGCTGTGTATGTGCTACAGTTCTCATTCTACGTGCTAGTGTAGCTCTTAAAGTAAGTTAAATAGAACTCTACTTTCCTATAACAGTAGGAGTTGCTGTGTATGTGCTACAGTTCTCATTCTACGTGCTAGTGTAGCTCTTAAAGTAAGTTAAATAGAACTCTACCTTCCTATAACAGTAGGAGTTGCTGTGTATGTGCTACAGTTCTCATTCTACGTGCAAGTGTAGCTCTTAAAGCAACTTAAATAGAACTCTACTTTCCTATAACAGCGGGAGTTGCTGTGGATGTGCTAAAGTTCTCATTCTACGTGCAAGTGTAGCTCTTAAAGTAAGTAAAATAGAACTCTACTTTCCTATAACAGTAGGAGTTGCTGTGTATGTGCTGCAGTTCTCATTCTAAGTGCTGGTGTAGCTCTTAAAGCAAGTTAAATAGATTTCTACTTTCCTATAACAGTAGGAGTTTCTGTGTATGTGCTACAGTTCTCATTCTACGTGCAAGTGTAGCTCTTTAAGCAAGTTAAATACAACTCTACTTTCCTATAACAGTAGGAGTTGCTGTGTATGTGCTACAGTTCTCATTCTACGTGCAAGTGTAGCTCTTAAAGCAAGTTAAATAGAACTCTACTGTCCTATAACAGAAGGAGTTGCTGTGAATGTGCTACAGTTCTCATTCTACGTGCAAGTGTAGCTCTCAAAGCAGCTTACATAGAACTCTACTTTCCTATAACAGTAGGAGTTGCTGTGTATGTGTTACAGTTCTCATTCAAAGTGCAAATGTAGCTCTTAAAGCAACTTAAATAGAACTCTACTTTCCTATAACAGAAGGAGTTGCTGTGAATGTGCTACAGCTCTCATTCTACGTGCTAGTGTAGCTCTTAAAGCAAGCTAAATAGAACTCTAATTTCCTATAACAGAAGGAGTTGCTGTGTATGTGCTACAGTTCTCATTCTACATGCTAGTGTAGCTCTCAAAGCAAGTTAAATAGAACTCTACTTTCGTATAACAGTAGGACTTGCTGTGTATGTGCTACAGTTCTCATTCTACGTGCTAGTGTAGCTCTTAAAGTAAGTTAAATAGAACTCTACTTTCCTATAACAGTAGGAGTTGCTGTGCATGTGCTACAGTTCTCATTCTACGTGCAAGTGTAGCTCTCAAAGCAACTTACATAGAACTCTACTTTCCTATAACAGTAGGAGTGGCTGTGTATGTGCTACAGTTCTCATTCTACGTGCTAGTGTAGCTCTTAAAGTAAGTTAAATAGAACTCTACTTTCCTATAACAGTAGGAGTTGCTGTGTATGTGCTACAGTTCTCATTCTACGTGCAAGTGTAGCTCTTAAAGCAACTTAAATAGAACTCTACTTTCCTATAACAGTAGGATTTGCTGTGTATGTGCTACAGTTCTCATTCTACGTGCAAGTGTAGCTCTCAAAGCAACTTACATAGAACTCTACTTTCCTATAACAGTAGGAGTTGCTGTGTATGTGCTACAGTTCTCATTCTACGTGCAAGTGTAGCTCTTAAAGTAAGTTAAATAGATCTCTACTTTCCTATAACAGTAGGAGTTGCTGTGTATGTGCTACAGTTCTCATTCTACGTGCTAGTGTAGCTCTTAAAGTAAGTTAAATAGAACTCTAATTTCCTATAACAGTAGGAGTTGCTGTGTATGTGCTACAGTTCTCATTCTACGTGCAAGTGTAGCTCTTAAAGCAACTTAAATAGAACTCTACTTTCCTATAACAGTAGGATTTGCTGTGTATGTGCTACAGTTCTCATTCTACGTGCAAGTGTAGCTCTCAAAGCAACTTACATAGAACTCTACTTTCCTATAACAGTAGGAGTTGCTGTGTATGTGCTACAGTTCTCATTCTACGTGCAAGTGTAGCTCTTAAAGTAAGTTAAATAGATCTCTACTTTCCTATAACAGAAGGAGTTGCTGTGAATGTGCTACAGTTCTCATTCTACGTGCAAGTGTAGCTCTTAAAGGAAGTTAAATAGAACTCTACCTTCCTATAACAGAAGGAGTTGCTGTGTATGTGCTACAATTCTCATTCAACGTGCAAGTGTAGCTCTCAAAGCAGCTTACATAGAACTCTACTTTCCTACAACAGAAGGAGTTGCTGTGAATGTGCTACAGTTCTCATTCTACGTGCTAGTGTAGCTCTTAAAGCAAGTTAAATAGAACTCTACTTTCCTATAACAGTAGGAGTTGCTGTGAATGTGCTACAGTTCTCATTCTACGTGCAAGTGTAGCTCTTAAAGCAAGTTAAATAGAACTCTACCTTCCTATAACAGTAGGAGTTGCTGTGAATGTGCTACAGTTCTAATTCTACGTGCTAGTGTAGCTCTTAAAGCAAGTTAAATAGAACTCTACTTTCCTATAACAGCAGGAGTTGCTGTGAATGTGCTACAGTTCTCATTCTACGTGCAAGTGTAGCTCTTAAAGGAAGTTAAATAGAACTCTACCTTCCTATAACAGAAGGAGTTGCTGTGAATGTTCTACAGTTCTCATTCAAAGTGCAAGTGTAGCTCTCAAAGCAAGTTAAATAGAATTCTACTTTCCTATAACAGTAGGAGTTTCTTTGTATGTGCTACAGTTCTCATTCTACGTACTGGTGTAGCTCTTAAAGCAAGTTAAATAGATCTCTACTTTCCTATAACAGTAGGAGTTGCTGTGAATGTGCTTCAGTTCTCATTCTAAGTGCAAGTGTAGCTCTCAACGGAAGTTAAATAGAACTCTACTTTCCTATAACAGTAGGAGTTTCTGTGTATGTGCTATAGTTCTCATTCTACGTGCAAGTGTAGCTCTTAAAGCAACTTAAATAGATCTCTACTTTCCTATAACAGTAGGAGTTGCTGTGTATGTGCTACAGTTCTCATTCTACATGCTAGTGTAGCTCTTAAAGTAAGTTAAATAGAACTCTACTTTCCTATAACAGTAGGAGTTGCTGTGTATGTGCTACAGTTCTCATTCTACGTGCTAGTGTAGCTCTCAAAGCAACTTACATAGAACTCTACTGTCCTATAACAGAAGGAGTTGCTGTGAATGTGCTACAGTTCTCATTCTACGTGCAAGTGTAGCTCTCAAAGCAGCTTACATAGAACTCTACTTTCCTATAACAGTAGGAGTTGCTGTGTATGTGCTACAGTTCTCATTCTAAGTGCTGGTGTAGCTCTTAAAGCAAGTTAAATAGATCTCTACTTTCCTATAACAGTAGGAGTTTCTGTGTATGTGCTACAGTTCTCATTCTACGTGCAAGTGTAGCTCTTAAAGCAACTTAAATAGAACTCTACTTTCCTATAACAGTAGCACTTGCTGTGTATGTGCTACAGTTCTCATTCTACGTGCAAGTGTAGCTCTTAAAGCAAGTTAAATACAACTCTACTTTCCTATAACAGTAGGAGTTGCTGTGTATGTGCTACAGTTCTCATTCTAGGTGCAAGTGTAGCTCTTAAAGCAAGTTAAATAGAACTTTACTGTCCTATAACAGAAGGAGTTGCTGTGAATGTGCTACAGTTCTCATTCAACGTGCAAGTGTAGCTCTCAAAGCAGCTTACATAGAACTCTACTTTCCTATAACAGTAGGAGTTGCTGTGTATGTGCTACAGTTCTTATTCTACGTGCAAGTGTAGCTCTTAAAGCAAGTTAAATAGAACTCTACTTTCCTATAACAGAAGGAGTTCCTGTGAATGTGCTACAGTTCTTATTCTACGTGCAAGTGTAGCTCTTAAAGCAACTTAAATAGAACTCTATTTTCCTATAACAGTAGGAGTTGCTGTGTATGTGCTACAGTTCTCATTCTACGTGCAAGTGTAGCTCTTAAAGCAAGTTAAACAGTTCTCTACTTTCCTATAACAGAAGGAGTTTCTGTGAATGTGCTACAGTTCTCAATCTACGTGCAAGTGTAGCTCTCAAAGCAACTTACATAGAACTTTACTTTCCTATAACAGTAGGAGTTGCTGTGTATGTGCTACAGTTCTCATTCTATGAGCTAGTGTAGCTCTTAAAGCAAGTTAAATAGATCTCTACTTTCCTATGACAGTAGGAGTTACTGTGTATGTGCTACAGTTCTCATTCTACGTGCAACTGTAGCTCTTAAAGCAAGTTAAATAGAACTCTACTTTCCTATAACAGTAGGAGTTGCTCTGTATGTGCTACAGTTCTCATTCTACGTGCAACTGTAGCTCTTAAAGCAAGTTAAATAGAACTCTACTTTCCTATAACAGTAGCAGTTGCTGTGTATGTGCTACAGTTCTCATTCTACGTGCAAGTGTAGCTCTTAAAGCAAGTTAAATACAACTCTACTTTCCTATAACAGTAGGAGTTGCTGTGTATGTGCTACAGTTCTCATTCTACGTGCTAGTGTAGCTCTTAAAGGAAGTTAAATAAAACTCTACTGTCCTATAACAGAAGGAGTTGCTGTGAATGTGCTACAGTTCTCATTCTACGTGCAAGTGTAGCTCTCAAAGCAACTTACATAGAACTCTACTTTCCTACAACAGTAGGAGTTGCTGTGTATGTGCTACAGTTCTCATTCAAAGTGCAAGTGTAGCTCTTAAAGCAATTTAAATAGAACTCTACTTTCCTATAACAGAAGGAGTTGCTGTGAATGTGCTACAGTTCTCATTCTACGTGCAAGTGTAGCTCTTAAAGCCAGTTAAATAGAACTCCACTTTCCTATATCAGTAGGAGTTACCGTGTATGTGCTACAGTTCTCATTCTACGTGCTAGTGTAGCTCTTAAAGTAAGTTAAATAGAACTCTACTTTCCTATAACAGTAGGAGTTGCTGTGTATGTGCTACAGTTCTCATTCTACGTGCTAGTGTAGCTCTTAAAGTAAGTTAAATAGAACTCTACTTTCCTATAACAGTAGGAGTTGCTGTGTATGTGCTACAGTTCTCATTCTACGTGCTAGTGTAGCTCTTAAAGTAAGTTAAATAGAACTCTACCTTCCTATAACAGTAGGAGTTGCTGTGTATGTGCTACAGTTCTCATTCTACGTGCAAGTGTAGCTCTTAAAGCAACTTAAATAGAACTCTACTTTCCTATAACAGCGGGAGTTGCTGTGGATGTGCTAAAGTTCTCATTCTACGTGCAAGTGTAGCTCTTAAAGTAAGTAAAATAGAACTCTACTTTCCTATAACAGTAGGAGTTGCTGTGTATGTGCTGCAGTTCTCATTCTAAGTGCTGGTGTAGCTCTTAAAGCAAGTTAAATAGATTTCTACTTTCCTATAACAGTAGGAGTTTCTGTGTATGTGCTACAGTTCTCATTCTACGTGCAAGTGTAGCTCTTTAAGCAAGTTAAATACAACTCTACTTTCCTATAACAGTAGGAGTTGCTGTGTATGTGCTACAGTTCTCATTCTACGTGCAAGTGTAGCTCTTAAAGCAAGTTAAATAGAACTCTACTGTCCTATAACAGAAGGAGTTGCTGTGAATGTGCTACAGTTCTCATTCTACGTGCAAGTGTAGCTCTCAAAGCAGCTTACATAGAACTCTACTTTCCTATAACAGTAGGAGTTGCTGTGTATGTGTTACAGTTCTCATTCAAAGTGCAAATGTAGCTCTTAAAGCAACTTAAATAGAACTCTACTTTCCTATAACAGAAGGAGTTGCTGTGAATGTGCTACAGCTCTCATTCTACGTGCTAGTGTAGCTCTTAAAGCAAGCTAAATAGAACTCTAATTTCCTATAACAGAAGGAGTTGCTGTGTATGTGCTACAGTTCTCATTCTACATGCTAGTGTAGCTCTCAAAGCAAGTTAAATAGAACTCTACTTTCGTATAACAGTAGGACTTGCTGTGTATGTGCTACAGTTCTCATTCTACGTGCTAGTGTAGCTCTTAAAGTAAGTTAAATAGAACTCTACTTTCCTATAACAGTAGGAGTTGCTGTGCATGTGCTACAGTTCTCATTCTACGTGCAAGTGTAGCTCTCAAAGCAACTTACATAGAACTCTACTTTCCTATAACAGTAGGAGTTGCTGTGTATGTGCTACAGTTCTCATTCTACGTGCTAGTGTAGCTCTTAAAGTAAGTTAAATAGAACTCTACTTTCCTATAACAGTAGGAGTTGCTGTGTATGTGCTACAGTTCTCATTCTACGTGCAAGTGTAGCTCTTAAAGCAACTTAAATAGAACTCTACTTTCCTATAACAGTAGGATTTGCTGTGTATGTGCTACAGTTCTCATTCTACGTGCAAGTGTAGCTCTCAAAGCAACTTACATAGAACTCTACTTTCCTATAACAGTAGGAGTTGCTGTGTATGTGCTACAGTTCTCATTCTACGTGCAAGTGTAGCTCTTAAAGTAAGTTAAATAGATCTCTACTTTCCTATAACAGTAGGAGTTGCTGTGTATGTGCTACAGTTCTCATTCTACGTGCTAGTGTAGCTCTTAAAGTAAGTTAAATAGAACTCTAATTTCCTATAACAGTAGGAGTTGCTGTGTATGTGCTACAGTTCTCATTCTACGTGCAAGTGTAGCTCTTAAAGCAACTTAAATAGAACTCTACTTTCCTATAACAGTAGGATTTGCTGTGTATGTGCTACAGTTCTCATTCTACGTGCAAGTGTAGCTCTCAAAGCAACTTACATAGAACTCTACTTTCCTATAACAGTAGGAGTTGCTGTGTATGTGCTACAGTTCTCATTCTACGTGCAAGTGTAGCTCTTAAAGTAAGTTAAATAGATCTCTACTTTCCTATAACAGAAGGAGTTGCTGTGAATGTGCTACAGTTCTCATTCTACGTGCAAGTGTAGCTCTTAAAGGAAGTTAAATAGAACTCTACCTTCCTATAACAGAAGGAGTTGCTGTGTATGTGCTACAATTCTCATTCAACGTGCAAGTGTAGCTCTCAAAGCAGCTTACATAGAACTCTACTTTCCTACAACAGAAGGAGTTGCTGTGAATGTGCTACAGTTCTCATTCTACGTGCTAGTGTAGCTCTTAAAGCAAGTTAAATAGAACTCTACTTTCTTATAACAGTAGGAGTTGCTGTGAATGTGCTACAGTTCTCATTCTACGTGCAAGTGTAGCTCTTAAAGCAAGTTAAATAGAACTCTACCTTCCTATAACAGTAGGAGTTGCTGTGAATGTGCTACAGTTCTAATTCTACGTGCTAGTGTAGCTCTTAAAGCAAGTTAAATAGAACTCTACTTTCCTATAACAGCAGGAGTTGCTGTGAATGTGCTACAGTTCTCATTCTACGTGCAAGTGTAGCTCTTAAAGGAAGTTAAATAGAACTCTACCTTCCTATAACAGAAGGAGTTGCTGTGAATGTTCTACAGTTCTCATTCAAAGTGCAAGTGTAGCTCTCAAAGCAAGTTAAATAGAATTCTACTTTCCTATAACAGTAGGAGTTTCTTTGTATGTGCTACAGTTCTCATTCTACGTACTGGTGTAGCTCTTAAAGCAAGTTAAATAGATCTCTACTTTCCTATAACAGTAGGAGTTGCTGTGAATGTGCTTCAGTTCTCATTCTAAGTGCAAGTGTAGCTCTCAACGGAAGTTAAATAGAACTCTACTTTCCTATAACAGTAGGAGTTTCTGTGTATGTGCTATAGTTCTCATTCTACGTGCAAGTGTAGCTCTTAAAGCAACTTAAATAGATCTCTACTTTCCTATAACAGTAGGAGTTGCTGTGTATGTGCTACAGTTCTCATTCTACATGCTAGTGTAGCTCTTAAAGTAAGTTAAATAGAACTCTACTTTCCTATAACAGTAGGAGTTGCTGTGTATGTGCTACAGTTCTCATTCTACGTGCTAGTGTAGCTCTTAAAGTAAGTTAAATAGAACTCTACTTTCCTATAACAGTAGGAGTTGCTGTGTATGTGCTACAGTTATCATTCTAAGTGCTGGTGTAGCTCTCAAAGCAGCTTACATAGAACTCTACTTTCCTATAACAGTAGGAGTTGCTGTGTATGTGCTGCAGTTCTCATTCTAAGTGCTGGTGTAGCTCTTAAAGCAAGTTAAATAGATCTCTACTTTCCTATAACAGTAGGAGTTTCTGTGTATGTGCTACAGTTCTCATTCTACGTGCAAGTGTAGCTCTTAAAGCAACTTAAATAGAACTCTACTTTCCTATAACAGTAGCACTTGATGTGTATGTGCTACAGTTCTCATTCTACGTGCAAGTGTAGCTCTTAAAGCAAGTTAAATACAACTTTACTTTCCTATAACAGTAGGAGTTGCTGTGTATGTGCTACAGTTCTCATTCTACGTGCAAGTGTAGCTCTTAAAGCAAGTTAAATAGAACTCTACTGTCCTATAACAGAAGGAGTTGCTGTGAATGTGCTACAGTTCTCATTCAACGTGCAAGTGTAGCTCTCAAAGCAGCTTACATAGAACTCTACTTTCCTACAACAGAAGGAGTTGCTGTGAATGTGCTACAGTTCTTATTCTACGTGCAAGTGTAGCTCTTAAAGCAAGTTAAATAGAACTCTACTTTCCTATAACAGTAGGAGTTGCTGTGTATGTGCTACAGTTCTCATTCTACGTGCAAGTGTAGCTCTTAAAGCAAGTTAAATAGAACTCTACTTTCCTATAACAGAAGGAGTTGCTGTGAATGTGCTACAGTTCTTATTCTACGTGCAAGTGTAGCTCTTAAAGCAACTTAAATAGAACTCTACTTTCCTATAACAGTAGGAGTTGCTGTGTATGTGCTACAGTTCTAATTCTACGTGCAAGTGTAGCTCTTAAAGCAAGTTAAACAGTGCTCTACTTTCCTATAACAGAAGGAGTTTCTGTGAATGTGCTACAGTTCTCAATCTACGTGCAAGTGTAGCTCTCAAAGCAACTTACATAGAACTTTACTTTGCTATAACAGCAGGAGTTGCTGTGTATGTGCTACAGTTCTCATTCTATGAGCTGGTGTAGCTCTTAAAGCAAGTTAAATAGATCTCTACTTTCCTATGACAGTAGGAGTTACTGTGTATGTGCTACAGTTCTCATTCTACGTGCAACTGTAGCTCTTAAAGCAAGTTAAATAGAACTCTACTTTCCTATAACAGTGGGAGTTGCTGTGTGTGTGCTACAGTTCTCATTCAACGTGCAAGTGTAGCTCTCAAAGCAGCTTACATAGAACTCTACTTTCCTATAACAGTAGGAGTTGCTGTGTATGTGCTACAGTTCTCATTCTACGTGCAAGTGTAGCTCTTAAAGCAACTTAAATAGAACTCTACTTTCCTACAACAGAAGGAGTTGCTGTGAATGTGCTACAGTTCTTATTCTACGTGCAAGTGTAGCTCTTAAAGCAAGTTAAATAGATCTCTACTTTCCTATAACAGTAGGAGTTTCTGTGTATGTGCTACAGTTCTCATTCCACGTGCAAGTGTAGCTCTTAAAGCAAGTTAAATAGAACTCTACTTTCCTACAACAGAAGGAGTTGCTGTGAATGTGCTACAGTTCTTATTCTACGTGCAAGTGTAGCTCTTAAAGTAAGTTAAATAGAACTCTACCTTCCTATAACAGTAGGAGTTGCTGTGTATGTGCTACAGTTCTCATTCTACGTGCAAGTGTAGCTCTTAAAGCAACTTAAATAGAACTCTACTTTCCTATAACAGCGGGAGTTGCTGTGGATGTGCTAAAGTTCTCATTCTACGTGCAAGTGTAGCTCTTAAAGTAAGTAAAATAGAACTCTACTTTCCTATAACAGTAGGAGTTGCTGTGTATGTGCTGCAGTTCTCATTCTAAGTGCTGGTGTAGCTCTTAAAGCAAGTTAAATAGATTTCTACTTTCCTATAACAGTAGGAGTTTCTGTGTATGTGCTACAGTTCTCATTCTACGTGCAAGTGTAGCTCTTTAAGCAAGTTAAATACAACTCTACTTTCCTATAACAGTAGGAGTTGCTGTGTATGTGCTACAGTTCTCATTCTACGTGCAAGTGTAGCTCTTAAAGCAAGTTAAATAGAACTCTACTGTCCTATAACAGAAGGAGTTGCTGTGAATGTGCTACAGTTCTCATTCTACGTGCAAGTGTAGCTCTCAAAGCAGCTTACATAGAACTCTACTTTCCTATAACAGTAGGAGTTGCTGTGTATGTGTTACAGTTCTCATTCAAAGTGCAAATGTAGCTCTTAAAGCAACTTAAATAGAACTCTACTTTCCTATAACAGAAGTAGTTGCTGTGAATGTGCTACAGCTCTCATTCTACGTGCTAGTGTAGCTCTTAAAGCAAGCTAAATAGAACTCTAATTTCCTATAACAGAAGGAGTTGCTGTGTATGTGCTACAGTTCTCATTCTACATGCTAGTGTAGCTCTCAAAGCAAGTTAAATAGAACTCTACTTTCGTATAACAGTAGGACTTGCTGTGTATGTGCTACAGTTCTCATTCTACGTGCTAGTGTAGCTCTTAAAGTAAGTTAAATAGAACTCTACTTTCCTATAACAGTAGGAGTTGCTGTGCATGTGCTACAGTTCTCATTCTACGTGCAAGTGTAGCTCTCAAAGCAACTTACATAGAACTCTACTTTCCTATAACAGTAGGAGTTGCTGTGTATGTGCTACAGTTCTCATTCTACGTGCTAGTGTAGCTCTTAAAGTAAGTTAAATAGAACTCTACTTTCCTATAACAGTAGGAGTTGCTGTGTATGTGCTACAGTTCTCATTCTACGTGCAAGTGTAGCTCTTAAAGCAACTTAAATAGAACTCTACTTTCCTATAACAGTAGGATTTGCTGTGTATGTGCTACAGTTCTCATTCTACGTGCAAGTGTAGCACTCAAGGCAACTTACATAGAACTCTACTTTCCTATAACAGTACGAGTTGCTGTGTATGTGCTACAGTTCTCATTCTACGTGCAAGTGTAGCTCTTAAAGTAAGTTAAATAGATCTCTACTTTCCTATAACAGTAGGAGTTGCTGTGTATGTGCTACAGTTCTCATTCTACGTGCTAGTGTAGCTCTTAAAGTAAGTTAAATAGAACTCTAATTTCCTATAACAGTAGGAGTTGCTGTGTATGTGCTACAGTTCTCATTCTACGTGCAAGTGTAGCTCTTAAAGCAACTTAAATAGAACTCTACTTTCCTATAACAGTAGGATTTGCTGTGTATGTGCTACAGTTCTCATTCTACGTGCAAGTGTAGCTCTCAAAGCAACTTACATAGAACTCTACTTTCCTATAACAGTAGGAGTTGCTGTGTATGTGCTACAGTTCTCATTCTACGTGCAAGTGTAGCTCTTAAAGTAAGTTAAATAGATCTCTACTTTCCTATAACAGAAGGAGTTGCTGTGAATGTGCTACAGTTCTCATTCTACGTGCAAGTGTAGCTCTTAAAGGAAGTTAAATAGAACTCTACCTTCCTATAACAGAAGGAGTTGCTGTGTATGTGCTACAATTCTCATTCAACGTGCAAGTGTAGCTCTCAAAGCAGCTTACATAGAACTCTACTTTCCTACAACAGAAGGAGTTGCTGTGAATGTGCTACAGTTCTCATTCTACGTGCTAGTGTAGCTCTTAAAGCAAGTTAAATAGAACTCTACTTTCCTATAACAGTAGGAGTTGCTGTGAATGTGCTACAGTTCTCATTCTACGTGCAAGTGTAGCTCTTAAAGCAAGTTAAATAGAACTCTACCTTCCTATAACAGTAGGAGTTGCTGTGAATGTGCTACAGTTCTAATTCTACGTGCTAGTGTAGCTCTTAAAGCAAGTTAAATAGAACTCTACTTTCCTATAACAGCAGGAGTTGCTGTGAATGTGCTACAGTTCTCATTCTACGTGCAAGTGTAGCTCTTAAAGGAAGTTAAATAGAACTCTACCTTCCTATAACAGAAGGAGTTGCTGTGAATGTTCTACAGTTCTCATTCAAAGTGCAAGTGTAGCTCTCAAAGCAAGTTAAATAGAATTCTACTTTCCTATAACAGTAGGAGTTTCTTTGTATGTGCTACAGTTCTCATTCTACGTACTGGTGTAGCTCTTAAAGCAAGTTAAATAGATCTCTACTTTCCTATAACAGTAGGAGTTGCTGTGAATGTGCTTCAGTTCTCATTCCAAGTGCAAGTGTAGCTCTCAACGGAAGTTAAATAGAACTCTACTTTCCTATAACAGTAGCAGTTTCTGTGTATGTGCTATAGTTCTCATTCTACGTGCAAGTGTAGCTCTTAAAGCAACTTAAATAGATCTCTACTTTCCTATAACAGTAGGAGTTGCTGTGTATGTGCTACAGTTCTCATTCTACATGCTAGTGTAGCTCTTAAAGTAAGTTAAATAGAACTCTACTTTCCTATAACAGTAGGAGTTGCTGTGTATGTGCTACAGTTCTCATTCTACGTGCTAGTGTAGCTCTTAAAGTAAGTTAAATAGAACTCTACTTTCCTATAACAGTAGGAGTTGCTGTGTATGTGCTACAGTTATCATTCTAAGTGCTGGTGTAGCTCTCAAAGCAGCTTACATAGAACTCTACTTTCCTATAACAGTAGGAGTTGCTGTGTATGTGCTGCAGTTCTCATTCTAAGTGCTGGTGTAGCTCTTAAAGCAAGTTAAATAGATCTCTACTTTCCTATAACAGTAGGAGTTTCTGTGTATGTGCTACAGTTCTCATTCTACGTGCAAGTGTAGCTCTTAAAGCAACTTAAATAGAACTCTACTTTCCTATAACAGTAGCACTTGATGTGTATGTGCTACAGTTCTCATTCTACGTGCAAGTGTAGCTCTTAAAGCAAGTTAAATACAACTTTACTTTCCTATAACAGTAGGAGTTGCTGTGTATGTGCTACAGTTCTCATTCTACGTGCAAGTGTAGCTCTTAAAGCAAGTTAAATAGAACTCTACTGTCCTATAACAGAAGGAGTTGCTGTGAATGTGCTACAGTTCTCATTCAACGTGCAAGTGTAGCTCTCAAAGCAGCTTACATAGAACTCTACTTTCCTACAACAGAAGGAGTTGCTGTGAATGTGCTACAGTTCTTATTCTACGTGCAAGTGTAGCTCTTAAAGCAAGTTAAAAAGAACTCTACTTTCCTATAACAGTAGGAGTTGCTGTGTATGTGCTACAGTTCTCATTCTACGTGCAAGTGTAGCTCTTAAAGCAAGTTAAATAGAACTCTACTTTCCTATAACAGAAGGAGTTGCTGTGAATGTGCTACAGTTCTTATTCTACGTGCAAGTGTAGCTCTTAAAGCAACTTAAATAGAACTCTACTTTCCTATAACAGTAGGAGTTGCTGTGTATGTGCTACAGTTCTCATTCTACGTGCAAGTGTAGCTCTTAAAGCAAGTTAAACAGTGCTCTACTTTCCTATAACAGAAGGAGTTTCTGTGAATGTGCTACAGTTCTCAATCTACGTGCAAGTGTAGCTCTCAAAGCAACTTACATAGAACTTTACTTTGCTATAACAGCAGGAGTTGCTGTGTATGTGCTACAGTTCTCATTCTATGAGCTGGTGTAGCTCTTAAAGCAAGTTAAATAGATCTCTACTTTCCTATGACAGTAGGAGTTACTGTGTATGTGCTACAGTTCTCATTCTACGTGCAACTGTAGCTCTTAAAGCAAGTTAAATAGAACTCTACTTTCCTATAACAGTGGGAGTTGCTGTGTGTGTGCTACAGTTCTCATTCAACGTGCAAGTGTAGCTCTCAAAGCAGCTTACATAGAACTCTACTTTCCTATAACAGTAGGAGTTGCTGTGTATGTGCTACAGTTCTCATTCTACGTGCAAGTGTAGCTCTTAAAGCAACTTAAATAGAACTCTACTTTCCTACAACAGAAGGAGTTGCTGTGAATGTGCTACAGTTCTTATTCTACGTGCAAGTGTAGCTCTTAAAGCAAGTTAAATAGATCTCTACTTTCCTATAACAGTAGGAGTTTCTGTGTATGTGCTACAGTTCTCATTCCACGTGCAAGTGTAGCTCTTAAAGCAAGTTAAATAGAACTCTACTTTCCTACAACAGAAGGAGTTGCTGTGAATGTGCTACAGTTCTTATTCTACGTGCAAGTGTAGCTCTTAAAGCAAGTTAAATAGAACTCTACTTTCCTATAACAGTGGGAGTTGCTGTGTGTGTGCTACAGTTCTCATTCTACGTGCAAGTGTAGCTCTCAAAGCAACTTACATAGAACTCTACTGTCCTATAACAGAAGGAGTTGCTGTGAATGTGCTACAGTTCTCATTCTACGTGCAAGTGTAGCTCTCAAAGCAGCTTACATAGAACTCTACTTTCCTATAACAGTAGGAGTTGCTGTGTATGTGCTGCAGTTCTCATTCTAAGTGCTGGTGTAGCTCTTAAAGCAAGTTAAATAGATCTCTACATTCCTATAACAGTAGGAGTTTCTGTGTATGTGCTACAGTTCTCATTCTACGTGCACGTGTAGCTCTTAAAGCAACTTAAATAGAACTCTACTTTCCTATAACAGTAGCACTTGCTGTGTATGTGCTACAGTTCTCATTCTACGTGCAAGTGTAGCTCTTAAAGCAAGTTAAATACAACTCTACTTTCCTATAACAGTAGGAGTTGCTGTGTATGTGCTACAGTTCTCATTCTAGGTGCAAGTGTAGCTCTTAAAGCAAGTTAAATAGAACTCTACTGTCCTATAACAGAAGGAGTTGCTGTGAATGTGCTACAGTTCTCATTCAACGTGCAAGTGTAGCTCTCAAAGCAGCTTACATAGAACTCTACTTTCCTATAACAGTAGGAGTTGCTGTGTATGTGCTACAGTTCTCATTCTACGTGCAAGTGTAGCTCTTAAAGCAAGTTAAATAGAACTCTACTTTCCTATAACAGAAGGAGTTCCTGTGAATGTGCTACAGTTCTTATTCTACGTGCAAGTGTAGCTCTTAAAGCAACTTAAATAGAACTCTATTTTCCTATAACAGTAGGAGTTGCTGTGTATGTGCTACAGTTCTCATTCTACGTGCAAGTGTAGCTCTTAAAGCAAGTTAAACAGTTCTCTACTTTCCTATAACAGAAGGAGTTTCTGTGAATGTGCTACAGTTCTCAATCTACGTGCAAGTGTAGCTCTCAAAGCAACTTACATAGAACTTTACTTTCCTATAACAGTAGGAGTTGCTGTGTATGTGCTACAGTTCTCATTCTATGAGCTAGTGTAGCTCTTAAAGCAAGTTAAATAGATCTCTACTTTCCTATGACAGTAGGAGTTACTGTGTATGTGCTACAGTTCTCATTCTACGTGCAACTGTAGCTCTTAAAGCAAGTTAAATAGAACTCTACTTTCCTATAACAGTAGGAGTTGCTCTGTATGTGCTACAGTTCTCATTCTACGTGCAACTGTAGCTCTTAAAGCAAGTTAAATAGAACTCTACTTTCCTATAACAGTAGCAGTTGCTGTGTATGTGCTACAGTTCTCATTCTACGTGCAAGTGTAGCTCTTAAAGCAAGTTAAATACAACTCTACTTTCCTATAACAGTAGGAGTTGCTGTGTATGTGCTACAGTTCTCATTCTACGTGCTAGTGTAGCTCTTAAAGGAAGTTAAATAAAACTCTACTGTCCTATAACAGAAGGAGTTGCTGTGAATGTGCTACAGTTCTCATTCTACGTGCAAGTGTAGCTCTCAAAGCAACTTACATAGAACTCTACTTTCCTACAACAGTAGGAGTTGCTGTGTATGTGCTACAGTTCTCATTCAAAGTGCAAGTGTAGCTCTTAAAGCAATTTAAATAGAACTCTACTTTCCTATAACAGAAGGAGTTGCTGTGAATGTGCTACAGTTCTCATTCTACGTGCAAGTGTAGCTCTTAAAGCCAGTTAAATAGAACTCCACTTTCCTATATCAGTAGGAGTTACCGTGTATGTGCTACAGTTCTCATTCTACGTGCTAGTGTAGCTCTTAAAGTAAGTTAAATAGAACTCTACTTTCCTATAACAGTAGGAGTTGCTGTGTATGTGCTACAGTTCTCATTCTACGTGCTAGTGTAGCTCTTAAAGTAAGTTAAATAGAACTCTACTTTCCTATAACAGTAGGAGTTGCTGTGTATGTGCTACAGTTCTCATTCTACGTGCTAGTGTAGCTCTTAAAGTAAGTTAAATAGAACTCTACCTTCCTATAACAGTAGGAGTTGCTGTGTATGTGCTACAGTTCTCATTCTACGTGCAAGTGTAGCTCTTAAAGCAACTTAAATAGAACTCTACTTTCCTATAACAGCGGGAGTTGCTGTGGATGTGCTAAAGTTCTCATTCTACGTGCAAGTGTAGCTCTTAAAGTAAGTAAAATAGAACTCTACTTTCCTATAACAGTAGGAGTTGCTGTGTATGTGCTGCAGTTCTCATTCTAAGTGCTGGTGTAGCTCTTAAAGCAAGTTAAATAGATTTCTACTTTCCTATAACAGTAGGAGTTTCTGTGTATGTGCTACAGTTCTCATTCTACGTGCAAGTGTAGCTCTTTAAGCAAGTTAAATACAACTCTACTTTCCTATAACAGTAGGAGTTGCTGTGTATGTGCTACAGTTCTCATTCTACGTGCAAGTGTAGCTCTTAAAGCAAGTTAAATAGAACTCTACTGTCCTATAACAGAAGGAGTTGCTGTGAATGTGCTACAGTTCTCATTCTACGTGCAAGTGTAGCTCTCAAAGCAGCTTACATAGAACTCTACTTTCCTATAACAGTAGGAGTTGCTGTGTATGTGTTACAGTTCTCATTCAAAGTGCAAATGTAGCTCTTAAAGCAACTTAAATAGAACTCTACTTTCCTATAACAGAAGGAGTTGCTGTGAATGTGCTACAGCTCTCATTCTACGTGCTAGTGTAGCTCTTAAAGCAAGCTAAATAGAACTCTAATTTCCTATAACAGAAGGAGTTGCTGTGTATGTGCTACAGTTCTCATTCTACATGCTAGTGTAGCTCTCAAAGCAAGTTAAATAGAACTCTACTTTCGTATAACAGTAGGACTTGCTGTGTATGTGCTACAGTTCTCATTCTACGTGCTAGTGTAGCTCTTAAAGTAAGTTAAATAGAACTCTACTTTCCTATAACAGTAGGAGTTGCTGTGCATGTGCTACAGTTCTCATTCTACGTGCAAGTGTAGCTCTCAAAGCAACTTACATAGAACTCTACTTTCCTATAACAGTAGGAGTGGCTGTGTATGTGCTACAGTTCTCATTCTACGTGCTAGTGTAGCTCTTAAAGTAAGTTAAATAGAACTCTACTTTCCTATAACAGTAGGAGTTGCTGTGTATGTGCTACAGTTCTCATTCTACGTGCAAGTGTAGCTCTTAAAGCAACTTAAATAGAACTCTACTTTCCTATAACAGTAGGATTTGCTGTGTATGTGCTACAGTTCTCATTCTACGTGCAAGTGTAGCTCTCAAAGCAACTTACATAGAACTCTACTTTCCTATAACAGTAGGAGTTGCTGTGTATGTGCTACAGTTCTCATTCTACGTGCAAGTGTAGCTCTTAAAGTAAGTTAAATAGATCTCTACTTTCCTATAACAGTAGGAGTTGCTGTGTATGTGCTACAGTTCTCATTCTACGTGCTAGTGTAGCTCTTAAAGTAAGTTAAATAGAACTCTAATTTCCTATAACAGTAGGAGTTGCTGTGTATGTGCTACAGTTCTCATTCTACGTGCAAGTGTAGCTCTTAAAGCAACTTAAATAGAACTCTACTTTCCTATAACAGTAGGATTTGCTGTGTATGTGCTACAGTTCTCATTCTACGTGCAAGTGTAGCTCTCAAAGCAACTTACATAGAACTCTACTTTCCTATAACAGTAGGAGTTGCTGTGTATGTGCTACAGTTCTCATTCTACGTGCAAGTGTAGCTCTTAAAGTAAGTTAAATAGATCTCTACTTTCCTATAACAGAAGGAGTTGCTGTGAATGTGCTACAGTTCTCATTCTACGTGCAAGTGTAGCTCTTAAAGGAAGTTAAATAGAACTCTACCTTCCTATAACAGAAGGAGTTGCTGTGTATGTGCTACAATTCTCATTCAACGTGCAAGTGTAGCTCTCAAAGCAGCTTACATAGAACTCTACTTTCCTACAACAGAAGGAGTTGCTGTGAATGTGCTACAGTTCTCATTCTACGTGCTAGTGTAGCTCTTAAAGCAAGTTAAATAGAACTCTACTTTCCTATAACAGTAGGAGTTGCTGTGAATGTGCTACAGTTCTCATTCTACGTGCAAGTGTAGCTCTTAAAGCAAGTTAAATAGAACTCTACCTTCCTATAACAGTAGGAGTTGCTGTGAATGTGCTACAGTTCTAATTCTACGTGCTAGTGTAGCTCTTAAAGCAAGTTAAATAGAACTCTACTTTCCTATAACAGCAGGAGTTGCTGTGAATGTGCTACAGTTCTCATTCTACGTGCAAGTGTAGCTCTTAAAGGAAGTTAAATAGAACTCTACCTTCCTATAACAGAAGGAGTTGCTGTGAATGTTCTACAGTTCTCATTCAAAGTGCAAGTGTAGCTCTCAAAGCAAGTTAAATAGAATTCTACTTTCCTATAACAGTAGGAGTTTCTTTGTATGTGCTACAGTTCTCATTCTACGTACTGGTGTAGCTCTTAAAGCAAGTTAAATAGATCTCTACTTTCCTATAACAGTAGGAGTTGCTGTGAATGTGCTTCAGTTCTCATTCTAAGTGCAAGTGTAGCTCTCAACGGAAGTTAAATAGAACTCTACTTTCCTATAACAGTAGGAGTTTCTGTGTATGTGCTATAGTTCTCATTCTACGTGCAAGTGTAGCTCTTAAAGCAACTTAAATAGATCTCTACTTTCCTATAACAGTAGGAGTTGCTGTGTATGTGCTACAGTTCTCATTCTACATGCTAGTGTAGCTCTTAAAGTAAGTTAAATAGAACTCTACTTTCCTATAACAGTAGGAGTTGCTGTGTATGTGCTACAGTTCTCATTCTACGTGCTAGTGTAGCTCTCAAAGCAACTTACATAGAACTCTACTGTCCTATAACAGAAGGAGTTGCTGTGAATGTGCTACAGTTCTCATTCTACGTGCAAGTGTAGCTCTCAAAGCAGCTTACATAGAACTCTACTTTCCTATAACAGTAGGAGTTGCTGTGTATGTGCTACAGTTCTCATTCTAAGTGCTGGTGTAGCTCTTAAAGCAAGTTAAATAGATCTCTATTTTCCTATAACAGTAGGAGTTTCTGTGTATGTGCTACAGTTCTCATTCTACGTGCAAGTGTAGCTCTTAAAGCAACTTAAATAGAACTCTACTTTCCTATAACAGTAGCACTTGCTGTGTATGTGCTACAGTTCTCATTCTACGTGCAAGTGTAGCTCTTAAAGCAAGTTAAATACAACTCTACTTTCCTATAACAGTAGGAGTTGCTGTGTATGTGCTACAGTTCTCATTCTAGGTGCAAGTGTAGCTCTTAAAGCAAGTTAAATAGAACTTTACTGTCCTATAACAGAAGGAGTTGCTGTGAATGTGCTACAGTTCTCATTCAACGTGCAAGTGTAGCTCTCAAAGCAGCTTACATAGAACTCTACTTTCCTATAACAGTAGGAGTTGCTGTGTATGTGCTACAGTTCTCATTCTACGTGCAAGTGTAGCTCTTAAAGCAAGTTAAATAGAACTCTACTTTCCTATAACAGAAGGAGTTCCTGTGAATGTGCTACAGTTCTTATTCTACGTGCAAGTGTAGCTCTTAAAGCAACTTAAATAGAACTCTATTTTCCTATAACAGTAGGAGTTGCTGTGTATGTGCTACAGTTCTCATTCTACGTGCAAGTGTAGCTCTTAAAGCAAGTTAAACAGTTCTCTACTTTCCTATAACAGAAGGAGTTTCTGTGAATGTGCTACAGTTCTCAATCTACGTGCAAGTGTAGCTCTCAAAGCAACTTACATAGAACTTTACTTTCCTATAACAGTAGGAGTTGCTGTGTATCTGCTACAGTTCTCATTCTATGAGCTAGTGTAGCTCTTAAAGCAAGTTAAATAGATCTCTACTTTCCTATGACAGTAGGAGTTACTGTGTATGTGCTACAGTTCTCATTCTACGTGCAACTGTAGCTCTTAAAGCAAGTTAAATAGAACTCTACTTTCCTATAACAGTAGGAGTTGCTCTGTATGTGCTACAGTTCTCATTCTACGTGCAACTGTAGCTCTTAAAGCAAGTTAAATAGAACTCTACTTTCCTATAACAGTAGCAGTTGCTGTGTATGTGCTACAGTTCTCATTCTACGTGCAAGTGTAGCTCTTAAAGCAAGTTAAATACAACTCTACTTTCCTATAACAGTAGGAGTTGCTGTGTATGTGCTACAGTTCTCATTCTACGTGCTAGTGTAGCTCTTAAAGGAAGTTAAATAAAACTCTACTGTCCTATAACAGAAGGAGTTGCTGTGAATGTGCTACAGTTCTCATTCTACGTGCAAGTGTAGCTCTCAAAGCAACTTACATAGAACTCTACTTTCCTACAACAGTAGGAGTTGCTGTGTATGTGCTACAGTTCTCATTCAAAGTGCAAGTGTAGCTCTTAAAGCAATTTAAATAGAACTCTACTTTCCTATAACAGAAGGAGTTGCTGTGAATGTGCTACAGTTCTCATTCTACGTGCAAGTGTAGCTCTTAAAGCCAGTTAAATAGAACTCCACTTTCCTATATCAGTAGGAGTTACCGTGTATGTGCTACAGTTCTCATTCTACGTGCTAGTGTAGCTCTTAAAGTAAGTTAAATAGAACTCTACTTTCCTATAACAGTAGGAGTTGCTGTGTATGTGCTACAGTTCTCATTCTACGTGCTAGTGTAGCTCTTAAAGTAAGTTAAATAGAACTCTACTTTCCTATAACAGTAGGAGTTGCTGTGTATGTGCTACAGTTCTCATTCTACGTGCTAGTGTAGCTCTTAAAGTAAGTTAAATAGAACTCTACCTTCCTATAACAGTAGGAGTTGCTGTGTATGTGCTACAGTTCTCATTCTACGTGCAAGTGTAGCTCTTAAAGCAACTTAAATAGAACTCTACTTTCCTATAACAGCGGGAGTTGCTGTGGATGTGCTAAAGTTCTCATTCTACGTGCAAGTGTAGCTCTTAAAGTAAGTAAAATAGAACTCTACTTTCCTATAACAGTAGGAGTTGCTGTGTATGTGCTGCAGTTCTCATTCTAAGTGCTGGTGTAGCTCTTAAAGCAAGTTAAATAGATTTCTACTTTCCTATAACAGTAGGAGTTTCTGTGTATGTGCTACAGTTCTCATTCTACGTGCAAGTGTAGCTCTTTAAGCAAGTTAAATACAACTCTACTTTCCTATAACAGTAGGAGTTGCTGTGTATGTGCTACAGTTCTCATTCTACGTGCAAGTGTAGCTCTTAAAGCAAGTTAAATAGAACTCTACTGTCCTATAACAGAAGGAGTTGCTGTGAATGTGCTACAGTTCTCATTCTACGTGCAAGTGTAGCTCTCAAAGCAGCTTACATAGAACTCTACTTTCCTATAACAGTAGGAGTTGCTGTGTATGTGTTACAGTTCTCATTCAAAGTGCAAATGTAGCTCTTAAAGCAACTTAAATAGAACTCTACTTTCCTATAACAGAAGGAGTTGCTGTGAATGTGCTACAGCTCTCATTCTACGTGCTAGTGTAGCTCTTAAAGCAAGCTAAATAGAACTCTAATTTCCTATAACAGAAGGAGTTGCTGTGTATGTGCTACAGTTCTCATTCTACATGCTAGTGTAGCTCTCAAAGCAAGTTAAATAGAACTCTACTTTCGTATAACAGTAGGACTTGCTGTGTATGTGCTACAGTTCTCATTCTACGTGCTAGTGTAGCTCTTAAAGTAAGTTAAATAGAACTCTACTTTCCTATAACAGTAGGAGTTGCTGTGCATGTGCTACAGTTCTCATTCTACGTGCAAGTGTAGCTCTCAAAGCAACTTACATAGAACTCTACTTTCCTATAACAGTAGGAGTTGCTGTGTATGTGCTACAGTTCTCATTCTACGTGCTAGTGTAGCTCTTAAAGTAAGTTAAATAGAACTCTACTTTCCTATAACAGTAGGAGTTGCTGTGTATGTGCTACAGTTCTCATTCTACGTGCAAGTGTAGCTCTTAAAGCAACTTAAATAGAACTCTACTTTCCTATAACAGTAGGATTTGCTGTGTATGTGCTACAGTTCTCATTCTACGTGCAAGTGTAGCTCTCAAAGCAACTTACATAGAACTCTACTTTCCTATAACAGTAGGAGTTGCTGTGTATGTGCTACAGTTCTCATTCTACGTGCAAGTGTAGCTCTTAAAGTAAGTTAAATAGATCTCTACTTTCCTATAACAGTAGGAGTTGCTGTGTATGTGCTACAGTTCTCATTCTACGTGCTAGTGTAGCTCTTAAAGTAAGTTAAATAGAACTCTAATTTCCTATAACAGTAGGAGTTGCTGTGTATGTGCTACAGTTCTCATTCTACGTGCAAGTGTAGCTCTTAAAGCAACTTAAATAGAACTCTACTTTCCTATAACAGTAGGATTTGCTGTGTATGTGCTACAGTTCTCATTCTACGTGCAAGTGTAGCTCTCAAAGCAACTTACATAGAACTCTACTTTCCTATAACAGTAGGAGTTGCTGTGTATGTGCTACAGTTCTCATTCTACGTGCAAGTGTAGCTCTTAAAGTAAGTTAAATAGATCTCTACTTTCCTATAACAGAAGGAGTTGCTGTGAATGTGCTACAGTTCTCATTCTACGTGCAAGTGTAGCTCTTAAAGGAAGTTAAATAGAACTCTACCTTCCTATAACAGAAGGAGTTGCTGTGTATGTGCTACAATTCTCATTCAACGTGCAAGTGTAGCTCTCAAAGCAGCTTACATAGAACTCTACTTTCCTACAACAGAAGGAGTTGCTGTGAATGTGCTACAGTTCTCATTCTACGTGCTAGTGTAGCTCTTAAAGCAAGTTAAATAGAACTCTACTTTCTTATAACAGTAGGAGTTGCTGTGAATGTGCTACAGTTCTCATTCTACGTGCAAGTGTAGCTCTTAAAGCAAGTTAAATAGAACTCTACCTTCCTATAACAGTAGGAGTTGCTGTGAATGTGCTACAGTTCTAATTCTACGTGCTAGTGTAGCTCTTAAAGCAAGTTAAATAGAACTCTACTTTCCTATAACAGCAGGAGTTGCTGTGAATGTGCTACAGTTCTCATTCTACGTGCAAGTGTAGCTCTTAAAGGAAGTTAAATAGAACTCTACCTTCCTATAACAGAAGGAGTTGCTGTGAATGTTCTACAGTTCTCATTCAAAGTGCAAGTGTAGCTCTCAAAGCAAGTTAAATAGAATTCTACTTTCCTATAACAGTAGGAGTTTCTTTGTATGTGCTACAGTTCTCATTCTACGTACTGGTGTAGCTCTTAAAGCAAGTTAAATAGATCTCTACTTTCCTATAACAGTAGGAGTTGCTGTGAATGTGCTTCAGTTCTCATTCTAAGTGCAAGTGTAGCTCTCAACGGAAGTTAAATAGAACTCTACTTTCCTATAACAGTAGGAGTTTCTGTGTATGTGCTATAGTTCTCATTCTACGTGCAAGTGTAGCTCTTAAAGCAACTTAAATAGATCTCTACTTTCCTATAACAGTAGGAGTTGCTGTGTATGTGCTACAGTTCTCATTCTACATGCTAGTGTAGCTCTTAAAGTAAGTTAAATAGAACTCTACTTTCCTATAACAGTAGGAGTTGCTGTGTATGTGCTACAGTTCTCATTCTACGTGCTAGTGTAGCTCTTAAAGTAAGTTAAATAGAACTCTACTTTCCTATAACAGTAGGAGTTGCTGTGTATGTGCTACAGTTATCATTCTAAGTGCTGGTGTAGCTCTCAAAGCAGCTTACATAGAACTCTACTTTCCTATAACAGTAGGAGTTGCTGTGTATGTGCTGCAGTTCTCATTCTAAGTGCTGGTGTAGCTCTTAAAGCAAGTTAAATAGATCTCTACTTTCCTATAACAGTAGGAGTTTCTGTGTATGTGCTACAGTTCTCATTCTACGTGCAAGTGTAGCTCTTAAAGCAACTTAAATAGAACTCTACTTTCCTATAACAGTAGCACTTGATGTGTATGTGCTACAGTTCTCATTCTACGTGCAAGTGTAGCTCTTAAAGCAAGTTAAATACAACTTTACTTTCCTATAACAGTAGGAGTTGCTGTGTATGTGCTACAGTTCTCATTCTACGTGCAAGTGTAGCTCTTAAAGCAAGTTAAATAGAACTCTACTGTCCTATAACAGAAGGAGTTGCTGTGAATGTGCTACAGTTCTCATTCAACGTGCAAGTGTAGCTCTCAAAGCAGCTTACATAGAACTCTACTTTCCTACAACAGAAGGAGTTGCTGTGAATGTGCTACAGTTCTTATTCTACGTGCAAGTGTAGCTCTTAAAGCAAGTTAAATAGAACTCTACTTTCCTATAACAGTAGGAGTTGCTGTGTATGTGCTACAGTTCTCATTCTACGTGCAAGTGTAGCTCTTAAAGCAAGTTAAATAGAACTCTACTTTCCTATAACAGAAGGAGTTGCTGTGAATGTGCTACAGTTCTTATTCTACGTGCAAGTGTAGCTCTTAAAGCAACTTAAATAGAACTCTACTTTCCTATAACAGTAGGAGTTGCTGTGTATGTGCTACAGTTCTAATTCTACGTGCAAGTGTAGCTCTTAAAGCAAGTTAAACAGTGCTCTACTTTCCTATAACAGAAGGAGTTTCTGTGAATGTGCTACAGTTCTCAATCTACGTGCAAGTGTAGCTCTCAAAGCAACTTACATAGAACTTTACTTTGCTATAACAGCAGGAGTTGCTGTGTATGTGCTACAGTTCTCATTCTATGAGCTGGTGTAGCTCTTAAAGCAAGTTAAATAGATCTCTACTTTCCTATGACAGTAGGAGTTACTGTGTATGTGCTACAGTTCTCATTCTACGTGCAACTGTAGCTCTTAAAGCAAGTTAAATAGAACTCTACTTTCCTATAACAGTGGGAGTTGCTGTGTGTGTGCTACAGTTCTCATTCAACGTGCAAGTGTAGCTCTCAAAGCAGCTTACATAGAACTCTACTTTCCTATAACAGTAGGAGTTGCTGTGTATGTGCTACAGTTCTCATTCTACGTGCAAGTGTAGCTCTTAAAGCAACTTAAATAGAACTCTACTTTCCTACAACAGAAGGAGTTGCTGTGAATGTGCTACAGTTCTTATTCTACGTGCAAGTGTAGCTCTTAAAGCAAGTTAAATAGATCTCTACTTTCCTATAACAGTAGGAGTTTCTGTGTATGTGCTACAGTTCTCATTCCACGTGCAAGTGTAGCTCTTAAAGCAAGTTAAATAGAACTCTACTTTCCTACAACAGAAGGAGTTGCTGTGAATGTGCTACAGTTCTTATTCTACGTGCAAGTGTAGCTCTTAAAGTAAGTTAAATAGAACTCTACCTTCCTATAACAGTAGGAGTTGCTGTGTATGTGCTACAGTTCTCATTCTACGTGCAAGTGTAGCTCTTAAAGCAACTTAAATAGAACTCTACTTTCCTATAACAGCGGGAGTTGCTGTGGATGTGCTAAAGTTCTCATTCTACGTGCAAGTGTAGCTCTTAAAGTAAGTAAAATAGAACTCTACTTTCCTATAACAGTAGGAGTTGCTGTGTATGTGCTGCAGTTCTCATTCTAAGTGCTGGTGTAGCTCTTAAAGCAAGTTAAATAGATTTCTACTTTCCTATAACAGTAGGAGTTTCTGTGTATGTGCTACAGTTCTCATTCTACGTGCAAGTGTAGCTCTTTAAGCAAGTTAAATACAACTCTACTTTCCTATAACAGTAGGAGTTGCTGTGTATGTGCTACAGTTCTCATTCTACGTGCAAGTGTAGCTCTTAAAGCAAGTTAAATAGAACTCTACTGTCCTATAACAGAAGGAGTTGCTGTGAATGTGCTACAGTTCTCATTCTACGTGCAAGTGTAGCTCTCAAAGCAGCTTACATAGAACTCTACTTTCCTATAACAGTAGGAGTTGCTGTGTATGTGTTACAGTTCTCATTCAAAGTGCAAATGTAGCTCTTAAAGCAACTTAAATAGAACTCTACTTTCCTATAACAGAAGGAGTTGCTGTGAATGTGCTACAGCTCTCATTCTACGTGCTAGTGTAGCTCTTAAAGCAAGCTAAATAGAACTCTAATTTCCTATAACAGAAGGAGTTGCTGTGTATGTGCTACAGTTCTCATTCTACATGCTAGTGTAGCTCTCAAAGCAAGTTAAATAGAACTCTACTTTCGTATAACAGTAGGACTTGCTGTGTATGTGCTACAGTTCTCATTCTACGTGCTAGTGTAGCTCTTAAAGTAAGTTAAATAGAACTCTACTTTCCTATAACAGTAGGAGTTGCTGTGCATGTGCTACAGTTCTCATTCTACGTGCAAGTGTAGCTCTCAAAGCAACTTACATAGAACTCTACTTTCCTATAACAGTAGGAGTTGCTGTGTATGTGCTACAGTTCTCATTCTACGTGCTAGTGTAGCTCTTAAAGTAAGTTAAATAGAACTCTACTTTCCTATAACAGTAGGAGTTGCTGTGTATGTGCTACAGTTCTCATTCTACGTGCAAGTGTAGCTCTTAAAGCAACTTAAATAGAACTCTACTTTCCTATAACAGTAGGATTTGCTGTGTATGTGCTACAGTTCTCATTCTACGTGCAAGTGTAGCACTCAAGGCAACTTACATAGAACTCTACTTTCCTATAACAGTACGAGTTGCTGTGTATGTGCTACAGTTCTCATTCTACGTGCAAGTGTAGCTCTTAAAGTAAGTTAAATAGATCTCTACTTTCCTATAACAGTAGGAGTTGCTGTGTATGTGCTACAGTTCTCATTCTACGTGCTAGTGTAGCTCTTAAAGTAAGTTAAATAGAACTCTAATTTCCTATAACAGTAGGAGTTGCTGTGTATGTGCTACAGTTCTCATTCTACGTGCAAGTGTAGCTCTTAAAGCAACTTAAATAGAACTCTACTTTCCTATAACAGTAGGATTTGCTGTGTATGTGCTACAGTTCTCATTCTACGTGCAAGTGTAGCTCTCAAAGCAACTTACATAGAACTCTACTTTCCTATAACAGTAGGAGTTGCTGTGTATGTGCTACAGTTCTCATTCTACGTGCAAGTGTAGCTCTTAAAGTAAGTTAAATAGATCTCTACTTTCCTATAACAGAAGGAGTTGCTGTGAATGTGCTACAGTTCTCATTCTACGTGCAAGTGTAGCTCTTAAAGGAAGTTAAATAGAACTCTACCTTCCTATAACAGAAGGAGTTGCTGTGTATGTGCTACAATTCTCATTCAACGTGCAAGTGTAGCTCTCAAAGCAGCTTACATAGAACTCTACTTATCTACAACAGAAGGAGTTGCTGCGAATGTGCTACAGTTCTCATTCTACGTGCTAGTGTAGCTCTTAAAGCAAGTTAAATAGAACTCTACTTTCCTATAACAGTAGGAGTTGCTGTGAATGTGCTACAGTTCTCATTCTACGTGCAAGTGTAGCTCTTAAAGCAAGTTAAATAGAACTCTACCTTCCTATAACAGTAGGAGTTGCTGTGAATGTGCTACAGTTCTAATTCTACGTGCTAGTGTAGCTCTTAAAGCAAGTTAAATAGAACTCTACTTTCCTATAACAGCAGGAGTTGCTGTGAATGTGCTACAGTTCTCATTCTACGTGCAAGTGTAGCTCTTAAAGGAAGTTAAATAGAACTCTACCTTCCTATAACAGAAGGAGTTGCTGTGAATGTTCTACAGTTCTCATTCAAAGTGCAAGTGTAGCTCTCAAAGCAAGTTAAATAGAATTCTACTTTCCTATAACAGTAGGAGTTTCTTTGTATGTGCTACAGTTCTCATTCTACGTACTGGTGTAGCTCTTAAAGCAAGTTAAATAGATCTCTACTTTCCTATAACAGTAGGAGTTGCTGTGAATGTGCTTCAGTTCTCATTCTAAGTGCAAGTGTAGCTCTCAACGGAAGTTAAATAGAACTCTACTTTCCTATAACAGTAGGAGTTTCTGTGTATGTGCCATAGTTCTCATTCTACGTGCAAGTGTAGCTCTTAAAGCAACTTAAATAGATCTCTACTTTCCTATAACAGTAGGAGTTGCTGTGTATGTGCTACAGTTCTCATTCTACATGCTAGTGTAGCTCTTAAAGTAAGTTAAATAGAACTCTACTTTCCTATAACAGTAGGAGTTGCTGTGTATGTGCTACAGTTCTCATTCTACGTGCTAGTGTAGCTCTTAAAGTAAGTTAAATAGAACTCTACTTTCCTATAACAGTAGGAGTTGCTGTGTATGTGCTACAGTTATCATTCTAAGTGCTGGTGTAGCTCTCAAAGCAGCTTACATAGAACTCTACTTTCCTATAACAGTAGGAGTTGCTGTGTATGTGCTGCAGTTCTCATTCTAAGTGCTGGTGTAGCTCTTAAAGCAAGTTAAATAGATCTCTACTTTCCTATAACAGTAGGAGTTTCTGTGTATGTGCTACAGTTCTCATTCTACGTGCAAGTGTAGCTCTTAAAGCAACTTAAATAGAACTCTACTTTCCTATAACAGTAGCACTTGATGTGTATGTGCTACAGTTCTCATTCTACGTGCAAGTGTAGCTCTTAAAGCAAGTTAAATACAACTTTACTTTCCTATAACAGTAGGAGTTGCTGTGTATGTGCTACAGTTCTCATTCTACGTGCAAGTGTAGCTCTTAAAGCAAGTTAAATAGAACTCTACTGTCCTATAACAGAAGGAGTTGCTGTGAATGTGCTACAGTTCTCATTCAACGTGCAAGTGTAGCTCTCAAAGCAGCTTACATAGAACTCTACTTTCCTACAACAGAAGGAGTTGCTGTGAATGTGCTACAGTTCTTATTCTACGTGCAAGTGTAGCTCTTAAAGCAAGTTAAAAAGAACTCTACTTTCCTATAACAGTAGGAGTTGCTGTGTATGTGCTACAGTTCTCATTCTACGTGCAAGTGTAGCTCTTAAAGCAAGTTAAATAGAACTCTACTTTCCTATAACAGAAGGAGTTGCTGTGAATGTGCTACAGTTCTTATTCTACGTGCAAGTGTAGCTCTTAAAGCAACTTAAATAGAACTCTACTTTCCTATAACAGTAGGAGTTGCTGTGTATGTGCTACAGTTCTCATTCTACGTGCAAGTGTAGCTCTTAAAGCAAGTTAAACAGTGCTCTACTTTCCTATAACAGAAGGAGTTTCTGTGAATGTGCTACAGTTCTCAATCTACGTGCAAGTGTAGCTCTCAAAGCAACTTACATAGAACTTTACTTTGCTATAACAGCAGGAGTTGCTGTGTATGTGCTACAGTTCTCATTCTATGAGCTGGTGTAGCTCTTAAAGCAAGTTAAATAGATCTCTACTTTCCTATGACAGTAGGAGTTACTGTGTATGTGCTACAGTTCTCATTCTACGTGCAACTGTAGCTCTTAAAGCAAGTTAAATAGAACTCTACTTTCCTATAACAGTGGGAGTTGCTGTGTGTGTGCTACAGTTCTCATTCAACGTGCAAGTGTAGCTCTCAAAGCAGCTTACATAGAACTCTACTTTCCTATAACAGTAGGAGTTGCTGTGTATGTGCTACAGTTCTCATTCTACGTGCAAGTGTAGCTCTTAAAGCAACTTAAATAGAACTCTACTTTCCTACAACAGAAGGAGTTGCTGTGAATGTGCTACAGTTCTTATTCTACGTGCAAGTGTAGCTCTTAAAGCAAGTTAAATAGATCTCTACTTTCCTATAACAGTAGGAGTTTCTGTGTATGTGCTACAGTTCTCATTCCACGTGCAAGTGTAGCTCTTAAAGCAAGTTAAATAGAACTCTACTTTCCTACAACAGAAGGAGTTGCTGTGAATGTGCTACAGTTCTTATTCTACGTGCAAGTGTAGCTCTTAAAGCAAGTTAAATAGAACTCTACTTTCCTATAACAGTGGGAGTTGCTGTGTGTGTGCTACAGTTCTCATTCTACGTGCAAGTGTAGCTCTCAAAGCAACTTACATAGAACTCTACTGTCCTATAACAGAAGGAGTTGCTGTGAATGTGCTACAGTTCTCATTCTACGTGCAAGTGTAGCTCTCAAAGCAGCTTACATAGAACTCTACTTTCCTATAACAGTAGGAGTTGCTGTGTATGTGCTGCAGTTCTCATTCTAAGTGCTGGTGTAGCTCTTAAAGCAAGTTAAATAGATCTCTACATTCCTATAACAGTAGGAGTTTCTGTGTATGTGCTACAGTTCTCATTCTACGTGCACGTGTAGCTCTTAAAGCAACTTAAATAGAACTCTACTTTCCTATAACAGTAGCACTTGCTGTGTATGTGCTACAGTTCTCATTCTACGTGCAAGTGTAGCTCTTAAAGCAAGTTAAATACAACTCTACTTTCCTATAACAGTAGGAGTTGCTGTGTATGTGCTACAGTTCTCATTCTAGGTGCAAGTGTAGCTCTTAAAGCAAGTTAAATAGAACTCTACTGTCCTATAACAGAAGGAGTTGCTGTGAATGTGCTACAGTTCTCATTCAACGTGCAAGTGTAGCTCTCAAAGCAGCTTACATAGAACTCTACTTTCCTATAACAGTAGGAGTTGCTGTGTATGTGCTACAGTTCTCATTCTACGTGCAAGTGTAGCTCTTAAAGCAAGTTAAATAGAACTCTACTTTCCTATAACAGAAGGAGTTCCTGTGAATGTGCTACAGTTCTTATTCTACGTGCAAGTGTAGCTCTTAAAGCAACTTAAATAGAACTCTATTTTCCTATAACAGTAGGAGTTGCTGTGTATGTGCTACAGTTCTCATTCTACGTGCAAGTGTAGCTCTTAAAGCAAGTTAAACAGTTCTCTACCTTCCTATAACAGAAGGAGTTTCTGTGAATGTGCTACAGTTCTCAATCTACGTGCAAGTGTAGCTCTCAAAGCAACTTACATAGAACTTTACTTTCCTATAACAGTAGGAGTTGCTGTGTATGTGCTACAGTTCTCATTCTATGAGCTAGTGTAGCTCTTAAAGCAAGTTAAATAGATCTCTACTTTCCTATGACAGTAGGAGTTACTGTGTATGTGCTACAGTTCTCATTCTACGTGCAACTGTAGCTCTTAAAGCAAGTTAAATAGAACTCTACTTTCCTATAACAGTAGGAGTTGCTCTGTATGTGCTACAGTTCTCATTCTACGTGCAACTGTAGCTCTTAAAGCAAGTTAAATAGAACTCTACTTTCCTATAACAGTAGCAGTTGCTGTGTATGTGCTACAGTTCTCATTCTACGTGCAAGTGTAGCTCTTAAAGCAAGTTAAATACAACTCTACTTTCCTATAACAGTAGGAGTTGCTGTGTATGTGCTACAGTTCTCATTCTACGTGCTAGTGTAGCTCTTAAAGGAAGTTAAATAGAACTCTACTGTCCTATAACAGAAGGAGTTGCTGTGAATGTGCTACAGTTCTCATTCTACGTGCAAGTGTAGCTCTCAAAGCAACTTACATAGAACTCTACTTTCCTACAACAGTAGGAGTTGCTGTGTATGTGCTACAGTTCTCATTCAAAGTGCAAGTGTAGCTCGTAAAGCAATTTAAATAGAACTCTACTTTCCTATAACAGTAGGATTTGCTGTGTATGTGCTACAGTTCTCATTCTACGTGCAAGTGTAGCTCTCAAAGCAACTTACATAGAACTCTACTTTCCTATAACAGTAGGAGTTGCTGTGTATGTGCTACAGTTCTCATTCTACGTGCAAGTGTAGCTCTTAAAGTAAGTTAAATAGATCTCTACTTTCCTATAACAGAAGGAGTTGCTGTGAATGTGCTACAGTTCTCATTCTACGTGCAAGTGTAGCTCTTAAAGGAAGTTAAATAGAACTCTACCTTCCTATAACAGAAGGAGTTGCTGTGAATGTGCTACAGTTCTCATTCTACGTGCTAGTGTAGCTCTTAAAGCAAGTTAAATAGAACTCTACTTTCCTATAACAGTAGGAGTTGCTGTGAATGTGCTACAGTTCTCATTCTACGTGCAAGTGTAGCTCTTAAAGCAAGTTAAATAGAACTCTACCTTCCTATAACAGTAGGAGTTGCTGTGAATGTGCTACAGTTGTAATTCTACGTGCTAGTGTAGCTCTTAAAGCAAGTTAAATAGAACTCTACTTTCCTATAACAGCAGGAGTTGCTGTGAATGTGCTACAGTTCTCATTCTACGTGCAAGTGTAGCTCTTAAAGGAAGTTAAATAGAACTCTACCTTCCTATAACAGAAGGAGTTGCTGTGAATGTTCTACAGTTCTCATTCAAAGTGCAAGTGTAGCTCTCAAAGCAAGTTAAATAGAATTCTACTTTCCTATAACAGTAGGAGTTTCTTTGTATGTGCTACAGTTCTCATTCTACGTACTGGTGTAGCTCTTAAAGCAAGTTAAATAGATCTCTACTTTCCTATAACAGTAGGAGTTGCTGTGAATGTGCTTCAGTTCTCATTCTAAGTGCAAGTGTAGCTCTCAACGGAAGTTAAATAGAACTCTACTTTCCTATAACAGTAGGAGTTTCTGTGTATGTGCTATAGTTCTCATTCTACGTGCAAGTGTAGCTCTTAAAGCAACTTAAATAGATCTCTACTTTCCTATAACAGTAGGAGTTGCTGTGTATGTGCTACAGTTCTCATTCTACATGCTAGTGTAGCTCTTAAAGTAAGTTAAATAGAACTCTACTTTCCTATAACAGTAGGAGTTGCTGTGTATGTGCTACAGTTCTCATTCTACGTGCTAGTGTAGCTCTTAAAGTAAGTTAAATAGAACTCTACTTTCCTATAACAGTAGGAGTTGCTGTGTATGTGCTACAGTTATCATTCTAAGTGCTGGTGTAGCTCTCAAAGCAGCTTACATAGAACTCTACTTTCCTATAACAGTAGGAGTTGCTGTGTATGTGCTGCAGTTCTCATTCTAAGTGCTGGTGTAGCTCTTAAAGCAAGTTAAATAGATCTCTACTTTCCTATAACAGTAGGAGTTTCTGTGTATGTGCTACAGTTCTCATTCTACGTGCAAGTGTAGCTCTTAAAGCAACTTAAATAGAACTCTACTTTCCTATAACAGTAGCACTTGATGTGTATGTGCTACAGTTCTCATTCTACGTGCAAGTGTAGCTCTTAAAGCAAGTTAAATACAACTTTACTTTCCTATAACAGTAGGAGTTGCTGTGTATGTGCTACAGTTCTCATTCTACGTGCAAGTGTAGCTCTTAAAGCAGGTTAAATAGAACTCTACTGTCCTATAACAGAAGGAGTTGCTGTGAATGTGCTACAGTTCTCATTCAACGTGCAAGTGTAGCTCTCAAAGCAGCTTACATAGAACTCTACTTTCCTACAACAGAAGGAGTTGCTGTGAATGTGCTACAGTTCTTATTCTACGTGCAAGTGTAGCTCTTAAAGCAAGTTAAATAGAACTCTACTTTCCTATAACAGTAGGAGTTGCTGTGTATGTGCTACAGTTCTCATTCTACGTGCAAGTGTAGCTCTTAAAGTAAGTTAAATAGAACTCTACTTTCCTATAACAGAAGGAGTTGCTGTGAATGTGCTACAGTTCTTATTCTACGTGCAAGTGTAGATCTTAAAGCAACTTAAATAGAACTCTACTTTCCTATAACAGTAGGAGTTGCTGTGTATGTGCTACAGTTCTCATTCTACGTGCAAGTGTAGCTCTTAAAGCAAGTTAAACAGTGCTCTACTTTCCTATAACAGAAGGAGTTTCTGTGAATGTGCTACAGTTCTCAATCTACGTGCAAGTGTAGCTCTCAAAGCAACTTACATAGAACTTTACTTTGCTATAACAGCAGGAGTTGCTGTGTATGTGCTACAGTTCTCATTCTATGAGCTGGTGTAGCTCTTAAAGCAAGTTAAATAGATCTCTACTTTCCTATGACAGTAGGAGTTACTGTGTATGTGCTACAGTTCTCATTCTACGTGCAACTGTAGCTCTTAAAGCAAGTTAAATAGAACTCTACTTTCCTATAACAGTGGGAGTTGCTGTGTGTGTGCTACAGTTCTCATTCAACGTGCAAGTGTAGCTCTCAAAGCAGCTTACATAGAACTCTACTTTCCTATAACAGTAGGAGTTGCTGTGTATGTGCTACAGTTCTCATTCTACGTGCAAGTGTAGCTCTTAAAGCAACTTAAATAGAACTCTACTTTCCTACAACAGAAGGAGTTGCTGTGAATGTGCTACAGTTCTTATTCTACGTGCAAGTGTAGCTCTTAAAGCAAGTTAAATAGATCTCTACTTTCCTATAACAGTAGGAGTTTCTGTGTATGTGCTACAGTTCTCATTCCACGTGCAAGTGTAGCTCTTAAAGCAAGTTAAATAGAACTCTACTTTCCTACAACAGAAGGAGTTGCTGTGAATGTGCTACAGTTCTTATTCTACGTGCAAGTGTAGCTCTTAAAGCAAGTTAAATAGAACTCTACTTTCCTATAACAGTGGGAGTTGCTGTGTGTGTGCTACAGTTCTCATTCTAGGTGCAAGTGTAGCTCTCAAAGCAACTTACATAGAACTCTACTGTCCTATAACAGAAGGAGTTGCTGTGAATGTGCTACAGTTCTCATTCTACGTGCAAGTGTAGCTCTCAAAGCAGCTTACATAGAACTCTACTTTCCTATAACAGTAGGAGTTGCTGTGTATGTGCTGCAGTTCTCATTCTAAGTGCTGGTGTAGCTCTTAAAGCAAGTTAAATAGATCTCTACATTCCTATAACAGTAGGAGTTTCTGTGTATGTGCTACAGTTCTCATTCTACGTGCAAGTGTAGCTCTTAAAGCAAGTTAAATAGAACTCTACTGTCCTATAACAGAAGGAGTTGCTGTGAATGTGCTACAGTTCTCATTCAACGTGCAAGTGTAGCTCTCAAAGCAGCTTACATAGAACTCTACTTTCCTACAACAGAAGGAGTTGCTGTGAATGTGCTACAGTTCTTATTCTACGTGCAAGTGTAGCTCTTAAAGCAAGTTAAATAGAACTCTACTTTCCTATAACAGTAGGAGTTGCTGTGTATGTGCTACAGTTCTCATTCTACGTGCAAGTGTAGCTCTTAAAGCAAGTTAAATAGAACTCTACTTTCCTATAACAGAAGGAGTTGCTGTGAATGTGCTACAGTTCTTATTCTACGTGCAAGTGTAGATCTTAAAGCAACTTAAATAGAACTCTACTTTCCTATAACAGTAGGAGTTGCTGTGTATGTGCTACAGTTCTCATTCTACGTGCAAGTGTAGCTCTTAAAGCAAGTTAAACAGTGCTCTACTTTCCTATAACAGAAGGAGTTTCTGTGAATGTGCTACAGTTCTCAATCTACGTGCAAGTGTAGCTCTCAAAGCAACTTACATAGAACTTTACTTTCCTATAACAGTAGGAGTTGCTGTGTATGTGCTACAGTTCTCATTCTATGAGCTAGTGTAGCTCTTAAAGCAAGTTAAATAGATCTCTACTTTCCTATGACAGTAGGAGTTACTGTGTATGTGCTACAGTTCTCATTCTACGTGCAACTGTAGCTCTTAAAGCAAGTTAAATAGAACTCTACTTTCCTATAACAGTAGGAGTTGCTCTGTATGTGCTACAGTTCTCATTCTACGTGCAACTGTAGCTCTTAAAGCAAGTTAAATAGAACTCTACTTTCCTATAACAGTAGCAGTTGCTGTGTATGTGCTACAGTTCTCATTCTACGTGCAAGTGTAGCTCTTAAAGCAAGTTAAATACAACTCTACTTTCCTATAACAGTAGGAGTTGCTGTGTATGTGCTACAGTTCTCATTCTACGTGCTAGTGTAGCTCTTAAAGGAAGTTAAATAGAACTCTACTGTCCTATAACAGAAGGAGTTGCTGTGAATGTGCTACAGTTCTCATTCTACGTGCAAGTGTAGCTCTCAAAGCAACTTACATAGAACTCTACTTTCCTACAACAGTAGGAGTTGCTGTGTATGTGCTACAGTTCTCATTCAAAGTGCAAGTGTAGCTCGTAAAGCAATTTAAATAGAACTCTACTTTCCTATAACAGTAGGATTTGCTGTGTATGTGCTACAGTTCTCATTCTACGTGCAAGTGTAGCTCTCAAAGCAACTTACATAGAACTCTACTTTCCTATAACAGTAGGAGTTGCTGTGTATGTGCTACAGTTCTCATTCTACGTGCAAGTGTAGCTCTTAAAGTAAGTTAAATAGATCTCTACTTTCCTATAACAGAAGGAGTTGCTGTGAATGTGCTACAGTTCTCATTCTACGTGCAAGTGTAGCTCTTAAAGGAAGTTAAATAGAACTCTACCTTCCTATAACAGAAGGAGTTGCTGTGAATGTGCTACAGTTCTCATTCTACGTGCTAGTGTAGCTCTTAAAGCAAGTTAAATAGAACTCTACTTTCCTATAACAGTAGGAGTTGCTGTGAATGTGCTACAGTTCTCATTCTACGTGCAAGTGTAGCTCTTAAAGCAAGTTAAATAGAACTCTACCTTCCTATAACAGTAGGAGTTGCTGTGAATGTGCTACAGTTGTAATTCTACGTGCTAGTGTAGCTCTTAAAGCAAGTTAAATAGAACTCTACTTTCCTATAACAGCAGGAGTTGCTGTGAATGTGCTACAGTTCTCATTCTACGTGCAAGTGTAGCTCTTAAAGGAAGTTAAATAGAACTCTACCTTCCTATAACAGAAGGAGTTGCTGTGAATGTTCTACAGTTCTCATTCAAAGTGCAAGTGTAGCTCTCAAAGCAAGTTAAATAGAATTCTACTTTCCTATAACAGTAGGAGTTTCTTTGTATGTGCTACAGTTCTCATTCTACGTACTGGTGTAGCTCTTAAAGCAAGTTAAATAGATCTCTACTTTCCTATAACAGTAGGAGTTGCTGTGAATGTGCTTCAGTTCTCATTCTAAGTGCAAGTGTAGCTCTCAACGGAAGTTAAATAGAACTCTACTTTCCTATAACAGTAGGAGTTTCTGTGTATGTGCTATAGTTCTCATTCTACGTGCAAGTGTAGCTCTTAAAGCAACTTAAATAGATCTCTACTTTCCTATAACAGTAGGAGTTGCTGTGTATGTGCTACAGTTCTCATTCTACATGCTAGTGTAGCTCTTAAAGTAAGTTAAATAGAACTCTACTTTCCTATAACAGTAGGAGTTGCTGTGTATGTGCTACAGTTCTCATTCTACGTGCTAGTGTAGCTCTTAAAGTAAGTTAAATAGAACTCTACTTTCCTATAACAGTAGGAGTTGCTGTGTATGTGCTACAGTTATCATTCTAAGTGCTGGTGTAGCTCTCAAAGCAGCTTACATAGAACTCTACTTTCCTATAACAGTAGGAGTTGCTGTGTATGTGCTGCAGTTCTCATTCTAAGTGCTGGTGTAGCTCTTAAAGCAAGTTAAATAGATCTCTACTTTCCTATAACAGTAGGAGTTTCTGTGTATGTGCTACAGTTCTCATTCTACGTGCAAGTGTAGCTCTTAAAGCAACTTAAATAGAACTCTACTTTCCTATAACAGTAGCACTTGATGTGTATGTGCTACAGTTCTCATTCTACGTGCAAGTGTAGCTCTTAAAGCAAGTTAAATACAACTTTACTTTCCTATAACAGTAGGAGTTGCTGTGTATGTGCTACAGTTCTCATTCTACGTGCAAGTGTAGCTCTTAAAGCAAGTTAAATAGAACTCTACTGTCCTATAACAGAAGGAGTTGCTGTGAATGTGCTACAGTTCTCATTCAACGTGCAAGTGTAGCTCTCAAAGCAGCTTACATAGAACTCTACTTTCCTACAACAGAAGGAGTTGCTGTGAATGTGCTACAGTTCTTATTCTACGTGCAAGTGTAGCTCTTAAAGCAAGTTAAATAGAACTCTACTTTCCTATAACAGTAGGAGTTGCTGTGTATGTGCTACAGTTCTCATTCTACGTGCAAGTGTAGCTCTTAAAGCAAGTTAAATAGAACTCTACTTTCCTATAACAGAAGGAGTTGCTGTGAATGTGCTACAGTTCTTATTCTACGTGCAAGTGTAGATCTTAAAGCAACTTAAATAGAACTCTACTTTCCTATAACAGTAGGAGTTGCTGTGTATGTGCTACAGTTCTCATTCTACGTGCAAGTGTAGCTCTTAAAGCAAGTTAAACAGTGCTCTACTTTCCTATAACAGAAGGAGTTTCTGTGAATGTGCTACAGTTCTCAATCTACGTGCAAGTGTAGCTCTCAAAGCAACTTACATAGAACTTTACTTTGCTATAACAGCAGGAGTTGCTGTGTATGTGCTACAGTTCTCATTCTATGAGCTGGTGTAGCTCTTAAAGCAAGTTAAATAGATCTCTACTTTCCTATGACAGTAGGAGTTACTGTGTATGTGCTACAGTTCTCATTCTACGTGCAACTGTAGCTCTTAAAGCAAGTTAAATAGAACTCTACTTTCCTATAACAGTGGGAGTTGCTGTGTGTGTGCTACAGTTCTCATTCAACGTGCAAGTGTAGCTCTCAAAGCAGCTTACATAGAACTCTACTTTCCTATAACAGTAGGAGTTGCTGTGTATGTGCTACAGTTCTCATTCTACGTGCAAGTGTAGCTCTTAAAGCAACTTAAATAGAACTCTACTTTCCTACAACAGAAGGAGTTGCTGTGAATGTGCTACAGTTCTTATTCTACGTGCAAGTGTAGCTCTTAAAGCAAGTTAAATAGATCTCTACTTTCCTATAACAGTAGGAGTTTCTGTGTATGTGCTACAGTTCTCATTCCACGTGCAAGTGTAGCTCTTAAAGCAAGTTAAATAGAACTCTACTTTCCTACAACAGAAGGAGTTGCTGTGAATGTGCTACAGTTCTTATTCTACGTGCAAGTGTAGCTCTTAAAGCAAGTTAAATAGAACTCTACTTTCCTATAACAGTGGGAGTTGCTGTGTGTGTGCTACAGTTCTCATTCTAGGTGCAAGTGTAGCTCTCAAAGCAACTTACATAGAACTCTACTGTCCTATAACAGAAGGAGTTGCTGTGAATGTGCTACAGTTCTCATTCTACGTGCAAGTGTAGCTCTCAAAGCAGCTTACATAGAACTCTACTTTCCTATAACAGTAGGAGTTGCTGTGTATGTGCTGCAGTTCTCATTCTAAGTGCTGGTGTAGCTCTTAAAGCAAGTTAAATAGATCTCTACATTCCTATAACAGTAGGAGTTTCTGTGTATGTGCTACAGTTCTCATTCTACGTGCACGTGTAGCTCTTAAAGCAACTTAAATAGAACTCTACTTTCCTATAACAGTAGCACTTGCTGTGTATGTGCTACAGTTCTCATTCTACGTGCAAGTGTAGCTCTTAAAGCAAGTTAAATACAACTCTACTTTCCTATAACAGTAGGAGTTGCTGTGTATGTGCTACAGTTCTCATTCTAGGTGCAAGTGTAGCTCTTAAAGCAAGTTAAATAGAACTCTACTGTCCTATAACAGAAGGAGTTGCTGTGAATGTGCTACAGTTCTCATTCAACGTGCAAGTGTAGCTCTCAAAGCAGCTTACATAGAACTCTACTTTCCTATAACAGTAGGAGTTGCTGTGTATGTGCTACAGTTCTCATTCTACGTGCAAGTGTAGCTCTTAAAGCAAGTTAAATAGAACTCTACTTTCCTATAACAGAAGGAGTTCCTGTGAATGTGCTACAGTTCTTATTCTACGTGCAAGTGTAGCTCTTAAAGCAACTTAAATAGAACTCTATTTTCCTATAACAGTAGGAGTTGCTGTGTATGTGCTACAGTTCTCATTCTACGTGCAAGTGTAGCTCTTAAAGCAAGTTAAACAGTTCTCTACCTTCCTATAACAGAAGGAGTTTCTGTGAATGTGCTACAGTTCTCAATCTACGTGCAAGTGTAGCTCTCAAAGCAACTTACATAGAACTTTACTTTCCTATAACAGTAGGAGTTGCTGTGTATGTGCTACAGTTCTCATTCTATGAGCTAGTGTAGCTCTTAAAGCAAGTTAAATAGATCTCTACTTTCCTATGACAGTAGGAGTTACTGTGTATGTGCTACAGTTCTCATTCTACGTGCAACTGTAGCTCTTAAAGCAAGTTAAATAGAACTCTACCTTCCTATAACAGTAGGAGTTGCTCTGTATGTGCTACAGTTCTCATTCTACGTGCAACTGTAGCTCTTAAAGCAAGTTAAATAGAACTCTACTTTCCTATAACAGTAGCAGTTGCTGTGTATGTGCTACAGTTCTCATTCTACGTGCAAGTGTAGCTCTTAAAGCAAGTTAAATACAACTCTACTTTCCTATAACAGTAGGAGTTGCTGTGTATGTGCTACAGTTCTCATTCTACGTGCTAGTGTAGCTCTTAAAGGAAGTTAAATAGAACTCTACTGTCCTATAACAGAAGGAGTTGCTGTGAATGTGCTACAGTTCTCATTCTACGTGCAAGTGTAGCTCTCAAAGCAACTTACATAGAACTCTACTTTCCTACAACAGTAGGAGTTGCTGTGTATGTGCTACAGTTCTCATTCAAAGTGCAAGTGTAGCTCGTAAAGCAATTTAAATAGAACTCTACTTTCCTATAACAGTAGGATTTGCTGTGTATGTGCTACAGTTCTCATTCTACGTGCAAGTGTAGCTCTCAAAGCAACTTACATAGAACTCTACTTTCCTATAACAGTAGGAGTTGCTGTGTATGTGCTACAGTTCTCATTCTACGTGCAAGTGTAGCTCTTAAAGTAAGTTATATAGATCTCTACTTTCCTATAACAGAAGGAGTTGCTGTGAATGTGCTACAGTTCTCATTCTACGTGCAAGTGTAGCTCTTAAAGGAAGTTAAATAGAACTCTACCTTCCTATAACAGAAGGAGTTGCTGTGAATGTGCTACAGTTCTCATTCTACGTGCTAGTGTAGCTCTTAAAGCAAGTTAAATAGAACTCTACTTTCCTATAACAGTAGGAGTTGCTGTGAATGTGCTACAGTTCTCATTCTACGTGCAAGTGTAGCTCTTAAAGCAAGTTAAATAGAACTCTACCTTCCTATAACAGTAGGAGTTGCTGTGAATGTGCTACAGTTGTAATTCTACGTGCTAGTGTAGCTCTTAAAGCAAGTTAAATAGAACTCTACTTTCCTATAACAGCAGGAGTTGCTGTGAATGTGCTACAGTTCTCATTCTACGTGCAAGTGTAGCTCTTAAAGGAAGTTAAATAGAACTCTACCTTCCTATAACAGAAGGAGTTGGTGTGAATGTTCTACAGTTCTCATTCAAAGTGCAAGTGTAGCTCTCAAAGCAAGTTAAATAGAATTCTACTTTCCTATAACAGTAGGAGTTTCTTTGTATGTGCTACAGTTCTCATTCTACGTACTGGTGTAGCTCTTAAAGCAAGTTAAATAGATCTCTACTTTCCTATAACAGTAGGAGTTGCTGTGAATGTGCTTCAGTTCTCATTCTAAGTGCAAGTGTAGCTCTCAACGGAAGTTAAATAGAACTCTACTTTCCTATAACAGTAGGAGTTTCTGTGTATGTGCTATAGTTCTCATTCTACGTGCAAGTGTAGCTCTTAAAGCAACTTAAATAGATCTCTACTTTCCTATAACAGTAGGAGTTGCTGTGTATGTGCTACAGTTCTCATTCTACATGCTAGTGTAGCTCTTAAAGTAAGTTAAATAGAACTCTACTTTCCTATAACAGTAGGAGTTGCTGTGTATGTGCTACAGTTCTCATTCTACGTGCTAGTGTAGCTCTTAAAGTAAGTTAAATAGAACTCTACTTTCCTATAACAGTAGGAGTTGCTGTGTATGTGCTACAGTTATCATTCTAAGTGCTGGTGTAGCTCTCAAAGCAGCTTACATAGAACTCTACTTTCCTATAACAGTAGGAGTTGCTGTGTATGTGCTGCAGTTCTCATTCTAAGTGCTGGTGTAGCTCTTAAAGCAAGTTAAATAGATCTCTACTTTCCTATAACAGTAGGAGTTTCTGTGTATGTGCTACAGTTCTCATTCTACGTGCAAGTGTAGCTCTTAAAGCAACTTAAATAGAACTCTACTTTCCTATAACAGTAGCACTTGCTGTGTATGTGCTACAGTTCTCATTCTACGTGCAAGTGTAGCTCTTAAAGCAAGTTAAATACAACTTTACTTTCCTATAACAGTAGGAGTTGCTGTGTATGTGCTAGAGTTCTCATTCTACGTGCAAGTGTAGCTCTTAAAGCAAGTTAAATAGAACTCTACTGTCCTATAACAGAAGGAGTTGCTGTGAATGTGCTACAGTTCTCATTCAACGTGCAAGTGTAGCTCTCAAAGCAGCTTACATAGAACTCTACTTTCCTACAACAGAAGGAGTTGCTGTGAATGTGCTACAGTTCTTATTCTACGTGCAAGTGTAGCTCTTAAAGCAAGTTAAATAGAACTCTACTTTCCTATAACAGTAGGAGTTGCTGTGTATGTGCTACAGTTCTCATTCTACGTGCAAGTGTAGCTCTTAAAGCAAGTTAAATAGAACTCTACTTTCCTATAACAGAAGGAGTTGCTGTGAATGTGCTACAGTTCTTATTCTACGTGCAAGTGTAGCTCTTAAAGCAACTTAAATAGAACTCTACTTTCCTATAACAGTAGGAGTTGCTGTGTATGTGCTACAGTTCTCATTCTACGTGCAAGTGTAGCTCTTAAAGCAAGTTAAACAGTGCTCTACTTTCCTATAACAGAAGGAGTTTCTGTGAATGTGCTACAGTTCTCAATCTACGTGCAAGTGTAGCTCTCAAAGCAACTTACATAGAACTTTACTTTCCTATAACAGCAGGAGTTGCTGTGTATGTGCTACAGTTCTCATTCTATGAGCTAGTGTAGCTCTTAAAGCAAGTTAAATAGATCTCTACTTTCCTATGACAGTAGGAGTTACTGTGTATGTGCTACAGTTCTCATTCTACGTGCAACTGTAGCTCTTAAAGCAAGTTAAATAGAACTCTACTTTCCTATAACAGTGGGAGTTGCTGTGTGTGTGCTACAGTTCTCATTCAACGTGCAAGTGTAGCTCTCAAAGCAGCTTACATAGAACTCTACTTTCCTATAACAGTAGGAGTTGCTGTGTATGTGCTACAGTTCTCATTCTACGTGCAAGTGTAGCTCTTAAAGCAACTTAAATAGAACTCTACTTTCCTATAACAGTAGGAGTTTCTGTGTATGTGCTACAGTTCTCATTCTACGTGCAAGTGTAGCTCTTAAAGCAAGTTAAATAGAACTCTACTTTCCTACAACAGAAGGAGTTGCTGTGAATGTGCTACAGTTCTTATTCTACGTGCAAGTGTAGCTCTTAAAGCAAGTTAAATAGAACTCTACTTTCCTATAACAGTGGGAGTTGCTGTGTGTGTGCTACAGTTCTCATTCTACGTGCAAGTGTAGGTCTCAAAGCAACTTACATAGAACTCTACTGTCCTATAACAGAAGGAGTTGCTGTGAATGTGCTACAGTTCTCATTCTACGTGCAAGTGTAGCTCTCAAAGCAGCTTACATAGAACTCTACTTTCCTATAACAGTAGGAGTTGCTGTGTATGTGCTGCAGTTCTCATTCTAAGTGCTGGTGTAGCTCTTAAAGCAAGCTAAATAGATCTCTACATTCCTATAACAGTAGGAGTTTCTGTGTATGTGCTACAGTTCTCATTCTACGTGCAAGTGTAGCTCTTAAAGCAACTTAAATAGAACTCTACTTTCCTATAACAGTAGCACTTGCTGTGTATGTGCTACAGTTCTCATTCTACGTGCAAGTGTAGCTCTTAAAGCAAGTTAAATAGAACTCTACTGTCCTATAACAGAAGGAGTTGCTGTGAATGTGCTACAGTTCTCATTCAACGTGCAAGTGTAGCTCTCAAAGCAGCTTACATAGAACTCTACTTTCCTATAACAGTAGGAGTTGCCGTGTATGTGCCACAGTTCTCATTCTACGTGCAAGTGTAGCTCTTAAAGCAAGTTAAATAGAACTCTACTTTCCTATAACAGAAGGAGTTCCTGTGAATGTGCTACAGTTCTTATTCTACGTGCAAGTGTAGCTCTTAAAGCAACTTAAATAGAACTCTATTTTCCTATAACAGTAGGAGTTGCTGTGTATGTGCTACAGTTCTCATTCTACGTGCAAGTGTAGCTCTTAAAGCAAGTTAAATCGTTCTCTACTTTCCTATAACAGAAGGAGTTTCTGTGAATGTGCTACAGTTCTCAATCTACGTGCAAGTGTAGCTCTCAAAGCAACTTACATAGAACTTTACTTTCCTATAACAGTAGGAGTTGCTGTGTATGTGCTACAGTTCTCATTCTATGAGCTAGTGTAGCTCTTAAAGCAAGTTAAATAGATCTCTACTTTCCTATGACAGTAGGAGTTACTGTGTATGTGCTACAGTTCTCATTCTACGTGCAACTGTAGCTCTTAAAGCAAGTTAAATAGAACTCTACTTTCCTATAACAGTAGGAGTTGCTCTGTATGTGCTACAGTTCTCATTCTACGTGCAACTGTAGCTCTTAAAGCAAGTTAAATAGAACTCTACTTTCCTATAACAGTAGCAGTTGCTGTGTATGTGCTACAGTTCTCATTCTACGTGCAAGTGTAGCTCTTAAAGCAAGTTAAATACAACTCTACTTTCCTATAACAGTAGGAGTTGCTGTGTATGTGCTACAGTTCTCATTCTACGTGCTAGTGTAGCTCTTAAAGGAAGTTAAATAGAACTCTACTGTCCTATAACAGAAGGAATTGCTGTGAATGTGCTACAGTTCTCATTCTACGTGCAAGTGTAGCTCTCAAAGCAACTTACATAGAACTCTACTTTCCTACAACAGTAGGAGTTGCTGTGTATGTGCTACAGTTCTCATTCAAAGTGCAAGTGTAGCTCTTAAAGCAATTTAAATAGAACTCTACTTTCCTATAACAGAAGGAGTTGCTGTGAATGTGCTACAGTTCTCATTCTACGTGCAAGTGTAGCTCTTAAAGCCAGTTAAATAGAACTCCACTTTCCTATATCAGTAGGAGTTACCGTGTATGTGCTACAGTTCTCATTCTACGTGCTATTGTAGCTCTTAAAGTAAGTTAAATAGAACTCTACTTTCCTATAACAGTAGGAGTTGCTGTGTATGTGCTACAGTTCTCATTCTACGTGCTAGTGTAGCTCTTAAAGTAAGTTAAATAGAACTCTACTTTCCTATAACAGTAGGAGTTGCTGTGTATGTGCTACAGTTCTCATTCTACGTGCTAGTGTAGCTCTTAAAGTAAGTTAAATAGAACTCTACTTTCCTATAACAGTAGGAGTTGCTGTGTATGTGCTACAGTTCTCATTCTACGTGCAAGTGTAGCTCTTAAAGCAACTTAAATAGAACTCTACTTTCCTATAACAGCGGGAGTTGCTGTGTATGTGCTAAAGTTCTCATTCTACGTGCAAGTGTAGCTCTTAAAGTAAGTAAAATAGAACTCTACTTTCCTATAACAGTAGGAGTTGCTGTGTATGTGCTGCAGTTCTCATTCTAAGTGCTGGTGTAGCTCTTAAAGCAAGTTAAATAGATCTCTACTTTCCTATAACAGTAGGAGTTTCTGTGTATGTGCTACAGTTCTCATTCTACGTGCAAGTGTAGCTCTTTAAGCAAGTTAAATACAACTCTACTTTCCTATAACAGTAGGAGTACTGTGTATGTGCTACAGTTCTCATTCTACGTGCAAGTGTAGCTCTTAAAGCAAGTTAAATAGAACTCTACTGTCCTATAACAGAAGGAGTTGCTGTGAATGTGCTACAGTTCTCATTCTACGTGCAAGTGTAGCTCTCAAAGCAGCTTACATAGAACTCTACTTTCCTATAACAGTAGGAGTTGCTGTGTATGTGTTACAGTTCTCATTCAAAGTGCAAATGTAGCTCTTAAAGCAACTTAAATAGAACTCTACTTTCCTATAACAGAAGGAGTTGCTGTGAATGTGCTACAGCTCTCATTCTACGTGCTAGTGTAGCTCTTAAAGCAAGCTAAATAGAACTCTAATTTCCTATAACAGAAGGAGTTGCTGTGTATGTGCTACAGTTCTCATTCTACATGCTAGTGTAGCTCTCAAAGCAAGTTAAATAGAACTCTACTTTCGTATAACAGTAGGACTTGCTGTGTATGTGCTACAGTTCTCATTCTACGTGCTAGTGTAGCTCTTAAAGTAAGTTAAATAGAACTCTACTTTCCTATAACAGTAGGAGTTGCTGTGTACGTGCTATAGTTCTCATTCTACGTGCAAGTGTAGCTCTTAAAGCAACTTACATAGAACTCTACTTTCCTATAACAGTAGGAGTTGCTGTGTATGTGCTACAGTTCTCATTCTACGTGCTAGTGTAGCTCTTAAAGTAAGTTAAATAGAACTCTACTTTCCTATAACAGTAGGAGTTGCTGTGTATGTGCTACAGTTCTCATTCTACGTGCAAGTGTAGCTCTTAAAGCAACTTAAATAGAACTCTACTTTCCTATAACAGTAGGATTTGCTGTGTATGTGCTACAGTTCTCATTCTACGTGCAAGTGTAGCTCTCAAAGCAACTTACATAGAACTCTACTTTCCTATAACAGTAGGAGTTGCTGTGTATGTGCTACAGTTCTCATTCTACGTGCAAGTGTAGCTCTTAAAGTAAGTTAAATAGATCTCTACTTTCCTATAACAGAAGGAGTTGCTGTGAATGTGCTACAGTTCTCATTCTACGTGCAAGTGTAGCTCTTAAAGGAAGTTAAATAGAACTCTACCTTCCTATAACAGAAGGAGTTGCTGTGAATGTGCTACAGTTCTCATTCTACGTGCTAGTGTAGCTCTTAAAGCAAGTTAAATAGAACTCTACTTTCCTATAACAGTAGGAGTTGCTGTGAATGTGCTACAGTTCTCATTCTACGTGCAAGTGTAGCTCTTAAAGCAAGTTAAATAGATCTCTACCTTCCTATAACAGTAGGAGTTGCTGTGAATGTGCTACAGTTCTAATTCTACGTGCTAGTGTAGCTCTTAAAGCAAGTTAAATAGAACTCTACTTTCCTATAACAGTAGGAGTTGCTGTGAATGTGCTACAGTTCTCATTCTACGTGCAAGTGTAGCTCTTAAAGGAAGTTAAATAGAACTCTACCTTCCTATAACAGAAGGAGTTGCTGTGAATGTTCTACAGTTCTCATTCAAAGTGCAAGTGTAGCTCTCAAAGCAAGTTAAATAGAATTCTACTTTCCTATAACAGTAGGAGTTTCTTTGTATGTGCTACAGTTCTCATTCTACGTACTGGTGTAGCTCTTAAAGCAAGTTAAATAGATCTCTACTTTCCTATAACAGTAGGAGTTGCTGTGAATGTGCTTCAGTTCTCATTCTAAGTGCAAGTGTAGCTCTCAACGGAAGTTAAATAGAACTCTACTTTCCTATAACAGTAGGAGTTTCTGTGTATGTGCTATAGTTCTCATTCTACGTGCAAGTGTAGCTCTTAAAGCAACTTAAATAGATCTCTACTTTCCTATAACAGTAGGAGTTGCTGTGTATGTGCTACAGTTCTCATTCTACATGCTAGTGTAGCTCTTAAAGTAAGTTAAATAGAACTCTACTTTCCTATAACAGTAGGAGTTGCTGTGTATGTGCTACAGTTCTCATTCTACGTGCTAGTGTAGCTCTTAAAGTAAGTTAAATAGAACTCTACTTTCCTATAACAGTAGGAGTTGCTGTGTATGTGCTACAGTTATCATTCTAAGTGCTGGTGTAGCTCTCAAAGCAGCTTACATAGAACTCTACTTTCCTATAACAGTAGGAGTTGCTGTGTATGTGCTGCAGTTCTCATTCTAAGTGCTGGTGTAGCTCTTAAAGCAAGTTAAATAGATCTCTACTTTCCTATAACAGTAGGAGTTTCTGTGTATGTGCTACAGTTCTCATTCTACGTGCAAGTGTAGCTCTTAAAGCAACTTAAATAGAACTCTACTTTCCTATAACAGTAGCACTTGCTGTGTATGTGCTACAGTTCTCATTCTACGTGCAAGTGTAGCTCTTAAAGCAAGTTAAATACAACTTTACTTTCCTATAACAGTAGGAGTTGCTGTGTATGTGCTACAGTTCTCATTCTACGTGCAAGTGTAGCTCTTAAAGCAAGTTAAATAGAACTCTACTGTCCTATAACACAAGGAGTTGCTGTGAATGTGCTACAGTTCTCATTCAACGTGCAAGTGTAGCTCTCAAAGCAGCTTACATAGAACTCTACTTTCCTACAACAGAAGGAGTTGCTGTGAATGTGCTACAGTTCTTATTCTACGTGCAAGTGTAGCTCTTAAAGCAAGTTAAATAGAACTCTACTTTCCTATAACAGTAGGAGTTGCTGTGTATGTGCTACAGTTCTCATTCTACGTGCAAGTGTAGCTCTTAAAGCAAGTTAAATAGAACTCTACTTTCCTATAACAGAAGGAGTTGCTGTGAATGTGCTACAGTTCTTATTCTACGTGCAAGTGTAGCTCTTAAAGCAACTTAAATAGAACTCTACTTTCCTATAACAGTAGGAGTTGCTGTGTATGTGCTACAGTTCTCATTCTACGTGCAAGTGTAGCTCTTAAAGCAAGTTAAACAGTTCTCTACTTTCCTATAACAGTAGGAGTTGCTGTGTATGTGCTACAGTTCTCAATCTACGTGCAAGTGTAGCTCTTAAAGCAAGTTAAACAGTGCTCTACTTTCCTATAACAGAAGGAGTTTCTGTGAATGTGCTACAGTTCTCAATCTACGTGCAAGTGTAGCTCTCAATGCAACTTACATAGAACTTTACTTTCCTATAACAGTAGGAGTTGCTCTGTATGTGCTACAGTTCTCATTCTACGTGCAACTGTAGCTCTTAAAGCAAGTTAAATAGAACTCTACATTCCTATAACAGTAGCAGTTGCTGTGTATGTGATACAGTTCTCATTCTACGTGCAAGTGTAGCTCTTAAAGCAAGTTAAATAGAACTCTACATTCCTATAACAGTAGGAGTTGCTGTGTATGTGATACAGTTCTCATTCTACGTGCAACTGTAGCTCTTAAAGCAAGTTAAATAGAACTCTACATTCCTATAACAGTAGCAGTTGCTGTGTATGTGATACAGTTCTCGATCTACGTGCAAGTGTAGCTCTTAAAGCAAGTTAAATAGAACTCTACATTCCTATAACAGTAGGAGTTGCTGTGTATGTGATACAGTTCTCATTCTACGTGCAACTGTAGCTCTTAAAGCAAGTTAAATAGAACTCTACATTCCTATAACAGTAGCAGTTGCTGTGTATGTGATACAGTTCTCATTCTACGTGCAAGTGTAGCTCTTAAAGCAAGTTAAATAGAACTCTACATTCCTATAACAGTAGGAAATGCTGTGTATGTGCTACAGTTCTCATTCTACGTGCTAGTGTAGCTCTTAAAGCCAGTTAAATAGAACTCCACTTTCCTATAACAGTAGGAGTTGCTGTGAATGTGCTACAGTTCTCATTCTACATGCTAGTGTAGCTCTTAAAGCAAGTTAAATAGAACTCTACTTTCCTATAACAGTAGGAGTTGCTGTGAATGTGCTACAGTTCTCATTCTACATGCTAGTGTAGCTCTCAAAGCAAGTTAAATAGAACTCTACTTTCCTATAACAGTAGGAAATGCTGTGTATGTGCTACAGTTCTCATTCTACATGCTAGTGTAGCTCTTAAAGCAAGTTAAATAGAACTCTGCTTTCCTATAACAGTAGGAGGTGCTGTGTATGTGCTACAGTTCTCATTCTACGTGCAAGTGTAGCTCTTAAAGCAAGTTAAATAGATCTCTACTTTCCTATAACTGTAGGAGTTGCTCTGTATGTGCTAAAGTTCTCTATCTACGTGCAAGTGTAGCTCTCAAAGCAAGTTAAATAGAACTCTACATTCCTATAACAGTAGGAGTTGCTGTGTATGTGCTACAATTCTCATTCTACGTGCATGTGTAGCTCTTAAACCAAGTTAAATAGAACTCTACTTTCCTATAACAGTAGGAGTTGCTGTGTATGTGCTACAGTTTTCATTGTACGTGCAAGTGTAGCTCTTAAGGCAAGTTAAATAGATCTCTACTTTCCTATAACAGAAGGAGTTGCTGTGAATGTGCTACAGTTCTCATTCTACGTGTAAGTGTAGCTCTTAAAGCAAGTTAAATAGAACTCTACTTTCGTATAACAGAAGGAGTTGCTGTGTATGTGATACAGTTCTAATTCTAAGTGCAAGTGTAGCTCTCAAAGCAAGTTAAATAGAACTCTACTTTCCTATAACAGTAGGAGTTGCTTTGTATGCGCTACAGTTCTCATTCTACGTGCTAGTGTAGCTCTCAAAGCAAGTTAAATAGAACTCTACTTTCCTATAACAGTAGGAGTTGCTGTGTATGTGCTACAGTTCTCATTGTACGTGCAAGTGTAGCTCTTAAAGCAAGTTAAATAGAACTCTACTTTCCTATAACAGTAGGAGTTGCTGTATATGTGCTGCAGTTCTCATTTTACGTGCAAGTGTAGCTCTTAAAGCAAGCTAATTAGAACTCTGCTTTCCTATAACAGTAGGAGCAGCTGTGTATGTGCTACAGTTATCGTTCTACGTGCAAGTGTAGCTCTTAAAGCAAGTTAAATACAACTCTACTTTCCTATAACAGTAGGAGTTGCTGTATATGTGCTGCAGTTCTCATTTTACGTGCAAGTGTAGCTCTTAAAGCAAGCTAATTAGAACTCTACTTTCCTATAACAGTAGGAGCAGCTGTGTATGTGCTACAGTTATCGTTCTACGTGCAAGTGTAGCTCTTAAAGCAAGTTAAATACAACTCTACTTTCCTATAACAGTAGGAGTTGCTGTATATGTGCTGCAGTTCTCATTTTACGTGCAAGTGTAGCTCTTAAAGCAAGCTCATTAGAACTCTGCTTTCCTATAACAGTAGGAGCAGCTGTGTATGTGCTACAGTTCTCATTCTACGTGCAAGTGTAGCTCTCAAAGCAACTTAAATAGAACTCTACTTTCCTATAACAGTAGGAGTTGCTCTGTATGTGCTACAGTTCTCATTCTACGTGCAAGTGTAGCTCTTAAAGCAAGTTAAATAGATCTCTACTTTCCTATAACAGTAGGAGTTGCTGTGTATGTGCTACAGTTCTCATTCTACGTGCAAGTGTAGCTCTTAAAGCAAGTGAAATAGAACTCTACCGTCCTATAACAGAAGGAGTTGCTGTGAATGTGCTACAGTTATCATTCTACGTGCAAGTGTAGCTCTTAAAGCAAGTTAAATAGATCTCTACTTTCCTATAACAGTAGGAGTTGCTCTGTGCTACAGTTCTCATTCTACGTGCAAGTGTAGCTCTCAAAGCAAGTTAAATAGAACTCTACATTCCTATAACAGTAGGAGTTGCTGTGTATGTGCTACAATTCTCATTCTACGTGCAAGTGTAGTTCTTAAAGCAACTTAAATACAACTCTACTTTCCTATAAAAGTAGGAGTTGCTCTGTATGTGCTACAGTTCTCATTCTACGTGCAAGTGTAGCTCTTAAAGCAAGTTAAATAGATCTCTACTTTCCTATAACAGCAGGAGTTGCTGTGTATGTGCTACAGTTCTCATTCTACGTGCTAGTGTAGCTCTTAAAGCAAGTTAAATAGAACTCTACTTTCCTATAACAGTAGGAGTTGCTGTGTATGTGCTACAGTTCTCATTCTACGTGCAAGTGTAGCTCTTAAAGTAAGTTAAATAGAACTCTACTTTCCTATAACAGCAGGAGTTGCTGTGTATGTGCTACAGTTCTCATTCTACGTGCTAGTGTAGCTCTTAAAGCAAGTTAAATAGAACTCTACTTTCCTATAACAGTAGGAGTTGCTGTGTATGTGCTACAGTTCTCATTCTACGTGCAAGTGTAGCTCTTAAAGCATGTTAAATAGAACTCTACATTCCTATAACAGTAGGAGTTGCTCTGTATATGCTACAGTTCTCTTTTTACGTGCAAGTGTAGCTCTCAAAGCAAGTTAAATGGAACTCTACTTTCCTATAACAGAAGGAGTTGCTGTGTATGTGATACAGTTCTAATTCTAAGTGCAAGTGTAGCTCTCAAAGCAAGTTAAATAGAACTCTACTTTCCTATAACAGTAGTAGTTGCTGTGTATGCGCTACAGTTCTCATTGTACGTGCAAGTGTAGCTCTTAAAGCAAGTTAAATAGAACTCTACTTTCCTATAACAGTAGGAGTTGCTGTGTATGTGCTACAGTTCTCATTGTACGTGCAAGTGTAGCTCTTAAAGCAAGTTAAATAGAACTCTACTTTCCTATAACAGTAGGAGTTGCTGTATATGTGCTGCAGTTCTCATTTTACGTGCAAGTGTAGCTCTTAAAGCAAGTTAAATAGAACTCTACTTTCCTATAACAGTAGGAGTTGCTGTATATGTGCTGCAGTTCTCATTTTACGTGCAAGTGTAGCTCTTAAAGCAAGCTAATTAGAACTCTGCTTTCCTATAACAGTAGGAGCAGCTGTGTATGTGCTACAGTTATCGTTCTACGTGCAAGTGTAGCTCTTAAAGCAAGCTAATTAGAACTCTACTTTCCTATAACAGTAGGAGCAGCTGTGTATGTGCTACAGTTATCGTTCTACGTGCAAGTGTAGCTCTTAAAGCAAGTTAAATACAACTCTACTTTCCTATAACAGTAGGAGTTGCTGTATATGTGCTGCAGTTCTCATTTTACGTGCAAGTGTAGCTCTTAAAGCAAGCTCATTAGAACTCTGCTTTCCTATAACAGTAGGAGCACCTGTGTATGTGCTACAGTTATCGTTCTACGTGCAAGTGTAGCTCTTAAAGCAAGTTAAATACAACTCTACTTTCCTATAACAGTAGGAGTTGCTGTATATGTGCTGCAGTTCTCATTTTACGTGCAAGTGTAGCTCTTAAAGCAAGCTCATTAGAACTCTGCTTTCCTATAACAGTAGGAGCAGCTGTGTATGTGCTACAGTTCTCATTCTACGTGCAAGTGTAGCTCTCAAAGCAACTTAAATAGAACTCTACTTTCCTATAACAGTAGGAGTTGCTCTGTATGTGCTACAGTTCTCATTCTACGTGCAAGTGTAGCTCTTAAAGCAAGTTAAATAGATCTGTACTTTCCTATAACAGTAGGAGTTGCTGTGTATGTGCTACAGTTCTCATTCTACGTGCAAGTGTAGCTCTTAAAGCAAGTGAAATAGAACTCTACCGTCCTATAACAGAAGGAGTTGCTGTGAATGTGCTACAGTTATCATTCTACGTGCAAGTGTAGCTCTTAAAGCAAGTTAAATAGATCTCTACTTTCCTATAACAGTAGGAGTTGCTCTGTGCTACAGTTCTCATTCTACGTGCAAGTGTAGCTCTCAAAGCAAGTTAAATAGAACTCTACATTCCTATAACAGTAGGAGTTGCTGTGTATGTGCTACAATTCTCATTCTACGTGCAAGTGTAGTTCTTAAAGCAACTTAAATACAACTCTACTTTCCTATAACAGTAGGAGTTGCTCTGTATGTGCTACAGTTCTCATTCTACGTGCAAGTGTAGCTCTTAAAGCAAGTTAAATAGATCTCTACTTTCCTATAACAGCAGGAGTTGCTGTGTATGTGCTACAGTTCTCATTCTACGTGCAAGTGTAGCTCTTAAAGTAAGTTAAATAGAACTCTACTTTCCTATAACAGCAGGAGTTGCTGTGTATGTGCTACAGTTCTCATTCTACGTGCTAGTGTAGCTCTTAAAGCAAGTTAAATAGAACTCTACTTTCCTATAACAGTAGGAGTTGCTGTGTATGTGCTACGGTTCTCATTCTACGTGCAAGTGTAGCTCTTAAAGCATGTTAAATAGAACTCTACATTCCTATAACAGTAGGAGGTGCTGTGTATATGCTACAGTTCTCTTTTTACGTGTAAGTGTAGCTCTTAAAGCAAGTTGAATAGATCTCTACTTTCCTATAACAGTAGGAGTTGCTGTGTATGTGCTACAGTTCTCATTCTACGTGTAAGTGTAGCTCTTAAAGCAAGTTAAATAGAACTCTGCTTTCCTATAACAGTAGGAGTTGCTGTGTATGTGCTACAGTTCTCATTCTACGTGTAAGTGTAGCTCTTAAAGCAAGTTAAATAGATCTCTACTTTCCTATAACAGTAGGAGTTGCTGTGTATGTGCTACAGTTCTCATTCTACGTGTAAGTGTAGCTCTTAAAGCAAGTTAAATAGAACTCTGCTTTCCTATAACAGTAGGAGTTGCTGTGTATGTGCTACAGTTCTCATTCTACGTGCAAGTGTAGCTCTAAAAGCAAGTTAAATAGAATTCTACTTTCCTATAACAGTAGGAGTTTCTTTGTATGTGCTACAGTTCTCATTCTACGTACTGGTGTAGCTCTTAAAGCAAGTTAAATAGATCTCTACTTTCCTATAACAGTAGGAGTTGCTGTGAATGTGCTTCAGTTCTCATTCTAAGTGCAAGTGTAGCTCTCAACGGAAGTTAAATAGAACTCTACTTTCCTATAACAGTAGGAGTTTCTGTGTATGTGCTATAGTTCTCATTCTACGTGCAAGTGTAGCTCTTAAAGCAACTTAAATAGATCTCTACTTTCCTATAACAGTAGGAGTTGCTGTGTATGTGCTACAGTTCTCAATCTACGTGCTAGTGTAGCTCTTAAAGTAAGTTAAATAGAACTCTACTTTCCTATAACAGTAGGAGTTGCTGTGTATGTGCTACAGTTATCATTCTAAGTGCTGGTGTAGCTCTTAAAGCAAGTTAAATAGATCTCTACTTTCCTATAACAGTAGGAGTTTCTGTGTATGTGCTACAGTTCTCATTCTACGTGCAAGTGTAGCTCTTAAAGCAAGTTAAATAGAACTCTACTTTCCTATAACAGTGGGAGTTGCTGTGTGTGTGCTACAGTTCTCATTCTACGTGCAAGTGTAGCTCTCAAAGCAACTTACATAGAACTCTACTGTCCTATAACAGAAGGAGTTGCTGTGAATGTGCTACAGTTCTCATTCTACGTGCAAGTGTAGCTCTCAAAGCAGCTTACATAGAACTATACTTTCCTATAACAGTAGGAGTTGCTGTGTATGTGCTGCAGTTCTCATTCTAAGTGCTGGTGTAGCTCTTAAAGCAAGTTAAATAGATCTCTACTTTCCTATAACAGTAGGAGTTTCTGTGTATGTGCTACAGTTCTCATTCTACGTGCAAGTGTAGCTCTTAAAGCAACTTAAATAGAACTCTACTTTCCTATAACAGTAGCACTTGCTGTGTATGTGCTACAGTTCTCATTCTACGTGCAAGTGTAGCTCTTAAAGCAAGTTAAATACAACTCTACTTTCCTATAACAGTAGAAGTTGCTGTGTATGTGCTACAGTTCTCATTCTAGGTGCAAGTGTAGCTCTTAAAGCAAGTAAAATAGAACTCTACTATCCTATAACAGCAGGAGTTGCTGTGAATGTGCTACAGTTCTCATTCAACGTGCAAGTGTAGCTCTCAAAGCAGCTTACATAGAACTCTACTTTCCTATAACAGTAGGAGTTGCTGTGTATGTGCTACAGTTCTCATTCTACGTGCAAGTGTAGCTCTTAAAGCAAGTTAAATAGAACTCTACTTTCCTATAACAGAAGGAGTTCCTGTGAATGTGCTACAGTTCTTATTCTACGTGCAAGTGTAGCTCTTAAAGCAACTTAAATAGAACTCTATTTTCCTATAACAGTAGGAGTTGCTGTGTATGTGCTACAGTTCTCATTCTACGTGCAAGTGTAGCTCTTAAAGCAAGTTAAACAGTTCTCTACTTTCCTATAACAGAAGGAGTTTCTGTGAATGTGCTATAGTTCTCAATCTACGTGCAAGTGTAGCTCTCAAAGCAACTTACATAGAACTTTACTTTCCTATAACAGTAGGAGTTGCTGTGTATGTGCTACAGTTCTCATTCTATGAGCTAGTGTAGCTCTTAAAGCAAGTTAAATAGATCTCTACTTTCCTATGACAGTAGGAGTTACTGTGTATGTGCTACAGTTCTCATTCTACGTGCAACTGTAGCTCTTAAAGCAAGTTAAATAGAACTCTACTTTCCTATAACAGTAGGAGTTGCTCTGTATGTGCTACAGTTCTCATTCTACGTGCAACTGTAGCTCTTAAAGCAAGTTAAATAGAACTCTACTTTCCTATAACAGTAGCAGTTGCTGTGTATGTGCTACAGTTTTCATTCTACGTGCAAGTGTAGCTCTTAAAGCAAGTTAAATACAACTCTACTTTCCTAAAACAGTAGGAGTTGCTGTGTATGTGCTACAGTTCTCATTCTACGTGCTAGTGTAGCTCTTAAAGGAAGTTAAATAGAACTCTACTGTCCTATAACAGAAGGAGTTGCTGTGAATGTGCTACAGTTCTCATTCTACGTGCAAGTGTAGCTCTCAAAGCAACTTACATAGAACTCTACTTTCCTATAACAGAAGGAGTTGCTGTGAATGTGCTACAGTTCTCATTCTACGTGCAAGTGTAGCTCTTAAAGCCAGTTAAATAGAACTCCACTTTCCTATATCAGTAGGAGTTACCGTGTATGTGCTACAGTTCTCATTCTACGTGCTAGTGTAGCTCTTAAAGTAAGTTAAATAGAACTCTACTTTCCTATAACAGTAGGAGTTGCTGTGTATGTGCTACAGTTCTCATTCTACGTGCTAGTGTAGCTCTTAAAGCAAGTTAAATAGAACTCTGCTTTCCTATAACAGTAGGAGTTGCTGTGTATGTGCTACAGTTCTCATTCTACGTGTAAGTGTAGCTCTTAAAGCAAGTTAAATAGAACTCTGCTTTCCTATAACAGTAGGAGTTGCTGTGTATGTGCTACAGTTCTCATTCTACGTGTAAGTGTAGCTCTTAAAGCAAGTTAAATAGATCTCTACTTTCCTATAACAGTAGGAGTTGCTGTGTATGTGCTACAGTTCTCATTCTACGTGTAAGTGTAGCTCTTAAAGCAAGTTAAATAGAACTCTGCTTTCCTATAACAGTAGGAGTTGCTGTGTATGTGCTACAGTTCTCATTCTACGTGCAAGTGTAGCTCTAAAAGCAAGTTAAATAGAATTCTACTTTCCTATAACAGTAGGAGTTTCTTTGTATGTGCTACAGTTCTCATTCTACGTACTGGTGTAGCTCTTAAAGCAAGTTAAATAGATCTCTACTTTCCTATAACAGTAGGAGTTGCTGTGAATGTGCTTCAGTTCTCATTCTAAGTGCAAGTGTAGCTCTCAACGGAAGTTAAATAGAACTCTACTTTCCTATAACAGTAGGAGTTTCTGTGTATGTGCTATAGTTCTCATTCTACGTGCAAGTGTAGCTCTTAAAGCAACTTAAATAGATCTCTACTTTCCTATAACAGTAGGAGTTGCTGTGTATGTGCTACAGTTCTCAATCTACGTGCTAGTGTAGCTCTTAAAGTAAGTTAAATAGAACTCTACTTTCCTATAACAGTAGGAGTTGCTGTGTATGTGCTACAGTTATCATTCTAAGTGCTGGTGTAGCTCTTAAAGCAAGTTAAATAGATCTCTACTTTCCTATAACAGTAGGAGTTTCTGTGTATGTGCTACAGTTCTCATTCTACGTGCAAGTGTAGCTCTTAAAGCAAGTTAAATAGAACTCTACTTTCCTATAACAGTGGGAGTTGCTGTGTGTGTGCTACAGTTCTCATTCTACGTGCAAGTGTAGCTCTCAAAGCAACTTACATAGAACTCTACTGTCCTATAACAGAAGGAGTTGCTGTGAATGTGCTACAGTTCTCATTCTACGTGCAAGTGTAGCTCTCAAAGCAGCTTACATAGAACTATACTTTCCTATAACAGTAGGAGTTGCTGTGTATGTGCTGCAGTTCTCATTCTAAGTGCTGGTGTAGCTCTTAAAGCAAGTTAAATAGATCTCTACTTTCCTATAACAGTAGGAGTTTCTGTGTATGTGCTACAGTTCTCATTCTACGTGCAAGTGTAGCTCTTAAAGCAACTTAAATAGAACTCTACTTTCCTATAACAGTAGCACTTGCTGTGTATGTGCTACAGTTCTCATTCTACGTGCAAGTGTAGCTCTTAAAGCAAGTTAAATACAACTCTACTTTCCTATAACAGTAGGAGTTGCTGTGTATGTGCTACAGTTCTCATTCTAGGTGCAAGTGTAGCTCTTAAAGCAAGTTAAATAGAACTCTACTATCCTATAACAGCAGGAGTTGCTGTGAATGTGCTACAGTTCTCATTAAACGTGCAAGTGTAGCTCTCAAAGCAGCTTACATAGAACTCTACTTTCCTATAACAGTAGGAGTTGCTGTGTATGTGCTACAGTTCTCATTCTACGTGCAAGTGTAGCTCTTAAAGCAAGTTAAATAGAACTCTACTTTCCTATAACAGAAGGAGTTCCTGTGAATGTGCTACAGTTCTTATTCTACGTGCAAGTGTAGCTCTTAAAGCAACTTAAATAGAACTCTATTTTCCTATAACAGTAGGAGTTGCTGTGTATGTGCTACAGTTCTCATTCTACGTGCAAGTGTAGCTCTTAAAGCAAGTTAAACAGTTCTCTACTTTCCTATAACAGAAGGAGTTTCTGTGAATGTGCTATAGTTCTCAATCTACGTGCAAGTGTAGCTCTCAAAGCAACTTACATAGAACTTTACTTTCCTATAACAGTAGGAGTTGCTGTGTATGTGCTACAGTTCTCATTCTATGAGCTAGTGTAGCTCTTAAAGCAAGTTAAATAGATCTCTACTTTCCTATGACAGTAGGAGTTACTGTGTATGTGCTACAGTTCTCATTCTACGTGCAACTGTAGCTCTTAAAGCAAGTTAAATAGAACTCTACTTTCCTATAACAGTAGGAGTTGCTCTGTATGTGCTACAGTTCTCATTCTACGTGCAACTGTAGCTCTTAAAGCAAGTTAAATAGAACTCTACTTTCCTATAACAGTAGCAGTTGCTGTGTATGTGCTACAGTTTTCATTCTACGTGCAAGTGTAGCTCTTAAAGCAAGTTAAATACAACTCTACTTTCCTAAAACAGTAGGAGTTGCTGTGTATGTGCTACAGTTCTCATTCTACGTGCTAGTGTAGCTCTTAAAGGAAGTTAAATAGAACTCTACTGTCCTATAACAGAAGGAGTTGCTGTGAATGTGCTACAGTTCTCATTCTACGTGCAAGTGTAGCTCTCAAAGCAACTTACATAGAACTCTACTTTCCTATAACAGAAGGAGTTGCTGTGAATGTGCTACAGTTCTCATTCTACGTGCAAGTGTAGCTCTTAAAGCCAGTTAAATAGAACTCCACTTTCCTATATCAGTAGGAGTTACCGTGTATGTGCTACAGTTCTCATTCTACGTGCTAGTGTAGCTCTTAAAGTAAGTTAAATAGAACTCTACTTTCCTATAACAGTAGGAGTTGCTGTGTATGTGCTACAGTTCTCATTCTACGTGCTAGTGTAGCTCTTAAAGTAAGTTAAATAGAACTCTACTTTCCTATAACAGTAGGAGTTGCTGTGTATGTGCTACAGTTCTCATTCTACGTGCTAGTGTAGCTCTTAAAGTAAGTTAAATAGAACTCTACTTTCCTATAACAGTAGGAGTTGCTGTGTATGTGCTACAGTTATCATTCTAAGTGCTGGTGTAGCTCTTAAAGCAAGTTAAATAGATCTCTACTTTCCTATAACAGTAGGAGTTTCTGTGTATGTGCTACAGTTCTCATTCTACGTGCAAGTGTAGCTCTTAAAGCAACTTAAATAGAACTCTACTTTCCTATAACAGCGGGAGTTGCTGTGTATGTGCTACAGTTCTCATTCTACGTGCAAGTGTAGCTCTGAAAGCAACTTACATAGAACTCTACGTTCCTATAACAGCGGGAGTTGCTGTGTATGTGCTACAGTTCTCATTCTACGTGCAAGTGTAGCTCTTAAAGTAAGTTAAATAGATCTCTACTTTCCTATAACAGTAGGAGATGCTGTGTATGTGCTACAGTTCTCATTCTACGTGCAAGTGTAGCTCTTAAAGCAACTTAAATAGAACTCTACTTTCCTATAACAGTAGGATTTGCTGTGTATGTGCTACAGTTCTCATTCTACGTGCAAGTGTAGCTCTCAAAGCAACTTACATAGAACTCTACTTTCCTATAACAGTAGGAGTTGCTGTGTATATGCTACAGTTCTCATTCTACGTGCAAGTGTAGCTCTTAAAGTAAGTTAAATAGATCTCTACTTTACTATAACAGAAGGAGTTGCTGTGAATGTGCTACAGTTCTCATTCTACGTGCAAGTGTAGCTCTTAAAGGAAGTTAAATAGAACTCTACCTTCCTATAACAGAAGGAGTTGCTGTGAATGTGCTACAGTTCTCATTCTACGTGCTAGTGTAGCTCTTAAAGCAAGTTAAATAGAACTCTACTTTCCTATAACAGTAGGAGTTGCTGTGAATGTGCTACAGTTCTCATTCTACGTGCAAGTGTAGCTCTTAAAGCAAGTTAAATAGAACTCTACCTTCCTATAACAGTAGGAGTTGCTGTGAATGTGCTACAGTTCTAATTCTACGTGCTAGTGTAGCTCTTAAAGCAAGTTAAATAGAACTCTACTTTCCTATAACAGTAGGAGTTGCTGTGAATGTGCTACAGTTCTCATTCTACGTGCAAGTGTAGCTCTTAAAGGAAGTTAAATAGAACTCTACTTTCCTATAACAGAAGGAGTTGCTGTGAATGTTCTACAGTTCTCATTCAAAGTGCAAGTGTAGCTCTCAAAGCAAGATAAATAGAATTCTACTTTCCTATAACAGTAGGAGTTTCTTTGTATGTGCTACAGTTCTCATTCTACGTACTGGTGTAGCTCTTAAAGCAACTTAAATAGATCTCTACTTTCCTATAACAGTAGGAGTTGCTGTGTATGTGCTACAGTTCTCATTCTACATGCTAGTGTAGCTCTTAAAGTAAGTTAAATAGAACTCTACTTTCCTATAACAGTAGGAGTTGCTGTGTATGTGCTACAGTTCTCATTCTACGTGCTAGTGTAGCTCTTAAAGTAAGTTAAATAGAACTCTACTTTCCTATAACAGTAGGAGTTGCTGTGTATGTGCTACAGTTATCATTCTTAGTGCTGGTGTAGCTCTCAAAGCAGCTTACATAGAACTCTACTTTCCTATAACAGTAGGAGTTGCTGTGTATGTGCTGCAGTTCTCATTCTAAGTGCTGGTGTAGCTCTTAAAGCAAGTTAAATACAACTTTACTTTCCTATAACAGTAGGAGTTGCTGTGTATGTGCTACAGTTCTCATTCTACGTGCAAGTGTAGCTCTTAAAGCAAGTTAAATACAACTTTACTTTCCTATAACAGTAGGGGTTCTGTGTATGTGCTACAGTTCTCATTCTACGTGCAAGTGTAGCTCTTAAAGCAAGTTAAATACAACTTTACTTTCCTATAACAGTAGGAGTTGCTGTGTATGTGCTACAGTTCTCATTCTACGTGCAAGTGTAGCTCTTAAAGCAAGTTAAATAGAACTCTACTGTCCTATAACAGAAGGAGTTGCTGTGAATGTGCTACAGTTCTCATTCAACGTGCAAGTGTAGCTCTCAAAGCAGCTTACATAGAACTCTACTTTCCTATAACAGTAGGAGTTGCTCTGTATGTGCTACAGTTCTCATTCTACGTGCAAGTGTAGCTCTTAAAGCAACTTAAATAGAACTCTACTATCCTACAACAGAAGGAGTTGCTGTGAATGTGCTACAGTTCTTATTCTACGTGCAAGTGTAGCTCTTAAAGCAAGTTAAATAGAACTCTACTTTCCTATAACAGTAGGAGTTGCTGTGTATGTGCTACAGTTCTCATTCTACGTGCAAGTGTAGCTCTTAAAGCAAGTTAAATAGAACTCTACTTTCCTATAACAGAAGGAGTTGCTGTGAATGTGCTACAGTTCTTATTCTACGTGCAAGTGTAGCTCTTAAAGCAACTTAAATAGAACTCTACTTTCCAATAACAGTAGGAGTTGCTGTGTATGTGCTACAGTTCTCATTTTACGTGCAAGTGTAGTTCCTAAAGCAAGTTAAATAGAACTCCACTTTCCTATAACAGTAGGAGTTGCTGTGTATGTGCTACAGTTCTCATTTTACGTGCAAGTGTAGTTCCTAAAGCAAGTTAAATAGAACTCTACTTTCCTATAACAGTAGGAGTTACTCTGAATGTGCTACAGTTCTCATTTTACGTACAAGTGTAGTTCCTAAAGCAAGTTAAATACAACTCTACTTTCCTATAACAGTAGGAGTTGCTGTGTATGTGCTACAGTTCTCATTTTACGTGCAAGTGTAGTTCCTAAAGCAAGTTAAATAGAACTCTACTTTCCTATAACAGTAGGAGTTGCTGTGTATGTGCTACAGTTCTCATTCTACGTGCAAGTGTAGCTCTCAAAGCAACTTAAATAGAACTCTACTTTCCTATAACAGTAGGAGTTACTCTGAATGTGCTACAGTTCTCATTCTACGTGCAAGTGTAGCTCTTAAAGCAAGTTAAATAGAACTCTACTTTCCTATAACAGAAGGAGTTGCTGTATATGTGCTACAGTTCTCATTCTACGTGCAAGTGTAGCTCTTAAAGCAAGTTAAATAGAACTCTACTTTCCTATAACAGTAGGAGTTGCTGTGTATGTGCTACAGTTCTCATTCTACGTGCAAGTGTAGCTCTTAAAGCAAGTTAAATAGAACTCTACTTTCCTATAACAGAAGGAGTTGCTGTATATGTGCTACAGTTCTCATTCTACGTGCAAGTGTAGCTCTTAAAGCAAGTTAAATAGAACTCTACTTTCCTATAACAGTAGGTGTTGCTGTGTATGTGCTACAGTTCTCATTCTACGTGCAAGTGTAGCTCTTAAAGCAAGTTAAATAGAACTCTACTTTCCTATAACAGTAGCAGTTGCTGTATATGTGCTACAGTTCTCATTCTACGTGCAAGTGTAGCTCTTAAAGCAAGTTAAATAGATCTCTACTTTCCTATAACAGTAGGAGTTGCTCTGTATGTGCTAAAGTTCTCAATCTACGTGCAAGTGTAGCTCTCAAAGCAAGTTAAATAGAACTCTACATTCCTATAACAGTAGGAGTTGCTGTGTATGTGCTACAATTCTCATTCTACGTGCATGTGTAGCTCTTAAACCAAGTTAAATAGAACTCTACTTTCCTATAACAGTAGGAGTTGCTGTGTATGTGCTACAGTTTTCATTGTACGTGCAAGTGTAGCTCTTAAGGCAAGTTAAATAGATCTCTACTTTCCTATAACAGAAGGAGTTGCTGTGAATGTGCTACAGTTCTCATTCTACGTGTAAGTGTAGCTCTTAAAGCAAGTTAAATAGAACTCTACTTTCGTATAACAGAAGGAGTTGCTGTGTATGTGATACAGTTCTAATTCTAAGTGCAAGTGTAGCTCTCAAAGCAAGTTAAATAGAACTCTACTTTCCTATAACAGTAGGAGTTGCTTTGTATGCGCTACAGTTCTCATTCTACGTGCTAGTGTAGCTCTCAAAGCAAGTTAAATAGAACTCTACTTTCCTATAACAGTAGGAGTTGCTGTGTATGTGCTACAGTTCTCATTGTACGTGCTAGTGTAGCTCTTAAAGCAAGTTAAATAGAACTCTACTTTCCTATAACAGTAGGAGTTGCTGTATATGTGCTGCAGTTCTCATTTTACGTGCAAGTGTAGCTCTTAAAGCAAGCTAATTAGAACTCTGCTTTCCTATAACAGTAGGAGCAGCTGTGTATGTGCTACAGTTATCGTTCTACGTGCAAGTGTAGCTCTTAAAGCAAGTTAAATACAACTCTACTTTCCTATAACAGTAGGAGTTGCTCTGTATGTGCTACAGTTCTCATTCTACGTGCAAGTGTAGCTCTTAAAGCAAGTTAAATAGATCTCTACTTTCCTATAACAGTAGGAGTTGCTGTGTATGTGCTACAGTTCTCATTCTACGTGCAAGTGTAGCTCTTAAAGCAAGTGAAATAGAACTCTACCGTCCTATAACAGAAGGAGTTGCTGTGAATGTGCTACAGTTATCATTCTACGTGCAAGTGTAGCTCTTAAAGCAAGTTAAATAGATCTCTACTTTCCTATAACAGTAGGAGTTGCTCTGTGCTACAGTTCTCATTCTACGTGCAAGTGTAGCTCTTAAAGCAAGTTAAATAGATCTCTACTTTCCTATAACAACAGGAGTTGCTGTGTATGTGCTACAGTTCTCATTCTACGTGCTAGTGTAGCTCTTAAAGCAAGTTAAATAGAACTCTACTTTCCTATAACAGTAGGAGTTGCTGTGTATGTGCTACAGTTCTCATTCTACGTGCAAGTGTAGCTCTTAAAGCATGTTAAATAGAACTCTACAATCCTATAACAGTAGGAGTTGCTCTGTATATGCTACAGTTCTCTTTTTACGTGCAAGTGTAGCTCTCAAAGCAAGTTAAATGGAACTCTACTTTCCTATAACAGAAGGAGTTGCTGTGTATGTGATACAGTTCTAATTCTACGTGCAAGTGTAGCTCTCAAAGCAAGTTAAATGGAACTCTACTTTCCTATAACAGAAGGAGTTGCTGTGTATGTGATACAGTTCTCATTCTACGTGCAAGTGTAGCTCTCAAAGCAAGTTAAATGGAACTCTACTTTCCTATAACAGAAGGAGTTGCTGTGTATGTGATACAGTTCTAATTCTAAGTGCAAGTGTAGCTCTCAAAGCAAGTTAAATAGAACTCTACTTTCCTATAACAGGAGTAGTTGCTGTGTATGCGCTACAGTTCTCATTGTACGTGCAAGTGTAGCTCTTAAAGCAAGTTAAATAGAACTCTACTTTCCTATAACAGCAGGAGTTACTCTGAATGTGCTGCAGTTCTCATTTTACGTGCAAGTGTAGCTCTTAAAGCAAGCTAAATAGAACTCTGCTTTCCTATAACAGTAGGAGTTGCTGTGTATGTGCTACAGTTCTCATTCTACGTGCAAGTGTAGCTCTTAAAGCAAGTTAAATAGAACTCTACTTTCCTATAACAGTAGGAGTTGCTCTGTATGTGCTACAGTTCTCATTCTACGTGCAAGTGTAACTCTTAAAGCAAGTTAAATAGAACTCTACTTTCCTATAACAGTAGGAGTTGCTGTGTATGTGCTACAGTTCTCATTCTACGTGCAAGTGTAGCTCTCGAAGCAAGTTAAATAGAATTCTACATTCCTATAACAGTAGGAGTTGCTGTGTATGTGCTACAATTCTCATTCTATGTGCATGTGTAGCTCTTAAAGCAAGTTAAATAGAACTCTACTTTCCTATAACAGTAGGAGTTGCTGTGTATGTGCTACAATTCTCATTCTATGTGCATGTGTAGCTCTTAAAGCAAGTTAAATAGAACTCTACTTTCCTATAACAGTAGGAGTTGCTGTGTATGTGCTACAATTCTCATTCTATGTGCATGTGTAGCTCTTAAAGCAAGTTAAATAGAACTCTACATTCCCATAACAGTAGGAGTTGCTGTGTATGTGATACAGTTCTCATTTTACGTGCAAGTGTAGCTCTTAAAGCAAGTTAAATAGAACTCTACTTTCCTAATACAGTAGGAGTTGCTGTGTATTTCTACAGATCTCATTCTACGTGCTAGTGTAGCTCTTAAAGCAACTTAAATAGAACTCTACTTTCCTATAACAGTAGCAGTTTCTGTGTATGTGCTACAGTTCTCATTCTACGTGCAAGTGTCGTTCTTAAAGCAACTTAAATAGAACTCTACTTTCCTATAACAGTAGGAGTTGCTGTGTATGTGCTACAGTTCTCATTCTAAGTGCAAGTGTAGCTCTCAAAGCAACTTAAATAGAACTCTACTTTCCTATAACAGTAGGAGTTACTCTGAATGTGCTACAGTTCTCATTCTACGTGCAAGTATAGCTCTTAAAGCAAGTTAAATAGAACTCTACTTTCCTATAACAGAAGGAGTTGCTGTGTATGTGCTACAGTTCTCATTTTACGTGCAAGTGTAGTTTCTAAAGCAAGTTAAATAGAACTCTACTTTCCTATAACAGAAGGAGTTGCTGTGAATGTGCTACAATTCTCATTCTACGTGCATGTGTAGCTCTTAAAGCAACTTAAATAGAACTCTACTTTCCTATAACAGTAGGAGTTACTCTGAATGTGCTACAGTTCTCATTCTACGTGCAAGTATAGCTCTTAAAGCAAGTTAAATAGAACTCTACTTTCCTATAACAGAAGGAGTTGCTGTGTATGTGCTACAGTTCTCATTCTACGTGCTAGTGTAGCTCTTAAAGCAAGTTAAATAGAACTCTACTTTCCTATAACAGTAGGAGTTGCTGTGTATGTGCTACAGTTCTCATTCTACGTGCAAGTGTAGCTCTTAAAGTAAGTTAAATAGAACTCTACTTTCCTATAACAGCAGGAGTTGCTGTGTATGTGCTACAGTTCTCATTCTACGTGCTAGTGTAGCTCTTAAAGCAAGTTAAATAGAACTCTACTTTCCTATAACAGTAGGAGTTGCTGTGTATGTCCTACAGTTTTCATTGTACGTGCAAGTGTAGCTCTTAAGGCAAGTTAAATAGATCTCTACTTTCCTATAACAGAAGGAGTTGCTGTGAATGTGCTACAGTTCTCATTCTACGTGTAAGTGTAGCTCTTAAAGCAAGTTAAATAGAACTCTACTTTCCTATAACAGAAGGAGTTGCTGTGTATGTGCTACAGTTCTCATTCTACGTGCAAGTGTAGCTCTTAAAGACACTTAAATAAAACTCTACTTTCAAATAACACTAGGAGTTGCTGTGTATGTGCTACAGTTTTCATTGTACGTGTAAGTGTAGCTCTTAAAGCAAGTTAAATAGAACTCTACTTTCCTATAACAGAAGGAGTTGCTGTGAATGTGCTACAGTTCTCATTCTACGTGCAAGTGTAGCTCTTAAAGACACTTAAATAAAACTCTACTTTCAAATAACAGTAGGAGTTGCTGTGTATGTGCTACAGTTCTCATTATACGTGCAAGTGTAATTCTTAAAGCAACTTAAATAGAACTGTACTTTCCTATAACAGTAGGAGTTGCTGTGTATGTGCTACAGTTCTCTTTCTAAGTGCAAGTGTAGCTCTCAAAGCAAGTTAAATAGAACTCTACTTTCCTATAACAGTAGGAGTTTCTGTGTATGTGCTACAGTTCTCGATCTACGTGCAAGTGTAGTTCCTAAAGCAAGTTAAATAGAACTCTACTTTCCTATAACAGTAGGAGTTGCTGTGTATGTGCTACAGTTCTCATTCTACGTGCTGGTGTAGCTCTTAAAGCAAGTTAAATAGAACTCTACTTTCCTATAACAGTAGGAGTTGCTCTGTATGTGCTACAGTTGTCATTCTATGTGCTAGTGTAGCTCTTAAAGCAAGTTAAATAGAACTCTACTTTCCTATAACAGAAGGAGTTGCTCTGTATGTGCTACAGTTCTCATTCTACGTGCTAGTGTAGCTCTCAATTCAAGTTAAATAGAACTCTACTTTCCTATAACAGAAGGAGTTGCTGTGTATGTGCTACAGTTCTCATTCTACGTGCAAGTGTAGCTCTTAAAGCAAGTTAAATAGAACTCTACTTTCCTATAACAGAAGGAGTTGCTGTATATGTGCTACAGTTCTCATTCTACGTGCAAGTGTAGCTCTTAAAGCAAGTTAAATAGAACTCTACTTTCCTATAACAGTAGGAGTTGCTGTGTATGTGCTACAGTTCTCATTCTACGTGCAAGTGTAGCTCTTAAAGCAAGTTAAATAGATCTCTACTTTCCTATAACAGTAGCAGTTGCTGTGTATGTGCTACAGTTCTCATTCTACGTGCAAGTGTAGCTCTTAAAGCAAGTTAAATAGAACTCTACTTTCCTATAACAGAAGGAGTTGCTGTATATGTGCTACAGTTCTCATTCTACGTGCAAGTGTAGCTCTTAAAGCAAGTTAAATAGATCTCTACTTTCCTATAACTGTAGGAGTTGCTCTGTATGTGCTAAAGTTCTCAATCTACGTGCAAGTGTAGCTCTCAAAGCAAGTTAAATAGAACTCTACATTCCTATAACAGTAGGAGTTGCTGTGTATGTGCTACAATTCTCATTCTACGTGCATGTGTAGCTCTTAAACCAAGTTAAATAGAACTCTACTTTCCTATAACAGTAGGAGTTGCTGTGTATGTGCTACAGTTTTCATTGTACGTGCAAGTGTAGCTCTTAAGGCAAGTTAAATAGATCTCTACTTTCCTATAACAGAAGGAGTTGCTGTGAATGTGCTACAGTTCTCATTCTACGTGTAAGTGTAGCTCTTAAAGCAAGTTAAATAGAACTCTACTTTCGTATAACAGAAGGAGTTGCTGTGTATGTGATACAGTTCTAATTCTAAGTGCAAGTGTAGCTCTCAAAGCAAGTTAAATAGAACTCTACTTTCCTATAACAGTAGGAGTTGCTTTGTATGCGCTACAGTTCTCATTCTACGTGCTAGTGTAGCTCTCAAAGCAAGTTAAATAGAACTCTACTTTCCTATAACAGTAGGAGTTGCTGTGTATGTGCTACAGTTCTCATTGTACGTGCAAGTGTAGCTCTTAAAGCAAGTTAAATAGAACTCTACTTTCCTATAACAGTAGGAGTTGCTGTATATGTGCTGCAGTTCTCATTTTACGTGCAAGTGTAGCTCTTAAAGCAAGCTAATTAGAACTCTGCTTTCCTATAACAGTAGGAGCAGCTGTGTATGTGCTACAGTTATCGTTCTACGTGCAAGTGTAGCTCTTAAAGCAAGTTAAATACAACTCTACTTTCCTATAACAGTAGGAGTTGCTGTATATGTGCTGCAGTTCTCATTTTACGTGCAAGTGTAGCTCTTAAAGCAAGCTAATTAGAACTCTACTTTCCTATAACAGTAGGAGCAGCTGTGTATGTGCTACAGTTATCGTTCTACGTGCAAGTGTAGCTCTTAAAGCAAGTTAAATACAACTCTACTTTCCTATAACAGTAGGAGTTGCTGTATATGTGCTGCAGTTCTCATTTTACTTGCAAGTGTAGCTCTTAAAGCAAGCTCATTAGAACTCTGCTTTCCTATAACAGTAGGAGCAGCTGTGTATGTGCTACAGTTCTCATTCTACGTGCAAGTGTAGCTCTCAAAGCAACTTAAATAGAACTCTACTTTCCTATAACAGTAGGAGTTGCTCTGTATGTGCTACAGTTCTCATTCTACGTGCAAGTGTAGCTCTTAAAGCAAGTTAAATAGATCTCTACTTTCCTATAACAGTAGGAGTTGCTGTGTATGTGCTACAGTTCTCATTCTACGTGCAAGTGTAGCTCTTAAAGCAAGTGAAATAGAACTCTACCGTCCTATAACAGAAGGAGTTGCTGTGAATGTGCTACAGTTATCATTCTACGTGCAAGTGTAGCTCTTAAAGCAAGTTAAATAGATCTCTACTTTCCTATAACAGTAGGAGTTGCTCTGTGCTACAGTTCTCATTCTACGTGCAAGTGTAGCTCTCAAAGCAAGTTAAATAGAACTCTACATTCCTATAACAGTAGGAGTTGCTGTGTGTGTGCTACAATTCTCATTCTACGTGCAAGTGTAGTTCTTAAAGCAACTTAAATACAACTCTACTTTCCTATAACAGTAGGAGTTGCTCTGTATGTGCTACAGTTCTCATTCTACGTGCAAGTGTAGCTCTTAAAGCAAGTTAAATAGATCTCTACTTTCCTATAACAGCAGGAGTTGCTGTGTATGTGCTACAGTTCTCATTCTACGTGCTAGTGTAGCTCTTAAAGCAAGTTAAATAGAACTCTACTTTCCTATAACAGTAGGAGTTGCTGTGTATGTGCTACAGTTCTCATTCTACGTGCAAGTGTAGCTCTTAAAGTAAGTTAAATAGAACTCTACTTTCCTATAACAGCAGGAGTTGCTGTGTATGTGCTACAGTTCTCATTCTACGTGCTAGTGTAGCTCTTAAAGCAAGTTAAATAGAACTCTACTTTCCTATAACAGTAGGAGTTGCTGTGTATGTGCTACAGTTCTCATTCTACGTGCAAGTGTAGCTCTTAAAGCATGTTAAATAGAACTCTACATTCCTATAACAGTAGGAGTTGCTCTGTATATGCTACAGTTCTCTTTTTACGTGCAAGTGTAGCTCTCAAAGCAAGTTAAATGGAACTCTACTTTCCTATAACAGAAGGAGTTGCTGTGTATGTGATACAGTTCTAATTCTAAGTGCAAGTGTAGCTCTCAAAGCAAGTTAAATAGAACTCTACTTTCCTATAACAGTAGTAGTTGCTGTGTATGCGCTACAGTTCTCATTGTACGTGCAAGTGTAGCTCTTAAAGCAAGTTAAATAGAACTCTACTTTCCTATAACAGTAGGAGTTGCTGTGTATGTGCTACAGTTCTCATTGTACGTGCAAGTGTAGCTCTTAAAGCAAGTTAAATAGAACTCTACTTTCCTATAACAGTAGGAGTTGCTGTATATGTGCTGCAGTTCTCATTTTACGTGCAAGTGTAGCTCTTAAAGCAAGTTAAATAGAACTCTACTTTCCTATAACAGTAGGAGTTGCTGTATATGTGCTGCAGTTCTCATTTTACGTGCAAGTGTAGCTCTTAAAGCAAGCTAATTAGAACTCTGCTTTCCTATAACAGTAGGAGCAGCTGTGTATGTGCTACAGTTATCGTTCTACGTGCAAGTGTAGCTCTTAAAGCAAGCTAATTAGAACTCTACTTTCCTATAACAGTAGGAGCAGCTGTGTATGTGCTACAGTTATCGTTCTACGTGCAAGTGTAGCTCTTAAAGCAAGTTAAATACAACTCTACTTTCCTATAACAGTAGGAGTTGCTGTATATGTGCTGCAGTTCTCATTTTACGTGCAAGTGTAGCTCTTAAAGCAAGCTCATTAGAACTCTGCTTTCCTATAACAGTAGGAGCACCTGTGTATGTGCTACAGTTATCGTTCTACGTGCAAGTGTAGCTCTTAAAGCAAGTTAAATACAACTCTACTTTCCTATAACAGTAGGAGTTGCTGTATATGTGCTGCAGTTCTCATTTTACGTGCAAGTGTAGCTCTTAAAGCAAGCTCATTAGAACTCTGCTTTCCTATAACAGTAGGAGCAGCTGTGTATGTGCTACAGTTCTCATTCTACGTGCAAGTGTAGCTCTCAAAGCAACTTAAATAGAACTCTACTTTCCTATAACAGTAGGAGTTGCTCTGTATGTGCTACAGTTCTCATTCTACGTGCAAGTGTAGCTCTTAAAGCAAGTTAAATAGATCTGTACTTTCCTATAACAGTAGGAGTTGCTGTGTATGTGCTACAGTTCTCATTCTACGTGCAAGTGTAGCTCTTAAAGCAAGTGAAATAGAACTCTACCGTCCTATAACAGAAGGAGTTGCTGTGAATGTGCTACAGTTATCATTCTACGTGCAAGTGTAGCTCTTAAAGCAAGTTAAATAGATCTCTACTTTCCTATAACAGTAGGAGTTGCTCTGTGCTACAGTTCTCATTCTACGTGCAAGTGTAGCTCTCAAAGCAAGTTAAATAGAACTCTACATTCCTATAACAGTAGGAGTTGCTGTGTATGTGCTACAATTCTCATTCTACGTGCAAGTGTAGTTCTTAAAGCAACTTAAATACAACTCTACTTTCCTATAACAGTAGGAGTTGCTCTGTATGTGCTACAGTTCTCATTCTACGTGCAAGTGTAGCTCTTAAAGCAAGTTAAATAGATCTCTACTTTCCTATAACAGCAGGAGTTGCTGTGTATGTGCTACAGTTCTCATTCTACGTGCAAGTGTAGCTCTTAAAGTAAGTTAAATAGAACTCTACTTTCCTATAACAGCAGGAGTTGCTGTGTATGTGCTACAGTTCTCATTCTACGTGCTAGTGTAGCTCTTAAAGCAAGTTAAATAGAACTCTACTTTCCTATAACAGTAGGAGTTGCTGTGTATGTGCTACGGTTCTCATTCTACGTGCAAGTGTAGCTCTTAAAGCATGTTAAATAGAACTCTACATTCCTATAACAGTAGGAGTTGCTCTGTATATGCTACAGTTCTCTTTTTACGTGCAAGTGTAGCTCTCAAAGCAAGTTAAATGGAACTCTACTTTCCTATAACAGAAGGAGTTGCTGTGTATGTGATACAGTTCTAATTCTAAGTGCAAGTGTAGCTCTCAAAGCAAGTTAAATAGAACTCTACTTTCCTATAACAGTAGTAGTTGCTGTGTATGCGCTACAGTTCTCATTGTACGTGCAAGTGTAGCTCTTAAAGCAAGTTAAATAGAACTCTACTTTCCTATAACAGTAGGAGTTGCTGTATATGTGCTGCAGTTCTCATTTTACGTGCAAGTGTAGCTCTTAAAGCAAGCTAAATAGAACTCTGCTTTCCTATAACAGTAGGAGTTGCTGTGTATGTGCTACAGTTATCATTCTACGTGCAAGTGTAGCTCTTAAAGCAAGTTAAATAGAACTCTACTTTCCTATAACAGTAGGAGTTGCTCTGTATGTGCTACAGTTCTCATTCTACGTGCAAGTGTAACTCTTAAAGCAAGTTAAATAGAACTCTACTTTCCTATAACAGTAGGAGTTGCTGTGTATGTGCTACAGTTCTCATTCTACGTGCAAGTGTAGCTCTCAAAGCAAGTTAAATAGAATTCTACATTCCTATAACAGTAGGAGTCCTGTGTATGTGCTACAATTCTCATTCTATGTGCATGTGTAGCTCTTAAAGCAAGTTAAATAGAACTCTACTTTCCTATAACAGTAGGAGTTGCTGTGTATGTGCTACAATTCTCATTCTATGTGCATGTGTAGCTCTTAAAGCAAGTTAAATAGAACTCTACTTTCCTATAACAGTAGGAGTTGCTGTGTATGTGATACAGTTCTCATTTTACGTGCAAGTGTAGCTCTTAAAGCAAGTTAAATAGAACTCTACTTTGCTAATACAGTAGGAGTTGCTGTGTATTTCTACAGTACTCATTCTACGTGCTAGTGTAGCTCTTAAAGCAACTTAAATAGAACTCTACTTTCCTATAACAGTAGGAGTTACTCTGAATGTGCTACAGTTCTCATTCTACGTGCAAGTATAGCTCTTAAAGCAAGTTAAATAGAACTCTACTTTCCTATAACAGAAGGAGTTGCTGTGTATGTGCTACAGTTCTCATTTTACGTGCAAGTGTAGTTCCTAAAGCAAGTTAAATAGAACTCTACTTTCCTATAACAGAAGGAGTTGCTGTGAATGTGCTACAATTCTCATTCTACGTGCATGTGTAGCTCTTAAAGCAACTTAAATAGAACTCTACTTTCCTATAACAGTAGGAGTTACTCTGAATGTGCTACAGTTCTCATTCTACGTGCAAGTAGAGCTCTTAAAGCAAGTTAAATAGAACTCTACTTTCCTATAACAGAAGGAGTTGCTGTGTATGTGCTACAGTTCTCATTTTACGTGCAAGTGTAGTTCCTAAAGCAAGTTAAATAGAACTCTACTTTCCTATAACAGAAGGAGTTGCTGTGAATGTGCTACAATTCTCATTCTACGTGCATGTGTAGCTCTTAAAGCAAGTTAAATAGAACTCTACTTTCCTATAACAGAAGGAGTTGCTGTGAATGTGCTACAATTCTCATTCTACGTGCATGTGTAGCTCTTAAAGCAACTTAAATAGAACTCTACTTTCCTATAACAGTAGGAGTTACTCTGAATGTGCTACAGTTCTCATTCTACGTGCAAGTAGAGCTCTTAAAGCAAGTTAAATAGAACTCTACTTTCCTATAACAGAAGGAGTTGCTGTGTATGTGCTACAGTTCTCATTTTACGTGCAAGTGTAGTTCCTAAAGCAAGTTAAATAGAACTCTACTTTCCTATAACAGAAGGAGTTGCTGTGAATGTGCTACAATTCTCATTCTACGTGCATGTGTAGCTCTTAAAGCAAGTTAAATAGAACTCTACTTTCCTATAACAGTAGAAGTTTCTTTGTATGTGCTACAGTTCTCATTCTACGTACTGGTGTAGCTCTTAAAGCAACTTAAATAGAACTCTACTTTCCTATAACAGTAGGAGTTACTCTGAATGTGCTACAGTTCTCATTCTACGTGCAAGTATAGCTCTTAAAGCAAGTTAAATAGAACTCTACTTTCCTATAACAGTAGGAGTTGCTGTGTATGTCCTACAGTTTTCATTGTACGTGCAAGTGTAGCTCTTAAGGCAAGTTAAATAGATCTCTACTTTCCTATAACAGAAGGAGTTGCTGTGAATGTGCTACAGTTCTCATTCTACGTGTAAGTGTAGCTCTTAAAGCAAGTTAAATAGAACTCTACTTTCCTATAACAGAAGGAGTTGCTGTGTATGTGCTACAGTTCTCATTCTACGTGCAAGTGTAGCTCTTAAAGACACTTAAATAAAACTCTACTTTCAAATAACACTAGGAGTTGCTGTGTATGTGCTACAGTTTTCATTGTACGTGTAAGTGTAGCTCTTAAAGCAAGTTAAATAGAACTCTACTTTCCTATAACAGAAGGAGTTGCTGTGAATGTGCTACAGTTCTCATTCTACGTGCAAGTGTAGCTCTTAAAGACACTTAAATAAAACTCTACTTTCAAATAACAGTAGGAGTTGCTGTGTATGTGCTACAGTTCTCATTCTACGTGCAAGTGTAATTCTTAAAGCAACTTAAATAGAACTGTACTTTCCTATAACAGTAGGAGTTGCTGTGTATGTGCTACAGTTCTCTTTCTAAGTGCAAGTGTAGCTCTCAAAGCAAGTTAAATAGAACTCTACTTTCCTATAACAGTAGGAGTTTCTGTGTATGTGCTACAGTTCTCGATCTACGTGCAAGTGTAGTTCCTAAAGCAAGTTAAATAGAACTCTACTTTCCTATAACAGTAGGAGTTGCTGTGTATGTGCTACAGTTCTCATTCTACGTGCTGGTGTAGCTCTTAAAGCAAGTTAAATAGAACTCTACTTTCCTATAACAGTAGGAGTTGCTCTGTATGTGCTACAGTTGTCATTCTATGTGCTAGTGTAGCTCTTAAAGCAAGTTAAATAGAACTCTACTTTCCTATAACAGAAGGAGTTGCTCTGTATGTGCTACAGTTCTCATTCTACGTGCTAGTGTAGCTCTCAATTCAAGTTAAATAGAACTCTACTTTCCTATAACAGAAGGAGTTGCTGTGTATGTGCTACAGTTCTCATTCTACGTGCAAGTGTAGCTCTTAAAGCAAGTTAAATAGAACTCTACTTTCCTATAACAGAAGGAGTTGCTGTATATGTGCTACAGTTCTCATTCTACGTGCAAGTGTAGCTCTTAAAGCAAGTTAAATAGAACTCTACTTTCCTATAACAGTAGGAGTTGCTGTGTATGTGCTACAGTTCTCATTCTACGTGCAAGTGTAGCTCTTAAAGCAAGTTAAATAGATCTCTACTTTCCTATAACAGTAGCAGTTGCTGTGTATGTGCTACAGTTCTCATTCTACGTGCAAGTGTAGCTCTTAAAGCAAGTTAAATAGAACTCTACTTTCCTATAACAGAAGGAGTTGCTGTATATGTGCTACAGTTCTCATTCTACGTGCAAGTGTAGCTCTTAAAGCAAGTTAAATAGATCTCTACTTTCCTATAACTGTAGGAGTTGCTCTGTATGTGCTAAAGTTCTCTATCTACGTGCAAGTGTAGCTCTCAAAGCAAGTTAAATAGAACTCTACATTCCTATAACAGTAGGAGTTGCTGTGTATGTGCTACAATTCTCATTCTACGTGCATGTGTAGCTCTTAAACCAAGTTAAATAGAACTCTACTTTCCTATAACAGTAGGAGTTGCTGTGTATGTGCTACAGTTTTCATTGTACGTGCAAGTGTAGCTCTTAAGGCAAGTTAAATAGATCTCTACTTTCCTATAACAGAAGGAGTTGCTGTGAATGTGCTACAGTTCTCATTCTACGTGTAAGTGTAGCTCTTAAAGCAAGTTAAATAGAACTCTACTTTCGTATAACAGAAGGAGTTGCTGTGTATGTGATACAGTTCTAATTCTAAGTGCAAGTGTAGCTCTCAAAGCAAGTTAAATAGAACTCTACTTTCCTATAACAGTAGGAGTTGCTTTGTATGCGCTACAGTTCTCATTCTACGTGCTAGTGTAGCTCTCAAAGCAAGTTAAATAGAACTCTACTTTCCTATAACAGTAGGAGTTGCTGTGTATGTGCTACAGTTCTCATTGTACGTGCAAGTGTAGCTCTTAAAGCAAGTTAAATAGAACTCTACTTTCCTATAACAGTAGGAGTTGCTGTATATGTGCTGCAGTTCTCATTTTACGTGCAAGTGTAGCTCTTAAAGCAAGCTAATTAGAACTCTGCTTTCCTATAACAGTAGGAGCAGCTGTGTATGTGCTACAGTTATCGTTCTACGTGCAAGTGTAGCTCTTAAAGCAAGTTAAATACAACTCTACTTTCCTATAACAGTAGGAGTTGCTGTATATGTGCTGCAGTTCTCATTTTACGTGCAAGTGTAGCTCTTAAAGCAAGCTAATTAGAACTCTACTTTCCTATAACAGTAGGAGCAGCTGTGTATGTGCTACAGTTATCGTTCTACGTGCAAGTGTAGCTCTTAAAGCAAGTTAAATTAAACTCTACTTTCCTATAACAGTAGGAGTTGCTGTATATGTGCTGCAGTTCTCATTTTACGTGCAAGTGTAGCTCTTAAAGCAAGCTCATTAGAACTCTGCTTTCCTATAACAGTAGGAGCAGCTGTGTATGTGCTACAGTTCTCATTCTACGTGCAAGTGTAGCTCTCAAAGCAACTTAAATAGAACTCTACTTTCCTATAACAGTAGGAGTTGCTCTGTATGTGCTACAGTTCTCATTCTACGTGCAAGTGTAGCTCTTAAAGCAAGTTAAATAGATCTCTACTTTCCTATAACAGTAGGAGTTGCTGTGTATGTGCTACAGTTCTCATTCTACGTGCAAGTGTAGCTCTTAAAGCAAGTGAAATAGAACTCTACCGTCCTATAACAGAAGGAGTTGCTGTGAATGTGCTACAGTTATCATTCTACGTGCAAGTGTAGCTCTTAAAGCAAGTTAAATAGATCTCTACTTTCCTATAACAGTAGGAGTTGCTCTGTGCTACAGTTCTCATTCTACGTGCAAGTGTAGCTCTCAAAGCAAGTTAAATAGAACTCTACATTCCTATAACAGTAGGAGTTGCTGTGTATGTGCTACAATTCTCATTCTACGTGCAAGTGTAGTTCTTAAAGCAACTTAAATACAACTCTACTTTCCTATAACAGTAGGAGTTGCTCTGTATGTGCTACAGTTCTCATTCTACGTGCAAGTGTAGCTCTTAAAGCAAGTTAAATAGATCTCTACTTTCCTATAACAGCAGGAGTTGCTGTGTATGTGCTACAGTTCTCATTCTACGTGCTAGTGTAGCTCTTAAAGCAAGTTAAATAGAACTCTACTTTCCTATAACAGTAGGAGTTGCTGTGTATGTGCTACAGTTCTCATTCTACGTGCAAGTGTAGCTCTTAAAGTAAGTTAAATAGAACTCTACTTTCCTATAACAGCAGGAGTTGCTGTGTATATGCTACAGTTCTCATTCTACGTGCTAGTGTAGCTCTTAAAGCAAGTTAAATAGAACTCTACTTTCCTATAACAGTAGGAGTTGCTGTGTATGTGCTACAGTTCTCATTCTACGTGCAAGTGTAGCTCTTAAAGCATGTTAAATAGAACTCTACATTCCTATAACAGTAGGAGTTGCTCTGTATATGCTACAGTTCTCTTTTTACGTGCAAGTGTAGCTCTCAAAGCAAGTTAAATGGAACTCTACTTTCCTATAACAGAAGGAGTTGCTGTGTATGTGATACAGTTCTAATTCTAAGTGCAAGTGTAGCTCTCAAAGCAAGTTAAATAGAACTCTACTTTCCTATAACAGTAGTAGTTGCTGTGTATGCGCTACAGTTCTCATTGTACGTGCAAGTGTAGCTCTTAAAGCAAGTTAAATAGAACTCTACTTTCCTATAACAGTAGGAGTTGCTGTGTATGTGCTACAGTTCTCATTGTACGTGCAAGTGTAGCTCTTAAAGCAAGTTAAATAGAACTCTACTTTCCTATAACAGTAGGAGTTGCTGTATATGTGCTGCAGTTCTCATTTTACGTGCAAGTGTAGCTCTTAAAGCAAGTTAAATAGAACTCTACTTTCCTATAACAGTAGGAGTTGCTGTATATGTGCTGCAGTTCTCATTTTACGTGCAAGTGTAGCTCTTAAAGCAAGCTAATTAGAACTCTGCTTTCCTATAACAGTAGGAGCAGCTGTGTATGTGCTACAGTTATCGTTCTACGTGCAAGTGTAGCTCTTAAAGCAAGCTAATTAGAACTCTACTTTCCTATAACAGTAGGAGCAGCTGTGTATGTGCTACAGTTATCGTTCTACGTGCAAGTGTAGCTCTTAAAGCAAGTTAAATACAACTCTACTTTCCTATAACAGTAGGAGTTGCTGTATATGTGCTGCAGTTCTCATTTTACGTGCAAGTGTAGCTCTTAAAGCAAGCTCATTAGAACTCTGCTTTCCTATAACAGTAGGAGCACCTGTGTATGTGCTACAGTTATCGTTCTACGTGCAAGTGTAGCTCTTAAAGCAAGTTAAATACAACTCTACTTTCCTATAACAGTAGGAGTTGCTGTATATGTGCTGCAGTTCTCATTTTACGTGCAAGTGTAGCTCTTAAAGCAAGCTCATTAGAACTCTGCTTTCCTATAACAGTAGGAGCAGCTGTGTATGTGCTACAGTTCTCATTCTACGTGCAAGTGTAGCTCTCAAAGCAACTTAAATAGATCTCCACTTTCCTATAACAGCAGGGGTTGCTGTATATATGCTACAGTTCTCATTCTACGTGCAAGTGTAGCTCTTAAAGCCAGTTAAATAAACTCTACTTTCCTAATACAGTAGGAGTTGTTGTGTATGTGCTACAATTCTCATTCTACGTGCAAGTGTAGCTCTCAAAGCAAGTTAAATAGAACTCTACTTTCCTATAACAGAAGGAGTTGCTGTGTATGTGCTACAGTTCTCATTCTACGTGTAAGTGTAGCTCTTAAAGCAAGTTAAATAGAACTCTACTTTCCTATAACAGAAGGAGTTGCTGTGAATGTGCTACAGTTCTCATTCTACGTGCAAGTGTAGCTCTTAAAGCAAGTTAAATAGAACTCTACTTTCCTATAACAGAAGGAGTTGCTGTGTATGTGCTACAGTTCTCATTCTACCTGCTAGTGTAGCTCTTAAAGCAAGTTAAATAGAACTCTACTTTCCTATAAAAGTAGGAGTTGCTCTGTATGTGCTACATTTCTCATTCTACGTGCAAGTGTAGCTCTTAAAGCAAGTTAAATAGAACTCTACTTTCCTATAACAGTAGGAGTTGCTGTGTATGTGCTACAGTTCTCATTCTACGTGCTAGTGTAGCTCTCAAAGCAACTTAGATAGAACTCTACTTTCCTATAACAGTAGGAGTTGCTGTGTATGTGTTACAGTTCTCATTCTAAGTGCAAGTGTAGCTCTCAAAGCAAGTTAAATAGAACTCTACTTTCCTAATACAGTAGGAGTTGCTGTGTATGTGCTATACGCTTTTTATACAAAACAAAGTCACAAAGAATACTAATTTAACATCATCATTTTCAAACTGTTGCGCATCATGTTCTTTTCACTATACATAAATTAAATGTTGTATGCCTTTTTGTAAAAAACCCAGGATTAAAAATGATTGAATTTTTTTTAACTCGCTATTGTGATTTTATTAAATAGAAATATTGATAGTGTTTGCATTTATTTTATTGAAAGAAGTATGATAATTAAGAATTCATCTCTAGATTTATAAATATCCTATTAAACATTAATTTTTACTTTGTCTACCACATACATGTGGGTACAGAAGATACTACATTCCACCCAATAATTTCACCATAAATACATGTTTTGAGGGTCCTGAAATCAAAAAAAGTATTTTTAGAAAAAATTCTGTGTGTGTGTGCGCGTGTGCGTGCGTGTGTGTGTCTGTGAACAGCATAACTAAGAAACAAAAAGTCAGATAAATACCAAACTTGGTAATTAGGTCAGTACCTTCCAAAAATGCGACACAGTGGTTTTCAAGAAAATCCTCCCATTCCAAGTTATCATTTACATGGAACATTTTTCAAATTTCTTGATTTTCTGAAAAATAGCTGTAACAATTTTGATTAAAATACTATATATTAAAGATGATTATATGACAAATAAAATGTATATTTTAAATTTTCTGGGAATAGCTAGTGAAGTCTTCTTCATTCAGAACATAATTTATATAATCTTGTGTAACTGGTAAATGTTAAGCAATAGACAAAAACCTGCCCCACAAAAAATGTAGATCTGTTTAAAACACATACTTTATTCCAGATAACTTTTTTTGTGGCATCAGCCATTTCCGAGGTATTCGTTATTAATGATTTGAATTGTCTAATACTTAGACATTCTCTTAAAGTCCTGTCAACATTCAGCTGTTTCTCGCGATGTCATGGAAACAGTATGGAATTTTAAGGCCACATATAGCGTCCAGTTGTTAAACATTTGATTATCGCTGTTCTCTTTGTATCTATAACAAAATGTGTAATGTAGCTGTTTCTGTAAAGGTTTATTGGGATTAAAATGTAGTAGATAGAAGAAAAAAAATATGTTGCACTCACATGACTTTCTCTACTCTTGTACAAACCATTTTTACAAATGGTTATTCTCCATATGCTTCATGTTAATCGAGATAAACATTTGCAGGAACTATCTTATTGCTAATTTTCTTGTAGATGCAAGGGGAATATGGTAGGCTTTAAGCGACAGTCAAATGTTTTAAGAGCTGGTTGCTATGTGGAGCATTCCATTCTCTTTGTGTGTCCAGGACATAAAAAATAACGAATAACGAATTCCCATTTGGGAAAAAGTATAAGTAGTGGAAGATTCAAACAAATAACAAGGAATATCTCGGAGGTGGTTCTCTTCACAAAAAAACGTATATGACATAAATTTTGTGTTTTAACAAGATATACATTTCTTGTGTGGTAAAATTCTGTCTATCTCTTATGGTTTAGCAGTTATGCAAAAGTCATTGAGAATGAAGAGACTTTTGGGGAAATTACCAGAAAGTTCAAGATATACATTTTATTTTCCATGACAATATTTTAAACATGATATTTTAATTAAAATGATTAGAGCCATTTTTGAGAAAGTAAAATTTTCAAAAAAAATGTTTCATGTAAAGGTTAATCTGAGATGGGGGAATTTTTTTGAAAATCTTGGTATAGCATCTTTGAAAGATACTGAACCTAAATACCAAGTTTGGTATTTATCTGACTTTTTGTTTCTTAGTTATGTGTTCACACACACAGATGCATATGCACGCGCATACTTTCCCTATTTACTATACGTAGTAGAGAAAGTAAAAAGTAATTGCATTGTGTGGAGTAATTTTAAAAATAACAATTATAATATAATATCTCCAGAACCAATTTAAACATGCATTTGGTGGAAATATTATATTTTAAAGTCTGTATTAAAATTTCAAATGAATAAAAAAAACAGTGGATTTTAGAAATTTCAAAGTTCGTTATTTACCTGACTTTCCATATCAGTTACCCTCTCTCCCAAACAGACATTATGATAAAATGCCTTTTCTATTCAATGGAGCTCAAAACATGTATCTGTGGCATGTAATACTTTCTTTAAGTAGTACAGTTGTAAATGAAGACGCACGTACCTCTAAGCCTACAAGAAGTTTGGCAGCCATGTTAACCATAGAGTGGTCGATGGCGTAGTCACAAGCCAGCACTTTGAGGAAGCCATCTCGATGTGGCTTCAACAGATATTTATATGCAGCACATAAATGTTTTACTTTGCTCTGCAACATGAGATTGAGAAGCACTTGTGTATATGAAGCATTCCTACCCTCAACATCAATGCACCTTCCATTCTTAGTATTGTAATAATATTAAAATATGGCTTGGACATGTGAAACTTTTGCTTCCATAATTGACAAGTTGCTGAGACTGAAACCTGTAAAAGTTTCCCTCGTCCAGCAAAGCATAATAATTTTGTGATGACATTAAGTTTACGAGATATATATATATATATATATATATATATATATATATATATATATATATAAAATGTTCGGTGCACTAAATGTACAAAAATTCTATGTAAAATAGATAATAATTCCATTTTATAAGAATCATTCAGGACCATATGGTACTGCTTCTTGCTGGTACCACAATAAACACATATTAAAGAAAATAACACCACTTCCTAGGCTATATACCGATTTCCACTCCATATTTTAAAATTCATAATGTTCACTATAGACAAACACCGTCACAAAAAAATGTGAAACTTATATGCTGCAACCATGCAATGTGAATAAGATAAACAATTCATGTGAGAGAGTTAACTTTATAATTCACATTGTCCAGTAGCAAATAGTCATGTCTTGGTTACTAGAGATCACTAGCAGTACATACTATACATTTTGTTACAGCCCAGTGAAGGGGGACCTTGATCATGATGAAGGAAGGACACACAGATAAGCTCTGGTCTATCATAGCACTGTATACCATTTACTAGATGTCACTAGTGCTGCTATACATTTTGTTGCAGCCCAGTGAAGGGGGACTATGATCATGATGAAGGAAGGACACACAGATAAGCTCTGGTCTATCATAGCACTGTATACATTTAATAGATGTCACTAGTGCTGCTATACATTTTGTTGCAGCCCAGTGAAGGGGGACTATGATCATGATGAAGGATAGATACACAGATAAGCTCTGGTCTATCATAGCACTGTATACCATTTATTAGAGGTCACTAGTGCTGCTATACATTTTGTTGTAGCTCAGTGAAGAGGGACCATGATCATGATGAAGGATAGATACACAGATAAGCTCTGGTCTATCATAGCACTGTATACCATTTACTAGAGCTCACTAGTACTGCTATACATTTTGTTACAGTCCAGTGAACACGGACCATGATCATGATGAAGGATAGACACACAGATAAGCTCTGCTCTATCATAGCACTGTATACCATTTACTAGAGGTCACTAGTGCTGCTATACATTTTGTTACAGTCCAGTGAAAAGGGACCATGATCATGATGAAGGATAGACACACAGATAAGCTCTGGTCTATCATAGCACTGTATACCATTTACTAGAGGTCACTAGTGCTGCTATACATTTTGTTACAGTCCAGTGAACAGGGACCATGATCATGATGAAGGATAGACACACAGATAAGCTCTGCTCTATCATAGCACTGTATACCATTTACTAGAGGTCACTAGTGGTAATATACATTTTGTTACAGTCCAGTGAACAGGGACCATGATCATGATGAAGGATAGACACACAGATAAGCTCTGCTCTATCATAGCACTGTATACCATTTACTAGAGGTCACTAGTGGTAATATACATTTTGTTACAGTCCAGTGAACAGGGACCATGATCATGTTGAAGGATAGACACACAGATAAGCTCTGCTCTATCATAGCACTGTATACCATTTACTAGAGGTCACTAGTGGTGCTATACATTTTTTTAAGCCCAGTGAAGGGGGACCATGATCATGATGAAGGATGGGCACACAGATAAGCTCTGATCTATCATAGCGCTGTATACCATTTACTAGAGGTCACTAGTATACTATATATTTTGTTGCAGTGCAGTGAAGGGAAACCATGATAGTGTTGGAAGATAGACACAGATAAGCTCTGCTCTATGATATTACGGTACATCATTTACTAGAGGTCACTAGTGGTGCTATATATTTTGTTGCAGCCCAGTGAAGGGGGACCATGATCATGATGAAGGATAGACACACAGATAAGGTCTGGTCTATCATAGCACTGTATACCATTTACTAGAGGTCATTAGTGGTGCTATATATTTTGTTGCAGCCCAGTGAAGGGGGACCATGATCATGATGAAGGATAGACACACAGATAAGCTCTGATCTATCATAGCACTGTATACCATTTACTAGAGGTCACTAGTGGTGCTATACATTTTTTTAAGCCCAGTGAAGAGGGACCTTGATCATGATGAAGGATGGACACACAGATAAGCTCTGGTCCATCATAGCACTGTATATCATTTACTAGAGGTCACTAGTGGTACTATACACTTTGTTACAGCCCAGTGAAGGGGGACCATGATCATGAAGAAGGATAGACAAACAGATAAGCTCTGGTCGATCCTAGCACTGTATATCATTTACTAGAGGTCACTAGTGGTGCTATACATTTTGTTACAGCCCAGTGAAGGGGGACCATGAACATGATGAAGGATAGACACACAGATAAGCTCTGGTCGATCATAGCACTGTATATCATTTACTAGAGGTCACTAGTGGTGCTATACATTTTGTTACAGTCCAGTGTAGAGGGACCATGATCATGAAGAAGGATAGACAAACAGATAAGCTCTGGTCTATGATAGCACTGTATATCATTTACTAGAGGTCACTAGTAGTCCTATATATTTTGTTGCAGTGCAGTGTTGGAAGATAGACACACAGATAAGCTCTGGTGTATCATAGCACTGTATATCATTTACTAGAGGTAACTAGTAGTGCTATATATTTTGTTGCATTGCAGTGAAGGGGAACCATGAGAGTGTTGGAAAATAGATATACAGATAAGCTCTGCTCTATTATAGTACTGTATATCATTACTAGAGGCCACTAGTAGTGCTATATATTTTGTTGCAGTGCAGTGAAGGGGAACCATGATAGTGTTGGAAGATAGATACACAGATAAGCTCTTCTCTATCATAGTACAGTATATCATTTACTAGAGGTCACTAGTAACACTATATATTTTGTTGTAGTGCAGTTAAGGGGAACCATGATAGTGTTGGAAGATAGACACACAGATAAGCTCTGCTCTATCATAGTACTGTACATCATTTACTAGAGGTCACTAGCAGTGCTATATATTTTGTTGAAGTGCAGTGAAGGGGAACCATGATAGTGTTGGAAGATAGACACACAGATAAGCTCTGCTCTATCATAGTACTGTATATCATTACTAGAGGTCACTAGTAGTGCTATATATTTTGTTGCAGTGCAGTGAAGGGGAACCATGATAGTGTTGGAAGATGGACACACAGATAAGCTCTGGTCTATCATAGCACTGTATACCATTTGCTAGAGGTCACTAGTGGTGTTATACATTCTTTTTAAGCCCAGTGAAGGGGGACCATGATCATGATGAAGGATAGACACACAGATAAGCTCTGGTCTATCATAGCACTGTACATCATTTCCTAGAGGTCACTAGTGGTGCTATAATTTTGTTGCAGCCCAGTGAAGAGAGGCCATGATCATGATGAAGGATAGACACTCATATAAGCTCTGGTCTATCATAGCACTGTATATCATTTACTAGAGGACACTAGTAGTGCTATATATTTTGTTACAGCCCAGTGAAGAGTGGGCATGATCATGATGAAGGATAGACACACAGATAAGCTCTGATCTATCATAGCACTGTATACCATTTACTAGAGGTCACTAGTATACTATATATTTTGTTGCAGTGCAGTGAAGGGAAACCATGATAGTGTTGGAAGATAGACACAGATAAGCTCTATTCTATGATATTACGGTATATCATTTACTAGAGGTCACTATTGGTGCTATATATTTTGTTGCAGCCCAGTGAAGGGGGACCATGATCATGATGAAGGATAGACACACAGATAAGGTCTGGTCTATCATTTACTAGAGGTCACTAGTGGTGCTATATATTTTGTTGCAGCCCATTGAAGGGGGACCATGATCATGATGAAGGATAGACACACAGATAAGGTCTGGTCTATCATTTACTAGAGGTCACTAGTGGTGCTATATATTTTGTTGCAGCCTAGTGAAGGGGGACCATGATCATGATGAAGGATAGACACACAGATAAGCTCTGGTCTATCATAACACTGTATACCATTTACTAGAGTTCACTAGTGGTGCTATACATTTTGTTACAGCCCAGTGAAGGGTGACCATGATGATGATGAAGGATAGATACACAGATAAGCTCTGGTCTATCATAGTACTGTATACCATTTACTAGAGGTCACTAGTGGTGCTATACATTTTGTTACAGCTCAGTGAAGGGGGACCATGATCATGATGAACGATAGACGCACAGATAATCTCTGGTCTATCATAGTACTGTATATCATTTACTAGAGGTCACTAGTGGTGCTATACATTTTGTTACAGCCCAGTGAAGGGGGACCATGATCATGATGAAGGATAGACACACACAGATAAGCTCTGGTCTATCATAGCACTGTATATCATTTACTAGAGGTCACTAGTGGTGCTATACAGTTTGTTACAGTCCAGTGAAGAGGGACCCTGATCATGAAGAAGGGTAGACACATACAGATAAGCTCTGGTCTATCATAGCACTGTATATCATTTACTAGAGGTCACTAGTAGCGCTATATATTTTGTTGCAGTGCAGTGTTGGAAGATAGACACACAGATAAGCTCTGGTCTATCATAGCACTGTATATCATTTACTAGAGGTGACTAGTAGTGCTATATATTTTGTTGCAGTGCAGTGAAGGGGAACCATGTTAGTGTTGGAAGATAGACACACAGATAAGCTCTGCTCTATCATAGTACTGTATATCATTACTAGAGGTCACTAGTAGTGCTATATATTTTGTTGCAGTGCAGTGAAGGGGAACCATGATAGCATTGGAAGATAGACACACAGATAAGCTCAGCTCTATCGTAGTACTGTATAGCAATTAGTTTGTAATCTTAAATTACAATATAATGTAATAGAATTTAATTGTTTGTCATGTACACAGCAAGAATGTGTAACACTCTGAATCTGAACACAGAGCCGTAATACACCTCCTTTAAGGTAAAGTAATGAAAATGCCTTAGCTTCCATACATTGTATGCAGAAACCACAAAAGTTGGCAAGTATGTGTTTGTATTGTACTCAAGGTTGCCAATTTGGACAAAAAGGTATGCATACTTCTTGCTGTGCACGTCTTGTCAACAAGTCTTAACAGTCCTTTGTGTTTCTGTTACAAACATTCTATTTGAAGCTGACATCATGAATAAAACAGTTTTCTTCATGCAAAATTCTGATATTCACTGTTTCCATAGCAACCAACCAAAGCTTCTGTATGAAAGAAATGAAATTTTGCATGCAACTAAAGAAAATAAGTATCTCCCAGAAATACAAACAGAATAGTTAGAGAATGAAGTCAGATTCTACAGAATAATGTTTGTTTCTTTTCTAAAATGTACCTCATGTTGGAGTGTTTTATAAAAGGTTAGTTAATTTTGTACTTAGGAACTCTGTATATAGATACCGAGGATCCCCATACTTTAACAGAGATTATGCTGTTTTTTAAACTCCAGATTGAGTTGTGGCATTATGTTGTCTCTAAAGATGCCACTAGTTGGACAATCATGTGCCCATGGCAAGAGTCAACAGAAAATGCTTGAATTTTAAATAACACAAAACAACTCTGCATTCTCCTGGACATTTACCTCAGGGGAACACTGAAAGATGCTGTATATACCGACTCTGCCCAACAAAGTTTACTCTTCACTTCAGAGCAGCCAAATTAACAGAATAGTGTTAAAACTTGGAAAAACAAACAGTCTTTCATAAAACAAAAAGATGTTTTCATCCAGAGAAAATCTAGAAATTTTGGAACCAAAAACACATGTTAATTTAATATCAGTAATCACAATTAACAAAAGTAAAAATGAATGACAAAAGTTAATGGCGATGGGATTATTGAAAGTTAAAGTGAAGTTTTACAAAGTAAAAATGTTTTATTTGAAGTAATAAACTTATTTGACACAACTGAAACAAAAGACATCTTTAATGATAGAATGTGCTCATAAGAAAAATGAAACCTAGAAGATGAAGAAGGGGTAAAATAAAGTTGGTGGAATTGTTAAATGGAATCAAAGATAATTGAAGTGCAGTAAAGTTAATGGAAACAAGACAAATAAATAGAAGAATAGCATGCTAATTTGTCAATGTAATAAGCTGGAAGTTGTAGACATTATATTAAGCTTAGACATAAAAATAAATAAAAAATAAAAATTGTTCAGAAAGTTAGACAAAAATGAGGAAGTTTAGTAAAACCATTGATGATTTCTGACTTTTACATTTTTTTCCTGCATCAAATCAAAAACATTTTCACAATTTCAGATAATATACCAAAAACTTTGTTCCATTAAATGCATGTGAAATAATTTTATCAATTTTACAAAAAATAAAAATTTGGTACAATTTACACAAAAAAAAGAAAGAAAAATATTACTAATAAAATAAAAAATACTGAAACTCCCCATAACTGCAAACTAATATTGCTTGTATTTTCTGCGTATTAAAACAGACTTTTCCGTTAATTTGCTGCTAACTTTTTTTAAAGTTCAAAGGAATAATTTCTGGAGTTATTATATGTGTACTGTGTAAAAACAAAAACAAACAAACTAAAATGTTTATTTGCTTTTATCTCATTTATATGACCCCTTAAGCTCTCACTTTGACCTTTGAAACATTGCTAATGTTTGTTATGTTCAATTCCACATTGAACAATGATAATCAAAAATTCATCCCACTGGTTTGGAATAGAATCCAGGACTTCTGGGTTTAGGGACAGCATACAAAAAAATCAATATCATAGTAACTTTCCGTTTTTAATTGAACTGTTTCAAACAGTCACATGCATTTTAGTATGTTGCCAGCATTGCGTTAAAGTCAGAGAATGAGATACAGTGTCATCTGTATGACACCCAGGGACATATGTTTGACATCTAAGACCACTTCGGTTGCTAATTCCGGTGCAAGTAAGGCAATTTACCCTTCATAGTATGTTGTTGGGTTATCTGTTTAAATGTTGAACTGGATAAAATAACAAGAAAAATTATCCAGGAGTCACACAATCTCATTTTTTCGTCACATTAGGTACCCTAAGCTGAATAATCTTTAGTGCTATATAGGAATGAAATTACAAAATTTAAGTTATGCAATAGTAATTCAGCATAGCCGTTTATTTTTCTGCTCAATTGTAAGTTGCAATGAATTCAGTTCATATTATGTAATTTCAATCATGTTCGTAGTAATATTGCGACAGGAAATAACGCATGATCATTGCATTTAATTAAATGCAAATAAGATGATCGGTAGCACGTTAGGTCATGGTCACAGCGTAAACATAAATAAAAGCAGGAGTGGGGGAACTTTGAGGTTAGGATCAGGACAACATTGCAACGTACCTCAACAATCCAATTACTGACATTCGTATCCCTGTATGCAAGAATTTCCTTGAGCAAACGTTTGACTTTCTCTTCATCTTCAAAAGTGCTCGGCTGTGTTTCCAAACCATCATCTGCCGCAAAATAGTAATCTGCATCTTCCCTACCCAGCTGATCGTTGCTTGGATCGGCAATATCGGAAACACATTTTGCATCGATTCTACGAATCCTTGCAGTTCCAGTGTCTCTGTTGGCCATTTGGCTGAAGTGAACGTTCCCACAATTTTTCCTGAAAGTAATTAGCACATTCCTAACTTTAATATGTGCAGCAAGCGTTCGTAGTAATGCTGGACCCCACCATTGTGATGCTTGCATAGCGCAGAACAGTCTATTTTCGGGAGTACGGGCTTTTGGTTGGGCAGGTCCACGCTTGAGCAGAAATGCAATGCGAAAAGATCACTGTGGGGTAATGACAGCTCTATTGAAATGGGGAGCGCCTGCAATAACACCCACTTAGTTGCATTAATTGTGACATGAAGGTCAAGTGAAGATAAATAAAACGGTATTTTCACACCACGCGGGCACTGAACCGGTCGGTGTGTGTAAACTCGCGTTCTGACATAACGAAGACAAACGTTATACCAATCATCAATGTAGCAGTATCATTAAGACCTAATACCGTTCTCAGATAACAACATGAGATTTCCATCTGGTCCTTAAGTGAACTCAGCTGTCAAACGTGCGAAATTGTTTAAGTGCTCACACTCGCAACATGAGAAAAGTATTGAAATTTGTGAAGGGCAAATTGGAAGAAAAGAGAGAACATGGGTCTTCCATTAGATCACTTGGAGTTTTGGGTGAACTACCAAGTCCTGTTGATGAAGGCACCCCAACAGAAGAAAGTTATCCTGGATTTGTTCAGGGGTTTGGCTACAGCATTGATCTCAGTGGAAAGGACAAGAGCATCACAAAGTTACACAAGGCTGCATGGCTGGGGAACCTGGACAAGGTGAAGGTAAACCTGAAGAAGACCGACATTGATGCCGTTGACAGACTCAGCAGATCCCCACTACATCTCGCTGCAGCCCAGGGGCATGCAAGTGTTATTTGGTTCCTCTTGAACAACGGAGCCAACATGAATATATATGACAGCGAGGGAAAAACGCCCTTCCTCAAAGTAATAATCTTTAGCATGTTGCATGTTGTGTATGTGAATGTCCAGCTTGGGCAGTTTATGTTGTTTGCATATAGTTAGTTTAATGTTGTGGAGCCCTTAGTAAAAACATTGGTGCAAGTTATACATTTGTCAAAAAGCTGGAATAAAGTCAATATATAATTTGATGTGTTACATTCAGATGACTTTCTCCACCCACTATTATTTAATTTATCTCTCTCCTACAAACTATTCTTTGAAAATTTATTTTTCTATCTACTTCATGTTAGTTGAGATAAATGTTTACACAAATAATTTCATTATATATATTTATTTTTTCATTATTGTAGATACAAGAGGATACAGGAAACTAAGGTATTTAAAAAGCTGATCCCTATATGCTAGCTTTGAGATTCCATACTCTTTGTATGGCCTCACGAGAAACAAAATAATGGTGACATACATTACGGAAAATGTATGATGAAGTATTAAAAAGAATATCTCGAAAGTAGTCAATGCCACACACAAAAAAAGCTATGTCTGTTAATGAGATCTTTTTTTGTGTGGTAAGCTTTGTTTTTTTCTTATGGTTTACCAGTTATAAAAAAAAATCTTATGCATTACATTCAAATGATCTTCTCTACCCACTCTCCAACAAATTATTATTCTAGCTACTTCTTGTTAATTCAGATTTACACATGTTTGTTGTAGAATATATTAGATAAAGCGATAGTCAGACTTTTAAAGAATGGGTTGCTATGTGATGGCTCTGAAATTCCATGCTCTTTGCATGACCAGGAGATAAAAAACAGATAACGATTCCCATTGGAGGAAAGTATAAGTGCTTGAAAATTCAAACCAATAACAAGGGATTTCTTGGAAATGTTTAACTCCACAACAAACATTTATTTGACATAAATTGTGTGCTTTAATGAGATCTATGATTTTGTCTTACCAATTATACAAAAGCCATTCAGAACGCAGAGGACTTCACCGGCTATTCCCAGAAGTTTCGAGATATACATCATGTACATAGCTTAAATATATGGTGTTTCAAATCAACATTGTCAGAGCCATCTTTGAGAAAATGTTCTATGTAAGGAATACCAAGTGGTTATTCATCAGACTCTTTGTGTGTTCTATCTCTCTCATACACACATCTTTTTATAAAAATGTTGTATGTAAGGAATACCAAGTGGTTATTCATCAGACTCTTTGTGTGTTCTATCTCTCTCATACACACATCTTTTTATAAAAATTCTTCTTTTGAGCTTGAGCAACCTCAAAATATATCTCAATATCTGTGTTTACCACCGGTAGAAACAAATGACAATTTGAAACAAGAAGCTTAAAGTAGAGAGAAACATAGCCATGGTTACCATCTTCTTCTCATTTAGTTTCCAATTGCACAGTATATGTGACACACAATTAGAATTGTCATCCTGATAACAGCATTGCCCCTCTATTACGGCACCAAGTGCATTAATTAAGTAAAGCTCATTTCCATGGAAGCAAATGGGTAATTTATCAGTAATTTATTTAATTGTTTGAGAATCTCAAATACTGTAAAATTAATGAACATTAGGTTATATATGGGTTATTTATTAAACTGAATAAAAATGCCTGTAGAATGAATCTTGAGTATGTTGTGTGTGTAAACTCAAAAACAAAATGTCTGATGAATACCAAACTCATTTTACTTGAGGCCTGTAAGTGGTCCAAGTCAAGAAGCATGTGCATTGTCAAAGGAACAACTGAGCATCGTTGTCCATGCTCCAGTGTTACCACTTGTGTATTTAACTGTATCATGTTCCATCTAGTCACAAAACAAGCATCACAAAGTGTGATTTAATTAGTTGCTAGTGAAATAAACCTGAATCATAATGGTTAATTTGTTAAATATGTGGACCACAAAACAAACAATGGTGGAAAGTCCAACTCATGGCCTTCTATGTTATAATTTAAGGTAAGACAGCATGAAAAGTCGTGTCCCCTCAATGGCAACAATGCTATCAGAGAGCTCAAGAAATCTTGTGCAAATAGTATTTGAGTTCAGCATCTCCGAACGTCGCTCAAAGATTTGCAACAAAATCCCCCAATTGAAACTAGCGTTTGTATAGAGAAAGCTACAGTAATTTGTTTCTGTACCATGTACATAGTAGGTACAGAAGGTATTGCATTCCACCCAAAAATTCAATACCGAGATTTCACCAGAAATACATGTTGTGAGGCCCCCTGAATAAAAAAAAAAAGCATTTTTAAAAAAAATGGTCCATTTGTGTGTCTCTGTATGTGTCTTTGTAAACAGCATAACTCAAAAACAAGAAGATACCAAATGTGGTACTGAGGTTCAGTACCTTCCAAAGATGTGACACAAAGATTTTCAAATCCCCCCCCACCTCAAACTACCCTTTACATGCAAGATTTTTAAAAATTTTTGATTTTCCAAAAAATGGCTCTAACGATTTTGATTAAAGTACCGTATATTAAAGATATTTACAGGAGAAGTAAAATGTATATCTTGAATTTTCTGGGAATAGTCTTTAAAGTCTGAATTCTAAAGGAATTTTGTATAGTCTTGTATAACTGGTAAATGTTAAGTGATAGATGAAAACGTACTACACAGAAAATGTAGATCTCTTTAAAACAGAATTTATTTCAAATAAGTTTTCTGTGGCATAAGCCATTTCTGAGATATCCATTTAAATGGTTCAAATTGTTCAATACTTAGCCATTCTTTTGAACTCCTGTCAGTTTTCAGTTGTTTCTCGCGATGTCATGGAAACAGTATGGAATTTTAAGGCCAGCATATAGCATCCAGTTGTTAAACATTTGAGTATCGCTGTTCTCTTTGTATCTATAAAGAAATGTGTAATGTAGCTATTTCCAGAAAGGTTTATCTCGATGAAAATGAAGTGGATAGGAAAGCAAATATTTGTATACCCATTAATAAGCAATAGAAGATAAGAGAAAGTCATGTAAATATATCAAAACAGATTATTACTTTCTCTACTACGTATAGTAAGTAGGGGAAGTATTGCATTCCACCCAAAAATTCGATACCGAGATTTCACCGGAAATACATGTTTTGAGACCTCCTGAATCCAAAAAAAGCATCTTTGGAAACATGTCCGTGTGTGTGTCTGTCTGTGTGTCTGTGAACAGCATAACTCAAAAACGAACAGTCGGATAAGCACCAAACTTGGTATTTATGTTCAGTATCTTCCAGAGATGTGACACGAAGGTTTTCAAGAAAATCCCCCCACTCCAGACTACCCTTTACATGGAAGATTTTTCGAAAATTTTAATTTTCTCAAAAATGGCTCTAACGATTTTGATGAAAATATCATATGTTTAAGATAATGTCATGAGAAATGAAATGTATATCTCGAATTTTCTGGGAATGTCTCCAAACGTATTCTTCATTGTGAACGACTTTTGCATAACTGGTAAACCATAAGAGATAGACAAAATTTTACTACACAAAAAATGTAGATCGCGTTAAAATACATAACTTATGTCATATACATTTCTTTTGTTGAGTGAACCGTTTTCGAGATATTGCTTGTTATTTCCTTAAATTTTCCAATACTTATACTTTTTCTCAAATTTGTTATTCATTTTTTTTATGTCCTGGACATGCAAAGAGAATGGAATGTGCCACATAGCAACCAGCGTTAAAATATCGCTTAAAAGCTACCATATTTCCCTTGCATCTACAAGAAAATTACCAATAAGATTGACATCTCGATATCTCGATTAACATGAAGCATATGGAGAATAGGCGTTTGTAAAAATAGTGTGTACAAGAGTAGAGAAAGTCATGTGAGTGTAACACATCAGATTTTTTTTTTTATGGTGATGTACGAGGGCAGTCCCAGAAGTACCCAACCTGACGTATATATAACAGTTGTTGTTTCAAACAAATGACTATGGTAGCAAGTACCACCCTTATAAAGGTTAAGTTTGAAGTTTGACAATACTACGTTGTTCAGTAATTGTTTGGCAGGCATTAATAGTGAACTCTCTCAGCGAATTTGTAAACATGGATAAAACGGGCCATCGTTATGTGATATAATACTTTCATTTGAAAGGTTCTTAATTCAACTAATATTAAAGCTGAGCTAGATTCTACTCTGGGGGAGTCTGCTCCTTCATTTACAACAGTAAAATATTGGGTGACAGAGTTTAAGCGAGACTGTATGAGCTGCCAATACGAACATCGCAGAGGTCGACCAAATGAGGTGACCACACCAGAAATTGTGAAGAAAATCCACAAAATGGTATTGGATGACCATCAACTGTAAGTGCATGAACTAGCAGACATCGAAGGCATTTCAAAAAGTGCTGTACATCACACACTAACTGAAACATTAGACATGAGAAAGCTGTGCGCAAGATGGATGCGGCGTTTACTCACAATGGAACAAAAGCATGGTCATGAGGATGTTTCAGTCGAGTGTTTGGCGATGTTTTGCTGCAATAAAGCTGAGTTTTTGTGTCAATTCATAACCATGGATGAAACATGGGTCCATCACTTCACAACTGGGATGAAGGAACAGTCAAAACAGTGGATTGAAAGGGGAGAATTGACTCCAAAGAAGGCGAAGACAGTTCCATCTGCAGGCAAGGTCATGGCGTCAGTTTTTTGGTATGCACGTGGGATAATTTTCATTGATTATCTTCAAAAAGGAAAAGCAATCAACGGCGAGTATTATGCAAAGTTATTGCAGCATTTGAATGATGAAATCAAGCAAAAACGGCCACATTTAGCAAAAAAGAAAGTTCTGTTTCATCAAGACAATGCACCAGTTCACACATCCATTATGGCCATGGGCAAATTCAATGAGTTAAAGTTCGAATTGCTTACTCATGCACCTTATTCGCCAGACTTAGCCCCCTCTGATTATTTTCTGTTTCCAAAGTTGAAGAAATGGCTTGGTGGTAAAAGATTTGCCAACAATGAAGAGGTGGAGTTTGCAGTTGATGGCTATTTTGCAGAACTCGATGTTTCTCACTATAAACAGGGTATTGAAGCTAATGAACATCGCTGGAAAAGTGTATCGAGCTGAAAGGAGGCTATGTAGAGAAATAAAGATGTTTTTTTCCCAAAATTGTTGTGTTGTCTTTGTTAGGTTGGGTACTTCTGGAACAGCCCTCGTATATCTTGAATTTTCAGTGAATAGCTTGTGAAGTCCTCTTCATTTGGAATGGATTTTGCATGAGTTGGAAACCAAGAGAAATTGCAGGGAAAATGTAAAGCTCAATAAAACACACAATTTAGTATCAGTTGTGTTAAAAATGTTGCAATTTTTAACTTTTTGCAAATATGAGCGCCTCATGTAACAAACTACCTGAAGTTTCCCCAGGTTGTAACTAAGTAAAATGTTGCTTAATTTTGAGTCATTACTAAGCAAATGTGAGCAATGTTACGTGCATAGAACAATAACTTTTTGTATGAACAGTAAAGCGTGTAATAAACTAGCTCACTGCCCGACGTTACACGGTTACCTGTTTAAACTTGAATGTAAAATTAACTCTACCTTCCACTGTTCTTTACGAAAGTATTCTACAATGATCTATAAGATCTCCCCTTACCCAGCATTGCATTGGTAAAGTACAGTAGAGGGGTGGTTCTTGAAAGTCATAAGTAATTTGTGGTCAAATACTGACAATTTGTACATAAGAGGTTGAAAAATATCACTATGGGTAGCTCTTTGAAGTTGTATGGTATCCTATAATTTTCACCAGGTTCACAAATTTGTTCCCTGGTTCACTTGCTGGGTTTATCTATAAGGGGTTGAAAATAAAATAAGGGTAGGTTTTGAAATAAGATGTAGGTGATTTTCAGAAGTTGTAACGTAACCTATGATTTTTGGAAACTCCTGTTGTATAATTGTGCAATATTTTGACCATATGGTTTTAAAGAGTGCAGATTTGTACATAAGGGATTGAAAATATGGTAAGGGTAGTTTTGAGTGTTAAGGTACGAGGGCTGATCAACAAAGACTGAGACTGATTTTTTCCTGTAGCTTCTGTGATAGTTTCGTATCTGTAACATAAATATTTGAAAAGAGTGGGTTTTTATGTATAATGTTGGTAGGCGGCAGCACTCTCGTATTGGTAGGTTGGTAGTAATGCTCTATTTTGTAGACCCTAGGTGCATTTCGCATACCAGACAATCAGGTGCTGCATCTCTTTGCTGATGGAGGGGATGCATTTTTTAAATCGATTATCACTGGTGATGAGTCATGGCTGCATCATTATGATCCTGAAGGAAAACAAGCCAGACAGTGTGGAAATCGCCAGGTTCTCCAACACCAAAAAAGGCAAAAGTTGTTCCATCTGCAGGGAAAGTGATGGTGATCACATTTTTTGACTGTAATGGAACGATTTACCAGCATGGAGTTCCCCCTCACACTACAGTTACAGCAGCATACTACACATCAGTATTGGCTACACTGAGGAAGCACATTGCAAAGAAACGACCAGAGCTTTCTTGGACTGGGTGGCGACTTCATCATGACAATGCAGAGCCTCATGTCGCAAATCAAGTCATGCAGTTTCTGGCTCGATTCAACATTACCTGTGTACCACATCCACCTTATAGCCCCGATCTTGCACCCTGTGACTTTTTTTTATTCCCATTACTAAAGGCAAAGCTTAGGGGTATTCGATTTGAGAACTCTGAAGCAGTGCTCAAGAAAAGTGAGGCAATTCTCAAGGACCTGACAAAGAATGGTCTGCAGCATGTGTTAAAGGACTGGCAGATATGCTATAAAAAGTGCATTGAAGTAGGAGGGGACTACTTTGAAAAAGATCATGTAAACATTGAATTGGAGTAATAAACATCTGTGAAAAAAAATCAGTCCCAGTCTTTGTTGATCAGCCCTCGTAGCTTATACTTTTTTTTGGATCGTATAGTGTAAGCCTACAAAGTGTCATCAAATAATAATAATAATTATAATAATAATAATAATAATATTTTGTTTGTTAACGATGCTGTCAATTGCCAGGATTATATCAGCACCTCTGGTATGTCGGAATTTCTTCCTGCAGGAGTTCTTTACATGTTAGTAAATCTACTAACATAGGGCTGTTACTTTTAAGAACACTTAAAAACCATTGGTCTAGGCAGGGTTTGAATCCAGGTAGGGATCAGAAGACCAGCACCTAACCACCCAGACTGACCAGGTTTCATCTAGATGTCCAAAGAATGTTGATTTGTGTGTTAGCGTTGAACAATCCCAGTTTTGTCAGAATTACACCAAACATATTAGTTCATAGCACTTCAGTAAAAATGATGGAAATATGGTGATATGAATGACATATACCCACTTAAAATAATTTAGGTTTAAAATATTTTAAGCCTCCTCTCTTACCCCTTTCGGTTAGAAGTCATTGAAAATCTACCATAAGTGCAATAAAATAACAAAAGTTGCCTCTGATATTCATATTCAATGAAATGGCAAGAAATACCTAACTCCATAATTTTTAAGTTTTTGTAAACTGTGATCATTTGGAAGAATGAGTTGAGTGGCCTTGGAGAATAATGTAAAAAAGTTACTGAATGTATCACATCACATTTTTACTTTCACTATTGCATTTGATACCAATATTTCACTAAAAATATGCTTTTTGAGGTGCCCATAATGTGAAAAAAAGCATTTTTGGAAAATGATCTGTGTGTATGTGCATGCGCGCATGTGTCTGCGAATAGCATGAGTTCCAAAATGAAACGTTTAAGTTCACCATAATTCAAATATGTGCCACAAAGATTTTAAAAAACATCCCCCCCCTCAGCTCAAACTATCCTTTATCTGGATAATTTTTTCTTATTTTTGATTTTCTCAAGAATAGCTGTAATGTTTAAATTATTTACATGAGAAAATATAAAATGTGTATCTTTAATTTTCTGGGAGTAGTCTGTGAAGTTCTCTTTATTCTGATTAACTTTGGTAAACCGCAAGAGACAGACAAAATCTTACCACACAATTTGTGAGGTTGAAGATATTGTTGCTTGTTGGTTTGTTATACTGTTTATATTGCTATACTTTTATTTTCGTGGTCATGCAAAGAGCATGGATTTTCAAAGTCATCACACTTGTTAAAAATGTGACTTCTTATACCTACATCAAAGTGTGTGATTAATGAGAAGAAGAAGAAGCTTTATGAGACTAATTTGCAGAAAGTCATTGATTTAAAAATATTGCAGAGCTATTTAGTCAGCTAAATATACTTACAGTTAACGATGGAAACAAGATATTGGTGATTGTGTGTTACAGGCCATAGAGTGTGGACACAAGGAAGCCATTAACCTGATGCTTGAGAGGGCCGTCGACATTAACATGGTCGACATTAATGGAAACACCGGACTACACATTGCAGCGAAACAGGGATTCTATGAGATTGCAACTATGTTGTTGAAACAAGGAGCCAACTTTGAGTCTGGTAACAATGTAAGTCTTGTCCTTCACCGTAACAAAGTTAACAGGTCCTGGGGTCAACTTTTCTCTTTGTTTCAATTTAGTATTTTCAAGTAAAATCAGCCATAGCGTAACATTTTGGTTATGTAATCATAACATCACTAAAGAAATAAAACTTTTAAAACTGGCCAAAAATCATTTGGAACTAAAAGCATGGGAAAATATACACATTACAAAGAATTCGAACAAAGTCATAAATTTTGAAATACTGGCATCAGATGACATCATACGACTCACCAATGGGATCGATTACCAGGCCAAACAATGGGGAAGGAGATACCGGACAAGAGCCAGTCGACCAATCAGCCGAGGGGGAGGAAAGGAAACATATTCTGTTCTTTTGGTAAGTAAGTGGAGCAATAAGTATTTATTAAAGGTTCACCAAGTTTTTAAGAAATTTCAATTTTGTTATTTGCGACAAACCATCGAGGTATGTGTTGCTCTACAGCTAAACAATTTTGTGATGGCACTCTTAATAGTGGAATTGGAAAACAAATGGGTTGCAATGTAAGGATACAGTCTGTAAGGGCAGTGTTTAATAATATCACACTGATTTGCCTTTAAATACACAAACTTCATGTTATCTTCTGTAAGCAGAAAAAGAAACATGTTTTCAGGGTAGTTACCCATCCTCTCCTGTGGTACTCTCTGGTGGCAGCTGGAAGAAGCAACTAATTACATCTCCCTTCTTATGGATTTCAAAGTTTATTACTCAGTGGATATCTTGTCTCACAGATTTTAAAATAGAGAGTTGAGGGTTGTTACACTACATCACTATGATAATCTTACTTGAACGCGTTTCGGGAGACGGCTTGTCCCCATCGTCAGCATTCTCTCTCAACTGATATTTGCCGGTCATCGTCTGGGGGATGTGTGTGGTTTGTGGTGTTCTCTGGTGCTGGGCTGATGAACCTCCAAAGGCTGTTGGGTGGCGGCAGTTCAAAACTGCCGCCACCCAACAGCCTTTGGAGGTTCATCAGCCCAGCACCAGAGAACACCACAAACCACACACATCCCCCAGACGATGACCGGCAAATATCAGTTGAGAGAGAATGCTGACGATGGGGACAAGCCGTCTCCCGAAACGCGTTCAAGTAAGATTATCATAGTGATGTAGTGTAACAACCCTCAACTCTCTATTTTAAATTATGACACATCACTGTTACAAGCTTCTAAATCTTCAAAAATTGAGCTTGTCTCACAGAGTTACTTCACGGGGTTGGTCTATGACCAGTAGAACAATAATATAAAATATAAATAAAAATATTTAAATTTCTTAAAGAAACCATTTCTAAAATTATATCTTTTGATATTTATATCCTTATTTAATTTGTTTAATTGAAACCAAATAGAGGTATATCTATCATAATTATTATTATGTCATTGCAGATTTGCCGCTTGTTTGTGTTTGTAATTTACTGAGGTGTTCTTTTAGCCTTGTTTCGTTTCTTCCTATATTGAGGGTCTCTATGGAAGTTTTGCGATACACAAACTATAATGTTTTTGAAATTATTCTGATTGATGCAGTTTCTCAAAGTACACGCCACCACACTGCATACATTGAAACCACTTCTGGAAGCACTCCCGCCACATGTTTTCTTTGATTGCTGCAAGCCCCTATTTGTAGGTAGTAACAGCATCTTCAAGTGTTGAAAATCACTTTTCCATGCATGCGATTTTTTACCATTGGGAACGGAAAAAATTCCACAGAGCCAGGTCGGGGCTGTATGGTGGATGAGTCATAAGTTTGATTTCCTGTAGATTCCAGGAACTGAGTGATGATGTGAGGACATGTTGTCATGATGGAGAAGGATCCCTCGCAGTCCCATGCATGGCTGCCATGTACCAATTAGTGGTAACCGTCCTTTGCTCCTCCAGAGGAATGGTTGTGACATGACCATCCTTTAGGAACAATGAAATGACCATTTTCTTGCCAGCGCTTCACTTTTGTCGATGGATTGTCATCAGGAAAGACCCACACCACTGATTGGTCTCCAGATCAAACTGATAAATTCAGGTTTTTTCGCCTGTGTCAATGTCAGAAACCCGTCTAGTCTCCTCTTTCAAATCTTGTCAGCATTTTCTCACACCATTCAACATGCATATTCTACATTCCTTCACTTTCTCACATCTCAAATACTTTTGTAGTGATCCTCGTATAAACTTTTCTGCAATCTTCACAATCTGCTTGATAAGTGTGTCATCTGTTTCTTGGTGTGTGTTGCTACTGTGATGTTGAATTCATTGAAAATCTTTCGGAATTTCCTGTTGGCCGATGGCCCTGGTACATATGTGATTTTTTTTTTTTAAGGTTTTGACTTCGTTAGAAAAACAGCCACCAAGTAATTAACTTTGAAATCCCTAACGAGAGGAACCTAATTAGTTGCTTTTTCCAAATGTCACCAGAGAGTACCAAAGGAGGATGATGCAGCAGTTTGAACCTAGCTGAGGACGGAGTAACCACCCTGAAAACATGCTGCTATAGTTACACTAGGTATCACATAGGTTTGAATGAAATTTGTGTGTTTAAACCCAATTTGGTGTATTATTATTATTAATCATTTTTATTAAGTTTCCACATATTTATGTGTATAATCATAAGATTTTCCAGAAATGTTTCTTTATTTCTTGAAATGTTTGCATCTCTCTTACAATTATTTGTAACACACTTCATGCACTAAGTAAGTGATGAACAGTGCAGTATGTTTTATGTTTGACAGTATGGCGAGTTCCCACTACACATTGCAACGGTGGCAGAGTACAAGGACCTGGTGGAATTGCTCCTGAGGTATGGCTCTTCTGTCAACATTGTGGACAGAGATAACAGATCTCCTCTCATGTTTGCTGCTAAAGCTGGCAACATGGCACTGGTACAGCTCTTCCTGGAATATGGTGCCCAGCGTGCGGTTATGGATTCAAATGGTAGGTATGCCTATCTACTAAGGAAGTAGTTGTTTAGTGACCATCACAAAATATTAGTTATTTTTTATGTTCTCTACCACATACCTATAGCAAGTAGAGGAAGTATTGTACCCCACCCAAAAATTTGGTATTGAAATTTCATTAGGAATACATATTTTGAGGCCCACTGAACCCAAAAAAAATCATTTTTAGAAAAAGGTCTGTGTATGTGAGCATGTGTGCATGTGTTAGTCAACAGTATAACTACTCAAAAACGATGGGTCAGATAAATACCAATGTTGGTGTTTAAGTTCAGTATCTTTCTAACATTTCAAAAAAACTTCCCTCACCCCACGTTCTCCTTTACATGTATACATTTTTAGTACTTTTAATTTTTTAAAAAATGGCTCTAACAATTTCGATTAAAATACTATATATTCACATGAAGGAATAGCCCCAAGTCCACCTTATTCAAAAGGAATTTTGTATAATGGGTAAACCATAAGAGATAGACAAAAACAGAAAATTGTACGAGGGCTGTCCCAGAAGTACCCGACAGAAAACACAAAAATTTGGGGGAAAAAATCTTTGATATTTGAAAAGGAAGCTAGAAACATGATGTGTTATTGAATTTATTTAAAGTCCGAACTAACTTCTGAGGATGGGAACAACTGTTTCCCGAAACATGTTAAGTGAGTAAACATAAGTGATGTTAGTGTAACAATTCCGACTCACCTTTAAATAAAAAAAAAAAAATCTTTATTTCTCTACATAATCTTCTTTCAGCTCGATACACTTTTTCCATCGATGTTCAATAGCTTCGATACCCTGTTTATAGTGAGTAACGTTGAGTTCTGAAAAATGCCATCAACTGCAAACTCTACCTCTTCATTGTTGACAAATGTTTTACTACCAAGCCATTTCTTCATCTTTGGAAACAGAAAATAATCAGAGGGGGCTAAGTCTGGCGAATAAGGTGCATGAGTAAGCAATTCGAACTTTAACTCATTGAATTTGCCCATGGCGATAATGGATGTGTGAACTGGTGCATTGTCTTGATGAAACAGAACTTTCTTTTTTGCTAAATGTGGCCGTTTTTGCTTGATTTCATCATTCAAATGCTGCAATAACTTTGCATAATACTCGCCGTTGATTGCTTTTCCTTTTTGAAGATAATCAATGAAAATTATCCCACGTGCATACCAAAAAACTGACGCTATGGCCTTGCCTGCAGATGGAACTGTCTTCGCCTTCTTTGGAGTCAATTCTCCCCTTTCAATCCACTGTTTTGACTGTTCCTTCATCCCAGTTGTGAAGTGATGGACCCATGTTTCATCCATGGTTATGAATTGACACAAAAACTCAGCTTTATTGCAGCAAAACATCGCCAAACACTCGACTGAAACATCCTCATGACCATGCTTTTGTTCCATTGTGAGTAAACGCCGCATCCATCTTGCGCACAGCTTTCTCATGTCTAATGTTTCAGTTAGTGTGTGATGTACAGCACTTTTTGAAATGCCTTCGATGTCTGCTAGTTCATGCACTTACAGTTGATGGTCATCCAATACCATTTTGTGGATTTTCTTCACAATTTCTGGTGTGGTCACCTCATTTGGTTGACCTCTGCAATGTTCGTATTGGCAGCTCATACAGTCTCGCTTAAACTCTGCCACCCAATATTTTACTGTTGTAAATGAAGGAGCAGACTCCCCCAGAGTAGAATCTAGCTCAGCTTTAATATTAGTTGAATTAAGAACCTTTCAAATGAAAGTATTATATCACATAACGATGGCCAGTTTTATCCATGTTTACAAATTTGCTGAGAGAGTTCACTATTAATGCCTGCCAAACAATTACTATACAACATAGCATCTTCAAACTTAAGCTTTATAAGGGTGGTACTTTCTACCATAGTCGTTTGTTGAAACAACATCCGCTATATGTACATCAGGTCAGGTACTTTTGGGACTGCCCTTGTATATATATTTAAAACACAATTTATTTTAGATAACTTTTTCTGTGGCATAATCCATTTCTGAGATATCTGTTATTGGTTTGAATTTTTCATAATTTTCTTATTTTTTTTGATGCAGTAATTTGTATCACAAATTACTTAAATGTAAATAATGATTGTAATATGAATATGCATTTTTATGTGACATTGATTTCAGATGTTTATTAATTGTAATTATTATTGGGAAATAAGTTTATCTGGCCTTACTGAAACTGTCAATAATAGCGCAATAATGCAGCGAGGGGGTGAGCTGTTTATCATTATTGGAAATGAGGAAGTTACGTAATGTTGGCGCGTTTTATTAGCCAATTGCAGTTCAGTTATAATCTTTAGGCGTATCTGTATGAAGGAGTATAAATAAGGTATGTTAGAGGTAAAGTGAGTCAGTCCTTCAGTTCGCCGAAAGCATTCATACATAACACGTTGTCGTCAGTTGCCAGTTCATCAAAATTCTTTGTACACTACACGTCTTCAGTTCGTCAGTTCGTCAAAATATTTGTATGAGATACATCGGATATAGATTCACAAGTTACGCGCAGCAGAATTATGAAAGATCTAAAGTATGGTAAAGTTAATTATACAAAAGATTGAAGTACGTGGATTAAAAGTGATCAGTAAGAAGTTATTATAACAGTTTCAGTTTGGCGAGTGTCAAGATCAATGTGTAACTGTGATAGTTAACGTGTTCGAAAATAAAAATTATAAAACAAATTTCTTCATCAGTGTTCTTTTTGGATAAAAGATTCCTTTCCGTTTACACAACCCTGATCAAGAGACATGTTCGACCGAGAGATAATAGCTAGCCGGAGGACAGTAAATAAAATTTAAATCAAATAACAGTCGTATTCTTTCGAACATTAACACTGATGCAAATTGCTAACACAAGATGGAGCTACAAACCGAACAAATGAATGACGTCACAAGATGGCTTCAACACTGATGTAAACAAACATTTGTAAGTAATACCGTTATAAATTGGCTACCACAACATGGGGCTACAATAATGTTAAATAAATAACATTTGTAAAACCACCGCAAATTGGCTCCCATACGTGGGGCAGTTAAAATTATGTAACCAAACAAAACAAAAGCAGCACAATATAAGATCTTCAAGTTCTAATAATTTACGTAAAAACATATTACGTAAACATTAAACCACTTCAAATTGGCACCCAGAACGTGGGGCAGAGTAACCAGGAAAGGAACACGATGACCAGGAAAGGATCAGAATAACCAGGAAGGGGCAGAATTAACCAGGAAGAAGTGAGATGACCAGGAAGGGGCGAATGGAGAAGTGAACTGAACTGCAAGACGCAGATTCCAGAAACAACAAAAGGAACGACAGACTACGCGGATGATTGGACATCGTAATTCCGAGATTACAAGGCAACAGGTGAATTCAACTACAAAAACATCGAGAAGATGCAGATTCCAGAAACAACTATAGGAACGACAGACTACGCGGATGAGTGGACACAAAAACATCGAGACAACGTAGATTCATCATAACACAACGCAGAAGCGACATACGAATCTAGGAGAGAGGGGCAGGAAGCTGGACATAAATGTAACAGCAACAGACAGCATCACAAAGGTCAGAGTATCGTAATTTTTTTTTAGAAAACAAAATTGTAACCTTCAAATGTACTTAAGGAGTGGTAGGATAAAGAAAACAATGGCTATTAATAATACAGAAGAAATAATTATGGAGGGAGATAATGTAACAGTTAGCTGTAATTCAATACAGGTTACAGAAAATAGCTCAACCTTTTTAGGATTTGAGGGTGAAAATGTTAGTGCAGAAAGTCAGAATAGAATAGCAGGAAATGTTAATTTTGATGTTAGTATGATGATGGAAATGCTGAGAAATATGAATGAGAATATGGAAAAGAATAAGAGGGAATTGAGGGAAGAATTGAGGGAAGATATTGATAGGAGTTTAGAACAAAAACTAACTAAGAATAATGAGAAATTAGAAAAATTAACTCAGAGTAATGATAAATTAAGGGAAGATATGCAAAAGAGTTTTGAGGAATTGAGAGAAGCTATAAAAAAAGATCATAGGGAATTGAGGGAAGATATTGGTAGGAGTAATGAGATATTAGAGCAAAAAGTAGATCAAAGCAGTGAAGAAATTGAAAAGAAAGTTATGAAGCTAGATAGTAGTATGCCAGAAATGAGAGATGAAAATGAGGAAGTAATAGCAAGTGAGATAGGAGAAGTTTCAAAGAAAATGCTAGACATGAGCAGGGAAATAGGTAACAAAGAAAGTGAGGTTAATACTAAAAGTCAACATATTGATGTAGAATGTACAGAGTTAGGAAGTCAAGTGAGTAATATTTCAAGTGAGCTAAGAGAGATGAAAGAGGTTATGAATGTAGTTGTGAATCAGGCGCAAGTTAATTTCAGAGGGGAGATATCAGAAATACAGAATGAGACAGTAATGCAAAGAAATAAATTGTACCAAGATGTTCAAAATGAAAACTCCAGTCCAGTACAGTTTAGTACAGATTTGTCAGAGTATTCTCAGATTAAAAAGATAGCAGAAGAATTGAAAATGACAGTTGTTAAAGGATTTGTTGTTCAAGAAACTTTAGATTGTTTTCAAATGTTATCAGGGGACGAAATTTCATATGAATACAAGAGGTTATTCATGAACAAAAACTTGAAGGTTAGGATACGGCTACGAGTAATGTTTAGACACACACAATTTGATCCAGGAGGGTAAATAGCAATGAGATGTAAAGTAAATGCTGGATAGTTAAAGATGACTTGCAGAGAAATGTATTGGAACATAAGAGGGTTAACTATTTATATATGTCATTTGAAAAGAGAAATAAATTAAAAAAAAAAAAAAAAATGTTTAAAAAAAAAAATTAAATTTTTAGTAACTGTAACAACATTTGAAAATTAAGAATGTAAAGATTAAAACTTAATATGATATTTAAGTAAAAGTACGTAAATACAATTCCAAGAGTATTGTTAAAATAAAGTACAAAATAACAAAAATGGGTAAAAATAATTAAAAAAAAAGAATTAAAACAAATATTTATGTAGCAAACAGAAAATGTGAAACAGTGTCTAGATTTAAGAGATGTGAATATATGTATGTAAAGGGTGAATATTTTTTTTGGTAAATATGTATAGTAATTACAAAAGTTCTTAAATGCACAAATTTTTGTTAACAATATAAGAAAGTAAACCATTTTTTGTAACAATAATTAAATAATTCAGGGTACAGTAGTGGCGAGATTAAAAAAAAAAAAAAAAAAAAAATATGTCGTGTGTTAAATGCGTGTGAAGTGTTAAGTGAAAGTGATAGCGTGTGTTCCAAGATTTAGGAGACTAAAAACCCAATTATAAAATTTCCAAACAAGTTGTAAATATTTATAATTTTGTTTCTAGTGGGGCATATGATGCAGTAATTTGTATCACAAATTACTTAAATGTAAATAATGATTGTAATATGAATATGCATTTTTATGTGACATTGATTTCAGATGTTTATTAATTGTAATTATTATTGGGAAATAAGTTTATCTGGCCTTACTGAAACTGTCAATAATAGCGCAATAATGCAGCGAGGGGGTGAGCTGTTTATCATTATTGGAAATGAGGAAGTTACGTAATGTTGGCGCGTTTTATTAGCCAATTGCAGTTCAGTTATAATCTTTAGGCGTATCTGTATGAAGGAGTATAAATAAGGTATGTTAGAGGTAAAGTGAGTCAGTCCTTCAGTTCGCCGAAAGCATTCATACATAACACGTTGTCGTCAGTTGCCAGTTCATCAAAATTCTTTGTACACTACACGTCTTCAGTTCGTCAGTTCGTCAAAATATTTGTATGAGATACATCGGATATAGATTCACAAGTTACGCGCAGCAGAATTATGAAAGATCTAAAGTATGGTAAAGTTAATTATACAAAAGATTGAAGTACGTGGATTAAAAGTGATCAGTAAGAAGTTATTATAACAGTTTCAGTTTGGCGAGTGTCAAGATCAATGTGTAAATGTGATAGTTAACGTGTTCGAAAATAAAAATTATAAAACAAATTTCTTCATCAGTGTTCTTTTTGGATAAAAGATTCCTTTCCGTTTACACAACCCTGATCAAGAGACATGTTCGACCGAGAGATAATAGCTAGCCAGAGGACAGTAAATAAAATTTAAATCAAATAACAGTCGCATTCTTTCGAACATTAACACTGATGCAAATTGCTAACACAAGATGGAGCTACAAACCGAACAAATGAATGACGTCACAAGATGGCTTCAACACTCATGTAAACAAACATTTGTAAGTAATACCGTTACAAATTGGCTACCACAACGTGGGGCTACAATAATGTTAAATAAATAACATTTGTAAAACCACCGCAAATTGGCTCCCATACGTGGGGCAGTTAAAATTATGTAACCAAACAAAACAAAAGCAGCACAATATAAGATCTTCAAGTTCTAATAATTTACGTAAAAACATATTACGTAAACATTAAACCACTTCATTTTAAAATGCTATCACTATTGAGTTTTTTCTCGTGATATCATAGAAAGAGTATGTAATTTTAAGTGCAGTGTATAGCATCCAGTTTTCAAACATGTGAGTATCACTTTGGTTTCTTGTATCCCTCCCTCTTCTACCTTCAATGAAACTATTTCTGCAAAGGTTTACCTCGGTTAACATGAAGTAGAAGCTTGAGAGAGAAAGTCATGCGAATGCAACACAAGATATCGTTTTTATTCAATGATGCTCAGAACTCATATTTCAGGCGAAATGCAATAGTCCCTCTACTTACTATAGTACTCGTTAAAGTAATGTAACTTGTATAGTATAGATCACTTTCATATGGATAGAGAAAGCCATATGAATCTAAGGAATTGCACACAGTGAAGCAAATATATTGCCCCACTGGCAGGACATGTCCCCATTCTCTTTGCTGTTTCCACAATCTTTGTCTTCCCTGGGTAGAGGTGGGAGCCCCTGCTTGCTAAATAATGTAAAAATTAATAGCAAAGATAGGTTCGTTAAAGTAATAGCATCCTGGCAGGATGAGATACTTCTCGCTAGTAGCCCTATATATACGCTGCATGTCTCCTCAAAGGTGACAGACAGCAACAGAAGCTATACTTTAGATGCTGTGGGTACAAGCATGTGCTAGATTTGAGTGCAACATCTCCCAGTTTAGAACTTCCAATTTGTAGTGAAATAAAATGGCATACAACAGTAATATAAAACACTTCACTGGTCGTTAATTCTCATGTCACAACACATTTGCCACTTAGAATAAGTAAAACATTCTATCATAATTTTAATTCCAATTCCTGTACCTTAATCTGTGAATATAAAATTGATTTATTTCAACTTGGTATTAATCAAAATTTATCATTTTAGCTGACGCAAATTGTTTAAAAAATAAATGCCCCTTAATATTTTTCTGGCAATGCCCTGAACTACACCATCATCTGGTGTGGGATTAAAGTATCATTTGCTGGAACTTCGCGTTCATGTTATACAATAGAACCAAACTAAAAGGGGCAGAGCAATTTCACATAAAGCATTTTTTTTTTTCAGATAATCGATGGTAATAACGATTTTAAGCAGAGAAAGGAACCAAAAATTGTATCTCAAATGCATGTAATAATGCTTAATAAAAAGCTACTGCTGTATACAGTATTTACAAAGACTATTCCATAAATGTGTGCTTTCTTGTTACAATGCTTATGAGCAGCTCTATCACATCATTAAATCTGTTGGTGTTGATTCACGAAATGCAAGTCAATCTAAACACAAAGTTATTGAATTTAAGAGTTGTAGTGTTTCTTACCTGCAATGCTTTAATCCCTTTGACTTTGACTTTCTGTTCAATGCTTATGAGCAGCTCCATCACATCATTAAATCTGTTGGTGTTGATTCACGAAATGCAAGTCAATCTAAACACAAAGTTATTGAATTTAAGAGTTGTAGTGTTTCTTACCTGCAATGCTTTAATCCCTTTGACTTTGACTTTCTGTTCAATGCTTATGAGCAGCTCCATCACATCATTAAATCTGTTGGTGTTGATTCACGAAATGCAAGTCAATCTAAACACAAAGTTATTGAATTTAAGAGTTGTAGTGTTTCTTACCTGCAATGCTTTAATCCCTTTGACTTTGACTTTCTGTTCAATGCTTATTACAATAAGCTTTCTTTTTACTGGCATCTTAAACCACACCAGTGGGCGGGCCTCTGCATTGAATGTGTATGTTAATACGTCTTACAATGGTATTGTCATAGCAATGTTGCCAGAGCAAATTTGAGCATGTCTTATTTTTTCCATCATTCTTTCCTACTCTTATTTCCCCTACCCTTCTTCCTCCCTCCCTCCCTTCTGTCTGTCTGTCCTCCCTCCCTTTCTTTCTTTCCTTCCTGTCTTTCTCCCTTTCTTTCTCTCTCTCTCTCTCTCTCTCTCTCTCTCTCTCTCTCTTTATCTTTCTCTCTCTCTCTCTCTCTCTCTTTCTTCCTCCCTTTCTTTCTTTCTTTCTTTCTTTCCTCTCTTTCTCCCTTTCTTTCTTTCTCTCTCTCTTTATTTCCCCAGTGTTTCAGTTAAGCAGGGGTTTAGTGTACATGAATTATCACTTGAGATTTATTGGTTCACTATGAAATGTGCACCTTGTTTATCTGTGATTTGAACATAATATTATAAAGAAAGAAAATTTATGTCTGTTTATGCAGGGAGATCTCAACCAATTTTGATAATTCTTCACCGTTGAAAAGTCCCACTCTTCCAGATAGTCACAGGCTATATAATGTGCAAATTGGTGGTATAGAGGTATTTTTACTTTCTCTACTACATATAGTAGGTAGGGGAAGTATTGTATTCCACCCAAAAATTCGATACCGAGATTTCACCGGAAATATATGTTTTGAGGTCCCCTGAATCCAAAAAAAGCATTTTTGGAAACATGACCGTGTGTGTGTGTGTCTGTCTGTGTGTCTGTGAACAGCATAACTCAGAAACGAACAGTCAGATAAACACCAAACTTGGTATTATGGTTCAGTATGTTCCAGAGATGCGACACGAAGGTTTTCAAGAAAATCCCCCCACCCCAGACTACCCTTTACATGGAACATTTTTCAAAATTTTTAATTTTCTCAAAAATGGCTCTAACGATTTTGATTAAAATATCATAAGTTTAAGATATTGTCATGAGAAATGAAATGTATATCTCGAATTTTCTGGGAATGTCTCCAAAAGTATTCTTCATTGTGAACAACTTTTGCATAACTGGTAAAGCATAAGAGATAGACAAAATTTTACTACACAAAAAATGTAGATCGCATTAAAATACACAATTTATGTCACTTACATTTCTTTTGTTGAGTGAACCATTTTCGAGATATTGCTTGTTATTCCCTCAAATTTTCCAATACTTATACTTTTTCTCAAATTCATTATTCATTTTTTTTATGTCCTGGACATACAAAGAGAATGGAATGCGCCACATAGCAACCAGCGTTAAAATATTTGACTATCGCTTAAAACCTACCATATTCCCCTTGCATCTACAAGAAAATTACCAATAAGATGCGAGAGAATGTTCTTACGTAATATGTTTTACGTAAATTATTAGAACTTGTAGATCTTATATTGTGTTTACTTCATGTAAGTGGAAGCCATCTTATGACGTCATTCTTTGTTAGGTTCGTAGCTCCATCTTGTGTTAGCAATTTGCATCAGTGTTAGCTTTTTGTTTAATTTCATTTCAAATGTCCTCCGGCTAGCTATTTGGTCGAACATGTGTCTCAATACAGATCGTGAAACGGAAAGGAATCTTTTATCCAAAAATTATACTGATGAAAAAATTTGTTTTATAATTTTTATTGTCGAACACGTTCACTAACACTTTTACATATTGATCTGGATACTCGCCAAACTGAAACTGTTATAATACTTCTTACTGATCACTTTTAATTCACGTACTTCAATTTTGTGTATAATTAACTTTACCATATTTTAGATCTTTCATAATTCTGCTGCGCGTAACTTGACGAACTGACTGACTGAAGACGACGTGTAGTATGTGAATGCTTTCGGCGAACTGAAGGACTGACTGACGACGTGTAATGTGCTAGGAATTTTGATGAACTGGGCGACCGACTGACTTTACCTCTAACTTGGCTTCTATTTATACTCCCACTCCTCGATATGCCTAAAGATTATAAATGAACTGCTATTGGCTAATAAAACGCGCCAACATTAGCGTCTATTTTAATATCCAATTAAAATTATGAATACATATGCTTTAGGAAATATTCCAGAAGGTTCTCAACGGAAAAAACGCGCGAACATTACGTAACTTCCTTGTTCCCAATAATGATAAACAACTCACCCCTCGCTGCATTATTGCGCTATTATTGACAGTTTCAGTAAAGCCGTATAATTATTATTTCCCAATAATAATTACAATTAATAAACATCTGAAATCAATGTCACATAAAAATGCATATTCATATTACAATCATTATTTACATTTAAGTAATTTGTGATACAAATTACCGCATCAAAGATTGACATCTCGATTAACATGAAGCATATAGAGAATAAGCATTTGTAAAAATAGTTCGTACAAGAGTAGAGAAAGTCATTTGAGTGTAACACATTTTTGTCATATTCATGTCACCAAATTTCAATGCTGTTTCATTGAATTTGGATATCAAAGGCTACTTTGGGCACTTTATTGCACATATGGCAGATTTTTACCCAAAGGGGTAAATGGGGAGGCTTAAAATATTTTAAGATTGAGCTATTTTAGGGGGAGGTTTGGGGCTTGTATGTCGTACATATCACCATTTTTCCTTTATATTTTTCTGAAATGTTATCAAATAATATTTCTGGTATTATTTTGAGAAAAATGGGTACATTTGGATTCTAGAAATTTATAAAAATGATAAGCTAGCCATACATTGAATCCCCATTTTCAACATCAATATTCTATCCAGACGGGACTTTGTACGCTTACACTACAGGATGACACAGCAAAAGTTATAAGTTGCCTTACAACTCTAAGAAACTACCCCTACACTGTTTAAACCATATGGTCAAAGTGTTGCATAATTATGCAATAGGAGTTGCCAACATTACGACTTTCAAAAACCAGCTAATTCTGATATTGAATTATATAAGTACTCAACATTTTTGAAAGTTGCCCTTACCTTATTCCAAACCCTTATAGGTAAAACTATTCTGCCTGGTCAACCCGGGCACAAATTTGTGTATTTGGTGAAAATTATAGGATACCACACAACTTCAAAAAGTTACCCACACTCATATTTTTCAACTCCTTGTGTACAAATTGTCACTATTTCGCCATCTTCATTTTTAACCCCCGATGTACGGTGAGACAGTAGTGCTGTCTCTAATGGACATGTGCAACTGAATGAGCCCTACTACTACTCTGTTCTTCTCGTAACAAACTAGACTGGTTCTCAGATCCCTATGTAGGAAAACCTGAGTGTCTTGTTGAAGACACATTTGTCAACCGTATTGGAAAGAATGCCTTAATTGTTTCCCAAAATCTGTTCCCTGAACAAGTTGCAGTATCCTGGCTCCAAAATCAACATCCTTTCCTAGATCTTCTCTGGTTTCAGAAAGAGTAAATCTCTTTGTTGCCAGCCAAAGAGGCAGTTTCCTTCTACATTCTCATCCTTGTAGAGTCCTACTTTATGTAGATGTTTCCTGCTGGTCTCTCAGGAGAGATGAGGAAAGAGTGCTGCGTGGACCTAAGACCAGTTTCCTGGCTTGTCTTTGTCCAGGATAGGTATGCCACCTGAGTTTGTGTTTTTCCCTAATCCATGCTTTTGGCAGTACGTGTACTGATTCCAACTACAGGTTCAGAGCCAACGCAGGGTATCTCAATAGACTTTTAGCCAATTGGCCAGCTTTTTCTTTTCCATAGATGCCCTGGCACCCACTGCATTTCAAGCCTGTTGTGAGATGACAAGGCAATCATTGATTTTGGTGGTCTAAAGCACTTTGACTGTCTGAGTCGAAAACAGACATTAATAGATACATTGAGCTCAGGAAACAAAGCATATTCAGATAAATATCCTGATTGAATGAGTTGCCCAGTCTATACACATTATGAAACACTCGTGTTGTAGATTGGACTGCAGAGGACTACGCGCTTATGGCAGGACACCAGGATGTCGCAGCAGAGTTGAAGTCACCATCTGACCAAGTGGTCATGCCATTCACAGAAACAGCTGCTATCAAGTTACCATCACACAAGAGATCTGTTTCCATTGCTTCTCTTCCAGTAAACCATGCAGACCACATTAAGGCGAGTAGTACCTTGTAAATATTGAAGAGTTTAGCAAATGAATGTTGTGCATTATTGCTTCCTAACTATGCATGTAATTAACAATTTTCTTTAGAGTAAAGTCTGGTTTGCAATAGCTCTAGGTACAAGGACAGGAATACATATCAATAGCAAATCGGAAATCGATTGGGACATCATTTGTTGTAACTGACCAATTATGTTCTATCACCTGCTTGCAATTAAGCAAATATAATGCAGGTTAGCTAATGTCAATAGAGTAAACATTTTATAAATACAGATCTATTACTATTTTTTTTATTCCTCTAGCCATACCAAGATTCGTTGCTTTATTAATAGCGTACATTAAAGTTGTTCTCTGTTAATTTCTAGCAGTTTTTGAGGCAATAGCCAGTTTTGATTTGCATATAAACAAACTATAGATAACACTTTCACTAGAATAACAACCAGCACTCAATGAATCTGAGGGAGTCAGGACGCACATTTTCTGGAATTTCTTCCAGTTTCATTTTCCCAACTTACGACTAGAGAGAGCTCTAGCAGCGGTTTCATGTCATGGCCACCTTGAATAATTTGTACAGTTAAGAGTGTAATATGCCATTTCCAGAAACAGGAAAGTTAAAACTTAGCCAGTCTTCTTTCTTGTTCCAGGACCCTGGAACATGTCTTTAACTTGTTGTACTTGTTCTCTGTAATTCAGTAACTTTCTGGTTCAGAGAATTCCTACAGCTAACAATGAGCCCTGAACAACTTTGGCAATATTTGTTATCCCCATGTTGTTAAGCGCCCAAAGTGACTAATTACAACCTCTTATGTTTTGAATGGATGGTTTGTTTTTTCTATTGCTCTCAGTGCAGCAGTATAAAATTGTACTTATGTGTTCCCATTCTGCGTGGTTGGACATGAAAGGAAAATATGCTGTTAAAACCACTTCAGAACAGTATAACATCTACATTGAATGTTCTAACAACAATCCTATGTTGAGAACTCAACGACTCACTTTAGTTAGTGATCAGAAAGAATTATACAGCAAATAGGAAGAATCCAAAGCTGTGACAATGGACCACAGAAGGATGTGAAAGAGCTGTACAGCTGTGACAATGGACCACAGAAGGATGTGAAAATACTACATAGCTGCAACAATGGTCCATAGAAGGATGTGAAACTACTACACAGCTGTAACAATGGTACACAGAAGGATGTGATAGTACTACACAGCTTGGCAATGGACCTTAGAAGGATGTGAAAGCGCTGTACAGCTGTGACAATGGACCACAGAAGGATGTGAAAATACCACATAGCTGCAACAATGGTCCATAGAAGGATGTGAAATTACTACACAGCTGTAACAATGGTACACAGAAGGATGTGATAGTACTACACAGCTTGACAATGGACCACAGAAGGATGTAAAAGTAATACACTACTGTGGAAATGGTCCACAGAAGGATGTGAAAGTACTACACAACTGTAACAATGTTCCACGGTGGGATGTGAAAGTACTGCACAACTGTAACAATGGACCACAGAAGAAAGAGAAAGTACTACACAGCTGTAACAGTGGTCCACAGAAGGATGTGAAAGTACTACACAGCTGTAACAATGGTCCACAGAAGGAGTGAAAGTACTACATAGCTGTAACAATGGTCCACAGAAGGATGTGAAAGTACTGCACAGCTGTAACAGTGGTCCACAGAAGGATGTGAAAGTACTACACAGCTGAAGGATGTGAAAGTACTACACAGCTGAAGGATGTGAAAGTACTACACAGCTGTAACAGTGGTCCACAGAAGGATGTGAAAGTACTACACAGCTGTAACAGTGGTCCACAGAAGGATGTGAAAGTACTACACAGCTGTAACAATGGTCCACAGAAGGATGTGAAAGTACTACACAGCTGTAACAATGGTCTACAGAAGGATGTGAAAGTACTACACAGCTGTAACAGTAGTCCACAAAAGAATGTGAAAGTACTACACAGCTGTAACAGTGGTCCACAGAAGGATGTGAAAGTACTGCACTATGATGCAGTAATTTGTATCACAAATTACTTAAATGTAAAGAATGATTATATTATGAATATGCATTTTTGTGTGACATTGATTTGAGATATTTGTTTATTGTAATTATTGTTGAGAAGTAAGTTTTTAATGCCTTACTGAAACTGACAATAATAGCGCGCAATAATGCAGCGAGGGGGGTGAGCTGTTTATCATTATTGGAAACGAGGAAGTTACGTAATATTGGCGCGTTTTTCTTTTAGAAATTGCTGGAATATTTCCCTAGAGCATATGTATTCATAATTTTCATTGGATATAAAAATAGACGCTAATGTTGTCGCGTTTTATTAGCCAATTGCAGTTCAGTTATAATCTTTAGGCATATCTGGGTGAAGGAGTATAAAAAGAGTAGGTTAGAGGTAGACCCCGTCAGTTCATCAAAATTCTTTGTACACTACACGTCGCATTCCAGTCAGTTCGTCGAAAGTATTTGTACGGCACACATCGGATATCAATTTGCAGGTTACGCGTAACAGAGTTATGAAAAATCTCAAGTGTTATAAAGTTAATTATACAAAAAGTTGAAGTACGCGAATTAAAAATTATCAGTAATGAAGTTATTATAACAGTTTCAGTTTGGCGAGTGTCAAGATCAATGTGTAAATGTGATAGTGACTGTGTTCGACAATAAAAGTGTAAAACAAATTCCTTCATCAGTGTTATTTTTGGATAAAAGATTCCTTTCCGTTTATACAACCTGTATAAAGAGAAGTGCTCGACCCAAAATAAGATAATAGCTAGCCAGAGGACAGTAAACCAAAATTAAATAAAATAACAGTCGCATTCTTTCAAACAAACATTAATACTACCGCAAATTGCTAACACCAGATGGAGCTAACAGACCGAACAAATGAATCACGTCACAAGATGGCTTCACCATGTTGAGTAAACACATACACAAATAACATACATTAATAATACCATCGCAAATTGGCTCCCATACGTGGGGCAGTTAAAATTATGTAACCAAACAAAACAAAAGCAGCACAATATAAGATCTTCAAGTTCTAATAATTTACGTAAAAACATATTACGTAAGCACTAATGTTACTTCAAATTGGCGCCCAACGTGGGGCTACAATAATGTTAAACATCAACATTATAATTAAACCATCACAAATTGGCACCCAGAACGTGGGGCAGAGTGACCAGGAAAGGAGTGAAATAACCAGGAAGGGGAGAATGAATCAGGACGTGGAGCGAATGGAGCAGTGAACTGAACTACAAGACGCAGATTCCAGAAACAACTATAGGAACGACAGACTACGCGGATGATTGGACATCGTAATTCCGAGATTAAAAGGCAACAGGGGAATTCAAATACAGAACACCAAAACGACGTAGATTCATCATGATACGACGCAGAAGCGACATACAAACCTAGGAGAGAGGGGCAGGAAGCTGGACATCAAAGTAACAGCAACAGACAGCATCACAAAGGTCAGAGTATAGTAATTTTTTTTTAGAAAACAAAATTGTAACAATCAAAAGGAGCGGTAGGATAAAGAAAATAATGGCTACTAATAATATTGAAGGAACAATAATGGAAGGGGATAGTGTAACAGTTAGCTGTAATTCAATACAGGTTACAGAAAATAGCTCAAACAATGTAGTATTTGAGGGAGGCAATGTTAGTGCAGAAAGTGAGAATAGAACAGCAGGATATGTTAATCTTGATGCTAATATGATGATGAAAATTATGGAAATGTTGAGAAATTTTGGTGAAAAATTAGATCAGAATAAGAAAGAATTAAGGGAAGATATTGATAGGAGTTTAGATCAGAATAAGAAAGAATTGAGGGAAGATATTGATAGGAGTTTAGATCAGAATAAGAAAGAATTGAGGGAAGATATTGGTAAGAGTATTACAGATCAATTAAGAGAAGATATGCAAAAGAATTATGAGAGATTAGATAAGAAATTAGATCAAATGAGTGAAGCTATAAAAAAAAATCTGATGTGTTACACTCACATGACTTTCTCTACTCTTGTACAAACTATTTTTACAAACGCTTATTCTCCATATGCTTCATGTTAATCGAGATGTTAATCTTATTCCTAATTTTCTTGTAGATGCAAGGGGAATATGGTAGGTTTTAAGCGATAGTCAAATATTTTAACGCTGGTTGCTATGTGGCGCATTCCATTCTCTTTGCATGTCCAGGACATAAAAAAATCTGATGTGTTACACTCACATGACTTTCTCTACTCTTGTACAATCTAATTTTAGAAACGCATATTCTCCATATGCTTCATGTTAATCGAGATATCGAGATGTCAATCTTATTGGTAATTTTCTTGTAAATGCAAGGGGAATATGGTAGCTTTTAAGCGATAGTCAAATATTTTAACGCTGGTTGCTATGTGGCACATTCCATTCTCTTTGCATGTCAGGACATAAAAAAATGAATAACGTATTTGAGAAAAAGTATAAGTATTGGAAAATTTAAGGAAATAACAAGCAATATCTCGAAAACGGTTCACTCAACAAAAGAAATGTATATGACATAAGTTGTGTATTTTAACGCGATCTACATTTTTTGTGTAGTAAAATTTTGTCTATCTCTTATGGTTTACGAGTTATGCAAAAGGCGTTCACAATGAAGAATACTTTTGGAGACATTCCCAGAAAATTCGAGATATACATTTCATTTCTCATGACATTATCTTAAACATATGATATTTTCATCAAAATCGTTAGAGCCATTTTTGAGAAAATTAAAATTTTCGAAAAATTTTCCATGTAAAGGGTAGTCTGGAGTGGGGGGATTTTCTTGAAAACCTTCGTGTCGCATCTCTGGAGGATACTGAACCTAAATACCAAGTTTGGTGCTTATCCGACTGTTCGTTTTTGAGTTATGCTGTTCACAGACACACACACACACACACAGACACACACACACACACAGACACACACACACACACACACAGACACACACACGGACATGTTTCCAAAAATGCTTTTTTTGGATTCAGGAGATCTCAAAACATGTATTTCCGGTGAAATCTCGGTATCGAATTTTTGGGTGGAATGCAATACTTCCCCTACTTACTATACGTAGTAGAGAAAGTAAAAATTATAGGGAATTGAGTGAAGATATTGGTTGGAGTAATGAGATATTAGAGCAAAAAGTAGATAAAAGCAGTGAAGAAATTGAAAAGAAAGTTACGAAGCTAGATAGTAGTATGCCAAAAATGAGTGATGAAAATGAAATAATAGCAAGTGAGATAGGAGAAGTTTCAAAGAAAATGCTAGACATGAGCAGGGAAATAGGTAACAAAAAAGGTGAGGTTAATACTAAAAGTGAACATGTTGATGTAGAATGTACAGAGTCAGGTAGTAGAATGAGTAACATTTCAAGTGAGATGAGAGAGATGAAAGAGGTTATGAATGTAGATGTGAATCAGGCGCAAGTTAATTTCAGAGGGGAGATATCAGAAATACAGAAGGAGTCAGTAATGCAAAGAAATAAATTGTCCGAAGAAGTTAAAGTTTTGCCTGTAAATAATCAAAAGCTAACTTCTGAAGTTAACAAGTACCAAGATGTTCAAATTGAAAACTTCAGTCCAGTACAGTTTAATACAGATTTGTCAGAGTACTCTCAAATTAAAGAGATAGTAGAAGAATTGAAAATGACAGTTGTTAAAAGATGTGTTGTTCAGGAAACTTTAGATTGTTTTCAAATGTTATCATGGGACAAAATTTCATATGAATATAAGAGGTTATTCATGAACAAAATTTTGAAGGTTAGGATATGGCTACGAGTAATGTTTAGCCACAGACAATTTGATCCAGGAGGGTGAATAGCAATGAGATGTAAAGTAAATGCTGGATAGTTAAAGATGAAATGCAGAGCAATATATTGGGATGTAAGAGGGTTAACTATTTATATTTATATATATATATATATATATATATATATATATATATATATATATATATATATGTATGTCATGTGAAAACAGAAATAAGTTCAGAAAAAAAAAAAAAGAATATTTAAAAAAAAAAAACATTTTACTAGTAACTGTAACAGCATTTGAAATAAAGCATTATATTATATTAAAATAAATTACATAGATACAATTCCAAGAGTATTGTGAATATACAATACAAAATAACAAAAATGGGGTAAAAATAATTAAAACAAATACTTATGTAGCAAACAGAAAATGTGAAACAGTACTTAGATTTAAGAGATGTAAATATATTTATGTAGAGGGTGAATATTTTTGGTAAAAATGTTTAATAATTACAAAAATTATTAAATGTATAAATTTTTGTCAACAACTTAAAAAAGTAAACAATTTTGTAACAGTAACTAAATAATTCAGGGTACAGTATTTGCTATAAAAAAAATTGTAAATGTCAGATTAATGTCTAAACACATTAAACCAGAGCCAGTAAGTAGTGGCAAGATAGAGGAAAAACATGTCGTGTGTTAAATACGTGTGAAGTGTTAAGTGAAAGTGATAGCGTGTATTCCAAGATTTAGGAGACTAAAAACCCAATTATAAAATTTCCAAACAAGTTGTAAATAATTATAATTATGTTTCTAGTGGGGCATATGATGCAGTAATTTGTATCACGAATTACTTAAATTAAAGAATGATTATATTATGAATATGCATTTTTGTGTGACATTGATTTGAGAAATTTGTTTATTGTAATTATTGTTGAGAAGTAAGTTTTTAATGCCTTACTGAAACTGACAATAATAGCGCGCAATAATGCAGCGAGGGGGGTGAGCTGTTTATCATTATTGGAAACGAGGAAGTTACGTAATATTGGCGCGTTTTTCTTTTAGAAATTGCTGGAATATTTCCCTAGAGCATATGTATTCATAATTTTCATTGGATATAAAAATAGACGCTAATGTTGTCGCGTTTTATTAGCCAATTGCAGTTCAGTTATAATCTTTAGGCATATCTGGGTGAAGGAGTATAAAAAGAGTAGGTTAGAGGTAGACCCCGTCAGTTCATCAAAATTCTTTGTACACTACACGTCGCATTCCAGTCAGTTCGTCGAAAGTATTTGTACGGCACACGTCGGATATCAATTTGCAGGTTACGCGTAACAGAGTTATGAAAAATCTCAAGTGTTATAAAGTTAATTATACAAAAAGTTGAAGTACGCGAATTAAGAATTATCAGTAATGAAGTTATTATAACAGTTTCAATTTGGCGAGTGTCAAGATCAATGTGTAAATGTGATAGTGACTGTGTTAGACAATAAAAGTGTAAAACAAATTCCTTCATCAGTGTTATTTTTGGATAAAAGATTCCTTTCCGTTTACACAACCTGTATAAAGAGAAGTGCTCGACCCAAAATAAGATAATAGCTAGCCGGAGGACAGTAAACCAAAATTAAATAAAATAACAGTCGCATTTTTTCAAACAAACATTAATACTACCGCAAATTGCTAACACCAGATGGAGCTAACAGACCGAACAAATGAATCACGTCACAAGATGGCTTCACCATGTTGAGTAAACACATACACAAATAACATACATTAATAATACCAACGCAAATTGGCTCCCATACGTGGGGCAGTTAAAATTATGTAACCAAACAAAACAAAAGCAGCACAATATAAGATCTTCAAGTTCTAATAATTTACGTAAAAACATATTACGTAAGCACTAATGTTACTTCAACTACTGTGTCAATGGGCTGTAGGAGAATGTGAAGGTACTGCACTACTGTGACAATGGGCTGTAGGAGGATGTGAAACTATTGCACTACTGTGACAATGGGCTGTAGGACGATGTGAAAGTACTGCACTACTGTGACAAAGGGCTGTAGGAGGATGTGAAACTATTGCACTACTGTGACGAAGGGCTGTAGGACAATGTGAAAGTACTGCACTACTGTGACAATGGGCTGTAGGAGGATGTGAAAGTACTGCACTACTGTGACAAAGGGCTGTAGGAGAATGTGAAACTATTGCACTACTGTGACAAAGGGCTGTAGGAGGATGTGAAAGTACTGCACTACTGTGACAAAGGGCTGTAGGACAATGTGAAACTATTGCACTACTGTGACAATGGGCTGTAGGAGAATGTGAAACTATTGCACTACTGTGACAATGGGCTGTAGGAGAATGTGAAACTATTGCACTACTGTGACAATGGGCTGTAGGAGAATGTGAAACTATTGCACTACTGTGACAAAGGGCTGTAGGAGAATGTGAAACTATTGCACTACTGTGACAAAGGGCTGTAGGACGATGTGAAAGTACTGCACTACTGTGACAATGGGCTGTAGGAGAATGTGAAGGTACTGCACTACTGTGACAATGGGCTGTAGGAGGATGTGAAACTATTGCACTACTGTGACAATGGGCTGTAGGACGATGTGAAAGTAGTGCACTACTGTGACAAAGGGCTGTAGGAGGATGTGAAACTATTGCACTACTGTGACAAAGGGCTGTAGGACAATGTGAAAGTACTGCACTACTGTGACAATGGGCTGTAGGAGGATGTGAAAGTACTGCACTACTGTGACAAAGGGCTGTAGGACGATGTGAAAGTACTGCACTACTGTGACAATGGGCTGTAGGAGAATGTGAAGGTACTGTACTACTGTGACAATGGGCTGTAGGAGAATGTGAAGGTACTGTACTACTGTGACAATGGGCTGTAGGAGGATGTGAAAGTACTGCACTACTGTGACAATGGGCTGTAGGAGAATGTGAAGCTACTGCACTACTGTGACAATGGGCTGTAGGAGAATGTGAAGGTACTGCACTGCTGTGACAATGGGCTGTAGGAGAATGTGAAAGTACTGCACTACTGTGACAATGGGCTGTAGGAGAATGTGAAAGTACTGCACTGCTGTGACAATGGGCTGTAGGAGAATGTGAAAGTACTGCACTGCTGTGACAATGGGCTGCAGGAGGATGTGAAAGTACTGCACTGCTGTGACAATGGGCTGTAGGAGGATGTGAAAGTACTGCACTGCTGTGACAATGGGCTGTAGGAGGATGTGAAAGTACTGCACTACTGTGACAATGGGCTGTAGGAGGATGTGAAAGTACTGCACTGCTGTGACAATGGGCTGTAGGAGGATGTGAAAGTACTGCACTACTGTGATAATGGGCTGTAGGAGGATGTGAAAGTACTGCACTGCTGTGACAATGGGCTGTAGGAGGATGTGAAAGTACTGCACTACTGTGACAATGGGCTGTAGGACGATGTGAAAGTACTGCACTACTGTGACAATGGGCTGCAGATGGATGTGAAAGTACCACACTACTGTAACAATGGCTTGTAGGAGGATGTAAAAGTACTGCAGTACTGTGACAATGGGCTGCAGAAGGATGTGAAAGTACTACACTACTGTGACAATGAGCTGAAGGAGGATGTGAAAACACTGTACTACTGTGGCAACAGGCTGTAGGAGGATGTAAAAGTACAGCACTACTGTGGCAATCGGTTGTAAGAGGATGTGAAAGTACTGCACTACTGTGACAATGGGCTGTAGGAGGATGTGAAGGTACTGCACTACTGTGACAATGGGCTGTAGGAGGATTTGAAAGTACTGCAGTACTGTGACAATTGGCTGTAGGAGGATGTGAAAAGTGCTGCACTATTGTGACAATGGGCTGTAGGTTGATGTGAAAGTACTGCACTACTGTGGCAATGGGTTGTACGAGGATGTGAAAATACTGCACTACAGAGACAATGGGCTGCAGAAGGATGTGAAAGTACTAATCTTCTGTGACAATGGGCTGTAGCAGGATGTGAAAGTACTACACTGCTGTGACAAAGAGCTGCAGAAGGATGTGAAAGTACTACACTACTGTGACAATGGGTAGTAGAAGGATGTGAAAGTACTACACTACTGTGACAATGAGCTGCAGGAGGATGTGAAAACACTGCACTACTGTGGCAATGGGCTGTAGAAGGATGTGAAAGTACTACACTACTGTGACCATGGGCTGCAGGAGGATGTGAAAGTACTATACTACTGTGACAATGGGCTGCAGGAGGATGTGAAAGTACTACACTACTGTGACCATGGGCTGTAGGAGGATGTGAAAGTACTACACTACTGTGACCATGGGCTGCAGGAGGATGTGAAAGTACTATACTACTGTGACAATGGGCTGTAGGAGGATGTGAAAGTACTATACTACTGTGACATTGGGCTGTAGGAGGATGTGAAAGTACTATACTACTGTGGCAATGGGCTGTAGGAGGATGTGAAAGTACTATACTACTGTGACAATGGGCTGTAGGAGGATGTGAAAGTACTATACTGCTGTGGCATGGGGCTGTAGGAGGATGTGAAAGTACTGCACTACTGTGACAATGGTCTGTAGGAGGATGTGAAAGCGCTGCACTACTGTGACAATGGGCTTTAGGAGGATGTAAAGGTAGTGCACTACTGTGACAATGGGCTTTAGGAGGATGTAAAGGTAGTGCACTACTGTGACATTGGGCTGTAGGAGGATGTGAAAGTACTGCACTACTGTCACAATGGGCTGTAGGAGGATGTGAAAGTACTGCACTACTGTAGCAATGGGTTGCACGAGGATGTGAAAGTACTGCACTACTGTGACAATGGGCTGCAGAAGGATGTGAAAGTAGTACACTTCTGTGACAATGTGCTGTAGGAGGATGTGAAAGTACTACACTTCTGTGACAAATGGCTGCAGATGGATGTGAAATAACTACACTACTGTGACAATGGGTTGTAGGAGGATATAAAAGTACTGCAGTACTGTGACAATGGGCTGCAGAAGGACGTAAAAGTGCTACACTACTGTGACAATAAGCTGCAGGAGGATGTGAAAGTACTGCACTACTCTGACAATGGGCTGTAGGTGGATGTGAAAGTACTGCACTACTGCGACAATGGGCTGCAGAAGGATTTGAAAGTAGTACACTTCTGTGACAATGTGCTGTAGGAGGATGAGAAAGTACTACACTTCTGTGACAAATGGCTGCAGATGGATGTGAAAGTACTACACTACTGTGACAATGGGTTGTAGGAGGATATAAAAGTACTGCAGTACTGTGACAATGGGCTGCAGAAGGACGTAAAAGTACTACTCTACTGTGACAATAAGCTGCAGGAGGATGTGAAAACACTGTACTACTGTGCAATGGGCTGTAGGAGGATGTAAAAGTATTACACTACTGTGACAATGGCCTGCAGGAGGATGTGAAAGTACTGCACTACTGTGGCAATGGGCTGTAGGAGGATGTGAAAGTACTACACTATTGTGGCAATCGGCTGCAGAAGGATGTGAAAGTACTGCACTACTGTGCCAATGAGCTGTAGGAGGATGTGAAGTTGCTGCACTGCTGTGACAATGTGCTGTAGGAGGATGTGAAGTTGCTGCACTGCTGAGACAATGTGCTGTAGGAGGATGTGAAAATACTGCGCTACTGTGACTTTGGGCTGTAGGAAGATGTGAAAGTACTGCACTACTGTGCCAATGAGCTGTAGGAGGATGTGAAGTTGCTGCACTGCTGTGACAATGAGCTGTAGGAGGATGTGAAAGTACTGGACTACTGTGACTTTGGGCTGTAGGAAGATGTGAAAGTACTGCACTACTGTGACAATGGGCTGTAGGAGGATTTGAAGGTACTGCACTACTGTGACCATGGGCTGTTGGAGGATGTAGAAGTACTGCACTACTGTGACAATGGGCTGTAGGAGGATGTGGAAGTTCTACACTACTTTGACAATGGGCTGTAGGTGGATGTGAAAGTACTGCACTACTGTGGCAATGGGTTGTACGAGGATGTGAAAGTACTGAACTACTGTGACACTGGGCTGCAGAAGGATGTGAAAGTACTACACTTCTGTGACAATGGGTTGCATAAGGATGTGAAAGGACTACACTACTGTGGCAATGGCTTGCAGGAGGATGTGAAAGTACTACACTACTGTGTCAATGGGTTGCAGGAGGATGTGAAAGTACTGCACTACTGTGGCAATGGGCCATAGGAGAATGTGAAAGTACTGCACTACTGTGACAATGGGCGGTAGTAGGATGTGAAAGTACTACACTACTGTAGCAATTGGTTCTAGGAGGATGTGAAAGTACTGCACTACTGTGACAATGGGATGCAGAAGGATGTGAAAGTACTACACTACTGTGACAGTTGGATGTAGAAGGATGTGAAACTACTGCACTACTGTGGCAATGGGCTGTAGGAGGATGTGAAAGTACTACACTACTGTGGCAATGGGCACTAGAAGGATGTAAAAGTACTGCAATACTGTGGCAATGGGCTGTAGAGGGATGTGAAAGTACTGCACTACTGTGACAATGGGCTGTAGGAGGACGTGAAAGTACTGCACTGCTGTGGCAATGGGCTGCAGAAGGATGTGAAAGTACTACACTACTGTTACAATGGGCTGTAGAAGGATGTGAAAGTACTGCACTATAGTGGCAATGGGCTCTAGGAGGATGTGAGAGTTCTGCACTACTGTGACAATGGGCTGTAGGTAGATGTGAAAGTACTGCACTACTGCGACAATGGGCTGTAGGTGGATGTGAAAGTACTGCACTACTGCGACAATGGGCTGTAGGTAGATATGAAAGTACTGCACTACTGCGACAATGGGCTGTAGGTGGATGTGAAAGTACTGCACTACTGCGACAATGGGCTGTAGGTAGATATGAAAGTACTGCACTACTGCGACAATGGGCTGTAGGTGGATGTGAAAGTACTGCACTACTGCGACAATGCTGTAGGAGGATGTGAAAGTACTGCACTATGTGGCAAAGGGCTCTAGGAGGATGTAAAGGTACTGCACTATGTGGCAAAGGGCTCTAGGAGGATGTGAAAGTACTGCACTACTGTGACAGTTGGCTGTAGGTGGATGTGAAAGTACTGCACTACTGTGACAATGTGCTGTAGAAGGATGTGAAAGTACTGCACTATGTGGCAAAGGGCTCTAGGAGGATGTAAAGGTACTGCACTATGTGGCAAAGGGCTCTAGAAGGATGTGAAAGTACTGCACTACTGTGACAGTTGGCTGTAGGTGGATGTGAAAGTACTGCACTACTGTGACAATGTGCTGTAGAAGGATGTGAAAGTACTGCACTACTTTGACAATGGGCTGTAGGTGAATGTGAGAGTACTACACTACTGTGACAATGTGCTGTAGAAGGATGTGAAATTACTGCACTACTGTGACAATGGGCTGTAGGAGGATGTGAAAGTACTGCACTACTGTGACAATGGGTTGTAGAAGGATGTGAAAGTACTGCACTACTGTGACAATAAGCTGTAGAAGGATGTGAAATTACTGCACTACTGTGACAATGGGCTGTAGGAGGATGTGAAAGTACTGCACTACTGTGACAATAAGCTGTAGAAGGATGTGAAAGTACTGCACTACTGTGACAATGGGCTGTAGGAGGATGTGAAAGTACTGCACTACTGTGACAATGGGCTGTAGGAGGATGTGAAAGTACTGCACTACTGTGACAATGGGCTGTAGGAGTATGTGAAAGTACTGCACTACTGTGACAATGGGCTGTAGGAGGATGTGAAAGTACTGCACTACTGTGACAATGGGCTGTAGGAGGATGTGAAAGTACTGCACTACTGTGACAATGTGCTGTAGGAGGATGTGAAAGTACTGCACTACTGTGACAATGGGCTGTAGGAGGATGTGAAAGTACTGCACTACTGTGACAATGGGCTGTAGAAGGATGTGAAAGTACTGCACTACTGTGACAATGGGCTGTAGGAGGATGTGAAGGTACTGCACTACTGTGACAATGGGCTGTAGAAGGATGTGAAAGTACTGCACTACTGTGACAATGGGCTGTAGGAGGATGTGAAAGTACTGCACTACTGTGACAATGGGCTGTAGGAGGATGTGAAAGTACTGCACTACTGTGACAATGGGCTGTAGGAGGATGTGAAAGTACTGCACTACTGTGACAATGGGCTGTAGGAGGATGTGAAAGTACTGCACTACTGTGACAATGGGCTGTAGGAGGATGTGAAAGTACTGCACTACTGTGACAATGGGCTGTAGAAGGATGTGAAAGTACTGCACTACTGTGACAATGGGCTGTAGGAGGATGTGAAAGTACTGCACTACTGTGACAATGGGCTGCAGGAGGATGTGAAAGTACTGCACTACTGTGACAATGGGCTGTAGGAGGATGTGAAAGTACTGCACTACTGTGACAATGGGCTGTAGAAGGATGTGAAATTACTGCACTACTGTGACAATGGGCTGTAGGAGGATGTGAAAGTACTGCACTACTGTGACAATGGGCTGTAGGAGGATGTGAAAGTACTGCACTACTGTGACAATGGGCTGTAGGTGGATGTGAAAGTACTGCACTACTGTGACAATGTGCTGTAGGAGGATGTGAAAATACTGCACTACTGTGGCAATGGGCTGTAGGAGGATGTGAAGGTACTGCACTACTGTGGCAATGGGCTCTAGGAGGATGTGAAAGTACTGCACTACTGAGACAATGGGCTCTAGGTGGATGTGAAAGTACTACACTACTGTGGCAATGGGCTCTAGGAGGATGTGAAAGTACTACACTACTGTGGCAATGGGCTCTAGGAGGATGTGAAATTACTGCACTACTGTGACAATGGGCTGTAGGAGGATGTGAGAGTACTACACTACTGTGGCAATGGGCTCTAGGAGGATGTGAAAGTACTGCACTACTGTGACAATGGGCTGTAGGAGGATGTGAAAGTACTGCACTACTGTGACAATGGGCTGTAGGAGGATGTGAAAGTACTGCACTACTGTGACAATGGGCTGTAGGAGGATGTGAAAGTACTGCACTACTGTGACAATGGGCTGTAGGAGGATGTGAAAGTACTGCACTACTGTGGTTATGGGCTCTAGGAGGATGTGAAAGTACTGCACTACTGTGACAATGGGCTCTAGGAGGATGTGAAAGTACTACACTACTGTGGCAATGGCCTCTAGGTTGATGTGAAAGTACTACACTACTGTGGCAATGGGCTCTAGGAGTATGTGAAAGTACTGCACTACTGTGGCAATGGGCTCTAGGAGGATGTGAAAGTACTGCACTACTGTGGCAATGGGCTCTAGGAGGATGTGAAAGTACTGCACTATTGTGGCAATGGGCTCTAGGTGGATGTGAAAGAACTGCACTATTGTGGCAATGGGCTCTAGGGGGATGTGAAAGTACTGCACTACTGTGGCAATGGGCTCTAGGTGGATGCGAAAGTACTGCACTATTGTGGCAATGGGCTCTAGGTGGATGTGAAAGTACTACACTACTGTGGCAATGGGCTCTAGGGGGATGTGAAAGTACTGCACTATTGTGGCAATGGGCTCTAGGTGGATGTGAAAGTACTGCACTATTGTGGCAATGGGCTCTAGGAGGATGTGAAAGTACTGCACTACTGTGGCAATGGGCTCTAGGAGGATGTGAAAGTACTGCAGTACTGTGGCAATGGGCTCTAGGTGGATGTGAAAGTACTGCACTTTTGTGGCAATGGGCTCTAGGTGGATGTGAAAATACTACACTACTGTGGCAATGGGCTCTAGGAGGATGTGAAAGTACTGCACTATTGTGGCAATGGGCTCTAGGTGAATGTGAAAGTACTGCACTACTGTGACAATGTGCTGTAGGAGGATGTGAAAGTACTCTACTACTGTGGCAATGTGCTGTAGCAGGATGTAAAGGTACTGCACCACTGTGGCAATGTGCTCTAGGAGGATGTGAAAGTACTGCACTACTGTGACAATGGGCTCTAGGAGGATGTGAAAGTACTACACTACTGTGACAATGTGCTGTAGGAGGATGTGAAAGTACTACACTACTGTGGCAATGGGCTCTAGCAGGATGTGAAAGTACTGCACTACTGTGGCTATGGGCTCTAGGAGGATGTGAAAGTACTGCACTACTGTGACAATGGGCTCTAGGAGGATGTGAAAGTACTACACTACTGTGGCAATGGGCTCTAGGAGGATGTGATAGTACTACACTACTGTGGCAATGGGCTCTAGGAGGATGTGAAAGTACTGCACTACTATGGCAATGTGCCTAAGGAGGATGTGAAAGTACTGCACTATTGTGGCAATGGGCTCTAGGAGGATATGATGGTACGGCACTACTGTGGCAATGGGCTCTAGGAGGATGTGAAAGTACTGCACTACTGTGGCTATGGGCTCTAGGAGGATGTGAAAGTACTACACTACTGTGGCAATGGGCTGTAGGAGGATGTGAAAGTACTACACTACTGTGGCAATGGGCTCTAGGAGAATGTGAAAGTACTACACTACTGTGACAATGGCCTGTAGGAGGATGTGAAAGTATTGCACTACTGTGACCATGGGCCCTAGGAGGATGTGAAAGTACTACATTACTGTGGCAATGGGCTGTAGGAGGATGTGAAAGTACTGTACTACTGTGACAATGGGCTGTAAGAGGATGTGAAAGTACTGTACTCTGTGACAATGGGCTGTAGGAGGATGTGAAAGTACTGCACTACTGTGACAATGGGCTGTAGGAGGATGTGAAAGTACAGCACTACTGTGACAATGGGCTGTAGGAGGATGTGAAAGTACTGTACTACTGTGACAATGGGCTGCAGAAGGATGTGAAAGTACTGACTACTGTGACAATGGGCTGTAGGAGGATGTGACAGTACTGCACTACTGTAACAATCGGCTGTAGGAGGTTGTGAAAGTACTACACTACTGTGACAATGGGCTGTAGGAGGATGTGAAAGTACTGTACTACTGTGACAATGGGCTGTAGGAAGATGTGAAAGTATGGCACTACTGTGACAATGGGCTGTAGGAAGATGTAAAAGTACGGCACTACTGTGACAATGGGCTGCAGAAGGATGTGAAAGTACTGGACTACTGTGACAATCGGCTGTAGGAGGATGTGAAAGTACTGCACTACAGTGACAATGGGCTGTAGGAGGATGTGAAAGTACTGCACTACTGTGACAATGGGCTGTAGGATAATGTGAAAGTACTGCACTACTGTGACAATGGGCTGCAGAAGGATGTGAAAGTACTGCACTACTGTGACAATCGGCTGTAGGAGGATGTGAATGTACTGCACTACTGTGACAATGGGCTGTAGGAGGATGTGAAAGTACTGTAGTACTGTGACAATGGGCTGTAGGAGGATGTGAAAGTATGGCACTACTGTGGCAATGGGCTGTAGGAGGATGTGAAAGTACTGTACTACTGTGACAATGGGCTGTAGGAGGATGTGAAAGTACTGCACTAGTGTGACAATGGGCTGTAGGAGGATGTGAAAGTACTGCACTACTGTGACAATGGGCTGTAGGAGAATGTGAAAGTACTGTACTACTGTGACAATGGGCTGTAGGAGGATGTGAAAGTACTGTACTACTGTGACAATGGGCTGTAGGAGGATGTGAAAGTACTGCACTACTGTGACAATGGGCTGTAGGAGGATGTGAAAGTACTGTACTACTGTGACAATTGGCTGTAGGAGGATGTGAAAGTACTGCACTACTGTGACAATGGGCTGTAGGAGGATGTGAAAGTAATGTACTACTGTGACAATGGGCTGTAGGAGGATGTGAAAGTACTGTACTACTGTGACAATGGGCTGTAGGAGGATGTGAAAGTACTGCACTACTGTGACAATGGGCTGTAGGAGGATGTGAAAGTGCTGCACTACTGTGACAATGGGCTGTAGGAGGATGTGAAAGTACTGTACTACTGTGACAATGGGCTGTAGGAGGATGTGAAAGTACTGTACTACTGTGACAAAGGGCTGTAGGAGGATGTGAGAGTACTGCACTATTGTGACAATGGGCTGTAGGAGGATGTGAAAGTACTGCACTACTGTGACAATGGGCTGTAGGAGGATGTGAAAGTACTGTACTACTGTGACAATGGGCTGTAGGAGGATGTGAAAGTACTGTACTACTGTGACAATGGGCTGTAGGAGGATGTGAAAGTACAGCACTACTATGACAATGGGCTTTAGGAGGATGTGAAAGTACGGCTCTACTGTGACAATGGGCTGTAGGAGGATGTGAAGGGATGGAAAACAATAAGTTTAACATATTTCATTGTATATTAAAAATGTGTTTGTACTTTCACATTCTTAAAGGTAATGGCACATATTGTTGGCAATGTTTGGAATACTTTCATAAAATAATTGTTGTGAGAATGCTTGACTGCTTGGTAACCATTAATTGCAAAAGCAGAATGGCTGTATTATGCATTTGCATAAATTGGAGGTTGTCATAAAATAAACAACAATTATGTGACATCTATTGCATCTATAAACTAGCTCTCTTGTACTTAAACCCCTAGGTTGTATGTATGGGATAAAGCTACTGTACTGTCTCTTCACTTTTCAGGCTGAAACTATTGTGTTGCCTCTTGCCCACTTATCTGTTACATTTCCTAAAAATGTTCCCACCATTTTAAATATTTCTGCTTTTGGGCTTGCCTGTATATTAATTGCTATTATTTCTTGATTTAGCTTATTCATATTTATCCCACATATCATCTGTGCATCTTTTAACCTTTAATAATATATTAGCCAATGAAAAATACTATCCAGTTTCTCACATATGATGCATCTTCCTGATCAATCCTTTTTAAAAAATACAGACTCAGCAATTTAAGAACATAATTATGTAATAATACATCTTACATCCTGCACACTGGTTTAAAATACATATCTATGGTTAATTGCTTTAATGTCCATGTTGTTTAGTAAACTGCTTCACTATGTCCATCACTGTAGGAATTGTTTGAGGATCTTCATCTTCGACTGACGCTTGCTTCTTCTTAAGACACTGTTTCACACACTGCAATTTAATTGTCAATGTTTACATACGTTTCGAAACAGCATCATCTGCCATTCTTCACTGTCGGTAAACTTATCTTCCAGTGCGGTATCATCACCAAAAACCCAGCAAAAGCACTCACTAATGGCATCCCAGGAGTCCTACTAAAATGCATGGCATCTTCCATTGTGATATCATCAACAAGAACCCAGCAAAAGCACTTCCTAATGGTATCACAGGCAGTCCTAATGAAATGCATGGCATCTTCCAGTGTAGTATCATCACCAAGAACCCAGCAAAAGCACTTCCTAATGGCGTCCCAGGCAGTCCTAATGAAATGGATGGCATCTTCCAGTGTAGTATCATCACCAAGAACCCAGCAAAAGCACTCCCTAATGGCATCCCAGGCAGTCATAATGAAATGCATGACATCTTCCAGTGTGGTATCATCACCAAGAACCCAGCAAAAGCACTTCCTAATGGTATCACAGGCAGTCCTAATGAAATGCATGGCATCTTCCAGTGTAGTATCATCACCAAGAACCCAGCAAAAGCACTTCCTACTGGTATCACAGGCAGTCCTAATGAAATGCATGGCATCCTCCATTGTGGTATCATCACCAAGAACCCAGCAAAAGCACTTCCTAATGGTATCACAGGCAGTCCTAATGAAATGCATGGGATCCTCCATTGTGGTATCATCACCAAGAACCCAGCAAAAGCACTTCCTAATGGTATCACAGGCAGTCCTAATGAAATGCATGGCATCTTCCAGTGTGGCATCATCACCAAGAACCCAGCAAAAGCACTTCCAAATGGCGTCCCAGGCAGTCCTAATGAAATGCATGGCATCTTCCAGTGTGGTATCATCACCAAGAACCCAGCAAAAGCACTTCCTAATGGTATCACAGGCAGTCCTAATGAAATGCATGGCATCTTCCAGTGTAGTATCATCACCAAGAACCCAGCAAAAGCACTTCCTAATGGTATCCCAGGCAGTCCTAATAAAATGCATGGCATCTTCCAGTGTAGTATCATCACCAAGAACCCAGCAAAAGCACTTCCTAATGGTATCACAGGCAGTCCTAATGAAATGCATGGCATCTTCCAGTGTGGTATCATCACCAAGAACCCAGCGAAAGCACTTCCTAATGGCGTCCCAGGCAGTCCTAATGAAATGCATGGCATCTTCCAGTGTGGTATCATCACCAAGAACCCAGCAAAAGCACTTCCTAATGGCGTCCCAGGCAGTCCTAATGAAATGCATGGCATCATCCAGTGTGGTATCATCACCAAGAACCCAGCAAAAGCACTTCCTAATGGCGTCCCAGGCAGTCCTAATGCAATGCATGGCATCTTCCAGTGTGGCATCATCACCAAGAACCCAGCAAAAGCACTTCCTAATGGTATCACAGGCAGTCCTAATGAAATGCATGGCATCTTCCAGTGTGGTATCATCACGAAGAACCCAGCAAAAGCACTTCCTAATGGCGTCCCAGGCAGTCCTAATGAAATGCATGGCATCTTCCAGTGTGGTATCATCAACAAGAACCCAGCAAAAGCACTTCCTAATGGTATCACAGGCAGTCCTAATGAAATGCATGGAATCTTCCAGTGTAGTATCATCACCAAGAACCCAGCAAAAGCACTTCCTAATGGCGTCCCAGGCAGTCCTAATGAAATGCATGGCATCTTCCAGTGTGGTATCATCACCAAGAACCCAGCAAAAGCACTTCCTAATGGTATCACAGGCAGTCCTAATGAAATGCATGGCATCTTCCAGTGTAGTATCATCACCAAGAACCCAGCAAAAGCACTTCCTAATGGTATCACAGGCAGTCCTTATGAAATGCATGGCATCTTCCAGTGTGGTATCATCACGAAGAACCCAGCAAAAGCACTTCCTAATGGCGTCCCAGGCAGTCCTAATGAAATGCATGGCATCTTCCAGTGTGGTATCATCACCAAGAACCCAGCAAAAGCACTTCCTAATGGCGTCCCAGGCAGTCCTAATGAAATGCATGGCATCTTCCAGTGTAGTATCATCACCAAGAACCCAGCAAAAGCACTTCCTAATGGTATCACAGGCAGTCCTAATGAAATGCATGGCATCTTCCAGTGTGGTATCATCACCAAGAACCCAGCGAAAGCACTTCCTAATGGCGTCCCAGGCAGTCCTAATGAAATGCATGGCATCTTCCAGTGTGGTATCATCACCAAGAACCCAGCAAAAGCACTTCCTAATGGCGTCCCAGGCAGTCCTAATGAAATGCATGGCATCATCCAGTGTGGTATCATCACCAAGAACCCAGCAAAAGCACTTCCTAATGGCGTCCCAGGCAGTCCTAATGCAATGCATGGCATCTTCCAGTGTGGCATCATCACCAAGAACCCAGCAAAAGCACTTCCTAATGGTATCACAGGCAGTCCTAATGAAATGCATGGCATCTTCCAGTGTAGTATCATCACCAAGAACCCAGCAAAAGCACTTCCTAATGGTATCACCGGCATCCTAATGAAATGCATGGCATCTTCCAGTGTGTTATCATCACCAAGAACCCAGCAAAAGCACTTCCTAATGGCGTCACAGGCATCCTAATGAAATGCATGGCATCTTCCAGTGTAGTATCATCATCAAGAACCCAGAAAAAGCACTTCCTAATGGTATCACAGGCAGTCCTAATGAAATGCATGGCATCTTCCAGTGTGGTATCATCACGAAGAACCCAGCAAAAGCACTTCCTAATGGCGTCCCAGGCAGTCCTAATGAAATGCATGGCATCTTCCAGTGTGGTATCATCAACAAGAACCCAGCAAAAGCACTTCCTAATGGTATCACAGGCAGTCCTAATGAAATGCATGGAATCTTCCAGTGTAGTATCATCACCAAGAACCCAGCAAAAGCACTTCCTAATGGCGTCCCAGGCAGTCCTAATGAAATGCATGGCATCTTCCAGTGTGGTATCATCACCAAGAACCCAGCAAAAGCACTTCCTAATGGTATCACAGGCAGTCCTAATGAAATGCATGGCATCTTCCAGTGTAGTATCATCACCAAGAACCCAGCAAAAGCACTTCCTAATGGTATCACAGGCAGTCCTTATGAAATGCATGGCATCTTCCAGTGTGGTATCATCACGAAGAACCCAGCAAAAGCACTTCCTAATGGCGTCCCAGGCAGTCCTAATGAAATGCATGGCATCTTCCAGTGTGGTATCATCACCAAGAACCCAGCAAAAGCACTTCCTAATGGCGTCCCAGGCAGTCCTAATGAAATGCACGGCATCTTCCAGTGTAGTATCATCACCAAGAACCCAGCAAAAGCACTTCCTAATGGTATCACAGGCAGTCCTAATGAAATGCATGGCATCTTCCAGTGTGGTATCATCACGAAGAACCCAGCAAAAGCACTTCCTAATGGCGTCCCAGGCAGTCCTAATGAAATACATGGCATCTTCCAGTGTGGTATCATCACCAAGAACCCAGCAAAAGCACTTCCTAATGGCGTCGCAGGCAGTCCTAATGAAATGCATGGCATCTTCCAGTGTAGTATCATCACCAAGAACCCAGCAAAAGCACTTCCTAATGGCGTCCCAGGCAGTCCTAATGAAATGCATGGCATCTTCCAGTGTGGTATCAACACCAAGAACCCAGCAAAAGCACTTCCTAATGGTATCACAGGCAGTACTAATGAAATGCATGGCATCTTCCAGTGTAGTATCATCACCAAGAACCCAGCAAAAGCACTTCCTAATGGTATCACAGGCAGTCCTAATGAAATGCATGGCATCTTCCAGTGTAGTATAATCACCAAGAACCCAGCAAAAGCACTTCCTAATGGTATCACAGGCAGTCCTAATGAAATGCATGGCATCTTCCAGTGTACAATAATCACCAAGAACCCAGCAAAAGCACTTCCTAATGGCGTCCCAGGCAGTCCTAATGAAATGCATGGCATCTTCCAGTATAGTATCATCACCAAGAACCCAGCAAAAGCACTTCCTAATGGTATCACCGGCATCCTAATGAAATGCATGGCATCTTCCAGTGTGTTATTATCACCAAGAACCCAGCAAAGGCACTTCCTAATGGCGTCACAGGCATCCTAATGAAATGCATGGCATCTTCCAGTGTAGTATCATCACCAAGACCCAGCAAAAGCACTTCCTAATGGTATCACAGGCAGTCCTAATGAAACGCATGGCATCTTCCAGTGTAGTATAATCACCAAGAACCCAGCAAAAGCACTTCCTAATGGCGTCCCAGGCAGTCCTAATGAAATGCATGGCATCTTCCAGTGTAGTATCATCACCAAGTACCCAGCAAAAGCACTTCCTAATGGCGTCCCAGGCAGTCCTAATGAAATGCATGGCATCTTCCAGTGTGGTATCATCACCAAGAACCCAGCAAAAGCACTTCCTAATGGCGTCCCAGGCAGTCCTAATGAAATGCATGGCATCTTGCAGTGTGGTATCATCACCAAGAATTCAGCAAAAGCACTTCCTAATGGTATCACAGGCAGTCCTAATGAAATGCATGGCATCTTCCAGTGTGGTATCATCACCAAGAACCCAGCAAAAGCACTTCCTAATGGTATCACATGCAGTCCTAATGAAATGCATGGCATCTTCCAGTGAGGTATCATCACCAAGAACCCAGCAAAAGCACTTCCTAATGGCATCCCAGGCAGTCCTAATGAAATGCATGGCATCTTCCAGTGTGGTATCATCACCAAGAACCCAGCAAAAGCACTTCCTAATGGCGTCCCAGGCAGTCCTAATGAAATGCACGGCATCTTCCAGTGTAGTATCATCACCAAGAACCCAGCAAACGCACTTCCTAATGGCGTCCCAGGCAGTCCTAATGAAATGCACGGAATCTTCCAGTGTGGTATCATCACCAAGAACCCAGAAAAAGCACTTCCTAATGGCGTCCCAGGCAGTCCTAATGAAATGCACGGCATCTTCCAGTGTAGTATCATCACAAAGAACCTAGCAAACGCACTTCCTAATGGCGTCCCAGGCAGTCCTAATGAAATGCACGGAATCTTCCAGTGTGGTATCATCACCAAGAACCCAGCAAAAGCACTTCCTAATGGCGTCCCAGGCAGTCCTAATGAAATGCTCGGAATATTCCAGTGTGGTATCATCACCAAGAAACCCGCAAAAGCACTTCCTAATGGTATCACAGGCAGTCCTAATGAAATGCACGAAATCTTCCAGTGTGGTATCATCACCAAGAAACCAGCAAAAGCACTTCTTAATGGTATCACAGGCAGTCCTAATGAAATGCACGGAATCTTCCAGTGTGGTATCATCACCAAGAACCCAGCAAAAGCACTTCCTAATGGCGTCCCAGGCAGTCCTAATGAAATGCATGGCATCTTCCAGTGTTGTATCATCACAAAGAACCCAGCAAACGCACTTCCTAATGGCGTCCCAGGCAGTCCTAATGAAATGCACGGAATCTTCCAGTGTGGTGTCATCACCAAGAACCCAGCAAAAGCACTTCCTAATGGTATAACAGGCAGTCCTAATGAAATGCATGGCATATTCCAGTGTGTTATCATCACCAAGAACCCAGCAAAGGCACTTCCTAATGGCGTCACAGGCATCCTAATGAAATGCATGGCATCTTCCAGTGTGTTATCATCACCAAGAACCCAGCAAAGGCACTTCCTAATGGCGTCACAGGCATCCAGTCCTTATGAAATGCATGGCATCTTCCAGCGTGGTATCATCACCAAGAACCCAGCAAAAGCACTTCCTAATGGTATCACAGGCAGTCCTAATGAAATGCATGGCATCTTCCAGTGTGTTATCATCACCAAGAACCCAGCAACGGCACTTCCTAATGGCGTCACAGGCAGTCCTAATGAAATGCATGGCATCTTCCAGTGTGGTATCATCACCAGGAACCCAGCAAAAGCACTTCCTAATGGTATCACAGGCAGTCCTAATGAAATGCATGGCATCTTCCAGTGTAGTATCATCACCAAGAACTCAGCAAAAGCACTTCCTAATGGTATCACAGGCAGTCCTAATGAAATGCATGGCATCTTCCAGTGTGGTATCATCACCAAGAACCCAGCAAAAGCACTTCCTAATGGTATCACAGGCAGTCCTAATGAAATGCATGGCATCTTCCATTGTGGTATCATCACCAAGAACCCAGCAAAAGCACTTCCTAATGGCGTCCCAGGCAGTCCTAATGAAATGCATGGCATCTTCCATTGTGATATCATCACCAAGAACCCAGCAAAAGCACTTCCTAATGGCGTCCCAGGCAGTCCTAGTGAAATGCGTGGCATCTTCCAGTGTGGTATCATCACCAAGAAACCAGCAAAAGCACTTCCTAATGGTATCACAGGCACTCCTAATGAAATGCATGGCATCTTCCATTGTGGTATCATCACCAAGAACCCAGCAAAAGCACTTCCTAATGGTATCACAGGCAGTCCTAATGAAATGCATGGCATCTTCCATTGTGGTATCATTACCAAGAACCCAGCAAAAGCAATTCCTAATGGTATCACAGGCAGTCCTAATGAAATGCATGGCATCTTCCATTGTGGTATCATCACCAAGAACCCAGCAAAAGCACTTCCTAATGGTATAACAGGCAGTCCTAATGAAATGCATGGCATCTTCCATTGTGGTATCATCACCAAGAACCCAGCAAAAGCACTTCCTAATGGCGTCCCAGGCAGTCCTAATGAAATGCACGGAATCTTCCATTGTGGTATCATCACCAAGAACCCAGCAAAAGCACTTCCTAATGGCGTTCCATGGCATCCTAATGAAATGCATGGCATCTTCCAGTGTGGTATCATCACCAAGAACCCAGCAAAAGCACTTCCTAATGGCGTCCCAGGCATCCTAATGAAATGCATGGCATCTTCCAGTGTAGTATCAACACCAAGATCCCAGCAAAAGCACTTCCTAATGGCGTCCCAGGCATCCTAATGAAATGCATGGCATCTTCCAATGTGGTATCATCACCAAGAACCCAGCAAAAGCACTTCCTAATGGTATCACAGGCAGTCCTAATGAAATGCATGGCATCTTCCAGTGTGGTATCATCACCAAGAACCCAGCAAAAGCACTTCCTAATGGTATCACAGGCAGTCCTAATGAAATGCATGGCATCTTCCAGTGTGGTATCATCACCAAGAACCCAGCAAAAGCACTTCCTAATGGTATCACAGGCAGTCCTAATGAAATGCACGGAATCTTCCAGTGTGGTATCATCACCAAGAACCCAGAAAAAGCACTTCCTAATGGTATCACAGGCAGTCCTAATGAAATGCATGGAATCTTCCAGTGTGGTATCATCACCAAGAACCCAGAAAAAGCACTTCCTAATGGCGTCCCAGGCAGTCCTAATGAAATGCACGGAATCTTCCAGTTTGGTATCATCACCAAGAACCCAGCAAAAGCACTTCCTAATGGCGTCCCAGGCAGTCCTAATGAAATGCATGGCATCTTCCAGTGTGGTATCATCACCAAGAACCCAGCAAAAGCACTTCGTAATAATATCACAGGCAGTGCTAATGAAATGCATAGTATCTTCCAGTGTGGTATCATCACCAAGAACCCAGCAAAAGCACTTCCTAATGGTATCACAAGCAGTCCTAATGAAATGCATGGAATCTTCCAGTGTGGTATCATCACCAAGAACCCAGCAAAAGCACTTCCTAATGGCGTCCCAGGCAGTTCTAATGAAATTCACGGAATCTTCCAGTTTGGTATCATCACCAAGAACCAAGCAAAAGCACTTCCTAATGGCGTCCCAGGCAGTCCTAATGAAATGCACGGAATCTTCCAGTGTGGTATCATCACCAAGAACCCAGCAAAAGCACTTCCTAATGGTATCACAGGCAGTCCTAATGAAATGCACGGAATCTTCCAGTGTGGTATCATCACCAAGAACCGAGCAAAAGCACTTCCTAATGGCGTCCCAGGCAGTCCTAGTGAAATGCATGGCATCTTCCAGTGTGGTATCATCACCAAGAACCCAGCAAAAGCACTTCCTAATGGTATCACAGGAAGAGCTAATGAAATGTATGGCATCTTCCAGTGTGGTACCATCATGAAGAACCCAGCAAAACCACTTCCTAATGGTATCACAGGCATGCCAATGAAATACATGGCATCTTCCAGTGTGTTATCATCACCAAGAACCCAGCAAAGGCACTTCCTAATGGCGTCACAGGCATCCTAATGAAATGCATTGCTTCTTCCAGTGTGGTATCATCACCAAGAACCCAGCAAAAGCACTTCCTAATGGTATCACAGGCAGTCCTAATGAAATGCATGCCATCTTCCAGTGTGGTATCATCACCAGGAACCCAGCAAAAGCACTTCCTAATGGTATCACAGGCAGTGCTAATGAACTGCATGGCATCTTCCAGTGTGGTATCATCACCAAGGACCCAGCAAAAGCACTTCCTAATGGTATCACAGGCATCCTAATGAAATGCATGGCATCTTCCAGTGTGGTATCATCACCAGGAACCCAGCAAAAGCACTTCCTAATGGTATCACAGGCAGTCCTAATGAAATGCATGACATCTTCCAGTGTGGTATCATCACCAAGAACCCAGCAAAAGCACTCCCTAATGGCGCCCTAGGCAGTCCTAATGAAATGCATGGCGTCTTCCAGTGTGGTATCATCATGAAGAACCCAGCAAAAGCACTTCCTAATGGTATCACAGGAAGTTCTAATGAAATGCATGGCATCTTCCAGTGTGGTATCATCACCAAGAACCCAGCAAAAGCACTTCCTAATGGTATCACGGACAGTCCTAATGAAATGCATGGCATTTTCCAGTGTGGTATCATCACCAAGAACCCAGCAAAAGCACATCCTAATGGCGTCCCAGGCATCCTAATGAAATGCATGGCATTTTCCATTGTGGTATCATCACCAAGAACCCAGCAAAAGCACTTCCTAATGGTATCACAGACAGTCCTAATGAAATGCATGGAATCTTCCAGTGTGGTATCAACACCAAGAACCCAGCAAAAGCACTTCCTAATGGTATCACAGACAGTCCTAATGAAATGCATGGCATCTTCCAGTGTGGTATCATCACCAAGAACCCAGCAAAAGCACTTCCTAATGGTATCACAGGCAGTCCTAATGAAATGCATGGCATCTTCCAGTGTGGTATCATCACCAAGAACCCAGCAAAAGCACTTCCTACTGGTATCACAGGCAGTCCTAATGAAATGCATGGCATCTTCTAGTGTGGTATCATCACCAAGAACCCAGCAAAAGCACTTTCTAATGGTATCACAGGCAGTCCTAATGAAATGCATGGCATCTTCCAGTGTGGTATCATCCCCAAGAACCCAGAAAAAGCACTTCCTAATGGAGTCCCAGGCAGTCCTAATGAAATGCATGGCATCTTCCATTGTGATATCATCACCAAGAACCCAGCAAAAGCACTTCCTAATGGTATCACAGGCAGTCCTAATGAAATGCATGGAATCTTCCAGTGTGGTATCATCACCAAGAACCCAGAAAAAGCACTTCCTAATGGTATCACAGGCAGTCCTAATGAAATGCACGGAATCTTTAAGTGTGGTACCATCACCAAGAACCCAGCAAAAGCACTTCCTAATGGCGTCCCAGGCAGTCCTAATGAAATGCACGGAATCTTCCAGTGTGGTATCATCACCAAGAACCAAGCAACAGCATTTCCTAATGGCGTCCCAGGCAGTCCTAATGAAATGCACGGAATCTTCCAGTGTGGTATCATCACCAAGAACCCAGCAAAAGCACTTCCTAATGGCGTCCCAGGCAGTCCTAATGAAATGCACGGAATCTTCCAGTGTGGTATCATCACCAGGAACCCAGCAAAAGCACTTCCTAATGGTGTCCCAGGCAGTCCTAATGAAATGCACGGAATCTTCCAGTGTAGTATCATCACCAAGAACCCAGCATAAGCATTTCCTAATGGTATCACAGGCAGTCCTAATGAAATGCACGGAATCTTCCAGTGTGGTATCATCACCAAGAACCGAGCAAAAGCACTTCCTAATGGCGTCCCAGGCAGTCCTAATGAAATGCATGGCATCTTCCAGTGTGGTATCATCACCAAGAACCCAGCAAAAGCACTTCCTAATGGCGTCCCAGGCAGTCCTAATGAAATGCATGGCATCATCCAGTGTGGTATCATCACCAAGAACCCAGCAAAAGCACTTCCTAATGGCGTCCCAGGCAGTCCTAATGCAATGCATGGCATCTTCCAGTGTGGCATCATCACCAAGAACCCAGCAAAAGCACTTCCTAATGGTATCACAGGCAGTCCTAATGAAATGCATGGCATCTTCCAGTGTAGTATCATCACCAAGAACCCAGCAAAAGCACTTCCTAATGGTATCACCGGCATCCTAATGAAATGCATGGCATCTTCCAGTGTGTTATCATCACCAAGAACCCAGCAAAAGCACTTCCTAATGGCGTCACAGGCATCCTAATGAAATGCATGGCATCTTCCAGTGTAGTATCATCATCAAGAACCCAGAAAAAGCACTTCCTAATGGTATCACAGGCAGTCCTAATGAAATGCATGGCATCTTCCAGTGTGGTATCATCACGAAGAACCCAGCAAAAGCACTTCCTAATGGCGTCCCAGGCAGTCCTAATGAAATGCATGGCATCTTCCAGTGTGGTATCATCAACAAGAACCCAGCAAAAGCACTTCCTAATGGTATCACAGGCAGTCCTAATGAAATGCATGGAATCTTCCAGTGTAGTATCATCACCAAGAACCCAGCAAAAGCACTTCCTAATGGCGTCCCAGGCAGTCCTAATGAAATGCATGGCATCTTCCAGTGTGGTATCATCACCAAGAACCCAGCAAAAGCACTTCCTAATGGTATCACAGGCAGTCCTAATGAAATGCATGGCATCTTCCAGTGTAGTATCATCACCAAGAACCCAGCAAAAGCACTTCCTAATGGTATCACAGGCAGTCCTTATGAAATGCATGGCATCTTCCAGTGTGGTATCATCACGAAGAACCCAGCAAAAGCACTTCCTAATGGCGTCCCAGGCAGTCCTAATGAAATGCATGGCATCTTCCAGTGTGGTATCATCACCAAGAACCCAGCAAAAGCACTTCCTAATGGCGTCCCAGGCAGTCCTAATGAAATGCACGGCATCTTCCAGTGTAGTATCATCAACAAGAACCCAGCAAAAGCACTTCCTAATGGTATCACAGGCAGTCCTAATGAAATGCATGGCATCTTCCAGTGTGGTATCATCACGAAGAACCCAGCAAAAGCACTTCCTAATGGCGTCCCAGGCAGTCCTAATGAAATACATGGCATCTTCCAGTGTGGTATCATCACCAAGAACCCAGCAAAAGCACTTCCTAATGGCGTCGCAGGCAGTCCTAATGAAATGCATGGCATCTTCCAGTGTAGTATCATCACCAAGAACCCAGCAAAAGCACTTCCTAATGGCGTCCCAGGCAGTCCTAATGAAATGCATGGCATCTTCCAGTGTGGTATCAACACCAAGAACCCAGCAAAAGCACTTCCTAATGGTATCACAGGCAGTACTAATGAAATGCATGGCATCTTCCAGTGTAGTATCATCACCAAGAACCCAGCAAAAGCACTTCCTAATGGTATCACAGGCAGTCCTAATGAAATGCATGGCATCTTCCAGTGTAGTATAATCACCAAGAACCCAGCAAAAGCACTTCCTAATGGTATCACAGGCAGTCCTAATGAAATGCATGGCATCTTCCAGTGTACAATAATCACCAAGAACCCAGCAAAAGCACTTCCTAATGGCGTCCCAGGCAGTCCTAATGAAATGCATGGCATCTTCCAGTATAGTATCATCACCAAGAACCCAGCAAAAGCACTTCCTAATGGTATCACCGGCATCCTAATGAAATGCATGGCATCTTCCAGTGTGTTATTATCACCAAGAACCCAGCAAAGGCACTTCCTAATGGCGTCACAGGCATCCTAATGAAATGCATGGCATCTTCCAGTGTAGTATCATCACCAAGACCCAGCAAAAGCACTTCCTAATGGTATCACAGGCAGTCCTAATGAAACGCATGGCATCTTCCAGTGTAGTATAATCACCAAGAACCCAGCAAAAGCACTTCCTAATGGCGTCCCAGGCAGTCCTAATGAAATGCATGGCATCTTCCAGTGTAGTATCATCACCAAGTACCCAGCAAAAGCACTTCCTAATGGCGTCCCAGGCAGTCCTAATGAAATGCATGGCATCTTCCAGTGTGGTATCATCACCAAGAACCCAGCAAAAGCACTTCCTAATGGCGTCCCAGGCAGTCCTAATGAAATGCATGGCATCTTGCAGTGTGGTATCATCACCAAGAATTCAGCAAAAGCACTTCCTAATGGTATCACAGGCAGTCCTAATGAAATGCATGGCATCTTCCAGTGTGGTATCATCACCAAGAACCCAGCAAAAGCACTTCCTAATGGTATCACATGCAGTCCTAATGAAATGCATGGCATCTTCCAGTGAGGTATCATCACCAAGAACCCAGCAAAAGCACTTCCTAATGGCATCCCAGGCAGTCCTAATGAAATGCATGGCATCTTCCAGTGTGGTATCATCACCAAGAACCCAGCAAAAGCACTTCCTAATGGCGTCCCAGGCAGTCCTAATGAAATGCACGGCATCTTCCAGTGTAGTATCATCACCAAGAACCCAGCAAACGCACTTCCTAATGGCGTCCCAGGCAGTCCTAATGAAATGCACGGAATCTTCCAGTGTGGTATCATCACCAAGAACCCAGAAAAAGCACTTCCTAATGGCGTCCCAGGCAGTCCTAATGAAATGCACGGCATCTTCCAGTGTAGTATCATCACAAAGAACCTAGCAAACGCACTTCCTAATGGCGTCCCAGGCAGTCCTAATGAAATGCACGGAATCTTCCAGTGTGGTATCATCACCAAGAACCCAGCAAAAGCACTTCCTAATGGCGTCCCAGGCAGTCCTAATGAAATGCTCGGAATATTCCAGTGTGGTATCATCACCAAGAAACCCGCAAAAGCACTTCCTAATGGTATCACAGGCAGTCCTAATGAAATGCACGAAATCTTCCAGTGTGGTATCATCACCAAGAAACCAGCAAAAGCACTTCTTAATGGTATCACAGGCAGTCCTAATGAAATGCACGGAATCTTCCAGTGTGGTATCATCACCAAGAACCCAGCAAAAGCACTTCCTAATGGCGTCCCAGGCAGTCCTAATGAAATGCATGGCATCTTCCAGTGTTGTATCATCACAAAGAACCCAGCAAACGCACTTCCTAATGGCGTCCCAGGCAGTCCTAATGAAATGCACGGAATCTTCCAGTGTGGTGTCATCACCAAGAACCCAGCAAAAGCACTTCCTAATGGTATAACAGGCAGTCCTAATGAAATGCATGGCATATTCCAGTGTGTTATCATCACCAAGAACCCAGCAAAGGCACTTCCTAATGGCGTCACAGGCATCCTAATGAAATGCATGGCATCTTCCAGTGTGTTATCATCACCAAGAACCCAGCAAAGGCACTTCCTAATGGCGTCACAGGCATCCAGTCCTTATGAAATGCATGGCATCTTCCAGCGTGGTATCATCACCAAGAACCCAGCAAAAGCACTTCCTAATGGTATCACAGGCAGTCCTAATGAAATGCATGGCATCTTCCAGTGTGTTATCATCACCAAGAACCCAGCAACGGCACTTCCTAATGGCGTCACAGGCAGTCCTAATGAAATGCATGGCATCTTCCAGTGTGGTATCATCACCAGGAACCCAGCAAAAGCACTTCCTAATGGTATCACAGGCAGTCCTAATGAAATGCATGGCATCTTCCAGTGTAGTATCATCACCAAGAACTCAGCAAAAGCACTTCCTAATGGTATCACAGGCAGTCCTAATGAAATGCATGGCATCTTCCAGTGTGGTATCATCACCAAGAACCCAGCAAAAGCACTTCCTAATGGTATCACAGGCAGTCCTAATGAAATGCATGGCATCTTCCATTGTGGTATCATCACCAAGAACCCAGCAAAAGCACTTCCTAATGGCGTCCCAGGCAGTCCTAATGAAATGCATGGCATCTTCCATTGTGATATCATCACCAAGAACCCAGCAAAAGCACTTCCTAATGGCGTCCCAGGCAGTCCTAGTGAAATGCGTGGCATCTTCCAGTGTGGTATCATCACCAAGAAACCAGCAAAAGCACTTCCTAATGGTATCACAGGCACTCCTAATGAAATGCATGGCATCTTCCATTGTGGTATCATCACCAAGAACCCAGCAAAAGCACTTCCTAATGGTATCACAGGCAGTCCTAATGAAATGCATGGCATCTTCCATTGTGGTATCATTACCAAGAACCCAGCAAAAGCAATTCCTAATGGTATCACAGGCAGTCCTAATGAAATGCATGGCATCTTCCATTGTGGTATCATCACCAAGAACCCAGCAAAAGCACTTCCTAATGGTATAACAGGCAGTCCTAATGAAATGCATGGCATCTTCCATTGTGGTATCATCACCAAGAACCCAGCAAAAGCACTTCCTAATGGCGTCCCAGGCAGTCCTAATGAAATGCACGGAATCTTCCATTGTGGTATCATCACCAAGAACCCAGCAAAAGCACTTCCTAATGGCGTTCCATGGCATCCTAATGAAATGCATGGCATCTTCCAGTGTGGTATCATCACCAAGAACCCAGCAAAAGCACTTCCTAATGGCGTCCCAGGCATCCTAATGAAATGCATGGCATCTTCCAGTGTAGTATCAACACCAAGATCCCAGCAAAAGCACTTCCTAATGGCGTCCCAGGCATCCTAATGAAATGCATGGCATCTTCCAATGTGGTATCATCACCAAGAACCCAGCAAAAGCACTTCCTAATGGTATCACAGGCAGTCCTAATGAAATGCATGGCATCTTCCAGTGTGGTATCATCACCAAGAACCCAGCAAAAGCACTTCCTAATGGTATCACAGGCAGTCCTAATGAAATGCATGGCATCTTCCAGTGTGGTATCATCACCAAGAACCCAGCAAAAGCACTTCCTAATGGTATCACAGGCAGTCCTAATGAAATGCACGGAATCTTCCAGTGTGGTATCATCACCAAGAACCCAGAAAAAGCACTTCCTAATGGTATCACAGGCAGTCCTAATGAAATGCATGGAATCTTCCAGTGTGGTATCATCACCAAGAACCCAGAAAAAGCACTTCCTAATGGCGTCCCAGGCAGTCCTAATGAAATGCACGGAATCTTCCAGTTTGGTATCATCACCAAGAACCCAGCAAAAGCACTTCCTAATGGCGTCCCAGGCAGTCCTAATGAAATGCATGGCATCTTCCAGTGTGGTATCATCACCAAGAACCCAGCAAAAGCACTTCGTAATAATATCACAGGCAGTGCTAATGAAATGCATAGTATCTTCCAGTGTGGTATCATCACCAAGAACCCAGCAAAAGCACTTCCTAATGGTATCACAAGCAGTCCTAATGAAATGCATGGAATCTTCCAGTGTGGTATCATCACCAAGAACCCAGCAAAAGCACTTCCTAATGGCGTCCCAGGCAGTTCTAATGAAATTCACGGAATCTTCCAGTTTGGTATCATCACCAAGAACCAAGCAAAAGCACTTCCTAATGGCGTCCCAGGCAGTCCTAATGAAATGCACGGAATCTTCCAGTGTGGTATCATCACCAAGAACCCAGCAAAAGCACTTCCTAATGGTATCACAGGCAGTCCTAATGAAATGCACGGAATCTTCCAGTGTGGTATCATCACCAAGAACCGAGCAAAAGCACTTCCTAATGGCGTCCCAGGCAGTCCTAGTGAAATGCATGGCATCTTCCAGTGTGGTATCATCACCAAGAACCCAGCAAAAGCACTTCCTAATGGTATCACAGGAAGAGCTAATGAAATGTATGGCATCTTCCAGTGTGGTACCATCATGAAGAACCCAGCAAAACCACTTCCTAATGGTATCACAGGCATGCCAATGAAATACATGGCATCTTCCAGTGTGTTATCATCACCAAGAACCCAGCAAAGGCACTTCCTAATGGCGTCACAGGCATCCTAATGAAATGCATTGCTTCTTCCAGTGTGGTATCATCACCAAGAACCCAGCAAAAGCACTTCCTAATGGTATCACAGGCAGTCCTAATGAAATGCATGACATCTTCCAGTGTGGTATCATCACCAAGAACCCAGCAAAAGCACTCCCTAATGGCGCCCTAGGCAGTCCTAATGAAATGCATGGCGTCTTCCAGTGTGGTATCATCATGAAGAACCCAGCAAAAGCACTTCCTAATGGTATCACAGGAAGTTCTAATGAAATGCATGGCATCTTCCAGTGTGGTATCATCACCAAGAACCCAGCAAAAGCACTTCCTAATGGTATCACGGACAGTCCTAATGAAATGCATGGCATTTTCCAGTGTGGTATCATCACCAAGAACCCAGCAAAAGCACATCCTAATGGCGTCCCAGGCATCCTAATGAAATGCATGGCATTTTCCATTGTGGTATCATCACCAAGAACCCAGCAAAAGCACTTCCTAATGGTATCACAGACAGTCCTAATGAAATGCATGGAATCTTCCAGTGTGGTATCAACACCAAGAACCCAGCAAAAGCACTTCCTAATGGTATCACAGACAGTCCTAATGAAATGCATGGCATCTTCCAGTGTGGTATCATCACCAAGAACCCAGCAAAAGCACTTCCTAATGGTATCACAGGCAGTCCTAATGAAATGCATGGCATCTTCCAGTGTGGTATCATCACCAAGAACCCAGCAAAAGCACTTCCTACTGGTATCACAGGCAGTCCTAATGAAATGCATGGCATCTTCTAGTGTGGTATCATCACCAAGAACCCAGCAAAAGCACTTTCTAATGGTATCACAGGCAGTCCTAATGAAATGCATGGCATCTTCCAGTGTGGTATCATCCCCAAGAACCCAGAAAAAGCACTTCCTAATGGAGTCCCAGGCAGTCCTAATGAAATGCATGGCATCTTCCATTGTGATATCATCACCAAGAACCCAGCAAAAGCACTTCCTAATGGTATCACAGGCAGTCCTAATGAAATGCATGGAATCTTCCAGTGTGGTATCATCACCAAGAACCCAGAAAAAGCACTTCCTAATGGTATCACAGGCAGTCCTAATGAAATGCACGGAATCTTTAAGTGTGGTACCATCACCAAGAACCCAGCAAAAGCACTTCCTAATGGCGTCCCAGGCAGTCCTAATGAAATGCACGGAATCTTCCAGTGTGGTATCATCACCAAGAACCAAGCAACAGCATTTCCTAATGGCGTCCCAGGCAGTCCTAATGAAATGCACGGAATCTTCCAGTGTGGTATCATCACCAAGAACCCAGCAAAAGCACTTCCTAATGGCGTCCCAGGCAGTCCTAATGAAATGCACGGAATCTTCCAGTGTGGTATCATCACCAGGAACCCAGCAAAAGCACTTCCTAATGGTGTCCCAGGCAGTCCTAATGAAATGCACGGAATCTTCCAGTGTAGTATCATCACCAAGAACCCAGCAAAAGCATTTCCTAATGGTATCACAGGCAGTCCTAATGAAATGCACGGAATCTTCCAGTGTGGTATCATCACCAAGAACCGAGCAAAAGCACTTCCTAATGGCGTCCCAGGCAGTCCTAATGAAATGCTCGGAATCTTCCAGCGTGGTATCATCACCAAGAACCCAGCAAAAGCACCTATTAATGGTATCACAGGCAGTCCTAATGAAATGCACGGAATCTACCAGTGTGGTATCATCACCAAGAACCCAGCAAAAGCAATTCCTAATGGTATCACAGGCAGTCCTAATGAAATGCACGGAATCTTCCAGTGTGGTATCATCACCAAGAACCAAGCAACAGCACTTCCTAATGGCGTCCCAGGCAGTGCTAATGAAATGCACGGAATCTTCCAGTGTGGTATCATCACCAAGAACCAAGCAAAAGCACTTCCTAATGGCGTCCCAGGTAGTCCTAATGAAATGCACGGAATCTTCCAGTGTGGTATCACCAAGAACCCAGCAAAAGCACTTCCTAATGGCATCCCAGGTAGTCCTAATGAAATGCATGGCATCTTCCAGTGTGGTATCATCACCAAGAACCCAGCAAAGGCACTTCCTAATGGTATCACAGGCAGTCCTAATGAAATGCATGGCATCTTCCAGTGTGGTATCATCACCAAGAACCCAGCAAAGGCACTTCCTAATGGTATCACAGGCAGTGCTAATGAAATGCATGGCTTCTTCCAGTGTGGTATCATCACCAAGAACCCAGCAAAAGCACTTCCTAATGGCGTCCCAGGCAGTCCTAATGAAATGCACGGAATCTTCCAGTGTGGTATCATCACCAAGAACCAAGGAAAAGCACTTCCTAATGGCGTCCCAGGCAGTCCTAATGAAATGCACGGAATCTTCCAGTGTGGTATCATCACCAAGAACCGAGCAAAAGCACTTCCTAATGGCGTCCCAGGCAGTCCTAATGATTTGCTCGGAATCTTCCAGCGTGGTATCATCACCAAGAACCCAGCAAAAGCACCTACTAATGGTATCACAGGCAGTCCTAATGAAATGCACGGAATCTTCCAGTGTGGTATCATCACCAAGAACCCAGCAAAGGCAATTCCTAATGGTATCACAGGCAGTCCTAATGAAATGCACGGAATCTTCCAGTGTGGTATCATCACTAAGAACCAAGCAACAGCACTTCCTAATGGCGTCCCAGGCAGTGCTAATGAAATGCACGGAATCTTCCAGTGTGGTATCATCACCAAGAACCAAGCAAAAGCACTTCCTAATGGCGTCCCAGGCAGTCCTAATGAAATGCACGGAATCTTCCAGTGTGGTATCATCACCAAGAAACAAGCAACAGCACTTCCTAATGGCGTCCCAGGCAGTGCTAATGAAATGCACGGAATCTTCCAGTGTGGTATCATCACCAAGAACCAAGCAAAAGCACTTCCTAATGGCGTCCCAGGCAGTCCTAATGAAATGCACGGAATCTTCCAGTGTGGTATCATCACCAAGAGCCAAGCAACAGCACTTCCTAATGGCGTCCCAGGCTGTCCTAATGAAATGCACGGAATCTTCCAGTGTGGTATCATCACCAAGAACCCAGCAAAAGCACTTCTTAATGGCGTCCCAGGCATCCTAATGTAATGCATGGCATCTTCCAGTGTGGTATCATCACCAAGAACCCAGCAAAAGCACTTCCTAATGGTATCACAGGCAGTCCTAATGAAATGCATGGCATCTTCCAGTGTAGTATCATCACCAAGAACCCAGCAAAAGCACTTCCTAATGGCGTCCCAGGCATCTTAATGAAATGCATGGCATCTTCCAGTGTGGTATCATCACCAAGAACCCAGCAAAAGCAGTTCCTAATGGTATCACATGCAGTCCTAATGAAATGCATGGCATCTTCCATTGTGGTATCATCACCAAGAACCCAGCAAAAGCACTTCCTAATGGCGTCCCAGGCATCCTAATGAAATGCACGGAATCTTCCAGTGTGGTATCATCACCAAGAACCCAGCAAAAGCACTTCCTAATGGTATTACAGGCAGTCCTAATGAAATGCACGGAATCTTCCAGTGTGGTATCATCACCAAGAACCCAGCAAAAGCACTTCCTAATGGTATCACAGGCAGTCCTAATGAAATGCACGGAATCTTCCAGTGTGGTATCATCACCAAGAACCGAGCAAAAGCACTTCCTAATGGTATCACAGGCAGTCCTAATGAAATGCTTGGAATCTTCCAGTGTGGTATCATCACCAAGAACCGAGCAAAAGCACTTCCTAATGGTATCACAGGCAGTCCTAATGAAATGCACGGAATCTTCCAGTGTGGTATCATCACCAAGAACCGAGCAAAAGCACTTCCTAATGGCGTCCCAGGCATCCTAATGAAATGCACGGAATCTTCCAGTGTGGTATCATCACCAAGAACCGAGCAAAAGCACTTCCTAATGGTATCACAGGTAGTCCTAATGAAATGCACGGAATCTTCCAGTGTGGTATCATCACCAAGAACCGAGCAAAAGCACTTCCTAATGGCGTCCCAGGCATCCTAATGAAATGCACGGAATCTTCCAGTGTGGTATCATCACCAAGAACCGAGCAAAAGCACTTCCTAATGGTATCACAGGCAGTCCTAATGAAATGCACGGAATCTTCCAGTGTGGTATTATCACCAAGAACCCAGCAAAAGCACCTACTAATTGTATCACAGGCAGTCCTAATGAAATGTACGGAATCTTCCAGTGTGGTATCATCACCAAGAACCGAGCAAAAGCACTTCCTAATGGCGTCCCAGGCAGTCCTAATGAAATGCTCGGAATCTTCCAGTGTGGTATCATAACCAAGAACCCAGCAAAAGCACCTACTAATGGTATCACAGGCAGTCCTAATGAAATGCACGGAATCTTCCAGTGTGGTATCATCACCAAGAACCCAGCAAAAGCAATTCCAAATGGCGTCCCAGGCAGTGCTAATGAAATCATGGCATCTTCCAGTGTGGTATCATCACCAAGAACCCAGCAAAAGCACTTCCTAATGGTATCACAGGCAGTGTTAATGAAATGCATGGCATCTTCCAGTGTGGTATCATCACCAAGAACCCAGCAAAAGCACTTCCTAATGGTATCACAGGCAGTGCTAATGAAATGCACGGCATCTTCCAGTGTGGTATCACCAAGAACCCAGCAAAAGCACTTCCTAATGGCGTCCCAGGCTGTCCTAATGAAATGCATGGCATCTTCCAGTGTGGTATCATCATGAAGAACCCAGCAAAAGCACTTCCTAATGGTATCACAGGAAGTGCTAATGAAATGTATGGCATCTTCCAGTGTGGTATCATCACCAAGAACCCAGAAAAAGCACTTCCTAATGGCGTCCCAGGCAGTCCTAATGAAATGCATGGCATCCTCCATTGTGATATCATCACCAAGAACCCAGCAAAAGCACTTCCTAATGGCATCCCAGGCAGTCCTAATGAAATGCATGGCATCTTCCAGTGTGGTATCATCATGAAGAACCCAGCAAAAGCACTTCCTAATGGTATCACAGGCATCCTAATTAAATGCAAGGCATCTTCCAGTGTGTTATCATCACCAAGAACCCAGCAAAAGCACTTCCTAATGGCGTCCCAGGCAGTCCTAATGAAATGCATGGCATGCTCCATTGTGATATCATCACCAAGAACCCAGCAAAAGCACTTCCTAATGGCGTCACAGGCATCCTAATGAAATGCATGGCATCTTCCAGTGTGGTATCATCACCAAGAACCCAGCAAAAGCACTTCCTAATGGTATCACAGGCAGTCCTAATGAAATGCATGGCATCTTCCAGTGTGGTATCATCACCAATAACCCAGCAAAGGCACTTTCTAATGGTATCACAGGCAGTCCTAATGAAATGCATGGCATCTTCCAGTGTGGTATCATCATGAAGAACCCAGCAAAGGCACTTCCTAATGGCGTCACAGGCATCCTAATGAAATGCATGGCATCTTCCAGTGTGGTATCATCATGAAGAACCCAGCAAACGCACTTCCTAATGGTATCACAGGAAGTGCTAATGAAATGCATGGCATCTTCCAGTGTGGTATCATCATGAAGAACCCAGCAAAAGCACTTCTTAATGGTATCACAGGAAGTGCTAATGAAATGCATGGCATCTTCCAGTGTGGTATCATCACCAAGAACCCAGCAAAAGCACTTCCTAATGGTATCACACAAAGTGCTAATGAAATGCATGGCATCTTCTAGTGTGGTATCATCATGAAGAACCCAGCAAAAGCACTTCCTAATGGTATCACAGGAAGTGCTAATGAAATGCATGGCATCTTCCAGTGTGGTATCATCATGAAGAACCCAGCAAAAGCACTTCCTAATGGTATCACAGGAAGTGCTAATGAAATGCATGGCATCTTCCAGTGTGGTATCATCATGAAGAACCCAGCAAAAGCACTTCCTAATGGTATCACAGGAAGTGCTAATGAAATGCATGGCATCTTCCAGTGTGGTATCATCACCAAGAACCCAGCAAAAGCACTTCCTAATGGTATCACAGGCAGTCCTAATGAAATGCATGGCATCTTCCAGTGTGGTATCATCATGAAGAACCCAGCAAAAGCACTTCCTAATGGTATCACAGACAGTCCTAATGAAATGCATGGCATCTTCCAGTGTGGTATCATCACCAAGAACCCAGCAAAAGCACTTCCTAATGGTATCACAGGCAGTCCTAATGAAATGCACGGAATCTTCCAGTGTAGTATCATCACCAAGAACCCAGCAAAAGCACTTCCTAATGTTATCACAGGCAGTCCTAATGAAATGCATGGCATCTTCCAGTGTGGTATCATCACCAAGAAGCACCTCCTAATGGTATCACAGGCATCCTAATGAAATGCATGGCATCTTCAGTGTGGTATCATCACCAAGAACCCAGCAAAAGCACTTCGTAATGGCGTCACAGGCAGTCCTAATGAAATGCATGGCATCTTCCAGTGTGGTATCATCACCAAGAACCCAGCAAAAGCACTTCCTAATGGTATCACAGGCATCCTAATGAAATGCATGGCATCTTCAGTGTGGTATCATCACCAAGAACCCAGCAAAAGCACTTCGTAATGGTGTCACAGGCAGTCCTAATGAAATGCATGGCATCTTCAGTGTGGTATCATCACCAAGAACCCAGCAAAAGCACTTCGTAATGGCGTCACAGGCAGTCCTAATGAAATGCATGGCATCTAAGATGATGATTTTCCCTGTCATTGATTTCAGTGGAGCCAATCTTCTCTTCCGATGCGTTTGCTTCATGCACCGAATTTTGCCTTGTTCTAAAGGTTTGTAGCTTACTTGTGCAATTTGTTGGGAGGAAAAGATTTTTATGTTTCTTAAATTTTAAACTGTTGGTGGATGAGTGGCACACTGATCAATGGAGACTGCAATTTTCCTGTTTCTTATGCCCAGTTTGTGTCAGATGCTCATAAGCAGTTATCCAGGCTTTTCTGTTGGAAGTGTACTTACATGGAAAAGTTTGCACATTCTTGAGGCATTGTGGACTACATGCTTTTCCAATAACCAGCGATACCAATTTGTCCACTCTGCTTTTGTTGCAGCACAACAAAACTGTAATCCTCACCTTATTAAGTTTCCCACCATGACACTCAGGCCCGGTTTCACAGTATAAGCTTAAACTTCGAATCGGGCTTAACCGGAGAGTTAAGCTACAGGTGAGTTTTACAGTGCGTAGTTAAAGCGCTAAGCCGAGTTTATACGGGACTCAACTTAAACCGTACTGAACTGCGGTTTAAGTTAAGGAGCCGCCATGTTTCTGAGGACGACGATTTTAGTGACGAGGAAATGCAAATTATTTTAAACCATATCCACAACAGAAGAGGGCCTAAAGTGTTTAGAATGCGTCCAAATCATTTCCACATATGGAATGACGAGAGGTTTCGGTTAAGTAAACAGTCTGCGATGATGGCACTTGAGATTATTGATAATGCAATTAAACATAAAACAGACTAGTAAGTAAAACGTAATATTACACCTTTATCGCTCATAAGGTATTATTACTTTATATTTCAGGCAGAAGCAATGCTTCTTATGACGTTCAGGTTACATGCAAGTGCGTATGCTAATTGCAGCTGGACATTTTTCCGGCATCTCAAAATCTACAGCATGCAGGGTTGTGAAAATTGTTTCACATCCATCAATTTGGACACAATTAATTCCTTTATTTCCTTGTCGATTGGCGTAATTAATGATGGCACAGCCGGACCTCCACCTGCACCCTGAATAGCACATTTCTCATCGGCGTATTTCTTTTTTGTAACTTTCTTCAAATTGTCTTATTTCTTCTTCAACACGGTAGCATCTCTGCATATTATTCCACTCTTTGCATTGAATAGCTCCGCAATATTCCCCCACGTTTGGTTCTTCCTGCTCCACAGTACCTTATCAGATTGCTTGCACTCTATTATGTGTTTATACTGCTTTACAATTTCTAACAGAATGCTAACTTCTTGAGAAGTGAAGTTAGCAGTACGTTTTGGCTCTGATTTTTCAGTCATTTTAATGTGTGTATCTTAATAACCTATAAAACCTTACTTTCAGGAACAGCGCTGACATAAACAAATGATGGGAATTCGCTCGATGCGCATGCGCAAGCGTTACCAACTTTAAAGTTCCGAGGAGTTGTTCAGCTCAGTAAAGCCAAACGTGGTTGCTGAATTTGTATCACAAATTACTTAAATGTAAATAATGATTGTAATATGAATATGCATTTTTATGTGACATTGATTTCAGATGTTTATTAATTGTAATTATTATTTGGAAATAAGTTTATACGGCCTTACTGAAACTGTCAATAATAGCGCGCAATAATGCAGCGAGGGGGTGAGCTGTTTATCATTATTGGAAACGAGGAAGTTACGTAATGTTGGCACGTTTTTTCCATTGAGAACCTTCTGGAATATTTTCTCCTTAAAGCATATGTATTCATAATTTTAATTGGATATTAAGATAGACGCTAATGTTGGCGCGTTTTATTAGCCAATAGTAGTTCAGTTATAATCTTTAGGCGTATCTGGATGCAGGATTATAAATAGGGTAGGTTAGAGGTAGCTTCATGCTCAGTTCATCAAAAATCTGTGTATACTACACGTCGTCATCAGTCAGTCAGTTCGTCATACATCGGATATAGATTCACAAGTTACGCGCAGCAGAATTATGAAAGATCTAAAATATGGTAAAGTTAATTATACAAAAGGTTGAAGTACGTTGATTAAAAGTGATCAGTAAGAAGTTATTATAACAGTTTCAGTTTGGCGAGTATCTAGATCAATATGTAAAAGTGATAGTGAACGTGTTCGACAATAAAAATTATAAAACAAATTTCTTCATCAGTGTTCTTTTTGGATAAAAGATTCCTTTCCGTTTACACAACCCTGATCAAGACACATGTTCGACCCAAGATAAGATAATAGCTAGCCGGAGGACAGTAAACAAAACTTAAAATTCTTTCAAACACTGATACTAGGTACCACAAATTGCTAACACTAGATGGAGCTACAAACCGAACAAATGAATGACGTCACAAGATGGCTTCAACACACGTGATGTAAACAAACATTTGTAAGTAATACCGTTAAAAATTGGCTACCACAACTTGGGGCTACAAAATGTTACACAAATAACATTATACCGCATCAAATTGGCTCCCATACGTGGGGCAGTTAAAATTATGTAACCAAACAAAACAAAAGCAGCACAATATAAGATCTTCAAGTTCTAATAATTTACGTAAAAACATATTACGTAAGCACTATACACTTGCAAAGTGGCACCCAGAACGTGGGGCATAGTGACCAGGAAAGGAACACGATGACCAGGAAAGGATCAGCATAACCAGGAAGGAGCAGAGTGACCAGGAAAGGAACCAGGACGTGGAACGAATGCAGCAGTGAAATGATCTACAAGACGCAGATTCCAGAAACAACAGGGACGACAGACTACGATCGTAATTCCGAGATTACAAGGCAACAGGGAAATTCAAACTACAGGACAACAAAACGACGAAGATTCATTGAAGCGACATACAAATCTAGGAGAGAGGGGCAGGAAGCTGGACATCAATGTAACAGCAACAGACAGCATCACAAAGGTCAGAGTATCGTAATTTTTTTTTAGAAAACAAAAACAATGGCTACTAATAATATTGAAGAAACAATGATGGAAGGGGATAATGTAACAGTTAGCTGTAATTCAATACAGGTTACAGAAAATAGCTCAAACGTTTTAGGATTTGAGGGTGAAAATGTTAGTGCAGAAAGTCAGAATAGAATAGCAGGAAATGTTAATCTTGATACTAGTATGATTATGGAAATGCTGAAGAATATGCAAAAGAATAATAGGAAATTGAGGGAAGATCTTAGTAAGAAAATAGATCAAAACAGGGAAGATATTATTAAGAGTGTAGAACAAAAAGTAGATCAGAGTTATGAGAAATTGAGAGAAGCTATAAACAAAGATCATAGGAAATTAATGGAAAGTATTGGTAGGAGTAATGAGATATTAGAGCAAAAAGTAGATCAAAGCAGGGAAGAAACTGAAAAGAAAGTTATGAAACTAGATAGTAGTATGCCAAAAATGAGTGATGAAAAGGAAATAATAGCAAGTGAGATAGAGGAAGTTTCAAAGGAAATGCTAGACATGAGCAGGGAAATTGGTAACAAAGAAAGTGAGGTTAATACTAAAAGTCAACATATTGATGTAGAATGTACAGAGTTAGGAAGTCGAGTAGTATTTCAAGTGAGATAAGAGAGAGGAAAGAGGTTATGAATGTAGATGTGAATCAGACGCAGGTTAATTTCAGAGGGGAGATATCAGAAATACAGAATGAGTCAGTAATGCAAAGAAATAAACTGTACCAAGATGTTCAAAATGAAAACTCCAGTACAGTACAGTTTGGTACAGATTTGTCAGAGTACTCTCAAATTAAAGAGATAGTAGAAGAATTGAGAATGACAGTTGTTAAAAGATGTGTAGTTCAGGAAACTTTAGATTGTTTTCAAATTATATCATGGGACGAAATTTCATATGAATACAAGAGGTTATTCATGAACAAATTTTTGAAGGTTAGGATACGGCTACGAGTAATGTTTAGCCACACACAATTTGATCCAGGAGGGTAAATAGCAATGAGATGTAAAGTAAATGCTGGATAGGTAAAGATGACTTGCAGAGAAATGTATTGGAATGTAAGAGGGTTAACTAAATATATATGTCATGAGAAAACAGAAATAAATTCAGAACAAAAAAACAAAAAAAAAAGAAAGAAAGAAATATTTAAAAGAAAACAATAACATTTTTTAGTAACAGTAACAGCATTTGAGATTAAGAACGTAAAGATTGAAACTTAATATGATATTAAAGTAAAAGTACGTAAATATAATTCCAAGAGTATTGTTAAAATAAAGTACAAAATAACAAAAATGGGTAATAATAATAATAAAAAAAAAACAAAAAAACAAATACTTATGTAGCAAACAGAAAAGGTGAAACATTGTCTAGATTTAAGAGATATCAATATATTTGTATAAAGGGTGAATATTTTTGGTAAATATGTTTAATAATAAAAAAAAAATTTTTTTTTTGAATTGATATATTTTTGTTAACAATATAAGAAAGCAAACCATTTTTTGTAACAGTAAATAAATAATTTAGGGTACAGTATTTGCTATAAAAAAATTTTGTGATGTCAGATTAATATCTAAATTAATTAAACCAGAGCCAGTAAGTAGTGGCGAGATAAAAAAAAAATATGTCATGTGTTAAATGCGTGTGAAGTGTTAAGTGAAAGTGATAGCGTGTGTTCCAAGATTTAGGAGACCAAAAACCCAATTATAAAATTTCCAAACAAGTTGTAAATGTTTATAATTATGTTTCTAGTGGGGCATATGATGCAGTAATTTGTATCACAAATTACTTAAATGTAAATAATGATTGTAATATGAATATGCATTTTTATGTGACATTGATTTCAGATGTTTATTAATTGTAATTATTATTTGGAAATAAGTTTATACGGCCTTACTGAAACTGTCAATAATAGTGCGCAATAATGCAGCGAGGGGGTGAGCTGTTTATCATTATTGGAAACGAGGAAGTTACGTAATGTTGGCGCGTTTTTTCCATTGAGAACCTTCTGGAATATTTTCTCCCTAAAGCATATGTATTCATAATTTTAATTGGATATTAAGATAGACGCTAATGTTGGCGCGTTTTATTAGCCAATAGTAGTTCAGTTATAATCTTTAGGCGTATCTGGATGCAGGATTATAAATAGGGTAGGTTAGAGGTAGCTTCATGCTCAGTTCATCAAAAATCTGTGTACACTACACGTCGTCTTCAGTCAGTCAGTTCGTCATACATCGGATATAGATTCACAAGTTACGCGCAGCAGAATTATGAAAGATCTAAAATATGGTAAAGTTAATTATACAAAAGGTTGAAGTACGTTGATTAAAAGTGATCAGTAAGAAGTTATTATAACAGTTTCAGTTTGGCGAGTATCTAGATCAATATGTAAAAGTGATAGTGAACGTGTTCGACAATAAAAATTATAAAACAAATTTCTTCATCAGTGTTCTTTTTGGATAAAAGATTCCTTTCCGTTTACACAACCCTGATCAAGACACATGTTCGACCCAAGATAAGATAATAGCTAGCCGGAGGACAGTAAACAAAACTTAAAATTCTTTCAAACACTGATACTAGGTACCACAAATTGCTAACACTAGATGGAGCTACAAACCGAACAAATGAATGACGTCACAAGATGGCTTCAACACACGTGATGTAAACAAACATTTGTAAGTAATACCGTTAAAAATTGGCTACCACAACTTGGGGCTACAAAAATGTTACACAAATAACATTATACCGCATCAAATTGGCTCCCATACGTGGGGCAGTTAAAATTATGTAACCAAACAAAACAAAAGCAGCACAATATAAGATCTTCAAGTTCTAATAATTTATGTAAAAACATATTACGTAAACAAGAATGTTACCTCATTGCCCTACTGTGAAACTCGCAAAGCTTTAACCAAAGCTTAAGTTTTGTTTAAGCTGCGTCCGTAGCTTAGTAAAGGTTCGACTTAAGCCTGAACTGTGAAACCGGCCCTTAGTGTCTTTAATATCCAGGCTTTGGTCCAGCAAAAGATGCAAAAATAGCCCTGTTTCGTCTGCATTATAAACGTTTTCAGGTTTATAATCTTTCAAAATTGGCATCTTTTTCCACATTTCTATATTTTTACACAGTGTATTGTCATTATCTAGGGCAGCAGCCTCACCTTGCACACATCTGTAGTCTAAGCTATGTCGATTCTTGAATCTTTCAATCCAGCCACTGGACGCTTTGAAATCATCTTCTGTGCTAAAAATAAGAAGAATATGTTTACTTCTCTGTATGAAATTAAAGTTTAGAGAATCAAAATAAAGCTCAATTTAAATAATTAGATTTAAATGTTTCAGATTTCTAACAGCTTGAAGTTGGGAATTTTAAGAAGATACCATAAATTAGAGCAATTTTAATTGCAAAACTGTGATGTTAGAGTTTGCATCGGGCTTGTCTCCAAATACAACAAGTTTCGTTTCGTTTAAAGAATTCAAGGTACATTTCGGATGATTTGAAATGGAATAAATTAAATTAAATTGAGTTTTATTTACGGATGCTCTTTAACAGCTATGGTCCTTAGCATCCCATTCTATATTGGGTATGAAAGACCGGTAATTTTGCTCAGAGGCCTCTTTTTCAGGCTCGAGGTTCTTTTACGTGCCATAAATCTACGACACAGGAGGACCGGCATTACTTCCCTTCCGAAGGAAGCCATGCCAAGGATTTTTAAGCCTGAAAAAGAGACCTCTGAGCAAAATTACCGGTCTTTCATGCCCAATATGGAATGGGATGCTAAAGACCATAGTAGTTCCATAAAAAAACAAACTCCACCGGGTTTGAATCTGCGACCTTGGGAACTAGAGGCTAGCATGGTAACCACTACACCACAGAGGATGACTTGAAATGGAATGTCCCATAGGCAGACTCTAACAGCTTTCATGGCTGTAATCAGTAGAATATATGTTATGAAAGTAAAAGAACTTGTTGGTTAGGAAACTCTTGACATAATTGTCAGAGTCCTATGACATTATATTCACACTTACCACTTGACAAGAAACATGTGTAAGCTTTGTTATTTTTACCAGGTTTGATGTTTAAGTGACAAATAAGTAATAATCTCCAACTAGTACTGAAATTCTAGTGCATCCTAAATATGTACTTTCTACGTTTATATATCTTACCATTTAGTTCAAAAGAAATCGTTTTGCCTACATTTCGCTAATTGTTTATTTTTGTGTCAGTTGACGTGTGAGAGTGAAAGTTATAGATTATAATGAATGAATAATAATTTGTTTCTCAATACTCAAAATTACATAATTAAATTTCAAACATTTTATGCTATAATAATATTTGAAAATATTAGGCTATTTACGCTATAAATTTACTTCTTGGTTGCTTGCCTACAGTGGTTTTCTGTATTGATAGCCCACTGTCTACTTGTTCACATTATTCATCTGCCTTTAGCCCCATCCTGTCATTCTTAACGATTTCTGTTTGATTCTTCTCAAACAGTTACCCTATCGTTTATATTTTTATCCTGTTTTACATCAAAAACTCCCTTATTAATACTTCCCATTACTGTTGCCAAACTTGTTTTTGGTTTAAAATAAAGAGAGTTGAGGGTTGTTATACTACATCACTAAAATATTCTTACTTGAACGCGTTTCAGGAGATGGCTTGTTCCCATCGTCAGCATGTTCTCAACTGATGTTTCCGGTCATCATCTGGGGGATGTGTGTGGCTATTGGTGTTCTCTGGTGCTGGGCTAATGAACCTCCAAAGGCTGCTGGGTGGCGGCAGTTCGAAATTCATTAGGTGATTCTTGTGTTTGACAATATGTATTTTTTCCCAGATGTCCAATTCATTGCTGCTGTTGATCGGTTTTAAGAGTTTTATGTTCGGAGTGATATCATGGTTTGAAGACCAGAAATGATGTGCTACTGCTGATTTATCTGGCTGCTTTTGGTAAATGCATCTCATATGTTGTTTTAGTCTTATTTCAAGATTTCTTTGGTTCTTCCTATGTATACCAGGTTACATTCATTACAATCATTTTGATATATACCAGCTGATTTATCGTTGGGGATAGGATCTTTTGTTCTGTTGCATAGTAGTTTCTGTATATCCACAGAATCGCCACAATATACAGAAACTACTATGCAACAGAACAAAAGATCCTATCCCCAACGATAAATCCATTCAAAATGATTGTAATGAATGTAACCTGGTATACATAGGAAGAACCAAAGAAATCTTGAAATAAGACTAAAACAACATATGAGATGCATTTACCAAAAGCAGCCAGATAAATCAGCAGTAGCACATCATTTCTGGTCTTCAAACCATGATATCACTCCGAACATAAAACTCTTAAAACTGATCAACAGCAGCAATGAATTGGACATCTGGGAAAAAATACATATTGTCAAACACAGGAATCACCTAATGAATTTCGAACTGCCGCCACCCAGCAGCCTTTCGTGGTTCATCAGCCCAGCACCAGAGAACACCACTAGCCACACACATCCCCCAGACGATGACCGGAAACATCACTTGAGAACATGCTGACGATGGGAACAAGCCATCTCCCGAAACGCATTTAAGTAAGAATATTTTAGTGATGTAGTGTAACAACCCTCAACTCTCTTTATTTTAAATTATGACACATCACTGTTACTAGCTTCTAAATCTTCAAAACTAGTCAATTGTTTTTGGTTGTTCAGTTCATCATACATTGGACATTTTGCTACATCCTCGTCATGCCTTATGCCTTTCAAGTGTCTAACTGCTGTTCTTGTCCATTCAAATCCTTCTCCTTCTAGTTTATTGCATATCTCTCTCTCTCTCCCATACTGTTCTTTTTTCAGTATATATCCTCAAGGAGGTTTTCTCTCTTGTACTACCAAAAATATTCTGTCTGTTAGTATCTTCTACCTCTTTAAAAACTCCTCTAATGTGATATTTTGTATCTCCCATATCTATACGTTTCACAACTTGCTGAATTGTTAATAACCATGACAACTTACACTTACGTCTCTCTCTCTTGTATATGATGATAACATCACCATCACCCACATCTATTTGTTTCACAACTTGCTGAATTGTTAATAACCATGACACCTTACACTTACTTCTCTCTCTCTCTTGTATATGATGATAACATCACTATCTCCTATATCTATTTGTTTCACAGCTTACTGAACTGTTAATAACCATGACACCTTACACTTACTTCTCTTTTGTATATGATGATAACATCACTATCTCCCATATCTATCTGTTTCAAAACTTGCTGAATTGTTAATAACCATAACATCTTATACTTACTTCTTTCTCTCTTGTATATGATGATAACATCACCATCACCCATATCTATCTGTTTCACAACTTGCTGAATTGTTAATAACCATGACAACTTACGCTTATGTCTCTCTCTCTTGTATATGATGATAACATCACTATCTCCTATATCTATCTGTTTCACAACTTGCTGAATTGTTAATAACCATGACATCTTATACTTACTTCTCTCTCTCTTGTATATGATGATAACATCACCATCACCCATATCTATCTGTTTCACAACTTGCTGAATTGTTAATAACCATGACAACTTACACTTACGTATCTCTCTCTCTTGTATATGATGATAACATCACCATCACCCATATCTATCTGTTTCACAACTTGCTGAATTGTTAATAACCATGACACCTTACACTTACTTTTCTCTCTCTTGTATATGATGATAACATCACTACCTCCCATATCTATGTGTTTCACAACTTGCTGAATTGTTAATAACCATGACATCTTATACTTACTTCTTTCTCACTTGCATATGATGATAACATCACTATCTCCCATATCTATCTGTTTCATAACTTGCTGAATTCTTAACAACCATGACATCTTATACTTACTTTTGTCTTGCATATGATGATAACATCACTATCTCCCATATCTATCTGTTTCATAACTTGCTGAATTGTTAATAACCATGACACCTTACACTTACTTCTCTCTTGTATATCATGATAACATCACTATCTCCCATATCTATCTATTTCATAACTTGCTGAATTCTTAAAACAACCATGACATCTTATACTTACTTCTCTCTCTCTTGTATATCATGATAACATCACTATCTCCCATATCTCTCTGTTTCATAACTTGCTGAATTGTTAATAACTATGACACCCTACACTTACTTCTCTCTCTCTCTCTCTCTCTCTCTCTCTCTCTCTCTCTTGTATATGATGATAACATCAGTATCTCCTATATCTGTCTGTTTCACAACATGCTGAGTTTTTAATAACCATGACACCTTACACTTACTTCTGTCTCTCTGTTGTATATGATGATAACATCACTATCTCCCATAACTCTCTGTTTCACAACTTGCTGAAATATTAATAACCATGACACCTTACACCTACTTCTCTCTCTCTTGTATATGATGATAACATCACTATCTCCCATATCTATCTGTTTCATAACTTGCTTAATTGTTAATAACCATGACACCTTACACTTACTTCTCTCTTGTATATGATGATAACATCACCATCACCCATATCTATCTGTTTCACAACTTGCTTAATTGTTAATAACCATGACAACTTACGCTCATCTCCCTCTCTCTCTCTCTCTCTCTCTCTCTCTCTCTCTCTCTCTCTCTCTCTCTCTCTCTCTCTTGTATATGATGATAAAATCACCATCACCCATATCTATCTGTTGCACAACTTGCTGAATTGTTAATAACCATGACACCTTACACTTCTCTCTCTCTTGTATATGATGATAACATCACTATCTCCTATATCTATCTGTTTCACAACTTGCTGAATTGTTAATAACCATGACATCTTATACTTACTTCTCTCTCTCTTGTATATGATGATAACATCACCATCACCCATATCTATCTGTTTCACAACTTGCTGAATTGTTAATAACCATGACAACTTACACTTACGTCTCTCTCTCTTGTATATGATGATAACATCACCATCACCCATATCTATCTGTTTCACAACTTGCTGAATTGTTAATAACCATGACACCTTACACTTACTTCTCTCTCTCTTGTATATAATGATAACATCACTACCTCCCATATCTATCTGTTTCACAACTTGCTGAATTGTTAATAACCATGACATCTTATACTTACTTCTTTCTCTCTTGTATATGATGATAGCATCACTATCTCCCATATCTATCTGTTTCATAACTTACTGAATTCTTAACAACCATGACATCTTATACTTACTTTTGTCTTGTATATGATGATAACATCACTATCTCCCATATCTATCTGTTTCATAACTTGCTGAATTCTTAAAACAACCATGACATCTTATACTTACTTCTCTCTTGTATATCATGATAACATCACTATCTCCCATATCTATCTATTTCATAACTTGCTGAATTCTTAAAACAACCATGACATCTTATACTTACTTCTGTCTCTCTGTTGTATATGATGATAACATCACTATCTCCCATATCTCTCTGTTTCACAACTTGCTGAAATATTAATAACCATGACACCTTACACCTACTTCTTTCTCTCTTGTTAATGATGATAACATCACTACCTCCCATATCTATCTGTTTCACAACTTGCTGAATTGTTAATAACCATGACATCTTATACTTACTTCTTTCTCTCTTGTATATGATGATAGCATCACTATCTCCCATATCTATCTGTTTCATAACTTGCTGAATTCTTAACAACCATGACATCTTATACTTACTTTTGTCTTGTATATGATGATAACATCACTATCTCCCATATCTATCTGTTTCATAACTTGCTGAATTCTTAAAACAACCATGACATCTTATACTGATACGGTAATTTGTATCACAAATTACTCAGACGTAAATAATGATTGTAATATGAATATGTATATTTATGTGACATTGATTTCAGAGGTTTATTAATTGTAATTATTATTGGTAAATAATAATTATACGGCTTTACTGAAACTGTCAATAATAACGCAATAATGCAGCGATGGGGTGAGTTGTTTATCATTACCGGGAACAAGGAAGTTACGTAATGTTTCGCGCCTTTTCGTTAGAAGCTTCTAAAACACTTCCTAAAGCAATATGTATTAGTGGTTTTCATTGGATATTAAAATAGACGCTAATGTTGGCGCGTTTTATTAGCCAATAGCAGTTCATTTATAATCTTTAGGCGTATCTTGATGCAGGCCTATAAATAGGGTAGGTTCGAGGTAGCTTGCCTCCCAGTTCAACAGAATTCTCAATACTATACACGTCGGTCTCTCAGTTCATCGTCAGTCCTTCATTTCGTCCAGTTACACGCAGCATAATTACGAGAATTATTATAAAGTTAATTCTACACAAAGTTGAAATACATAGTTAAAAGTGATAAGTAAGAAGTTATTACAAACAGTTTCAGTTTAGCGAGTATCCAGATTAATATGTAAAAAGTGTTAGTGAACGTGTTCGACAATAAAAGTTATAAAACCAATTTCTTCATCAGTATCATTTCTGGATAAAAGATTCCTTTCCGATTCACACCCTTACATAGAGATACATGTTCTACCAAGATAAGATGATAGCTAGCCGGAGGACAATATACAAAACTTTAAATTCTTTCGGAAACTAATTGATACAAATTGCTACGCCAGAGGGAGCTACGAACCAAACGAATGACGTCACAAGATGGCAACACATGAAGTCACACAACCTTAATATCGCATCAAATTGGCTTCCAAACGTGGTGCTATAAGAATGTTAAACACATTGTAACATTAATACCGCATCAATACTTACTTCTCTCTTGTATATCATGATAACATCACTAACTCCCATATCTATCTATTTCATAACTTGCTGAATTCTTAAAACAACCATGACATCTTATACTTACTTCTGTCTCTCTGTTGTATATGATGATAACATCACTATCTCCCATATCTCTCTGTTTCACAACTTGCTGAAATATTAATAACCATGACACCTTACACCTACTTCTTTCTCTCTTGTTAATAATGATAACATCACTATCTCCCATATCTCTCTTTTTCACAACTTGCTGAATTATTAATAACCATGACACCTTACAGTTACTTCTCTGTCTCTTGTATAGATGATAACATCACTATCTCCCATATCTATCTGTTTCACAACTTGCTGAATTGTTAATAACCATGACACCTTAAACTTACTTCTCTCTCTCTTGTATAGATGATAACATCACTATCTCCCATATCTATCTGTTTCACAACTTGCTGAATTGTTAATAACCATGACACCTTACACTTACTTCTCTCTCTCTTGTATAGATGATATCATCACTATCTCCCATATCTATCTGTTTCACAACTTGCTGAATTATTAATAACCATGACACCTTACAGTTACTTCTCTCTCTCTTGTATAGATGATAACATCACTATCTCCCATATCTATCTGTTTCACAACTTGCTGAATTGTTAATAACCATGACACCTTACAGTTACTTCTCTCTCTCTTGTATAGATGATAACATCACTATCTCCCATATCTATCTGTTTCATAACTTGCTAAATTGTTAATAACCATGACACCTTACACTTACTTCTCTCTCTCTTGTATATGATGATAACATCACTATCTCCCATATCTATCTTTTTCATAACTTGCTGAATTGTTACTAACCATGACACCTTACACTTACTTCTCTCTCTCTCTCTCTTGTATATGATAACATCACTATCTCCCATATCTATCTGTTTCACAACCTGCTGAATTGTTAATAACCATGACACCTTACACTTACTTCTGTCTCTCTGTTGTATATGATGATAACATCACTATCTCCCATATCTATCTGTTTCACAACTTGCTGAATTATTAATAACCATTACACCTTACACCTCCTTCTGTCTTGTATATGATAACATCACTATCTCCCATATCTATCTGTTTCATAACTTGCTGAATTGTTAATAACCATGACACCTTACACTTACTTCTCTCTCTCTTGTATATCTTGATAACATCACTATCTCCCATATCTATCTGTTTCATAACTTGCTGAATTGTTAATAACCATGACACCTTACACTTACTTCTCTCTCTCTTGTATATGATGATAACATCACTATCTCCCATATCTCTCTTTTTCACAGCTTGCTGAATTATTAATAACCATTACACCTTACACCTACTTCTCTCTTGTATATGATGATAGCATCACTATCTCCCATATCTATCTGTTTCACAACTTGCTGAATTATTTAATAGCCATGGCACCTTACACTTACTTCAGTCTCTCTGTTGTATATGATGATAACATCACCATCTTCCATATCTCTCTGTTTCACAACTTGCTGAATTATTTAATAGCCATGACACCTTACACTTACTTCTCTTTTGTATATGATGATAACATCACTATCTCCCATATCTCTCTGTTTCATAACTTGCTGGATTCTTAACAACCATGCCATCTTATACTTACTTCTCTCTCTTGTATATCATGATAACATCACTATCTCCCATATCTATCTGTTTCATAACTTGCTGAATTGTAAATAACCATGACACCTTACACTTACTTCTCTCTTGTATATCATGATAACATCACTATCTCCCATATCTATCTGTTTCACAACTTGCTGAATTGTAAATAACCATGACACCTTACACTTACTTCTCTCTTGTATATCATGATAACATCACTATCTCCCATATCTATCTGTTTCATAACTTGCTGAATTGTTAATAACCATGACACCTTACACTTACTTCTCTCTTGTATATGATGATAACATCACCATCACCCATATCTATCTGTTTCACAACTTGCTGAATTGTTAATAACCATGACAACTTACGCTTATGTCTCTCTCTCTTGTATATGATGATAACATCACTATCTCCTATATCTATCTGTTTCACAACTTGCTGAATTGTTAATAACCATGACATCTTATACTTTCTTCTCTCTCTCTTGTATATGATGATAACATCACCATCACCCATATCTATCTGTTTCACAACTTGCTGAATTGTTAATAACCATGACAACTTACGCTTGCGTATCTCTCTCTCTTGTATATGATGATAACATCACCATCACCCATATCTATCTGTTTCACAACTTGCTGAATTGTTAATAACCATGACACCTTACACTTACTTCTCTCTCTCTTGTATATGATGATAACATCACTACCTCCCATATCTATCTGTTTCACAACTTGCTGAATATTAATAACCATGACATCTTATACTTACTTCTTTCTCTCTTGCATATGATGATAACATCACTATCTCCCATATCTATCTGTTTCATAACTTGCTGAATTCTTAACAACCATGACATCTTATACTTACTTTTGTCTTGCATATGATGATAACATCACTATCTCCCATATCTATCTGTTTCATAACTTGCTGAATTGTTAATAACCATGACACCTTACACTTACTTCTCTCTTGTATATCATGATAACATCACTATCTCCCATATCTATCTATTTCATAACTTGCTGAATTCTTAAAACAACCATGACATCTTATACTTACTTCTCTCTCTCTTGTATATCATGATAACATCACTATCTCCCATATCTCTCTGTTTCATAACTTGCTGAATTGTTAATAACCATGACACCCAACACTTACCTCTCTCTCTCTCTCTCTCTCTCTCTCTCTCTCTCTCTCTCTCTCTCTCTCTCTCTTGTATATGATGATAACATCAGTATCTCCTATATCTGTCTGTTTCACAACATGCTGAGTTTTTAATAACCATGACACCTTACACTTACTTCTGTCTCTCTGTTGTATATGATGATAACATCACAATCTCCCATAACTCTCTGTTTCACAACTTGCTGAAATATTAATAACCATGACACCTTACACCTACTTCTCTCTCTCTTGTATATGATGATAACATCACTATCTCCCATATCTATCTGTTTCATAACTTGCTTAATTGTTAATAACCATGACACCTTACACTTACTTCTCTCTTGTATATGATGATAACATCACCATCACCCATATCTATCTGTTTCACAACTTGCTTAATTGTTAATAACCATGACTACTTACGCTCATCTCTCTCTCTCTCTCTCTCTCTCTCTCTTGTATATGATGATAAAATCACCATCACCCATATCTATCTGTTGCACAACTTGCTGAATTGTTAATAACCATGACACCTTACACTTACTTCTCTCTCTCTTGTATATGATGATAACATCACTATCTCCTATATCTATCTGTTTCACAACTTGCTGAATTGTTAATAACCATGACATCTTATACTTACTTCTCTCTCTCTTGTATATGATGATAACATCACCATCACCCATATCTATCTGTTTCACAACTTGCTGAATTGTTAATAACTATGACAACTTACACTTACGTCTCTCTCTCTTGTATATGATGATAACATCACCATCACCCATATCTATCTGTTTCACAACTTGCTGAATTGTTAATAACCATGACACCTTACACTTACTTCTCTCTCTCTTGTATATGATGATAACATCACTACCTCCCATATCTATCTGTTTCACAACTTGCTGAATTGTTAATAACCATGACATCTTATACTTACTTCTTTCTCTCTTGTATATGATGATAGCATCACTATCTCCCATATCTATCTGTTTCATAACGCTGAATTCTTAACAACCATGACATCTTATACTTACTTTTGTCTTGTATAGGATGATAACATCACTATCTCCCATATCTATCTGTTTCATAACTTGCTGAATTCCTAAAACAACCATGACATCTTATACTTACTTCTCTCTTGTATATCATGATAACATCACTATCTCCCATATCTATCTATTTCATAACTTGCTGAATTCTTAAAACAACCATGACATCTTATACTTACTTCTGTCTCTCTGTTGTATATGATGATAACATCACTATCTCCCATATCTCTCTGTTTCACAACTTGCTGAAATATTAATAACCATGACACCTTACACCTACTTCTTTCTCTCTTGTTAATGATGATAACATCACTATCTCCCATATCTATCTGTTTCATAACTTGCTGAATTCTTAACAACCATGACATCTTATACTTACTTTTGTCTTGTATATTTGATGATAACATCACTATCTCCCATATCTATCTGTTTCATAACTTGCTGAATTCTTAAAACAACCATGACATCTTATACTTACTTCTCTCTTGTATATCATGATAACATCACTATCTCCCATATCTATCTATTTCATAACTTGCTGAATTCTTAAAACAACCATGACATCTTATACTTACTTCTGTCTCTCTGTTGTATATGATGATAACATCACTATCTCCCATATCTCTCTGTTTTACAACTTGCTGATATATTTATAACCATGACACCTTACACCTACTTCTTTCTCTCTTGTTAATGATGATAACATCACTATCTCCCATATCTCTCTTTTTCACAACTTGCTGAATTATTAATAACCATGACACCTTACAGTTACTTCTCTCTCTCTTGTGTAGATGATAACATTACTATCTCCCATATCTATCTGTTTCACAACTTGCTGAATTATTAATAACCATGACACCTTACAGTTACTTCTCTCTCTCTCTTGTATAGATGATAACATCACTATCTCCCATATCTATCTGTTTCACAACTTGCTGAATTGTTAATAACCATGACACCTTACAGTTAATTCTCTCTCTCTTGTCGTCCTCCGTGGACTGGTGGTACCGTGCTAGCCTCTAGTTCCCAAGGTCGCGGGTTCAAACCCGGCGGAGGGCGATGGATTTTTTCGGGTGTAAAAATCGTTAGCACGGCTTCCTTCGGAAGGGAAGTAAAGCCGGTGGTCCCGTGTCGTAGATTTACGGCACGTAAAAGAACCTCAAGCCTGATAAAGAGGCCTCTGAGCAAAATTACAGGTGTTTCACGCCCAATATAGAATGGGACGCTAAGAACCATAGTAGTTAAAGAGCGTCCATAAATAAAAAAAAAAAAAAAAAAAAAAAAAAACTCTCTCTCTTGTATAGATGATAACATCACTATCTCCCATATCTATCTGTTTCATAACTTGCTGAATTGTTAATAACCATGACACCTTACACTTACTCTCTCTCTTTTGTATATGATGATAACATCACTATCTCCCATATCTATCTTTTTCATAACTTGCTGAATTGTTAATAACCATGACACCTTACACTTACTTTTCTCTCTCTTGTATATGATGATAACATCACTACCTCCCATATCTATGTGTTTCACAACTTGCTGAATTGTTAATAACCATGACATCTTATACTTACTTCTTTCTCACTTGCATATGATGATAACATCACTATCTCCCATATCTATCTGTTTCATAACTTGCTGAATTCTTAACAACCATGACATCTTATACTTACTTTTGTCTTGCATATGATGATAACATCACTATCTCCCATATCTATCTGTTTCATAACTTGCTGAATTGTTAATAACCATGACACCTTACACTTACTTCTCTCTTGTATATTATGATAACATCACTATCTCCCATATCTATCTATTTCATAACTTGCTGAATTCTTAAAACAACCAAGACATCTTATACTTACTTCTCTCTCTCTTGTATATCATGATAACATCACTATCTCCCATATCTCTCTGTTTCATAACTTGCTGAATTGTTAATAACTATGACACCCTACACTTACTTCTCTCTCTCTCTCTCTCTCTCTCTCTCTTGTATATGATGATAACATCAGTATCTCCTATATCTGTCTGTTTCACAACATGCTGAGTTTTTAATAACCATGACACCTTACACTTACTTCTGTCTCTCTGTTGTATATGATGATAACATCACTATCTCCCATAACTCTCTGTTTCACAACTTGCTGAAATATTAATAACCATGACACCTTACACCTACTTCTCTCTCTCTTGTATATGATGATAACATCACTATCTCCCATATCTATCTGTTTCATAACTTGCTTAATTGTTAATAACTATGACACCTTACACTTACTTCTCTCTTGTATATGATGATAACATCACCATCACCCATATCTATCTGTTTCACAACTTGCTTAATTGTTAATAACCATGACAACTTACGCTCATCTCTCTCTCTCTCTCTCTCTCTCTCTCTCTCTCTCTTGTATATGATGATAAAATCACCATCACCCATATCTATCTGTTGCACAACTTGCTGAATTGTTAATAACCATGGCATTTTACACTTCTCTCTCTCTTGTATATGATGATAACATCACTATCTCCTATATCTATCTGTTTCACAACTTGCTGAATTGTTAATAACCATGACATCTTATACTTAGTTTTGTGTTGTATATGATGATAACATAACTATCTCCCATATCTATCTGTTTCATAACTTGCTGAATTCTTAAAACAACCATGACATCTTATACTTACTTCTCTCTTGTATATCATGATAACATCACTATCTCCCATATCTATCTATTTCATAACTTGCTGAATTCTTAAAACAACCATGACATCTTATACTTACTTCTGTCTCTCTGTTGTATATGATGATAACATCACTATCTCCCATATCTCTCTGTTTCACAACTTGCTGAAATATTAATAACCATGACACCTTACACCTACTTCTTTCTCTCTTGTTAATGATGATAACATCACTATCTCCCATATCTATCTGTTTCATAACTTGCTGAATTCTTAACAACCATGACATCTTATACTTACTTTTGTCTTCTATATTTGATGATAACATCACTATCTCCCATATCTATCTGTTTCATAACTTGCTGAATTCTTAAAACAACCATGACATCTTATACTTACTTCTCTCTTGTATATCATGATAACATCACTATCTCCCATATCTATCTATTTCATAACTTGCTGAATTCTTAAAACAACCATGACATCTTATACTTACTTCTGTCTCTCTGTTGTATATGATGATAACATCACTATCTCCCATATCTCTCTGTTTCACAACTTGCTGATATATTAATAACCATGACACCTTACACCTACTTCTTTCTCTCTTGTTAATGATGATAACATCACTATCTCCCATATCTCTCTTTTTCACAACTTGCTGAATTATTAATAACCATGACACCTTACAGTTACTTCTCTCTCTCTTGTATAGATGATAACATCACTATCTCCCATATCTATCTGTTTCACAACTTGCTGAATTATTAATAACCATGACACCTTACAGTTACTTCTCTCTCTCTTGTATAGATGATAACATCACTATCTCCCATATCTATCTGTTTCACAACTTGCTGAATTGTTAATAACCATGACACCTTACAGTTAATTCTCTCTGTCTTGTATAGATGATAACATCACTATCTCCCATATCTATCTGTTTCATAACTTGCTGAATTGTTAATAACCATGACACCTTACACTTACTTCTCTCTCTTTTGTATATGATGATAACATCACTATCTCCCATATCTATCTTTTTCATAACTTGCTGAATTGTTAATAACCATGACACCTTACACTTACTTCTCTCTCTCTCTCTCTTGTATATGATAACATCACTATCTCCCATATCTATCTGTTTCACAACCTGCTGAATTGTTAATAACCATGACACCTTACACTTACTTCTGTCTCTCTGTTGTATATGATGATAACATCATTTTCTCCCATATCTATCTGTTTCACAACTTGCTGAATTATTAATAACCATTACACCTTACACCTCCTTCTGTCTTGTATATGATAACATGACTATCTCCCATATCTATCTGTTTCATAACTTGCTGAATTGTTAATAACCATGACACCTTACACTTACTTCTCTCTGTCTTGTATATCTTGATAACATCACTATTTCCCATATCTATCTGTTTCATAACTTGCTGAATTGTTAATAACCATGACACCTTACACTTACTTCTCTCTCTCTTGTATATGATGATAACATCACTATCTCCCATATCTCTCTTTTTCACAGCTTGCTGAATTATTAATAACCATTACACCTTACACCTACTTCTGTCTTGTATATGATGATAACATCACTATCTCCCATATCTATCTGTTTCACAACTTGCTGAATTATTTAATAGCCATGGCACCTTACACTTACTTCTGTCTCTCTGTTGTATATGATGATTACATCACCATCTTCCATATCTCCTGTTTCACAACTTGCTGAATTATTTAATAGCCATGACACCTTACACTTACTTCTCTTTTGTGTATGATGATAACATCACTATCTCCCATATCTATCTGTTTCATAACTTGCTGGATTCTTAACAACCATGACATCTTATACTTACTTCTCTCTCTTGTATGTCATGATAACATCACTATCTCCCATATCTATCTGTTTCACAACTTGCGGAATTGTAAATAACCATGACTCCTTACACTTACTTCTCTCTTGTATATCATGATAACATCACTATCTCCCATATCTATCTGTTTCACAACTTGCTGAATTGTAAATAACCATGACACCTTACACTTACTTCTCTCTTGTATATCATGATAACATCACTATCTGCCATATCTATCTGTTTCATAACTTGCTGAATTGTTAATAACCATGACACCTTACACTTACTTCTCTCTTGTATATCATGATAACCACTATCTCCCATATCTATCTGTTACATAAATTGCTGAATTCTTAACAACCATGACACCTTACACTTACTTCTCTTTTGATTATGATGATAACATCACTATCTCCCATATCTATCTCTTTCATAACTTGCTGAATTCTTAACAACCATGACAATTTATACTTACTTCTCTTTTGTATATGATGATAACATCACTATTTCCCATATCTATCTGTTTCATAACTTGCTGAATTGTTAGTAACCATGGTACCTTACATTTACTTCTGTCTTGTATATCATGATAACATCACTATCTCCCATATCTATCTGTTTCATAATTTGTGGAATTTTTAATTACCATGACACGTTACACTTACTTATCTCTCTCTTGTATATGATGATAGCATCACTATCTCCCATATCTATCCGTTTCATAACTTGCTGAATTGTTAATAACCATGACACCTTACACTTACTTATCTCTCTCTTGCATATGATCATAACATCACTATCTCCCATATCTATCCGTTTCATAACTTGCTGAATTGTTAATAACCATGACACCTTACACTTACTTATCTCTCTCTTGTATATGATGATAACATCACTATCTCCGATATCTATCCGTTTCATAACTTGCTGAATTGTTAATAACCATGACACCTTACACTTACTTCTTTCTCTCTTGTATATGCAATAACATCACTATCTTCCAGATTGGAAATTCTGTATAAGTGTTTAATTTCTCTTGTGAAAATTTGATATTCCTGGAGTACCTACGAAGTTTTAACTGTGCTGCCGCATTTGGTAATGCTATTTGTAGACATAAAACTTATTTGCAAAAGGATCAATTGACTTCGGCAACCTCTCTCCAAGCATCATGTACTCCCCTTGTTTTCTACTGTGGTAGTTCAAGCCATCTGACATTTAGGTCTGGCAATTTATTTAAACATGACCTTATAAAACTCCTGGCCATTGATGTAGTATTTATGTTGTTTTTATTTAACATTTTTGTGTATGTTGATTTTGTTGTTGTAGCCCCACGTATGGGAGCCAATTTGTAAGTGTTTTAATGTTATTTATATTTATTTAACATTATTGTAGCCCCATGTTGTGTTAGCCAATTTGTAACGGTATTACTTACAAATGTTTGTTTACATCACGTGTGTTGAAGCCATCTTGTGACATCATTCATTTGTTCGGTTTGTAGCTCCATCTAGTGTTAGCAATTTGTGGTACCTAGTATCTAGTTCTAGTTCTAGTTTGAAAAGGGGTGGGTTTTATGCCCAAGCACTGCGACCTTAAGATCTATTGCGCATCCCCCCTATCATCAGTTAAGTAGTCTGTTGCTCGATATGAACTTAACCAGACTGCTAACTGAGGCTTTCGGTAGTTCATCTATCTTTGGAAAGTGACTGCCAAAAATACTTGCTCTTTGACTCGCAAGAGCAGGGCAATCACATAGTAGATGAGTAACAGTCTCATCTCCTTCTAGACATCTATTACAGATAGGGTTGTTAACCAATCCCATTCTGTATAGATTAAACTTTAGGGCACAGTGTCCTGTAATGAATCCTGTTGCCCATGCAAGTCTTCTTCTACTAAGACCGCGCAAGTATTTTGCCCGGCTGTTATCCAAGTCTGTAGTATCAGTGTTTGAAAGAATTTTAAGTTTTGTTCACTGTCCTCCAGCTAGCTATTATCTTATCTTGGGTTGAACATGTGTCTTGATCAGGGTTGTGTAAATGGAAAGGAATCTTTTATCCAAATATAACACTGATGAAGAAATTTGTTTTACACATTTATTGTCGAACACGTTAACTATCACATTTATACATTGATCTTAACACTCGCCAAACTGAAACTGTTATAATAACTTCTTACTGATCACGTTTAATCCACGTACTTCAATCTTTTGTATAATTAACTTTACCATACTTTAGATCTTTCATAATTCTGCTGCGCGTAACTTGTGAATTTATATCCGATGTATGCCGTACTAATACTTTCCACGAACTGACTGACTGAAGACGACGTGTAGTGTACACAGATTTTTGATGAACTGCCCGCAAGCTACCTCTAACCTACCCTATTTATACGCCTTCATCCAGATAGCCTAAAGATTATAACTGAACTGCAATTGGCTAATAAAACGCGCCAACATTAGCGTCTATTTTAATATCCAATTAAAATTATGAATACATATGCTTTAGGGAGGAAACATTCCAGAAGTTTCTACCGAAAACGCGCCAACATTACGTAACTTCCTCGTTTCCAATAATGATAAACAGCTCACCCCCTCGCTGCATTATTGCGCGCTATTATTGACAGTTTCAGTAAGGCATTAAAAACTTACTTCTCAACAATATTTACAGTCAAGAAACATATTAAATCAATGTCACATAAAAATGCATATTCATATTACAATCATTATTTACATTTAAGTAATTTGTGATACAAATTACTGCATCATATGCCCCACTAGAAACATAATTATAAATATTTACAACTTGTTTGGAAATTTTATAATTGGGTTTTTAGTCTCCTAAATCTTGGAACACACGCTATCACTTTCACTTAACACTTCACACGTATTTAACACACGACATGTTTTTCCTCTATCTTGCCACTACTTACTGGCTCTGGTTTAATGTGTTTTGACATTAATCTGACATTACAAATTTTTTTTTTATAGCAAATACTATACCCTGAATTATTTGATTACTGTTACAAAATTGCTTACTTTCTTAAGTTATTGACAAAATTTTATGCATTCAAGAATTGTTTTTTTTTTTTTAATTATTAAACATATTTACCAAAAATATTCACCCTCTGCACAAATATATTTTATATCTTTTAAATCTAGACACTGTTTCACATTTTCTGTTTGCTACAGAAGTATTTGTTTTTAATTATTTTTACCCATTTTTGTTATTTTGTACTTTATTTTAACAATGTTCTTGGAATTGTATTTACGTACTTTTACTTTAATATCATATTAAGTTTCAATTATTGCCTTCTTCTTTTCAAATACTGTTACAGTTACTAAAAATTGTTATTTTTTTTTTTTAAATATTTATTTCTCCTTTTTTTTTTTTTATTTATTAAATTTCTGTTTTCTCATGACATATATAAATAGTTAACCCTCTTACGTTCCAATACATTTCTCTGCAAGTCATCTTTAACTATCCAGCAATTACTTTACATCTCATTGCTACTTACCCTCCTGGATCAAATTGTGTGTGGCTAAACATTACTCGTAGCCGTATCCTAACCTTCAAATTATTGTTCATGAATAACCTCTTGTATTCATTTGAAATTTCGTCCCATGATGACATTTGAAAACAATCTAAAGTTTCCTGAACTACACATCTTTTAACAACTTTCATTTTCAATTCATCTGCTATCTTTTTAACTTGAGAATACTCTGACAAATCTGTACCAAACTGTACTGGACTGGAGTTTTCATTCTGAACATCTTGGTAAAATTTATTTCTTTGCATTACTGTCTCATTCTGTATTTCTGATATCTCCCCTCTGAAATTAACTTGCACCTTATTCACATCTACATTCATAACCTCATTTATCTCTCTTATCTCACTTGCAATGTTACTCATTCTACTACCTGACTCTGTACATTCTAAATCAACATGTTCACTTTTAGTATTAACCTCACTTTCTTTGTTACCTATTTCCCTGTTCATATCTGACATTTTCTTTGAAACTTCACCTATTTCATTTGCTATCATTTCCTTATTTTCATTTCTCATTCTCATCATACTACTATCTAGCTCCATGAATTTCTTTTCAATTTCTTCCCTGTTTTGTTCTAAGCTCTTACCAATATCTTCCCTTAATTCTCTCTTATTCTGATCTAGTTTTTGTTCTAAACTCCTATCAATATCTTCTCTTAATTTCTCATTACTCTGAGTTAATTTTTCTAATTTCTCATTATTCTTTTGCATATCTTCCCTCAATTCCCTATTATTCTTTTGCATATCTTCCCTGTTTTGATCTATTTTCTTTTCTATATTCTCATTCAAATTTTTCAGCATTTCCATAATCATACTAGTATCAAGATTAACATTTCCTGCTATTCTATTCTGACTTTCTGCACTAACATTTCCACCCTCAAATCCTAAAAAGTTTGGGCTATTTTCTGTAACCTGTATTGAATTACAGCTAACTGTTACATTATCTCCCTCCATAATTATTTCTTCTGTATTATTAGTAGCCATTGTTTTCTTTATCCTACCACTCCTTAAGTACATTTGAAGGTTACAATTTTGTTTTCTAAAAAACAAATTACAATACTCTGACCTTTGTGATGCTGTCTGTTGCTGTTACATTGATGTCCAGCTTCCTGCCCCTCTCTCCTAGATTTGTATGTCGCTTCGATGAATCTACGTTGTTTTGTTGTCCTGTAGTTTGAATTTCCCTGTTGCCTTGTAATCTCGGAATTACGATGTCCAATCATCCGCGTAGTCTGTTGTTCCTTTTGTTGTTTCTGGAATCTGCGTCTTGTAGTTCAGTTCACTTCTCCATTCGCCCCTTCCTGGTCATCTCACTTCTTCCTGGTTAATTCTGCCCCTTCCTGGTTATGCTGATCCTTTCCTGGTCATCATGTTCCTTTCCTGGTCACTATGCCCCACGTTCTGGGTGCCAATTTGCGAGTGTATTTTCATGTTTACGTAATATGTTTTTACGTAAATTATTAGAACTTGAAGATCTTATATTGTGCTGCTTTTGTTTTGTTTGGTTACATAATTTTAACAGCCCCACGTATGGGAGCCAATTTGTAAGTGTTTTAATGTTATTTATATTTATTTAACATTATTGTAGCCCCACGTTGTGGTAGCCAATTTGTAACGGTATTACTTACAAATGTTTGTTTACATCACGTGTGTGGAAGCCATCTTGTGACGTCATTCATTTGTTCGGTTTGTAGCTCCATCTAGTGTTAGCAATTTGTGGTACCTAGTATCAGTGTTTGAAAGAATTTTAAGTTTTGTTCACTGTCCTCCGGCTAGCTATTATCTTATCTTGGGTCGAACATGTGTCTTGATCAGGGTTGTGTAAACGGAAAGGAATCTTTTATCCAAATATAACACTGATGAAGAAATTTGTTTTACACATTTATTGTCGAACACGTTAACTATCACATTTATACATTGATCTTAACACTCGCCAAACTGAAACTGTTATAATAACTTCTTACTGATCACTTTTAATCCACATACTTCAATCTTTTGTATAATTAACTTTACCATACTTTAGATCTTTCATAATTCTGCTGCGCGTAACTTGTGAATTTATATCCGATGTATGCCGCACTAATACTTTCGACGAACTGACTGACTGAAGACGACGTGTAGTGTACACAGATTTTTGATGAACTGCCCGCAAGCTACCTCTAACCTACCCTATTTATACGCCTTCATCCAGATACGCCTAAAGGTTATAACTGAACTGCAATTGGCTAATAAAACGCGCCAACATTAGCGTCTATTTTAATATCCAATTAAAATTATGAATACATATGCTTTAGGGAGGAAACATTCCAGAAGTTTCTACCGAAAACGCGCCAACATTACGTAACTTCCTTGTTTCCAATAATGATAAACAGCTCACCCCCCCGCTGCATTATTGCGCGCTATTATTGACAGTTTCAGTAAGGCATTAAAAACTTACTTCTCAACAATATTTACAGTCAAGAAACATATTAAATCAATGTCACATAAAAATGCATATTCATATTACAATCATTATTTACATTTAAGTAATTTGTGATACAAATTACTGCATCACCATATTACTTTTACTATAGACATCTTTTTTTGTTCACTCCAACTTCCATTCAAACTTAGTTGTGCTCCCAGGTAATCAAATCTACTTATCATTTACATTTATCTGCCATTTCTCATCCTTACATAGTCGATAACCTTTTTTAAAAATGATGATCTTCGTTTTGTTTTCATTTCTCTTCAGTCCGCACTTTCTACAGCATTTCCCTCACTGCCTTGATTGCCCTTTTTAACAGTTAGCTGCTAAGTCATCCTATGCAGACATTCATGTTCTGTGCCATATGTAAACTTTTGTGTATTGAGCATATAATACACATGTTTTTAAATTTTCAATTTTGCAGAGTGACTTGTTTGTAATGAAGGTATGTTTCAAAATTTTAGCTCAAGCCACCCAAGTAAATAAAATACCAACCTCAAAAAATGTTTGAGTTTAAATGAAGTTTTATGAATTGTCGAGCGCTCCTTTAAAATATGCAAGGAAACTAATAGTAAATCCTGACATTAAAGTTTTGGTTGCTCCATCCAGTAGCCATGCAATCCCACTAAACTGTACCAACTGTAGGTAAGGAAACCTACAAAGATCAAGAGGGGGTTGGCAATTCTTAACCACAGTACTGGAACAAAAGTGTCATTTACAAAACAAACAGAAGTTTAACTGCACGGGTTATAAAGGCGATATCATGTGATTAAAGAGCGAATGAAAATGAAGACATAAAAGGGGCATACCATAATCAGAAGGGAATGTGGATTAAATTAATTGTTTTTCCCTCATTTTGTTTAAGCTATTAATTACTATCCATCCACAATTAAAATACGTTGTGATTCCCAGTAATTTGTGAAAATTAAATTCCAATACCTTTTGTCAATTACACTAGGACATTAACTCCATAATGCAATTTTGTATTTGGCAATTAAACATACATTATGGAATATATTGACATTTGAATGAGGTTGTGATCTAATAATTATATCAGGTTATGTTGTACTACGCATGCACTTTTGAGCATTTCCCACCTTCACCCTTAAGGAAACCGTGCATACATAATACCAATTGAATGCATCCCATTTATGCCACTATATTCAATTACCATAGGTTGCCTGCCTGATGTTACACAGCCTTGGACACTTTGGCAGCAATATTACCAAAGTTTTGTGTTCTGTGAATAAATATCTTCAAGGTGTAAATGTAGCACAGTAGACCCTTCATAATTCGAAATCGGATAAACCGAAAACTCAGTTAACCTGTAGTAGCTGTTCGGTCCCTGCCGAATTACATAGAAAAATCTACCCCTTAAACCGAATTTTGGATAATTCATACTACAAACTAAAATTTGCTCCCCTCATTACTTATTCTATACGTTATTCTTCATTTAAACCAAATATGTATGTTGTGCTGTGCACTACAGTATTTTCCGTTACACATTTCACATAATTTTTCTCAATACTGTACTGTAATTTCTCAATAATGATCCGATTGCTTACTTGCTGCTTATGTATCACTTCCACAGCATATGATGCAAGGGGGAGTTGGTCAGCAGACCGCACATGGCATGCGACTCGCAACAATCCAGAGAGCTGTTTGTCTCTGCTTGTGAACAGTGAATTTTTTTTGCCCCCCTTTCGCTCCATCACTCACTATGCCGCCAAAAGAGAAACGTGCTCATAATGCTCTCACGCTGAAACAAAAGCAGCAAACTTTTCATATTGTCGATAGTGGGTAGAAAACCAAAATACAGGTTGCAGAACACTTTCAGATTCCAAAGTCTACTCTTTCATCGATTATAAGTTCAGAACAGAAAATAGAGGGAAGTCTGACAATAGCAAGCGGATGAGACCAGCAAAACATGAAGAGTTGGAGCATTCGCTGTTAAAATGGTTTCAACAAATGCATTCTCAGCAAAACTGCCCGGCCCCATACTTCAAAAAAAGGCTCGGGAAATTCCCAAGAAAGAAGGAATTTCTGGGTTTGTGTTTCTATGGCATTTTCAGAAGAGGTATAAAATCAGTGTCTGTGGGGAGATACATAGAGTAAACGAGGAAGATAACAATGAGTAGGTGCGGGAGTTTCAGTGTAAGTTCTCTCATCACCCAAGAAATGTGTTTAATATGGGTGATGCCTGAAAAAACACCACGTGCTGCCAAGGGCAGAAAACACAGCAAGGAGAGACTTTGTTATAATTCAGATGGTTCTGAGAGGCTCAAGCCATTAGTGATTGGAAAATACAAAAATCCACGTTGTTTTAAAAATTTTAACTAATTCAATCTGCCAAGTCAGTATGAGAATAACAATAAAGCTTGAATGACCAAATCTCTTGAAGATTCAACAACAAATGGCAGCGAGAAAGAGGAGCATTTTGCTAACTTTGGACCACTGCTCAGCACATCAGTTCGATGACCTGGAACTTCCGAACATAGAAGTTGTCTTCTTACTAGCTAACACCATGAGCCGTCTGCCATCATTGAATCAAGGAATAATCGCCTCAATGAAGCGTAATTACAGACGCCGACTGTTTAAGGCTGCCATCAGTGCAATAGAACTACAAGAAACAGTTCCACATTGGAGTGTACCAACATATCTGCTGCTTGGGATACAACAGACACCTTAACTGTTTTAAGAAGGCCTGGACAGCCGCTGAAACTGAACAGGAAACCAATGATCTCCATGTGGATACAATTGGGATTCCGTTAATGCTCTTGTATATGCTTACACCCCTCATTATGGAAGAATGGACGTATGTAGACAACAACCTCTGTGCTGCTGAAGAATCAGTCATTGCTGAGGAGGAACATGAAGATATGACCCCGCACTGAAGTTACAGCTGAAATTGCTGTTCTCTTGCTGCCACTTCTGATGTCTCCAGGCTGTCCTGGATGTGGTATCTTCAGAGAGTGCCATAATATTACGACCAGCGGTCCGCCAACAACAATTAATGATTTTTTTCAAATTATAGAAGTAAAATGTGTAATGGATAAGAGTTGTATCTAAAACCTGATTAAAACTTAATATTAAGAGAACGGTATATTTGAAACATTTCTTAAGGTTATTGTATTACACGATGAGTACAATATTGTTCCAAGTAGTACTGTTTTAAAAACAAATTACAACAAGCATTTGACAGTATACTTTCTCAATTAAACAAATGCCACATACACAGCAGTTATCTTAGAAGTGGAACACCCTCATACGCATAACAAGAGAGAAACTGAACTCAACCATTTCACAAAATACGGCACTATTTTTATAAAACCTCGTTAAACCGAATAGGCTGTTTTTCGGTTAAACAAGGGTTTACTGTACTTTCTGCAGAGTTAGTAAGTGACTTTTGTAGACGTGAAAAGATGCTTCTTGGCATCCAAACTTTTGTTAAGTGAACGTAAAAACTTAACCTAAAGCCTTTGGAGAAAATGTTCATTGTATAATGCAAATCAAATTACAATGTGTAAGAGAAAGTGTACATTATAAGTACCAAAAAGTTTAATTTTAGTGCATATTTGAAAGATTTTGATATCATAAATTCAGGCATATTTTATATACCGTGTTACACAAAAGTGAGTTGGCAAATGGAAAAAACTTCCTTTCTGAAGTACACTTGTGTATAATGTATTATTGTATAATTTTGGCATTATTTCCGTTTTATACAGTTGGTTTATGTCAAACACAGGTAAAATAAATTATTTCTTAATGTTAATTTTTGTGTTATGCAGTAAATTAAATTTCTGTTACAGCATGTATGTTCACTGCTGGAGATGTCCATTTATTTGAAGACAGTGTCTCACTCTATCCTGACATTCTTCTGTCAACTCTTAAAAGTGTTGCAGGTGGGATATTCCATATAGTATAGGTGATATTTTGTTTTGACTCATCTAAAGATGTGGGCTTTGTCTGAAAAAATTCTGCTTTACATATGCCCATAGAAAAAAAAATCAAGGGGTGTGAGGTCTGTTGACCATGCCTGAGGTCCACCTCGTCCAATCCACTGCACACAGAATATCTCATTTACTTTCTGGCAAACAGTCAGAGCATAATGCACGGTGGCCCCATCTTGTTAAAACCACATGTTTAACAGTTGATTCAGTGACATACCATCAAGGAACTCCTGTAGAGTAGTGTCCATCATAGAAATGTGGCCCAACAACCAACCATATCACTAATTATTCCACACCAGACCATAACTTTTGGAGTTTCAGGCTCATTTAATTCTCTCATCCAACTTGAGTTTTCTCTGGACCAGTATCGTGCATTTTGTGTATGAGCGTACTCATCTATAAAGAATAGGCGTTCATCACTGAACAGGACATACTGAAGGAAGAATCAATCATCACGTAAACGTTGCAATATGTTTGCTTCTCAAGTGGATCCTCTTCGTGCATTGTGTGTACATGCTGTAATTTGTAGGGGTGAAAACGTGTTGATTTTAGTATTCTGCGTACAGATTCTCTATTGATACCACTTTCTCGAGCCACATAGCGCACTGATCTTATAGGGCTGGTTGTCTTCTTCACAATCACATTTATTCTGTTCGTTGATAGTAGATTTGGGACGACCACTTCGATTCTTGTTGAGTACACTGAAAGATGTCTTGAATTTATGCAATAATTTGGAACGTTCTGGTAAGGTTTTGCAATGTCTGGATGACGACGATGAAACTCGTCTGCTGCAGCTTCTCATACTGTACTATGGTCCTCACAGAGAAGTACTAACTCCACTCGCTGTTCAGGACTCAACATTATCTTTCTTCAATTCTCAATGAATGTTAATTTCTCAATTGGAAACAATCTGTTTTTAATTCATTCCCAACTCAATAGCTTTGAACAAGCTGAACAAAACACAAAAGTAATTGTTATGTATTATTGTTTACCATGGCCTACTTCAACTTCTAATCCTTTTAATCCGCAGAAACTAATTAGAAGAATATGAAAGATAAAAGTTGGAGAATTCTTAGGGTATAAAGAGGAAATAAGTAAATAAACAAAAGTTAAATAGTGGTAAATAAGCAAATAATTTCAAAATTGTGCTGTAATACATTACCCAGTTCACAAAAGTGAACATACTCCAATATACACTGGTGTGCAAAACCTAAGGACGAGATGGGTAAAGTAACCTAACAAATGAACTACTTGGTGGAAGTAGATGAAGGTGCGGGAGCATGTTGCCAGAGATCTCTCACACGTACATAGAAAGCTGGACGTCACATGGCGTGAGTGTAGTGAGCCTATAGTGCCAAATGGTTCTGGTCCCGCAACACGGGGCAGTTGACAAAACAGGATAAGATGGTGTGGCAATTAGCGAGCTGTTACGGTGCACTGTAGTGGGGCTCTTCATTGCAACATGGCCGGTAGACACCATTTGGATGGGGAAGAATCATCAGGAAACTGGAAGAAGGGCAAAGTCTGACGAGTGTTGCTTACAGCATTGTTTCACGTGCATGGGGAACCTTCCAAACCACAGGCATTGCTGTCCCAAGGAGAGATGGTGGACGACCACGCTCAACTACAGCAACAGATGATCGCTACATTGTGCAACAGGCAAGAAGGGATCCACGCCAAACAGCGGGTGCAATTGCAACAGCATTTAACAGGACAGTTAGGTACGCAATCTCACGATACAGTGGCACGGCGACTACACAGAGGTGGTCTCTTTGCCCGATGGCCAGTACGTTGTGTTCTATTGACATCTGCACATCGGCGGCACTGTTTGTGATGGTCCCAAGAGCATCAAAATTGGACCAACGAGGAATGGGGTCGCGTGCTCTTCTCAGATGAGAGCAGATTTAGTCTAAGTAGTGATTCTCGACGTACCCTCATCTGGCGAGAGGTGGGAACACGTAATGAACCGAGGAATATCCTTGAACATGATAGTTTTGGTGATCCAGGTGTTATGGTTTGGGGAGGGATAATGTTGCATGGGCTGCACCGACCACCAAATCTTTGAACACAGTACACTCACTGGCCAACATTATTGTGATACTTTACTCCTTCCCCACGTGCGTCTTTTCAGGGGTGCAGTCAGTCCTGACTTCATTTTTATGGATGACAATGCGCGACCGCATCGAACAGCGCAGGTGGAGGATCTTTTGGAACAAGAGGATATTCGGCAAATGGACTGGCCTGCCCGTTCCCCTGGTTTAAATCCCATCGAACACATGTGGAATGCTTTGGGGAGATGCATTGCAGCACATCCACATGCACCAATGACCATGCATTGCTGTCCGTGGTGATCATACACCCTTTTAAGCACCATGTATCTGTTTCTGTAAATCTAGAGAGCCTACATACGTTGTATTGACTTTAGTGTAGCTTATGGTCTATGAATAAAAGTGGCATTTCTGTTCGTCTCATTGCATATTTCGTTTAGTTGTCTACTGTAGCAGTTCTCTCTATGTATGATTCAAGTGTCACAGCATGTGAAGATTACTTTCATCCTTAGGTTTTGCATACCAGTGTATTTAGTTAGGGAGTTTTTTCCCATTTGTCAACTGACTTTTCTATCACACAGTATTTTTATTTCATACAAGTCCGTCATCTGCCTATAGTTATATGACTTTTTGACCAAGCCCAAAATTTTGAGGGCTGTGTAGCAGAGAGTTGAATATTAAAGCTTGATTATAGAGAAAAACATAAATGTTACAAAAAGCAAATATTTGTTCAGGATGAAGAGTTGGCTTTGTGTAGCGATACAACAGTACTACCTCTTTAGTGTTGCCATATACAGAGTGAGCCAAAAGACTCTGAACTGCCTGCGTGTGTTTTTCCTGTCCACATCCTTGGCGCTCGCCGTCTGCTGCTATCTCGAAAGATGCGGATGAAACAATACAACATTTTTAAAACTACTTTTAAAGGCTTTACTTACCAACTTTACGAAAGGAGATGATGAAACTGAAACGTCGTCCATACATTTTTGGCACCTCTTTAGGAAACTATCCATCATGGAATTTTTGGGGACAATTTTCCAAACGATGACCAATGTCATCTAATGTTTCTTCGGTAAGAACCGAACACCGTCTTTTAGATTTCTAAGCCTGAACACTTCCTGTGGCCTGAAATTTACTGTAAAGTTCATGGATTGTTGTACTGCCTGGAACTTTTACACCTGGAAATCTTTCGGCAAATTGTACTTTCACTTGGTGAGCTGACCAAGTTAACGCATACGAATCATAAATAAATACACACTGTACAGTTAAAAACATATACTGAGCCATAATATACTTTGTGACTAAGTACAGGACAAAATAATGAATAACACGTAATGACTGAACCACATCACATCACCGTCAACTCAAAACTGCACTTCACACTGCACAGCAAAACCACAACAGCATGATTTTGTTTATAGCAGCAGTGCGTTATCATGCTTTTATCATATTTCCATACGCCAAGTGGAAACCCATCATGCAGCCATTGTATTGTTGTTAAAACACAAAGTGTATAAGACAAACTCACACACCCTGGAAGACTTAAAACAAAAAGTGTATAAGACAAAGTCACACACACCCTGGAAGACTGAAAACAAAAAGTGTATAAGACAAACCCACACACACCCTGGAAGACTTAAAACACAAAGTGTATAAGACAAAGTCACACACACCCTGGAAGACTTAAAACACAAAGTGTATAAGACAAACTCACACACACCCTGGTAGACTTAAAACACAAAGTGTATAAGACAAAGTCACACATACCCTGGAAGACTTAAAACACAAAGTGTATAAGACAAAGTCACACATGCCCTGGAAGACTTAAAACACAAAGTGTATAAGACAAACTCACACACACCCTGGAAGACTTAAAACAAAAAGTGTATAAGACAAAGTCACACATACCCTCGAAGACTTAAAACACAAAGTGTATAAGACAAAGTCACAAACACCCTGGTAGACTTAAAACACAAAGTGTATAAGACAAAGTCACACATACCCTGGAAGACTTAAAACACAAAGTGTATAAGACAAAGTCACACATGCCCTGGAAGACTTAAAACAAAAAGTGTATAAGACAAAGTCACACACACCCTGGAAGAATTAAAACACAAAGTGTATAAGACAAAGTCACACACACCCTGGAAGACTTAAAACAAAAAGTGTATAAGACAAAGTCACACACACCCTGGAAGACTTAAAACACAAAGTGTATAAGACAAACTCACACACACCCTAAAAGACTTAAAACACAAAGTGTATAAGACAAAGTCACACACACCCTGGAAGACTTAAAACACAAAGTGTATAAGACAAAGTCACACACCCTGGAAGACTTAAAACACAAAGTGTATAAGACAAACTCACACACACCCTTGAAGACTTAAAACAAAAAGTGTATAAAACAAACTCACATACCCTGGAAGACTTAAAACAAAAAGTGTATAAGACAAAGTCACACACCCTGGAAGACTTAAAACAAAAAGTGTATAAGACGAAGTCACACACACCCTGGAAGACTTAAAACAAAAAGTGTATAAGACAAACTCACACACACCCTGGAAGACTTAAAACACAAAGTGTATAAGACAAACTCACACACACCCTGGAAGACTTAAAACACAAAGTGTATAAGACAAAGTCACACACACCCTTGAAGACTTAAAACACAAAGTGTATAAGACAAAGTCACACACCCTGGAAGACTTAAAACACAAAGTGTATAAGACAAACACAAACACACCCTGGAAGACTTAAAACACAAAGTGTATAAGACAAAGTCATACACACCCTGGAAGACTTAAAACGCAAAGTGTATAAGACAAAGTCTCACTCACCCTGGAAGACTTAAAACACAAAGTGTATAAGACAAAGTCTCACACACCCTGGAAGACTTAAAACACAAAGGGTATAAGACAAACTCACACACACCCTGGAAGACTTAAAACACAAAGTGTATAAGACAAAGTCTCACACATCCTGGAAGACTTAAAACACAAAGTGTATAAGACAAACCCACACACACCCTGGAAGATTTAAAACACAAAGTGTATAAGACAAAGTCTCACACCCTGGAAGCCTTAAAACACAAAGTGTATAAGACAAAGTCACACACCCTGGAAGACTTAAAACAAAAAGTGTATAAGACAAAGTCACACACACCCTGGAAGAATTAAAACACAAAGTGTATAAGACAAAGTCACACACACCCTGGAAGACTTAAAATACAAAGTGTATAAGACAAACTCACACACTCCCTGGAAGACTTAAAACACAAAGTGTATAAGACAAACTCACACACACCCTGGAAGACTTAAAATGAAAAGTGTATAAGACAAAGTCACCCACACCCTGGAAGACTTAAAACACAAAGTGTATAAGACAAACTCACACACACCCTGGAAGACTTAAAACACAAAGTGTATAAGACAAAGTCACACACACCCTGGAAGACTTAAAACACAAAGTGTATAAGACAAAGTCACACACACCCTGGTAGACTTAAAACACAAAGTGTATAAGACAAAGTCACACATACCCTGGAAGACTTAAAACACAAAGTGTATAAGACAAAGTCACACATGCCCTGGAAGACTTAAAACACAAAGTGTATAAGACAAACTCACACACACCCTGGAAGACTTAAAACAAAAAGTGTATAAGACAAAATCACACACACCCTGGAAGACTTAAAACACAAAGTGTATAAGACAAAGTCACACACACCCTGGAAGACTTAAAACAAAAAGTGTATAAGACAAAGTCACACATACCCTGGAAGACTTAAAACACAAAGTGTATAAGACAAAGTCACACACACCCTGGTAGACTTAAAACACAAAGTGTATATGACAAAGTCACACATACCCTGGAAGACTTAAAACACAAAGTGTATAAGACAAAGTCACACATGCCCTGGAAGACTTAAAACAAAAAGTGTATAAGACAAAGTCACACACACCCTGGAAGAATTAAAACACAAAGTGTATAAGACAAAGTCACACACACCCTGGAAGACTTAAAACAAAAAGTGTATAAGACAAAGTCACACACACCCTGGAAGACTTAAAACATAAAGTGTATAAGACAAACTCACACACACCCTAAAAGACTTAAAACACAAAGTGTATAAGACAAAGTCACACACACCCTGGAAGACTTAAAACACAAAGTGTATAAGACAAAGTCACACACCCTGGAAGACTTAAAACACAAAGTGTATAAGACAAACTCACACACACCCTTGAAGACTTAAAACAAAAAGTGTATAAGACAAACTCGCATACCCTGGAAGACTTAAAACAAAAAGTGTATAAGACAAAGTCACACACCCTGGAAGACTTAAAACAAAAAGTGTATAAGACAAAGTCACACACACCCTGGAAGACTTAAAACAAAAAGTGTATAAGACAAACTCACACACACCCTGGAAGACTTAAAACAAAAAGTGTATAAGACAAACTCACACACACCCTGGAAGACTTAAAACACAAAGTGTATAAGACAAACTCACACACACCCTGGAAGACTTAAAACACAAAGTGTATAAGACAAAGTCACACACACCCTTGAAGACTTAAAACACAAAGTGTATAAGACAAAGTCACACACCCTGGAAGACTTAAAACACAAAGTGTATAAGACAAAGTCACACATACCCTGGAAGACTTAAAACACAAAGTGTATAAGACAAAGTCACACATGCCCTGGAAGACTTAAAACAAAAAGTGTATAAGACAAAGTCACACACACCCTGGAAGAATTAAAACACAAAGTGTATAAGACAAAGTCACACACACCCTGGAAGACTTAAAACAAAAAGTGTATAAGACAAAGTCACACACACCCTGGAAGACTTAAAACACAAAGTGTATAAGACAAACTCACACACACCCTAAAAGACTTAAAACACAAAGTGTATAAGACAAAGTCACACACACCCTGGAAGACTTAAAACACAAAGTGTATAAGACAAAGTCACACACCCTGGAAGACTTAAAACACAAAGTGTATAAGACAAACTCACACACACCCTTGAAGACTTAAAACAAAAAGTGTATAAGACAAACTCACATACCCTGGAAGACTTAAAACAAAAAGTGTATAAGACAAAGTCACACACCCTGGAAGACTTAAAACAAAAAGTGTATAAGACAAAGTCACACACACCCTGGAAGACTTAAAACAAAAAGTGTATAAGACAAACTCACACACACCCTGGAAGACTTAAAACAAAATGTGTATAAGACAAACTCACACACACCCTGGAAGACTTAAAACACAAAGTGTATAAGACAAACTCACACACACCCTGGAAGACTTAAAACACAAAGTGTATAAGACAAAGTCACACACCCTGGAAGACTTAAAACACAAAGTGTATAAGACAAACACAAACACACCCTGGCAGACTTAAAACACAAAGTGTATAAGACAAAGTCATACACACCCTGGAAGACTTAAAACGCAAAGTGTATAAGACAAAGTCTCACTCACCCTGGAAGACTTAAAACACAAAGTGTATAAGACAAAGTCTCACACACCCTGGAAGACTTAAAACACAAAGTGTATAAGACAAACTCACACACACCCTGGAAGACTTAAAACACAAAGTGTATAAGACAAAGTCTCACACATCCTGGAAGACTTAAAACACAAAGTGTATAAGACAAACCCACACACACCCTGGAAGATTTAAAACACAAAGTGTATAAGACAAAGTCTCACACCCTGGAAGCCTTAAAACACAAAGTGTATAAGACAAAGTCACACACCCTGGAAGACTTAAAACAAAAAGTGTATAAGACAAAGTCACACACACCCTGGAAGAATTAAAAAACAAAGTGTATAAGACAAAGTCACACACACCCTGGAAGACTTAAAATACAAAGTGTATAAGACAAACTCACACACTCCCTGGAAGACTTAAAACACAAAGTGTATAAGACAAACTCACACACACCCTGGAAGACTTAAAATGAAAAGTGTATAAGACAAAGTCACCCACACCCTGGAAGACGTAAAACACAAAGTGTATAAGACAAACTCACACACACCCTGGAAGACTTAAAACACAAAGTGTATAAGACAAAGTCACACACACCCTGGAAGACTTAAAACACAAAGTGTATAAGACAAAGTCACACACACCCTGGTAGACTTAAAACACAAAGTGTATAAGACAAAGTCACACATACCCTGGAAGACTTAAAACACAAAGTGTATAAGACAAAGTCACACATGCCCTGGAAGACTTAAAACACAAAGTGTATAAGACAAACTCACACACACCCTGGAAGACTTAAAACAAAAAGTGTATAAGACAAAATCACACACACCCTGGAAGACTTAAAACACAAAGTGTATAAGACAAAGTCACACACACCCTGGAAGACTTAAAACAAAAAGTGTATAAGACAAAGTCACACATACCCTGGAAGACTTAAAACACAAAGTGTATAAGACAAAGTCACACACACCCTGGTAGACTTAAAACACAAAGTGTATAAGACAAAGTCACACATACCCTGGAAGACTTAAAACACAAAGTGTATAAGACAAAGTCACACATGCCCTGGAAGACTTAAAACACAAAGTGTATAAGACAAAGTCACACACACCCTGGAAGAATTAAAACACAAAGTGTATAAGACAAAGTCACACACACCCTGGAAGACTTAAAACAAAAAGTGTATAAGACAAAGTCACACACACCCTGGAAGACTTAAAACACAAAGTGTATAAGACAAACTCACACACACCCTAAAAGACTTAAAACACAAAGTGTATAAGACAAAGTCACACACACCCTGGAAGACTTAAAACACAAAGTGTATAAGACAAAGTCACACACCCTGGAAGACTTAAAACACAAAGTGTATAAGACAAACTCACACACACCCTTGAAGACTTAAAACAAAAAGTGTATAAGACAAACTCACATACCCTGGAAGACTTGAAACAAAAAGTGTATAAGACAAAGTCACACACCCTGGAAGACTTAAAACAAAAAGTGTATAAGACAAAGTCACACACACCCTGGAAGACTTAAAACAAAAAGTGTATAAGACAAACTCACACACACCCTGGAAGACTTAAAACAAAAAGTGTATAAGACAAACTCACACACACCCTGGAAGACTTAAAACACAAAGTGTATAAGACAAACTCACACACACCCTGGAAGACTTAAAACACAAAGTGTATAAGACAAAGTCACACACACCCTTGAAGACTTAAAACACAAAGTGTATAAGACAAAGTCACACACCCTGGAAGACTTAAAACACAAAGTGTATAAGACAAACACAAACACACCCTGGAAGACTTAAAACACAAAGTGTATAAGACAAAGTCATACACACCCTGGAAGACTTAAAACGCAAAGTGTATAAGACAAAGTCTCACTCACCCTGGAAGACTTAAAACACAAAGTGTATAAGACAATGTCTCACACACCCTGGAAGACTTAAAACACAAAGTGTATAAGACAAACTCACACACACCCTGGAAGACTTAAAACACAAAGTGTATAAGACAAAGTCTCACACATCCTGGAAGACTTAAAACACAAAGTGTATAAGACAAACCCACACACACCCTGGAAGATTTAAAACACAAAGTGTATAAGACAAAGTCTCACACTCTGGAAGCCTTAAAACACAAAGTGTACAAGACAAAGTCACACACCCTGGAAGACTTAAAACAAAAAGTGTATAAGACAAAGTCACAAACACCCTGGAAGAATTAAAACACAAAGTGTATAAGACAAAGTCACACACACCCTGGAAGACTTAAAATCCAAAGTGTATAAGACAAACTCACACACTCCCTGGAAGACTTAAAACACAAAGTGTATAAGACAAACTCACACACACCCTGGAAGACATAAAATGAAAAGTGAATAAGACAAAGTCACCCACACCCTGGAAGACTTAAAACACAAAGTGTATAAGACAAACTCACACACACCCTGGAAGACTTAAAACACAAAGTGTATAAGACAAAGTCACACACACCCTGGAAGACTTAAAACACAAAGTGTATAAGACAAACTCACACACACCCTGGAAGACTTAAAACAAAAAGTGTATAAGACAAAGTCACACACACCCTGGAAGACTTAAAACACAAAGTGTATAAGACAAAGTCACACATACCCTGGAAGACTTAAAACACAAAGTGTATAAGGCAAACTCACGCACACCCTGGAAGACTTAAAACACAAAGTGTATAAGACAAACTCACACACACCCTGGAAGACTTAAAACACAAAGTGTATAAGACAAACTCACACACACCCTGGAAGACTTAAAACACAAAGTGTATAAGACAAAGTCTCACACATCCTGGAAGACTTAAAACACAAGGTGTATTAGACAAACCCACACACACCCTGGAAGACTTAAAACACAAAGTGTATAACACAAAGTCTCACACCCTGGAAGGCTTAAAACACAAAGTGTATAAGACAAAGTCACACACCCTGGAAGACTTAAAACACAAAGTGTATAAGACAAGGTCTCACACCCTGGAAGACTTAAAACACAAAGTGTATAAGACAAAGTCACACACCCTGGAAGACTTAAAACAAAAAGTGTATAAGACAAAGTCACACACACCCTGGAAGACTTAAAATGAAAATTGTATAAGACAAAGTCACCCACACCCTGGAAGACTTAAAACACAAAGTGTATAAGACAAACTCACACACACACTGGAAGACTTAAAACACAAAGTGTATAAGACAAAGTCACACACACCCTGGAAGACTTAAAACACAAAGTGTATAAGACAAACTCACACACACCCTGGAAGACTTAAAACAAAAAGTGTATAAGACAAAGTCACACACACCCTGGAAGACTTAAAACACAAAGTGTATAAGACAAAGTCACACATACCCTGGAAGACTTAAAACACAAAGTGTATAAGGCAAACTCACGCACACCCTGGAAGACTTAAAACACAAAGTGTATAAGACAAACTCACACACACCCTGGAAGACTTAAAACACAAAGTGTATAAGACAAACTCACACACACCCTGGAAGACTTAAAACACAAAGTGTATAAGACAAACTCATACACCCCCTGGAAGACTTAAAACAAAAAGTGTATAAGACAAAGTCTCACACATCCTGGAAGACTTAAAACACAAGGTGTATTAGACAAACCCACACACACCCTGGAAGACTTAAAACACAAAGTGTATAACACAAAGTCTCACACCCTGGAAGGCTTAAAACACAAAGTGTATAAGACAAAGTCACACACCCTGGAAGACTTAAAACACAAAGTGTATAAGACAAGGTCTCACACCCTGGAAGACTTAAAACACAAAGTGTATAAGACAAAGTCACACACCCTGGAAGACTTAAAACAAAAAGTGTATAAGACAAAGTCACACACACCCTGTAAGACTTAAAACGAAAAGTGTATAAGACAAACTCACACACACCCTCGAAGACTTAAAACACAAAGTGTATAAGACAAACTCACACACACCCTGGAAGACTTAAAACGAAAAGTGTATAAGACAAAGTCTCACACACCCTTGGAAGACTTAAAACACAAAGTGTATAAGACAAAGTCACACACACCTTGGAAGACTTAAAACAAAAAGTATATAAGACAAACTAACACACCCTGGAAGACTTAAAACACAAAGTGTATAAGACAAACTCACACACACCCTGGAAGAATTAACACAAAGTGTATAAGACAAAGTCTCACACACCCTGGAAGACTTAAAACAAAAAGTGTATAAGACAAAGTCACACACACCCTGGAAGACTTAAAACGAAAAGTGTATAAGACAAACTCACACACACCCTTGAAGACTTAAAACACAAAGTGTATAAGACAAACTCACACACACCCTGGAAGACTTAAAACACAAAGTGTATAAGACAAAGTCTCACACACCCTGGAAGACGTAAAACACAAAGTGTATAAGACAAAGTCTCACACACCCTGGAAGACTTAAAACACAAAGTGTATAGGACAAAGTCTCACACATCCTGGAAGACTTAAAACAAAAAGTGTATAAGACAAACCCACACACACCCTGGAAGACTTAAAACACAAAGTGTATAAGACAAAGTCTCACACACACCCTGGAAGACTTAAAACACAAAGTGTATAAGACAAACTGACACACACCCTGGAAGACTTAAAACACAACGTGTAGAAGACAAAGTCACACACCCTGGAAGACTTAAAACAAAAAGTGTATAAGACAAAGTCACACTGACCCTGGAAGACTTAAAACACAAAGTGTATAAGACAAACTCACACACACCCTTGAAGAATTAAAACAAAAAGTGTATAAGACAAAGTCACACACACCCTGGAAGACTTAAAACAGAAAGTGTATAAGACAAAGTCACACACCCTGGAAGACTTAAAACACAAAGTGTATAAGACAAACTCACACACACCCTGGAAGACTCAAAACACAAAGTGTATAAGACAAAGTCTCACACATCCTGGAAGACTTAAAACACAAAGTGTATAAGACAAAGTCTCACACACCCTGGAAGACTTAAAACACAAAGTGTATAAGACAAATTCACACACCCTGGAAGACGTAAAACACAAAGTGTATAAGACAACCTCAAACACCCTGGAAGACTTAAAACACAAAGTGTATAAGACAAAGTCACACACATCCTGTAAGACTTAAATCACAAAGTGTATAAGACAAAGTCACACACACCCTGAAAGACTTAAAAAACAAAGTGTATAAGACAAAGTCACACACACCCTGGAAGACTTAAAACACAAAGTGTATAAGACAAAGTCACATACACCCTGGAAGACTTAAAACACAAAGTGTATAAGACAAAGTCACACACCCTTGAAGACTTAAAACACAATGTGTATAAGACAAAGTCACACACCCTGGAAGACTTAAAACACAAAGTGTATAAGACAAACTCACACACACCCTGGAAGACTTAAAACAAAAAGTGTATAAGACAAAGTCACACACCCTGGAACACTTAAAACATAAAGTGTATAAGACAAAGTCACATACCCTGGAAGACTTAAAACAAAAAGTGTATAAGACAAAGTCACACACACCCTGGAAGACTTAAAACAAAAAGTGTATAAGACAAACTCACACACATCCTGGAAGACTTAAAACAAAAAATGTATAAGACAAAGTCACACACCCTGGAAGACTTAAAACAAAAAGTGTATAAGACAAAGTCACACACACCCTGGAAGACTTAAAACACAAAGTGTATAAGACAAAGTCACACACCCTGGAAGACTTAAAACACAAAGTGTATAAGACAAACTCACACACACCCTGGAAGACTTAAAACAGAAAGTGTATATGGCAAGCTCACACACACCCTGATAGACTTAAAACACAAAGTGTATAAGACAAAGTCTCACACTCTGGAAGACTTAAAACACAGAGTGTATTAGACAAACTCACACACACCCCGGAAGACTTAAAACACAAAGTGTATAAGACAAACTCACAGACGCCCTGGTAGACTTAAAACACAAAGTGTATAAGACAAAGTCACACCCCCTGGAAGACTTAAAACACAAAGTGTATAAGACAAACTCACACACACCCTGGAAGACTTAAAACACAAAGTGTATAAGACAAACTCACACACACCCTGGTAGACTTAAAACACAAAGTGTATAAGACAACTCACACCAACCCTGGAAGACTTAAAACACAAAGTGTATAAGACAAAGTCACACACACCCTGGAAGACTTAAAACAAAAAGTGTATAAGACAAAGTCACACACACCCTGGAAGACTTAAAACAAAAGGTGTATAAGACAAAGTCACACACCTTGGAAGACTTAAAACACAAAGTGTATAAGACATACTCACACACCCCCTCAAGACTTAAAACAAATAGTGTATAAGACAAAGTCACACACCCTGGAAGACTTAAAACAAAAAGTGTATAAGACAAACTCACACACATCCTGGAAGACTTAAAACACAAAGTGTATAAGACAAAGTCACACATACCCTGGAAGACTTAAAACACAAAGTGTATAAGACAAAGTCACACATGCCCTGGAAGACTTAAAACACAAAGTGTATAAGACAAACTCACACACACCCTGGAAGACTTAAAACAAAAAGTGTATAAGACAAAATCACACACACCCTGGAAGACTTAAAACACAAAGTGTATAAGACAAACTCACACACACCCTGGAAGACTTAAAACAAAAAGTGTATAAGACAAAGTCACACATACCCTGGAAGACTTAAAACACAAAGTGTATAAGACAAAGTCACACACACCCTGGAAGACTTAAAACAAAAAGTGTATAAGACAAAGTCACACACACCCTGGAAGACTTAAAACACAAAGTGTATAAGACAAGGTCACACACCCTGGAAGACTTAAAACACAAAGTGTATAAGACAAACTCACACACACCCTTGAAGACTTAAAACAAAAAGTGTATAAGACAAAGTCACATACCCTGGAAGACTTAAAACAAAAAGTGTATAAGACAAAGTCACACACCCTGGAAGACTTAAAACAAAAAGTGTATAAGACAAAGTCACACACACCCTGGAAGACTTAAAACAAAAAGTGTATAAGACAAACTCATACACACCCTGGAAGACTTAAAACAAAAAGTGTATAAGACAAACTCACACACACCCTGGAAGACTTAAAACACAAAGTGTATAAGACAAACTCACACACACCCTGGAAGACTTATAACACAAAGTGTATAAGACAAAGTCACACACACCCTTGAAGACTTAAAACACAAAGTGTATAAGACAAAGTCACAAACCCTGGAAGACTTAAAACACAAAGTGTATAAGACAAACACAAACACACCCTGGAAGACTTAAAACACAAAGTGTATAAGACAAAGTCATACACACCCTGGAAGACTTAAAACGCAAAGTGTATAAGACAAAGTCTCACTCACCCTGGAAGACTTAAAACACAAAGTGTATAAGACAAAGTCTCACACACCCTGGAAGACTTAATACACAAGGTGTATAAGACAAACTCACACACACCCTGGAAGACTTAAAACACAAAGTGTATAAGACAAAGTCTCACACATCCTGGAAGACTTAAAACACAAGGTGTATAAGACAAACCCACACACACCCTGGAAGATTTAAAACACAAAGTGTATAAGACAAAGTCTCACACCCTGGAAGACTTAAAACACAAAGTGTATAAGACAAAGTCACACACCCTGGAAGACTTAAAACAAAAAGTGTATAAGACAAAGTCACACACACCCTGGAAGACTTAAAACACAAAGTGTATAAGACAAACTCACACACACCCTGGAAGACTTAAAACGAAAAGTGTATAAGACAAAGTCTCACACACCCTTGGAAGACTTAAAACACAAAGTGTATAAGACAAAGTCACACACACCTTGGAAGACTTAAAACAAAAAGTATATAAGACAAACTAACACACCCTGGAAGACTTAAAACACAAAGTGTATAAGACAAACTCACACACACCCTGGAAGAATTAAAAAAAAGTGTATAAGACAAAGTCACCCACACCTGGAAGACTTAAAACACAAAGTGTATAAGACAAAGTCACACACCCTGGAAGACTTAAAACAAAAAGTGTATACGACAAAGTCACACACACCCTTGAAGACTTAAAACACAAAGTGTATAAGACAAAGTCTCACACCCTGGAAGACTTAAAACACAAAGTGTATAAGACAAAGTCTCACACACCCTGGAAGACTTAAAACAAAAAGTGTATAAGACAAAGTCACACACACCCTGGAAGACTTAAAACGAAAAGTGTATAAGACAAACTCACACACACCCTTGAAGACTTAAAACACAAAGTGTATAAGACAAACTCACACACACCCTGGAAGACTTAAAACACAAAGTATATAAGACAAAGTCTCACACACCCTGGAAGACGTAAAACACAAAGTGTATAAGACAAAGTCTCACACACCCTGGAAGACTTAAAACACAAAGTGTATAGGACAAAGTCTCACACATCCTGGAAGACTTAAAACAAAAAGTGTATAAGACAAACCCACACACACCCTGGAAGACTTAAAACACAAAGTGTATAAGACAAAGTCTCACACACACCCTGGAAGACTTAAAACACAAAGTGTATAAGACAAACTGACACACACCCTGGAAGACTTAAAACATAACGTGTAGAAGACAAAGTCACACACCCTGGAAGACTTAAAACAAAAAGTGTATAAGACAAAGTCACACTGACCCTGGAAGACTTAAAACACAAAGTGTATAAGACAAACTCACACACACCCTGGAAGACTTAAAACAAAAAGTGTATAAGACAAAGTCACACACACCCTGGAAGACTTAAAACAGAAAGTGTATAAGACAAAGTCACACACCCTGGAAGACTTAAAACACAAAGTGTATAAGACAAACTCACACACACCCTGGAAGACTCAAAACACAAAGTGTATAAGACAAAGTCTCACACATCCTGGAAGACTTAAAACACAAAGTGTATAAGACAAAGTCTCACACACCCTGGAAGACTTAAAACACAAAGTGTATAAGACAAATTCACACACCCTGGAAGACGTAAAACACAAAGTGTATAAGACAACCTCAAACACCCTGGAAGACTTAAAACACAAAGTGTATAAGACAAAGTCACACACATCCTGTAAGACTTAAATCACAAAGTGTATAAGACAAAGTCACACACACCCTGAACGACTTAAAAAACAAAGTGTATAAGACAAAGTCACACACACCCTGGAAGACTTAAAACACAAAGTGTATAAGACAAAGTCACATACACCCTGGAAGACTTAAAACACAAAGTGTATAAGACAAAGTCACACACCCTTGAAGACTTAAAACACAATGTGTATAAGACAAAGTCACACACCCTGGAAGACTTAAAACACAAAGTGTATAAGACAAACTCACACACACCCTGGAAGACTTAAAACAAAAAGTGTATAAGACAAAGTCACACACCTTGGAACACTTAAAACATAAAGTGTATAAGACAAAGTCACATACCCTGGAAGACTTAAAACAAAAAGTGTATAAGACAAAGTCACACACACCCTGGAAGACTTAAAACAAAAAGTGTATAAGACAAACTCACACACATCCTGGAAGACTTAAAACAAAAAATGTATAAGACAAAGTCACACACCCTGGAAGACTTAAAACAAAAAGTGTATAAGACAAAGTCACACACACCCTGGAAGACTTAAAACACAAAGTGTATAAGACAAAGTCACACACCCTGGAAGACTTAAAACACAAAGTGTATAAGACAAATTCACACACACCCTGGAAGACTTAAAACAGAAAGTGTATATGGCAAGCTCACACACACCCTGATAGACTTAAAACACAAAGTGTATAAGACAAAGTCTCACACTCTGGAAGACTTAAAACACAGAGTGTATTAGACAAACTCACACACACCCCGGAAGACTTAAAACACAAAGTGTATAAGACAAACTCACACACGCCCTGGTAGACTTAAAACACAAAGTGTATAAGACAAAGTCACACCCCCTGGAAAACTTAAAACACAAAGTGTATAAGACAAACTCACACACACCCTGGAAGACTTAAAACACAAAGTGTATAAGACAAACTCACACACACCCTGGTAGACTTAAAACACAAAGTGTATAAGACAAACTCACACCAACCCTGGAAGACTTAAAACACAAAGTGTATAAGACAAAGTCACACACACCCTGGAAGACTTAAAACAAAAAGTGTATAAGACAAAGTCACACACACCCTGGAAGACTTAAAACAAAAAGTGTATAAGACAAAGTCACACACCTTGGAAGACTTAAAACACAAAGTGTATAAGACATACTCACACACCCCCTCAAGACTTAAAACAAATAGTGTATAAGACAAAGTCACACACCCTGGAAGACTTAAAACACAAAGTGTATAAGACAAACTCACACACACCCTAGAAGACTTAAAAAAAAAAGTGTATAAGACAAAGTCACACACACCCTGGAAGACTTAAAACACAAAGTGTATAAGACAAACTCACACACACACCCTGGAAGACTTAAAACACAAAGTGTATAACACAAAGTCCCACACACCCTGGAAGACTTAAAACAAAAAGTGTATAATACAAAGTCACACACACCCTGGTAGACTTAAAACACAAAGTGTATAAGACAAAGTCACTCATACCCTGGAAGACTTAAAACACAAAGTGTATAAGACAAAGTCACACATGCCCTGGAAGACTTAAAACACAAAGTGTATAAGACAAACTCACACACACCCTGGAAGACTTAAAACAAAAAGTGTATAAGACAAAATCACACACACCCTGGAAGACTTAAAACACAAAGTGTATAAGACAAACTCACACACACCCTGGAAGACTTAAAACAAAAAGTGTATAAGACAAAGTCACACATACCCTGGAAGACTTAAAACACAAAGTGTATAAGACAAAGTCACACTCACCCTGGTAGACTTAAAACGCAAAGTGTATAAGACAAAGTCACACATACCCTGGAAGACTTAAAACACAAAGTGTATAAGACAAAGTCACACATGCCCTGGAAGACTTAAAACACAAAGTGTATAAGACAAACTCACACACACCCTGGAAGACTTAAAACAAAAAGTGTATAAGACAAAATCACACACACCCTGGAAGACTTAAAACACAAAGTGTATAAGACAAAGTCACACATACCCTGGAAGACTTAAAACACAAAGTGTATAAGGCAAACTCACACACAACCTGGAAGACTTAAAACACAAAGTGTATAAGACAAAGTCACACACACCCTGGAAGACTTAAAACACAAAGTGTATAAGACAAAGTCACACACACCCTGGAAGACTTAAAACACAAAGTGTATAAGACAAAGTCACACACACCCTGGAAGACTTAAAACACAAAGTGTATAAGACAAGGTCACACACCCTGGAAGACTTAAAACACAAAGTGTATAAGACAAACTCAGACACACCCTTGAAGACTTAAAACAAAAAGTGTATAAGACAAAGTCACATACCCTGGAAGACTTAAAACAAAAAGTGTATAAGACAAAGTCACACACCCTGGAAGACTTAAAACAAAAAGTGTATAAGACAAAGTCACACACACCCTGGAAGACTTAAAACAAAAAGTGTATAAGACAAACTCATACACACCCTGGGAGACTTAAAACAAAAAGTGTATAAGACAAACTCACACACACCCTGGAAGACTTAAAACACAAAGTGTATAAGACAAACTCACACACACCCTGGAAGACTTATAACACAAAGTGTATAAGACAAAGTCACACACACCCTTGAAGACTTAAAACACAAAGTGTATAAGACAAAGTCACAAACCCTGGAAGACTTAAAACACAAAGTGTATAAGACAAACACAAACACACCCTGGAAGACTTAAAACACAAAGTGTATAAGACAAAGTCATACACACCCTGGAAGACTTAAAACGCAAAGTGTATAAGACAAAGTCTCACTCACCCTGGAAGACTTAAAACACAAAGTGTATAAGACAAAGTCTCACACACCCTGGAAGACTTAATACACAAGGTGTATAAGACAAACTCACACACACCCTGGAAGACTTAAAACACAAAGTGTATAAGACAAAGTCTCACACATCCTGGAAGACTTAAAACACAAAGTGTATAAGACAAACCCACACACACCCTGGAAGATTTAAAACACAAAGTGTATAAGACAAAGTCTCACACCCTGGAAGACTTAAAACACAAAGTGTATAAGACAAAGTCACACACCCTGGAAGACTTAAAACAAAAAGTGTATAAGACAAAGTCACACACACCCTGGAAGACTTAAAACACATAGTGTATAAGACAAAGTCACACACACCCTGGAAGACTTAAAATACAAAGTGTATAAGACAAACTCACACACTCCCTGGAAGACTTATAACACAAAGTGTCTAAGACAAACTCACACACACCCTGGAAGACTTAAAATGAAATGTGTATAAGACAAAGTCACCCACACCCTGGAAGACTTAAAACACAAAGTGTATAAGACAAACTCACACACACCCTGGAAGACTTAAAACACAAAGTGTATAAGACAAACTCACACACACCCTGGAAGACTTAAAACACAAAGTGTATAAGACAAAGTCACACACACCCTGGAAGACTTAAAACACAAAGTGTATAAGACAAAGTCACACATACCCTGGAAGACTTAAAACACAAAGTGTATAAGGCAAACTCACGCACACCCTGGAAGACTTAAAACACAAAGTGTATAAGACAAACTCACACACACCCTGGAAGACTTAAAACACAAAGTGTATAAGACAAACTCACACACACCCTGGAAGACTTAAAACACAAAGTGTATAAGACAAACTCATACACACCCTGGAAGACTTAAAACAAAAAGTGTATAAGACAAAGTCTCACACATCCTGGAAGACTTAAAACACAAGGTGTATTAGACAAACCCACACACACCCTGGAAGACTTAAAACACAAAGTGTATAAGACAAAGTCTCACACCCTGGAAGGCTTAAAACACAAAGTGTATAAGACAAAGTCACACACCCTGGAAGACTTAAAACACAAAGTGTATAAGACAAGGTCTCACACCCTGGAAGACTTAAAACACAAAGTGTATAAGACAAAGTCACACACCCTGGAAGACTTAAAACAAAAAGTGTATAAGACAAAGTCACACACACCCTTGAAGACGTAAAACACAAAGTGTATAAGACAAAGTCTCACACCCTGGAAGACGTAAAACACAAAGTGTATAAGACAACCTCAAACACCCTGGAAGACTTAAAACACAAAGTGTATAAGACAAAGTCACACACATCCTGTAAGACATAAATCACAAAGTGTATAAGACAAACTCACACACACCCTGGAAGACTCAAAACACAAAGTGTATAAGACAAAGTCTCACACATCCTGGAAGACTTAAAACACAAAGTGTATAAGACAAAGTCTCACACACCCTGGAAGACTTAAAACACAAAGTGTATAAGACAAATTCACACACCCTGGAAGACGTAAAACACAAAGTGTATAAGACAACCTCAAACACCCTGGAAGACTTAAAACACAAAGTGTATAAGACAAAGTCACACACATCCTGTAAGACTTAAATCACAAAGTGTATAAGACAAAGTCACACACACCCTGAAAGACTTAAAAAACAAAGTGTATAAGACAAAGTCACACACACCCTGGAAGACTTAAAACACAAAGTGTATAAGACAAAGTCACATACACCCTGGAAGACTTAAAACACAAAGTGTATAAGACAAAGTCACACACCCTTGAAGACTTAAAACACAATGTGTATAAGACAAAGTCACACACCCTGGAAGACTTAAAACACAAAGTGTATAAGACAAACTCACACACACCCTGGAAGACTTAAAACAAAAAGTGTATAAGACAAAGTCACACACCCTGGAACACTTAAAACATAAAGTGTATAAGACAAAGTCACATACCCTGGAAGACTTAAAACAAAAAGTGTATAAGACAAAGTCACACACACCCTGGAAGACTTAAAACAAAAAGTGTATAAGACAAACTCACACACATCCTGGAAGACTTAAAACAAAAAATGTATAAGACAAAGTCACACACCCTGGAAGACTTAAAACAAAAAGTGTATAAGACAAAGTCACACACACCCTGGAAGACTTAAAACACAAAGTGTATAAGACAAAGTCACACACCCTGGAAGACTTAAAACACAAAGTGTATAAGACAAACTCACACACACCCTGGAAGACTTAAAACAGAAAGTGTATATGGCAAGCTCACACACACCCTGATAGACTTAAAACACAAAGTGTATAAGACAAAGTCTCACACTCTGGAAGACTTAAAACACAGAGTGTATTAGACAAACTCACACACACCCCGGAAGACTTAAAACACAAAGTGTATAAGACAAAGTCACACCCCCTGGAAGACTTAAAACACAAAGTGTATAAGACAAACTCACACACACCCTGGAAGACTTAAAACACAAAGTGTATAAGACAAACTCACACACACCCTGGTAGACTTAAAACACAAAGTGTATAAGACAACTCACACCAACCCTGGAAGACTTAAAACACAAAGTGTATAAGACAAAGTCACACACACCCTGGAAGACTTAAAACAAAAAGTGTATAAGACAAAGTCACACACACCCTGGAAGACTTAAAACAAAAGGTGTATAAGACAAAGTCACACACCTTGGAAGACTTAAAACACAAAGTGTATAAGACATACTCACACACCCCCTCAAGACTTAAAACAAATAGTGTATAAGACAAAGTCACACACCCTGGAAGACTTAAAACAAAAAGTGTATAAGACAAACTCACACACATCCTGGAAGACTTAAAACACAAAGTGTATAAGACAAAGTCACACATACCCTGGAAGACTTAAAACACAAAGTGTATAAGACAAAGTCACACATGCCCTGGAAGACTTAAAACACAAAGTGTATAAGACAAACTCACACACACCCTGGAAGACTTAAAACAAAAAGTGTATAAGACAAAATCACACACACCCTGGAAGACTTAAAACACAAAGTGTATAAGACAAACTCACACACACCCTGGAAGACTTAAAACAAAAAGTGTATAAGACAAAGTCACACATACCCTGGAAGACTTAAAACACAAAGTGTATAAGACAAAGTCACACACACCCTGGAAGACTTAAAACAAAAAGTGTATAAGACAAAGTCACACACACCCTGGAAGACTTAAAACACAAAGTGTATAAGACAAGGTCACACACCCTGGAAGACTTAAAACACAAAGTGTATAAGACAAACTCACACACACCCTTGAAGACTTAAAACAAAAAGTGTATAAGACAAAGTCACATACCCTGGAAGACTTAAAACAAAAAGTGTATAAGACAAAGTCACACACCCTGGAAGACTTAAAACAAAAAGTGTATAAGACAAAGTCACACACACCCTGGAAGACTTAAAACAAAAAGTGTATAAGACAAACTCACACACACCCTGGAAGACTTATAACACAAAGTGTATAAGACAAAGTCACACACCCTGGAAGACTTAAAACACAAAGTGTATAAGACAAAGTCACAAACCCTGGAAGACTTAAAACACAAAGTGTATAAGACAAACACAAACACACCCTGGAAGACTTAAAACACAAAGTGTATAAGACAAAGTCATACACACCCTGGAAGACTTAAAACGCAAAGTGTATAAGACAAAGTCTCACTCACCCTGGAAGACTTAAAACACAAAGTGTATAAGACAAAGTCTCACACACCCTGGAAGACTTAATACACAAGGTGTATAAGACAAACTCACACACACCCTGGAAGACTTAAAACACAAAGTGTATAAGACAAAGTCTCACACATCCTGGAAGACTTAAAACACAAGGTGTATAAGACAAACCCACACACACCCTGGAAGATTTAAAACACAAAGTGTATAAGACAAAGTCTCACACCCTGGAAGACTTAAAACACAAAGTGTATAAGACAAAGTCACACACCCTGGAAGACTTAAAACAAAAAGTGTATAAGACAAAGTCACACACACCCTGGAAGACTTAAAACACAAAGTGTATAAGACAAACTCACACACACCCTGGAAGACTTAAAACGAAAAGTGTATAAGACAAAGTCTCACACACCCTTGGAAGACTTAAAACACAAAGTGTATAAGACAAAGTCACACACACCTTGGAAGACTTAAAACAAAAAGTATATAAGACAAACTAACACACCCTGGAAGACTTAAAACACAAAGTGTATAAGACAAACTCACACACACCCTGGAAGAATTAAAAAAAAGTGTATAAGACAAAGTCACCCACACCTGGAAGACTTAAAACACAAAGTGTATAAGACAAAGTCACACACCCTGGAAGACTTAAAACAAAAAGTGTATACGACAAAGTCACACACACCCTTGAAGACTTAAAACACAAAGTGTATAAGACAAAGTCTCACACCCTGGAAGACTTAAAACACAAAGTGTATAAGACAAAGTCTCACACACCCTGGAAGACTTAAAACAAAAAGTGTATAAGACAAAGTCACACACACCCTGGAAGACTTAAAACGAAAAGTGTATAAGACAAACTCACACACACCCTTGAAGACTTAAAACACAAAGTGTATAAGACAAACTCACACACACACCCTGGAAGACTTAAAACACAAAGTGTATAAGACAAAGTCTCACACACCCTGGAAGACGTAAAACACAAAGTGTATAAGACAAAGTCTCACACACCCTGGAAGACTTAAAACACAAAGTGTATAGGACAAAGTCTCACACATCCTGGAAGACTTAAAACAAAAAGTGTATAAGACAAACCCACACACACCCTGGAAGACTTAAAACACAAAGTGTATAAGACAAAGTCTCACACACACCCTGGAAGACTTAAAACACAAAGTGTATAAGACAAACTGACACACACCCTGGAAGACTTAAAACATAACGTGTAGAAGACAAAGTCACACACCCTGGAAGACTTAAAACAAAAAGTGTATAAGACAAAGTCACACTGACCCTGGAAGACTTAAAACACAAAGTGTATAAGACAAACTCACACACACCCTGGAAGACTTAAAACAAAAAGTGTATAAGACAAAGTCACACACACCCTGGAAGACTTAAAACAGAAAGTGTATAAGACAAAGTCACACACCCTGGAAGACTTAAAACACAAAGTGTATAAGACAAACTCACACACACCCTGGAAGACTCAAAACACAAAGTGTATAAGACAAAGTCTCACACATCCTGGAAGACTTAAAACACAAAGTGTATAAGACAAAGTCTCACACACCCTGGAAGACTTAAAACACAAAGTGTATAAGACAAATTCACACACCCTGGAAGACGTAAAACACAAAGTGTATAAGACAACCTCAAACACCCTGGAAGACTTAAAACACAAAGTGTATAAGACAAAGTCACACACATCCTGTAAGACTTAAATCACAAAGTGTATAAGACAAAGTCACACACACCCTGAACGACTTAAAAAACAAAGTGTATAAGACAAAGTCACACACACCCTGGAAGACTTAAAACACAAAGTGTATAAGACAAAGTCACATACACCCTGGAAGACTTAAAACACAAAGTGTATAAGACAAAGTCACACACCCTTGAAGACTTAAAACACAATGTGTATAAGACAAAGTCACACACCCTGGAAGACTTAAAACACAAAGTGTATAAGACAAACTCACACACACCCTGGAAGACTTAAAACAAAAAGTGTATAAGACAAAGTCACACACCTTGGAACACTTAAAACATAAAGTGTATAAGACAAAGTCACATACCCTGGAAGACTTAAAACAAAAAGTGTATAAGACAAAGTCACACACACCCTGGAAGACTTAAAACAAAAAGTGTATAAGACAAACTCACACACATCCTGGAAGACTTAAAACAAAAAATGTATAAGACAAAGTCACACACCCTGGAAGACTTAAAACAAAAAGTGTATAAGACAAAGTCACACACACCCTGGAAGACTTAAAACACAAAGTGTATAAGACAAAGTCACACACCCTGGAAGACTTAAAACACAAAGTGTATAAGACAAATTCACACACACCCTGGAAGACTTAAAACAGAAAGTGTATATGGCAAGCTCACACACACCCTGATAGACTTAAAACACAAAGTGTATAAGACAAAGTCTCACACTCTGGAAGACTTAAAACACAGAGTGTATTAGACAAACTCACACACACCCCGGAAGACTTAAAACACAAAGTGTATAAGACAAACTCACACACGCCCTGGTAGACTTAAAACACAAAGTGTATAAGACAAAGTCACACCCCCTGGAAAACTTAAAACACAAAGTGTATAAGACAAACTCACACACACCCTGGAAGACTTAAAACACAAAGTGTATAAGACAAACTCACACACACCCTGGTAGACTTAAAACACAAAGTGTATAAGACAAACTCACACCAACCCTGGAAGACTTAAAACACAAAGTGTATAAGACAAAGTCACACACACCCTGGAAGACTTAAAACAAAAAGTGTATAAGACAAAGTCACACACACCCTGGAAGACTTAAAACAAAAAGTGTATAAGACAAAGTCACACACCTTGGAAGACTTAAAACACAAAGTGTATAAGACATACTCACACACCCCCTCAAGACTTAAAACAAATAGTGTATAAGACAAAGTCACACACCCTGGAAGACTTAAAACACAAAGTGTATAAGACAAACTCACACACACCCTAGAAGACTTAAAACAAAAAGTGTATAAGACAAAGTCACACACACCCTGGAAGACTTAAAACACAAAGTGTATAAGACAAACTCACACACACACCCTGGAAGACTTAAAACACAAAGTGTATAAGACAAAGTCCCACACACCCTGGAAGACTTAAAACAAAAAGTGTATAATACAAAGTCACACACACCCTGGTAGACTTAAAACACAAAGTGTATAAGACAAAGTCACACATACCCTGGAAGACTTAAAACACAAAGTGTATAAGACAAAGTCACACATGCCCTGGAAGACTTAAAACACAAAGTGTATAAGACAAACTCACACACACCCTGGAAGACTTAAAACAAAAAGTGTATAAGACAAAATCACACACACCCTGGAAGACTTAAAACACAAAGTGTATAAGACAAACTCACACACACCCTGGAAGACTTAAAACAAAAAGTGTATAAGACAAAGTCACACATACCCTGGAAGACTTAAAACACAAAGTGTATAAGACAAAGTCACACTCACCCTGGTAGACTTAAAACGCAAAGTGTATAAGACAAAGTCACACATACCCTGGAAGACTTAAAACACAAAGTGTATAAGACAAAGTCACACATGCCCTGGAAGACTTAAAACACAAAGTGTATAAGACAAACTCACACACACCCTGGAAGACTTAAAACAAAAAGTGTATAAGACAAAATCACACACACCCTGGAAGACTTAAAACACAAAGTGTATAAGACAAAGTCACACATACCCTGGAAGACTTAAAACACAAAGTGTATAAGGCAAACTCACACACAACCTGGAAGACTTAAAACACAAAGTGTATAAGACAAAGTCACACACACCCTGGAAGACTTAAAACACAAAGTGTATAAGACAAAGTCACACACACCCTGGAAGACTTAAAACACAAAGTGTATAAGACAAAGTCACACACACCCTGGAAGACTTAAAACACAAAGTCTATAAGACAAGGTCACACACCCTGGAAGACTTAAAACACAAAGTGTATAAGACAAACTCACACACACCCTTGAAGACTTAAAACAAAAAGTGTATAAGACAAAGTCACATACCCTGGAAGACTTAAAACAAAAAGTGTATAAGACAAAGTCACACACCCTGGAAGACTTAAAACAAAAATGTATAAGACAAAGTCACACACACCCTGGAAGACTTAAAACAAAAAGTGTATAAGACAAACTCATACACACCCTGGAAGACTTAAAACAAAAAGTGTATAAGACAAACTCACACACACCCTGGAAGACTTAAAACACAAAGTGTATAAGACAAACTCACACACACCCTGGAAGACTTATAACACAAAGTGTATAAGACAAAGTCACACACACCCTTGAAGACTTAAAACACAAAGTGTATAAGACAAAGTCACAAACACTGGAAGACTTAAAACACAAAGTGTATAAGACAAACACAAACACACCCTGGAAGACTTAAAACACAAAGTGTATAAGACAAAGTCATACACACCCTGGAAGACTTAAAACGCAAAGTGTTTAAGACAAAGTCTCACTCACCCTGGAAGACTTAAAACACAAAGTGTATAAGACAAAGTCTCACACACCCTGGAAGACTTAATACACAAGGTGTATAAGACAAACTCACACACACCCTGGAAGACTTAAAACACAAAGTGTATAAGACAAACCCACACACACCCTGGAAGATTTAAAACACAAAGTGTATAAGACAAAGTCTCACACCCTGGAAGACTTAAAACACAAAGTGTATAAGACAAATTCACACACCCTGGAAGACTTAAAACAAAAAGTGTATAAGACAAAGTCACACACACCCTGGAAGACTTAAAACACATAGTGTATAAGACAAAGTCACACACACCCTGGAAGACTTAAAATACAAAGTGTATAAGACAAACTCACACACTCCCTGGAAGACTTAAAACACAAAGTGTCTAAGACAAACTCACACACACCCTGGAAGACTTAAAATGAAAAGTGTATAAGACAAAGTCACCCACACCCTGGAAGACTTAAAACACAAAGTGTATAAGACAAACTCACACACACCCTGGAAGACTTAAAACACAAAGTGTATAAGACAAACTCACACACACCCTGGAAGACTTAAAACACAAAGTGTATAAGACAAAGTCACACACACCCTGGAAGACTTAAAACACAAAGTGTATAAGACAAAGTCACACATACCTTGGAAGACTTAAAACACAAAGTGTATAAGGCAAACTCACGCACACCCTGGAAGACTTAAAACACAAAGTGTATAAGACAAACTCACACACACCCTGGAAGACTTAAAACACAAAGTGTATAAGACAAACTCACACACACCCTGGAAGACTTAAAACACAAAGTGTATAAGACAAACTCATACACACCCTGGAAGACTTAAAACAAAAAGTGTATAAGACAAAGTCTCACACATCCTGGAAGACTTAAAACACAAGGTGTATTAGACAAACCCACACACACCCTGGAAGACTTAAAACACAAAGTGTATAAGACAAAGTCTCACACCCTGGAAGGCTTAAAACACAAAGTGTATAAGACAAAGTCACACACCCTGGAAGACTTAAAACACAAAGTGTATAAGACAAGGTCTCACACCCTGGAAGACTTAAAACACAAAGTGTATAAGACAAAGTCACACACCCTGGAAGACTTAAAACAAAAAGTGTATAAGACAAAGTCACACACACCGTTGAAGACGTAAAACACAAAGTGTATAAGACAAAGTCTCACACCCTGGAAGACGTAAAACACAAAGTGTATAAGACAACCTCAAACACCCTGGAAGACTTAAAACACAAAGTGTATAAGACAAAGTCACACACATCCTGTAAGACATAAATCACAAAGTGTATAAGACAAAGTCACACACACCCTGAAAGACTTAAAAAACAAAGTGTATAAGACAAAGTCACACACACCCTGGAAGACTTAAAACACAAAGTGTATAAGACAAGGTCTCACACCCTGGAAGACTTAAAACACAAAGTGTATAAGACAAAGTCACACACCCTGGAAGACTTAAAACAAAAAGTGTATAAGACAAAGTCACACACACCCTGGAAGACTTAAAACACAAAGTGTATAAGACAAACTCACACACACCCTGGAACACTTAAAACACAAAGTGTATAAGACAAACTCACACACACCCTGGAAGAATTACAAAAAAGTGTATAAGACAAAGTCACACACACCTGGAAGACTTAAAACACAAAGTGTATAAGACAAAGTCAAAACCCTGGAAGACTTAAAACAAAAAGTGTATAAGACAAAGTCACACACACCCTGGAAGACTTAAAACACAAAGTGTATAAGACAAAGTCTCACACCCTGGAAGACTTAAAACAAAAAGTGTATAAGACAAAGTCACACACACCCTGGAAGACTTAAAACGAAAAGTGTATAAGACAAACTCACACACACCCTGGAAGACTTAAAACACAAAGTGTATAAGACAAACTCACACACACCCTGGAAGACTTAAAACACAAAGTGTATAAGACAAAGTCTCACACACCCTGGAAGACTTAAAACACAAAGTGTATAAGACAAAATCTCACACACCCTGGAAGACTTAAAACACAAAGTGTATAGGACAAAGTCTCACACATCCTGGAAGACTTAAAACACAAAGTGTATAAGATAAACCCACACACACCCTGGAAGACTTAAAACACAAAGTGTATAAGACAAAGTCTCACACACACCCTGGAAGACTTAAAACACAAAGTGTATAAGACAAACTGACACACACCCTGGAAGACTTAAAACACAAAGTGTATAAGACAAAGTCACACACCCTGGAAGACTTAAAACAAAAAATGTATAAGACAAAGTCACACACCCTGGAAGACTTAAAACAAAAAGTGTATAAGACAAAGTCACACACACCCTGGAAGACTTAAAACACAAAGTGTATAAGACAAAGTCACACACCCTGGAAGACTTAAAACACAAAGTGTATAAGACAAACTCACACACACCCTGGAAGACTTAAAACAGAAAGTGTATATGGCAAGCTCACACACACCCTGGTAGACTTAAAACACAAAGTGTATAAGACAAAGTCACACATACCCTGGAAGACTTAAAAACACAAAGTGTATAAGGCAAACTCACACACACCCTGGAAGACTTAAAACACAAAGTGTATAAGACAAAGTCACACACACCCTGGAAGACTTAAAACACAAAGTGTATAAGACATAGTCACACACACCCTGGAAGACTTAAAACACAAAGTGTATAAGACAAAGCCACACACACCCTGGAAGACTTAAACACAAAGTGTATAAGACAAAGTCACACACCCTGGAAGACTTAAAACACAAAGTGTATAAGACAAACTCACACACACCCTTGAAGACTTAAAACAAAAAGTGTATAAGACAAAGTCACATACCCTGGAAGACTTAAAACAAAAAGTGTATAAGACAAAGTCACACACCCTGGAAGACTTAAAACAAAAAGTGTATAAGACAAAGTCACACACACCCTGGAAGACTTAAAACAAAAAGTGTATAAGACAAACTCACACACACCCTGGAAGACTTAAAACAAAAAGTGTATAAGACAAACTCACACACACCCTGGAAGACTTAAAACACAAAGTGTATAAGACAAACTCACACACACCCTGGAAGACTTAAAACACAAAGTGTATAAGACAAAGTCACACACACCCTTGAAGACTTAAAACACAAAGTGTATAAGACAAAGTCACACACCCTGGAAGACTTAAAACACAAAGTGTATAAGACAAACACAAACACACCGGAAGACATAAAACACAAAGTGTATAAGACAAAGTCATACACACCCTGGAAGACATAAAACGCAAAGTGTATAAGACAAAGTCTCACTCACCCTGGAAGACTTAAAACACAAAGTGTATAAGACAAAGTCTCACACACCCTGGAAGACTTAAAACACAAAGTGTATAAAACAAACTCACACACACCCTGGAAGACTTAAAACACAAAGTGTATAAGACAAAGTCTCACACATCCTGGAAGACTTAAAACACAAAGTGTATAAGACAAACCCACACACACCCTGGAAGATTTAAAACACAAAGTGTATAAGACAAAGTCTCACACCCTGGAAGACTTAAAACACAAAGTGTATAAGTTAAAGTCACACACCCTGGAAGACTTAAAACAAAAAGTGTATAAGACAAAGTCACACACACCCTGGAAGACTTAAAACACAAAGTGTATAAGACAAAGTCACACATACCCTGGAAGACTTAAAATACAAAGTGTATAAGACAAACTCACACACTCCCTGGAAGACTTAAAACACAAAGTGTATAAGACAAACTCACACACACCCTGGAAGACTTAAAATGAAAAGTGTATAAGACAATGTCACCCACACCCTGGAAGACTTAAAACACAAAGTGTATAAGACAAACTCACACACACCCTGGAAGACTTAAAACACAAAGTGTATAAGACAAAGTCACACACACCCTGGAAGTCTTAAAACAAAAAGTGTATAAGACAAAGTCACACACACGCTGGAAGACTTAAAACACAAAGTGTATAAGACAAAGTCACACATACCCTGGAAGACTTAAAACACAAAGTGTATAAGGCAAACTCACGCACACCCTTGGAAGACTTAAAACACAAAGTGTATAAGACAAACTCACACACACCCTGGAAGACTTAAAACACAATGTGTATAAGACAAACTCATACACACCCTGGAAGACTTAAAACAAAAAGTGTATAAGACAAAGTCACACACCCTGGAAGACTTAAAACAAAAATGTATAAGACAAAGTCACACACACCCTGGAAGACTTAAAACAAAAAGTGTATAAGACAAACTCATACACACCCTGGAAGACTTAAAACACAAAGTGTATAAGACAAAGTCACACACACCCTGGAAGACTTAAAACACAAAGTGTATAAGACAAAGTCACACACACCCTGGAAGACTTAAAACACAAAGTGTATAAGACAAAGTCACACACACCCTGGAAGACTTAAAACACAAAGTCTATAAGACAAGGTCACACACCCTGGAAGACTTAAAACACAAAGTGTATAAGACAAACTCACACACACCCTTGAAGACTTAAAACAAAAAGTGTATAAGACAAAGTCACATACCCTGGAAGACTTAAAACAAAAAGTGTATAAGACAAAGTCACACACCCTGGAAGACTTAAAACAAAAATGTATAAGACAAAGTCACACACACCCTGGAAGACTTAAAACAAAAAGTGTATAAGACAAACTCATACACACCCTGGAAGACTTAAAACAAAAAGTGTATAAGACAAACTCACACACACCCTGGAAGACTTAAAACACAAAGTGTATAAGACAAACTCACACACACCCTGGAAGACTTATAACACAAAGTGTATAAGACAAAGTCACACACACCCTTGAAGACTTAAAACACAAAGTGTATAAGACAAAGTCACAAACACTGGAAGACTTAAAACACAAAGTGTATAAGACAAACACAAACACACCCTGGAAGACTTAAAACACAAAGTGTATAAGACAAAGTCATACACACCCTGGAAGACTTAAAACGCAAAGTGTTTAAGACAAAGTCTCACTCACCCTGGAAGACTTAAAACACAAAGTGTATAAGACAAAGTCTCACACACCCTGGAAGACTTAATACACAAGGTGTATAAGACAAACTCACACACACCCTGGAAGACTTAAAACACAAAGTGTATAAGACAAACCCACACACACCCTGGAAGATTTAAAACACAAAGTGTATAAGACAAAGTCTCACACCCTGGAAGACTTAAAACACAAAGTGTATAAGACAAATTCACACACCCTGGAAGACTTAAAACAAAAAGTGTATAAGACAAAGTCACACACACCCTGGAAGACTTAAAACACATAGTGTATAAGACAAAGTCACACACACCCTGGAAGACTTAAAATACAAAGTGTATAAGACAAACTCACACACTCCCTGGAAGACTTAAAACACAAAGTGTCTAAGACAAACTCACACACACCCTGGAAGACTTAAAATGAAAAGTGTATAAGACAAAGTCACCCACACCCTGGAAGACTTAAAACACAAAGTGTATAAGACAAACTCACACACACCCTGGAAGACTTAAAACACAAAGTGTATAAGACAAACTCACACACACCCTGGAAGACTTAAAACACAAAGTGTATAAGACAAAGTCACACACACCCTGGAAGACTTAAAACACAAAGTGTATAAGACAAAGTCACACATACCTTGGAAGACTTAAAACACAAAGTGTATAAGGCAAACTCACGCACACCCTGGAAGACTTAAAACACAAAGTGTATAAGACAAACTCACACACACCCTGGAAGACTTAAAACACAAAGTGTATAAGACAAACTCACACACACCCTGGAAGACTTAAAACACAAAGTGTATAAGACAAACTCATACACACCCTGGAAGACTTAAAACAAAAAGTGTATAAGACAAAGTCTCACACATCCTGGAAGACTTAAAACACAAGGTGTATTAGACAAACCCACACACACCCTGGAAGACTTAAAACACAAAGTGTATAAGACAAAGTCTCACACCCTGGAAGGCTTAAAACACAAAGTGTATAAGACAAAGTCACACACCCTGGAAGACTTAAAACACAAAGTGTATAAGACAAGGTCTCACACCCTGGAAGACTTAAAACACAAAGTGTATAAGACAAAGTCACACACCCTGGAAGACTTAAAACAAAAAGTGTATAAGACAAAGTCACACACACCGTTGAAGACGTAAAACACAAAGTGTATAAGACAAAGTCTCACACCCTGGAAGACGTAAAACACAAAGTGTATAAGACAACCTCAAACACCCTGGAAGACTTAAAACACAAAGTGTATAAGACAAAGTCACACACATCCTGTAAGACATAAATCACAAAGTGTATAAGACAAAGTCACACACACCCTGAAAGACTTAAAAAACAAAGTGTATAAGACAAAGTCACACACACCCTGGAAGACTTAAAACACAAAGTGTATAAGACAAGGTCTCACACCCTGGAAGACTTAAAACACAAAGTGTATAAGACAAAGTCACACACCCTGGAAGACTTAAAACAAAAAGTGTATAAGACAAAGTCACACACACCCTGGAAGACTTAAAACACAAAGTGTATAAGACAAACTCACACACACCCTGGAACACTTAAAACACAAAGTGTATAAGACAAACTCACACACACCCTGGAAGAATTACAAAAAAGTGTATAAGACAAAGTCACACACACCTGGAAGACTTAAAACACAAAGTGTATAAGACAAAGTCAAAACCCTGGAAGACTTAAAACAAAAAGTGTATAAGACAAAGTCACACACACCCTGGAAGACTTAAAACACAAAGTGTATAAGACAAAGTCTCACACCCTGGAAGACTTAAAACAAAAAGTGTATAAGACAAAGTCACACACACCCTGGAAGACTTAAAACGAAAAGTGTATAAGACAAACTCACACACACCCTGGAAGACTTAAAACACAAAGTGTATAAGACAAACTCACACACACCCTGGAAGACTTAAAACACAAAGTGTATAAGACAAAGTCTCACACACCCTGGAAGACGTAAAACACAAAGTGTATAAGACAAAATCTCACACACCCTGGAAGACTTAAAACACAAAGTGTATAGGACAAAGTCTCACACATCCTGGAAGACTTAAAACACAAAGTGTATAAGATAAACCCACACACACCCTGGAAGACTTAAAACACAAAGTGTATAAGACAAAGTCTCACACACACCCTGGAAGACTTAAAACACAAAGTGTATAAGACAAACTGACACACACCCTGGAAGACTTAAAACACAAAGTGTATAAGACAAAGTCACACACCCTGGAAGACTTAAAACAAAAAATGTATAAGACAAAGTCACACACCCTGGAAGACTTAAAACAAAAAGTGTATAAGACAAAGTCACACACACCCTGGAAGACTTAAAACACAAAGTGTATAAGACAAAGTCACACACCCTGGAAGACTTAAAACACAAAGTGTATAAGACAAACTCACACACACCCTGGAAGACTTAAAACAGAAAGTGTATATGGCAAGCTCACACACACCCTGGTAGACTTAAAACACAAAGTGTATAAGACAAAGTCACACATACCCTGGAAGACTTAAAAACACAAAGTGTATAAGGCAAACTCACACACACCCTGGAAGACTTAAAACACAAAGTGTATAAGACAAAGTCACACACACCCTGGAAGACTTAAAACACAAAGTGTATAAGACATAGTCACACACACCCTGGAAGACTTAAAACACAAAGTGTATAAGACAAAGCCACACACACCCTGGAAGACTTAAACACAAAGTGTATAAGACAAAGTCACACACCCTGGAAGACTTAAAACACAAAGTGTATAAGACAAACTCACACACACCCTTGAAGACTTAAAACAAAAAGTGTATAAGACAAAGTCACATACCCTGGAAGACTTAAAACAAAAAGTGTATAAGACAAAGTCACACACCCTGGAAGACTTAAAACAAAAAGTGTATAAGACAAAGTCACACACACCCTGGAAGACTTAAAACAAAAAGTGTATAAGACAAACTCACACACACCCTGGAAGACTTAAAACAAAAAGTGTATAAGACAAACTCACACACACCCTGGAAGACTTAAAACACAAAGTGTATAAGACAAACTCACACACACCCTGGAAGACTTAAAACACAAAGTGTATAAGACAAAGTCACACACACCCTTGAAGACTTAAAACACAAAGTGTATAAGACAAAGTCACACACCCTGGAAGACTTAAAACACAAAGTGTATAAGACAAACACAAACACACCGGAAGACATAAAACACAAAGTGTATAAGACAAAGTCATACACACCCTGGAAGACATAAAACGCAAAGTGTATAAGACAAAGTCTCACTCACCCTGGAAGACTTAAAACACAAAGTGTATAAGACAAAGTCTCACACACCCTGGAAGACTTAAAACACAAAGTGTATAAAACAAACTCACACACACCCTGGAAGACTTAAAACACAAAGTGTATAAGACAAAGTCTCACACATCCTGGAAGACTTAAAACACAAAGTGTATAAGACAAACCCACACACACCCTGGAAGATTTAAAACACAAAGTGTATAAGACAAAGTCTCACACCCTGGAAGACTTAAAACACAAAGTGTATAAGTTAAAGTCACACACCCTGGAAGACTTAAAACAAAAAGTGTATAAGACAAAGTCACACACACCCTGGAAGACTTAAAACACAAAGTGTATAAGACAAAGTCACACATACCCTGGAAGACTTAAAATACAAAGTGTATAAGACAAACTCACACACTCCCTGGAAGACTTAAAACACAAAGTGTATAAGACAAACTCACACACACCCTGGAAGACTTAAAATGAAAAGTGTATAAGACAATGTCACCCACACCCTGGAAGACTTAAAACACAAAGTGTATAAGACAAACTCACACACACCCTGGAAGACTTAAAACACAAAGTGTATAAGACAAAGTCACACACACCCTGGAAGTCTTAAAACAAAAAGTGTATAAGACAAAGTCACACACACGCTGGAAGACTTAAAACACAAAGTGTATAAGACAAAGTCACACATACCCTGGAAGACTTAAAACACAAAGTGTATAAGGCAAACTCACGCACACCCTTGGAAGACTTAAAACACAAAGTGTATAAGACAAACTCACACACACCCTGGAAGACTTAAAACACAAAGTGTATAAGACAAACTCATACACACCCTGGAAGACTTAAAACAAAAAGTGTATAAGACAAAGTCTCACACATCCTGGAAGACTTAAAACACAAGGTGTATTAGACAAACCCACACACACCCTGGAAGACTTAAAACACAAAGTGTATAAGACAAAGTTTCACACCCTGGAAGGCTTAAAACACAAAGTGTATAAGACAAAGTCACACATGCCCTGGAAGACTTAAAACACAAAGTGTATAAGACAAACTCACACACACCCTGGAAGACTTAAAACAAAAAGTGTATAAGACAAAATCACACACACCCTGGAAGACTTAAAACACAAAGTGTATAAGAAAACTCACACACACCCTTGAAGACTTAAAACAAAAAGTGTATAAGACAAAGTCACACATACACTGGAAGACTTAAAACACAAAGTGTATAAGACAAAGTCACACACACCCTGGTAGACTTAAAACACAAAGTGTATAAGACAAAGTCACACATACCCTGGAAGACTTAAAACACAAAGTGTATAAGACAAAGTCACACACACCCTGGAAGACTTAAAACAAAAAGTGTATAAGACAAAATCACACACACCCTGGAAGACTTAAAACACAAAGTGTATAAGACAAAGTCACACACCCTGGAAGACTTAAAACACAAAGTGTATAAGACAAACACAAACACACCCTGGAAGACTTAAAACACAAAGTGTATAAGACAAAGTCATACACACCCTGGAAGACTTAAAACGCAAAGTGTATAAGACAAAGTCTCACTCACCCTGGAAGACTTAAAACACAAAGTGTATAAGACAAAGTCTCACACACCCTGGAAGACTTAAAACACAACGTGTATAAGACAAACTCACACACACCCTGGAAGACTTAAAACACAAAGTGTATAAGACAAAGTCTCACACATCCTGGAAGACTTAAAACACAAAGTGTATAAGACAAACCCACACACACCCTGGAAGATTTAAAACACAAAGTGTATAAGACAAAGTCTCACACCCTGGAAGACTTAAAACACAAAGTGTATAAGTTAAAGTCACACACCCTGGAAGACTTAAAACAAAAAGTGTATAAGACAAAGTCACACACACCCTGGAAGACTTAAAACACAAAGTGTATAAGACAAACTCACACACACCCTGGAAGACTTAAAACACAAAGTGTATAAGACAAAGTCTCACACACCCTGGAAGACGTAAAACACAAAGTGTATAAGACAAAATCTCACACACCCTGGAAGACTTAAAACACAAAGTGTATAGGACAAAGTCTCACACATCCTGGAAGACTTAAAACACAAAGTGTATAAGACAAACCCACACACACCCTGGAAGACTTAAAACACAAAGTGTATAAGACAAAGTCTCACACACACCCTGGAAGACTTAAAACACAAAGTGTATAAGACAAACTCACACACACCCTGGAAGACTTAAAACAAAAAGTGTATAAGACAAAGTCACACACACCCTGGAAGACTTAAAACACAATTGTATAAGACAAAGTCACACATACCCTGGAAGACTTAAAACACAAAGTGTATAAGGCAAACTCACGCACACCCTGGAAGACTTAAAACACAAAGTGTATAAGACAAACTCACACACACCCTGGAAGACTTAAAACACAAGGTGTATAAGACAAACTCACACACACCCTGGAAGACTTAAAACACAAAGTGTATAAGACAAACTCATACACACCCTGGAAGACTTAAAACAAAAAGTGTATAAGACAAACTCTCACACATCCTGGAAGACTTAAAACACAAGGTGTATTAGACAAACCCACACACACCCTGGAAGACTTAAAACACAAAGTGTATAAGACAAAGTCTCACACCCTGGAAGGCTTAAAACACAAAGTGTATAAGACAAAGTCACACACCCTGGAAGACTTAAAACACAAAGTGTATAAGACAAGGTCTCACACCCTGGAAGACTTAAAACACAAAGTGTATAAGACAAAGTCACACACCCTGGAAGACTTAAAACAAAAAGTGTATAAGACAAAGTCACACACACCCTGGAAGACTTAAAACACAAAGTGTATAAGACAAACTCACACACACCCTGGAAGACTTAAAACGAAAAGTGTATAAGACAAAGTCTCACACACCCTTGGAAGACTTAAAACACAAAGTGTATAAGACAAAGTCACACACACCGTGGAAGACTTAAAACAAAAAGTATATAAGACAAACTAACACACCCTGGAAGACTTAAAACACAAAGTGTATAAGACAAACTCACACACACCCTGGAACAATTACAAAAAAGTGTATAAGACAAAGTCACACACACCTGGAAGACTTAAAACACAAAGTGTATAAGACAAAGTCAAAACCCTGGAAGACTTAAAACAAAAAGTGTATAAGACAAAGTCACACACACCCATGAAGACTTAAAACACAAAGTGTATAAGACAAAGTCTCACACCCTGGAAGACTTAAAACAAAAAGTGTATAAGACAAAGTCACACACACCCTGGAAGACTTAAAACGAAAAGTGTATAAGACAAACTCACACACACCCTGGAAGACTTAAAACACAAAGTGTATAAGACAAACTCACACACACCCTGGAAGACTTAAAACACAAAGTGTATAAGACAAAGTCTCACACACCCTGGAAGACGTAAAACACAAAGTGTATAAGACAAAATCTCACACACCCTGGAAGACTTAAAACACAAAGTGTATAGGACAAAGTCTCACACATCCTGGAAGACTTAAAACACAAAGTGTATAAGACAAACCCACACACACCCTGGAAGACTTAAAACAGAAAGTGTATATGGCAAGCTCACACACACCCTGGTAGACTTAAAACACAAAGTGTATAAGACAAAGTCACACATACCCTGGAAGACTTAAAACACAAAGTGTATAAGGCAAACTCACACACACCCTGGAAGACTTAAAACACAAAGTGTATAAGCCAAAGTCACACACACCCTGGAAGACTTAAAACACAAAGTGTATAAGACAAACTCACACACACCCTGGAAGACTTAAAACAGAAAGTGTATATGGCAAGCTCACACACACCCTGGTAGACTTAAAACACAAAGTGTATAAGACAAAGTCACACATACCCTGGAAGACTTAAAACACAAAGTGTATACGGCAAACTCACACACACCCTGGAAGACTTAAAACACAAAGTGTATAAGACAAAGTCACACACACCCTGGAAGACTTAAAACACAAAGTGTATAAGACAAAGTCACACACACCCTGGAAGACTTAAAACACAAAGTGTATAAGACAAAGCCACACACACCCTGGAAGACTTAAAACACAAAGTGTATAAGACAAAGTCACACACCCTGGAAGACTTAAAACACAAAGTGTATAAGACAAACTCACACACACCCTTGAAGACTTAAAACAAAAAGTGTATAAGACAAAGTCACATACCCTGGAAGACTTAAAACAAAAAGTGTATAAGACAAAGTCACACACCCTGGAAGACTTAAAACAAAAAGTGTATAAGACAAAGTCACACACACCCTGGAAGACTTAAAACAAAAAGTGTATAAGACAAACTCACACACACCCTGGAAGACTTAAAACAAAAAGTGTATAAGACAAACTGACACACACCCTGGAAGACTTAAAACACAAAGTGTATAAGACAAACTCACACACACCCTGGAAGACTTAAAACACAAAGTGTATAAGACAAAGTCACACACACCCTTGAAGACTTAAAACACAAAGTGTATAAGACAAAGTCACACACCCTGGAAGACTTAAAACACAAAGTGTATAAGACAAACACAAACACACCGGAAGACATAAAACACAAAGTGTATAAGACAAAGTCATACACACCCTGGAAGACTTAAAACGCAAAGTGTATAAGACAAAGTCTCACTCACCCTGGAAGACTTAAAACACAAAGTGTATAAGACAAAGTCTCACACACCCTGGAAGACTTAAAACACAAAGTGTATAAGACAAACTCACACACACCCTGGAAGACTTAAAACACAAAGTGTATAAGACAAAGTCTCACACATCCTGGAAGACTTAAAACACAAAGTGTATAAGACAAACCCACACACACCCTGGAAGATTTAAAACACAAAGTGTATAAGACAAAGTCTCACACCCTGGAAGACTTAAAACACAAAGTGTATAAGTTAAAGACACACACCCTGGAAGACTTAAAACAAAAAGTGTATAAGACAAAGTCTCACTCACCCTGGAAGACTTAAAACACAAAGTGTATAAGACAAAGTCTCACACACCCTGGAAGACTTAATACACAAGGTGTATAAGACAAACTCACACACACCCTGGAAGACTTAAAACACAAAGTGTATAAGACAAAGTCTCACACATCCTGGAAGACTTAAAACACAAAGTGTATAAGACAAACCCACACACACCCTGGAAGATTTAAAACACAAAGTGTATAAGACAAAGTCTCACACCCTGGAAGACTTAAAACACAAAGTGTATAAGACAAATTCACACACCCTGGAAGACTTAAAACAAAAAGTGTATAAGACAAAGTCACACACACCCTGGAAGACTTAAAACACATAGTGTATAAGACAAAGTCACACACACCCTGGAAGACTTAAAATACAAAGTGTATAAGACAAACTCACACACTCCCTGGAAGACTTAAAACACAAAGTGTCTAAGACAAACTCACACACACCCTGGAAGACTTAAAATGAAAAGTGTATAAGACAAAGTCACCCACACCCTGGAAGACTTAAAACACAAAGTGTATAAGACAAACTCACACACACCCTGGAAGACTTAAAACACAAAGTGTATAAGACAAACTCACACACACCCTGGAAGACTTAAAACACAAAGTGTATAAGACAAAGTCACACACACCCTGGAAGACTTAAAACACAAAGTGTATAAGACAAAGTCACACATACCCTGGAAGACTTAAAACACAAAGTGTATAAGGCAAACTCACGCACACCCTGGAAGACTTAAAACACAAAGTGTATAAGACAAACTCACACACACCCTGGAAGACTTAAAACACAAAGTGTATAAGACAAACTCACACACACCCTGGAAGACTTAAAACACAAAGTGTATAAGACAAACTCATACACACCCTGGAAGACTTAAAACAAAAAGTGTATAAGACAAAGTCACACACACCCTGGAAGACTTAAAACACAAGGTGTATTAGACAAACCCACACACACCCTGGAAGACTTAAAACACAAAGTGTATAAGACAAAGTCTCACACCCTGGAAGGCTTAAAACACAAAGTGTATAAGACAAAGTCACACACCCTGGAAGACTTAAAACACAAAGTGTATAAGACAAGGTCTCACACCCTGGAAGACTTAAAACACAAAGTGTATAAGACAAAGTCACACACCCTGGAAGACTTAAAACAAAAAGTGTATAAGACAAAGTCACACACACCCTTGAAGACGTAAAACACAAAGTGTATAAGACAAAGTCTCACACCCTGGAAGACGTAAAACACAAAGTGTATAAGACAACCTCAAACACCCTGGAAGACTTAAAACACAAAGTGTATAAGACAAAGTCACACACATCCTGTAAGACATAAATCACAAAGTGTATAAGACAAAGTCACACACACCCTGAAAGACTTAAAAAACAAAGTGTATTCGACAAAGTCACACACACCCTGGAAGACTTAAAACACAAAGTGTATAAGACAAGGTCTCACACCCTGGAAGACTTAAAACACAAAGTGTATAAGACAAAGTCACACACCCTGGAAGACTTAAAACAAAAAGTGTATAAGACAAAGTCACACACACCCTGGAAGACTTAAAACACAAAGTGTATAAGACAAACTCACACACACCCTGGAACACTTAAAACGAAAAGTGTATAAGACAAAGTCTCACACACCCTTGGAAGACTTAAAACACAAAGTGTATAAGACAAAGTCACACACACCGTGGAAGACTTAAAACAAAAAGTATATAAGACAAACTAACACACCCTGGAAGACTTAAAACACAAAGTGTATAAGACAAACTCACACACACCCTGGAAGAATTACAAAAAAGTGTATAAGACAAAGTCACACACACCTGGAAGACTTAAAACACAAAGTGTATAAGACAAAGTCAAAACCCTGGAAGACTTAAAACAAAAAGTGTATAAGACAAAGTCACACACACCCTGGAAGACTTAAAACACAAAGTGTATAAGACAAAGTCTCACACCCTGGAAGACTTAAAACAAAAAGTGTATAAGACAAAGTCACACACACCCTGGAAGACTTAAAACGAAAAGTGTATAAGACAAACTCACACACACCCTGGAAGACTTAAAACACAAAGTGTATAAGACAAACTCACACACACCCTGGAAGACTTAAAACACAAAGTGTATAAGACAAAGTCTCACACACCCTGGAAGACGTAAAACACAAAGTGTATAAGACAAAATCTCACACACCCTGGAAGACTTAAAACACAAAGTGTATAGGACAAAGTCTCACACATCCTGGAAGACTTAAAACAAAAAGTGTATAAGACAAAGTCACACACCCTGGAACACTTAAAACATAAAGTGTATAAGACAAAGTCACATACCCTGGAAGACTTAAAACAAAAAGTGTATAAGACAAAGTCACACACACCCTGGAAGACTTAAAACAAAAAGTGTATAAGACAAACTCACACACATCCTGGAAGACTTAAAACAAAAAATGTATAAGACAAAGTCACACACCCTGGAAGACTTAAAACAAAAAGTGTATAAGACAAAGTCACACACACCCTGGAAGACTTAAAACACAAAGTGTATAAGACAAAGTCACACACCCTGGAAGACTTAAAACACAAAGTGTATAAGACAAACTCACACACACCCTGGAAGACTTAAAACAGAAAGTGTATATGGCAAGCTCACACACACCCTGATAGACTTAAAACACAAAGTGTATAAGACAAAGTCTCACACTCTGGAAGACTTAAAACACAGAGTGTATTAGACAAACTCACACACACCCCGGAAGACTTAAAACACAAAGTGTATAAGACAAACTCACAGACGCCCTGGTAGACTTAAAACACAAAGTGTATAAGACAAAGTCACACCCACTGGAAGACTTAAAACACAAAGTGTATAAGACAAACTCACACACACCCTGGAAGACTTAAAACACAAAGTGTATAAGACAAACTCACACACACCCTGGTAGACTTAAAACACAAAGTGTATAAGACAACTCACACCAACCCTGGAAGACTTAAAACACAACGTGTATAAGACAAAGTCACACACACCCTGGAAGACTTAAAACAAAAAGTGTATAAGACAAAGTCACACACACCCTGGAAGACTTAAAACAAAAAGTGTATAAGACAAAGTCACACACCTTGGAAGACTTAAAACACAAAGTGTATAAGACATACTCACACACCCCCTCAAGACTTAAAACAAATAGTGTATAAGACAAAGTCACACACCCTGGAAGACTTAAAACAAAAAGTGTATAAGACAAACTCACACACATCCTGGAAGACTTAAAACACAAAGTGTATAAGACAAAGTCACACATACCCTGGAAGACTTTAAACACAAAGTGTATAAGACAAAGTCACACATGCCCTGGAAGACTTAAAACAAAAAGTGTATAAGACAAAGTCACACATACCCTGGAAGACTTAAAACACAAAGTGTATAAGACAAAGTCACACACACCCTGGAAGACTTAAAACAAAAAGTGTATAAGACAAAGTCACACACACCCTGGAAGACTTAAAACACAAAGTGTATAAGACAAGGTCACACACCCTGGAAGACTTAAAACACAAAGTGTATAAGACAAACTCACACACACCCTTGAAGACTTAAAACAAAAAGTGTATAAGACAAAGTCACATACCCTGGAAGACTTAAAACAAAAAGTGTATAAGACAAAGTCACACACACCCTGGAAGACTTAAAACAAAAAGTGTATAAGACAAACTCATACACACCCTGGAAGACTTAAAACAAAAAGTGTATAAGACAAACTCACACACACCCTGGAAGACTTAAAACACAAAGTGTATAAGACAAACTCACACACACCCTGGAAGACTTATAACACAAAGTGTATAAGACAAAGTCACACACACCCTTGAAGACTTAAAACACAAAGTGTATAAGACAAAGTCACAAACCCTGGAAGACTTAAAACACAAAGTGTATAAGACAAACACAAACACACCCTGGAAGACTTAAAACACAAAGTGTATAAGACAAAGTCATACACACCCTGGAAGACTTAAAACGCAAAATGTATAAGACAAAGTCTCACTCACCCTGGAAGACTTAAAACACAAGGTTTATAAGACAAAGTCTCACACACCCTGGAAGACTTAATACACAAGGTGTATAAGACAAACTCACACACACCCTGGAAGACTTAAAACACAAAGTGTATAAGACAAAGTCTCACACATCCTAGAAGACTTAAAACACAAGGTGTATAAGACAAACCCACACACACCCTGGAAGATTTAAAACACAAAGTGTATAAGACAAAGTCTCACACCCTGGAAGACTTAAAACACAAAGTGTATAAGACAAAGTCATACACCCTGGAAGACTTAAAACAAAAAGTGTATAAGACAAAGTCACACACACCCTGGAAGACTTAAAACACAAAGTGTATAAGACAAACTCACACACACCCTGGAAGACTTAAAACGAAAAGTGTATAAGACAAAGTCTCACACACCCTTGGAAGACTTAAAACACAAAGTGTATAAGACAAAGTCACACACACCTTGGAAGACTTAAAACAAAAAGTATATAAGACAAACTAACACACCCTGGAAGACTTAAAACACAAAGTGTATAAGACAAACTCACACACACCCTGGAAGAATTAAAAAAAAGTGTATAAGACAAAGTCACCCACACCTGGAAGACTTAAAACACAAAGTGTATAAGACAAAGTCACACACCCTGGAAGACTTAAAACAAAAAGTGTATACGACAAAGTCACACACACCCTTGAAGACTTAAAACACAAAGTGTATAAGACAAAGTCTCACACCCTGGAAGACTTAAAACACAAAGTGTATAAGACAAAGTCTCACACACCCTGGAAGACTTAAAACAAAAAGTGTATAAGACAAAGTCACACACACCCTGGAAGACTTAAAACGAAAAGTGTATAAGACAAACTCACACACACCCTTGAAGACTTAAAACACAAAGTGTATAAGACAAACTCACACACACCCTGGAAGACTTAAAACACAAAGTGTATAAGACAAAGTCTCACACACCCTGGAAGACGTAAAACACAAAGTGTATAAGACAAAGTCTCACACACCCTGGAAGACTTAAAACACAAAGTGTATAGGACAAAGTCTCACACATCCTGGAAGACTTAAAACAAAAAGTGTTTAAGACAAACCCACACACACCCTGGAAGACTTAAAACACAAAGTGTATAAGACAAAGTCTCACACACACCCTGGAAGACTTAAAACACAAAGTGTATAAGACAAAGTCACACACACCCTGGAAGACTTAAAACACAACGTGTAGAAGACAAAGTCACACACCCTGGAAGACTTAAAACAAAAAGTGTATAAGACAAAGTCACACTGACCCTGGAAGACTTAAAACACAAAGTGTATAAGACAAACTCACACACACCCTGGAAGACTTAAAACAAAAAGTGTATAAGACAAAGTCACACACACCCTGGAAGACTTAAAACAGAAAGTGTATAAGACAAAGTCACACACCCTGGAAGACTTAAAACACAAAGTGTATAAGACAAACTCACACACACCCTGGAAGACTCAAAACACAAAGTGTATAAGACAAAGTCTCACACATCCTGGAAGACTTAAAACACAAAGTGTATAAGACAAAGTCTCACACACCCTGGAAGACTTAAAACACAAAGTGTATAAGACAAATTCACACACCCTGGAAGACGTAAAACACAAAGTGTATAAGACAACCTCAAACACCCTGGAAGACTTAAAACACAAAGTGTATAAGACAAAGTCACACACATCCTGTAAGACTTAAATCACAAAGTGTATAAGACAAAGTCACACACACCCTGAACGACTTAAAAAACAAAGTGTATAAGACAAAGTCACACACACCCTGGAAGACTTAAAACACAAAGTGTATAAGACAAAGTCACATACACCCTGGAAGACTTAAAACACAAAGTGTATAAGACAAAGTCACACACCCTTGAAGACTTAAAACACAATGTGTATAAGACAAAGTCACACACCCTGGAAGACTTAAAACACAAAGTGTATAAGACAAACCCACACACACCCTGGAAGACTTAAAACACAAACTGTATAAGACAAAGTCTCACACACACCCTGGAAGACTTAAAACACAAAGTGTATAAGACAAACTCACACACACCCTGGAAGACTTAAAACAAAAAGTGTAGAAGACAAAGTCACACACACCCTGGAAGACTTAAAACACAAAGTGTATAAGACAAAGTCACACATACCCTGGAAGACTTAAAACACAAAGTGTATAAGGCAAACTCACGCACACCCTGGAAGACTTAAAACACAAAGTGTGTAAGACAAACTCACACACACCCTGGAAGACTTAAAACACAAAGTGTATAAGACCAACTCACACACTCCCTGGAAGACTTAAAACACAAAGTGTATAAGCCAAACTCATACACACCCTGGAAGACTTAAAACAAAAAGTGTATAAGACAAAGTCTCACACATCCTGGAAGACTTAAAACACAAGGTGTATTAGACAAACCCACACACACCCTGGAAGACTTAAAACACAAAGTGTATAAGACAAAGTCTCACACCCTGGAAGGCTTAAAACACAAAGTGTATAAGACAAAGTCACACACCCTGGAAGACTTAAAACACAAAGTGTATAAGACAAGGTCTCACACCCTGGAAGACTTAAAACACAAAGTGTATAAGACAAAGTCACACACCCTGGAAGACTTAAAACAAAAAGTGTATAAGACAAAGTCACACACACCCTGGAAGACTTAAAACGAAAAGTGTATAAGACAAACTCACACACACCCTGGAAGACTTAAAACAAAAAGTGTATAAGACAAAGTCACACACCTTGGAACACTTAAAACATAAAGTGTATAAGACAAAGTCACATACCCTGGAAGACTTAAAACAAAAAGTGTATAAGACAAAGTCACACACACCCTGGAAGACTTAAAACAAAAAGTGTATAAGACAAACTCACACACATCCTGGAAGACTTAAAACAAAAAATGTATAAGACAAAGTCACACACCCTGGAAGACTTAAAACAAAAAGTGTATAAGACAAAGTCACACACACCCTGGAAGACTTAAAACACAAAGTGTATAAGACAAAGTCACACACCCTGGAAGACTTAAAACACAAAGTGTATAAGACAAATTCACACACACCCTGGAAGACTTAAAACAGAAAGTGTATATGGCAAGCTCACACACACCCTGATAGACTTAAAACACAAAGTGTATAAGACAAAGTCTCACACTCTGGAAGACTTAAAACACAGAGTGTATTAGACAAACTCACACACACCCCGGAAGACTTAAAACACAAAGTGTATAAGACAAACTCACACACGCCCTGGTAGACTTAAAACACAAAGTGTATAAGACAAAGTCACACCCCCTGGAAAACTTAAAACACAAAGTGTATAAGACAAACTCACACACACCCTGGAAGACTTTAAACACAAAGTGTATAAGACAAACTCACACACACCCTGGTAGACTTAAAACACAAAGTGTATAAGACAAACTCACACCAACCCTGGAAGACTTAAAACACAAAGTGTATAAGACAAAGTCACACACACCCTGGAAGACTTAAAACAAAAAGTGTATAAGACAAAGTCACACACACCCTGGAAGACTTAAAACAAAAAGTGTATAAGACAAAGTCACACACCTTGGAAGACTTAAAACACAAAGTGTATAAGACATACTCACACACCCCCTCAAGACTTAAAACAAATAGTGTATAAGACAAAGTCACACACCCTGGAAGACTTAAAACACAAAGTGTATAAGACAAACTCACACACACCCTAGAAGACTTAAAACAAAAAGTGTATAAGACAAAGTCACACACACCCTGGAAGACTTAAAACACAAAGTGTATAAGACAAACTCACACACACACCCTGGAAGACTTAAAACACAAAGTGTATAAGACAAAGTCCCACACACCCTGGAAGACTTAAAACAAAAAGTGTATAATACAAAGTCACACACACCCTGGTAGACTTAAAACACAAAGTGTATAAGACAAAGTCACACATACCCTGGAAGACTTAAAACACAAAGTGTATAAGACAAAGTCACACATGCCCTGGAAGACTTAAAACACAAAGTGTATAAGACAAACTCACACACACCCTGGAAGACTTAAAACAAAAAGTGTATAAGACAAAATCACACACACCCTGGAAGACTTAAAACACAAAGTGTATAAGACAAACTCACACACACCCTGGAAGACTTAAAACAAAAAGTGTATAAGACAAAGTCACACATACCCTGGAAGACTTAAAACACAAAGTGTATAAGACAAAGTCACACTCACCCTGGTAGACTTAAAACGCAAAGTGTATAAGACAAAGTCACACATACCCTGGAAGACTTAAAACACAAAGTGTATAAGACAAAGTCACACATGCCCTGGAAGACTTAAAACACAAAGTGTATAAGACAAACTCACACACACCCTGGAAGACTTAAAACAAAAAGTGTATAAGACAAAATCACACACACCCTGGAAGACTTAAAACACAAAGTGTATAAGACAAAGTCACACATACCCTGGAAGACTTAAAACACAAAGTGTATAAGGCAAACTCACACACAACCTGGAAGACTTAAAACACAAAGTGTATAAGACAAAGTCACACACACCCTGGAAGACTTAAAACACAAAGTGTATAAGACAAAGTCACACACACCCTGGAAGACTTAAAACACAAAGTGTATAAGACAAAGTCACACACACCCTGGAAGACTTAAAACACAAAGTCTATAAGACAAGGTCACACACCCTGGAAGACTTAAAACACAAAGTGTATAAGACAAACTCACACACACCCTTGAAGACTTAAAACAAAAAGTGTATAAGACAAAGTCACATACCCTGGAAGACTTAAAACAAAAAGTGTATAAGACAAAGTCACACACCCTGGAAGACTTAAAACAAAAATGTATAAGACAAAGTCACACACACCCTGGAAGACTTAAAACAAAAAGTGTATAAGACAAACTCATACACACCCTGGAAGACTTAAAACAAAAAGTGTATAAGACAAACTCACACACACCCTGGAAGACTTAAAACACAAAGTGTATAAGACAAACTCACACACACCCTGGAAGACTTATAACACAAAGTGTATAAGACAAAGTCACACACACCCTTGAAGACTTAAAACACAAAGTGTATAAGACAAAGTCACAAACACTGGAAGACTTAAAACACAAAGTGTATAAGACAAACACAAACACACCCTGGAAGACTTAAAACACAAAGTGTATAAGACAAAGTCATACACACCCTGGAAGACTTAAAACGCAAAGTGTTTAAGACAAAGTCTCACTCACCCTGGAAGACTTAAAACACAAAGTGTATAAGACAAAGTCTCACACACCCTGGAAGACTTAATACACAAGGTGTATAAGACAAACTCACACACACACTGGAAGACTTAAAACACAAAGTGTATAAGACAAACCCACACACACCCTGGAAGATTTAAAACACAAAGTGTATAAGACAAAGTCTCACACCCTGGAAGACTTAAAACACAAAGTGTATAAGACAAATTCACACACCCTGGAAGACTTAAAACAAAAAGTGTATAAGACAAAGTCACACACACCCTGGAAGACTTAAAACACATAGTGTATAAGACAAAGTCACACACACCCTGGAAGACTTAAAATACAAAGTGTATAAGACAAACTCACACACTCCCTGGAAGACTTAAAACACAAAGTGTCTAAGACAAACTCACACACACCCTGGAAGACTTAAAATGAAAAGTGTATAAGACAAAGTCACCCACACCCTGGAAGACTTAAAACACAAAGTGTATAAGACAAACTCACACACACCCTGGAAGACTTAAAACACAAAGTGTATAAGACAAACTCACACACACCCTGGAAGACTTAAAACACAAAGTGTATAAGACAAAGTCACACACACCCTGGAAGACTTAAAACACAAAGTGTATAAGACAAAGTCACACATACCCTGGAAGACTTAAAACACAAAGTGTATAAGGCAAACTCACGCACACCCTGGAAGACTTAAAACACAAAGTGTATAAGACAAACTCACACACACCCTGGAAGACTTAAAACACAAAGTGTATAAGACAAACTCACACACACCCTGGAAGACTTAAAACACAAAGTGTATAAGACAAACTCATACACACCCTGGAAGACTTAAAACAAAAAGTGTATAAGACAAAGTCTCACACATCCTGGAAGACTTAAAACACAAGGTGTATTAGACAAACCCACACACACCCTGGAAGACTTAAAACACAAAGTGTATAAGACAAAGTCTCACACCCTGGAAGGCTTAAAACACAAAGTGTATAAGACAAAGTCACACACCCTGGAAGACTTAAAACACAAAGTGTATAAGACAAGGTCTCACACCCTGGAAGACTTAAAACACAAAGTGTATAAGACAAAGTCACACACCCTGGAAGACTTAAAACAAAAAGTGTATAAGACAAAGTCACACACACCGTTGAAGACGTAAAACACAAAGTGTATAAGACAAAGTCTCACACCCTGGAAGACGTAAAACACAAAGTGTATAAGACAACCTCAAACACCCTGGAAGACTTAAAACACAAAGTGTATAAGACAAAGTCACACACATCCTGTAAGACATAAATCACAAAGTGTATAAGACAAAGTCACACACACCCTGAAAGACTTAAAAAACAAAGTGTATAAGACAAAGTCACACACACACTGGAAGACTTAAAACACAAAGTGTATAAGACAAGGTCTCACACCCTGGAAGACTTAAAACACAAAGTGTATAAGACAAAGTCACACACCCTGGAAGACTTAAAACAAAAAGTGTATAAGACAAAGTCACACACACCCTGGAAGACTTAAAACACAAAGTGTATTAGACAAACTCACACACACCCTGGAACACTTAAAACACAAAGTGTATAAGACAAACTCACACACACCCTGGAAGAATTACAAAAAAGTGTATAAGACAAAGTCACACACACCTGGAAGACTTAAAACACAAAGTGTATAAGACAAAGTCAAAACCCTGGAAGACTTAAAACAAAAAGTGTATAAGACAAAGTCACACACACCCTGGAAGACTTAAAACACAAAGTGTATAAGACAAAGTCTCACACCCTGGAAGACTTAAAACAAAAAGTGTATAAGACAAAGTCACACACACCCTGGAAGACTTAAAACGAAAAGTGTATAAGACAAACTCACACACACCCTGGAAGACTTAAAACACAAAGTGTATAAGACAAACTCACACACACCCTGGAAGACTTAAAACACAAAGTGTATAAGACAAAGTCTCACACACCCTGGAAGACGTAAAACACAAAGTGTATAAGACAAAATCTCACACACCCTGGAAGACTTAAAACACAAAGTGTATAGGACAAAGTCTCACACATCCTGGAAGACTTAAAACACAAAGTGTATAAGATAAACCCACACACACCCTGGAAGACTTAAAACAAAAAGTGTATAAGACAAACTCACACACACCCTGGAAGACTTAAAACACAAAGTGTATAAGACAAACTGACACACACCCTGGAAGACTTAAAACACAAAGTGTATAAGACAAAGTCACACACCCTGGAAGACTTAAAACAAAAAATGTATAAGACAAAGTCACACACCCTGGAAGACTTAAAACAAAAAGTGTATAAGACAAAGTCACACACACCCTGGAAGACTTAAAACACAAAGTGTATAAGACAAAGTCACACACCCTGGAAGACTTAAAACACAAAGTGTATAAGACAAACTCACACACACCCTGGAAGACTTAAAACAGAAAGTGTATATGGCAAGCTCACACACACCCTGGTAGACTTAAAACACAAAGTGTATAAGACAAAGTCACACATACCCTGGAAGACTTAAAAACACAAAGTGTATAAGGCAAACTCACACACACCCTGGAAGACTTAAAACACAAAGTGTATAAGACAAAGTCACACACACCCTGGAAGACTTAAAACACAAAGTGTATAAGACATAGTCACACACACCCTGGAAGACTTAAAACACAAAGTGTATAAGACAAAGCCACACACACCCTGGAAGACTTAAACACAAAGTGTATAAGACAAAGTCACACACCCTGGAAGACTTAAAACACAAAGTGTATAAGACAAACTCACACACACCCTTGAAGACTTAAAACAAAAAGTGTATAAGACAAAGTCACATACCCTGGAAGACTTAAAACAAAAAGTGTATAAGACAAAGTCACACACCCTGGAAGACTTAAAACAAAAAGTGTATAAGACAAAGTCACACACACCCTGGAAGACTTAAAACAAAAAGTGTATAAGACAAACTCACACACACCCTGGAAGACTTAAAACAAAAAGTGTATAAGACAAACTCACACACACCCTGGAAGACTTAAAACACAAAGTGTATAAGACAAACTCACACACACCCTGGAAGACTTAAAACACAAAGTGTATAAGACAAAGTCACACACACCCTTGAAGACTTAAAACACAAAGTGTATAAGACAAAGTCACACACCCTGGAAGACTTAAAACACAAAGTGTATAAGACAAACACAAACACACCGGAAGACATAAAACACAAAGTGTATAAGACAAAGTCATACACACCCTGGAAGACATAAAACGCAAAGTGTATAAGACAAAGTCTCACTCACCCTGGAAGACTTAAAACACAAAGTGTATAAGACAAAGTCTCACACACCCTGGAAGACTTAAAACACAAAGTGTATAAAACAAACTCACACACACCCTGGAAGACTTAAAACACAAAGTGTATAAGACAAAGTCTCACACATCCTGGAAGACTTAAAACACAAAGTGTATAAGACAAACCCACACACACCCTGGAAGATTTAAAACACAAAGTGTATAAGACAAAGTCTCACACCCTGGAAGACTTAAAACACAAAGTGTATAAGTTAAAGTCACACACCCTGGAAGACTTAAAACAAAAAGTGTATAAGACAAAGTCACACACACCCTGGAAGACTTAAAACACAAAGTGTATAAGACAAAGTCACACATACCCTGGAAGACTTAAAATACAAAGTGTATAAGACAAACTCACACACTCCCTGGAAGACTTAAAACACAAAGTGTATAAGACAAACTCACACACACCCTGGAAGACTTAAAATGAAAAGTGTATAAGACAAAGTCACCCACACCCTGGAAGACTTAAAACACAAAGTGTATAAGACAAACTCACACACACCCTGGAAGACTTAAAACACAAAGTGTATAAGACAAAGTCACACACACCCTGGAAGTCTTAAAACAAAAAGTGTATAAGACAAAGTCACACACACGCTGGAAGACTTAAAACACAAAGTGTATAAGACAAAGTCACACATACCTTGGAAGACTTAAAACACAAAGTGTATAAGGCAAACTCACGCACACCCTTGGAAGACTTAAAACACAAAGTGTATAAGACAAACTCACACACACCCTGGAAGACTTAAAACACAAAGTGTATAAGACAAACTCATACACACCCTGGAAGACTTAAAACAAAAAGTGTATAAGACAAAGTCTCACACATCCTGGAAGACTTAAAACACAAGGTGTATTAGACAAACCCACACACACCCTGGAAGACTTAAAACACAAAGTGTATAAGACAAAGTTTCACACCCTGGAAGGCTTAAAACACAAAGTGTATAAGACAAAGTCACACATGCCCTGGAAGACTTAAAACACAAAGTGTATAAGACAAACTCACACACACCCTGGAAGACTTAAAACAAAAAGTGTATAAGACAAAATCACACACACCCTGGAAGACTTAAAACACAAAGTGTATAAGAAAACTCACACACACCCTTGAAGACTTAAAACAAAAAGTGTATAAGACAAAGTCACACATACACTGGAAGACTTAAAACACAAAGTGTATAAGACAAAGTCACACACACCCTGGTAGACTTAAAACACAAAGTGTATAAGACAAAGTCACACATACCCTGGAAGACTTAAAACACAAAGTGTATAAGACAAAGTCACACACACCCTGGAAGACTTAAAACAAAAAGTGTATAAGACAAAATCACACACACCCTGGAAGACTTAAAACACAAAGTGTATAAGACAAAGTCACACACCCTGGAAGACTTAAAACACAAAGTGTATAAGACAAACACAAACACACCCTGGAAGACTTAAAACACAAAGTGTATAAGACAAAGTCATACACACCCTGGAAGACTTAAAACGCAAAGTGTATAAGACAAAGTCTCACTCACCCTGGAAGACTTAAAACACAAAGTGTATAAGACAAAGTCTCACACACCCTGGAAGACTTAAAACACAACGTGTATAAGACAAACTCACACACACCCTGGAAGACTTAAAACACAAAGTGTATAAGACAAAGTCTCACACATCCTGGAAGACTTAAAACACAAAGTGTATAAGACAAACCCACACACACCCTGGAAGATTTAAAACACAAAGTGTATAAGACAAAGTCTCACACCCTGGAAGACTTAAAACACAAAGTGTATAAGTTAAAGTCACACACCCTGGAAGACTTAAAACAAAAAGTGTATAAGACAAAGTCACACACACCCTGGAAGACTTAAAACACAAAGTGTATAAGACAAACTCACACACACCCTGGAAGACTTAAAACACAAAGTGTATAAGACAAAGTCTCACACACCCTGGAAGACGTAAAACACAAAGTGTATAAGACAAAATCTCACACACCCTGGAAGACTTAAAACACAAAGTGTATAGGACAAAGTCTCACACATCCTGGAAGACTTAAAACACAAAGTGTATAAGACAAACCCACACACACCCTGGAAGACTTAAAACACAAAGTGTATAAGACAAAGTCTCACACACACCCTGGAAGACTTAAAACACAAAGTGTATAAGACAAACTCACACACACCCTGGAAGACTTAAAACAAAAAGTGTATAAGACAAAGTCACACACACCCTGGAAGACTTAAAACACAATTGTATAAGACAAAGTCACACATACCCTGGAAGACTTAAAACACAAAGTGTATAAGGCAAACTCACGCACACCCTGGAAGACTTAAAACACAAAGTGTATAAGACAAACTCACACACACCCTGGAAGACTTAAAACACAAGGTGTATAAGACAAACTCACACACACCCTGGAAGACTTAAAACACAAAGTGTATAAGACAAACTCATACACACCCTGGAAGACTTAAAACAAAAAGTGTATAAGACAAACTCTCACACATCCTGGAAGACTTAAAACACAAGGTGTATTAGACAAACCCACACACACCCTGGAAGACTTAAAACACAAAGTGTATAAGACAAAGTCTCACACCCTGGAAGGCTTAAAACACAAAGTGTATAAGACAAAGTCACACACCCTGGAAGACTTAAAACACAAAGTGTATAAGACAAGGTCTCACACCCTGGAAGACTTAAAACACAAAGTGTATAAGACAAAGTCACACACCCTGGAAGACTTAAAACAAAAAGTGTATAAGACAAAGTCACACACACCCTGGAAGACTTAAAACACAAAGTGTATAAGACAAACTCACACACACCCTGGAAGACTTAAAACGAAAAGTGTATAAGACAAAGTCTCACACACCCTTGGAAGACTTAAAACACAAAGTGTATAAGACAAAGTCACACACACCGTGGAAGACTTAAAACAAAAAGTATATAAGACAAACTAACACACCCTGGAAGACTTAAAACACAAAGTGTATAAGACAAACTCACACACACCCTGGAACAATTACAAAAAAGTGTATAAGACAAAGTCACACACACCTGGAAGACTTAAAACACAAAGTGTATAAGACAAAGTCAAAACCCTGGAAGACTTAAAACAAAAAGTGTATAAGACAAAGTCACACACACCCATGAAGACTTAAAACACAAAGTGTATAAGACAAAGTCTCACACCCTGGAAGACTTAAAACAAAAAGTGTATAAGACAAAGTCACACACACCCTGGAAGACTTAAAACGAAAAGTGTATAAGACAAACTCACACACACCCTGGAAGACTTAAAACACAAAGTGTATAAGACAAACTCACACACACCCTGGAAGACTTAAAACACAAAGTGTATAAGACAAAGTCTCACACACCCTGGAAGACGTAAAACACAAAGTGTATAAGACAAAATCTCACACACCCTGGAAGACTTAAAACACAAAGTGTATAGGACAAAGTCTCACACATCCTGGAAGACTTAAAACACAAAGTGTATAAGACAAACCCACACACACCCTGGAAGACTTAAAACAGAAAGTGTATATGGCAAGCTCACACACACCCTGGTAGACTTAAAACACAAAGTGTATAAGACAAAGTCACACATACCCTGGAAGACTTAAAACACAAAGTGTATAAGGCAAACTCACACACACCCTGGAAGACTTAAAACACAAAGTGTATAAGCCAAAGTCACACACACCCTGGAAGACTTAAAACACAAAGTGTATAAGACAAACTCACACACACCCTGGAAGACTTAAAACAGAAAGTGTATATGGCAAGCTCACACACACCCTGGTAGACTTAAAACACAAAGTGTATAAGACAAAGTCACACATACCCTGGAAGACTTAAAACACAAAGTGTATACGGCAAACTCACACACACCCTGGAAGACTTAAAACACAAAGTGTATAAGACAAAGTCACACACACCCTGGAAGACTTAAAACACAAAGTGTATAAGACAAAGTCACACACACCCTGGAAGACTTAAAACACAAAGTGTATAAGACAAAGCCACACACACCCTGGAAGACTTAAAACACAAAGTGTATAAGACAAAGTCACACACCCTGGAAGACTTAAAACACAAAGTGTATAAGACAAACTCACACACACCCTTGAAGACTTAAAACAAAAAGTGTATAAGACAAAGTCACATACCCTGGAAGACTTAAAACAAAAAGTGTATAAGACAAAGTCACACACCCTGGAAGACTTAAAACAAAAAGTGTATAAGACAAAGTCACACACACCCTGGAAGACTTAAAACAAAAAGTGTATAAGACAAACTCACACACACCCTGGAAGACTTAAAACAAAAAGTGTATAAGACAAACTGACACACACCCTGGAAGACTTAAAACACAAAGTGTATAAGACAAACTCACACACACCCTGGAAGACTTAAAACACAAAGTGTATAAGACAAAGTCACACACACCCTTGAAGACTTAAAACACAAAGTGTATAAGACAAAGTCACACACCCTGGAAGACTTAAAACACAAAGTGTATAAGACAAACACAAACACACCGGAAGACATAAAACACAAAGTGTATAAGACAAAGTCATACACACCCTGGAAGACTTAAAACGCAAAGTGTATAAGACAAAGTCTCACTCACCCTGGAAGACTTAAAACACAAAGTGTATAAGACAAAGTCTCACACACCCTGGAAGACTTAAAACACAAAGTGTATAAGACAAACTCACACACACCCTGGAAGACTTAAAACACAAAGTGTATAAGACAAAGTCTCACACATCCTGGAAGACTTAAAACACAAAGTGTATAAGACAAACCCACACACACCCTGGAAGATTTAAAACACAAAGTGTATAAGACAAAGTCTCACACCCTGGAAGACTTAAAACACAAAGTGTATAAGTTAAAGACACACACCCTGGAAGACTTAAAACAAAAAGTGTATAAGACAAAGTCACACACACCCTGGAAGACTTAAAACACAAAGTGTATAAGACAAAGTCACACATACCCTGGAAGACTTAAAATACAAAGTGTATAAGACAAACTCACACACTCCCTGGCAGACTTAAAACACAAAGTGTATAAGACAAACTCACACACACCCTGGAAGACTTAAAATGAAAAGTGTATAAGACAAAGTCACCCACACCCTGGAAGACTTAAAACACAAAGTGTATAAGACAAACTCACACACACCCTGGAAGACTTAAAACACAAAGTGTATAAGACAAAGTCACACACACCCTGGAAGACTTAAAACACAAACTCACACACACCCTGGAAGACTTAAAACAAAAAGTGTATAAGACAAAGTCACACACACCCTGGAAGACTTAAAACACAAAGTGTATAAGACAAAGTCACACATACCCTGGAAGACTTAAAACACAAAGTGTATAAGGCAAACTCACGCACACCCTGGAAGACTTAAAACACAAAGTGTATAAGACAAACTCACACACACCCTGGAAAACTTAAAACACAAAGTGTATAAGACAAACTCACACACACCCTGGAAGACTTAAAACACAAAGTGTATATGACAAACTCATACACACCCTGGAAGACTTAAATCAAAAAGTGTATAAGACAAAGTCACACACACCCTGGAAGACTTAAAACACAAAGTGTATAAGACAAACTCACACACACCCTGGAAGACTTAAAACGAAAAGTGTATAAGACAAAGTCACACACACCGTGGAAGACTTAAAACAAAAAGTATATAAGACAAACTAACACACCCTGGAAGACTTAAAACACAAAGTGTATAAGACAAACTCACACACACCCTGGAAGAATTACTAAAAAGTGTATAAGACAAAGTCACACACACCTGGAAGACTTAAAACACAAAGTGTATAAGACAAAGTCAAAACCCTGGAAGACTTAAAACAAAAAGTGTATAAGACAAAGTCACACACACCCATGAAGACTTAAAACACAAAGTGTATAAGACAAAGTCTCACACCCTGGAAGACTTAAAACAAAAAGTGTATAAGACAAAGTCACACACACCCTGGAAGACTTAAAACGAAAAGTGTATAAGACAAACTCACACACACCCTGGAAGACTTAAAACACAAAGTGTATAAGACAAACTCACACACACCCTGGAAGACTTAAAACACAAAGTGTATAAGACAAAGTATCACACACCCTGGAAGACGTAAAACACAAAGTGTATAAGACAAAATCTCACACACCCTGGAAGACTTAAAACACAAAGTGTATAGGACAAAGTCTCACACATCCTGGAAGACTTAAAACACAAAGTGTATAAGACAAACCCACACACACCCTGGAAGACTTAAAACACAAAGTGTATAAGACAAAGTCTCACACACACCCTGGAAGACTTAAAACACAAAGTGTATAAGACAAACTGACACACACCCTGGAAGACTTAAAACACAAAGTGTATAAGACAAAGTCACACACCCTGGAAGACTTAAAACAAAAAATGTATAAGACAAAGTCACACCCCCTGGAAGACTTAAAACAAAAAGTGTATAAGACAAAGTCACACACCCTGGAAGACTTAAAACACAAAGTGTATAAGACAAACTCACACACACCCTGGAAGACTTAAAACAGAAAGTGTATATGGCAAGCTCACACACACCCTGGTAGACTTAAAACACAAAGTGTATAAGACAAAGTCACACATACCCTGGAAGACTTAAAACACAAAGTGTATAAGGCAAACTCACACACACCCTGGAAGACTTAAAACACAAAGTGTATAAGACAAAGTCACACACACCCTGGAAGACTTAAAACACAAAGTGTATAAGACAAAGTCACACACACCCTGGAAGACTTAAAACACAAAGTGTATAAGACAAAGCCACACACACCCTGGAAGACTTAAAACACAAAGTGTATAAGACAAAGTCACACACCCTGGAAGACTTAAAACACAAAGTGTATAAGACAAACTCACACACACCCTTGAAGACTTAAAACAAAAAGTGTATAAGACAAAGTCACATACCCTGGAAGACTTAAAACAAAAAGTGTATAAGACAAAGTCACACACCCTGGAAGACTTAAAACAAAAAGTGTATAAGACAAAGTCACACACACCCTGGAAGACTTAAAACAAAAAGTGTATAAGACAAACTCACACACACCCTGGAAGACTTAAAACAAAAAGTGTATAAGACAAACTGACACACACCCTGGAAGACTTAAAACACAAAGTGTATAAGACAAACTCACACACACCCTGGAAGACTTAAAACACAAAGTGTATAAGACAAAGTCACACACACCCTTGAAGACTTAAAACACAAAGTGTATAAGACAAAGTCACACACCCTGGAAGACTTAAAACACAAAGTGTATAAGACAAACACAAACACACCGGAAGACATAAAACACAAAGTGTATAAGACAAAGTCATACACACCCTGGAAGACTTAAAACGCAAAGTGTATAAGACAAAGTCTCACTCACCCTGGAAGACTTAAAACACAAAGTGTATAAGACAAAGTCTCACACACCCTGGAAGACTTAAAACACAAAGTGTATAAGACAAACTCACACACACCCTGGAAGACTTAAAACACAAAGTGTATAAGACAAAGTCTCACACATCCTGGAAGACTTAAAACACAAAGTGTATAAGACAAACCCACACACACCCTGGAAGATTTAAAACACAAAGTGTATAAGACAAAGTCTCACACCCTGGAAGACTTAAAACACAAAGTGTATAAGTTAAAGTCACACACCCTGGAAGACTTAAAACAAAAAGTGTATAAGACAAAGTCACACACACCCTGGAAGACTTAAAACACAAAGTGTATAAGACAAAGTCACACATACCCTGGAAGACTTAAAATACAAAGTGTATAAGACAAACTCACACACTCCCTGGCAGACTTAAAACACAAAGTGTATAAGACAAACTCACACACACCCTGGAAGACTTAAAATGAAAAGTGTATAAGACAAAGTCACCCACACCCTGGAAGACTTAAAACACAAAGTGTATAAGACAAACTCACACACACCCTGGAAGACTTAAAACACAAAGTGTATAAGACAAAGTCACACACACCCTGGAAGACTTAAAACACAAACTCACACACACCCTGGAAGACTTAAAACAAAAAGTGTATAAGACAAAGTCACACACACCCTGGAAGACTTAAAACACAAAGTGTATAAGACAAAGTCACACATTCCCTGGAAGACTTAAAACACAAAGTGTATAAGGCAAACTCACGCACACCCTGGAAGACTTAAAACACAAAGTGTATAAGACAAACTCACACACACCCTGGAAGACTTAAAACACAAAGTGTATAAGACAAACTCATACACACCCTGGAAGACTTAAAACAAAAAGTGTATAAGACAAAGTCACACACACCCTGGAAGACTTAAAACACAAAGTGTATAAGACAAACTCACACACACCCTGGAACACTTAAAACGAAAAGTGTATAAGACAAAGTCTCACACACCCTTGGAAGACTTAAAACACAAAGTGTATAAGACAAAGTCACACACACCGTGGAAGACTTAAAACAAAAAGTATATAAGACAAACTAACACACCCTGGAAGACTTAAAACACAAAGTGTATAAGACAAACTCACACACACCCTGGAAGAATTACAAAAAAGTGTATAAGACAAAGTCACACACACCTGGAAGACTTAAAACACAAAGTGTATAAGACAAAGTCAAAACCCTGGAAGACTTAAAACAAAAAGTGTATAAGACAAAGTCACACACACCCATGAAGACTTAAAACACAAAGTGTATAAGACAAAGTCTCACACCCTGGAAGACTTAAAACAAAAAGTGTATAAGACAAAGTCACACACACCCTGGAAGACTTAAAACGAAATGTGTATAAGACAAACTCACACACACCCTGGAAGACTTAAAACACAAAGTGTATAAGACAAACTCACACACACCCTGGAAGACTTAAAACACAAAGTGTATAAGACAAAGTCTCACACACCCTGGAAGACGTAAAACACAAAGTTTATAAGACAAAATCTCACACACCCTGGAAGACTTAAAACACAAAGTGTATAGGACAAAGTCTCACACATCCTGGAAGACTTAAAACACAAAGTGTATAAGACAAACCCACACACACCCTGGAAGACTTAAAACACAAAGTGTATAAGACAAAGTCTCACACACACCCTGGAAGACTTAAAACACAAAGTGTATAAGACAAACTGACACACACCCTGGAAGACTTAAAACACAAAGTGTATAAGACAAAGTCACACACCCTGGAAGACTTAAAACAAAAAATGTATAAGACAAAGTCACACACCCTAGAAGACTTAAAACAAAAAGTTATAAGACAAAGTCACACACACCCTGGAAGACTTAAAACACAAAGTGTATAAGACAAAGTCACACACCCTGGAAGACTTAAAACACAAAGTGTATAAGACAAACTCACACACACCCTGGAAGACTTAAAACAGAAAGTGTATATGGCAAGCTCACACACACCCTGGTAGACTTAAAACACAAAGTGTATAAGACAAAGTCACACATACCCTGGAAGACTTAAAACACAAAGTGTATAAGGCAAACTCACACACACCCTGGAAGACTTAAAACACAAAGTGTATAAGACAAAGTCACACACACCCTGGAAGACTTAAAACACAAAGTGTATAAGACAAACTCACACACACCCTGGAAGACTTAAAACAGAAAGTGTATATGGCAAGCTCACACACACCCTGGTAGACTTAAAACACAAAGTGTATAAGACAAAGTCACACATACCCTGGAAGACTTAAAACACAAAGTGTATAAGGCAAACTCACACACACCCTGGAAGACTTAAAACACAAAGTGTATAAGACAAAGTCACACACACCCTGGAAGACTTAAAACACAAAGTGTATAAGACAAAGTCACACACACCCTGGAAGACTTAAAACACAAAGTGTATAAGACAAAGCCACACACACCCTGGAAGACTTAAAACACAAAGTGTATAAGACAAAGTCACACACCCTGGAAGACTTAAAACACAAAGTGTATAATACAAACTCACACACACCCTTGAAGACTTAAAACAAAAAGTGTATAAGACAAAGTCACATACCCTGGAAGACTTAAAACAAAAAGTGTATAAGACAAAGTCACACACCCTGGAAGACTTAAAACAAAAAGTGTATAAGACAAAGTCACACACACCCTGGAAGACTTAAAACAAAAAGTGTATAAGACAAACTCACACACACCCTGGAAGACTTAAAACAAAAAGTGTATAAGACAAACTGACACACACCCTGGAAGACTTAAAACACAAAGTGTATAAGACAAACTCACACACACCCTGGAAGACTTAAAACACAAAGTGTATAAGACAAACTCACACACACCCTTGAAGACTTAAAACACAAAGTGTATAAGACAAAGTCACACACCCTGGAAGACTTAAAACACAAAGTGTATAAGACAAACACAAACACACCGGAAGACATAAAACACAAAGTGTATAAGACAAAGTCATACACACCCTGGAAGACTTAAAACGCAAAGTGTATAAGACAAAGTCTCACTCACCCTGGAAGACTTAAAACACAAAGTGTATAAGACAAAGTCTCACACACCCTGGAAGACTTAAAACACAAAGTGTATAAGACAAACTCACACACACCCTGGAAGACTTAAAACACAAAGTGTATAAGACAAAGTCTCACACATCCTGGAAGACTTAAAACACAAAGTGTATAAGACAAACCCACACACACCCTGGAAGATTTAAAACACAAAGTGTATAAGACAAAGTCTCACACCCTGGAAGACTTAAAACACAAAGTGTATAAGTTAAAGTCACACACCCTGGAAGACTTAAAACAAAAAGTGTATAAGACAAAGTCACACACACCCTGGAAGACTTAAAACACAAAGTGTATAAGACAAAGTCACACATACCCTGGAAGACTTAAAATACAAAGTGTATAAGACAAACTCACACACTCCCTGGCAGACTTAAAACACAAAGTGTATAAGACAAACTCACACACACCCTGGAAGACTTAAAATGAAAAGTGTATAAGACAAAGTCACCCACACCCTGGAAGACTTAAAACACAAAGTGTATAAGACAAACTCACACACACCCTGGAAGACTTAAAACACAAAGTGTATAAGACAAAGTCACACACACCCTGGAAGACTTAAAACACAAACTCACACACACCCTGGAAGACTTAAAACAAAAAGTGTATAAGACAAAGTCACACACACCCTGGAAGACTTAAAACACAAAGTGTATAAGACAAAGTCACACATACCCTGGAAGACTTAAAACACAAAGTGTATAAGGCAAACTCACGCACACCCTGGAAGACTTAAAACACAAAGTGTATAAGACAAACTCACACACACCCTGGAAAACTTAAAACACAAAGTGTATAAGACAAACTCATACACACCCTGGAAGACTTAAATCAAAAAGTGTATAAGACAAAGTCACACACACCCTGGAAGACTTAAAACACAAAGTGTATAAGACAAACTCACACACACCCTGGAAGACTTAAAACGAAAAGTGTATAAGACAAAGTCTCACACACCCTTGGAAGACTTAAAACACAAAGTGTATAAGACAAAGTCACACACACCGTGGAAGACTTAAAACAAAAAGTATATAAGACAAACTAACACACTCTGGAAGACTTAAAACACAAAGTGTATAAGACAAACTCACACACACCCTGGAAGAATTACAAAAAAGTGTATAAGACAAAGTCACACACACCTGGAAGACTTAAAACACAAAGTGTATAAGACAAAGTCAAAACCCTGGAAGACTTAAAACAAAAAGTGTATAAGACAAAGTCACACACACCCATGAAGACTTAAAACACAAAGTGTATAAGACAAAGTCTCACACCCTGGAAGACTTAAAACAAAAAGTGTATAAGACAAAGTCACACACACCCTGGAAGACTTAAAACGAAAAGTGTATAAGACAAACTCACACACACCCTGGAAGACTTAAAACACAAAGTGTATAAGACACACTCACACACACCCTGGAAGACTTAAAACACAAAGTGTATAAGACAAAGTCTCGCACACCCTGGAAGACGTAAAACACAAAGTGTATAAGACAAAATCTCACACACCCTGGAAGACTTAAAACACAAAGTGTATAGGACAAAGTCTCACACATCCTGGAAGACTTAAAACACAAAGTGTATAAGACAAACCCACACACACCCTGGAAGACTTAAAACACAAAGTGTATAAGACAAAGTCTCACACACACCCTGGAAGACTTAAAACACAAAGTGTATAAGACAAACTGACACACACCCTGGAAGACTTAAAACACAAAGTGTATAAGACAAAGTCACACACCCTGGAAGACTTAAAACAAAAAATGTATAAGACAAAGTCACACACCCTGGAAGACTTAAAACAAAAAGTGTATAAGACAAAGTCACACACCCTGGAAGACTTAAAACACAAAGTGTATAAGACAAACTCACACACACCCTGGAAGACTTAAAACAGAAAGTGTATATGGCAAGCTCACACACACCCTGGTAGACTTAAAACACAAAGTGTATAAGACAAAGTCACACATACCCTGGAAGACTTAAAACACAAAGTGTATAAGGCAAACTCACACACACCCTGGAAGACTTAAAACACAAAGTGTATAAGACAAAGTCACACACACCCTGGAAGACTTAAAACACAAAGTGTATAAGACAAAGTCACACACACCCTGGAAGACTTAAAACACAAAGTGTATAAGACAAAGCCACACACACCCTGGAAGACTTAAAACACAAAGTGTATAAGACAAAGTCACACACCCTGGAAGACTTAAAACACAAAGTGTATAAGACAAACTCACACACACCCTTGAAGACTTAAAACAAAAAGTGTATAAGACAAAGTCACATACCCTGGAAGACTTAAAACAAAAAGTGTATAAGACAAAGTCACACACCCTGGAAGACTTAAAACAAAAAGTGTATAAGACAAAGTCACACACACCCTGGAAGACTTAAAACAAAAAGTGTATAAGACAAACTCACACACACCCTGGAAGACTTAAAACAAAAAGTGTATAAGACAAACTGACACACACCCTGGAAGACTTAAAACACAAAGTGTATAAGACAAACTCACACACACCCTGGAAGACTTAAAACACAAAGTGTATAAGACAAAGTCACACACACCCTTGAAGACTTAAAACACAAAGTGTATAAGACAAAGTCACACACCCTGGAAGACTTAAAACACAAAGTGTATAAGACAAACACAAACACACCGGAAGACATAAAACACAAAGTGTATAAGACAAAGTCATACACACCCTGGAAGACTTAAAACGCAAAGTGTATAAGACAAAGTCTCACTCACCCTGGAAGACTTAAAACACAAAGTGTATAAGACAAAGTCTCACACACCCTGGAAGACTTAAAACACAAAGTGTATAAGACAAACTCACACACACCCTGGAAGACTTAAAACACAAAGTGTATAAGACAAAGTCTCACACATCCTGGAAGACTTAAAACACAAAGTGTATAAGACAAACCCACACACACCCTGGAAGATTTAAAACACAAAGTGTATAAGACAAAGTCTCACACCCTGGAAGACTTAAAACACAAAGTGTATAAGTTAAAGTCACACACCCTGGAAGACTTAAAACAAAAAGTGTATAAGACAAAGTCACACACACCCTGGAAGACTTAAAACACAAAGTGTATAAGACAAAGTCACACATACCCTGGAAGACTTAAAATACAAAGTGTATAAGACAAACTCACACACTCCCTGGCAGACTTAAAACACAAAGTGTATAAGACAAACTCACACACACCCTGGAAGACTTAAAATGAAAAGTGTATAAGACAAAGTCACCCACACCCTGGAAGACTTAAAACACAAAGTGTATAAGACAAACTCACACACACCCTGGAAGACTTAAAACACAAAGTGTATAAGACAAAGTCACACACACCCTGGAAGACTTAAAACACAAACTCACACACACCCTGGAAGACTTAAAACAAAAAGTGTATAAGACAAAGTCACACACACCCTGGAAGACTTAAAACACAAAGTGTATAAGACAAAGTCACACATACCCTGGAAGACTTAAAACACAAAGTGTATAAGGCAAACTCACGCACACCCTGGAAGACTTAAAACACAAAGTGTATAAGACAAACTCACACACACCCTGGAAGACTTAAAACACAAAGTGTATAAGACAAACTCATACACACCCTGGAAGACTTAAAACAAAAAGTGTATAAGACAAAGTCACACACACCCTGGAAGACTTAAAACACAAAGTGTATAAGACAAACTCACACACACCCTGGAACACTTAAAACGAAAAGTGTATAAGACAAAGTCTCACACACCCTTGGAAGACTTAAAACACAAAGTGTATAAGACAAAGTCACACACACCGTGGAAGACTTAAAACAAAAAGTATATAAGACAAACTAACACACCCTGGAAGACTTAAAACACAAAGTGTATAAGACAAACTCACACACACCCTGGAAGAATTACAAAAAAGTGTATAAGACAAAGTCACACACACCTGGAAGACTTAAAACACAAAGTGTATAAGACAAAGTCAAAACCCTGGAAGACTTAAAACAAAAAGTGTATAAGACAAAGTCACACACACCCATGAAGACTTAAAACACAAAGTGTATAAGACAAAGTCTCACACCCTGGAAGACTTAAAACAAAAAGTGTATAAGACAAAGTCACACACACCCTGGAGGACTTAAAACGAAATGTGTATAAGACAAACTCACACACACCCTGGAAGACTTAAAACACAAAGTGTATAAGACAAACTCACACACACCCTGGAAGACTTAAAACACAAAGTGTATAAGACAAAGTCTCACACACCCTGGAAGACGTAAAACACAAAGTTTATAAGACAAAATCTCACACACCCTGGAAGACTTAAAACACAAAGTGTATAGGACAAAGTCTCACACATCCTGGAAGACTTAAAACACAAAGTGTATAAGACAAACCCACACACACCCTGGAAGACTTAAAACACAAAGTGTATAAGACAAAGTCTCACACACACCCTGGAAGACTTAAAACACAAAGTGTATAAGACAAACTGACACACACCCTGGAAGACTTAAAACACAAAGTGTATAAGACAAAGTCACACACACCCTGGAAGACTTAAAACAAAAAGTGTATAAGACAAAGTCACACACACCCTGGAAGACTTAAAACACAATTGTATAAGACAAAGTCACACATACCCTGGAAGACTTAAAACACAAAGTGTATAAGGCAAACTCACGCACACCCTGGAAGACTTAAAACACAAAGTGTATAAGACAAACTCACACACACCCTGGAAGACTTAAAACACAAGGTGTATAAGACAAACTCACACACACCCTGGAAGACTTAAAACACAAAGTGTATAAGACAAACTCATACACACCCTGGAAGACTTAAAACAAAAAGTGTATAAGACAAACTCTCACACATCCTGGAAGACTTAAAACACAAGGTGTATTAGACAAACCCACACACACCCTGGAAGACTTAAAACACAAAGTGTGTAAGACAAAGTCTCACACCCTCGAAGGCTTAAAACACAAAGTGTATAAGACAAAGTCACACACCCTGGAAGACTTAAAACACAAAGTGTATAAGACAAGGTCTTACACCCTGGAAGACTTAAAACACAAAGTGTATAAGACAAAGTCACACACCCTGGAAGATTTAAAACAAAAAGTGTATAAGACAAAGTCACACACACCCTGGAAGACTTAAAACACAAAGTGTATAAGACAAACTCACACACACCCTGGAAGACTTAAAACGAAAAGTGTATAAGACAAAGTCTCACACACCCTTGGAAGACTTAAAACACAAAGTGTATAAGACAAAGTCACACACACCGTGGAAGACTTAAAACAAAAAGTATATAAGACAAACTAACACACCCTGGAAGACTTAAAACACAAAGTGTATAAGACAAACTCACACACACCCTGGAACAATTACAAAAAAGTGTATAAGACAAAGTCACACACACCTGGAAGACTTAAAACACAAAGTGTATAAGACAAAGTCAAAACCCTGGAAGACTTAAAACAAAAAGTGTATAAGACAAAGTCACACACACCCATGAAGACTTAAAACACAAAGTGTATAAGACAAAGTCTCACACCCTGGAAGACTTAAAACAAAAAGTGTATAAGACAAAGTCACACACACCCTGGAAGACTTAAAACGAAAAGTGTATAAGACAAACTCACACACACCCTGGAAGACTTAAAACACAAAGTGTATAAGACAAACTCACACACACCCTGGAAGACTTAAAACACAAAGTGTATAAGACAAAGTCTCACACACCCTGGAAGACGTAAAACACAAAGTGTATAAGACAAAATCTCACACACCCTGGAAGACTTAAAACACAAAGTGTATAGGACAAAGTCTCACACATCCTGGAAGACTTAAAACACAAAGTGTATAAGACAAACCCACACACACCCTGGAAGACTTAAAACAGAAAGTGTATATGGCAAGCTCACACACACCCTGGTAGACTTAAAACACAAAGTGTATAAGACAAAGTCACACATACCCTGGAAGACTTAAAACACAAAGTGTATAAGGCAAACTCACACACACCCTGGAAGACTTAAAACACAAAGTGTATAAGCCAAAGTCACACACACCCTGGAAGACTTAAAACACAAAGTGTATAAGACAAACTCACACACACCCTGGAAGACTTAAAACAGAAAGTGTATATGGCAAGCTCACACACACCCTGGTAGACTTAAAACACAAAGTGTATAAGACAAAGTCACACATACCCTGGAAGACTTAAAACACAAAGTGTATACGGCAAACTCACACACACCCTGGAAGACTTAAAACACAAAGTGTATAAGACAAAGTCACACACACCCTGGAAGACTTAAAACACAAAGTGTATAAGACAAAGTCACACACACCCTGGAAGACTTAAAACACAAAGTGTATAAGACAAAGCCACACACACCCTGGAAGACTTAAAACACAAAGTGTATAAGACAAAGTCACACACCCTGGAAGACTTAAAACACAAAGTGTATAAGACAAACTCACACACACCCTTGAAGACTTAAAACAAAAAGTGTATAAGACAAAGTCACATACCCTGGAAGACTTAAAACAAAAAGTGTATAAGACAAAGTCACACACCCTGGAAGACTTAAAACAAAAAGTGTATAAGACAAAGTCACACACACCCTGGAAGACTTAAAACAAAAAGTGTATAAGACAAACTCACACACCACCTGGAAGACTTAAAACAAAAAGTGTATAAGACAAACTGACACACACCCTGGAAGACTTAAAACACAAAGTGTATAAGACAAACTCACACACACCCTGGAAGACTTAAAACACAAAGTGTATAAGACAAAGTCACACACACCCTTGAAGACTTAAAACACAAAGTGTATAAGACAAAGTCACACACCCTGGAAGACTTAAAACACAAAGTGTATAAGACAAACACAAACACACCGGAAGACATAAAACACAAAGTGTATAAGACAAAGTCATACACACCCTGGAAGACTTAAAACGCAAAGTGTATAAGACAAAGTCTCACTCACCCTGGAAGACTTAAAACACAAAGTGTATAAGACAAAGTCTCACACACCCTGGAAGACTTAAAACACAAAGTGTATAAGACAAACTCACACACACCCTGGAAGACTTAAAACACAAAGTGTATAAGACAAAGTCTCACACATCCTGGAAGACTTAAAACACAAAGTGTATAAGACAAACCCACACACACCCTGGAAGATTTAAAACACAAAGTGTATAAGACAAAGTCTCACACCCTGGAAGACTTAAAACACAAAGTGTATAAGTTAAAGACACACACCCTGGAAGACTTAAAACAAAAAGTGTATAAGACAAAGTCACACACACCCTGGAAGACTTAAAACACAAAGTGTATAAGACAAAGTCACACATACCCTGGAAGACTTAAAATACAAAGTGTATAAGACAAACTCACACACTCCCTGGCAGACTTAAAACACAAAGTGTATAAGACAAACTCACACACACCCTGGAAGACTTAAAATGAAAAGTGTATAAGACAAAGTCACCCACACCCTGGAAGACTTAAAACACAAAGTGTATAAGACAAACTCACACACACCCTGGAAGACTTAAAACACAAAGTGTATAAGACAAAGTCACACACACCCTGGAAGACTTAAAACACAAACTCACACACACCCTGGAAGACTTAAAACAAAAAGTGTATAAGACAAAGTCACACACACCCTGGAAGACTTAAAACACAAAGTGTATAAGACAAAGTCACACATACCCTGGAAGACTTAAAACACAAAGTGTATAAGGCAAACTCACGCACACCCTGGAAGACTTAAAACACAAAGTGTATAAGACAAACTCACACACACCCTGGAAAACTTAAAACACAAAGTGTATAAGACAAACTCACACACACCCTGGAAGACTTAAAACACAAAGTGTATATGACAAACTCATACACACCCTGGAAGACTTAAATCAAAAAGTGTATAAGACAAAGTCACACACACCCTGGAAGACTTAAAACACAAAGTGTATAAGACAAACTCACACACACCCTGGAAGACTTAAAACGAAAAGTGTATAAGACAAAGTCACACACACCGTGGAAGACTTAAAACAAAAAGTATATAAGACAAACTAACACACCCTGGAAGACTTAAAACACAAAGTGTATAAGACAAACTCACACACACCCTGGAAGAATTACAAAAAAGTGTATAAGACAAAGTCACACACACCTGGAAGACTTAAAACACAAAGTGTATAAGACAAAGTCAAAACCCTGGAAGACTTAAAACAAAAAGTGTATAAGACAAAGTCACACACACCCATGAAGACTTAAAACACAAAGTGTATAAGACAAAGTCTCACACCCTGGAAGACTTAAAACAAAAAGTGTATAAGACAAAGTCACACACACCCTGGAAGACTTAAAACGAAAAGTGTATAAGACAAACTCACACACACCCTGGAAGACTTAAAACACAAAGTGTATAAGACAAACTCACACACACCCTGGAAGACTTAAAACACAAAGTGTATAAGACAAAGTATCACACACCCTGGAAGACGTAAAACACAAAGTGTATAAGACAAAATCTCACACACCCTGGAAGACTTAAAACACAAAGTGTATAGGACAAAGTCTCACACATCCTGGAAGACTTAAAACACAAAGTGTATAAGACAAACCCACACACACCCTGGAAGACTTAAAACACAAAGTGTATAAGACAAAGTCTCACACACACCCTGGAAGACTTAAAACACAAAGTGTATAAGACAAACTGACACACACCCTGGAAGACTTAAAACACAAAGTGTATAAGACAAAGTCACACACACCCTGGAAGACTTAAAACAAAAAGTGTATAAGACAAAGTCACACACACCCTGGAAGACTTAAAACACAATTGTATAAGACAAAGTCACACATACCCTGGAAGACTTAAAACACAAAGTGTATAAGGCAAACTCACGCACACCCTGGAAGACTTAAAACACAAAGTGTATAAGACAAACTCACACACACCCTGGAAGACTTAAAACACAAGGTGTATAAGACAAACTCACACACACCCTGGAAGACTTAAAACACAAAGTGTATAAGACAAACTCATACACACCCTGGAAGACTTAAAACAAAAAGTGTATAAGACAAACTCTCACACATCCTGGAAGACTTAAAACACAAGGTGTATTAGACAAACCCACACACACCCTGGAAGACTTAAAACACAAAGTGTATAAGACAAAGTCTCACACCCTCGAAGGCTTAAAACACAAAGTGTATAAGACAAAGTCACACACCCTGGAAGACTTAAAACACAAAGTGTATAAGACAAGGTCTCACACCCTGGAAGACTTAAAACACAAAGTGTATAAGACAAAGTCACACACCCTGGAAGACTTAAAACAAAAAGTGTATAAGACAAAGTCACACACACCCTGGAAGACTTAAAACACAAAGTGTATAAGACAAACTCACACACACCCTGGAAGACTTAAAACGAAAAGTGTATAAGACAAAGTCTCACACACCCTTGGAAGACTTAAAACACAAAGTGTATAAGACAAAGTCACACACCCTGGAAGACTTAAAACAAAAAGTATATAAGACAAACTAACACACCCTGGAAGACTTAAAACACAAAGTGTATAAGACAAACTCACACACACCCTGGAACAATTACAAAAAAGTGTATAACACAAAGTCACACACACCTGGAAGACTTAAAACACAAAGTGTATAAGACAAAGTCAAAACCCTGGAAGACTTAAAACAAAAAGTGTATAAGACAAAGTCACACACACCCATGAAGACTTAAAACACAAAGTGTATAAGACAAAGTCTCACACCCTGGAAGACTTAAAACAAAAAGTGTATAAGACAAAGTCACACACACCCTGGAAGACTTAAAACGAAAAGTGTATAAGACAAACTCACACACACCCTGGAAGACTTAAAACACAAAGTGTATAAGACAAACTCACACACACCCTGGAAGACTTAAAACACAAAGTGTATAAGACAAAGTCTCACACACCCTGGAAGACGTAAAACACAAAGTGTATAAGACAAAATCTCACACACCCTGGAAGACTTAAAACACAAAGTGTATAGGACAAAGTCTCACACATCCTGGAAGACTTAAAACACAAAGTGTATAAGACAAACCCACACACACCCTGGAAGACTTAAAACAGAAAGTGTATATGGCAAGCTCACACACACCCTGGTAGACTTAAAACACAAAGTGTATAAGACAAAGTCACACATACCCTGGAAGACTTAAAACACAAAGTGTATAAGGCAAACTCACACACACCCTGGAAGACTTAAAACACAAAGTGTATAAGCCAAAGTCACACACACCCTGGAAGACTTAAAACACAAAGTGTATAAGACAAACTCACACACACCCTGGAAGACTTAAAACAGAAAGTGTATATGGCAAGCTCACACACACCCTGGTAGACTTAAAACACAAAGTGTATAAGACAAAGTCACACATACCCTGGAAGACTTAAAACACAAAGTGTATACGGCAAACTCACACACACCCTGGAAGACTTAAAACACAAAGTGTATAAGACAAAGTCACACACACCCTGGAAGACTTAAAACACAAAGTGTATAAGACAAAGTCACACACACCCTGGAAGACTTAAAACACAAAGTGTATAAGACAAAGCCACACACACCCTGGAAGACTTAAAACACAAAGTGTATAAGACAAAGTCACACACCCTGGAAGACTTAAAACACAAAGTGTATAAGACAAACTCACACACACCCTTGAAGACTTAAAACAAAAAGTGTATAAGACAAAGTCACATACCCTGGAAGACTTAAAACAAAAAGTGTATAAGACAAAGTCACACACCCTGGAAGACTTAAAACAAAAAGTGTATAAGACAAAGTCACACACACACCCTGGAAGACTTAAAACAAAAAGTGTATAAGACAAACTCACACACCACCTGGAAGACTTAAAACAAAAAGTGTATAAGACAAACTGACACACACCCTGGAAGACTTAAAACACAAAGTGTATAAGACAAACTCACACACACCCTGGAAGACTTAAAACACATAGTGTATAAGACAAAGTCACACACACCCTTGAAGACTTAAAACACAAAGTGTATAAGACAAAGTCACACACCCTGGAAGACTTAAAACACATAGTGTATAAGACAAACACAAACACACCGGAAGACATAAAACACAAAGTGTATAAGACAAAGTCATACACACCCTGGAAGACTTAAAACGCAAAGTGTATAAGACAAAGTCTCACTCACCCTGGAAGACTTAAAACACAAAGTGTATAAGACAAAGTCTCACACACCCTGGAAGACTTAAAACACAAAGTGTATAAGACAAACTCACACACACCCTGGAAGACTTAAAACACAAAGTGTATAAGACAAAGTCTCACACATCCTGGAAGACTTAAAACACAAAGTGTATAAGACAAACCCACACACACCCTGGAAGATTTAAAACACAAAGTGTATAAGACAAAGTCTCACACCCTGGAAGACTTAAAACACAAAGTGTATAAGACAAATTGACACACACCCTGGAAGACTTAAAACACAAAGTGTATAAGACAAAGTCACACACCCTGGAAGACTTAAAACAAAAAATGTATAAGACAAAGTCACACACCCTGGAAGACTTAAAACAAAAAGTGTATAAGACAAAGTCACACACCCTGGAAGACTTAAAACACAAAGTGTATAAGACAAACTCACACACACCCTGGAAGACTTAAAACAGAAAGTGTATATGGCAAGCTCACACACACCCTGGTAGACTTAAAACACAAAGTGTATAAGACAAAGTCACACATTCCCTGGAAGACTTAAAACACAAAGTGTATAAGGCAAACTCACACACACCCTGGAAGACTTAAAACACAAAGTGTATAAGACAAAGTCACACACACCCTGGAAGACTTAAAACACAAAGTGTATAAGACAAAGTCACACACACCCTGGAAGACTTAAAACACAAAGTGTATAAGACAAAGCCACACACACCCTGGAAGACTTAAAACACAAAGTGTATAAGACAAAGTCACACACCCTGGAAGACTTAAAACACAAAGTGTATAAGACAAACTCACACACACCCTTGAAGACTTAAAACAAAAAGTGTATAAGACAAAGTCACATACCCTGGAAGACTTAAAACAAAAAGTGTATAAGACAAAGTCACACACCCTGGAAGACTTAAAACAAAAAGTGTATAAGACAAAGTCACACACACCCTGGAAGACTTAAAACAAAAAGTGTATAAGACAAACTCACACACACCCTGGAAGACTTAAAACAAAAAGTGTATAAGACAAACTGACACACACCCTGGAAGACTTAAAACACAAAGTGTATAAGACAAACTCACACACACCCTGGAAGACTTAAAACACAAAGTGTATAAGACAAAGTCACACACACCCTTGAAGACTTAAAACACAAAGTGTATAAGACAAAGTCACACACCCTGGAAGACTTAAAACACAAAGTGTATAAGACAAACACAAACACACCGGAAGACATAAAACACAAAGTGTATAAGACAAAGTCATACACACCCTGGAAGACTTAAAACGCAAAGTGTATAAGACAAAGTCTCACTCACCCTGGAAGACTTAAAACACAAAGTGTATAAGACAAAGTCTCACACACACTGGAAGACTTAAAACACAAAGTGTATAAGACAAACTCACACACACCCTGGAAGACTTAAAACACAAAGTGTATAAGACAAAGTCTCACACATCCTGGAAGACTTAAAACACAAAGTGTATAAGACAAACCCACACACACCCTGGAAGATTTAAAACACAAAGTGTATAAGACAAAGTCTCACACCCTGGAAGACTTAAAACACAAAGTGTATAAGACAAAGTCACACACACCCTGGAAGACTTAAAACACAAAGTGTATAAGACAAAGTCACACATACCCTGGAAGACTTAAAATACAAAGTGTATAAGACAAACTCACACACTCCCTGGCAGACTTAAAACACAAAGTGTATAAGACAAACTCACACACACCCTGGAAGACTTAAAATGAAAAGTGTATAAGACAAAGTCACCCACACCCTGGAAGACTTAAAACACAAAGTGTATAAGACAAACTCACACACACCCTGGAAGACTTAAAACACAAAGTGTATAAGACAAAGTCACACACACCCTGGAAGACTTAAAACACAAACTCACACACACCCTGGAAGACTTAAAACAAAAAGTGTATAAGACAAAGTCACACACACCCTGGAAGACTTAAAACACAAAGTGTATAAGACAAAGTCACACATACCCTGGAAGACTTAAAACACAAAGTGTATAAGGCAAACTCACGCACACCCTGGAAGACTTAAAACACAAAGTGTATAAGACAAACTCACACACACCCTGGAAAACTTAAAACACAAAGTGTATAAGACAAACTCACACACACCCTGGAAGACTTAAAACACAAAGTGTATATGACAAACTCATACACACCCTGGAAGACTTAAATCAAAAAGTGTATAAGACAAAGTCACACACACCCTGGAAGACTTAAAACACAAAGTGTATAAGACAAACTCACACACACCCTGGAAGACTTAAAACGAAAAGTGTATAAGACAAAGTCACACACACCGTGGAAGACTTAAAACAAAAAGTATATAAGACAAACTAACACACCCTGGAAGACTTAAAACACAAAGTGTATAAGACAAACTCACACACACCCTGGAAGAATTACAAAAAAGTGTATAAGACAAAGTCACACACACCTGGAAGACTTAAAACACAAAGTGTATAAGACAAAGTCAAAACCCTGGAAGACTTAAAACAAAAAGTGTATAAGACAAAGTCACACACACCCATGAAGACTTAAAACACAAAGTGTATAAGACAAAGTCTCACACCCTGGAAGACTTAAAACAAAAAGTGTATAAGACAAAGTCACACACACCCTGGAAGACTTAAAACGAAAAGTGTATAAGACAAACTCACACACACCCTGGAAGACTTAAAACACAAAGTGTATAAGACAAACTCACACACACCCTGGAAGACTTAAAACACAAAGTGTATAAGACAAAGTATCACACACCCTGGAAGACGTAAAACACAAAGTGTATAAGACAAAATCTCACACACCCTGGAAGACTTAAAACACAAAGTGTATAAGACAAAGTCTCACACACACCCTGGAAGACTTAAAACACAAAGTGTATAAGACAAACTGACACACACCCTGGAAGACTTAAAACACAAAGTGTATAAGACAAAGTCACACACACCCTGGAAGACTTAAAACAAAAAGTGTATAAGACAAAGTCACACACACCCTGGAAGACTTAAAACACAATTGTATAAGACAAAGTCACACATACCCTGGAAGACTTAAAACACAAAGTGTATAAGGCAAACTCACGCACACCCTGGAAGACTTAAAACACAAAGTGTATAAGACAAACTCACACACACCCTGGAAGACTTAAAACACAAGGTGTATAAGACAAACTCACACACACCCTGGAAGACTTAAAACACAAAGTGTATAAGACAAACTCATACACACCCTGGAAGACTTAAAACAAAAAGTGTATAAGACAAACTCTCACACATCCTGGAAGACTTAAAACACAAGGTGTATTAGACAAACCCACACACACCCTGGAAGACTTAAAACACAAAGTGTATAAGACAAAGTCTCACACCCTCGAAGGCTTAAAACACAAAGTGTATAAGACAAAGTCACACACCCTGGAAGACTTAAAACACAAAGTGTATAAGACAAGGTCTCACACCCTGGAAGACTTAAAACACAAAGTGTATAAGACAAAGTCACACACCCTGGAAGACTTAAAACAAAAAGTGTATAAGACAAAGTCACACACACCCTGGAAGACTTAAAACACAAAGTGTATAAGACAAACTCACACACACCCTGGAAGACTTAAAACGAAAAGTGTATAAGACAAAGTCTCACACACCCTTGGAAGACTTAAAACACAAAGTGTATAAGACAAAGTCACACACACCGTGGAAGACTTAAAACAAAAAGTATATAAGACAAACTAACACACCCTGGAAGACTTAAAACACAAAGTGTATAAGACAAACTCACACACACCCTGGAACAATTACAAAAAAGTGTATAAGACAAAGTCACACACACCTGGAAGACTTAAAACACAAAGTGTATAAGACAAAGTCAAAACCCTGGAAGACTTAAAACAAAAAGTGTATAAGACAAAGTCACACACACCCATGAAGACTTAAAACACAAAGTGTATAAGACAAAGTCTCACACCCTGGAAGACTTAAAACAAAAAGTGTATAAGACAAAGTCACACACACCCTGGAAGACTTAAAACGAAAAGTGTATAAGACAAACTCACACACACCCTGGAAGACTTAAAACACAAAGTGTATAAGACAAACTCACACACACCCTGGAAGACTTAAAACACAAAGTGTATAAGACAAAGTCTCACACACCCTGGAAGACGTAAAACACAAAGTGTATAAGACAAAATCTCACACACCCTGGAAGACTTAAAACACAAAGTGTATAGGACAAAGTCTCACACATCCTGGAAGACTTAAAACACAAAGTGTATAAGACAAACCCACACACACCCTGGAAGACTTAAAACAGAAAGTGTATATGGCAAGCTCACACACACCCTGGTAGACTTAAAACACAAAGTGTATAAGACAAAGTCACACATACCCTGGAAGACTTAAAACACAAAGTGTATAAGGCAAACTCACACACACCCTGGAAGACTTAAAACACAAAGTGTATAAGCCAAAGTCACACACACCCTGGAAGACTTAAAACACAAAGTGTATAAGACAAACTCACACACACCCTGGAAGACTTAAAACAGAAAGTGTATATGGCAAGCTCACACACACCCTGGTAGACTTAAAACACAAAGTGTATAAGACAAAGTCACACATACCCTGGAAGACTTAAAACACAAAGTGTATACGGCAAACTCACACACACCCTGGAAGACTTAAAACACAAAGTGTATAAGACAAAGTCACACACACCCTGGAAGACTTAAAACACAAAGTGTATAAGACAAAGTCACACACACCCTGGAAGACTTAAAACACAAAGTGTATAAGACAAAGCCACACACACCCTGGAAGACTTAAAACACAAAGTGTATAAGACAAAGTCACACACCCTGGAAGACTTAAAACACAAAGTGTATAAGACAAACTCACACACACCCTTGAAGACTTAAAACAAAAAGTGTATAAGACAAAGTCACATACCCTGGAAGACTTAAAACAAAAAGTGTATAAGACAAAGTCACACACCCTGGAAGACTTAAAACAAAAAGTGTATAAGACAAAGTCACACACACCCTGGAAGACTTAAAACAAAAAGTGTATAAGACAAACTCACACACCACCTGGAAGACTTAAAACAAAAAGTGTATAAGACAAACTGACACACACCCTGGAAGACTTAAAACACAAAGTGTATAAGACAAACTCACACACACCCTGGAAGACTTAAAACACAAAGTGTATAAGACAAAGTCACACACACCCTTGAAGACTTAAAACACAAAGTGTATAAGACAAAGTCACACACCCTGGAAGACTTAAAACACATAGTGTATAAGACAAACACAAACACACCGGAAGACATAAAACACAAAGTGTATAAGACAAAGTCATACACACCCTGGAAGACTTAAAACGCAAAGTGTATAAGACAAAGTCTCACTCACCCTGGAAGACTTAAAACACAAAGTGTATAAGACAAAGTCTCACACACCCTGGAAGACTTAAAACACAAAGTGTATAAGACAAACTCACACACACCCTGGAAGACTTAAAACACAAAGTGTATAAGACAAAGTCTCACACATCCTGGAAGACTTAAAACACAAAGTGTATAAGACAAACCCACACACACCCTGGAAGATTTAAAACACAAAGTGTATAAGACAAAGTCTCACACCCTGGAAGACTTAAAACACAAAGTGTATAAGTTAAAGACACACACCCTGGAAGACTTAAAACAAAAAGTGTATAAGACAAAGTCACACACACCCTGGAAGACTTAAAACACAAAGTGTATAAGACAAAGTCACACATACCCTGGAAGACTTAAAATACAAAGTGTATAAGACAAACTCACACACTCCCTGGCAGACTTAAAACACAAAGTGTATAAGACAAACTCACACACACCCTGGAAGACTTAAAATGAAAAGTGTATAAGACAAAGTCACCCACACCCTGGAAGACTTAAAACACAAAGTGTATAAGACAAACTCACACACACCCTGGAAGACTTAAAACACAAAGTGTATAAGACAAAGTCACACACACCCTGGAAGACTTAAAACACAAACTCACACACACCCTGGAAGACTTAAAACAAAAAGTGTATAAGACAAAGTCACACACACCCTGGAAGACTTAAAACACAAAGTGTATAAGACAAAGTCACACATACCCTGGAAGACTTAAAACACAAAGTGTATAAGGCAAACTCACGCACACCCTGGAAGACTTAAAACACAAAGTGTATAAGACAAACTCACACACACCCTGGAAAACTTAAAACACAAAGTGTATAAGACAAACTCACACACACCCTGGAAGACTTAAAACACAAAGTGTATATGACAAACTCATACACACCCTGGAAGACTTAAATCAAAAAGTGTATAAGACAAAGTCACACACACCCTGGAAGACTTAAAACACAAAGTGTATAAGACAAACTCACACACACCCTGGAAGACTTAAAACGAAAAGTGTATAAGACAAAGTCACACACACCGTGGAAGACTTAAAACAAAAAGTATATAAGACAAACTAACACACCCTGGAAGACTTAAAACACAAAGTGTATAAGACAAACTCACACACACCCTGGAAGAATTACAAAAAAGTGTATAAGACAAAGTCACACACACCTGGAAGACTTAAAACACAAAGTGTATAAGACAAAGTCAAAACCCTGGAAGACTTAAAACAAAAAGTGTATAAGACAAAGTCACACACACCCATGAAGACTTAAAACACAAAGTGTATAAGACAAAGTCTCACACCCTGGAAGACTTAAAACAAAAAGTGTATAAGACAAAGTCACACACACCCTGGAAGACTTAAAACGAAAAGTGTATAAGACAAACTCACACACACCCTGGAAGACTTAAAACACAAAGTGTATAAGACAAACTCACACACACCCTGGAAGACTTAAAACACAAAGTGTATAAGACAAAGTATCACACACCCTGGAAGACGTAAAACACAAAGTGTATAAGACAAAATCTCACACACCCTGGAAGACTTAAAACACAAAGTGTATAGGACAAAGTCTCACACATCCTGGAAGACTTAAAACACAAAGTGTATAAGACAAACCCACACACACCCTGGAAGACTTAAAACACAAAGTGTATAAGACAAAGTCTCACACACACCCTGGAAGACTTAAAACACAAAGTGTATAAGACAAACTGACACACACCCTGGAAGACTTAAAACACAAAGTGTATAAGACAAAGTCACACACCCTGGAAGACTTAAAACAAAAAATGTATAAGACAAAGTCACACACCCTGGAAGACTTAAAACAAAAAGTGTATAAGACAAAGTCACACACCCTGGAAGACTTAAAACACAAAGTGTATAAGACAAACTCACACACACCCTGGAAGACTTAAAACAGAAAGTGTATATGGCAAGCTCACACACACCCTGGTAGACTTAAAACACAAAGTGTATAAGACAAAGTCACACATACCCTGGAAGACTTAAAACACAAAGTGTATAAGGCAAACTCACACACACCCTGGAAGACTTAAAACACAAAGTGTATAAGACGAAGTCACACACACCCTGGAAGACTTAAAACACAAAGTGTATAAGACAAAGTCACACACACCCTGGAAGACTTAAAACACAAAGTGTATAAGACAAAGCCACACACACCCTGGAAGACTTAAAACACAAAGTGTATAAGACAAAGTCACACACCCTGGAAGACTTAAAACACAAAGTGTATAAGACAAACTCACACACACCCTTGAAGACTTAAAACAAAAAGTGTATAAGACAAAGTCACATACCCTGGAAGACTTAAAACAAAAAGTGTATAAGACAAAGTCACACACCCTGGAAGACTTAAAACAAAAAGTGTATAAGACAAAGTCACACACACCCTGGAAGACTTAAAACAAAAAGTGTATAAGACAAACTCACACACACCCTGGAAGACTTAAAACAAAAAGTGTATAAGACAAACTGACACACACCCTGGAAGACTTAAAACACAAAGTGTATAAGACAAACTCACACACACCCTGGAAGACTTAAAACACAAAGTGTATAAGACAAAGTCACACACACCCTTGAAGACTTAAAACACAAAGTGTATAAGACAAAGTCACACACCCTGGAAGACTTAAAACACAAAGTGTATAAGACAAACACAAACACACCGGAAGACATAAAACACAAAGTGTATAAGACAAAGTCATACACACCCTGGAAGACTTAAAACGCAAAGTGTATAAGACAAAGTCTCACTCACCCTGGAAGACTTAAAACACAAAGTGTATAAGACAAAGTCTCACACACCCTGGAAGACTTAAAACACAAAGTGTATAAGACAAACTCACACACACCCTGGAAGACTTAAAACACAAAGTGTATAAGACAAAGTCTCACACATCCTGGAAGACTTAAAACACAAAGTGTATAAGACAAACCCACACACACCCTGGAAGATTTAAAACACAAAGTGTATAAGACAAAGTCTCACACCCTGGAAGACTTAAAACACAAAGTGTATAAGTTAAAGTCACACACCCTGGAAGACTTAAAACAAAAAGTGTATAAGACAAAGTCACACACACCCTGGAAGACTTAAAACACAAAGTGTATAAGACAAAGTCACACATACCCTGGAAGACTTAAAATACAAAGTGTATAAGACAAACTCACACACTCCCTGGCAGACTTAAAACACAAAGTGTATAAGACAAACTCACACACACCCTGGAAGACTTAAAATGAAAAGTGTATAAGACAAAGTCACCCACACCCTGGAAGACTTAAAACACAAAGTGTATAAGACAAACTCACACACACCCTGGAAGACTTAAAACACAAAGTGTATAAGACAAAGTCACACACACCCTGGAAGACTTAAAACACAAACTCACACACACCCTGGAAGACTTAAAACAAAAAGTGTATAAGACAAAGTCACACACACCCTGGAAGACTTAAAACACAAAGTGTATAAGACAAAGTCACACATTCCCTGGAAGACTTAAAACACAAAGTGTATAAGGCAAACTCACGCACACCCTGGAAGACTTAAAACACAAAGTGTATAAGACAAACTCACACACACCCTGGAAGACTTAAAACACAAAGTGTATAAGACAAACTCATACACACCCTGGAAGACTTAAAACAAAAAGTGTATAAGACAAAGTCACACACACCCTGGAAGACTTAAAACACAAAGTGTATAAGACAAACTCACACACACCCTGGAACACTTAAAACGAAAAGTGTATAAGACAAAGTCTCACACACCCTTGGAAGACTTAAAACACAAAGTGTATAAGACAAAGTCACACACACCGTGGAAGACTTAAAACAAAAAGTATATAAGACAAACTAACACACCCTGGAAGACTTAAAACACAAAGTGTATAAGACAAACTCACACACACCCTGGAAGAATTACAAAAAAGTGTATAAGACAAAGTCACACACACCTGGAAGACTTAAAACACAAAGTGTATAAGACAAAGTCAAAACCCTGGAAGACTTAAAACAAAAAGTGTATAAGACAAAGTCACACACACCCATGAAGACTTAAAACACAAAGTGTATAAGACAAAGTCTCACACCCTGGAAGACTTAAAACAAAAAGTGTATAAGACAAAGTCACACACACCCTGGAAGACTTAAAACGAAATGTGTATAAGACAAACTCACACACACCCTGGAAGACTTAAAACACAAAGTGTATAAGACAAACTCACACACACCCTGGAAGACTTAAAACACAAAGTGTATAAGACAAAGTCTCACACACCCTGGAAGACGTAAAACACAAAGTTTATAAGACAAAATCTCACACACCCTGGAAGACTTAAAACACAAAGTGTATAGGACAAAGTCTCACACATCCTGGAAGACTTAAAACACAAAGTGTATAAGACAAACCCACACACACCCTGGAAGACTTAAAACACAAAGTGTATAAGACAAAGTCTCACACACACCCTGGAAGACTTAAAACACAAAGTGTATAAGACAAACTGACACACACCCTGGAAGACTTAAAACACAAAGTGTATAAGACAAAGTCACACACCCTGGAAGACTTAAAACAAAAAATGTATAAGACAAAGTCACACACCCTAGAAGACTTAAAACAAAAAGTTATAAGACAAAGTCACACACACCCTGGAAGACTTAAAACACAAAGTGTATAAGACAAAGTCACACACCCTGGAAGACTTAAAACACAAAGTGTATAAGACAAACTCACACACACCCTGGAAGACTTAAAACAGAAAGTGTATATGGCAAGCTCACACACACCCTGGTAGACTTAAAACACAAAGTGTATAAGACAAAGTCACACATACCCTGGAAGACTTAAAACACAAAGTGTATAAGGCAAACTCACACACACCCTGGAAGACTTAAAACACAAAGTGTATAAGACAAAGTCACACACACCCTGGAAGACTTAAAACACAAAGTGTATAAGACAAACTCACACACACCCTGGAAGACTTAAAACAGAAAGTGTATATGGCAAGCTCACACACACCCTGGTAGACTTAAAACACAAAGTGTATAAGACAAAGTCACACATACCCTGGAAGACTTAAAACACAAAGTGTATAAGGCAAACTCACACACACCCTGGAAGACTTAAAACACAAAGTGTATAAGACAAAGTCACACACACCCTGGAAGACTTAAAACACAAAGTGTATAAGACAAAGTCACACACACCCTGGAAGACTTAAAACACAAAGTGTATAAGACAAAGCCACACACACCCTGGAAGACTTAAAACACAAAGTGTATAAGACAAAGTCACACACCCTGGAAGACTTAAAACACAAAGTGTATAATACAAACTCACACACACCCTTGAAGACTTAAAACAAAAAGTGTATAAGACAAAGTCACATACCCTGGAAGACTTAAAACAAAAAGTGTATAAGACAAAGTCACACACCCTGGAAGACTTAAAACAAAAAGTGTATAAGACAAAGTCACACACACCCTGGAAGACTTAAAACAAAAAGTGTATAAGACAAACTCACACACACCCTGGAAGACTTAAAACAAAAAGTGTATAAGACAAACTGACACACACCCTGGAAGACTTAAAACACAAAGTGTATAAGACAAACTCACACACACCCTGGAAGACTTAAAACACAAAGTGTATAAGACAAACTCACACACACCCTTGAAGACTTAAAACACAAAGTGTATAAGACAAAGTCACACACCCTGGAAGACTTAAAACACAAAGTGTATAAGACAAACACAAACACACCGGAAGACATAAAACACAAAGTGTATAAGACAAAGTCATACACACCCTGGAAGACTTAAAACGCAAAGTGTATAAGACAAAGTCTCACTCACCCTGGAAGACTTAAAACACAAAGTGTATAAGACAAAGTCTCACACACCCTGGAAGACTTAAAACACAAAGTGTATAAGACAAACTCACACACACCCTGGAAGACTTAAAACACAAAGTGTATAAGACAAAGTCTCACACATCCTGGAAGACTTAAAACACAAAGTGTATAAGACAAACCCACACACACCCTGGAAGATTTAAAACACAAAGTGTATAAGACAAAGTCTCACACCCTGGAAGACTTAAAACACAAAGTGTATAAGTTAAAGTCACACACCCTGGAAGACTTAAAACAAAAAGTGTATAAGACAAAGTCACACACACCCTGGAAGACTTAAAACACAAAGTGTATAAGACAAACTCACACACACCCTGGAAGACTTAAAACAGAAAGTGTATATGGCAAGCTCACACACACCCTGGTAGACTTAAAACACAAAGTGTATAAGACAAAGTCACACATACCCTGGAAGACTTAAAACACAAAGTGTATAAGGCAAACTCACACACACCCTGGAAGACTTAAAACACAAAGTGTATAAGACAAAGTCACACACACCCTGGAAGACTTAAAACACAAAGTGTATAAGACAAAGTCACACACACCCTGGAAGACTTAAAACACAAAGTGTATAAGACAAAGCCACACACACCCTGGAAGACTTAAAACACAAAGTGTATAAGACAAAGTCACACACCCTGGAAGACTTAAAACACAAAGTGTATAAGACAAACTCACACACACCCTTGAAGACTTAAAACAAAAAGTGTATAAGACAAAGTCACATACCCTGGAAGACTTAAAACAAAAAGTGTATAAGACAAAGTCACACACCCTGGAAGACTTAAAACAAAAAGTGTATAAGACAAAGTCACACACACCCTGGAAGACTTAAAACAAAAAGTGTATAAGACAAACTCACACACACCCTGGAAGACTTAAAACAAAAAGTGTATAAGACAAACTGACACACACCCTGGAAGACTTAAAACACAAAGTGTATAAGACAAACTCACACACACCCTGGAAGACTTAAAACACAAAGTGTATAAGACAAAGTCACACACACCCTTGAAGACTTAAAACACAAAGTGTATAAGACAAAGTCACACACCCTGGAAGACTTAAAACACAAAGTGTATAAGACAAACACAAACACACCGGAAGACATAAAACACAAAGTGTATAAGACAAAGTCATACACACCCTGGAAGACTTAAAACGCAAAGTGTATAAGACAAAGTCTCACTCACCCTGGAAGACTTAAAACACAAAGTGTATAAGACAAAGTCTCACACACCCTGGAAGACTTAAAACACAAAGTGTATAAGACAAACTCACACACACCCTGGAAGACTTAAAACACAAAGTGTATAAGACAAAGTCTCACACATCCTGGAAGACTTAAAACACAAAGTGTATAAGACAAACCCACACACACCCTGGAAGATTTAAAACACAAAGTGTATAAGACAAAGTCTCACACCCTGGAAGACTTAAAACACAAAGTGTATAAGTTAAAGTCACACACCCTGGAAGACTTAAAACAAAAAGTGTATAAGACAAAGTCACACACACCCTGGAAGACTTAAAACACAAAGTGTATAAGACAAAGTCACACATACCCTGGAAGACTTAAAATACAAAGTGTATAAGACAAACTCACACACTCCCTGGCAGACTTAAAACACAAAGTGTATAAGACAAACTCACACACACCCTGGAAGACTTAAAATGAAAAGTGTATAAGACAAAGTCACCCACACCCTGGAAGACTTAAAACACAAAGTGTATAAGACAAACTCACACACACCCTGGAAGACTTAAAACACAAAGTGTATAAGACAAAGTCACACACACCCTGGAAGACTTAAAACACAAACTCACACACACCCTGGAAGACTTAAAACAAAAAGTGTATAAGACAAAGTCACACACACCCTGGAAGACTTAAAACACAAAGTGTATAAGACAAAGTCACACATTCCCTGGAAGACTTAAAACACAAAGTGTATAAGGCAAACTCACGCACACCCTGGAAGACTTAAAACACAAAGTGTATAAGACAAACTCACACACACCCTGGAAGACTTAAAACACAAAGTGTATAAGACAAACTCATACACACCCTGGAAGACTTAAAACAAAAAGTGTATAAGACAAAGTCACACACACCCTGGAAGACTTAAAACACAAAGTGTATAAGACAAACTCACACACACCCTGGAACACTTAAAACGAAAAGTGTATAAGACAAAGTCTCACACACCCTTGGAGGACTTAAAACACAAAGTGTATAAGACAAAGTCACACACACCGTGGAAGACTTAAAACAAAAAGTATATAAGACAAACTAACACACCCTGGAAGACTTAAAACACAAAGTGTATAAGACAAACTCACACACACCCTGGAAGAATTACAAAAAAGTGTATAAGACAAAGTCACACACACCTGGAAGACTTAAAACACAAAGTGTATAAGACAAAGTCAAAACCCTGGAAGACTTAAAACAAAAAGTGTATAAGACAAAGTCACACACACCCATGAAGACTTAAAACACAAAGTGTATAAGACAAAGTCTCACACCCTGGAAGACTTAAAACAAAAAGTGTATAAGACAAAGTCACACACACCCTGGAAGACTTAAAACGAAATGTGTATAAGACAAACTCACACACACCCTGGAAGACTTAAAACACAAAGTGTATAAGACAAACTCACACACACCCTGGAAGACTTAAAACACAAAGTGTATAAGACAAAGTCTCACACACCCTGGAAGACGTAAAACACAAAGTTTATAAGACAAAATCTCACACACCCTGGAAGACTTAAAACACAAAGTGTATAGGACAAAGTCTCACACATCCTGGAAGACTTAAAACACAAAGTGTATAAGACAAACCCACACACACCCTGGAAGACTTAAAACACAAAGTGTATAAGACAAAGTCTCACACACACCCTGGAAGACTTAAAACACAAAGTGTATAAGACAAACTGACACACACCCTGGAAGACTTAAAACACAAAGTGTATAAGACAAAGTCACACACCCTGGAAGACTTAAAACAAAAAATGTATAAGACAAAGTCACACACCCTAGAAGACTTAAAACAAAAAGTTATAAGACAAAGTCACACACACCCTGGAAGACTTAAAACACAAAGTGTATAAGACAAAGTCACACACCCTGGAAGACTTAAAACACAAAGTGTATAAGACAAACTCACACACACCCTGGAAGACTTAAAACAGAAAGTGTATATGGCAAGCTCACACACACCCTGGTAGACTTAAAACACAAAGTGTATAAGACAAAGTCACACATACCCTGGAAGACTTAAAACACAAAGTGTATAAGGCAAACTCACACACACCCTGGAAGACTTAAAACACAAAGTGTATAAGACAAAGTCACACACACCCTGGAAGACTTAAAACACAAAGTGTATAAGACAAACTCACACACACCCTGGAAGACTTAAAACAGAAAGTGTATATGGCAAGCTCACACACACCCTGGTAGACTTAAAACACAAAGTGTATAAGACAAAGTCACACATACCCTGGAAGACTTAAAACACAAAGTGTATAAGGCAAACTCACACACACCCTGGAAGACTTAAAACACAAAGTGTATAAGACAAAGTCACACACACCCTGGAAGACTTAAAACACAAAGTGTATAAGACAAAGTCACACACACCCTGGAAGACTTAAAACACAAAGTGTATAAGACAAAGCCACACACACCCTGGAAGACTTAAAACACAAAGTGTATAAGACAAAGTCACACACCCTGGAAGACTTAAAACACAAAGTGTATAATACAAACTCACACACACCCTTGAAGACTTAAAACAAAAAGTGTATAAGACAAAGTCACATACCCTGGAAGACTTAAAACAAAAAGTGTATAAGACAAAGTCACACACCCTGGAAGACTTAAAACAAAAAGTGTATAAGACAAAGTCACACACACCCTGGAAGACTTAAAACAAAAAGTGTATAAGACAAACTCACACACACCCTGGAAGACTTAAAACAAAAAGTGTATAAGACAAACTGACACACACCCTGGAAGACTTAAAACACAAAGTGTATAAGACAAACTCACACACACCCTGGAAGACTTAAAACACAAAGTGTATAAGACAAACTCACACACACCCTTGAAGACTTAAAACACAAAGTGTATAAGACAAAGTCACACACCCTGGAAGACTTAAAACACAAAGTGTATAAGACAAACACAAACACACCGGAAGACATAAAACACAAAGTGTATAAGACAAAGTCATACACACCCTGGAAGACTTAAAACGCAAAGTGTATAAGACAAAGTCTCACTCACCCTGGAAGACTTAAAACACAAAGTGTATAAGACAAAGTCTCACACACCCTGGAAGACTTAAAACACAAAGTGTATAAGACAAACTCACACACACCCTGGAAGACTTAAAACACAAAGTGTATAAGACAAAGTCTCACACATCCTGGAAGTCTTAAAACACAAAGTGTATAAGACAAACCCACACACACCCTGGAAGATTTAAAACACAAAGTGTATAAGACAAAGTCTCACACCCTGGAAGACTTAAAACACAAAGTGTATAAGTTAAAGTCACACACCCTGGAAGACTTAAAACAAAAAGTGTATAAGACAAAGTCACACACACCCTGGAAGACTTAAAACACAAAGTGTATAAGACAAAGTCACACATACCCTGGAAGACTTAAAATACAAAGTGTATAAGACAAACTCACACACTCCCTGGCAGACTTAAAACACAAAGTGTATAAGACAAACTCACACACACCCTGGAAGACTTAAAATGAAAAGTGTATAAGACAAAGTCACCCACACCCTGGAAGACTTAAAACACAAAGTGTATAAGACAAACTCACACACACCCTGGAAGACTTAAAACACAAAGTGTATAAGACAAAGTCACACACACCCTGGAAGACTTAAAACACAAACTCACACACACCCTGGAAGACTTAAAACAAAAAGTGTATAAGACAAAGTCACACACACCCTGGAAGACTTAAAACACAAAGTGTATAAGACAAAGTCACACATACCCTGGAAGACTTAAAACACAAAGTGTATAAGGCAAACTCACGCACACCCTGGAAGACTTAAAACACAAAGTGTATAAGACAAACTCACACACACCCTGGAAAACTTAAAACACAAAGTGTATAAGACAAACTCACACACACCCTGGAAGACTTAAAACACAAAGTGTATATGACAAACTCATACACACCCTGGAAGACTTAAATCAAAAAGTGTATAAGACAAAGTCACACACACCCTGGAAGACTTAAAACACAAAGTGTATAAGACAAACTCACACACACCCTGGAAGACTTAAAACGAAAAGTGTATAAGACAAAGTCTCACACACCCTTGGAAGACTTAAAACACAAAGTGTATAAGACAAAGTCACACACACCGTGGAAGACTTAAAACAAAAAGTATATAAGACAAACTAACAAACTCTGGAAGACTTAAAACACAAAGTGTATAAGACAAACTCACACACACCCTGGAAGAATTACAAAAAAGTGTATAAGACAAAGTCACACACACCTGGAAGACTTAAAACACAAAGTGTATAAGACAAAGTCAAAACCCTGGAAGACTTAAAACAAAAAGTGTATAAGACAAAGTCACACACACCCATGAAGACTTAAAACACAAAGTGTATAAGACAAAGTCTCACACCCTGGAAGACTTAAAACAAAAAGTGTATAAGACAAAGTCACACACACCCTGGAAGACTTAAAACGAAAAGTGTATAAGACAAACTCACACACACCCTGGAAGACTTAAAACACAAAGTGTATAAGACACACTCACACACACCCTGGAAGACTTAAAACACAAAGTGTATAAGACAAAGTCTCGCACACCCTGGAAGACGTAAAACACAAAGTGTATAAGACAAAATCTCACACACCCTGGAAGACTTAAAACACAAAGTGTATAGGACAAAGTCTCACACATCCTGGAAGACTTAAAACACAAAGTGTATAAGACAAACCCACACACACCCTGGAAGACTTAAAACACAAAGTGTATAAGACAAAGTCTCACACACACCCTGGAAGACTTAAAACACAAAGTGTATAAGACAAACTGACACACACCCTGGAAGACTTAAAACACAAAGTGTATAAGACAAAGTCACACACCCTGGAAGACTTAAAACAAAAAATGTATAAGACAAAGTCACACACCCTGGAAGACTTAAAACAAAAAGTGTATAAGACAAAGTCACACACCCTGGAAGACTTAAAACACAAAGTGTATAAGACAAACTCACACACACCCTGGAAGACTTAAAACAGAAAGTGTATATGGCAAGCTCACACACACCCTGGTAGACTTAAAACACAAAGTGTATAAGACAAAGTCACACATACCCTGGAAGACTTAAAACACAAAGTGTATAAGGCAAACTCACTCACACCCTGGAAGACTTAAAACACAAAGTGTATAAGACAAAGTCACACACACCCTGGAAGACTTAAAACACAAAGTGTATAAGACAAAGTCACACACACCCTGGAAGACTTAAAACACAAAGTGTATAAGACAAAGCCACACACACCCTGGAAGACTTAAAACACAAAGTGTATAAGACAAAGTCACACACCCTGGAAGACTTAAAACACAAAGTGTATAAGACAAACTCACACACACCCTTGAAGACTTAAAACAAAAAGTGTATAAGACAAAGTCACATACCCTGGAAGACTTAAAACAAAAAGTGTATAAGACAAAGTCACACACCCTGGAAGACTTAAAACAAAAAGTGTATAAGACAAAGTCACACACACCCTGGAAGACTTAAAACAAAAAGTGTATAAGACAAACTCACACACACCCTGGAAGACTTAAAACAAAAAGTGTATAAGACAAACTGACACACACCCTGGAAGACTTAAAACACAAAGTGTATAAGACAAACTCACACACACCCTGGAAGACTTAAAACACAAAGTGTATAAGACAAAGTCACACACACCCTTGAAGACTTAAAACACAAAGTGTATAAGACAAAGTCACACACCCTGGAAGACTTAAAACACAAAGTGTATAAGACAAACACAAACACACCGGAAGACATAAAACACAAAGTGTATAAGACAAAGTCATACACACCCTGGAAGACTTAAAACGCAAAGTGTATAAGACAAAGTCTCACTCACCCTGGAAGACTTAAAACACAAAGTGTATAAGACAAAGTCTCACACACCCTGGAAGACTTAAAACACAAAGTGTATAAGACAAACTCACACACACCCTGGAAGACTTAAAACACAAAGTGTATAAGACAAAGTCTCACACATCCTGGAAGACTTAAAACACAAAGTGTATAAGACAAACCCACACACACCCTGGAAGATTTAAAACACAAAGTGTATAAGACAAAGTCTCACACCCTGGAAGACTTAAAACACAAAGTGTATAAGTTAAAGTCACACACCCTGGAAGACTTAAAACAAAAAGTGTATAAGACAAAGTCACACACACCCTGGAAGACTTAAAACACAAAGTGTATAAGACAAAGTCACACATACCCTGGAAGACTTAAAATACAAAGTGTATAAGACAAACTCACACACTCCCTGGCAGACTTAAAACACAAAGTGTATAAGACAAACTCACACACACCCTGGAAGACTTAAAATGAAAAGTGTATAAGACAAAGTCACCCACACCCTGGAAGACTTAAAACACAAAGTGTATAAGACAAACTCACACACACCCTGGAAGACTTAAAACACAAAGTGTATAAGACAAAGTCACACACACCCTGGAAGACTTAAAACACAAACTCACACACACCCTGGAAGACTTAAAACAAAAAGTGTATAAGACAAAGTCACACACACCCTGGAAGACTTAAAACACAAAGTGTATAAGACAAAGTCACACATACCCTGGAAGACTTAAAACACAAAGTGTATAAGGCAAACTCACGCACACCCTGGAAGACTTAAAACACAAAGTGTATAAGACAAACTCACACACACCCTGGAAGACTTAAAACACAAAGTGTATAAGACAAACTCATACACACCCTGGAAGACTTAAATCAAAAAGTGTATAAGACAAAGTCACACACACCCTGGAAGACTTAAAACACAAAGTGTATAAGACAAACTCACACACACCCTGGAACACTTAAAACGAAAAGTGTATAAGACAAAGTCTCACACACCCTTGGAAGACTTAAAACACAAAGTGTATAAGACAAAGTCACACACACCGTGGAAGACTTAAAACAAAAAGTATATAAGACAAACTAACACACCCTGGAAGACTTAAAACACAAAGTGTATAAGACAAACTCACACACACCCTGGAAGAATTACAAAAAAGTGTATAAGACAAAGTCACACACACCTGGAAGACTTAAAACAAAAAGTGTATAAGACAAAGTCACACACACCCATGAAGACTTAAAACACAAAGTGTATAAGACAAAGTCTCACACCCTGGAAGACTTAAAACAAAAAGTGTATAAGACAAAGTCACACACACCCTGGAAGACTTAAAACGAAATGTGTATAAGACAAACTCACACACACCCTGGAAGACTTAAAACACAAAGTGTATAAGACAAACTCACACACACCCTGGAAGACTTAAAACACAAAGTGTATAAGACAAAGTCTCACACACCCTGGAAGACGTAAAACACAAAGTTTATAAGACAAAATCTCACACACCCTGGAAGACTTAAAACACAAAGTGTATAGGACAAAGTCTCACACATCCTGGAAGACTTAAAACACAAAGTGTATAAGACAAACCCACACACACCCTGGAAGACTTAAAACACAAAGTGTATAAGACAAAGTCTCACACACACCCTGGAAGACTTAAAACACAAAGTGTATAAGACAAACTGACACACACCCTGGAAGACTTAAAACACAAAGTGTATAAGACAAAGTCACACACCCTGGAAGACTTAAAACAAAAAATGTATAAGACAAAGTCACACACCCTAGAAGACTTAAAACAAAAAGTTATAAGACAAAGTCACACACACCCTGGAAGACTTAAAACACAAAGTGTATAAGACAAAGTCACACACCCTGGAAGACTTAAAACACAAAGTGTATAAGACAAACTCACACACACCCTGGAAGACTTAAAACAGAAAGTGTATATGGCAAGCTCACACACACCCTGGTAGACTTAAAACACAAAGTGTATAAGACAAAGTCACACATACCCTGGAAGACTTAAAACACAAAGTGTATAAGGCAAACTCACACACACCCTGGAAGACTTAAAACACAAAGTGTATAAGACAAAGTCACACACACCCTGGAAGACTTAAAACACAAAGTGTATAAGACAAACTCACACACACCCTGGAAGACTTAAAACAGAAAGTGTATATGGCAAGCTCACACACACCCTGGTAGACTTAAAACACAAAGTGTATAAGACAAAGTCACACATACCCTGGAAGACTTAAAACACAAAGTGTATAAGGCAAACTCACACACACCCTGGAAGACTTAAAACACAAAGTGTATAAGACAAAGTCACACACACCCTGGAAGACTTAAAACACAAAGTGTATAAGACAAAGTCACACACACCCTGGAAGACTTAAAACACAAAGTGTATAAGACAAAGCCACACACACCCTGGAAGACTTAAAACACAAAGTGTATAAGACAAAGTCACACACCCTGGAAGACTTAAAACAAAAAGTGTATAAGACAAACTCACACACACCCTGGAAGACTTAAAACAAAAAGTGTATAAGACAAACTGACACACACCCTGGAAGACTTAAAACACAAAGTGTATAAGACAAACTCACACACACCCTGGAAGACTTAAAACACAAAGTGTATAAGACAAACTCACACACACCCTTGAAGACTTAAAACACAAAGTGTATAAGACAAAGTCACACACCCTGGAAGACTTAAAACACAAAGTGTATAAGACAAACACAAACACACCGGAAGACATAAAACACAAAGTGTATAAGACAAAGTCATACACACCCTGGAAGACTTAAAACGCAAAGTGTATAAGACAAAGTCTCACTCACCCTGGAAGACTTAAAACACAAAGTGTATAAGACAAAGTCTCACACACCCTGGAAGACTTAAAACACAAAGTGTATAAGACAAACTCACACACACCCTGGAAGACTTAAAACACAAAGTGTATAAGACAAAGTCTCACACATCCTGGAAGACTTAAAACACAAAGTGTATAAGACAAACCCAAACACACCCTGGAAGATTTAAAACACAAAGTGTATAAGACAAAGTCTCACACCCTGGAAGACTTAAAACACAAAGTGTATAAGTTAAAGTCACACACCCTGGAAGACTTAAAACAAAAAGTGTATAAGACAAAGTCACACACACCCTGGAAGACTTAAAACACAAAGTGTATAAGACAAAGTCACACATACCCTGGAAGACTTAAAATACAAAGTGTATAAGACAAACTCACACACTCCCTGGCAGACTTAAAACACAAAGTGTATAAGACAAACTCACACACACCCTGGAAGACTTAAAATGAAAAGTGTATAAGACAAAGTCACCCACACCCTGGAAGACTTAAAACACAAAGTGTATAAGACAAACTCACACACATCCTGGAAGACTTAAAACACAAAGTGTATAAGACAAAGTCACACACACCCTGGAAGACTTAAAACACAAACTCACACACACCCTGGAAGACTTAAAACAAAAAGTGTATAAGACAAAGTCACACACACCCTGGAAGACTTAAAACACAAAGTGTATAAGACAAAGTCACACATACCCTGGAAGACTTAAAACACAAAGTGTATAAGGCAAACTCACGCACACCCTGGAAGACTTAAAACACAAAGTGTATAAGACAAACTCACACACACCCTGGAAAACTTAAAACACAAAGTGTATAAGACAAACTCACACACACCCTGGAAGACTTAAAACACAAAGTGTATATGACAAACTCATACACACCCTGGAAGACTTAAATCAAAAAGTGTATAAGACAAAGTCACACACACCCTGGAAGACTTAAAACACAAAGTGTATAAGACAAACTCACACACACCCTGGAAGACTTAAAACGAAAAGTGTATAAGACAAAGTCTCACACACCCTTGGAAGACTTAAAACACAAAGTGTATAAGACAAAGTCACACACACCGTGGAAGACTTAAAACAAAAAGTATATAAGACAAACTAACAAACTCTGGAAGACTTAAAACACAAAGTGTATAAGACAAACTCACACACACCCTGGAAGAATTACAAAAAAGTGTATAAGACAAAGTCACACACACCTGGAAGACTTAAAACACAAAGTGTATAAGACAAAGTCAAAACCCTGGAAGACTTAAAACAAAAAGTGTATAAGACAAAGTCACACACACCCATGAAGACTTAAAACACAAAGTGTATAAGACAAAGTCTCACACCCTGGAAGACTTAAAACAAAAAGTGTATAAGACAAAGTCACACACACCCTGGAAGACTTAAAACGAAAAGTGTATAAGACAAACTCACACACACCCTGGAAGACTTAAAAAACAAAGTGTATAAGACACACTCACACACACCCTGGAAGACTTAAAACACAAAGTGTATAAGACAAAGTCTCGCACACCCTGGAAGACGTAAAACACAAAGTGTATAAGACAAAATCTCACACACCCTGGAAGACTTAAAACACAAAGTGTATAGGACAAAGTCTCACACATCCTGGAAGACTTAAAACACAAAGTGTATAAGACAAACCCACACACACCCTGGAAGACTTAAAACACAAAGTGTATAAGACAAAGTCTCACACACACCCTGGAAGACTTAAAACACAAAGTGTATAAGACAAAGTCACACACCCTGGAAGACTTAAAACAAAAAATGTATAAGACAAAGTCACACACCCTGGAAGACTTAAAACAAAAAGTGTATAAGACAAAGTCACACACCCTGGAAGACTTAAAACACAAAGTGTATAAGACAAACTCACACACACCCTGGAAGACTTAAAACAGAAAGTGTATATGGCAAGCTCACACACACCCTGGTAGACTTAAAACACAAAGTGTATAAGACAAAGTCACACATACCCTCGAAGACTTAAAACACAAAGTGTATAAGGCAAACTCACACACACCCTGGAAGACTTAAAACACAAAGTGTATAAGACAAAGTCACACACACCCTGGAAGACTTAAAACACAAAGTGTATAAGACAAAGTCACACACACCCTGGAAGACTTAAAACACAAAGTGTATAAGACAAAGCCACACACACCCTGGAAGACTTAAAACACAAAGTGTATAAGACAAAGTCACACACCCTGGAAGACTTAAAACACAAAGTGTATAAGACAAACTCACACACACCCTTGAAGACTTAAAACAAAAAGTGTATAAGACAAAGTCACATACCCTGGAAGACTTAAAACACAAAGTGTATAAGACAAAGCCACACACACCCTGGAAGACTTAAAACACAAAGTGTATAAGACAAAGTCACACACCCTGGAAGACTTAAAACACAAAGTGTATAAGACAAACTCACACACACCCTTGAAGACTTAAAACAAAAAGTGTATAAGACAAAGTCACATACCCTGGAAGACTTAAAACAAAAAGTGTATAAGACAAAGTCACACACCCTGGAAGACTTAAAACAAAAAGTGTATAAGACAAAGTCACACACACCCTGGAAGACTTAAAACAAAAAGTGTATAAGACAAACTCACACACACCCTGGAAGACTTAAAACAAAAAGTGTATAAGACAAACTGACACACACCCTGGAAGACTTAAAACACAAAGTGTATAAGACAAACTCACACACACCCTGGAAGACTTAAAACACAAAGTGTATAAGACAAAGTCACACACACCCTTGAAGACTTAAAACACAAAGTGTATAAGACAAAGTCACACACCCTGGAAGACTTAAAACACAAAGTGTATAAGACAAACACAAACACACCGGAAGACATAAAACACAAAGTGTATAAGACAAAGTCATACACACCCTGGAAGACTTAAAACGCAAAGTGTATAAGACAAAGTCTCACTCACCCTGGAAGACTTAAAACACAAAGTGTATAAGACAAAGTCTCACACACCCTGGAAGACTTAAAACACAAAGTGTATAAGACAAACTCACACACACCCTGGAAGACTTAAAACACAAAGTGTATAAGACAAAGTCTCACACATCCTGGAAGACTTAAAACACAAAGTGTATAAGACAAACCCACACACACCCTGGAAGATTTAAAACACAAAGTGTATAAGACAAAGTCTCACACCCTGGAAGACTTAAAACACAAAGTGTATAAGTTAAAGTCACACACCCTGGAAGACTTAAAACAAAAAGTGTATAAGACAAAGTCACACACACCCTGGAAGACTTAAAACACAAAGTGTATAAGACAAAGTCACACATACCCTGGAAGACTTAAAATACAAAGTGTATAAGACAAACTCACACACTCCCTGGCAGACTTAAAACACAAAGTGTATAAGACAAACTCACACACACCCTGGAAGACTTAAAATGAAAAGTGTATAAGACAAAGTCACCCACACCCTGGAAGACTTAAAACACAAAGTGTATAAGACAAACTCACACACACCCTGGAAGACTTAAAACACAAAGTGTATAAGACAAAGTCACACACACCCTGGAAGACTTAAAACACAAACTCACACACACCCTGGAAGACTTAAAACAAAAAGTGTATAAGACAAAGTCACACACACCCTGGAAGACTTAAAACACAAAGTGTATAAGACAAAGTCACACATACCCTGGAAGACTTAAAACACAAAGTGTATAAGGCAAACTCACGCACACCCTGGAAGACTTAAAACACAAAGTGTATAAGACAAACTCACACACACCCTGGAAGACTTAAAACACAAAGTGTATAAGACAAACTCATACACACCCTGGAAGACTTAAAACAAAAAGTGTATAAGACAAAGTCACACACACCCTGGAAGACTTAAAACACAAAGTGTATAAGACAAACTCACACACACCCTGGAACACTTAAAACGAAAAGTGTATAAGACAAAGTCTCACACACCCTTGGAAGACTTAAAACACAAAGTGTATAAGACAAAGTCACACACACCGTGGAAGACTTAAAACAAAAAGTATATAAGACAAACTAACACACCCTGGAAGACTTAAAACACAAAGTGTATAAGACAAACTCACACACACCCTGGAAGAATTACAAAAAAGTGTATAAGACAAAGTCACACACACCTGGAAGACTTAAAACACAAAGTGTATAAGACAAAGTCAAAACCCTGGAAGACTTAAAACAAAAAGTGTATAAGACAAAGTCACACACACCCATGAAGACTTAAAACACAAAGTGTATAAGACAAAGTCTCACACCCTGGAAGACTTAAAACAAAAAGTGTATAAGACAAAGTCACACACACCCTGGAAGACTTAAAACGAAATGTGTATAAGACAAACTCACACACACCCTGGAAGACTTAAAACACAAAGTGTATAAGACAAACTCACACACACCCTGGAAGACTTAAAACACAAAGTGTATAAGACAAAGTCTCACACACCCTGGAAGACGTAAAACACAAAGTTTATAAGACAAAATCTCACACACCCTGGAAGACTTAAAACACAAAGTGTATAGGACAAAGTCTCACACATCCTGGAAGACTTAAAACACAAAGTGTATAAGACAAACCCACACACACCCTGGAAGACTTAAAACACAAAGTGTATAAGACAAAGTCTCACACACACCCTGGAAGACTTAAAACACAAAGTGTATAAGACAAACTGACACACACCCTGGAAGACTTAAAACACAAAGTGTATAAGACAAAGTCACACACCCTGGAAGACTTAAAACAAAAAATGTATAAGACAAAGTCACACACCCTAGAAGACTTAAAACAAAAAGTTATAAGACAAAGTCACACACACCCTGAAAGACTTAAAACACAAAGTGTATAAGACAAAGTCACACACCCTGGAAGACTTAAAACACAAAGTGTATAAGACAAACTCACACACACCCTGGAAGACTTAAAACAGAAAGTGTATATGGCAAGCTCACACACACCCTGGTAGACTTAAAACACAAAGTGTATAAGACAAAGTCACACATACCCTGGAAGACTTAAAACACAAAGTGTATAAGGCAAACTCACACACACCCTGGAAGACTTAAAACACAAAGTGTATAAGACAAAGTCACACACACCCTGGAAGACTTAAAACACAAAGTGTATAAGACAAACTCACACACACCCTGGAAGACTTAAAACAGAAAGTGTATATGGCAAGCTCACACACACCCTGGTAGACTTAAAACACAAAGTGTATAAGACAAAGTCACACATACCCTGGAAGACTTAAAACACAAAGTGTATAAGGCAAACTCACACACACCCTGGAAGACTTAAAACACAAAGTGTATAAGACAAAGTCACACACACCCTGGAAGACTTAAAACACAAAGTGTATAAGACAAAGTCACACACACCCTGGAAGACTTAAAACACAAAGTGTATAAGACAAAGCCACACACACCCTGGAAGACTTAAAACACAAAGTGTATAAGACAAAGTCACACACCCTGGAAGACTTAAAACACAAAGTGTATAATACAAACTCACACACACCCTTGAAGACTTAAAACAAAAAGTGTATAAGACAAAGTCACATACCCTGGAAGACTTAAAACAAAAAGTGTATAAGACAAAGTCACACACCCTGGAAGACTTAAAACAAAAAGTGTATAAGACAAAGTCACACACACCCTGGAAGACTTAAAACAAAAAGTGTATAAGACAAACTCACACACACCCTGGAAGACTTAAAACAAAAAGTGTATAAGACAAACTGACACACACCCTGGAAGACTTAAAACACAAAGTGTATAAGACAAACTCACACACACCCTGGAAGACTTAAAACACAAAGTGTATAAGACAAAGTCACACACACCCTTGAAGACTTAAAACACAAAGTGTATAAGACAAAGTCACACACCCTGGAAGACTTAAAACACAAAGTGTATAAGACAAACACAAACACACCGGAAGACATAAAACACAAAGTGTATAAGACAAAGTCATACACACCCTGGAAGACTTAAAACGCAAAGTGTATAAGACAAAGTCTCACTCACCCTGGAAGACTTAAAACACAAAGTGTATAAGACAAAGTCTCACACACCCTGGAAGACTTAAAACACAAAGTGTATAAGACAAACTCACACACACCCTGGAAGACTTAAAACACAAAGTGTATAAGACAAAGTCTCACACATCCTGGAAGACTTAAAACACAAAGTGTATAAGACAAACCCAAACACACCCTGGAAGATTTAAAACACAAAGTGTATAAGACAAAGTCTCACACCCTGGAAGACTTAAAACACAAAGTGTATAAGTTAAAGTCACACACCCTGGAAGACTTAAAACAAAAAGTGTATAAGACAAAGTCACACACACCCTGGAAGACTTAAAACACAAAGTGTATAAGACAAAGTCACACATACCCTGGAAGACTTAAAATACAAAGTGTATAAGACAAACTCACACACTCCCTGGCAGACTTAAAACACAAAGTGTATAAGACAAACTCACACACACCCTGGAAGACTTAAAATGAAAAGTGTATAAGACAAAGTCACCCACACCCTGGAAGACTTAAAACACAAAGTGTATAAGACAAACTCACACACATCCTGGAAGACTTAAAACACAAAGTGTATAAGACAAAGTCACACACACCCTGGAAGACTTAAAACACAAACTCACACACACCCTGGAAGACTTAAAACAAAAAGTGTATAAGACAAAGTCACACACACCCTGGAAGACTTAAAACACAAAGTGTATAAGACAAAGTCACACATACCCTGGAAGACTTAAAACACAAAGTGTATAAGGCAAACTCACGCACACCCTGGAAGACTTAAAACACAAAGTGTATAAGACAAACTCACACACACCCTGGAAAACTTAAAACACAAAGTGTATAAGACAAACTCACACACACCCTGGAAGACTTAAAACACAAAGTGTATATGACAAACTCATACACACCCTGGAAGACTTAAATCAAAAAGTGTATAAGACAAAGTCACACACACCCTGGAAGACTTAAAACACAAAGTGTATAAGACAAACTCACACACACCCTGGAAGACTTAAAACGAAAAGTGTATAAGACAAAGTCTCACACACCCTTGGAAGACTTAAAACACAAAGTGTATAAGACAAAGTCACACACACCGTGGAAGACTTAAAACAAAAAGTATATAAGACAAACTAACACACCCTGGAAGACTTAAAACACAAAGTGTATAAGACAAACTCACACACACCCTGGAAGAATTACAAAAAAGTGTATAAGACAAAGTCACACACACCTGGAAGACTTAAAACACAAAGTGTATAAGACAAAGTCAAAACCCTGGAAGACTTAAAACAAAAAGTGTATAAGACAAAGTCACACACACCCATGAAGACTTAAAACACAAAGTGTATAAGACAAAGTCTCACACCCTGGAAGACTTAAAACAAAAAGTGTATAAGACAAAGTCACACACACCCTGGAAGACTTAAAACGAAAAGTGTATAAGACAAACTCACACACACCCTGGAAGACTTAAAACACAAAGTGTATAAGACAAACTCACACACACCCTGGAAGACTTAAAACACAAAGTGTATAAGACAAAGTCTCGCACACCCTGGAAGACGTAAAACACAAAGTGTATAAGACAAAATCTCACACACCCTGGAAGACTTAAAACACAAAGTGTATAGGACAAAGTCTCACACATCCTGGAAGACTTAAAACACAAAGTGTATAAGACAAACCCACACACACCCTGGAAGACTTAAAACACAAAGTGTATAAGACAAAGTCTCACACACACCCTGGAAGACTTAAAACACAAAGTGTATAAGACAAAGTCACACACACCCTGGAAGACTTAAAACACAAAGTGTATAAGACAAAGTCACACACACCCTGGAAGACTTAAAACACAAAGTGTATAAGACAAATTGACACACACCCTGGAAGACTTAAAACACAAAGTGTATAAGACAAAGTCACACACCCTGGAAGACTTAAAACAAAAAATGTATAAGACAAAGTCACACACCCTGGAAGACTTAAAACAAAAAGTGTATAAGACAAAGTCACACACCCTGGAAGACTTAAAACACAAAGTGTATAAGACAAACTCACACACACCCTGGAAGACTTAAAACAGAAAGTGTATATGGCAAGCTCACACACACCCTGGTAGACTTAAAACACAAAGTGTATAAGACAAAGTCACACATTCCCTGGAAGACTTAAAACACAAAGTGTATAAGGCAAACTCACACACACCCTGGAAGACTTAAAACACAAAGTGTATAAGACAAAGTCACACACACCCTGGAAGACTTAAAACACAAAGTGTATAAGACAAAGTCACACACACCCTGGAAGACTTAAAACACAAAGTGTATAAGACAAAGCCACACACACCCTGGAAGACTTAAAACACAAAGTGTATAAGACAAAGTCACACACCCTGGAAGACTTAAAACACAAAGTGTATAAGACAAACTCACACACACCCTTGAAGACTTAAAACAAAAAGTGTATAAGACAAAGTCACATACCCTGGAAGACTTAAAACAAAAAGTGTATAAGACAAAGTCACACACCCTGGAAGACTTAAAACAAAAAGTGTATAAGACAAAGTCACACACACCCTGGAAGACTTAAAACAAAAAGTGTATAAGACAAACTCACACACACCCTGGAAGACTTAAAACAAAAAGTGTATAAGACAAACTGACACACACCCTGGAAGACTTAAAACACAAAGTGTATAAGACAAACTCACACACACCCTGGAAGACTTAAAACACAAAGTGTATAAGACAAAGTCACACACACCCTTGAAGACTTAAAACACAAAGTGTATAAGACAAAGTCACACACCCTGGAAGACTTAAAACACAAAGTGTATAAGACAAACACAAACACACCGGAAGACATAAAACACAAAGTGTATAAGACAAAGTCATACACACCCTGGAAGACTTAAAACGCAAAGTGTATAAGACAAAGTCTCACTCACCCTGGAAGACTTAAAACACAAAGTGTATAAGACAAAGTCTCACACACCCTGGAAGACTTAAAACACAAAGTGTATAAGACAAACTCACACACACCCTGGAAGACTTAAAACACAAAGTGTATAAGACAAAGTCTCACACATCCTGGAAGACTTAAAACACAAAGTGTATAAGACAAACCCACACACACCCTGGAAGATTTAAAACACAAAGTGTATAAGACAAAGTCTCACACCCTGGAAGACTTAAAACACAAAGTGTATAAGACAAAGTCACACACACCCTGGAAGACTTAAAACACAAAGTGTATAAGACAAAGTCACACATACCCTGGAAGACTTAAAATACAAAGTGTATAAGACAAACTCACACACTCCCTGGCAGACTTAAAACACAAAGTGTATAAGACAAACTCACACACACCCTGGAAGACTTAAAATGAAAAGTGTATAAGACAAAGTCACCCACACCCTGGAAGACTTAAAACACAAAGTGTATAAGACAAACTCACACACACCCTGGAAGACTTAAAACACAAAGTGTATAAGACAAAGTCACACACACCCTGGAAGACTTAAAACACAAACTCACACACACCCTGGAAGACTTAAAACAAAAAGTGTATAAGACAAAGTCACACACACCCTGGAAGACTTAAAAAACAAAGTGTATAAGACAAAGTCACACATACCCTGGAAGACTTAAAACACAAAGTGTATAAGGCAAACTCACGCACACCCTGGAAGACTTAAAACACAAAGTGTATAAGACAAACTCACACACACCCTGGAAGACTTAAAACACAAAGTGTATAAGACAAACTCATACACACCCTGGAAGACTTAAAACAAAAAGTGTATAAGACAAAGTCACACACACCCTGGAAGACTTAAAACACAAAGTGTATAAGACAAACTCACACACACCCTGGAACACTTAAAACGAAAAGTGTATAAGACAAAGTCTCACACACCCTTGGAAGACTTAAAACACAAAGTGTATAAGACAAAGTCACACACACCGTGGAAGACTTAAAACAAAAAGTATATAAGACAAACTAACACACCCTGGAAGACTTAAAACACAAAGTGTATAAGACAAACTCACACACACCCTGGAAGAATTACAAAAAAGTGTATAAGACAAAGTCACACACACCTGGAAGACTTAAAACACAAAGTGTATAAGACAAAGTCAAAACCCTGGAAGACTTAAAACAAAAAGTGTATAAGACAAAGTCACACACACCCATGAAGACTTAAAACACAAAGTGTATAAGACAAAGTCTCACACCCTGGAAGACTTAAAACAAAAAGTGTATAAGACAAAGTCACACACACCCTGGAAGACTTAAAACGAAATGTGTATAAGACAAACTCACACACACCCTGGAAGACTTAAAACACAAAGTGTATAAGACAAACTCACACACACCCTGGAAGACTTAAAACACAAAGTGTATAAGACAAAGTCTCACACACCCTGGAAGACGTAAAACACAAAGTTTATAAGACAAAATCTCACACACCCTGGAAGACTTAAAACACAAAGTGTATAGGACAAAGTCTCACACATCCTGGAAGACTTAAAACACAAAGTGTATAAGACAAACCCACACACACCCTGGAAGACTTAAAACACAAAGTGTATAAGACAAAGTCTCACACACACCCTGGAAGACTTAAAACACAAAGTGTATAAGACAAACTGACACACACCCTGGAAGACTTAAAACACAAAGTGTATAAGACAAAGTCACACACCCTGGAAGACTTAAAACAAAAAATGTATAAGACAAAGTCACACACCCTAGAAGACTTAAAACAAAAAGTTATAAGACAAAGTCACACACACCCTGGAAGACTTAAAACACAAAGTGTATAAGACAAAGTCACACACCCTGGAAGACTTAAAACACAAAGTGTATAAGACAAACTCACACACACCCTGGAAGACTTAAAACAGAAAGTGTATATGGCAAGCTCACACACACCCTGGTAGACTTAAAACACAAAGTGTATAAGACAAAGTCACACATACCCTGGAAGACTTAAAACACAAAGTGTATAAGGCAAACTCACACACACCCTGGAAGACTTAAAACACAAAGTGTATAAGACAAAGTCACACACACCCTGGAAGACTTAAAACACAAAGTGTATAAGACAAAGTCACACACACCCTGGAAGACTTAAAACACAAAGTGTATAAGACAAAGCCACACACACCCTGGAAGACTTAAAACACAAAGTGTATAAGGCAAAGTCACACACCCTGGAAGACGTAAAACACAAAGTGTATAAGACAAACTCACACACACCCTTGAAGACTTAAAACAAAAAGTGTATAAGACAAAGTCACATACCCTGGAAGACTTAAAACAAAAAGTGTATAAGACAAAGTCACACACCCTGGAAGACTTAAAACAAAAAGTGTATAAGACAAAGTCACACACACCCTGGAAGACTTAAAACAAAAAGTGTATAAGACAAACTCACACACACCCTGGAAGACTTAAAACAAAAAGTGTATAAGACAAACTCACACACACCCTGGAAGACTTAAAACACAAAGTGTATAAGACAAACTCACACACACCCTGGAAGACTTAAAACACAAAGTGTATAAGACAAAGTCACACACACCCTTGAAGACTTAAAACACAAAGTGTATAAGACAAAGTCACACACCCTGGAAGACTTAAAACACAAAGTGTATAAGACAAACACAAACACACCGGAAGACATAAAACACAAAGTGTATAAGACAAAGTCATACACACCCTGGAAGACTTAAAACGCAAAGTGTATAAGACAAAGTCTCACTCACCCTGGAAGACTTAAAACACAAAGTGTATAAGACAAAGTCTCACACACCCTGGAAGACTTAAAACACAAAGTGTATAAGACCAACTCACACACACCCTGGAAGACTTAAAACACAAAGTGTATAAGACAAAGTCTCACACATCCTGGAAGACTTAAAACACAAAGTGTATAAGACAAACCCACACACACCCTGGAAGATTTAAAACACAAAGTGTATAAGACAAAGTCTCACACCCTGGAAGACTTAAAACACAAAGTGTATAAGTTAAAGTCACACACCCTGGAAGACTTAAAACAAAAAGTGTATAAGACAAAGTCGCACACACCCTGGAAGACTTAAAACACAAAGTGTATAAGACAAAGTCACACATACCCTGGAAGACTTAAAATACAAAGTGTATAAGACAAACTCACACACTCCCTGGAAGACTTAAAACACAAAGTGTATAAGACAAACTCACACACACCCTGGAAGACTTAAAATGAAAAGTGTATAAGACAAAGTCACCCACACCCTGGAAGACTTAAAACACAAAGTGTATAAGACAAACTCACACACACCCTGGAAGACTTAAAACACAAAGTGTATAAGACAAAGTCACACACACCCTGGAAGACTTAAAACACAAACTCACACACACCCTGGAAGACTTAAAACAAAAAGTGTATAAGACAAAGTCACACACACGCTGGAAGACTTAAAACACAAAGTGTATAAGGCAAACTCACGCACACCCTGGAAGACTTAAAACACAAAGTGTATAAGACAAACTCACACACACCCTGGAAAACTTAAAACACAAAGTGTATAAGACAAACTCACACACACCCTGGAAGACTTAAAACACAAAGTGTATAAGACAAACTCATACACACCCTGGAAGACTTAAAACAAAAAGTGTATAAGACAAAGTCTCACACATCCTGGAAGACTTAAAACACAAGGTGTATTAGACAAACCCACACACACCCTGGAAGACTTAAAACACAAAGTGTATAAGACAAAGTCTCACACCCTGGAAGGCTTAAAACACAAAGTGTATAAGACAAAGTCACACATGCCCTGGAAGACTTAAAACACAATGTGTATAAGACAAACTCACACACACCCTGGAAGACTTAAAACAAAAAGTGTATAAGACAAAATCACACACACCCTGGAAGACTTAAAACACAAAGTGTATAAGAAAACTCACACACACCCTGGAAGACTTAAAACAAAAAGTGTATAAGACAAAGTCACACATACACTGGAAGACTTAAAACACAAAGTGTATAAGACAAAGTCACACACACCCTGGTAGACTTAAAACACAAAGTGTATAAGACAAAGTCACACATACCCTGGAAGACTTAAAACACAAAGTGTATAAGACAAAGTCACACATGCCCTGGAAGACTTAAAACACAAAGTGTATAAGACAAACTCACACACACCCTGGAAGACTTAAAACAAAAAGTGTATAAGACAAAATCACACACACCCTGGAAGACTTAAAACACAAAGTGTATAAGACAAGGTCACACATACCCTGGAAGACTTAAAACACAAAGTGTATAAGGCAAACTCACACACACCCTGGAAGACTTAAAACACAAAGTGTATAAGACAAAGTCACACACACCCTGGAAGACTTAAAACACAAAGTGTATAAGACAAAGCCACACACACCTTGGAAGACTTAAAACACAAAGTGTATAAGACAAAGTCACACACCCTGGAAGACTTAAAACACAAAGTGTATAAGACAAACTCACACACACCCTTGAAGACTTAAAACAAAAAGTGTATAAGACAAAGTCACATACCCTGGAAGACTTAAAACAAAAAGTGTATAAGACAAAGTCACACACCCTGGAAGACTTAAAACAAAAAGTGTATAAGACAAAGTCACACACACCCTGGAAGACTTAAAACAAAAAGTGTATAAGACAAACTCACACACACCCTGGAAGACTTAAAACAAAAAGTGTATAAGACAAACTCACACACACCCTGGAAGACTTAAAACACAAAGTGTATAAGACAAACTCACACACACCCTGGAAGACTTAAAACACAAAGTGTATAAGACAAAGTCACACACACCCTTGAAGACTTAAAACACAAAGTGTATAAGACAAAGTCACACACCCTGGAAGACTTAAAACACAAAGTGTATAAGACAAACACAAACACACCCTGGAAGACTTAAAACACAAAGTGTATAAGACAAAGTCATACACACCCTGGAAGACTTAAAACGCAAAGTGTATAAGACAAAGTCTCACTCACCCTGGAAGACTTAAAACACAAAGTGTATAAGACAAAGTCTCACACACCCTGGAAGACTTAAAACACAACGTGTATAAGACAAACTCACACACACCCTGGCAGACTTAAAACACAAAGTGTATAAGACAAAGTCTCACACATCCTGGAAGACTTAAAACACAAAGTGTATAAGACAATCCCACACACACCCTGGAAGATTTAAAACACAAAGTGTATAAGACAAAGTCTCACACCCTGGAAGACTTAAAACACAAAGTGTATAAGTTAAAGTCACACACCCTGGAAGACTTAAAACAAAAAGTGTATAAGACAAAGTCACACACACCCTGGAAGACTTAAAACACAAAGTGTATAAGACAAACTCACACACACCCTGGAAGACTGAAAACACAAAGTGTATAAGACAAAGTCTCACACACCCTGGAAGACGTAAAACAGAAAGTGTATAAGACAAAATCTCACACACCCTGGAAGACTTAAAACACAAAGTGTATAGGACAAAGTCTCACACATCCTGGAAGACTTAAAACACAAAGTGTATAAGACAAACCCACACACAACCTGGAAGACTTAAAAGGAAAAGTGTATAAGACAAAGTCTCACACACACCCTGGAAGACTTAAAACACAAAGTGTATAAGACAAAGTCACACATACCCTGGAAGACTTAAAACACAAAGTGTATAAGGCAAACTCACGCACACCCTGGAAGACTTAAAACACAAAGTGTATAAGACAAACTCACACACACCCTGGAAGACTTAAAACACAAAGTGTATAAGACAAACTCATACACACCCTGGAAGACTTAAAACAAAAAGTGTATAAGACAAAGTCTCACACATCCTGGAAGACTTAAAACACAAGGTGTATTAGACAAACCCACACACACCCTGGAAGACTTAAAACACAAAGTGTATAAGACAAAGTCTCACACACACCCTGGAAGACTTAAAACACAAAGTGTATAAGACAAAGTCACACACACCCTGGAAGACTTAAAACACAAAGTGTATAAGACAAAGTCACACACCCTGGAAGACTTAAAACACAAAGTGTATAAGACAAACACAAACACACCCTGGAAGACTTAAAACACAAAGTGTATAAGACAAAGTCATACACACCCTGGAAGACTTAAAACGCAAAGTGTATAAGACAAAGTCTCACTCACCCTGGAAGACTTAAAACACAAAGTGTATAAGACAAAGTCTCACACACCCTGGAAGACTTAAAACACAACGTGTATAAGACAAACTCACACACACCCTGGAAGACTTAAAACACAAAGTGTATAAGACAAAGTCTCACACATCCTGGAAGACTTAAAACACAAAGTGTATAACACAAACCCACACACACCCTGGAAGATTTAAAACACAAAGTGTATAAGACAAAGTCTCACACCCTGGAAGACTTAAAACACAAAGTGTATAAGTTAAAGTCACACACCCTGGAAGACTTAAAACAAAAAGTGTATAAGACAAACTCACACACACCCTGGAAGACTTAAAACACAAAGTGTATAAGACAAACTCACACACACCCTGGAAGACTTAAAACACAAAGTGTATAAGACGAAGTCTCACACACCCTGGAAGACGTAAAACACAAAGTGTATAAGACAAAATCTCACACACCCTGGAAGACTTAAAACACAAAGTGTATAGGACAAAGTCTCACACATCCTGGAAGACTTAAAACACAAAGTGTATAAGACAAACCCACACACACCCTGGAAGACTTAAAACACAAAGTGTATAAGACAAAGTCTCACACACACCCTGGAAGACTTAAAACACAAAGTGTATAAGACAAACTCACACACACCCTGGAAGACTTAAAACAAAAAGTGTATAAGACAAAGTCACACACACCCTGGAAAACTTAAAACACAAAGTGTATAAGACAAAGTCACACATACCCTGGAAGACTTAAAACACAAAGTGTATAAGGCAAACTCACGCACACCCTGGAAGACTTAAAACACAAAGTGTATAAGACAAACTCACACACACCCTGGAAGACTTAAAACACAAAGTGTATAAGACAAACTCACACACACCCTGGAAGACTTAAAACACAAAGTGTATATTACAAACTCATACACACCCTGGAAGACTTAAAACAAAAAGTGTATAAGACAAAGTCTCACACATCCTGGAAGACTTAAAACACAAGGTGTATTAGACAAACCCACACACACCCTGGAAGACTTAAAACACAAAGTGTATAAGACAAAGTCTCACACCCTGGAAGGCTTAAAACACAAAGTGTATAAGACAAAGTCACACATGCCCTGGAAGACTTAAAACACAATGTGTATAAGACAAACTCACACACACCCTGGAAGACTTAAAACAAAAAGTGTATAAGACAAAATCACACACACCCTGGAAGACTTAAAACACAAAGTGTATAAGAAAACTCACACACACCCTGGAAGACTTAAAACAAAAAGTGTATAAGACAAAGTCACACATACACTGGAAGACTTAAAACACAAAGTGTATAAGACAAAGTCACACACACCCTGGTAGACTTAAAACACAAAGTGTATAAGACAAAGTCACACATACCCTGGAAGACTTAAAACACAAAGTGTATAAGACAAAGTCACACATGCCCTGGAAGACTTAAAACACAAAGTGTATAAGACAAACTCACACACACCCTGGAAGACTTAAAACAAAAAGTGTATAAGACAAAATCACACACACCCTGGAAGACTTAAAACACAAAGTGTATAAGACAAGGTCACACATACCCTGGAAGACTTAAAACACAAAGTGTATAAGGCAAACTCACACACACCCTGGAAGACTTAAAACACAAAGTGTATAAGACAAAGTCACACACACCCTGGAAGACTTAAAACACAAAGTGTATAAGACAAAGCCACACACACCTTGGAAGACTTAAAACACAAAGTGTATAAGACAAAGTCACACACCCTGGAAGACTTAAAACACAAAGTGTATAAGACAAACTCACACACACCCTGGAAGACTTAAAACAAAAAGTGTATAAGACAAACTCACACACACCCTGGAAGACTTAAAACAAAAAGTGTATAAGACAAACTCACACACACCCTGGAAGACTTAAAACACAAAGTGTATAAGACAAACTCACACACACCCTGGAAGACTTAAAACACAAAGTGTATAAGACAAAGTCACACACACCCTTGAAGACTTAAAACACAAAGTGTATAAGACAAAGTCACACACCCTGGAAGACTTAAAACACAAAGTGTATAAGACAAACACAAACACACCCTGGAAGACTTAAAACACAAAGTGTATAAGACAAAGTCATACACACCCTGGAAGACTTAAAACGCAAAGTGTATAAGACAAAGTCTCACTCACCCTGGAAGACTTAAAACACAAAGTGTATAAGACAAAGTCTCACACACCCTGGAAGACTTAAAACACAACGTGTATAAGACAAACTCACACACACCCTGGCAGACTTAAAACACAAAGTGTATAAGACAAAGTCTCACACATCCTGGAAGACTTAAAACACAAAGTGTATAAGACAATCCCACACACACCCTGGAAGATTTAAAACACAAAGTGTATAAGACAAAGTCTCACACCCTGGAAGACTTAAAACACAAAGTGTATAAGTTAAAGTCACACACCCTGGAAGACTTAAAACAAAAAGTGTATAAGACAAAGTCACACACACCCTGGAAGACTTAAAACACAAAGTGTATAAGACAAACTCACACACACCCTGGAAGACTTAAAACACAAAGTGTATAAGACAAAGTCTCACACACCCTGGAAGACGTAAAACACAAAGTGTATAAGACAAAATCTCACACACCCTGGAAGACTTAAAACACAAAGTGTATAGGACAAAGTCTCACACATCCTGGAAGACTTAAAACACAAAGTGTATAAGACAAACCCACACACAACCTGGAAGACTTAAAAGGAAAAGTGTATAAGACAAAGTCTCACACACACCCTGGAAGACTTAAAACACAAAGTGTATAAGACAAAGTCACACATACCCTGGAAGACTTAAAACACAAAGTGTATAAGGCAAACTCACGCACACCCTGGAAGACTTAAAACACAAAGTGTATAAGACAAACTCACACACACCCTGGAAGACTTAAAACACAAAGTGTATAAGACAAACTCACACACACCCTGGAAGACTTAAAACACAAAGTGTATAAGACAAACTCATACACACCCTGGAAGACTTAAAACAAAAAGTGTATAAGACAAAGTCTCACACATCCTGGAAGACTTAAAACACAAGGTGTATTAGACAAACCCACACACACCCTGGAAGACTTAAAACACAAAGTGTATAAGACAAAGTCTCACACCCTGGAAGGCTTAAAACACAAAGTGTATAAGACAAAGTCACACACACCCTGGAAGACTTAAAACACAAAGTGTATAAGACAAAGTCACACCCCCTGGAAGACTTAAAACACAAAGTGTATAAGACAAACACAAACACACCCTGGAAGACTTAAAACACAAAGTGTATAAGACAAAGTCATACACACCCTGGAAGACTTAAAACGCAAAGTGTATAAGACAAAGTCTCACTCACCCTGGAAGACTTAAAACACAAAGTGTATAAGACAAAGTCTCACACACCCTGGAAGACTTAAAACACAACGTGTATAAGACAAACTCACACACACCCTGGAAGACTTAAAACACAAAGTGTATAAGACAAAGTCTCACACATCCTGGAAGACTTAAAACACAAAGTGTATAACACAAACCCACACACACCCTGGAAGATTTAAAACACAAAGTGTATAAGACAAAGTCTCACACCCTGGAAGACTTAAAACACAAAGTGTATAAGTTAAAGTCACACACCCTGGAAGACTTAAAACAAAAAGTGTATAAGACAAAGTCACACACACCCTGGAAGACTTAAAACACAAAGTGTATAAGACAAACTCACACACACCCTGGAAGACTTAAAACACAAAGTGTATAAGACAAAGTCTCACACACCCTGGAAGACGTAAAACACAAAGTGTATAAGACAAAATCTCACACACCGTGGAAGACTTAAAACACAAAGTGTATAGGACAAAGTCTCACACATCCTGGAAGACTTAAAACACAAAGTGTATAAGACAAACCCACACACACCCTGGAAGACTTAAAACACAAAGTGTATAAGACAAAGTCTCACACACACCCTGGAAGACTTAAAACACAAAGTGTATAAGACAAACTCACACACACCCTGGAAGACTTAAAACAAAAAGTGTATAAGACAAAGTCACACACACCCTGGAAAACTTAAAACACAAAGTGTATAAGACAAAGTCACACATACCCTGGAAGACTTAAAACACAAAGTGTATTAGGCAAACTCACGCACACCCTGGAAGACTTAAAACACAAAGTGTATAAGACAAACTCACACACACCCTGGAAGACTTAAAACACAAAGTGTATAAGACAAACTCACACACACCCTGGAAGACTTAAAACACAAAGTGTATAAGACAAACTCATACACACCCTGGAAGACTTAAAACAAAAAGTGTATAAGACAAAGTCTCACACATCCTGGAAGACTTAAAACACAAGGTGTATTAGACAAACCCACACACACCCTGGAAGACTTAAAACACAAAGTGTATAAGACAAAGTCTCACACCCTGGAAGGCTTAAAACACAAAGTGTATAAGACAAAGTCACACACCCTGGAAGACTTAAAACACAAAGTGTATAAGACAAGGTCTCACACCCTGGAAGACTTAAAACACAAAGTGTATAAGACAAAGTCACACACCCTGGAAGACTTAAAACAAAAAGTGTATAAGACAAAGTCACACACACCCTGGAAGACTTAAAACACAAAGTGTATAAGACAAACTCACACACACCCTGGAAGACTTAAAACGAAAAGTGTATAAGACAAAGTCTCACACACCCTTGGAAGACTTAAAACACAAAGTGTATAAGACAAAGTCACACACACCGTGGAAGACTTAAAACAAAAAGTATATAAGACAAACTAACACACCCTGGAAGACTTAAAACACAAAGTGTATAAGACAAACTCACACACACCCTGGAGGAATTACAAAAAAGTGTATAAGACAAAGTCACACACACCTGGAAGACTTAAAACACAAAGTGTATAAGACAAAGTCAAAACCCTGGAAGACTTAAAACAAAAAGTGTATAAGACAAAGTCACACACACCCATGAAGACTTAAAACACAAAGTGTATAAGACAAAGTCTCACACCCTGGAAGACTTAAAACAAAAAGTGTATAAGACAAAGTCACACACACCCTGGAAGACTTAAAACGAAAAGTGTATAAGACAAACTCACACACACCCTGGAAGACTTAAAACACAAAGTGTATAAGACAAACTCACACACACCCTGGAAGACTTAAAACACAAAGTGTATAAGACAAAGTCTCACACACCCTGGAAGACGTAAAACACAAAGTGTATAAGACAAAATCTCACACACCCTGGAAGACTTAAAACACAAAGTGTATAGGACAAAGTCTCACACATCCTGGAAGACTTAAAACACAAAGTGTATAAGACAAACCCACACACACCCTGGAAGACTTAAAACACAAAGTGTATAAGACAAAGTCTCACACACACCCTGGAAGACTTAAAACACAAAGTGTATAAGACAAACTGACACACACCCTGGAAGACTTAAAACACAAAGTGTATAAGACAAAGTCACACACCCTGGAAGACTTAAAACAAAAAATGTATAAGACAAAGTCACACACCCTGGAAGACTTAAAACAAAAAGTGTATAAGACAAAGTCACACACACCCTGGAAGACTTAAAACACAAAGTGTATAAGACAAAGTCACACACCCTGGAAGACTTAAAACACAAAGTGTATAAGACAAACTCACACACACCCTGGAAGACTTAAAACAGAAAGTGTATATGGCAAGCTCACACACACCCTGGTAGACTTAAAACACAAAGTGTATAAGACAAAGTCACACATACCCTGGAAGTTTTAAAACACAAAGTGTATAAGGCAAACTCACACACACCCTGGAAGACTTAAAACACAAAGTGTATAAGACAAAGTCACACACACCCTGGAAGACTTAAAACACAAAGTGTATAAACCAAAGTCACACACACCCTGGAAGACTTAAAACACAAAGTGTATAAGACAAAGCCACACACACCCTGGAAGACTTAAAACACAAAGTGTATAAGACAAAGTCACACACCCTGGAAGACTTAAAACACAAAGTGTATAAGACAAACTCACACACACCCTTGAAGACTTAAAACAAAAAGTGTATAAGACAAAGTCACATACCCTGGAAGACTTAAAACAAAAAGTGTATAAGACAAAGTCACACACCCTGGAAGACTTAAAACAAAAAGTGTATAAGACAAAGTCACACACACCCTGGAAGACTTAAAACAAAAAGTGTATAAGACAAACTCACACACACCCTGGAAGACTTAAAACAAAAAGTGTATAAGACAAACTCACACACACCCTGGAAGACTTAAAACACAAAGTGTATAAGACAAACTCACACACACCCTGGAAGACTTAAAACACAAAGTGTATAAGACAAAGTCACACACACCCTTGAAGACTTAAAACACAAAGTGTATAAGACAAAGTCACACACCCTGGAAGACTTAAAACACAAAGTGTATAAGACAAACACAAACACACCGGAAGACATAAAACACAAAGTGTATAAGACAAAGTCATACACACCCTGGAAGACTTAAAACGCAAAGTGTATAAGACAAAGTCTCACTCACCCTGGAAGACTTAAAACACAAAGTGTATAAGACAAAGTCTCACACACCCTGGAAGACTTAAAACACAAAGTGTATAAGACAAACTCACACACACCCTGGAAGACTTAAAACACAAAGTGTATAAGACAAAGTCTCACACATCCTGGAAGACTTAAAACACAAAGTGTATAAGACAAACCCACACACACCCTGGAAGATTTAAAACACAAAGTGTATAAGACAAAGTCTCACACCCTGGAAGACTTAAAACACAAAGTGTATAAGTTAAAGTCACACACCCTGGAAGACTTAAAACAAAAAGTGTATAAGACAAAGTCACACACACCCTGGAAGACTTAAAACACAAAGTGTATAAGACAAAGTCACACATACCCTGGAAGACTTAAAATACAAAGTGTATAAGACAAACTCACACACTCCCTGGCAGACTTAAAACACAAAGTGTATAAGACAAACTCACACACACCCTGGAAGACTTAAAATGAAAAGTGTATAAGACACAGTCACCCACACCCTGGAAGACTTAAAACACAAAGTGTATAAGACAAACTCACACACACCCTGGAAGACTTAAAACACAAAGTGTATAAGACAAAGTCACACACACCCTGGAAGACTTAAAACACAAACTCACACACACCCTGGAAGACTTAAAACAAAAAGTGTATAAGACAAAGTCACACACACCCTGGAAGACTTAAAACAAAAAGTGTATAAGACAAACTCACACACACCCTGGAAGACTTAAAACAAAAAGTGTATAAGACAAAGTCACACATACCCTGGAAGACTTAAAACACAAAGTGTATAAGGCAAACTCACGCACACCCTGGAAGACTTAAAACACAATGTGTATAAGACAAACTCACACACACCCTGGAAAACTTAAAACACAAAGTGTATAAGACAAACTCACACACACCCTGGAAGACTTAAAACACAAAGTGTATAAGACAAACTCATACACACCCTGGAAGACTTAAAACAAAAAGTGTATAAGACAAAGTCTCACACATCCTGGAAGACTTAAAACACAAGGTGTATTAGACAAACCCACACACACCCTGGAAGACTTAAAACACAAAGTGTATAAGACAAAGTCTCACACCCTGGAAGGCTTAAAACACAAAGTGTATAAGACAAAGTCACACATGCCCTGGAAGACTTAAAACACAAAGTGTATAAGACAAACTCACACACACCCTGGAAGACTTAAAACAAAAAGTGTATAAGACAAAATCACACACACCCTGGAAGACTTAAAACACAAAGTGTATAAGAAAACTCACACACACCCTGGAAGACTTAAAACAAAAAGTGTATAAGACAAAGTCACACATACCCTGGAAGACTTAAAACACAAAGTGTATAAGACAAAGTCACACACACCCTGGTAGACTTAAAACACAAAGTGTATAAGACAAACTCACACACACCCTGGAAGACTTAAAACACAAAGTGTATAAGACAAAGTCACACATGCCCTGGAAGACTTAAAACACAAAGTGTATAAGACAAACTCACACACACCCTGGAAGACTTAAAACAAAAAGTGTATAAGACAAAATCACACACACCCTGGAAGACTTAAAACACAAAGTGTATAAGACAAAGTCACACATACCCTGGAAGACGTAAAACACAAAGTGTATAAGGCAAACTCACACACACCCTGGAAGACTTAAAACACAAAGTGTATAAGACAAACACAAACACACCTGAAGACATAAAACACAAAGTGTATAAGACAAAGTCATACACACCCTGGAAGACTTAAAACGCAAAGTGTATAAGACAAAGTCTCACTCACCCTGGAAGACTTAAAACACAAAGTGTATAAGACAAAGTCTCACACACCCTGGAAGACTTAAAACACAAAGTGTATAAGACAAACTCACACACACCCTGGAAGACTTAAAACACAAAGTGTATAAGACAAAGTCTCACACATCCTGGAAGACTTAAAACACAAAGTGTATAAGACAAACCCACACACACCCTGGAAGATTTAAAACAAAAGTGTATAAGACAAAGTCTCACACCATGGAAGACTTAAAACACAAAGTGTATAAGTTAAAGTCACACACCCTGGAAGACTTAAAACAAAAAGTGTATAAGACAAAGTCACACACACCCTGGAAGACTTAAAACACAAAGTGTGTAAGACAAAGTCACACATACCCTGGAAGACTTAAAATACAAAGTGTATAAGACAAACTCACACACTCCCTGGCAGACTTAAAACACAAAGTGTATAAGACAAACTCACACACACCCTGGAAGACTTAAAATGAAAAGTGTATAAGACAAAGTCACCCACACCCTGGAAGACTTAAAACACAAAGTGTATAAGACAAACTCACACACACCCTGGAAGACTTAAAACACAAAGTGTATAAGACAAAGTCACACACACCCTGGAAGACTTAAAACACAAACTCACACACACCCTGGAAGACTTAAAACAAAAAGTGTATAAGACAAAGTCACACACACCCTGGAAGACTTAAAACACAAAGTGTATAAGACAAAGTCACACATACCCTGGAAGACTTAAAACACAAAGTGTATAAGACAAACTCACACACACCCTGGAACACTTAAAACGAAAAGTGTATAAGACAAACTCACACACACCCTGGAAGACTTAAAACACAAAGTGTATAAGACAAACTCATACACACCCTGGAAGACTTAAAACAAAAAGTGTATAAGACAAAGTCACACACACCCTGGAAGACTTAAAACACAAAGTGTATAAGACAAACTCACACACACCCTGGAACACTTAAAACGAAAAGTGTATAAGACAAAGTCTCACACACCCTTGGAAGACTTAAAACACAAAGTGTATAAGACAAAGTCACACACACCGTGGAAGACTTAAAACAAAAAGTATATAAGACAAACTAACACACCCTGGAAGACTTAAAACACAAAGTGTATAAGACAAACTCACACACACCCTGGAAGAATTACAAAAAAGTGTATAAGACAAAGTCACACACACCTGGAAGACTTAAAACACAAAGTGTATAAGACAAAGTCAAAACCCTGGAAGACGTAAAACAAAAAGTGTATAAGACAAAGTCACACACACCCATGAAGACTTAAAACACAAAGTGTATAAGACAAAGTCTCACACCCTGGAAGACTTAAAACAAAAAGTGTATAAGACAAAGTCTCACACCCTGGAAGGCTTAAAACACAAAGTCTATAAGACAAAGTCACACATGCCCTGGAAGACTTAAAACACAAAGTGTATAAGACAAACTCACACACACCCTGGAAGATTTAAAACAAAAAGTGTATAAGACAAAATCACACACACCCTGGAAGACTTAAAACACAAAGTGTATAAGAAAACTCACACATACCCTGGAAGACTTAAAACAAAAAGTGTATAAGACAAAGTCACACATACACTGGAAGACTTAAAACACAAAGTGTATAAGACAAAGTCACACACACCCTGGTAGACTTAAAACACAAAGTGTATAAGACAAAGTCACACATACCCTGGAAGACTTAAAACACAAAGTGTATAAGACAAAGTCACACATGCCCTGGAAGACTTAAAACACAAAGTGTATAAGACAAACTCACACACACCCTGGAAGACTTAAAACAAAAAGTGTATAAGACAAATCACACACACCCTGGAAGACTTAAAACACAAAGTGTATAAGACAAAGTCACACATACCCTGGAAGACTTAAAACACAAAGTGTATAAGGCAAACTCACACACACCCTGGAAGACTTAAAACACAAAGTGTATAAGACAAAGTCACACACACCCTGGAAGACTTAAAACACAAAGTGTATAAGACAAAGTCACACACACCCTGGAAGACTTAAAACACAAAGTGTATAAGACAAAGCCACACACACCCTGGAAGACTTAAAACACAAAGTGTATAAGACAAAGTCACACACCCTGGAAGACTTAAAACAAAAAGTGTATAAGAGAAACTCACACACACCCTTGAAGACTTAAAACAAAAAGTGTATAAGACAAAGTCACATACCCTGGAAGACTTAAAACAAAAAGTGTATAAGACAAAGTCACACACCCTGGAAGACTTAAAACAAAAAGTGTATAAGACAAAGTCACACACACCCTGGAAGACTTAAAACAAAAAGTGTATAAGACAAACTCACACACACCCTGGAAGACTTAAAACAAAAAGTGTATAAGACAAACTCACACACACCCTGGAAGACTTAAAACACAAAGTGTATAAGACAAACTCACACACACCCTGGAAGACTTAAAACACAAAGTGTATAAGACAAAGTCACACACACCCTTGAAGACTTAAAAAACAAAGTGTATAAGACAAAGTCACACACCCTGGAAGACTTAAAACACAAAGTGTATAAGACAAACACAAACACACCCTGGAAGACTTAAAACACAAAGTGTATAAGACAAAGTCATACACACCCTGGAAGACTTAAAACGCAAAGTGTATAAGACAAAGTCTCACTCACCCTGGAAGACTTAAAACACAAAGTGTATAAGACAAACTCACACACACCCTGGAAGACTTAAAACACAAAGTGTATAAGACAAAGTCTCACACATCCTGGAAGACTTAAAACACAAAGTGTATAAGACAAACCCACACACACCCTGGAAGATTTAAAACACAAAGTGTATAAGACAAAGTCTCACACCCTGGAAGACTTAAAACACAAAGTGTATAGGACAAAGTCTCACACATCCTGGAAGACTTAAAACACAAAGTGTATAAGACAAACCCACACACACCCTGGAAGACTTAAAACACAAAGTGTATAAGACAAAGTCTCACACACACCCTGGAAGACTTAAAACACAAAGTGTATAAGACAAACTCACACACACCCTGGAAGACTTAAAACAAAAAGTGTATAAGACAAACTCACACACACCCTGGAAGACTTAAAACACAAAGTGTGTAAGACAAACTCATACACACCCTGGAAGACTTAAAACAAAAAGTGTATAAGACAAAGTCTCACACATCCTGGAAGACTTAAAACACAAGGTGTATTAGACAAACCCACACACACCCTGAAAGACTTAAAACACAAAGTGTATAAGACAAAGTCTCACACCCTGGAAGGCTTAAAACACAAAGTGTATAAGACAAAGTCACACACCCTGGAAGACTTAAAACACAAAGTGTATAAGACAAAGTCACACATACCCTGGAAGACTTAAAACACAAAGTGTATAAGGCAAACTCACGCACACCCTGGAAGACTTAAAACACAAAGTGTATAAGACAAACTCACACACACCCTGGAAGACTTAAAACACAAAGTGTATAAGACAAACTCACACACACCCTGGAAGACTTAAAACACAAAGTGTGTAAGACAAACTCATACACACCCTGGAAGACTTAAAACAAAAAGTGTATAAGACAAAGTCTCACACATCCTGGAAGACTTAAAACACAAGGTGTATTAGACAAACCCACACACACCCTGAAAGACTTAAAACACAAAGTGTATAAGACAAAGTCTCACACCCTGGAAGGCTTAAAACACAAAGTGTATAAGACAAAGTCACACACCCTGGAAGACTTAAAACACAAAGTGTATAAGACAAGGTCTCACACCCTGGAAGACTTCAAACACAAAGTGTATAAGACAAAGTCACACACCCTGGAAGACTTAAAACAAAAAGTGTATAAGACAAAGTCACACACACCCTGGAAGACTTAAAACACAAAGTGTATAAGACAAACTCACACACACCCTGGAAGACTTAAAACGAAAAGTGTATAAGACAAAGTCTCACACACCCTTGGAAGACTTAAAACACAAAGTGTATAAGACAAAGTCACACACACCGTGGAAGACTTAAAACAAAAAGTATATAAGACAAACTAACACACCCTGGAAGACTTAAAACACAAAGTGTATAAGACAAACTCACACACACCCTGGAGGAATTACAAAAAAGTGTATAAGACAAAGTCACACACACCTGGAAGACTTAAAACACAAAGTGTATAAGACAAAGTCAAAACCCTGGAAGACTTAAAACAAAAAGTGTATAAGACAAAGTCACACACACCCATGAAGACTTAAAACACAAAGTGTATAAGACAACGTCTCACACCCTGGAAGACTTAAAACAAAAAGTGTATAAGACAAAGTCACACACACCCTGGAAGACTTAAAACGAAAAGTGTATAAGACAAACTCACACACACCCTAGAAGACTTAAAACACAAAGTGTATAAGACAAACTCACTACACCCTGGAAGACTTAAAACACAAAGTGTATAAGACAAAGTCTCACACACCCTGGAAGACGTAAAACACAAAGTGTATAAGACAAAATCTCACACACCCTGGAAGACTTAAAACACAAAGTGTATAGGACAAAGTCTCACACATCCTGGAAAACTTAAAACACAAAGTGTATAAGACAAACCCACACACACCCTGGAAGACTTAAAACACAAAGTGTATAAGACAAAGTCTCACACACACCCTGGAAGACTTAAAACACAAAGTGTATAAGACAAACTGACACACACCCTGGAAGACTTAAAACACAAAGTGTATAAGACAAAGTCACACACCCTGGAAGACTTAAAACAAAAAATGTATAAGACAAAGTCACACACCCTGGAAGACTTAAAACAAAAAGTGTATAAGACAAAGTCACACACACCCTGGAAGACTTAAAACACAAAGTGTATAAGACAAAGTCACACACCCTGGAAGACTTAAAACACAAAGTGTATAAGACAAACTCACACACACCCTGGAAGACTTAAAACAGAAAGTGTATATGGCAAGCTCACACACACCCTGGTAGACTTAAAACACAAAGTGTATAAGACAAAGTCACACATACCCTGGAAGACTTAAAACACAAAGTGTATAAGGCAAACTCACACACACCCTGGAAGACTTAAAACACAAAGTGTATAAGACAAAGTCACACACACCCTGGAAGACTTAAAACACAAAGTGTATAAGACAAAGTCACACACACCCTGGAAGACTTAAAACACAAAGTGTATAAGACAAAGCCACACACACCCTGGAAGACTTAAAACACAAAGTGTATAAGACAAAGTCACACACCCTGGAAGACTTAAAACACAAAGTGTATAAGACAAATTCACACACACCCTTCAAGACTTAAAACAAAAAGTGTATAAGACAAAGTCACATACGCTGGAAGACTTAAAACAAAAAGTGTATAAGACAAAGTCACACACCCTGGAAGACTTAAAACAAAAAGTGTATAAGACAAACTCACACACACCCTGGAAGACTTAAAACACAAAGTGTATAAGACAAAGTCACACACACCCTGGTAGACTTAAAACACAAAGTGTATAAGACAAAGTCACACATACCCTGGAAGACTTAAAACACAAAGTGTATAAGACAAAGTCACACATGCCCTGGAAGACTTAAAACACAAAGTGTAAAAGACAAACTCACACACACCCTGGAAGACTTAAAACAAAAAGTGTATAAGACAAATCACACACACCCTGGAAGACTTAAAACACAAAGTGTATAAGACAAAGTCACACATACCCTGGAAGACTTAAAACACAAAGTGTATAAGGCAAACTCACACACACCCTGGAAGACTTAAAACACAAAGTGTATAAGACAAAGTCACACACACCCTGGAAGACTTAAAACACAAAGTGTATAAGACAAAGTCACACACACCCTGGAAGACTTAAAACACAAAGTGTATAAGACAAAGCCACACACACCCTGGAAGACTTAAAACACAAAGTGTATAAGACAAAGTCACACACCCTGGAAGACTTAAAACACAAAGTGTATAAGACAAACTCACACACACCCTTGAAGACTTAAAACAAAAAGTGTATAAGACAAAGTCACATACCCTGGAAGACTTAAAACAAAAAGTGTATAAGACAAAGTCACACACCCTGGAAGACTTAAAACAAAAAGTGTATAAGACAAAGTCACACACACCCTGGAAGACTTAAAACAAAAAGTGTATAAGACAAACTCACACACACCCTGGAAGACTTAAAACAAAAAGTGTATAAGACAAACTCACACACACCCTGGAAGACTTAAAACACAAAGTGTATAAGACAAAGTCACACACACCCTTGAAGACTTAAAAAACAAAGTGTATAAGACAAAGTCACACACCCTGGAAGACTTAAAACACAAAGTGTATAAGACAAACACAAACACACCCTGGAAGACTTAAAACACAAAGTGTATAAGACAAAGTCATACACACCCTGGAAGACTTAAAACGCAAAGTGTATAAGACAAAGTCTCACTCACCCTGGAAGACTTAAAACACAAAGTGTATAAGACAAAGTCTCACACACCCTGGAAGACTTAAAACACAACGTGTATAAGACAAACTCACACACACCCTGGAAGACTTAAAACACAAAGTGTATAAGACAAAGTCTCACACATCCTGGAAGACTTAAAACACAAAGTGTATAAGACAAACCCACACACACCCTGGAAGATTTAAAACACAAAGTGTATAAGACAAAGTCTCACACCCTGGAAGACTTAAAACACAAAGTGTATAGGACAAAGTCTCACACATCCTGGAAGACTTAAAACACAAAGTGTATAAGACAAACCCACACACACCCTGGAAGACTTAAAACACAAAGTGTATAAGACAAAGTCTCACACACACCCTGGAAGACTTAAAACACAAAGTGTATAAGACAAACTCACACACACCCTGGAAGACTTAAAACAAAAAGTGTATAAGACAAAGTCACACACACCCTGGAAGACTTAAAACAAAAAGTGTATAAGACAAAGTCACACACACCCTGGAAGACTTAAAACACAAAGTGTATAAGACAAAGTCACACATACCCTGGAAGACTTAAATCACAAAGTGTATAAGGCAAACTCACGCACACCCTGGAAGACTTAAAACACAAAGTGTATAAGACAAACTCACACACACCCTGGAAGACTTAAAACACAAAGTGTATAAGACAAACTCACACACTCCCTGGAAGACTTAAAACACAAAGTGTATAAGACAAACTCATACACACCCTGGAAGACTTAAAACAAAAAGTGTATAAGACAAAGTCTCACACATCCTGGAAGACTTAAAACACAAAGTGTATTAGACAAACCCACACACACCCTGGAAGACTTAAAACACAAAGTGTATAAGACAAAGTCACACACCCTGGAAGACTTAAAACAGAAAGTGTATAAGACAAGGTCTCACACCCTGGAAGACTTAAAACACAAAGTGTATAAGACAAAGTCACACACCCTGGAAGACTTAAAACAAAAAGTGTATAAGACAAAGTCACACACACCCTGGAAGACTTAAAACACAAAGTGTATAAGACAAACTCACACACACCCTGGAAGACTTAAAACGAAAAGTGTATAAGACAAAGTCTCACACACCCTTGGAAGACTTAAAACACAAAGTGTATAAGACAAAGTCACACACACCGTGGAAGACTTAAAACAAAAAGTATATAAGACAAACTAACACACCCTGGAAGACTTAAAACACAAAGTGTATAAGACAAACTCACACACACCCTGGAGGAATTACAAAAAAGTGTATAAGACAAAGTCACACACACCTGGAAGACTTAAAACACAAAGTGTATAAGACAAAGTCAAAACCCTGGAAGACTTAAAACAAAAAGTGTATAAGACAAAGTCACACACACCCATGAAGACTTAAAACACAAAGTGTATAAGACAACGTCTCACACCCTGGAAGACTTAAAACAAAAAGTGTATAAGACAAAGTCACACACACCCTGGAAGACTTAAAACGAAAAGTGTATAAGACAAACTCACACACACCCTGGAAGACTTAAAACACAAAGTGTATAAGACAAACTCACACACACCCTGGAAGACTTAAAACACAAAGTGTATAAGACAAAGTCTCACACACCCTGGAAGACGTAAAACACAAAGTGTATAAGACAAAATCTCACACACCCTGGAAGACTTAAAACACAAAGTGTATAGGACAAAGTCTCACACATCCTGGAAAACTTAAAACACAAAGGGTATAAGACAAACCCACACACACCCTGGAAGACTTAAAACACAAAGTGTATAAGACAAAGTCTCACACACACCCTGGAAGACTTAAAACACAAAGTGTATAAGACAAACTGACACACACCCTGGAAGACTTAAAACACAAAGTGTATAAGACAAAGTCACACACCCTGGAAGACTTAAAACAAAAAATGTATAAGACAAAGTCACACACCCTGGAAGACTTAAAACAAAAAGTGTATAAGACAAAGTCACACACACCCTGGAAGACTTAAAACACAAAGTGTATAAGACAAAGTCACACACCCTGGAAGACTTAAAACACAAAGTGTATAAGACAAACTCACACACACCCTGGAAGACTTAAAACAGAAAGTGTATATGGCAAGCTCACACACACCCTGGTAGACTTAAAACACAAAGTGTATAAGACAAAGTCACACATACCCTGGAAGACTTAAAACACAAAGTGTATAAGGCAAACTCACACACACCCTGGAAGACTTAAAACACAAAGTGTATAAGACAAAGTCACACACACCCTGGAAGACTTAAAACACAAAGTGTATAAGACAAAGTCACACACACCCTGGAAGACTTAAAACACAAAGTGTATAAGACAAAGCCACACACACCCTGGAAGACTTAAAACACAAAGTGTATAAGACAAAGTCACACACCCTGGAAGACTTAAAACACAAAGTGTATAAGACAAACTCACACACACCCTTGAAGACTTAAAACAAAAAGTGTATAAGACAAAGTCACATACCCTGGAAGACTTAAAACAAAAAGTGTATAAGACAAAGTCACACACCCTGGAAGACTTAAAACAAAAAGTGTATAAGACAAAGTCACACACACCCTGGAAGACTTAAAACAAAAAATGTATAAGACAAACTCACACACACCCTGGAAGACTTAAAACAAAAAGTGTATAAGACAAACTCACACACACCCTGGAAGACTTAAAACACAAAGTGTATAAGACAAACTCACACACACCCTGGAAGACTTAAAACACAAAGTGTATAAGACAAAGTCACACACACCCTTGAAGACTTAAAACACAAAGTGTATAAGACAAAGTCACACACCCTGGAAGACTTAAAACACAAAGTGTATAAGACAAACACAAACACACCGGAAGACATAAAACACAAAGTGTATAAGACAAAGTCATACACACCCTGGAAGACTTAAAACGCAAAGTGTATAAGACAAAGTCTCACTCACCCTGGAAGACTTAACACACAAAGTGTATAAGACAAAGTCTCACACACCCTGGAAGACTTAAAACACAAAGTGTATAAGACAAACTCACACACACCCTGGAAGACTTAAAACACAAAGTGTATAAGACAAAGTCTCACACATCCTGGAAGACTTAAAACACAAAGTGTATAAGACAAACCCACACACACCCTGGAAGATTTAAAACACAAAGTGTATAAGACAAAGTCTCACACCCTGGAAGACTTAAAACACAAAGTGTATAAGTTAAAGTCACACACCCTGGAAGACTTAAAACAAAAAGTGTATAAGACAAAGTCACACACACCCTGGAAGACTTAAAACACAAAGTGTATAAGACAAAGTCACACATACCCTGGAAGACTTAAAATACAAAGTGTATAAGACAAACTCACACACTCCCTGGCAGACTTAAAACACAAAGTGTATAAGACAAACTCACACACACCCTGGAAGACTTAAAATGAAAAGTGTATAAGACACAGTCACCCACACCCTGGAAGACTTAAAACACAAAGTGTATAAGACAAACTCACACACACCCTGGAAGACTTAAAACACAAAGTGTATAAGACAAAGTCACACACACCCTGGAAGACTTAAAACACAAACTCACACACACCCTGGAAGACTTAAAACAAAAAGTGTATAAGACAAAGTCACACACACCCTGGAAGACTTAAAACACAAAGTGTATAAGACAAAGTCACACATACCCTGGAAGACTTAAAACACAAAGTGTATAAGGCAAACTCACGCACACCCTGGAAGACTTAAAACACAAACTGTATAAGACAAACTCACACACACCCTGGAAAACTTAAAACACAAAGTGTATAAGACAAACTCACACACACCCTGGAAGACTTAAAACACAAAGTGTATAAGACAAACTCATACACACCCTGGAAGACTTAAAACAAAAAGTGTATAAGACAAAGTCTCACACATCCTGGAAGACTTAAAACACAAGGTGTATTAGACAAACCCACACACACCCTGGAAGACTTAAAACACAAAGTGTATAAGACAAAGTCTCACACCCTGGAAGGCTTAAAACACAAAGTGTATAAGACAAAGTCACACATGCCCTGGAAGACTTAAAACACAAAGTGTATAAGACAAACTCACACACACCCTGGAAGACTTAAAACAAAAAGTGTATAAGACAAAATCACACACACCCTGGAAGACTTAAAACACAAAGTGTATAAGAAAACTCACACACACCCTGGAAGACTTAAAACAAAAAGTGTATAAGACAAAGTCACACATACCCTGGAAGACTTAAAACACAAAGTGTATAAGACAAAGTCACACACACCCTGGTAGACTTAAAACACAAAGTGTATAAGACAAACTCACACACCCTGGAAGACTTAAAACACAAAGTGTATAAGACAAAGTCACACATGCCCTGGAAGACTTAAAACACAAAGTGTATAAGACAAACTCACACACACCCTGGAAGACTTAAAACAAAAAGTGTATAAGACAAAATCACACACACCCTGGAAGACTTAAAACACAAAGTGTATAAGACAAAGTCACACATACCCTGGAAGACGTAAAACACAAAGTGTATAAGGCAAACTCACACACACCCTGGAAGACTTAAAACACAAAGTGTATAAGACAAACACAAACACACCTGAAGACATAAAACACAAAGTGTATAAGACAAAGTCATACACACCCTGGAAGACTTAAAACGCAAAGTGTATAAGACAAAGTCTCACTCACCCTGGAAGACTTAAAACACAAAGTGTATAAGACAAAGTCTCACACACCCTGGAAGACTTAAAACACAAAGTGTATAAGACAAACTCACACACACCCTGGAAGACTTAAAACACAAAGTGTATAAGACAAAGTCTCACACATCCTGGAAGACTTAAAACACAAAGTGTATAAGACAAAGTCTCACACATCCTGGAAGACTTAAAACACAAAGTGTATAAGACAAACCCACACACACCCTGGAAGATTTAAAACACAAAGTGTATAAGACAAAGTCTCACACCCTGGAAGACTTAAAACACAAAGTGTATAAGTTAAAGTCACACACCCTGGAAGACTTAAAACAAAAAGTGTATAAGACAAAGTCACACACACCCTGGAAGACTTAAAACACAAAGTGTATAAGACAAAGTCACACATACCCTGGAAGACTTAAAATACAAAGTGTATAAGACAAACTCACACACTCCCTGGCAGACTTAAAACACAAAGTGTATAAGACAAACTCACACACACCCTGGAAGACTTAAAATGAAAAGTGTATATATCAAAGTCACCCACACCCTGGAAGACTTAAAACACAAAGTGTATAAGACAAACTCACACACACCCTGGAAGACTTAAAACACAAAGTGTATAAGACAAAGTCACACACACCCTGGAAGACTTAAAACACAAACTCACACACACCCTGGAAGACTTAAAACAAAAAGTGTATAAGACAAAGTCACACACACCCTGGAAGACTTAAAACACAAAGTGTATAAGACAAAGTCACACATACCCTGGAAGACTTAAAACACAAAGTGTATAAGGCAAACTCACGCACACCCTGGAAGACTTAAAACACAAAGTGTATAAGACAAACTCACACACACCCTGGAAAACTTAAAACACAAAGTGTATAAGACAAACTCACACACACCCTGGAAGACTTAAAACACAAAGTGTATAAGACAAACTCATACACACCCTGGAAGACTTAAAACAAAAAGTGTATAAGACAAAGTCACACACACCCTGGAAGACTTAAAACACAAAGTGTATAAGACAAACTCACACACACCCTGGAACACTTAAAACGAAAAGTGTATAAGACAAAGTCTCACACACCCTTGGAAGACTTAAAACACAAAGTGTATAAGACAAAGTCACACACACCGTGGAAGACTTAAAACAAAAAGTATATAAGACAAACTAACACACCCTGGAAGACTTAAAACACAAAGTGTATAAGACAAACTCACACACACCCTCGAAGAATTACAAAAAAGTGTATAAGACAAAGTCACACACACCTGGAAGACTTAAAACACAAAGTGTATAAGACAAAGTCAAAACCCTGGAAGACGTAAAACAAAAAGTGTATAAGACAAAGTCTCACACCCTGGAAGGCTTAAAACACAAAGTCTATAAGACAAAGTCACACATTCCCTGGAAGACTTAAAACACAAAGTGTATAAGACAAACTCACACACACCCTGGAAGATTTAAAACAAAAAGTGTATAAGACAAAATCACACACACCCTGGAAGACTTAAAACACAAAGTGTATAAGAAAACTCACACACACCCTGGAAGACTTAAAACAAAAAGTGTATAAGACAAAGTCACACATACACTGGAAGACTTAAAACACAAAGTGTATAAGACAAAGTCACACACACCCTGGTAGACTTAAAACACAAAGTGTATAAGACAAAGTCACACATACCCTGGAAGACTTAAAACACAAAGTGTATAAGACAAAGTCACACATGCCCTGGAAGACTTAAAACACAAAGTGTATAAGACAAACTCACACACACCCTGGAAGACTTAAAACAAAAAGTGTATAAGACAAATCACACACACCCTGGAAGACCTAAAACACAAAGTGTATAAGACAAAGTCACACATACCCTGGAAGACTTAAAACACAAAGTGTATAAGGCAAACTCACACACACCCTGGAAGACTTAAAACACAAAGTGTATAAGACAAAGTCACACACACCCTGGAAGACTTAAAACACAAAGTGTATAAGACAAAGTCACACACACCCTGGAAGACGTAAAACACAAAGTGTATAAGACAAAGCCACACACACCCTGGAAGACTTAAAACACAAAGTGTAGAAGACAAAGTCACACACCCTGGAAGACTTAAAACACAAAGTGTATAAGACAAACTCACACACACCCTTGAAGACTTAAAACAAAAAGTGTATAAGACAAAGTCACATACCCTGGAAGACTTAAAACAAAAAGTGTATAAGACAAAGTCACACACCCTGGAAGACTTAAAACAAAAGGTGTATAAGACAAAGTCACACACACCCTGGAAGACTTAAAACAAAAAGTGTATAAGACAAACTCACACACACCCTGGAAGACTTAAAACAAAAAGTGTATAAGACAAAGTCACACACACCCTGGAAGACTTAAAACACAAAGTGTATAAGACAAACTCACACACACCCTGGAAGACTTAAAACACAAAGTGTATAAGACAAAGTCACACACACCCTTGAAGACTTAAAAAACAAAGTGTATAAGACAAAGTCACACACCCTGGAAGACTTAAAACACAAAGTGTATAAGACAAACACAAACACACCCTGGAAGACTTAAAACACAAAGTGTATAAGACAAAGTCATACACACCCTGGAAGACTTAAAACGCAAAGTGTATAAGACAAAGTCTCACTCACCCTGGAAGACTTAAAACACAAAGTGTATAAGACAAAGTCTCACACACCCTGGAAGACTTAAAACACAACGTGTATAAGACAAACTCACACACACCCTGGAAGACTTAAAACACAAAGTGTATAAGACAAAGTCTCACACATCCTGGAAGACTTAAAACACAAAGTGTATAAGACAAACCCACACACACCCTGGAAGATTTAAAACACAAAGTGTATAAGACAAAGTCTCACACCCTGGAAGACTTAAAACACAAAGTGTATAGGACAAAGTCTCACACATCCTGGAAGACTTAAAACACAAAGTGTATAAGACAAACCCACACACACCCTGGAAGACTTAAAACACAAAGTGTATAAGACAAAGTCTCACACACACCCTGGAAGACTTAAAACACAAAGTGTATAAGACAAACTCACACACACCCTGGAAGACTTAAAACAAAAAGTGTATAAGACAAAGTCACACACACCCTGGAAGACTTAAAACAAAAAGTGTATAAGACAAAGTCACACATACCCTGGAAGACTTAAAACACAAAGTGTATAAGGCAAACTCACGCACAACCTGGAAGACTTAAAACACAAAGTGTATAAGACAAACTCACACACACCCTGGAAGACTTAAAACACAAAGTGTATAAGACAAACTCACACACAACCTGGAAGACTTAAAACACAAAGTGTATAAGACAAACTCATACACACCCTGGAAGACTTAAAACAAAAAGTGTATAAGACAAAGTCTCACACATCCTGGAAGACTTAAAACACAAGGTGTATTAGACAAACCCACACACACCCTGGAAGACTTAAAACACAAAGTGTATAAGACAAAGTCTCACACCCTGGAAGGCTTAAAACACAAAGTGTATAAGACAAGGTCTCACACCCTGGAAGACTTAAAACACAAAGTGTATAAGACAAAGTCACACACCCTGGAAGACTTAAAACAAAAAGTGTATAAGACAAAGTCACACACACCCTGGAAGACTTAAAACACAAAGTGTATAAGACAAACTCACACACACCCTGGAAGACTTAAAACGAAAAGTGTATAAGACAAAGTCTCACACACCCTTGGAAGACTTAAAACACAAAGTGTATAAGACAAAGTCACACACACCGTGGAAGACTTAAAACAAAAAGTATATAAGACAAACTAACACACCCTGGAAGACTTAAAACACAAAGTGTATAAGACAAACTCACACACACCCTGGAGGAATTACAAAAAAGTGTATAAGACAAAGTCACACACACCTGGAAGACTTAAAACACAAAGTGTATAAGACAAAGTCAAAACCCTGGAAGACTTAAAACAAAAAGTGTATAAGACAAAGTCACACACACCCATGAAGACTTAAAACACAAAGTGTATAAGACAAAGTCTCACACCCTGGAAGACTTAAAACAAAAAGTGTATAAGACAAAGTCACACACACCCTGGAAGACTTAAAACGAAAAGTGTATAAGACAAACTCACACACACCCTGGAAGACTTAAAACACAAAGTGTATAAGACAAACTCACACACACCCTGGAAGACTTAAAACACAAAGTGTATAAGACAAAGTCTCACACACCCTGGAAGACGTAAAACACAAAGTGTATAAGACAAAATCTCACACACCCTGGAAGACTTAAAACACAAAGTGTATAGGACAAAGTCTCACACATCCTGGAAAACTTAAAACACAAAGTGTATAAGACAAACCCACACACACCCTGGAAGACTTAAAACACAAAGTGTATAAGACAAAGTCTCACACACACCCTGGAAGACTTAAAACACAAAGTGTATAAGACAAACTGACACACACCCTGGAAGACTTAAAACACAAAGTGTATAAGACAAAGTCACACACCCTGGAAGACTTAAAACAAAAAATGTATAAGACAAAGTCACACACCCTGGAAGACTTAAAACAAAAAGTGTATAAGACAAAGTCACACACACCCTGGAAGACTTAAAACACAAAGTGTATAAGACAAAGTCACACACCCTGGAAGACTTAAAACACAAAGTGTATAAGACAAACTCACACACACCCTGGAAGACTTAAAACAGAAAGTGTATATGGCAAGCTCACACACACCCTGGTAGACTTAAAACACAAAGTGTATAAGACAAAGTCACACATACCCTGGAAGACTTAAAACACAAAGTGTATAAGGCAAACTCACACACACCCTGGAAGACTTAAAACACAAAGTGTATAAGACATAGTCACACACACCCTGGAAGACTTAAAACACAAAGTGTATAAGACAAAGTCACACACACCCTGGAAGACTTAAAACACAAAGTGTATAAGACAAAGCCACACACACCCTGGAGGACTTAAAACACAAAGTGTATAAGACAAAGTCACACACCCTGGAAGACTTAAAACACAAAGTGTATAAGACAAACTCACACACACCCTTGAAGACTTAAAACAAAAAGTGTATAAGACAGTCACATACCCTGGAAGACTTAAAACAAAAAGTGTATAAGACAAAGTCACACACACTGGAAGACTTAAAACAATAAGTGTATAAGACAAAGTCACACACACCCTGGAAGACTTAAAACAAAAAGTGTATAAGACAAACTCACACACACCCTGGAAGACTTAAAACAAAAAGTGTATAAGACAAACTCACACACACCCTGGAAGACTTAAAACAAAAAGTGTATAAGACAAACTCACACACACCCTGGAAGACTTAAAACACAAAGTGTATAAGACAAACTCACACACACCGTGGAAGACTTAAAACACAAAGTGTATAAGACAAAGTCACACACACCCTTGAAGACTTAAAACACAAAGTGTATAAGACAAAGTCACATACCCTGGAAGACTTAAAACACAAAGTGTATAAGACAAACACAAACACACCGGAAGACATAAAACACAAAGTGTATAAGACAAAGTCATACACACCCTGGAAGACTTAAAACGCAAAGTGTATAAGACAAAGTCTCACTCACCCTGGAAGACTTAAAACACAAAGTGTATAAGACAAAGTCTCACACACCCTGGAAGAGTTAAAACACAAAGTGTATAAGACAAACTCACACACACCCTGGAAGACTTAAAACACAAAGTGTATAAGACAAAGTCTCACACATCCTGGAAGACTTAAAACACAAAGTGTATAAGACAAACCCACACACACCCTGGAAGATTTAAAACACAAAGTGTATAAGACAAAGTCTCACACCCTGGAAGACTTAAAACACAAAGTGTATAAGTTAAAGTCACACACCCTGGAAGACTTAAAACAAAAAGTGTATAAGACAAAGTCACACACACCCTGGAATACTTGAAACACAAAGTGTATAAGACAAAGTCACACATACCCTGGAAGACTTAAAATACAAAGTGTATAAGACAAACTCACACACTCCCTGGCAGACTTAAAACACAAAGTGTATAAGACAAACTCACACACACCCTGGAAGACTTAAAATGAAAAGTGTATAAGACAAAGTCACCCACACCCTGGAAGACTTAAAACACAAAGTGTATAAGACAAACTCACACACACCCTGGAAGACTTAAAACACAAAGTGTATAAGACAAAGTCACACACACCCTGGAAGACTTAAAACACAAACTCACACACACCCTGGAAGACTTAAAACAAAAAGTGTATAAGACAAAGTCACACACACCCTGGAAGACTTAAAACACAAAGTGTATAAGACAAAGTCACACATACCCTGGAAGACTTAAAACACAAAGTGTATAAGGCAAACTCACGCACACCCTGGAAGACTTAAAACACAAAGTGTATAAGACAAACTCACACACACCCTGGAAAACTTAAAACACAAAGTGTATAAGACAAACTCACACACACCCTGGAAGACTTAAAACACAAAGTGTATAAGACAAACTCATACACACCCTGGAAGACTTAAAACAAAAAGTGTATAAGACAAAGTCTTACACATCCTGGAAGACTTAAAACACAAGGTGTATTAGACAAACCCACACACACCCTGGAAGACTTAAAACACAAAGTGTATAAGACAAAGTCTCACACACTGGAAGGCTTAAAACACAAAGTGTATAAGACAAAGTCACACATGCCCTGGAAGACTTAAAACACAAAGTGTATAAGACAAACTCACACACACCCTGGAAGACTTAAAACAAAAAGTGTATAAGACAAAATCACACACACCCTGGAAGACTTAAAACACATAGTGTATAAGAAAACTCACACACACCCTGGAAGACTTAAAACAAAAAGTGTATAAGACAAAGTCACACATACCCTGGAAGACTTAAAACACAAAGTGTATAAGACAAAGTCACACACACCCTGGAAGACTTAAAACATAGTGTATAAGACAAACTCACACACACCCTGGAAGACTTAAAACAAAAAGTGTATAAGACAAAATCACACACACCCTGGAAGACTTAAAACACAAAGTGTATAAGACAAAGTCACACATACCCTGGAAGACGTAAAACACAAAGTGTATAAGGCAAACTCACACACACCCTGGAAGACTTAAAACACAAAGTGTATAAGACAAAGTCACACACACCCTGGAAGACTTAAAACACAAAGTGTATAAGACAAAGTCACACACACCCTGGAAGACTTAAAACACAAAGTGTATAAATCAAAGCCACACACACCCTGGAAGACTTAAAACATAAAGTGTATAAGACAAAGTCACACACCCTGGAAGACTTAAAACACAAAGTGTATAAGACAAACTCACACACACCCTTGAAGACTTAAAACAAAAAGTGTATAAGACAAAGTCACATACCCTGGAAGACTTAAAACAAAAAGTGTATAAGACAAAGTCACACACCCTGGAAGACTTAAGACAAAAAGTGTATAAGACAAAGTCACACACACCCTGGAAGACTTAAAACAAAAAGTGTATAAGACAAACTCACACACACCCTGGAAGACTTAAAACAAAAAGTGTATAAGACAAACTCACACACACCCTGGAAGACTTAAAACACAAAGTGTATAAGACAAACTCACACACACCCTGGAAGACTTAAAACACAAAGTGTATAAGACAAAGTCACACACACCCTTGAAGACTTAAAACACAAAGTGTATAAGACAAAGTCACACACCCTGGAAGACTTAAAACACAAAGTGTATAAGACAAACACAAACACACCCTGGAAGACTTAAAACACAAAGTGTATAAGACAAAGTCATACACACCCTGGAAGACTTAAAACGCAAAGTGTATAAGACAAAGTCTCACTCACCCTGGAAGACTTAAAACACAAAGTGTATAAGACAAAGTCTCACACACCCTGGAAGACTTAAAATACAACGTGTGTAAGACAAACTCACACACACCCTGGAAGACTTAAAACACAAAGTGTATAAGACAAAGTCTCACACATCCTGGAAGACTTAAAACACAAAGTGTATAAGACAAACCCACACACACCCTGGAAGATTTAAAACACAAAGTGTATAAGACAAAGTCTCACACCCTGGAAGACTTAAAACACAAAGTGTATAAGTTAAAGTCACACACCCTGAAAGACTTAAAACAAAAATTGTATAAGACAAAGTCACACACACCCTGGAAGACTTAAAACACAAAGTGTATAAGACAAACTCACACACACCCTGGAAGACTTAAAACACAAAGTGTATAAGACAAAATCTCACACACCCTGGAAGACTTAAAACACAAAGTGTATAGGACAAAGTCTCACACATCCTGGAAGACTTAAAACACAAAGTGTATAAGACAAACCCACACACACCCTGGAAGACTTAAAACACAAACTGTATAAGACAAAGTCTCACACACACCCTGGAAGACTTAAAACACAAAGTATATAAGACAAACTCACACACACCCTGGAAGACTTAAAACAAAAAGTGTATAAGACAAAGTCACACACACCCTGGAAGACTTAAAACACAAAGTGTATAAGACAAAGTCACACATACCCTGGAAGACTTAAAACACAAAGTGTATAAGGCAAACTCACGCACACCCTGGAAGACTTAAAACACAAAGTGTGTAAGACAAACTCACACACACCCTGGAAGACTTAAAACACAAAGTGTATAAGACAAACTCACACACACCCTGGAAGACTTAAAACACAAAGTGTATAAGACAAACTCATACACACCCTGGAAGACTTAAAACAAAAAGTGTATAAGACAAAGTCTCACACATCCTGGAAGACTTAAAACACAAGGTGTATTAGACAAACCCACACACACCCTGGAAGACTTAAAACACAAAGTGTATAAGACAAAGTCTCACACCCTGGAAGGCTTAAAACACAAAGTGTATAAGACAAAGTCACACACCCTGGAAGACTTAAAACACAAAGTGTATAAGACAAGGTCTCACACCCTGGAAGACTTAAAACACAAAGTGTATAAGACAAAGTCATACACACCCTGGAAGACTTAAAACGCAAAGTGTATAAGACAAAGTCTCACTCACCCTGGAAGACTTAAAACACAAAGTGTATAAGACAAACTCACACACACCCTGGAAGACTTAAAACACAAAGTGTATAAGACAAAGTCTCACACATCCTGGAAGACTTAAAACACAAAGTGTATAAGACAAACCCACACACACCCTGGAAGATTTAAAACACAAAGTGTATAAGACAAAGTCTCACACCCTGGAAGACTTAAAACACAAAGTGTATAGGACAAAGTCTCACACATCCTGGAAGACTTAAAACACAAAGTGTATAAGACAAACCCACACACACCCTGGAAGACTTAAAACACAAAGTGTATAAGACAAAGTCTCACACACACCCTGGAAGACTTAAAACACAAAGTGTATAAGACAAACTCACACACACCCTGGAAGACTTAAAACAAAAAGTGTATAAGACAAAGTCACACACACCCTGGAAGACTTAAAACACAAAGTGTATAAGACAAAGTCACACATACCCTGGAAGACTTAAAACACAAAGTGTATAAGGCAAACTCACGCACACCCTGGAAGACTTAAAACACAAAGTGTATAAGACAAACTCACACACACCCTGGAAGACTTAAAACACAAAGAGTATAAGACAAACTCACACACACCCTGGAAGACTTAAAACACAAAGTGTATAAGACAAACTCATACACACCCTGGAAGACTTAAAACAAAAAGTGTATAAGACAAAGTCTCACACATCCTGGAAGACTTAAAACACAAGGTGTATTAGACAAACCCACACACACCCTGAAAGACTTAAAACACAAAGTGTATAAGACAAAGTCTCACACCCTGGAAGGCTTAAAACACAAAGTGTATAAGACAAAGTCACACACCCTGGAAGACTTAAAACACAAAGTGTATAAGACAAGGTCTCACACCCTGGAAGACTTCAAACACAAAGTGTATAAGACAAAGTCACACACCCTGGAAGACTTAAAACAAAAAGTGTATAAGACAAAGTCACACACACCCTGGAAGACTTAAAACACAAAGTGTATAAGACAAACTCACACACACCCTGGAAGACTTAAAACGAAAAGTGTATAAGACAAAGTCTCACACACCCTTGGAAGACTTAAAACACAAAGTGTATAAGACAAAGTCACACACACCGTGGAAGACTTAAAACAAAAAGTATATAAGACAAACTAACACACCCTGGAAGACTTAAACACAAAGTGTATAAGACAAACTCACACACACCCTGGAGGAATTACAAAAAAGTGTATAAGACAAAGTCACACACACCCATGAAGACTTAAAACACAAAGTGTATAAGACAACGTCTCACACCCTGGAAGACTTAAAACAAAAAGTGTATAAGACAAAGTCACACACACCCTGGAAGACTTAAAACGAAAAGTGTATAAGACAAACTCACACACACCCTGGAAGACTTAAAACACAAAGTGTATAAGACAAACTCACTACACCCTGGAAGACTTAAAACACAAAGTGTATAAGACAAAGTCTCACACACCCTGGAAGACGTAAAACACAAAGTGTATAAGACAAAATCTCACACACCCTGGAAGACTTAAAACACAAAGTGTATAGGACAAAGTCTCACACATCCTGGAAAACTTAAAACACAAAGTGTATAAGACAAACCCACACACACCCTGGAAGACTTAAAACACAAAGTGTATAAGACAAAGTCTCACACACACCCTGGAAGACTTAAAACACAAAGTGTATAAGACAAACTGACACACACCCTGGAAGACTTAAAACACAAAGTGTATAAGACAAAGTCACACACCCTGGAAGACTTAAAACAAAAAATGTATAAGACAAAGTCACACACCCTGGAAGACTTAAAACAAAAAGTGTATAAGACAAAGTCACACACACCCTGGAAGACTTAAAACACAAAGTGTATAAGACAAAGTCACACACCCTGGAAGACTTAAAACACAAAGTGTATAAGACAAACTCACACACACCCTGGAAGACTTAAAACAGAAAGTGTATATGGCAAGCTCACACACACCCTGGTAGACTTAAAACACAAAGTGTATAAGACAAAGTCACACACACCCTGGAAGACTTAAAACACAAAGTGTATAAGACAAAGTCACACACACCCTGGAAGACTTAAAACACAAAGTGTATAAGACAAAGTCACACACACCCTGGAAGACTTAAAACACAAAGTGTATAAGACAAAGCCACACACACCCTGGAAGACTTAAAACACAAAGTGTATAAGACAAAGTCACACACCCTGGAAGACTTAAAACACAAAGTGTATAAGACAAATTCACACACACCCTTGAAGACTTAAAACAAAAAGTGTATAAGACAAAGTCACATACCCTGGAAGACTTAAAACAAAAAGTGTATAAGACAAAGTCACACACCCTGGAAGACTTAAAACAAAAAGTGTATAAGACAAAGTCACACACACCCTGGAAGACTTAAAACAAAAAGTGTATAAGACAAACTCACACACACCCTGGAAGACTTAAAACAAAAAGTGTATAAGACAAACTCACACACACCCTGGAAGACTTAAAACACAAAGTGTATAAGACAAAGTCACACACACCCTGGTAGACTTAAAACACAAAGTGTATAAGACAAAGTCACACATACCCTGGAAGACTTAAAACACAAAGTGTATAAGACAAAGTCACACATGCCCTGGAAGACTTAAAACACAAAGTGTATAAGACAAACTCACACACACCCTGGAAGACTTAAAACAAAAAGTGTATAAGACAAATCACACACACCCTGGAAGACTTAAAACACAAAGTGTATAAGACAAAGTCACACATACCCTGGAAGACTTAAAACACAAAGTGTATAAGGCAAACTCACACACACCCTGGAAGACTTAAAACACAAAGTGTATAAGACAAAGTCACACACACCCTGGAAGACTTAAAACACAAAGTGTATAAGACAAAGTCACACACACCCTGGAAGACTTAAAACACAAAGTGTATAAGACAAAGCCACACACACCCTGGAAGACTTAAAACACAAAGTGTATAAGACAAAGTCACACACCCTGGAAGACTTAAAACACAAAGTGTATAAGACAAACTCACACACACCCTTGAAGACTTAAAACAAAAAGTGTATAAGACAAAGTCACATACCCTGGAAGACTTAAAACAAAAAGTGTATAAGACAAAGTCACACACCCTGGAAGACTTAAAACAAAAAGTGTATAAGACAAAGTCACACACACCCTGGAAGACTTAAAACAAAAAGTGTATAAGACAAACTCACACACACCCTGGAAGACTTAAAACAAAAAGTGTATAAGACAAACTCACACACACCCTGGAAGACTTAAAACACAAAGTGTATAAGACAAACTCACACACACCCTGGAAGACTTAAAACACAAAGTGTATAAGACAAAGTCACACACACCCTTGAAGACTTAAAAAACAAAGTGTATAAGACAAAGTCACACACCCTGGAAGACTTAAAACACAAAGTGTATAAGACAAACACAAACACACCCTCGAAGACTTAAAACACAAAGTGTATAAGACAAAGTCATACACACCCTGGAAGACTTAAAACGCAAAGTGTATAAGACAAAGTCTCACTCACCCTGGAAGACTTAAAACACAAAGTGTATAAGACAAAGTCTCACACACCCTGGAAGACTTAAAACACAACGTGTATAAGACAAACTCACACACACCCTGGAAGACTTAAAACACAAAGTATATAAGACAAAGTCTCACACATCCTGGAAGACTTAAAACACAAAGTGTATAAGACAAACCCACACACACCCTGGAAGATTTAAAACACAAAGTGTATAAGACAAAGTCTCACACCCTGGAAGACTTAAAACACAAAGTGTATAGGACAAAGTCTCACACATCCTGGAAGACTTAAAACACAAAGTGTATAAGACAAACCCACACACACCCTGGAAGACTTAAAACACAAAGTGTATAAGACAAAGTCTCACACACACCCTGGAAGACTTAAAACACAAAGTGTATAAGACAAACTCACACACACCCTGGAAGACTTAAAACAAAAAGTGTATAAGACAAAGTCACACACACCCTGGAAGACTTAAAACACAAAGTGTATAAGACAAAGTCACACATACCCTGGAAGACTTAAATCACAAAGTGTATAAGGCAAACTCACGCACACCCTGGAAGACTTAAAACACAAAGTGTATAAGACAAACTCACACACACCCTGGAAGACTTAAAACACAAAGTGTATAAGACAAACTCACACACACCCTGGAAGACTTAAAACACAAAGTGTATAAGACAAACTCATACACACCCTGGAAGACTTAAAACAAAAAGTGTATAAGACAAAGTCTCACACATCCTGGAAGACTTAAAACACAAAGTGTATTAGACAAACCCACACACACCCTGGAAGACTTAAAACACAAAGTGTATAAGACAAAGTCTCACACCCTGGAAGGCTTAAAACACAAAGTGTATAAGACAAAGTCACACACCCTGGAAGACTTAAAACACAAAGTGTATAAGACAAGGTCTCACACCCTGGAAGACTTAAAACACAAAGTGTATAAGACAAAGTCACACACCCTGGAAGACTTAAAACAAAAAGTGTATAAGACAAAGTCACACACACCCTGGAAGACTTAAAACACAAAGTGTATAAGACAAACTCACACACACCCTGGAAGACTTAAAACGAAAAGTGTATAAGACAAAGTCTCACACACCCTTGGAAGACTTAAAACACAAAGTGTATAAGACAAAGTCACACACACCGTGGAAGACTTAAAACAAAAAGTATATAAGACAAACTAACACACCCTGGAAGACTTAAAACACAAAGTGTATAAGACAAACTCACACACACCCTGGAGGAATTACAAAAAAGTGTATAAGACAAAGTCACACACACCTGGAAGACTTAAAACACAAAGTGTATAAGACAAAGTCAAAACCCTGGAAGACTTAAAACAAAAAGTGTATAAGACAAAGTCACACACACCCATGAAGACTTAAAACACAAAGTGTATAAGACAACGTCTCACACCCTGGAAGACTTAAAACAAAAAGTGTATAAGACAAAGTCACACACACCCTGGAAGACTTAAAACGAAAAGTGTATAAGACAAACTCACACACACCCTGGAAGACTTAAAACACAAAGTGTATAAGACAAACTCACACACACCCTGGAAGACTTAAAACACAAAGTGTATAAGACAAAGTCTCACACACCCTGGAAGACGTAAAACACAAAGTGTATAAGACAAAATCTCACACACCCTGGAAGACTTAAAACACAAAGTGTATAGGACAAAGTCTCACACATCCTGGAAAACTTAAAACACAAAGTGTATAAGACAAACCCACACACACCCTGGAAGACTTAAAACACAAAGTGTATAAGACAAAGTCTCACACACACCCTGGAAGACTTAAAACACAAAGTGTATAAGACAAACTGACACACACCCTGGAAGACTTAAAACACAAAGTGTATAAGACAAAGTCACACACCCTGGAAGACTTAAAACAAAAAATGTATAAGACAAAGTCACACACCCTGGAAGACTTAAAACAAAAAGTGTATAAGACAAAGTCACACACACCCTGGAAGACTTAAAACACAAAGTGTATAAGACAAAGTCACACACCCTGGAAGACTTAAAACACAAAGTGTATAAGACAAACTCACACACACCCTGGAAGACTTAAAACAGAAAGTGTATATGGCAAGCTCACACACACCCTGGTAGACTTAAAACACAAAGTGTATAAGACAAAGTCACACACACCCTGGAAGACTTAAAACACAAAGTGTATAAGACAAAGCCACACACACCCTGGAAGACTTAAAACACAAAGTGTATAAGACAAAGTCACACACCCTGGAAGACTTAAAACACAAAGTGTATAAGACAAACTCACACACACCCTTGAAGACTTAAAACAAAAAGTGTATAAGACAAAGTCACATACCCTGGAAGACTTAAAACAAAAAGTGTATAAGACAAAGTCACACACCCTGGAAGACTTAAAACAAAAAGTGTATAAGACAAAGTCACACACACCCTGGAAGACTTAAAACAAAAAGTGTATAAGACAAACTCACACACACCCTGGAAGACTTAAAACAAAAAGTGTATAAGACAAACTCACACACACCCTGGAAGACTTAAAACACAAAGTGTATAAGACAAACTCACACACACCCTGGAAGACTTAAAACACAAAGTGTATAAGACAAAGTCACACACACCCTTGAAGACTTAAAACACAAAGTGTATAAGACAAAGTCACACACCCTGGAAGACTTAAAACACAAAGTGTATAAGACAAACACAAACACACCGGAAGACATAAAACACAAAGTGTATAAGACAAAGTCATACACACCCTGGAAGACTTAAAACGCAAAGTGTATAAGACAAAGTCTCACTCACCCTGGAAGACTTAAAACACAAAGTGTATAAGACAAAGTCTCACACACCCTGGAAGACTTAAAACACAAAGTGTATAAGACAAACTCACACACACCCTGGAAGACTTAAAACACAAAGTGTATAAGACAAAGTCTCACACATCCTGGAAGACTTAAAACACAAAGTGTATAAGACAAACCCACACACACCCTGGAAGATTTAAAACACAAAGTGTATAAGACAAAGTCTCACACCCTGGAAGACTTAAAACACAAAGTGTATAAGTTAAAGTCACACACCCTGGAAGACTTAAAACAAAAAGTGTATAAGACAAAGTCACACACACCCTGGAAGACTTAAAACACAAAGTGTATAAGACAAAGTCACACATACCCTGGAAGACTTAAAATACAAAGTGTATAAGACAAACTCACACACTCCCTGGCAGACTTAAAACACAAAGTGTATAAGACAAACTCACACACACCCTGGAAGACTTAAAATGAAAAGTGTATAAGACACAGTCACCCACACCCTGGAAGACTTAAAACACAAAGTGTATAAGACAAACTCACACACACCCTGGAAGACTTAAAACACAAAGTGTATAAGACAAAGTCACACACACCCTGGAAGACTTAAAACACAAACTCACACACACCCTGGAAGACTTAAAACAAAAAGTGTATAAGACAAAGTCACACACACCCTGGAAGACTTAAAACACAAAGTGTATAAGACAAAGTCACACATACCCTGGAAGACTTAAAACACAAAGTGTATAAGGCAAACTCACGCACACCCTGGAAGACTTAAAACACAAAGTGTATAAGACAAACTCACACACACCCTGGAAAACTTAAAACACAAAGTGTATAAGACAAACTCACACACACCCTGGAAGACTTAAAACACAAAGTGTATAAGACAAACTCATACACACCCTGGAAGACTTAAAACAAAAAGTGTATAAGACAAAGTCTCACACATCCTGGAAGACTTAAAACACAAGGTGTATTACACAAACCCACACACACCCTGGAAGACTTAAAACACAAAGTGTATAAGACAAAGTCTCACACCCTGGAAGGCTTAAAACACAAAGTGTATAAGACAGAGTCACACATGCCCTGGAAGACTTAAAACACAAAGTGTATAAGACAAACTCACACACACCCTGGAAGACTTAAAACAAAAAGTGTATAAGACAAAATCACACACACCCTGGAAGACTTAAAACACAAAGTGTATAAGAAAACTCACACACACCCTGGAAGACTTAAAACAAAAAGTGTATAAGACAAAGTCACACATACCCTGGAAGACTTAAAACACAAAGTGTATAAGACAAAGTCACACACACCCTGGTAGACTTAAAACACAAAGTGTATAAGACAAACTCACACACACCCTGGAAGACTTAAAACACAAAGTGTATAAGACAAAGTCACACATGCCCTGGAAGACTTAAAACACAAAGTGTATAAGACAAACTCACACACACCCTGGAAGACTTAAAACAAAAAGTGTATAAGACAAAATCACACACACCCTGGAAGACTTAAAACACAAAGTGTATAAGACAAAGTCACACATACCCTGGAAGACGTAAAACACAAAGTGTATAAGGCAAACTCACACACACCCTGGAAGACTTAAAACACAAAGTGTATAAGACAAACACAAACACACCTGAAGACATAAAACACAAAGTGTATAAGACAAAGTCATACACACCCTGGAAGACTTAAAACGCAAAGTGTATAAGACAAAGTCTCATTCACCCTGGAAGACTTAAAACACAAAGTGTATAAGACAAAGTCTCACACACCCTGGAAGACTTAAAACACAAAGTGTATAAGACAAACTCACACACACCCTGGAAGACTTAAAACACAAAGTGTATAAGACAAAGTCTCACACATCCTGGAAGACTTAAAACACAAAGTGTATAAGACAAAGTCTCACACATCCTGGAAGACTTAAAACACAAAGTGTATAAGACAAACCCACACACACCCTGGAAGATTTAAAACACAAAGTGTATAAGACAAAGTCTCACACCCTGGAAGACTTAAAACACAAAGTGTATAAGTTAAAGTCACACACCCTGGAAGACTTAAAACAAAAAGTGTATAAGACAAAGTCACACACACCCTGGAAGACTTAAAACACAAAGTGTATAAGACAAAGTCACACATACCCTGGAAGACTTAAAATACAAAGTGTATAAGACAAACTCACACACTCCCTGGCAGACTTAAAACACAAAGTGTATAAGACAAACTCACACACACCCTGGAAGACTTAAAATGAAAAGTGTATATATCAAAGTCACCCACACCCTGGAAGACTTAAAACACAAAGTGTATAAGACAAACTCACACACACCCTGGAAGACTTAAAACACAAAGTGTATAAGACAAAGTCACACACACCCTGGAAGACTTAAAACACAAACTCACACACACCCTGGAAGACTTAAAACAAAAAGTGTATAAGACAAAGTCACACACACCCTGGAAGACTTAAAACACAAAGTGTATAAGACAAAGTCACACATACCCTGGAAGACTTAAAACACAAAGTGTATAAGGCAAACTCACGCACACCCTGGAAGACTTAAAACACAAAGTGTATAAGACAAACTCACACACACCCTGGAAAACTTAAAACACAAAGTGTATAAGACAAACTCACACACACCCTGGAAGACTTAAAACACAAAGTGTATAAGACAAACTCATACACACCCTGGAAGACTTAAAACAAAAAGTGTATAAGACAAAGTCACACACACCCTGGAAGACTTAAAACACAAAGTGTATAAGACAAACTCACACACACCCTGGAACACTTAAAACGAAAAGTGTATAAGACAAAGTCTCACACACCCTTGGAAGACTTAAAACACAAAGTGTATAAGACAAAGTCACACACACCGTGGAAGACTTAAAACAAAAAGTATATAAGACAAACTAACACACCCTGGAAGACTTAAAACACAAAGTGTATAAGACAAACTCACACACACCCTTGAAGAATTACAAAAAAGTGTATAAGACAAAGTCACACACACCTGGAAGACTTAAAACACAAAGTGTATAAGACAAAGTCAAAACCCTGGAAGACGTAAAACAAAAAGTGTATAAGACAAAGTCACACACACCCATGAAGACTTAAAACACAAAGTGTATAAGACAAAGTCTCACACCCTGGAAGACTTAAAACAAAAAGTGTATAAGACAAAGTCTCACACCCTGGAAGGCTTAAAACACAAAGTCTATAAGACAAAGTCACACATTCCCTGGAAGACTTAAAACACAAAGTGTATAAGACAAACTCACACACACCCTGGAAGATTTAAAACAAAAAGTGTATAAGACAAAATCACACACACCCTGGAAGACTTAAAACACAAAGTGTATAAGAAAACTCACACACACCCTGGAAGACTTAAAACAAAAAGTGTATAAGACAAAGTCACACATACACTGGAAGACTTAAAACACAAAGTGTATAAGACAAAGTCACACACACCCTGGTAGACTTAAAACACAAAGTGTATAAGACAAAGTCACACATGCCCTGGAAGACTTAAAACACAAAGTGTATAAGACAAAGTCACACATGCCCTGGAAGACTTAAAACACAAAGTGTATAAGACAAACTCACACACACCCTGGAAGACTTAAAACAAAAAGTGTATAAGACAAATCACACACACCCTGGAAGACTTAAAACACAAAGTGTATAAGACAAAGTCACACATACCCTGGAAGACTTAAAACACAAAGTGTATAAGGCAAACTCACACACACCCTGGAAGACTTAAAACACAAAGTGTATAAGACAAAGTCACACACACCCTGGAAGACTTAAAACACAAAGTGTATAAGACAAAGTCACACACACCCTGGAAGACTTAAAACACAAAGTGTATAAGACAAAGCCACACACACCCTGGAAGACTTAAAACACAAAGTGTAGAAGACAAAGTCACACACCCTGGAAGACTTAAAACACAAAGTGTATAAGACAAACTCACACACACCCTTGAAGACTTAAAACAAAAAGTGTATAAGACAAAGTCACATACCCTGGAAGACTTAAAACAAAAAGTGTATAAGACAAAGTCACACACCCTGGAAGACTTAAAACAAAAGGTGTATAAGACAAAGTCACACACACCCTGGAAGACTTAAAACAAAAAGTGTATAAGACAAACTCACACACACCCTGGAAGACTTAAAACAAAAAGTGTATAAGACAAACTCACACACACCCTGGAAGACTTAAAACACAAAGTGTATAAGACAAACTCACACACACCCTGGAAGACTTAAAACACAAAGTGTATAAGACAAAGTCACACACACCCTTGAAGACTTAAAAAACAAAGTGTATAAGACAAAGTCACACACCCTGGAAGACTTAAAACACAAAGTGTATAAGACAAACACAAACACACCCTGGAAGACTTAAAACACAAAGTGTATAAGACAAAGTCATACACACCCTGGAAGACTTAAAACGCAAAGTGTATAAGACAAAGTCTCACTCACCCTGGAAGACTTAAAACACAAAGTGTATAAGACAAAGTCTCACACACCCTGGAAGACTTAAAACACAACGTGTATAAGACAAACTCACACACACCCTGGAAGACTTAAAACACAAAGTGTATAAGACAAAGTCTCACACATCCTGGAAGACTTAAAACACAAAGTGTATAAGACAAACCCACACACACCCTGGAAGATTTAAAACACAAAGTGTATAAGACAAAGTCTCACACCCTGGAAGACTTAAAACACAAAGTGTATAGGACAAAGTCTCACACATCCTGGAAGACTTAAAACACAAAGTGTATAAGACAAACCCACACACACCCTGGAAGACTTAAAACACAAAGTGTATAAGACAAAGTCTCACACACACCCTGGAAGACTTAAAACACAAAGTGTATAAGACAAACTCACACACACCCTGGAAGACTTAAAACAAAAAGTGTATAAGACAAAGTCACACACACCCTGGAAGACTTAAAACACAAAGTGTATAAGACAAAGTCACACATACCCTGGAAGACTTAAAACACAAAGTGTATAAGGCAAACTCACGCACACCCTGGAAGACTTAAAACACAAAGTGTATAAGACAAACTCACACACATCCTGGAAGACTTAAAACACAAAGTGTATAAGACAAACTCACACACAACCTGGAAGACTTAAAACACAAAGTGTATAAGACAAACTCATACACACCCTGGAAGACTTAAAACAAAAAGTGTATAAGACAAAGTCTCACACATCCTGGAAGACTTAAAACACAAGGTGTATTAGACAAACCCACACACACCCTGGAAGACTTAAAACACAAAGTGTATAAGACAAAGTCTCACACCCTGGAAGGCTTAAAACACAAAGTGTATAAGACAAAGTCACACACCCTGGAAGACTTAAAACACAAAGTGTATAAGACAAGGTCTCACACCCTGGAAGACTTAAAACACAAAGTGTATAAGACAAAGTCACACACCCTGGAAGACTTAAAACAAAAAGTGTATAAGACAAAGTCACACACACCCTGGAAGACTTAAAACACAAAGTGTATAAGACAAACTCACACACACCCTGGAAGACTTAAAACGAAAAGTGTATAAGACAAAGTCTCACACACCCTTGGAAGACTTAAAACACAAAGTGTATAAGACAAAGTCACACACACCGTGGAAGACTTAAAACAAAAAGTATATAAGACAAACTAACACACCCTGGAAGACTTAAAACACAAAGTGTATAAGACAAACTCACACACACCCTGGAGGAATTACAAAAAAGTGTATAAGACAAAGTCACACACACCTGGAAGACTTAAAACACAAAGTGTATAAGACAAAGTCAAAACCCTGGAAGACTTAAAACAAAAAGTGTATAAGACAAAGTCACACACACCCATGAAGACTTAAAACACAAAGTGTATAAGACAAAGTCTCACACCCTGGAAGACTTAAAACAAAAAGTGTATAAGACAAAGTCACACACACCCTGGAAGACTTAAAACGAAAAGTGTATAAGACAAACTCACGCACACCCTGGAAGACTTAAAACACAAAGTGTATAAGACAAACTCACACACACCCTGGAAGACTTAAAACACAAAGTGTATAAGACAAAGTCTCACACACCCTGGAAGACGTAAAACACAAAGTGTATAAGACAAAATCTCACACACCCTGGAAGACTTAAAACACAAAGTGTATAGGACAAAGTCTCACACATCCTGGAAAACTTAAAACACAAAGTGTATAAGACAAACCCACACACACCCTGGAAGACTTAAAACACAAAGTGTATAAGACAAAGTCTCACACACACCCTGGAAGACTTAAAACACAAAGTGTATAAGACAAACTGACACACACCCTGGAAGACTTAAAACACAAAGTGTATAAGACAAAGTCACACACCCTGGAAGACTTAAAACAAAAAATGTATAAGACAAAGTCACACACCCTGGAAGACTTAAAACAAAAAGTGTATAAGACAAAGTCACACACACCCTGGAAGACTTAAAACACAAAGTGTATAAGACAAAGTCACACACCCTGGAAGACTTAAAACACAAAGTGTATAAGACAAACTCACACACACCCTGGAAGACTTAAAACAGAAAGTGTATATGGCAAGCTCACACACACCCTGGTAGACTTAAAACACAAAGTGTATAAGACAAAGTCACACATACCCTGGAAGACTTAAAACACAAAGTGTATAAGGCAAACTCACACACACCCTGGAAGACTTAAAACACAAAGTGTATAAGACATAGTCACACACACCCTGGAAGACTTAAAACACAAAGTGTATAAGACAAAGTCACACACACCCTGGAAGACTTAAAACACAAAGTGTATAAGACAAAGCCACACACACCCTGGAAGACTTAAAACACAAAGTGTATAAGACAAAGTCACACACCCTGGAAGACTTAAAACACAAAGTGTATAAGACAAACTCACACACACCCTTGAAGACTTAAAACAAAAAGTGTATAAGACAAAGTCACATACCCTGGAAGACTTAAAACAAAAAGTGTATAAGACAAAGTCACACACACTGGAAGACTTAAAACAAAAAGTGTATAAGACAAAGTCACACACACCCTGGAAGACTTAAAACAAAAAGTGTATAAGACAAACTCACACACACCCTGGAAGACTTAAAACAAAAAGTGTATAAGACAAACTCACACACACCCTGGAAGACTTAAAACACAAAGTGTATAAGACAAACTCACACACACCGTGGAAGACTTAAAACACAAAGTGTATAAGACAAAGTCACACACACCCTTGAAGACTTAAAACACAAAGTGTATAAGACAAAGTCACATACCCTGGAAGACTTAAAACACAAAGTGTATAAGACAAACACAAACACACCGGAAGACATAAAACACAAAGTGTATAAGACAAAGTCATACACACCCTGGAAGACTTAAAACGCAAAGTGTATAAGACAAAGTCTCACTCACCCTGGAAGACTTAAAACACAAAGTGTATAAGACAAAGTCTCACACACCCTGGAAGAGTTAAAACACAAAGTGTATAAGACAAACTCACACACACCCTGGAAGACTTAAAACACAAAGTGTATAAGACAAAGTCTCACACATCCTGGAAGACTTAAAACACAAAGTGTATAAGACAAACCCACACACACCCTGGAAGATTTAAAACACAAAGTGTATAAGACAAAGTCTCACACCCTGGAAGACTTAAAACACAAAGTGTATAAGTTAAAGTCACACACCCTGGAAGACTTAAAACAAAAAGTGTATAAGACAAAGTCACACACACCCTGGAAGACTTGAAACACAAAGTGTATAAGACAAAGTCACACATACCCTGGAAGACTTAAAATACAAAGTGTATAAGACAAACTCACACACTCCCTGGCAGACTTAAAACACAAAGTGTATAAGACAAACTCACACACACCCTGGAAGACTTAAAATGAAAAGTGTATAAGACAAAGTCACCCACACCCTGGAAGACTTAAAACACAAAGTGTATAAGACAAACTCACACACACCCTGGAAGACTTAAAACACAAAGTGTATAAGACAAAGTCACACACACCCTGGAAGACTTAAAACACAAACTCACACACACCCTGGAAGACTTAAAACAAAAAGTGTATAAGACAAAGTCACACACACCCTGGAAGACTTAAAACACAAAGTGTATAAGACAAAGTCACACATACCCTGGAAGACTTAAAACACAAAGTGTATAAGGCAAACTCACGCACACCCTGGAAGACTTAAAACACAAAGTGTATAAGACAAACTCACACACACCCTGGAAAACTTAAAACACAAAGTGTATAAGACAAACTCACACACACCCTGGAAGACTTAAAACACAAAGTGTATAAGACAAACTCATACACACCCTGGAAGACTTAAAACAAAAAGTGTATAAGACAAAGTCTTACACATCCTGGAAGACTTAAAACACAAGGTGTATTAGACAAACCCACACACACCCTGGAAGACTTAAAACACAAAGTGTATAAGACAAAGTCTCACACACTGGAAGGCTTAAAACACAAAGTGTATAAGACAAAGTCACACATGCCCTGGAAGACTTAAAACACTAAGTGTATAAGACAAACTCACACACACCCTGGAAGACTTAAAACAAAAAGTGTATAAGACAAAATCACACACACCCTGGAAGACTTAAAACACATAGTGTATAAGAAAACTCACACACACCCTGGAAGACTTAAAACAAAAAGTGTATAAGACAAAGTCACACATACCCTGGAAGACTTAAAACACAAAGTGTATAAGACAAAGTCACACACACCCTGGAAGACTTAAAACATAGTGTATAAGACAAACTCACACACACCCTGGAAGACTTAAAACAAAAAGTGTATAAGACAAAATCACACACACCCTGGAAGACTTAAAACACAAAGTGTATAAGACAAAGTCACACATACCCTGGAAGACGTAAAACACAAAGTGTATAAGGCAAACTCACACACACCCTGGAAGACTTAAAACACAAAGTGTATAAGACAAAGTCACACACACCCTGGAAGACTTAAAACACAAAGTGTATAAGACAAAGTCACACACACCCTGGAAGACTTAAAACACAAAGTGTATAAATCAAAGCCACACACACCCTGGAAGACTTAAAACATAAAGTGTATAAGACAAAGTCACACACCCTGGAAGACTTAAAACACAAAGTGTATAAGACAAACTCACACACACCCTTGAAGACTTAAAACAAAAAGTGTATAAGACAAAGTCACATACCCTGGAAGACTTAAAACAAAAAGTGTATAAGACAAAGTCACACACCCGTGAAGACTTAAGACAAAAAGTGTATAAGACAAAGTCACACACACCCTGGAAGACTTAAAACAAAAAGTGTATAAGACAAACTCACACACACCCTGGAAGACTTAAAACAAAAAGTGTATAAGACAAACTCACACACACCCTGGAAGACTTAAAACACAAAGTGTATAAGACAAACTCACACACACCCTGGAAGACTTAAAACACAAAGTGTATAAGACAAAGTCACACACACCCTTGAAGACTTAAAACACAAAGTGTATAAGACAAAGTCACACACCCTGGAAGACTTAAAACACAAAGTGTATAAGACAAACACAAACACACCCTGGAAGACTTAAAACACAAAGTGTATAAGACAAAGTCATACACACCCTGGAAGACTTAAAACGCAAAGTGTATAAGACAAAGTCTCACTCACCCTGGAAGACTTAAAACACAAAGTGTATAAGACAAAGTCTCACACACCCTGGAAGACTTAAAATACAACGTGTGTAAGACAAACTCACACACACCCTGGAAGACTTAAAACACAAAGTGTATAAGACAAAGTCTCACACATCCTGGAAGACTTAAAACACAAAGTGTATAAGACAAACCCACACACACCCTGGAAGATTTAAAACACAAAGTGTATAAGACAAAGTCTCACACCCTGGAAGACTTAAAACACAAAGTGTATAAGTTAAAGTCACACACCCTGAAAGACTTAAAACAAAAATTGTATAAGACAAAGTCACACACACCCTGGAAGACTTAAAACACAAAGTGTATAAGACAAACTCACACACACCCTGGAAGACTTAAAACACAAAGTGTATAAGACAAAGTCTCACACACCCTGGAAGACGTAAAACACAAAGTGTATAAGACAAAATCTCACACACCCTGGAAGACTTAAAACACAAAGTGTATAGGACAAAGTCTCACACATCCTGGAAGACTTAAAACACAAAGTGTATAAGACAAACCCACACACACCCTGGAAGACTTAAAACACAAACTGTATAAGACAAAGTCTCACACACACCCTGGAAGACTTAAAACACAAAGTGTATAAGACAAACTCACACACACCCTGGAAGACTTAAAACAAAAAGTGTATAAGACAAAGTCACACACACCCTGGAAGACTTAAAACACAAAGTGTATAAGACAAAGTCACACATACCCTGGAAGACTTAAAACACAAAGTGTATAAGGCAAACTCACGCACACCCTGGAAGACTTAAAACACAAAGTGTGTAAAACAAACTCACACACACCCTGGAAGACTTAAAACACAAAGTGTATAAGACAAACTCACACACACCCTGGAAGACTTAAAACACAAAGTGTATAAGACAAACTCATACACACCCTGGAAGACTTAAAACAAAAAGTGTATAAGACAAAGTCTCACACATCCTGGAAGACTTAAAACACAAGGTGTATTAGACAAACCCACACACACCCTGGAAGACTTAAAACACAAAGTGTATAAGACAAAGTCTCACACCCTGGAAGGCTTAAAACACAAAGTGTATAAGACAAAGTCACACACCCTGGAAGACTTAAAACACAAACTGTATAAGACAAGGTCTCACACCCTGGAAGACTTAAAACACAAAGTGTATAAGACAAAGTCACACACCCTGGAAGACTTAAAACAAAAAGTGTATAAAACAAAGTCACACACACCCTGGAAGACTTAAAACACAAAGTGTATAAGACAAACTCACACACACCCTGGAAGACTTAAAACGAAAAGTGTATAAGACAAAGTCTCACACACCCTTGGAAGACTTAAAACACAAAGTGTATAAGACAAAGTCACACACACCGTGGAAGACTTAAAACAAAAAGTATATAAGACAAACTAACACACCCTGGAAGACTTAAAACACAAAGTGTATAAGACAAACTCACACACACCCTGGAAGAATTACAAAAAAGTGTATAAGACAAAGTCACACACACCTGGAAGACTTAAAACACAAAGTGTATAAGACAAAGTCACACATCCTGGAAGACTTAAAACAAAAAGTGTATAAGACAAAGTCACACACACCCATGAAGACTTAAAACACAAAGTGTATAAGACAAAGTCTCACACCCTGGAAGACTTAAAACAAAAAGTGTATAAGACAAAGTCACACACACCCTGGAAGACTTAAAACGAAAAGTGTATAAGACAAACTCACACACACCCTGGAAGACTTAAAACACAAAGTGTATAAGACAAACTCACACACACCCTGGAAGACTTAAAACACAAAGTGTATAAGACAAAGTCTCACACACCCTGGAAGACGTAAAACACAAAGTGTATAAGACAAAGTCACACACCCTGGAAGACTTAAAACACAAAGTGTATAAGACAAACTCACACACACCCTTGAAGACTTAAAACAAAAAGTGTATAAGACAAAGTCACATACCCTGGAAGACTTAAAACAAAAAGTGTATAAGACAAAGTCACACACCCTGGAAGACTTAAAACAAAAAGTGTATAAGACAAAGTCACACACACCCTGGAAGACTTAAAACAAAAAGTGTATAAGACAAACTCACACACACCCTGGAAGACTTAAAACAAAAAGTGTATAAGACAAACTCACACACACCCTGGAAGACTTAAAACACAAAGTGTATAAGACAAACTCACACACACCCTGGAAGACTTAAAACACAAAGTGTATAAGACAAAGTCACACACACCCTTGAAGACTGAAAACACAAAGTGTATAAGACAAAGTCACACACCCTGGAAGACTTAAAACACAAAGTGTATAAGACAAACACAAACACACCGGAAGACATAAAACACAAAGTGTATAAGACAAAGTCATACTCACCCTGGAAGACTTAAAACGCAAAGTGTATAAGACAAAGTCTCACTCACCCTGGAAGACTTAAAACACAAAGTGTATAAGACAAAGTCTCACACACCCTGGAAGACTTAAAACACAAAGTGTATAAGACAAACTCACACACACCCTGGAAGACTTAAAACACAAAGTGTATAAGACAAAGTCTCACACATCCTGGAAGACCTAAAACACAAAGTGTATAAGACAAACCCACACACACCCTGGAAGATTTAAAACACAAAGTGTATAAGACAAAGTCTCACACCCTGGAAGACTTAAAACACAAAGTGTATAAGTTAAAGTCACACACCCTGGAAGACTTGAAACAAAAAGTGTATAAGACAAAGGCACACACACCCTGGAAGACTTAAAACACAAAGTGTATAAGACAAAGTCACACATACCCTGGAAGACTTAAAATACAAAGTGTATAAGACAAACTCACACACTCCCTGGCAGACTTAAAACACAAAGTGTATAAGACAAACTCACACACACCCTGGAAGACTTAAAATGAAAAGTGTATAAGACAAAGTCACCCACACCCTGGAAGACTTAAAACACAAAGTGTATAAGACAAACTCACACACACCCTGGAAGACTTAAAACACAAAGTGTATAAGACAAAGTCACACACACCCTGGAAGACTTAAAATACAAACTCACACACACCCTGGAAGACTTAAAACAAAAAGTGTATAAGACAAAGTCACACACACCCTGGAAGACTTAAAACACAAAGTGTATAAGACAAAGTCACACATACCCTGGAAGACTTAAAACACAAAGTGTATAAGGCAAACTCACGCACACCCTGGAAGACTTAAAACACAAAGTGTATAAGACAAACTCACACACACGCTGGAAAACTTAAAACACAAAGTGTATAAGACAAACTCACACACACCCTGGAAGACTTAAAACACAAAGTGTATAAGACAAACTCATACACACCCTGGAAGACTTAAAACAAAAAGTGTATAAGACAAAGTCTCACACATCCTGGAAGACTTAAAACACAAGGTGTATTAGACAAACCCACACACACCCTGGAAGACTTAAAACACAAAGTGTATAAGACAAAGTCTCACACCCTGGAAGGCTTAAAACACAAAGTGTATAAGACAAAGTCACACATGCCCTGGAAGACTTAAAACACAAAGTGTATAAGACAAACTCACACACACCCTGGAAGACTTAAAACAAAAAGTGTATAAGACAAAATCACACACACCCTGGAAGACTTAAAACACAAAGTGTATAAGAAAACTCACACACACCCTGGAAGACTTAAAACAAAAAGTGTATAAGACAAAGTCACACATACCCTGGAAGACTTAAAACACAAAGTGTATAAGACAAAGTCACACACACCCTGGTAGACTTAAAACACAAAGTGTATAAGACAAACTCACACACACCCTGGAAGACTTAAAACACAAAGTGTATAAGACAAAGTCACACATGCCCTGGAAGACTTAAAACACAAAGTGTATAAGACAAACTCACACACACCCTGGAAGACTTAAAACAAAAAGTGTATAAGACAAAATCACACACACCCTGGAAGTCTTAAAACACAAAGTGTATAAGACAAAGTCACACATACCCTGGAAGACTTAAAACACAAAGTGTATAAGGCAAACTCACACACACCCTGGAAGACTTAAAACACAAAGTGTATAAGACAAAGTCACACACACCCTGGAAGACTTAAAACACAAAGTGTATAAGACAAAGTCACACACACCCTGGAAGACTTAAAACACAAAGTGTATAAGACAAAGCCACACACACCCTGGAAGACTTAAAACACAAAGTGTATAAGACAAAGTCACACACCCTGGAAGACTTAAAACACAAAGTGTATTAGACAAACTCACACACACCCTTGAAGACCTAAAACAAAAAGTGTATAAGACAAAGTCACATACCCTGGAAGACTTAAAACAAAAAGTGTATAAGACAAAGTCACACACCCTGGAAGACTTAAAACAAAAAGTGTATAAGACAAAGTCACACACACCCTGGAAGACTTAAAACAAAAAGTGTATAAGACAAACTCACACACACCCTGGAAGACTTAAAACAAAAAGTGTATAAGACAAACTCACACACACACCCTGGAAGACTTAAAACACAAAGTGTATAAGACAAACTCACACACACCCTGGAAGACTTAAAACACAAACTGTATAAGACAAAGTCTCACACACACCCTGGAAGACTTAAAACACAAAGTGTATAAGACAAACTCTCACACATCCTGGAAGACTTAAAACACAAAGTGTATAAGACAAACCCACACACACCCTGGAAGACTTAAAACACAAACTGTATAAGACAAAGTCTCACACACACCCTGGAAGACTTAAAACACAAAGTGTATAAGACAAACTCACACACACCCTGGAAGACTTAAAACAAAAAGTGTATAAGACAAAGTCACACACACCCTGGAAGACTTAAAACACAAAGTGTATAAGACAAAGTCACACATACCCTGGAAGACGTAAAACACAAAGTGTATAAGGCAAACCCACACACACCCTGGAAGACTTAAAACACAAAGTGTATAAGACAAACACAAACACACCTGAAGACATAAAACACAAAGTGTATAAGACTAAGTCATACACACCCTGGAAGACTTAAAACGCAAAGTGTATAAGACAAAGTCTCACTCACCCTGGAAGACTTAAAACACAAAGTGTATAAGACCAAGTCTCACACACCCTGGAAGACTTAAAACACAAAGTGTATAAGACAAACTCACACACACCCTGGAAGACTTAAAACACAAAGTGTATAAGAGAAAGTCTCACACATCCTGGAAGACTTAAAACACAAAGTGTATAAGACAAACCCACACACACCCTGGAAGATTTAAAACACAAAGTGTATAAGACACAGTCTCACACCCTGGAAGACTTAAAACACAAAGTGTATAAGTTAAAGTCACACACCCTGGAAGACTTAAAACAAAAAGTGTATAAGACAAAGTCACACACACCCTGGAAGACTTAAAACACAAAGTGTATAAGACAAAGTCACACATACCCTGGAAGACTTAAAATACAAAGTGTATAAGACAAACTCACACACTCCCTGGCAGACTTAAAACACAAAGTGTATAAGACAAACTCACACACACCCTGGAAGACTTAAAACAAAAAGTGTATATGACAAAGTCACACATACCCTGGAAGACTTAAAACACAAAGTGTATAAGACAAACTCACACACACCCTGGAAGACTTAAAACACAAAGTGTATAAGACAAAGTCACACACACCCTGGAAGACTTAAAACACAAACTCACACACACCCTGGAAGACTTAAAACAAAAAGTGTATAAGACAAAGTCACACACACCCTGGAAGACTTAAAACACAAAGTGTATAAGACAAAGTCACACATACCCTGGAAGACTTAAAACACAAAGTGTATAAGGCAAACTCACGCACACCCTGGAAGACTTAAAACACAAAGTGTATAAGACAAACTCACACACACCCTGGAAAACTTAAAACACAAAGTGTATAAGACAAACTCACACACACCCTGGAAGACTTAAAACACAAAGTGTATAAGACAAACTCATACACACCCTGGAAGACTTAAAACAAAAAGTGTATAAGACAAAGTCACACACACCCTGGAAGACTTAAAACACAAAGTGTATAAGACAAACTCACACACACCCTGGAACACTTAAAACGAAAAGTGTATAAGACAAAGTCTCACACACCCTTGGAAGACTTAAAACACAAAGTGTATAAGACAAAGTCACACACACCGTGGAAGACTTAAAACAAAAAGTATATAAGACAAACTAACACACCCTGGAAGACTTAAAACACAAAGTGTATAAGACAAACTCACACACACCCTCGAAGAATTACAAAAAAGTGTATAAGACAAAGTCACACACACCTGGAAGACTTAAAACACAAAGTGTATAAGACAAAGTCAAAACCCTGGAAGACGTAAAACAAAAAGTGTATAAGACAAAGTCACACACACCCATGAAGACTTAAAACACAAAGTGTATAAGACAAAGTCTCACACCCTGGAAGACTTAAAACAAAAAGTGTATAAGACAAAGTCTCACACCCTGGAAGGCTTAAAACACAAAGTCTATAAGACAAAGTCACACATGCCCTGGAAGACTTAAAACACAAAGTGTATAAGACAAACTCACACACACCCTGGAAGATTTAAAACAAAAAGTGTATAAGACAAAATCACACACACCCTGGAAGACTTAAAACACAAAGTGTATAAGAAAACTCACACACACCCTGGAAGACTTAAAACAAAAAGTGTATAAGACAAAGTCACACATACACTGGAAGACTTAAAACACAAAGTGTATAAGACAAAGTCACACACACCCTGATAGACTTAAAACACAAAGTGTATAAGACAAAGTCACACATACCCTGGAAGACTTAAAACACAAAGTGTATAAGACAAAGTCACACATGCCCTGGAAGACTTAAAACACAAAGTGTATAAGACAAACTCACACACACCCTGGAAGACTTAAAACAAAAAGTGTATAAGACAAATCACACACACCCTGGAAGACTTAAAACACAAAGTGTATAAGACAAAGTCACACATACCCTGGAAGACTTAAAACACAAAGTGTATAAGGCAAACTCACACACACCCTGGAAGACTTAAAACACAAAGTGTATAAGACAAAGTCACACACACCCTGGAAGACTTAAAACACAAAGTGTATAAGACAAAGTCACACACACCCTGGAAGACTTAAAACACAAAGTGTATAAGACAAAGCCACACACACCCTGGAAGACTTAAAACACAAAGTGTAGAAGACAAAGTCACACACCCTGGAAGACTTAAAACACAAAGTGTATAAGACAAACTCACACACACCCTTGAAGACTTAAAACAAAAAGTGTATAAGACAAAGTCACATACCCTGGAAGACTTAAAACAAAAAGTGTATAAGACAAAGTCACACACCCTGGAAGACTTAAAATTAAAGGTGTATAAGACAAAGTCACACACACCCTGGAAGACTTAAAACAAAAAGTGTATAAGACAAACTCACACACACCCTGGAAGACTTAAAACAAAAAGTGTATAAGACAAACTCACACACACCCTGGAAGACTTAAAACACAAAGTGTATAAGACAAACTCACACACACCTTGGAAGACTTAAAACACAAAGTGTATAAGACAAAGTCACACACACCCTTGAAGACTTAAAAAACAAAGTGTATAAGACAAAGTCACACACCCTGGAAGACTTAAAACACAAAGTGTATAAGACAAACACAAACACACCCTGGAAGACTTAAAACACAAAGTGTATAAGACAAAGTCATACACACCCTGGAAGACTTAAAACGCAAAGTGTATAAGACAAAGTCTCACTCACCCTGGAAGACTTAAAACACAAAGTGTATAAGACAAAGTCTCACACACCCTGGAAGACTTAAAACACAACGTGTATAAGACAAACTCACACACACCCTGGAAGACTTAAAACACAAAGTGTATAAGACAAAGTCTCACACATCCTGGAAGACTTAAAACACAAAGTGTATAAGACAAACCCACACACACCCTGGAAGATTTAAAACACAAAGTGTATAAGACAAAGTCTCACACCCTGGAAGACTTAAAACACAAAGTGTATAGGACAAAGTCTCACACATCCTGGAAGACTTAAAACACAAAGTGTATAAGACAAACCCACACACACCCTGGAAGACTTAAAACACAAAGTGTATAAGACAAAGTCTCACACACACCCTGGAAGACTTAAAACACAAAGTGTATAAGACAAACTCACACACACCCTGGAAGACTTAAAACAAAAAGTGTATAAGACAAAGTCACACACACCCTGGAAGACTTAAAACACAAAGTGTATAAGACAAAGTCACACATACCCTGGAAGACTTAAAACACAAAGTGTATAAGGCAAACTCACGCACACCCTGGAAGACTTAAAACACAAAGTGTATAAGACAAACTCACACACACCCTGGAAGACTTAAAACACAAAGTGTATAAGACAAACTCACACACAACCTGGAAGACTTAAAACACAAAGTGTATAAGACAAACTCATACACACCCTGGAAGACTTAAAACAAAAAGTGTATAAGACAAAGTCTCACACATCCTGGAAGACTTAAAACACAAGGTGTATTAGACAAACCCACACACACCCTGGAAGACTTAAAACACAAAGTGTATAAGACAAAGTCTCACACCCTGGAAGGCTTAAAACACAAAGTGTATAAGACAAAGTCACACACCCTGGAAGACTTAAAACACAAAGTGTATAAGACAAGGTCTCACACCCTGGAAGACTTAAAACACAAAGTGTATAAGACAAAGTCACACACCCTGGAAGACTTAAAACAAAAAGTGTATAAGACAAAGTCACACACACCCTGGAAGACTTAAAACACAAAGTGTATAAGACAAACTCACACACACCCTGGAAGACTTAAAACGAAAAGTGTATAAGACAAAGTCTCACACACCCTTGGAAGACTTAAAACACAAAGTGTATAAGACAAAGTCACACACACCGTGGAAGACTTAAAACAAAAAGTATATAAGACAAACTAACACACCCTGGAAGACTTAAAACACAAAGTGTATAAGACAAACTCACACACACCCTGGAGGAATTACAAAAAAGTGTATAAGACAAAGTCACACACACCTGGAAGACTTAAAACACAAAGTGTATAAGACAAAGTCAAAACCCTGGAAGACTTAAAACAAAAAGTGTATAAGACAAAGTCACACACACCCATGAAGACTTAAAACACAAAGTGTATAAGACAAAGTCTCACACCCTGGAAGACTTAAAACAAAAAGTGTATAAGACAAAGTCACACACACCCTGGAAGACTTAAAACGAAAAGTGTATAAGACAAACTCACACACACCCTGGAAGACTTAAAACACAAAGTGTATAAGACAAACTCACACACACCCTGGAAGACTTAAAACACAAAGTGTATAAGACAAAGTCTCACACACCCTGGAAGACGTAAAACACAAAGTGTATAAGACAAAATCTCACACACCCTGGAAGACTTAAAACACAAAGTGTATACGACAAAGTCTCACACATCCTGGAAAACTTAAAACACAAAGTGTATAAGACAAACCCACACACACCCTGGAAGACTTAAAACACAAAGTGTATAAGACAAAGTCTCACACACACCCTGGAAGACTTAAAACACAAAGTGTATAAGACAAACTGACACACACCCTGGAAGACTTAAAACACAAAGTGTATAAGACAAAGTCACACACCCTGGAAGACTTAAAACAAAAAATGTATAAGACAAAGTCACACACCCTGGAAGACTTAAAACAAAAAGTGTATAAGACAAAGTCACACACACCCTGGAAGACTTAAAACACAAAGTGTATAAGACAAAGTCACACACCCTGGAAGACTTAAAACACAAAGTGTATAAGACAAACTCACACACACCCTGGAAGACTTAAAACAGAAAGTGTATATGCCATGCTCACACACACCCTGGTAGACTTAAAACACAAAGTGTATAAGACAAAGTCACACATACCCTGGAAGACTTAAAACACAAAGTGTATAAGGCAAACTCACACACACCCTGGAAGACTTAAAACACAAAGTGTATAAGACATAGTCACACACACCCTGGAAGACTTAAAACACAAAGTGTATAAGACAAAGTCACACACACCCTGGAAGACTTAAAACAAAAAGTGTATAAGACAAAGTCACATACCCTGGAAGACTTAAAACAAAAAGTGTATAAGACAAAGTCACACACACTGGAAGACTTAAAACAAAAAGTGTATAAGACAAAGTCACACACACCCTGGAAGACTTAAAACAAAAAGTGTATAAGACAAACTCACACACACCCTGGAAGACTTAAAACAAAAAGTGTATAAGACAAACTCACACACACCCTGGAAGACTTAAAACACAAAGTGTATAAGACAAACTCACACACACCGTGGAAGACTTAAAACACAAAGTGTATAAGACAAAGTCACACACACCCTTGAAGACTTAAAACACAAAGTGTATAAGACAAAGTCACATACCCTGGAAGACTTAAAACACAAAGTGTATAAGACAAACACAAACACACCGGAAGACATAAAACACAAAGTGTATAAGACAAAGTCATACACACCCTGGAAGACTTAAAACGCAAAGTGTATAAGACAAAGTCTCACTCACCCTGGAAGACTTAAAACACAAAGTGTATAAGACAAAGTCTCACACACCCTGGAAGAGTTAAAACACAAAGTGTATAAGACAAACTCACACACACCCTGGAAGACTTAAAACACAAAGTGTATAAGTTAAAGTCACACACCCTGGAAGACTTAAAACACAAAGTGTATAAGATAAACCCACACACACCCTGGAAGATTTAAAACACAAAGTGTATAAGACAAAGTCTCACACCCTGGAAGACTTAAAACACAAAGTGTATAAGTTAAAGTCACACACCCTGGAAGACTTAAAACAAAAAGTGTATAAGACAAAGTCACACACACCCTGGAAGACTTAAAACACAAAGTGTATAAGACAAAGTCACACATACCCTGGAAGACTTAAAATACAAAGTGTATAAGACAAACTCACACACTCCCTGGCAGACTTAAAACACAAAGTGTATAAGACAAACTCACACACACCCTGGAAGACTTAAAATGAAAAGTGTATAAGACAAAGTCACCCACACCCTGGAAGACTTAAAACACAAAGTGTATAAGACAAACTCACACACACCCTGGAAGACTTAAAACACAAAGTGTATAAGACAAAGTCACACACACCCTGGAAGACTTAAAACACAAACTCACACACACCCTGGAAGACTTAAAACAAAAAGTGTATAAGACAAAGTCACACACACCCTGGAAGACTTAAAACACAAAGTGTATAAGACAAAGTCACACATACCCTGGAAGACTTAAAACACAAAGTGTATAAGGCAAACTCACGCACACCCTGGAAGACTTAAAACACAAAGTGTATAAGACAAACTCACACACACCCTGGAAAACTTAAAACACAAAGTGTATAAGACAAACTCACACACACCCTGGAAGACTTAAAACACAAAGTGTATAAGACAAACTCATACACACCCTGGAAGACTTAAAACAAAAAGTGTATAAGACAAAGTCTTACACATCCTGGAAGACTTAAAACACAAGGTGTATTAGACAAACCCACACACACCCTGGAAGACTTAAAACACAAAGTGTATAAGACAAAGTCTCACACACTGGAAGGCTTAAAACACAAAGTGTATAAGACAAAGTCACACATGCCCTGGAAGACTTAAAACACAAAGTGTATAAGACAAACTCACACACACCCTGGAAGACTTAAAACAAAAAGTGTATAAGACAAAATCACACACACCCTGGAAGACTTAAAACACATAGTGTATAAGAAAACTCACACACACCCTGGAAGACTTAAAACAAAAAGTGTATAAGACAAAGTCACACATACCCTGGAAGACTTAAAACACAAAGTGTATAAGACAAAGTCACACACACCCTGGAAGACTTAAAACATAGTGTATAAGACAAACTCACACACACCCTGGAAGACTTAAAACAAAAAGTGTATAAGACAAAATCACACACACCCTGGAAGACTTAAAACACAAAGTGTATAAGACAAAGTCACACATACCCTGGAAGACGTAAAACACAAAGTGTATAAGGCAAACTCACACACACCCTGGAAGACTTAAAACACAAAGTGTATAAGACAAAGTCACACACACCCTCGAAGACTTAAAACACAAAGTGTATAAGACAAAGTCACACACACCCTGGAAGACTTAAAACACAAAGTGTATAAATCAAAGCCACACACACCCTGGAAGACTTAAAACATAAAGTGTATAAGACAAAGTCACACACCCTGGAAGACTTAAAACACAAAGTGTATAAGACAAACTCACACACACCCTTGAAGACTTAAAACAAAAAGTGTATAAGACAAAGTCACATACCCTGGAAGACTTAAAACAAAAAGTGTATAAGACAAAGTCACACACCCTGGAAGACTTAAGACAAAAAGTGTATAAGACAAAGTCACACACACCCTGGAAGACTTAAAACAAAAAGTGTATAAGACAAACTCACACACACCCTGGAAGACTTAAAACAAAAAGTGTATAAGACAAACTCACACACACCCTGGAAGACTTAAAACACAAAGTGTATAAGACAAACTCACACACACCCTGGAAGACTTAAAACACAAAGTGTATAAGACAAAGTCACACACACCCTTGAAGACTTAAAACACAAAGTGTATAAGACAAAGTCACACACCCTGGATGACTTAAAACACAAAGTGTATAAGACAAACACAAACACACCCTGGAAGACTTAAAACACAAAGTGTATAAGACAAAGTCATACACACCCTGGAAGACTTAAAACGCAAAGTGTATAAGACAAAGTCTCACTCACCCTGGAAGACTTAAAACACAAAGTGTATAAGACAAAGTCTCACACACCCTGGAAGACTTAAAATACAACGTGTATAAGACAAACTCACACACACCCTGGAAGACTTAAAACACAAAGTGTATAAGACAAAGTCTCACACATCCTGGAAGACTTAAAACACAAAGTGTATAAGACAAACCCACACACACCCTGGAAGATTTAAAACACAAAGTGTATAAGACAAAGTCTCACACCCTGGAAGACTTAAAACACAAAGTGTATAAGTTAAAGTCACACACCCTGAAAGACTTAAAACAAAAATTGTATAAGACAAAGTCACACACACCCTGGAAGACTTAAAACACAAAGTGTATAAGACAAACTCACACACACCCTGGAAGACTTAAAACACAAAGTGTATAAGACAAAGTCTCACACACCCTGGAAGACGTAAAACACAAAGTGTATAAGACAAAATCTCACACACCCTGGAAGACTTAAAACACAAAGTGTATAGGACAAAGTCTCACACATCCTGGAAGACTTAAAACACAAAGTGTATAAGACAAACCCACACACACCCTGGAAGACTTAAAACACAAACTGTATAAGACAAAGTCTCACACACACCCTGGAAGACTTAAAACACAAAGTGTATAAGACAAACTCACACACACCCTGGAAGACTTAAAACAAAAAGTGTATAAGACAAAGTCACACACACCCTGGAAGACTTAAAACACAAAGTGTATAAGACAAAGTCACACATACCCTGGAAGACTTAAAACACAAAGTGTATAAGGCAAACTCACGCACACCCTGGAAGACTTAAAACACAAAGTGTGTAAGACAAACTCACACACACCCTGGAAGACTTAAAACACAAAGTGTATAAGACAAACTCACACACACCCTGGAAGACTTAAAACACAAAGTGTATAAGACAAACTCATACACACCCTGGAAGACTTAAAACAAAAAGTGTATAAGACAAAGTCTCACACATCCTGGAAGACTTAAAACACAAGGTGTATTAGACAAACCCACACACACCCTGGAAGACTTAAAACACAAAGTGTATAAGACAAAGTCTCACACCCTGGAAGGCTTAAAACACAAAGTGTATAAGACAAAGTCACACACCCTGGAAGACTTAAAACACAAAGTGTATAAGACAAGGTCTCACACCCTGGAAGACTTAAAACACAAAGTGTATAAGACAAAGTCACACACCCTGGAAGACTTAAAACAAAAAGTGTATAAAACAAAGTCACACACACCCTGGAAGACTTAAAACACAAAGTGTATAAGACAAACTCACACACACCCTGGAAGACTTAAAACGAAAAGTGTATAAGACAAAGTCTCACACACCCTTGGAAGACTTAAAACACAAAGTGTATAAGACAAAGTCACACACACCGTGGAAGACTTAAAACAAAAAGTATATAAGACAAACTAACACACCCTGGAAGACTTAAAACACAAAGTGTATAAGACAAACTCACACACACCCTGGAAGAATTACAAAAAAGTGTATAAGACAAAGTCACACACACCTGGAAGACTTAAAACACAAAGTGTATAAGACAAAGTCACACATCCTGGAAGACTTAAAACAAAAAGTGTATAAGACAAAGTCACACACACCCATGAAGACTTAAAACACAAAGTGTATAAGACAAAGTCTCACACCCTGGAAGACTTAAAACAAAAAGTGTATAAGACAAAGTCACACACACCCTGGAAGACTTAAAACGAAAAGTGTATAAGACAAACTCACACACACCCTGGAAGACTTAAAACACAAAGTGTATAAGACAAACTCACACACACCCTGGAAGACTTAAAACACAAAGTGTATAAGACAAAGTCTCACACACCCTGGAAGACGTAAAACACAAAGTGTATAAGACAAAATCTCACACACCCTGGAAGACTTAAAACACAAAGTGTATAGGACAAAGTCTCACACATCCTGGAAGACTTAAAACACAAAGTGTATAAGACAAACCCACACACACCCTGGAAGACTTAAAACACAAAGTGTATAAGACAAAGTCTCACACACACCCTGGAAGACTTAAAACACAAAGTGTATAAGACAAAGTCTCACACACCCTGGAAGACCTAAAACACAAAGTGTATAAGACAAAGTCACACACACCCTGGAAGACTTAAAACACAAAGTGTATAAGACAAAGTCACACACACCCTGGAAGACTTAAAACACAAACTGTATAAGACAAAGCCACACACACCCTGGAAGACTTAAAACACAAAGTGTATAAGACAAAGTCACACACCCTGGAAGACTTAAAACACAAAGTGTATAAGACAAACTCACACACACCCTTGAAGACTTAAAACAAAAAGTGTATAAGACAAAGTCACATACCCTGGAAGACTTAAAACAAAAAGTGTATAAGACAAAGTCACACACCCTGGAAGACTTAAAACAAAAAGTGTATAAGACAAAGTCACACACACCCTGGAAGACTTAAAACAAAAAGTGTATAAGACAAACTAACACACCCTGGAAGACTTAAAACACAAAGTGTATAAGACAAACTCACACACACCCTGGAAGACTTAAAACACAAAGTGTATAAGACAAAGTCACACACACCCTTGAAGACTGAAAACACAAAGTGTATAAGACAAAGTCACACACCCTGGAAGACTTAAAACACAAAGTGTATAAGACAAACACAAACACACCGGAAGACATAAAACACAAAGTGTATAAGACAAAGTCATACACACCCTGGAAGACTTAAAACGCAAAGTGTATAAGACAAAGTCTCACTCACCCTGGAAGACTTAAAACACAAAGTGTATAAGACAAAGTCTCACACACCCTGGAAGACTTAAAACACAAAGTGTATAAGACAAACTCACACACACCCTGGAAGACTTAAAACACAAAGTGTATAAGACAAAGTCTCACACATCCTGGAAGACCTAAAACACAAAGTGTATAAGACAAACCCACACACACCCTGGAAGATTTAAAACACAAAGTGTATAAGACAAAGTCTCACACCCTGGAAGACTTAAAACACAAAGTGTATAAGTTAAAGTCACACACCCTGGAAGACTTAAAACAAAAAGTGTATAAGACAAAGTCACACACACCCTGGAAGACTTAAAACACAAAGTGTATAAGACAAAGTCACACATACCCTGGAAGACTTAAAATACAAAGGGTTTAAGACAAACTCACACACTCCCTGGCAGACTTAAAACACAAAGTGTATAAGACAAACTCACACACACCCTGGAAGACTTAAAATGAAAAGTGTATAAGACAAAGTCACCCACACCCTGGAAGACTTAAAACACAAAGTGTATAAGACAAACTCACACACACCCTGGAAGACTTAAAACACAAAGTGTATAAGACAAAGTCACACACACCCTGGAAGACTTAAAATACAAACTCACACACACCCTGGAAGACTTAAAACAAAAAGTGTATAAGACAAAGTCACACACACCCTGGAAGACTTAAAACACAAAGTGTATAAGACAAAGTCACACATACCCTGGAAGACTTAAAACACAAAGTGTATAAGGCAAACTCACGCACACCCTGGAAGACTTAAAACACAAAGTGTATAAGACAAACTCACACACACGCTGGAAAACTTAAAACACAAAGTGTATAAGACAAACTCACACACACCGTGGAAGACTTAAAACACAAAGTGTATAAGACAAACTCATACACACCCTGGAAGACTTAAAACAAAAAGTGTATAAGACAAAGTCTCACACATCCTGGAAGACTTAAAACACAAGGTGTATTAGACAAACCCACACACACCCTGGAAGACTTAAAACACAAAGTGTATAAGACAAAGTCTCACACCCTGGAAGGCTTAAAACACAAAGTGTATAAGACAAAGTCACACATGCCCTGGAAGACTTAAAACACAAAGTGTATAAGACAAACTCACACACACCCTGGAAGACTTAAAACAAAAAGTGTATAAGACAAAATCACACACACCCTGGAAGACTTAAAACACAAAGTGTATAAGAAAACTCACACACACCCTGGAAGACTTAAAACAAAAAGTGTATAAGACAAAGTCACACATACCCTGGAAGACTTAAAACACAAAGTGTATAAGACAAAGTCACGCACACCCTGGTAGACTTAAAACACAAAGTGTATAAGACAAAGTCTCACACACACCCTGGAAGACTTAAAACACAAAGTGTATAAGACAAAGTCACACACACCCTGGAAGACTTAAAACACAAAGTGTATAAGACAAACTCACACACACCCTGGAAGACTTAAAACAAAAAGTGTATAAGACAAAATCACACACACCCTGGAAGTCTTAAAACACAAAGTGTATAAGACAAAGTCACACATACCCTGGAAGACTTAAAACACAAAGTGTATAAGGCAAACTCACACACACCCTGGAAGACTTAAAACACAAAGTGTATAAGACAAAGTCACACACACCCTGGAAGACTTAAAACACAAAGTGTATAAGACAAAGTCACACACACCCTGGAAGACTTAAAACACAAAGTGTATAAGACAAAGCCACACACACCCTGGAAGACTTAAAACACAAAGTGTATAAGACAAAGTCACACACCCTGGAAGACTTAAAACACAAAGTGTATAAGACAAACTCACACACACCCTTGAAGACCTAAAACAAAAAGTGTATAAGACAAAGTCACATACCCTGGAAGACTTAAAACAAAAAGTGTATAAGACAAAGTCACACACCCTGGAAGACTTAAAACAAAAAGTGTATAAGACAAAGTCACACACACCCTGGAAGACTTAAAACAAAAAGTGTATAAGACAAACTCACACACACCCTGGAAGACTTAAAACAAAAAGTGTATAAGACAAACTCACACACACACCCTGGAAGACTTAAAACACAAAGTGTATAAGACAAACTCACACACACCCTGGAAGACTTAAAACACAAACTGTATAAGACAAAGTCTCACACACACCCTGGAAGACTTAAAACACAAAGTGTATAAGACAAACTCTCACACATCCTGGAAGACTTAAAACACAAAGTGTATAAGACAAACCCACACACACCCTGGAAGACTTAAAACACAAACTGTATAAGACAAAGTCTCACACACACCCTGGAAGACTTAAAACACAAAGTGTATAAGACAAACTCACACACACCCTGGAAGACTTAAAACAAAAAGTGTAGAAGACAAAGTCACACACACCCTGGAAGACTTAAAACACAAAGTGTATAAGACAAAGTCACACATACCCTGGAAGACTTAAAACACAAAGTGTATAAGGCAAACTCACGCACACCCTGGAAGACTTAAAACACAAAGTGTGTAAGACAAACTCACACACACCCTGGAAGACTTAAAACACAAAGTGTATAAGACCAACTCACACACTCCCTGGAAGACTTAAAACACAAAGTGTATAAGCCAAACTCATACACACCCTGGAAGACTTAAAACAAAAAGTGTATAAGACAAAGTCTCACACATCCTGGAAGACTTAAAACACAAGGTGTATTAGACAAACCCACACACACCCTGGAAGACTTAAAACACAAAGTGTATAAGACAAAGTCTCACACCCTGGAAGGCTTAAAACACAAAGTGTATAAGACAAAGTCACACACCCTGGAAGACTTAAAACACAAAGTGTATAAGACAAGGTCTCACACCCTGGAAGACTTAAAACACAAAGTGTATAAGACAAAGTCACACACCCTGGAAGACTTAAAACAAAAAGTGTATAAGACAAAGTCACACACACCCTGGAAGACTTAAAACGAAAAGTGTATAAGACAAACTCACACACACCCTGGAAGACTTAAAACACAAAGTGTATAAGACAAACTCACACACACCCTGGAAGACTTAAAACGAAAAGTGTATAAGACAAAGTCTCACACACCCTTGGAAGACTTAAAACACAAAGTGTATAAGACAAAGTCACACACACCGTGGAAGACTTAAAACAAAAAGTATATAAGACAAACTAACACACCCTGGAAGACTTAAAACACAAAGTGTATAAGACAAACTCACACACACCCTGGAAGAATTACAAAAAAGTGTATAAGACAAAGTCACACACACCTGGAAGACTTAAAACACAAAGTGTATAAGACAAAGTCACACACCCTGGAAGACTTAAAACAAAAAGTGTATAAGACAAAGTCACACAAACCCATGAAGACTTAAAACACAAAGTGTATAAGACAAAGTCTCACACCCTGGAAGACTTAAAACAAAAAGTGTATAAGACAAAGTCACACACACCCTGGAAGACTTAAAACGAAAAGTGTATAAGACAAACTCACACACACCCTGGAAGACTTAAAACACAAAGTGTATAGGACAAAGTCTCACACATCCTGGAAGACTTAAAACACAAAGTGTATAAGACAAACCCACACACACCCTGGAAGACTTAAAACACAAAGTGTATAAGACAAAGTCTCACACACACCCTGGAAGACTTAAAACAAAAAGTGTATAAGACAAACTGACACACACCCTGGAAGACTTAAAACACAAAGAGTATAAGACAAAGTCACACACCCTGGAAGACTTAAAACAAAAAGTGTATAAGACAAAGTCACACTCACCCTGGAAGACTTAAAACACAAAGTGTATAAGACAAACTCACACACACCCTGGAAGACTTAAAACAAAAAGTGTATAAGACAAAGTCACACACACCATGGAAGACTTAAAACAAAAAGTGTATAAGACAAAGTCACACACCCTGGAAGACTTAAAACACAAAGTGTATAAGACAAACTCACACACACCCTGGAAGACTCAAAACACAAAGTGTATAAGACAAAGTCTCACACATCCTAGAAGACTTAAAACACAAAGTGTATAAGACAAAGTCTCACACATCCTGGAAGACTTAAAACACAAAGTGTATAAGACTAAGTCACACACCTTGGAAGACTTAAAACACAAAGTGTATAAGACAAAGTCTCACACACCCTGGAAGACTTAAAACACAAAGTGTATAAGACAAAGTCACACACACCCTGGAAGACTTAAAACACAAAGTGTATAAGACAAAGTCACACACACCCTGGAAGACTTAAAACACAAAGTGTATAAGACAAAGCCACACACACCCTGGAAGACTTAAAACACAAAGTGTATAAGACAAAGTCACACACCCTGGAAGACTTAAAACACAAAGTGTATAAGACAAACTCACACACACCCTTGAAGACTTAAAACAAAAAGTGTATAAGACAAAGTCACATACCCTGGAAGACTTAAAACAAAAAGTGTATAAGACAAAGTCACACACCCTGGAAGACTTAAAACAAAAAGTGTATAAGACAAAGTCACACACACCCTGGAAGACTTAAAACAAAAAGTGTATAAGACAAACTCACACACACCCTGGAAGACTTAAAACAAAAAGTGTATAGGACAAACTCACACACACCCTGGAAGACTTAAAACACAAAGTGTATAAGACAAACTCACACACACCCTGGAAGACTTAAAACACAAAGTGTATAAGACAAAGTCACACACACCCTTGAAGACTTAAAACACAAAGTGTATAAGACAAAGTCACACACCCTGGAAGACTTAAAACACAAAGTGTATAAGACAAACACAAACACACCGGAAGACATAAAACACAAAGTGTATAAGACAAAGTCATACACACCCTGGAAGACTTAAAACGCAAAGTGTATAAGACAAACTCTCACTCACCCTGGAAGACTTAAAACACAAAGTGTATAAGACAAAGTCTCACACACCCTGGAAGACTTAAAACACAAAGTGTATAAGACAAACTCACACACACCCTGGAAGACTTAAAACACAAAGTGTATAAGACAAAGTCTCACACATCCTGGAAGACTTAAAACACAAAGTGTATAAGACAAACCCACACACACCCTGGAAGATTTAAAACACAAAGTGTATAAGACAAAGTCTCACACCCTGGAAGACTTAAAACACAAAGTGTATAAGAAAAAGTCACACACACCCTGGAAGACTTAAAACACAAAGTGTATAAGACAAAGTCACACATACCCTGGAAGACTTAAAATACAAAGTGTATAAGACAAACTCACACACTCCCTGGCAGACTTAAAACACAAAGTGTATAAGACAAACTCACACACACCCTGGAAGACTTAAAATGAAAAGTGTATAAGACAAAGTCACCCACACCCTGGAAGACTTAAAACACAAAGTGTATAAGACAAACTCACACACACCCTGGAAGACTTAAAACACAAAGTGTATAAGACAAAGTCACACACACCCTGGAAGACTTAAAACACAAACTCACACACACCCTGGAAGACTTAAAACAAAAAATGTATAAGACAAAGTCACACACACCCTGGAAGACTTAAAACACAAAGTGTATAAGACAAAGTCACACATACCCTGGAAGACTTAAAACACAAAGTGTATAAGGCAAACTCACGCACACCCTGGAAGACTTAAAACAAAAAGTGTATAAGACAAACTCACACACACCCTGGAAAACTTAAAACACAAAGTGTATAAGACAAACTCACACACACCCTGGAAGACTTAAAACACAAAGTGTATAAGACAAACTCATACACACCCTGGAAGACTTAAAACAAAAAGTGTATAAGACAAAGTCTCACACATCCTGGAAGACTTAAAACACAAGGTGTATTAGACAAACCCACACACACCCTGGAAGACTTAAAACACAAAGTGTATAAGACAAAGTCTCACACCCTGGAAGGCTTAAAACACAAAGTGTATAAGACAAAGTCACACATGCCCTGGAAGACTTAAAACACAAAGTGTATAAGACAAACTCACACACACCCTGGAAGACTTAAAACAAAAAGTGTATAAGACAAAATCACACACACCCTGGAAGACTTAAAACACAAAGTGTATAAGAAAACTCACACACACCCTGGAAGACTTAAAACAAAATGTGTATAAGACAAAGTCACGCATACCCTGGAAGACTTAAAACACAAAGTGTATAAGACAATGTCACACACACCCTGGTAGACTTAAAACACAAAGTGTATAAGACAAACTCACACACACCCTGGAAGACTTAAAACACAAAGTGTATAAGACAAAGTCACACATGCCCTGGAAGACTTAAAACACAAAGTGTATAAGACAAACTCACACACACCCTGGAAGACTTAAAACAAAAAGTGTATAAGACAAAATCACACACACCCTGGAAGACTTAAAACACAAAGTGTATAAGACAAAGTCACACACACCCTGGAAGACTTAAAACACAAAGTGTATAAGACAAAGTCACACACACCCTGGAAGACTTAAAATACAAACTCACACACACCCTGGAAGACTTAAAACAAAAAGTGTATAAGACAAAGTCACACACACCCTGGAAGACTTAAAACACAAAGTGTATAAGACAAAGTCACACATACCCTGGAAGACTTAAAACACAAAGTGTATAAGGCAAACTCACGCACACCCTGGAAGACTTAAAACACAAAGTGTATAAGACAAACTCACACACACGCTGGAAAACTTAAAACACAAAGTGTATAAGACAAACTCACACACACCGTGGAAGACTTAAAACACAAAGTGTATAAGACAAACTCATACACACCCTGGAAGACTTAAAACAAAAAGTGTATAAGACAAAGTCTCACACATCCTGGAAGACTTAAAACACAAGGTGTATTAGACAAACCCACACACACCCTGGAAGACTTAAAACACAAAGTGTATAAGACAAAGTCTCACACCCTGGAAGGCTTAAAACACAAAGTGTATAAGACAAAGTCACACATGCCCTGGAAGACTTAAAACACAAAGTGTATAAGACAAACTCACACACACCCTGGAAGACTTAAAACAAAAAGTGTATAAGACAAAATCACACACACCCTGGAAGACTTAAAACACAAAGTGTATAAGAAAACTCACACACACCCTGGAAGACTTAAAACAAAAAGTGTATAAGACAAAGTCACACATACCCTGGAAGACTTAAAACACAAAGTGTATAAGACAAAGTCACGCACACCCTGGTAGACTTAAAACACAAAGTGTATAAGACAAAGTCTCACACACACCCTGGAAGACTTAAAACACAAAGTGTATAAGACAAAGTCACACACACCCTGGAAGACTTAAAACACAAAGTGTATAAGACAAACTCACACACACCCTGGAAGACTTAAAACAAAAAGTGTATAAGACAAAATCACACACACCCTGGAAGTCTTAAAACACAAAGTGTATAAGACAAAGTCACACATACCCTGGAAGACTTAAAACACAAAGTGTATAAGGCAAACTCACACACACCCTGGAAGACTTAAAACACAAAGTGTATAAGACAAAGTCACACACACCCTGGAAGACTTAAAACACAAAGTGTATAAGACAAAGTCACACACACCCTGGAAGACTTAAAACACAAAGTGTATAAGACAAAGCCACACACACCCTGGAAGACTTAAAACACAAAGTGTATAAGACAAAGTCACACACCCTGGAAGACTTAAAACACAAAGTGTATAAGACAAACTCACACACACCCTTGAAGACCTAAAACAAAAAGTGTATAAGACAAAGTCACATACCCTGGAAGACTTAAAACAAAAAGTGTATAAGACAAAGTCACACACCCTGGAAGACTTAAAACAAAAAGTGTATAAGACAAAGTCACACACACCCTGGAAGACTTAAAACAAAAAGTGTATAAGACAAACTCACACACACCCTGGAAGACTTAAAACAAAAAGTGTATAAGACAAACTCACACACACACCCTGGAAGACTTAAAACACAAAGTGTATAAGACAAACTCACACACACCCTGGAAGACTTAAAACACAAACTGTATAAGACAAAGTCTCACACACACCCTGGAAGACTTAAAACACAAAGTGTATAAGACAAACTCTCACACATCCTGGAAGACTTAAAACACAAAGTGTATAAGACAAACCCACACACACCCTGGAAGACTTAAAACACAAACTGTATAAGACAAAGTCTCACACACACCCTGGAAGACTTAAAACAAAAAGTGTATAAGACAAAGTCACACACACCCTGGAAGACTTAAAACAAAAAGTGTATAAGACAAACTCACACACACCCTGGAAGACTTAAAACAAAAAGTGTATAAGACAAACTCACACACACACCCTGGAAGACTTAAAACACAAAGTGTATAAGACAAACTCACACACACCCTGGAAGACTTAAAACACAAACTGTATAAGACAAAGTCTCACACACACCCTGGAAGACTTAAAACACAAAGTGTATAAGACAAACTCACACACACGCTGGAAAACTTAAAACACAAAGTGTATAAGACAAACTCACACACACCGTGGAAGACTTAAAACACAAAGTGTATAAGACAAACTCATACACACCCTGGAAGACTTAAAACAAAAAGTGTATAAGACAAAGTCTCACACATCCTGGAAGACTTAAAACACAAGGTGTATTAGACAAACCCACACACACCCTGGAAGACTTAAAACACAAAGTGTATAAGACAAAGTCTCACACCCTGGAACGCTTAAAACACAAAGTGTATAAGACAAAGTCACACATGCCCTGGAAGACTTAAAACACAAAGTGTATAAGACAAACTCACACACACCCTGGAAGACTTAAAACAAAAAGTGTATAAGACAAAATCACACACACCCTGGAAGACTTAAAACACAAAGTGTATAAGAAAACTCACACACACCCTGGAAGACTTAAAACAAAAAGTGTATAAGACAAAGTCACACATACCCTGGAAGACTTAAAACACAAAGTGTATAAGACAAAGTCACGCACACCCTGGTAGACTTAAAACACAAAGTGTATAAGACAAAGTCTCACACACACCCTGGAAGACTTAAAACACAAAGTGTATAAGACAAAGTCACACACACCCTGGAAGACTTAAAACACAAAGTGTATAAGACAAACTCACACACACCCTGGAAGACTTAAAACAAAAAGTGTATAAGACAAAATCACACACACCCTGGAAGTCTTAAAACACAAAGTGTATAAGACAAAGTCACACATACCCTGGAAGACTTAAAACACAAAGTGTATAAGGCAAACTCACACACACCCTGGAAGACTTAAAACACAAAGTGTATAAGACAAAGTCACACACACCCTGGAAGACTTAAAACACAAAGTGTATAAGACAAAGTCACACACACCCTGGAAGACTTAAAACACAAAGTGTATAAGACAAAGCCACACACACCCTGGAAGACTTAAAACACAAAGTGTATAAGACAAAGTCACACACCCTGGAAGACTTAAAACACAAAGTGTATAAGACAAACTCACACACACCCTTGAAGACCTAAAACAAAAAGTGTATAAGACAAAGTCACATACCCTGGAAGACTTAAAACAAAAAGTGTATAAGACAAAGTCACACACCCTGGAAGACTTAAAACAAAAAGTGTATAAGACAAAGTCACACACACCCTGGAAGACTTAAAACAAAAAGTGTATAAGACAAACTCACACACACCCTGGAAGACTTAAAACAAAAAGTGTATAAGACAAACTCACACACACACCCTGGAAGACTTAAAACACAAAGTGTATAAGACAAACTCACACACACCCTGGAAGACTTAAAACACAAACTGTATAAGACAAAGTCTCACACACACCCTGGAAGACTTAAAACACAAAGTGTATAAGACAAACTCTCACACATCCTGGAAGACTTAAAACACAAAGTGTATAAGACAAACCCACACACACCCTGGAAGACTTAAAACACAAACTGTATAAGACAAAGTCTCACACACACCCTGGAAGACTTAAAACACAAAGTGTATAAGACAAACTCACACACACCCTGGAAGACTTAAAACAAAAAGTGTAGAAGACAAAGTCACACACACCCTGGAAGACTTAAAACACAAAGTGTATAAGACAAAGTCACACATACCCTGGAAGAATTAAAACACAAAGTGTATAAGGCAAACTCACGCACACCCTGGAAGACTTAAAACACAAAGTGTGTAAGACAAACTCACACACACCCTGGAAGACTTAAAACACAAAGTGTATAAGACCAACTCACACACTCCCTGGAAGACTTAAAACACAAAGTGTATAAGCCAAACTCATACACACCCTGGAAGACTTAAAACAAAAAGTGTATAAGACAAAGTCTCACACATCCTGGAAGACTTAAAACACAAGGTGTATTAGACAAACCCACACACACCCTGGAAGACTTAAAACACAAAGTGTATAAGACAAAGTCTCACACCCTGGAAGGCTTAAAACACAAAGTGTATAAGACAAAGTCACACACCCTGGAAGACTTAAAACACAAAGTGTATAAGACAAGGTCTCACACCCTGGAAGACTTAAAACACAAAGTGTATAAGACAAAGTCACACACCCTGGAAGACTTAAAACAAAAAGTGTATAAGACAAAGTCACACACACCCTGGAAGACTTAAAACGAAAAGTGTATAAGACAAACTCACACACACCCTGGAAGACTTAAAACACAAAGTGTATAAGACAAACTCACACACACCCTGGAAGACTTAAAACGAAAAGTGTATAAGACAAAGTCTCACACACCCTTGGAAGACTTAAAACACAAAGTGTATAAGACAAAGTCACACACACCGTGGAAGACTTAAAACAAAAAGTATATAAGACAAACTAACACACCCTGGAAGACTTAAAACACAAAGTGTATAAGACAAACTCACACACACCCTGGAAGAATTACAAAAAAGTGTATAAGACAAAGTCACACACACCTGGAAGACTTAAAACACAAAGTGTATAAGACAAAGTCACACACCCTGGAAGACTTAAAACAAAAAGTGTATAAGACAAAGTCACACAAACCCATGAAGACTTAAAACACAAAGTGTATAAGACAAAGTCTCACACCCTGGAAGACTTAAAACAAAAAGTGTATAAGACAAAGTCACACACACCCTGGAAGACTTAAAACGAAAAGTGTATAAGACAAACTCACACACACCCTGGAAGACTTAAAACACAAAGTGTATAGGACAAAGTCTCACACATCCTGGAAGACTTAAAACACAAAGTGTATAAGACAAACCCACACACACCCTGGAAGACTTAAAACACAAAGTGTATAAGACAAAGTCTCACACACACCCTGGAAGACTTAAAACACAAAGTGTATAAGACAAACTGACACACACCCTGGAAGACTTAAAACACAAAGAGTATAAGACAAAGTCACACACCCTGGAAGACTTAAAACAAAAAGTGTATAAGACAAAGTCACACTCACCCTGGAAGACTTAAAACACAAAGTGTATAAGACAAACTCACACACACCCTGGAAGACTTAAAACAAAAAGTGTATAAGACAAAGTCACACACACCATGGAAGACTTAAAACAAAAAGTGTATAAGACAAAGTCACACACCCTGGAAGACTTAAAACACAAAGTGTATAAGACAAACTCACACACACCCTGGAAGACTCAAAACACAAAGTGTATAAGACAAAGTCTCACACATCCTAGAAGACTTAAAACACAAAGTGTATAAGACAAAGTCTCACACATCCTGGAAGACTTAAAACACAAAGTGTATAAGACTAAGTCACACACCTTGGAAGACTTAAAACACAAAGTGTATAAGACAAAGTCTCACACACCCTGGAAGACTTAAAACACAAAGTGTATAAGACAAAGTCACACACACCCTGGAAGACTTAAAACACAAAGTGTATAAGACAAAGTCACACACACCCTGGAAGACTTAAAACACAAAGTGTATAAGACAAAGCCACACACACCCTGGAAGACTTAAAACACAAAGTGTATAAGACAAAGTCACACACCCTGGAAGACTTAAAACACAAAGTGTATAAGACAAACTCACACACACCCTTGAAGACTTAAAACAAAAAGTGTATAAGACAAAGTCACATACCCTGGAAGACTTAAAACAAAAAGTGTATAAGACAAAGTCACACACCCTGGAAGACTTAAAACAAAAAGTGTATAAGACAAAGTCACACACACCCTGGAAGACTTAAAACAAAAAGTGTATAAGACAAACTCACACACACCCTGGAAGACTTAAAACAAAAAGTGTATAGGACAAACTCACACACACCCTGGAAGACTTAAAACACAAAGTGTATAAGACAAACTCACACACACCCTGGAAGACTTAAAACACAAAGTGTATAAGACAAAGTCACACACACCCTTGAAGACTTAAAACACAAAGTGTATAAGACAAAGTCACACACCCTGGAAGACTTAAAACACAAAGTGTATAAGACAAACACAAACACACCGGAAGACATAAAACACAAAGTGTATAAGACAAAGTCATACACACCCTGGAAGACTTAAAACGCAAAGTGTATAAGACAAACTCTCACTCACCCTGGAAGACTTAAAACACAAAGTGTATAAGACAAAGTCTCACACACCCTGGAAGACTTAAAACACAAAGTGTATAAGACAAACTCACACACACCCTGGAAGACTTAAAACACAAAGTGTATAAGACAAAGTCTCACACATCCTGGAAGACTTAAAACACAAAGTGTATAAGACAAACCCACACACACCCTGGAAGATTTAAAACACAAAGTGTATAAGACAAAGTCTCACACCCTGGAAGACTTAAAACACAAAGTGTATAAGAAAAAGTCACACACACCCTGGAAGACTTAAAACACAAAGTGTATAAGACAAAGTCACACATACCCTGGAAGACTTAAAATACAAAGTGTATAAGACAAACTCACACACTCCCTGGCAGACTTAAAACACAAAGTGTATAAGACAAACTCACACACACCCTGGAAGACTTAAAATGAAAAGTGTATAAGACAAAGTCACCCACACCCTGGAAGACTTAAAACACAAAGTGTATAAGACAAACTCACACACACCCTGGAAGACTTAAAACACAAAGTGTATAAGACAAAGTCACACACACCCTGGAAGACTTAAAACACAAACTCACACACACCCTGGAAGACTTAAAACAAAAAATGTATAAGACAAAGTCACACACACCCTGGAAGACTTAAAACACAAAGTGTATAAGACAAAGTCACACATACCCTGGAAGACTTAAAACACAAAGTGTATAAGGCAAACTCACGCACACCCTGGAAGACTTAAAACAAAAAGTGTATAAGACAAACTCACACACACCCTGGAAAACTTAAAACACAAAGTGTATAAGACAAACTCACACACACCCTGGAAGACTTAAAACACAAAGTGTATAAGACAAACTCATACACACCCTGGAAGACTTAAAACAAAAAGTGTATAAGACAAAGTCTCACACATCCTGGAAGACTTAAAACACAAGGTGTATTAGACAAACCCACACACACCCTGGAAGACTTAAAACACAAAGTGTATAAGACAAAGTCTCACACCCTGGAAGGCTTAAAACACAAAGTGTATAAGACAAAGTCACACATGCCCTGGAAGACTTAAAACACAAAGTGTATAAGACAAACTCACACACACCCTGGAAGACTTAAAACAAAAAGTGTATAAGACAAAATCACACACACCCTGGAAGACTTAAAACACAAAGTGTATAAGAAAACTCACACACACCCTGGAAGACTTAAAACAAAATGTGTATAAGACAAAGTCACGCATACCCTGGAAGACTTAAAACACAAAGTGTATAAGACAATGTCACACACACCCTGGTAGACTTAAAACACAAAGTGTATAAGACAAACTCACACACACCCTGGAAGACTTAAAACACAAAGTGTATAAGACAAAGTCACACATGCCCTGGAAGACTTAAAACACAAAGTGTATAAGACAAACTCACACACACCCTGGAAGACTTAAAACAAAAAGTGTATAAGACAAAATCACACACACCCTGGAAGACTTAAAACACAAAGTGTATAAGACAAAGTCACACATACCCTGGAAGACTTAAAACACAAAGTGTATAAGGCAAACTCACACACACCCTGGAAGACTTAAAACACAAAGTGTATAAGACAAAGTCACACACACCCTGGAAGACTTAAAACACAAAGTGTATAAGACAAAGTCACACACACCCCTGAAGACTTAAAATCACAAAGTGTATAAGACAAAGCCACACACACCCTGGAAGACTTAAAACACAAAGTGTATAAGACAAAGTCACACACCCTGGAAGACTTAAAACACAAAGTGTATAAGACAAACTCACACACACCCTTGAAGACTTAAAACAAAAAGTGTATAAGACAAAGTCACATACCCTGAAAGACTTAAAACAAAAAGTGTATAAGACAAAGTCACACACCCTGGAAGACTTAAAACAAAAAGTGTATAAGACAAAGTCACACACACCCTGGAAGACTTAAAACAAAAAGTGTATAAGACAAACTCACACACACCCTGGAAGACTTAAAACAAAAAGTGTATAAGACAAACTCACACACACCCTGGAAGACTTAAAACACAAAGTGTGTAAGACAAACTCACACACACCCTGGAAGACTTAAAACACAAAGTGTATAAGACAAAGTCACACACACCCTTGAAGACTTAAAACACAAAGTGTATAAGACAAAGTCACACACCCTGGAAGACTTAAAACACAAAGTGTATAAGACAAACACAAACACACCCTGGAAGACTTAAAACACAAAGTGTATAAGACAAAGTCATACACACCCTGGAAGACTTAAAACGCAAAGTGTATAAGACAAAGTCTCACTCACCCTGGAAGACTTAAAACACAAAGTGTATAAGACAAAGTCTCACACACCCTGGAAGACTTAAAACACAACGTGTATAAGACAAACTCACACACACCCTGGAAGACTTAAAACACAAAGTGTATAAGACAAAGTCTCACACATCCTGGAAGACTTAAAACACAAAGTGTATAAGACAAACCCACACACACCCTGGAAGATTTAAAACACAAAGTGTATAAGACAAAGTCTCACACCCTGGAAGACTTAAAACACAAAGTGTATAAGTTAAAGTCACACACCCTGGAAGACTTAAAACAAAAATTGTATAAGACAAAGTCACACACACCCTGGAAGACTTAAAACACAAAGTGTATAAGACAAACTCACACACACCCTGGAAGACTTAAAACACAAAGTGTATAAGACAAAGTCTCACACACCCTGGAAGACGTAAAACACAAAGTGTATAAGACAAAATCTCACACACCCTGGAAGACTTAAAACACAAAGTGTATAGGACAAAGTCTCACACATCCTGGAAGACTTAAAACACAAAGTGTATAAGACAAACCCACACACACCCTGGAAGACTTAAAACACAAAGTGTATAAGACAAAGTCTCACACACACCCTGGAAGACTTAAAACACAAAGTGTATAAGACAAACTCACACACACCCTGGAAGACTTAAAACAAAAAGTGTATAAGACAAAGTCACACACACCCTGGAAGACTTAAAACACAAAGTGTATAAGACAAAGTCACACATACCCTGGAAGACTTAAAACACAAAGTGTATAAGGCAAACTCACGCACACCCTGGAAGACTTAAAACACAAAGTGTGTAAGACAAACTCACACACACCCTGGAAGACTTAAAACACGAAGTGTATAAGTCAAACTCACACACACCCTGGAAGACTTAAAACACAAAGTGTATAAGACAAACTCATACACACCCTGGAAGACTTAAAACAAAAAGTGTATAAGACAAAGTCTCACACATCCTGGAAGACTTAAAACACAAGGTGTATTAGACAAACCCACACACACCCTGGAAGACTTAAAACACAAAGTGTATAAGACAAAGTCTCACACCCTGGAAGGCTTAAAACACAAAGTGTATAAGACAAAGTCACACACCCTGGAAGACTTAAAACACAAAGTGTATAAGACAAGGTCTCACACCCTGGAAGACTTAAAACACAAAGTGTATAAGACAAAGTCACACACCCTGGAAGACTTAAAACAAAAAGTGTATAAGACAAAGTCACACACACCCTGGAAGACTTAAAACGAAAAGTGTATAAGACAAACTCACACACACCCTGGAAGACTTAAAACACAAAGTGTATAAGACAAAGCCACACACACCCTGGAAGACTTAAAACACAAAGTGTATAAGACAAAGTCACACACCCTGGAAGACTTAAAACACAAAGTGTATAAGACAAACTCACACACAGCCTTGAAGACTTAAAACAAAAAGTGTATAAGACAAAGTCACATACCCTGGAAGACTTAAAACAAAAAGTGTATAAGACAATGTCACACACCCTGGAAGACTTAAAACAAAAAGTGTATAAGACAAAGTCACACACACCCTGGAAGACTTAAAACAAAAAGTGTATAAGACAAACTCACACACACCCTGGAAGACTTAAAACAAAAAGTGTATAAGACAAACTCACACACACCCTGGAAGACTTAAAACACAAAGTGTATAAGACAAACTCACACACACCCTGGAAGACTTAAAACACAAAGTGTATAAGACAAAGTCACACAACCCCTTGAAGACTTAAAACACAAAGTGTATAAGACAAAGTCACACACCCTGGAAGACTTAAAACACAAAGTGTATAAGACAAACACAAACACACCGGAAGACATAAAACACAAAGTGTATAAGACAAAGTCATACACACCCTGGAAGACTTAAAATGCAAAGTGTATAAGACAAAGTCTCACTCACCCTGGAAGACTTAAAACACAAAGTGTATAAGACAAAGTCTCACACACCCTGGAAGACTTAAAACACAAAGTGTATAAGACAAACTCACACACACCCTGGAAGACTTAAAACACAAAGTGTATAAGACAAAGTCTCACACATCCTGGAAGACTTAAAACACAAAGTGTATAAGACAAACCCACACACACCCTGGAAGATTTAAAACACAAAGTGTATAAGACAAAGTCTCACACCCTGGAAGACTTAAAACACAAAGTGTATAAGTTAAAGTCACACACCCTGGAAGACTTAAAACAAAAAGTGTATAAGACAAAGTCGCACACACCCTGGAAGACTTAAAACACAAAGTGTATAAGACAAAGTCACACATACCCTGGAAGACTTAAAATACAAAGTGTATAAGACAAACTCACACACTCCCTGGAAGACTTAAAACACAAAATGTATAAGACAAACTCACACACACCCTGGAAGACTTAAAATGAAAAGTGTATAAGACAAAGTCACCCACACCCTGGAAGACTTAAAACACAAAGTGTATAAGACAAACTCACACACACCCTGGAAGACTTAAAACACAAAGTGTATAAGACAAAGTCACACACACCCTGGAAGACTTAAAACACAAACTCACACACACCCTGGAAGACTTAAAACAAAAAGTGTATAAGACAAAGTCACACACACGCTGGAAGACTTAAAACACAAAGTGTATAAGACAAAGTCACACATACCCTGGAAGACTTAAAACACAAAGTGTATAAGGCAAACTCACGCACACCCTGGAAGACTTAAAACACAAAGTGTATAAGACAAACTCACACACACCCTGGAAAACTTAAAACACAAAGTGTATAAGACAAACTCACACACACCCTGGAAGACTTAAAACACAAAGTGTATAAGACAAACTCATACACACCCTGGAAGACTTAAAACAAAAAGTGTATAAGACAAAGTCTCACACATCCTGGAAGACTTAAAACACAAGGTGTATTAGACAAACCCACACACACCCTGGAAGACTTAAAACACAAAGTGTATAAGACAAAGTCTCACACCCTGGAAGGCTTAAAACACAAAGTGTATAAGACAAAGTCACACATGCCCTGGAAGACTTAAAACACAAAGTGTATAAGACAAACTCACACACACCCTGGAAGACTTAAAACAAAAAGTGTATAAGACAAAATCACACACACCCTGGAAGACTTAAAACACAAAGTGTATAAGAAAACTCACACACACCCTGGAAGACTTAAAACAAAAAGTGTATAAGACAAAGTCACACATACACTGGAAGACTCAAAACACAAAGTGTATAAGACAAAGTCTCACACATCCTAGAAGACTTAAAACACAAAGTGTATAAGACAAAGTCTCACACATCCTGGAAGACTTAAAACACAAAGTGTATAAGACTAAGTCACACACCTTGGAAGACTTAAAACACAAAGTGTATAAGACAAAGTCTCACACACCCTGGAAGACTTAAAACACAAAGTGTATAAGACAAAGTCACACACACCCTGGAAGACTTAAAACACAAAGTGTATAAGACAAAGTCACACACACCCTGGAAGACTTAAAACACAAAGTGTATAAGACAAAGCCACACACACCCTGGAAGACTTAAAACACAAAGTGTATAAGACAAAGTCACACACCCTGGAAGACTTAAAACACAAAGTGTATAAGACAAACTCACACACACCCTTGAAGACTTAAAACAAAAAGTGTATAAGACAAAGTCACATACCCTGGAAGACTTAAAACAAAAAGTGTATAAGACAAAGTCACACACCCTGGAAGACTTAAAACAAAAAGTGTATAAGACAAAGTCACACACACCCTGGAAGACTTAAAACAAAAAGTGTATAAGACAAACTCACACACACCCTGGAAGACTTAAAACAAAAAGTGTATAGGACAAACTCACACACACCCTGGAAGACTTAAAACACAAAGTGTATAAGACAAACTCACACACACCCTGGAAGACTTAAAACACAAAGTGTATAAGACAAAGTCACACACACCCTTAAAGACTTAAAACACAAAGTGTATAAGACAAAGTCACACACCCTGGAAGACTTAAAACACAAAGTGTATAAGACAAACACAAACACACCGGAAGACATAAAACACAAAGTGTATAAGACAAAGTCATACACACCCTGGAAGACTTAAAACGCAAAGTGTATAAGACAAACTCTCACTCACCCTGGAAGACTTAAAACACAAAGTGTATAAGACAAAGTCTCACACACCCTGGAAGACTTAAAACACAAAGTGTATAAGACAAACTCACACACACCCTGGAAGACTTAAAACACAAAGTGTATAAGACAAAGTCTCACACATCCTGGAAGACTTAAAACACAAAGTGTATAAGACAAACCCACACACACCCTGGAAGATTTAAAACACAAAGTGTATAAGACAAAGTCTCACACCCTGGAAGACTTAAAACACAAAGTGTATAAGACAAAGTCACACACACCCTGGAAGACTTAAAACACAAAGTGTATAAGACAAAGTCACACATACCCTGGAAGACTTAAAATACAAAGTGTATAAGACAAACTCACACACTCCCTGGCAGACTTAAAACACAAAGTGTATAAGACAAACTCACACACACCCTGGAAGACTTAAAATGAAAAGTGTATAAGACAAAGTCACCCATACCCTGGAAGACTTAAAACACAAAGTGTATAAGACAAACTCACACACACCCTGGAAGACTTAAAACACAAAGTGTATAAGACAAAGTCACACACACCCTGGAAGACTTAAAACACAAACTCACACACACCCTGGAAGACTTAAAACAAAAAATGTATAAGACAAAGTCACACACACCCTGGAAGACTTAAAACACAAAGTGTATAAGACAAAGTCACACATACCCTGGAAGACTTAAAACACAAAGTGTATAAGCCAAACTCACGCACACCCTGGAAGACTTAAAACAAAAAGTGTATAAGACAAACTCACACACACCCTGGAAAACTTAAAACACAAAGTGTATAAGACAAACTCACACACACCCTGGAAGACTTAAAACACAAAGTGTATAAGACAAACTCATACACACCCTGGAAGACTTAAAACAAAAAGTGTATAAGACAAAGTCTCACACATCCTGGAAGACTTAAAACACAAGGTGTATTAGACAAACCCACACACACCCTGGAAGACTTAAAACACAAAGTGTATAAGACAAAGTCTCACACCCTGGAAGGCTTAAAACACAAAGTGTATAAGACAAAGTCACACATGCCCTGGAAGGCTTAAAACACAAAGTGTATAAGACAAACTCACACACACCCTGGAAGACTTAAAACAAAAAGTGTATAAGACAAAATCACACACACCCTGGAAGACTTAAAACACAAAGTGTATAAGAAAACTCACACACACCCTGGAAGACTTAAAACAAAAAGTGTATAAGACAAAGTCACGCATACCCTGGAAGACTTAAAACACAAAGTGTATAAGACAAAGTCACACACACCCTGGTAGACTTAAAACACAAAGTGTATAAGACAAACTCACACACACCCTGGAAGACTTAAAACACAAAGTGTATAAGACAAAGTCACACATGCCCTGGAAGACTTAAAACACAAAGTGTATAAGACAAACTCACACACACCCTGGAAGACTTAAAACAAAAAGTGTATAAGACAAAATCACACACACCCTGGAAGACTTAAAACACAAAGTGTATAAGACAAAGTCACACATACCCTGGAAGACTTAAAACACAAAGTGTATAAAGCAAACTCACACACACCCTGGAAGACTTAAAACACAAAGTGTATAAGACAAAGTCACACACACCCTGGAAGACTTAAAACACAAAGTGTATAAGACAAAGTCACACACACCCTGGAAGACTTAAAATCACAAAGTGTATAAGACAAAGCCACACACACCCTGGAAGACTTAAAACACAAAGTGTATAAGACAAAGTCACACACCCTGGAAGACTTAAAACACAAAGTGTATAAGACAAACTCACACACACCCTTGAAGACTTAAAACAAAAAGTGTATAAGACAAAGTCACATACCCTGGAAGACTTAAAACAAAAAGTGTATAAGACAAAGTCACACACCCTGGAAGACTTAAAACAAAAAGTGTATAAGACAAAGTCACACACACCCTGGAAGACTTAAAACAAAAAGTGTATAAGACAAACTCACACACACCCTGGAAGACTTAAAACAAAAAGTGTATAAGACAAACTCACACACACCCTGGAAGACTTAAAACACAAAGTGTGTAAGACAAACTCACACACACCCTGGAAGACTTAAAACACAAAGTGTATAAGACAAAGTCACACACACCCTTGAAGACTTAAAACACAAAGTGTATAAGACAAAGTCACACACCCTGGAAGACTTAAAACACAAAGTGTATAAGACAAACACAAACACACCCTGGAAGACTTAAAACACAAAGTGTATAAGACAAAGTCATACACACCCTGGAAGACTTAAAACGCAAAGTGTATAAGACAAAGTCTCACTCACCCTGGAAGACATAAAACACAAAGTGTATAAGACAAAGTCTCACACACCCTGGAAGACTTAAAACACAACGTGTATAAGACAAACTCACACACACCCTGGAAGACTTAAAACACAAAGTGTATAAGACAAAGTCTCACACATCCTGGAAGACTTAAAACACAAAGTGTATAAGACAAACCCACACACACCCTGGAAGATTTAAAACACAAAGTGTATAAGACAAAGTCTCACACCCTGGAAGACTTAAAACACAAAGTGTATAAGTTAAAGTCACACACCCTGGAAGACTTAAAACAAAAATTGTATAAGACAAAGTCACACACACCCTGGAAGACTTAAAACACAAAGTGTATAAGACAAACTCACACACACCCTGGAAGACTTAAAACACAAAGTGTATAAGACAAAGTCTCACACACCCTGGAAGACGTAAAACACAAAGTGTATAAGACAAAATCTCACACACCCTGGAAGACTTAAAACACAAAGTGTATAGGACAAAGTCTCACACATCCTGGAAGACTTAAAACACAAAGTGTATAAGACAAACCCACACACACCCTGGAAGACTTAAAACACAAAGTGTATAAGACAAAGTCTCACACACACCCTGGAAGACTTAAAACACAAAGTGTATAAGACAAACTCACACACACCCTGGAAGACTTAAAACACAAAGTGTATAAGACAAACTCATACACACCCTGGAAGACTTAAAACAAAAAGTGTATAAGACAAAGTCTCACACATCCTGGAAGACTTAAAACACAAGGTGTATTAGACAAACCCACACACACCCTGGAAGACTTAAAACACAAAGTGTATAAGACAAAGTCTCACACCCTGGAAGGCTTAAAACACAAAGTGTATAAGACAAAGTCACACATGCCCTGGAAGACTTAAAACACAAAGTGTATAAGACAAACTCACACACACCCTGGAAGACTTAAAACAAAAAGTGTATAAGACAAAATCACACACACCCTGGAAGACTTAAAACACAAAGTGTATAAGAAAACTCACACACACCCTGGAAGACTTAAAACAAAAAGTGTATAAGACAAAGTCACGCATACCCTGGAAGACTTAAAACACAAAGTGTATAAGACAAAGTCACACACACCCTGGTAGACTTAAAACACAAAGTGTATAAGACAAACTCACACACACCCTGGAAGACTTAAAACACAAAGTGTATAAGACAAAGTCACACATGCCCTGGAAGACTTAAAACACAAAGTGTATAAGACAAAGTCACACACACCCTGGAAGACTTAAAACACAAAGTGTATAAGACAAAGTCACACATACCCTGGAAGACTTAAAACACAAAGTGTATAAGGCAAACTCACGCACACCCTGGAAGACTTAAAACACAAAGTGTGTAAGACAAACTCACACACACCCTGGAAGACTTAAAACACGAAGTGTATAAGTCAAACTCACACACACCCTGGAAGACTTAAAACACAAAGTGTATAAGACAAACTCATACACACCCTGGAAGACTTAAAACAAAAAGTGTATAAGACAAAGTCTCACACATCCTGGAAGACTTAAAACACAAGGTGTATTAGACAAACCCACACACACCCTGGAAGACTTAAAACACAAAGTGTATAAGACAAAGTCTCACACCCTGGAAGGCTTAAAACACAAAGTGTATAAGACAAAGTCACACACCCTGGAAGACTTAAAACACAAAGTGTATAAGACAAGGTCTCACACCCTGGAAGACTTAAAACACAAAGTGTATAAGACAAAGTCACACACCCTGGAAGACTTAAAACAAAAAGTGTATAAGACAAAGTCACACACACCCTGGAAGACTTAAAACGAAAAGTGTATAAGACAAACTCACACACACCCTGGAAGACTTAAAACACAAAGTGTATAAGACAAAGCCACACACACCCTGGAAGACTTAAAACACAAAGTGTATAAGACAAAGTCACACACCCTGGAAGACTTAAAACACAAAGTGTATAAGACAAACTCACACACAGCCTTGAAGACTTAAAACAAAAAGTGTATAAGACAAAGTCACATACCCTGGAAGACTTAAAACAAAAAGTGTATAAGACAATGTCACACACCCTGGAAGACTTAAAACAAAAAGTGTATAAGACAAAGTCACACACACCCTGGAAGACTTAAAACAAAAAGTGTATAAGACAAACTCACACACACCCTGGAAGACTTAAAACAAAAAGTGTATAAGACAAACTCACACACACCCTGGAAGACTTAAAACACAAAGTGTATAAGACAAACTCACACACACCCTGGAAGACTTAAAACACAAAGTGTATAAGACAAAGTCACACAACCCCTTGAAGACTTAAAACACAAAGTGTATAAGACAAAGTCACACACCCTGGAAGACTTAAAACACAAAGTGTATAAGACAAACACAAACACACCGGAAGACATAAAACACAAAGTGTATAAGACAAAGTCATACACACCCTGGAAGACTTAAAACGCAAAGTGTATAAGACAAAGTCTCACTCACCCTGGAAGACTTAAAACACAAAGTGTATAAGACAAAGTCTCACACACCCTGGAAGACTTAAAACACAAAGTGTATAAGACAAACTCACACACACCCTGGAAGACTTAAAACACAAAGTGTATAAGACAAAGTCTCACACATCCTGGAAGACTTAAAACACAAAGTGTATAAGACAAACCCACACACACCCTGGAAGATTTAAAACACAAAGTGTATAAGACAAAGTCTCACACCCTGGAAGACTTAAAACACAAAGTGTATAAGTTAAAGTCACACACCCTGGAAGACTTAAAACAAAAAGTGTATAAGACAAAGTCGCACACACCCTGGAAGACTTAAAACACAAAGTGTATAAGACAAAGTCACACATACCCTGGAAGACTTAAAATACAAAGTGTATAAGACAAACTCACACACTCCCTGGAAGACTTAAAACACAAAATGTATAAGACAAACTCACACACACCCTGGAAGACTTAAAATGAAAAGTGTATAAGACAAAGTCACCCACACCCTGGAAGACTTAAAACACAAAGTGTATAAGACAAACTCACACACACCCTGGAAGACTTAAAACACAAAGTGTATAAGACAAAGTCACACACACCCTGGAAGACTTAAAACACAAACTCACACACACCCTGGAAGACTTAAAACAAAAAGTGTATAAGACAAAGTCACACACACGCTGGAAGACTTAAAACACAAAGTGTATAAGACAAAGTCACACATACCCTGGAAGACTTAAAACACAAAGTGTATAAGGCAAACTCACGCACACCCTGGAAGACTTAAAACACAAAGTGTATAAGACAAACTCACACACACCCTGGAAAACTTAAAACACAAAGTGTATAAGACAAACTCACACACACCCTGGAAGACTTAAAACACAAAGTGTATAAGACAAACTCATACACACCCTGGAAGACTTAAAACAAAAAGTGTATAAGACAAAGTCTCACACATCCTGGAAGACTTAAAACACAAGGTGTATTAGACAAACCCACACACACCCTGGAAGACTTAAAACACAAAGTGTATAAGACAAAGTCTCACACCCTGGAAGGCTTAAAACACAAAGTGTATAAGACAAAGTCACACATGCCCTGGAAGACTTAAAACACAAAGTGTATAAGACAAACTCACACACACCCTGGAAGACTTAAAACAAAAAGTGTATAAGACAAAATCACACACACCCTGGAAGACTTAAAACACAAAGTGTATAAGAAAACTCACACACACCCTGGAAGACTTAAAACAAAAAGTGTATAAGACAAAGTCACACATACACTGGAAGACTTAAAACACAAAGTGTATAAGACAAAGTCACACACACCCTGGTAGACTTAAAACACAAAGTGTATAAGACAAAGTCACACATACCCTGGAAGACTTAAAACACAAAGTGTATAAGACAAAGTCACACATGCCCTGGAAGACTTAAAACACAAAGTGTATAAGACAAACTCACACACACCCTGGAAGACTTAAAACAAAAAGTGTATAAGACAAAATCACACACACCCTGGAAGACTTAAAACACAAAGTGTATAAGACAAAGTCACACATACCCTGGAAGACTTAAAACACAAAGTGTATAAGGCAAACTCACACACACCCTGGAAGACTTAAAACACAAAGTGTATAAGACAAAGTCACACACACCCTGGAAGACTTAAAACACAAAGTGTATAAGACAAAGCCACACACACCCTGGAAGACTTAAAACACAAAGTGTATAAGTCAAAGTCACACACCCTGGAAGACTTAAAACACAAAGTGTATAAGACAAACTCACACACACCCTTGAAGACTTAAAACAAAAAGTGTATAAGACAAAGTCACATACCCTGGAAGACTTAAAACAAAAAGTGTATAAGACAAAGTCACACACCCTGGAAGACTTAAAACAAAAAGTGTATAAGACAAAGTCACACACACCCTGGAAGACTTAAAACAAAAAGTGTATAAGACAAACTCACACACACCCTGGAAGACTTAAAACAAAAAGTGTATAAGACAAACTCACACACACCCTGGAAGACTTAAAACACAAAGTGTATAAGACAAACTCACACACACCCTTGAAGACTTAAAACACAAAGTGTATAAGACAAAGTCACACACCCTGGAAGACTTAAAACACAAAGTGTATAAGACAAACACAAACACACCCTGGAAGACTTAAAACACAAAGTGTATAAGACAAAGTCATACACACCCTGGAAGACTTAAAACGCAAAGTGTATAAGACGAAGTCTCACTCACCCTGGAAGACTTAAAACACAAAGTGTATAAGACAAAGTCTCACACACCCTGGAAGACTTAAAACACAACGTGTATAAGACAAACTCACACACACCCTGGAAGACTTAAAACACAAAGTGTATAAGACAAAGTCTCACACATCCTGGAAGACTTAAAACACAAAGTGTATAAGACAAACTCACACACACCCTGGAAGACTTAAAACACAAAGTGTATAAGACAAAGTCTCACACACCCTGGAAGACGTAAAACACAAAGTGTATAAGACAAAATCTCACACACCCTGGAAGACTTAAAACACAAAGTGTACAGGACAAAGTCTCACACATCCTGGAAGACTTAAAACACAAAGTGTATAAGACAAACCCACACACACCCTGGAAGACTTAATAGGAAAAGTGTATAAGACAAAGTCTCACACACACCCTGGAAGACTTAAAACACAAAGTGTATAAGACAAAGTCACACATACCCTGGAAGACATAAAACACAAAGTGTATAAGGCAAACTCACGCACACCCTGGAAGACTTAAAACACAAAGTGTATAAGACAAACTCACACACACCCTGGAAGACTTAAAACACAAAGTGTATAAGACAAACTCACACACACCCTGGAAGACTTAAAACACAAAGTGTATAAGACAAACTCATACACACCCTGGAAGACTTAAAACAAAAAGTGTATAAGACAAAGTCTCACACATCCTGGAAGACTTAAAACACAAGGTGTATTAGACAAACCCACACACACCCTGGAAGACTTAAAACACAAAGTGTATAAGACAAAGTCTCACACCCTGGAAGGCTTAAAACACAAAGTGTATAAGACAAAGTCACACACACCCTTGAAGACTTAAAACACAAAGTGTATAAGACAAAGTCACACACCCTGGAAGACTTAAAACACAAAGTGTATAAGACAAACACAAACACACCCTGGAAGACTTAAAACACAAAGTGTATAAGACAAAGTCATACACACCCTGGAAGACTTAAAACGCAAAGTGTATAAGACAAAGTCTCACTCACCCTGGAAGACTTAAAACACAAAGTGTATAAGACAAAGTCTCACACACCCTGGAAGACTTAAAACACAACGTGTATAAGACAAACTCACACACACCCTGGAAGACTTAAAACACAAAGTGTATAAGACAAAGTCTCACACATCCTGGAAGACTTAAAACACAAAGTGTATAAGACAAACCCACACACACCCTGGAAGATTTAAAACACAAAGTGTATAAGACAAAGTCTCACACCCTGGAAGACTTAAAACACAAAGTGTATAAGTTAAAGTCACACACCCTGGAAGACTTAAAACAAAAAGTGTATAAGACAAAGTCACACATACCCTGGAAGACTTAAAACACAAAGTGTATAAGACAAACTCACACACACCCTGGAAGACTTAAAACACAAAGTGTATAAGACAAAGTCTCACACACCCTGGAAGACGTAAAACACAAAGTGTATAAGACAAAATCTCACACACCCTGGAAGACTTAAAACACAAAGTGTATAGGACAAAGTCTCACACATCCTGGAAGACTTAAAACACAAAGTGTATAAGACAAACCCACACACACCCTGGAAGACTTAAAACACAACGTGTATAAGACAAAGTCTCACACACACCCTGGAAGACTTAAAACACAAAGTGTATAAGACAAACTCACACACACCCTGGAAGACTTAAAACAAAAAGTGTATAAGACAAAGTCACACACACCCTGGAAAACTTAAAACACAAAGTGTATAAGACAAAGTCACACATACCCTGGAAGACTTAAAACACAAAGTGTATAAGGCAAACTCACGCACACCCTGGAAGACTTAAAACACAAAGTGTATAAGACAAACTCACACACACCCTGGAAGACTTAAAACACAAAGTGTATAAGACAAACTCACACACACCCTGGAAGACTTAAAACACAAAGTGTATAAGACAAACTCATACACACCCTGGAAGACTTAAAACAAAAAGTGTATAAGACAAAGTCTCACACATCCTGGAAGACTTAAAACACAAGGTGTATTAGACAAACCCACACACACCCTGGAAGACTTAAAACACAAAGTGTATAAGACAAAGTCTCACACCCTGGAAGGCTTAAAACACAAAGTGTATAAGACAAAGTCACACACCCTGGAAGACTTAAAACACAAAGTGTATAAGACAAGGTCTCACACCCTGGAAGACTTAAAACACAAAGTGTATAAGACAAAGTCACACACCCTGGAAGACTTAAAACAAAAAGTGTATAAGACAAAGTCACACACACCCTGGAAGACTTAAAACACAAAGTGTATAAGACAAACTCACACACACCCTGGAAGACTTAAAACGAAAAGTGTATAAGACAAAGTCTCACACACCCTTGGAAGACTTAAAACACAAAGTGTATAAGACAAAGTCACACACACCGTGGAAGACTTAAAACAAAAAGTATATAAGACAAACTAACACACCCTGGAAGACTTAAAACACAAAGTGTATAAGACAAACTCACACACACCCTGGAGGAATTACAAAAAAGTGTATAAGACAAAGTCACACACACCTGGAAGACTTAAAACACAAAGTGTATAAGACAAAGTCAAAACCCTGGAAGACTTAAAACAAAAAGTGTATAAGACAAAGTCACACACACCCATGAAGACTTAAAACGAAAAGTGTATAAGACAAACTCACACACACCCTGGAAGACTTAAAACACAAAGTGTATAAGACAAACTCACACACACCCTGGAAGACTTAAAACTCAAAGTGTATAAGACAAAGTCTCACACACCCTGGAAGACGTAAAACACAAAGTGTATAAGACAAAATCTCACACACCCTGGAAGACTTAAAACACAAAGTGTATAGGACAAAGTCTCACACATCCTGGAAGACTTAAAATACAAAGTGTATAAGACAAACCCACACACACCCTGGAAGACTTAAAACACAAAGTGTATAAGACAAAGTCTCACACACACCCTGGAAGACTTAAAACACAAAGTGTATAAGACAAACTGACACACACTCTGGAAGACTTAAAACACAAAGTGTATAAGACAAAGTCACACACCCTGGAAGACTTAAAACAAAAAATGTATAAGACAAAGTCACACACCCTGGAAGACTTAAAACAAAAAGTGTATAAGACAAAGTCACACACACCCTGGAAGACTTAAAACACAAAGTGTATAAGACAAAGTCACACACCCTGGAAGACTTAAAACACAAAGTGTATAAGACAAACTCACACACACCCTGGAAGACTTAAAACAGAAAGTGTATATGGCAAGCTCACACACACCCTGGTAGACTTAAAACACAAAGTGTATAAGACAAAGTCACACATACCCTGGAAGACTTAAAACACAAAGTGTATAAGGCAAACTCACACACACCCTGGAAGACTTAAAACACAAAGTGTATAAGACAAAGTCACACACACCCTGGAAGACTTAAAACACAAAGTGTATAAGACAAAGTCACACACACCCTGGAAGACTTAAAACACAAAGTGTATAAGACAAAGCCACACACACCCTGGAAGACTTAAAACACAAAGTGTATAAGACAAAGTCACACACCCTGGAAGACTTAAAACACAAAGTGTATAAGACAAACTCACACACACCCTTGAAGACTTAAAACAAAAAGTGTATAAGACAAAGTCACATACCCTGGAAGACTTAAAACAAAAAGTGTATAAGACAAAGTCACACACCCTGGAAGACTTAAAACAAAAAGTGTATAAGACAAAGTCACACACACCCTGGAAGACTTAAAACAAAAAGTGTATAAGACAAACTCACACACACCCTGGAAGACTTAAAACAAAAAGTGTGTAAGACAAACTCACACACACCCTGGAAGACTTAAAACACAAAGTGTATAAGACAAACTCACACACACCCTGGAAGACTTAAAACACAAAGTGTATAAGACAAAGTCACACACACCCTTGAAGACTTAAAACACAAAGTGTATAAGACAAAGTCACACACCCTGGAAGACTTAAAACACAAAGTGTATAAGACAAACACAAACACACCGGAAGACATAAAACACAAAGTGTATAAGACAAAGTCATACACACCCTGGAAGACTTAAAACGCAAAGTGTATAAGACAAAGTCTCACTCACCCTGGAAGACTTAAAACACAAAGTGTATAAGACAAAGTCTCACACACCCTGGAAGACTTAAAACACAAAGTGTATAAGACAAACTCACACACACCCTGGAAGACTTAAAACACAAAGTGTATAAGACAAAGTCTCACACATCCTGGAAGACTTAAAACACAAAGTGTATAAGACAAACCCACACACACCCTGGAAGATTTAAAACACAAAGTGTATAATACAAAGTCTCACACCCTGGAAGACTTAAAACACAAAGTGTATAAGTTAAAGTCACACACCCTGGAAGACTTAAAACAAAACGTGTATAAGACAAAGTCGCACACACCCTGGAAGACTTAAAACACAAAGTGTATAAGACAAAGTCACACATACCCTGGACGACTTAAAATACAAAGTGTATAAGACAAACTCACACACTCCCTGGAAGACTTAAAACACAAAGTGTATAAGACAAACTCACACACACCCTGGAAGACTTAAAATGAAAAGTGTATAAGACAAATTCACCCACACCCTGGAAGACTTAAAACACAAAGTGTATAAGACAAACTCACACACACCCTGGAAGACTTAAAACACAAAGTGTATAAGACAAAGTCACACACACCCTGGAAGACTTAAAACACAAACTCACACACACCCTGGAAGACTTAAAACAAAAAGTGTATAAGACAAAGTCACACACACGCTGGAAGACTTAAAACACAAAGTGTATAAGACAAAGTCACACATACCCTGGAAGACTTAAAACACAAAGTGTATAAGACAAAGTCTCACACCCTGGAAGGCTTAAAACACAAAGTGTATAAGACAAAGTCACACACCCTGGAAGACTTAAAACACAAAGTGTATAAGACAAGGTCTCACACCCTGGAAGACTTAAAACACAAAGTGTATAAGACAAAGTCACACACCCTGGAAGACTTAAAACAAAAAGTGTATAAGACAAAGTCACACACACCCTGGAAGACTTAAAACACAAAGTGTATAAGACAAAGTCTCACACACCCTTGGAAGACTTAAAACACAAAGTGTATAAGACAAAGTCACACACACCGTGGAAGACTTAAAACAAAAAGTATATAAGACAAACTAACACACCCTGGAAGACTTAAAACACAAAGTGTATAAGACAAACTCACACACACCCTGGAGGAATTACAAAAAAGTGTATAAGACAAAGTCACACACACCTGGAAGACTTAAAACACAAAGTGTATAAGACAAAGTCAAAACCCTGGAAGACTTAAAACAAAAAGTGTATAAGACAAAGTCACACACACCCATGAAGACTTAAAACACAAAGTGTATAAGACAAAGTCTCACACCCTGGAAGACTTAAAACAAAATGTGTATAAGACAAAGTCACACACACCCTGGAAGACTTAAAACGAAAAGTGTATAAGACAAACTCACACACACCCTGGAAGACTTAAAACACAAAGTGTATAAGACAAACTCACACACACCCTGGAAGACTTAAAACACAAAGTGTATAAGACAAAGTCTCACACACCCTGGAAGACGTAAAACACAAAGTGTATAAGACAAAATCTCACACACCCTGGAAGACTTAAAACACAAAGTGTATAGGACAAAGTCTCACACATCCTGGAAAACTTAAAACACAAAGTGTATAAGACAAGCCACACACACCCTGGAAGACTTAAAACACAAAGTGTATAAGACAAAGTCTCACACACACCCTGGAAGACTTAAAACACAAAGTGTATAAGACAAACTGACACACACCCTGGAAGACTTAAAACACAAAGTGTATAAGACAAAGTCACACACCCTGGAAGACTTAAAACAAAAAATGTATAAGACAAAGTCACACACCCTGGAAGACTTAAAACAAAAAGTGTATAAGACAAAGTCACACACACCCTGGAAGACTTAAAACACAAAGTGTATAAGACAAAGTCACACACCCTGGAAGACTTAAAACACAAAGTGTATAAGACAAACTCACACACACCCTGGAAGACTTAAAACAGAAAGTGTATATGGCAAGCTCACACACACCCTGGTAGACTTAAAACACAAAGTGTATAAGACAAAGTCACACATACCCTGGAAGACTTAAAACACAAAGTGTATAAGGCAAACTCACACACACCCTGGAAGACTTAAAACACAAAGTGCATAAGACAAAGTCACACACACCCTGGAAGACTTAAAACACAAAGTGTATAAGACAAAGTCACACACACCCTGGAAGACTTAAAACACAAAGTGTATAAGACAAAGCCACACACACCCTGGAAGACTTAAAACACAAAGTGTATAAGACAAAGTCACACACCCTGGAAGACTTAACACACAAAGTGTATAAGACAAACTCACACACACCCTTGAAGACTTAAAACAAAAAGTGTATAAGACAAAGTCACATACCCTGGATGACTTAAAACAAAAAGTGTATAAGACAAAGTCACACACCCTGGAAGACTTAAAACAAAAAGTGTATAAGACAAAGTCACACACACCCTGGAAGACTTAAAACAAAAAGTGTATAAGACAAACTCACACACACCCTGGAAGACTTAAAACAAAAAGTGTATAAGACAAACTCACACACACCCTGGAAGACTTAAAACACAAAGTGTATAAGACAAAGTCACACACACCCTTGAAGACTTAAAACACAAAGTGTATAAGACAAAGTCACACACCCTGGAAGACTTAAAACACAAAGTGTATAAGACAAACACAAACTCACCGGAAGACATAAAACACAAAGTGTATAAGACAAAGTCATACACACCCTGGAAGACTTAAAACGCAAAGTGTATAAGACAAAGTCTCACTCACCCTGGAAGACTTAAAACACAAAGTGTATAAGACAAAGTCTCACACACCCTGGAAGACTTAAAACACAAAGTGTATAAGACAAACTCACACACACCCTGGAAGACTTAAAACACAAAGTGTATAAGACAAAGTCTCACACATCCTGGAAGACTTAAAACACAAAGTGTATAAGACAAACCCACACACACCCTGGAAGATTTAAAACACAAAGTGTATAAGACAAAGTCTCACACCCTGGAAGACTTAAAACACAAAGTGTATAAGTTAAAGTCACACACCCTGGAAGACTTAAAACAAAAAGTGTATAAGACAAAGTCACACACACCCTGGAAGACTTAAAACACAAAGTGTATAAGACAAAGTCACACATACCCTGGAAGACTTAAAATACAAAGTGTATAAGACAAACTCACACACTCCCTGGCAGACTTAAAACACAAAGTGTATAAGACAAACTCACACACACCCTGGAAGACTTAAAATGAAAAGTGTATAAGACACAGTCACCCACACCCTGGAAGACTTAAAACACAAAGTGTATAAGACAAACTCACACACACCCTGGAAGACTTAAAACACAAAGTGTATAAGACAAAGTCACACACACCCTGGAAGACTTAAAACACAAACTCACACACACCCTGGAAGACTTAAAACACAAAGTGTATAAGACAAAGTCTCACACCCTGGAAGACTTAAAACACAAAGTGTATAAGTTAAAGTCACACACCCTGGAAGACTTAAAACACAAAGTGTATCAGACAAAGTCACACATACCCTGGAAGACTTAAAACACAAAGTGTATAAGGCAAACTCACGCACACCCTGGAAGACTTAAAACACAAAGTGTATAAGACAAACTCACACACACCCTGGAAAACTTAAAACACAAAGTGTATAAGACAAACTCACACACACCCTGGAAGACTTAAAACACAAAGTGTATAAGACAAACTCATACACACCCTGGAAGACTTAAAACAAAAAGTGTATAAGACAAAGTCTCACACATCCTGGAAGACTTAAAACACAAGGTGTATTAGACAAACCCACACACACCCCGGAAGACTTAAAACACAAAGTGTATAAGACAAAGTCTCACACCCTGGAAGGCTTAAAACACAAAGTGTATAAGACAAAGTCACACATGCCCTGGAAGACTTAAAACACAAAGTGTATAAGACAAACTCACACACACCCTGGAAGACTTAAAACAAAAAGTGTATAGGACAAAATCACACGCACCCTGGAAGACTTAAAACACAAAGTGTATAAGAAAACTCACACACACCCTGGAAGACTTAAAACAAAAAGTGTATAAGACAAAGTCACACATACCCTGGAAGACTTAAAATACAAAGTGTATAAGACAAAGTCACACACACCCTGGTAGACTTAAAACACAAAGTGTATAAGACAAACTCACACACACCCTGGAAGACTTAAAACACAAAGTGTATAAGACAAAGTCACACATGCCCTGGAAGACTTAAAACACAAAGTGTATAAGAAAAACTCACACACACCCTGGAAGACTTAAAACAAAAAGTGTATAAGACAAAATCACACACACCCTGGAAGACTTAAAACACAAAGTGTATAAGACAAAGTCACACATACCCTGGAAGACGTAAAACACAAAGTGTATAAGGCAAACTCACACACACCCTGTAAGACTTAAAACACAAAGTGTATAAGACAAACACAAACACACCTGAAGACATAAAACACAAAGTGTATAAGACAAAGTCATACACACCCTGGAAGACTTAAAACGCAAAGTGTATAAGACAAAGTCTCACTCACCCTGGAAGACTTAAAACACAAATTGTATAAGACAAAGTCTCACACACCCTGGAAGACTTAAAACACAACGTGTATAAGACAAACTCACACACACCCTGGAAGACTTAAAACACAAAGTGTATAAGACAAAGTCTCACACATCCTGGAAGACTTAAAACACAAAGTGTATAAGACAAACCCACACACACCCTGGAAGATTTAAAACACAAAGTGTATAAGACAAAGTCTCACACCCTGGAAGACTTAAAACACAAAGTGTATAAGTTAAAGTCACACACCCTGGAAGACTTAAAACAAAAAGTGTATAAGACAAAGTCACACACACCCTGGAAGACTTAAAACACAAAGTGTATAAGACAAAGTCACACATACCCTGGAAGACTTAAAATACAAAGTGTATAAGACAAACTCACACACTCCCTGGCAGACTTAAAACACAAAGTGTATAAGACAAACTCACACACACCCTGGAAGACTTAAAATGAAAAGTGTATATATCAAAGTCACCCACACCCTGGAAGACTTAAAACACAAAGTGTATAAGACAAACTCACACACACCCTGGAAGACTTAAAACACAAAGTGTATAAGACAAAGTCACACACACCCTGGAAGACTTAAAACACAAACTCACACACACCCTGGAAGACTTAAAACAAAAAGTGTATAAGACAAAGTCACACACACCCTGGAAGACTTAAAACACAAAGTGTATAAGACAAAGTCACACATACCCTGGAAGACTTAAAACACAAAGTGTATAAGACAAACTCACACACACCCTGGAAGACTTAAAACACAAAGTGTATAAGACAAACCCACACACACCCTGGAACACTTAAAACGAAAAGTGTATAAGACAAAGTCTCACACACCCTTGGAAGACTTAAAACACAAAGTGTATAAGACAAAGTCACACACACCGTGGAAGACTTAAAACAAAAAGTATATAAGACAAACTAACACACCCTGGAAGACTTAAAACACAAAGTGTATAAGACAAACTCACACACACCCTGGAAGAATTACAAAAAAGTGTATAAGACAAAGTCACACACACCTGGAAGACTTAAAACACAAAGTGTATAAGACAAAGTCTCACACCCTGGAAGACGTAAAACAAACAGTGTATAAGACAAAGTCACACACACCCATGAAGACTTAAAACACAAAGTGTATAAGACAAAGTCTCACACCCTGGAAGACTTAAAACAAAAAGTGTATAAGACAAAGTCTCACACCCTGGAAGGCTTAAAACACAAAGTCTATAAGACAAAGTCACACATGCCCTGGAAGACTTAAAACACAAAGTGTATAAGACAAACTCACACACACCCTGGAAGATTTAAAACAAAAAGTGTATAAGACAAAATCACACACACCCTGGAAGACTTAAAACACAAAGTGTATAAGAAAACTCACACACACCCTGGAAGACTTAAAACAAAAAGTGTATAAGACAAAGTCACACATACACTGGAAGACTTAAAACACAAAGTGTATAAGACAAAGTCACACACACCCTGGTAGACTTAAAACACAAAGTGTATAAGACAAAGTCACACATACCCTGGAAGACTTAAAACACAAAGTGTATAAGACAAAGTCACACATGCCCTGGAAGACTTAAAACACAAAGTGTATAAGACAAACTCACACACACCCTGGAAGACTTAAAACAAAAAGTGTATAAGACAAATCACACACACCCTGGAAGACTTAAAACACAAAGTGTATAAGACAAAGTCACACATACCCTGGAAGACTTAAAACACAAAGTGTATAAGGCAAACTCACACACACCCTGGAAGACTTAAAACACAAAGTGTATAAGACAAAGTCACACACACCCTGGAAGACTTAAAACACAAAGTGTATAAGACAAAGTCACACACACCCTGGAAGACTTAAAACACAAAGTGTATAAGACAAAGCCACACACACCCTGGAAGACTTAAAACACAAAGTGTATAAGACAAAGTCACACACCCTGGAAGACTTAAAACACAAAGTGTATAAGACAAACTCACACACACCCTTGAAGACTTAAAACAAAAAGTGTATAAGACAAAGTCACATACCCTGGAAGACTTAAAACAAAAAGTGTATAAGACAAAGTCACACACCCTGGAAGACTTAAAACAAAAAGTGTATAAGACAAAGTCACACACACCCTGGAAGACTTAAAACAAAAAGTGTATAAGACAAACTCACACACACCCTGGAAGACTTAAAACAAAAAGTGTATATGACAAACTCACACACACCCTGGAAGACTTAAAACACAAAGTGTATAAGACAAACTCACACACACCCTGGAAGACTTAAAACACAAAGTGTATAAGACAAAGTCACACACACCCTTGAAGACTTAAAAAACAAAGTGTATAAGACAAAGTCACACACCCTGGAAGACTTAAAACACAAAGTGTATAAGACAAACACAAACACACCCTGGAAGACTTAAAACACAAAGTGTATAAGACAAAGTCATACACACCCTGGAAGACTTAAAACGCAAAGTGTATAAGACAAAGTCTCACTCACCCTGGAAGACTTAAAACACAAAGTGTATAAGACAAAGTCTCACACACCCTGGAAGACTTAAAACACAACGTGTATAAGTCAAACTCACACACACCCTGGAAGACTTAAAACACAAAGTGTATAAGACAAAGCCTCACACATCCTGGAAGACTTAAAACACAAAGTGTATAAGACAAACCCACACACACCCTGGAAGATTTAAAACACAAAGTGTATAAGACAAAGTCTCACACCCTGGAAGACTTAAAACACAAAGTGTATAGGACAAAGTCTCACACATCCTGGAAGACTTAAAACACAAAGTGTATAAGACAAACCCACACACACCCTGGAAGACTTAAAACACAAAGTGTATAAGACAAAGTCTCACACACACCCTGGAAGATTTAAAACACAAAGTGTATAAGACAAACTCACACACACCCTGGAAGACTTAAAACAAAAAGTGTATAAGACAAAGTCACACACACCCTGGAAGACTTAAAACACAAAGTGTATAAGACAAAGTCACACATACCCTGGAAGACTTAAAACACAAAGTGTATAAGGCAAACTCACGCACACCCTGGAAGACTTAAAACACAAAGTGTATAAGACAAACTCACACACACCCTGGAAGACTTAAAACACAAAGTGTATAAGACAAACTCACACACACCCTGGAAGACTTAAAACACAAAGTGTATAAGACAAACTCATACACACCCTGGAAGACTTAAAACAAAAAGTGTATAAGACAAAGTCTCACACATCCTGGAAGACTTAAAACACAAGGTGTATTAGACAAACCCACACACACCCTGGAAGACTTAAAACACAAAGTGTATAAGACAAAGTCTCACACCCTGGAAGGCTTAAAACACAAAGTGTATAAGACAAAGTCACACACCCTGGAAGACTTAAAACACAAAGTGTATAAGACAAGGTCTCACACCCTGGAAGACTTAAAACACAAAGTGTATAAGACGAAGTCACACACCCTGGAAGACTTAAAACAAAAAGTGTATAAGACAAAGTCACACACACCCTGGAAGACTTAAAACACAAAGTGTATAAGACAAACTCACACACACCCTGGAAGACTTAAAACGAAAAGTGTATAAGACAAAGTCTCACACACCCTTGGAAGACTTAAAACACAAAGTGTATAAGACAAAGTCACACACACCGTGGAAGACTTAAAACAAAAAGTATATAAGACAAACTAACATACCCTGGAAGACTTAAAACACAAAGTGTATAAGACAAACTCACACACACCCTGGAGGAATTACAAAAAAGTGTATAAGACAAAGTCACACACACCTGGAAGACTTAAAACACAAAGTGTATAAGACAAAGTCAAAACCCTGGAAGACTTAAAACAAAAAGTGTATAAGACAAAGTCACACACACCCATGAAGACTTAAAACACAAAGTGTATAAGACAAAGTCTCACACCCTGGAAGACTTAAAACAAAAAGTGTATAAGACAAAGTCACACACACCCTGGAAGACTTAAAACGAAAAGTGTATAAGACAAACTCACACACACCCTGGAAGACTTAAAACACAAAGTGTATAAGACAAATTCACACACACCCTGGAAGACTTAAAACACAAAGTGTATAAGACAAAGTCTCACACACCCTGGAAGACGTAAAACACAAAGTGTATAAGACAAAATCTCACACACCCTGGAAGACTTAAAACACAAAGTGTATAGGACAAAGTCTCACACATCCTGGAAAACTTAAAACACAAAGTGTATAAGACAAACCCACACACACCCTGGAAGACTTAAAACACAAAGTGTATAAGACAAAGTCTCACACACACCCTGGAAGACTTAAAACACAAAGTGTATAAGACAAACTGACACACACCCTGGAAGACTTAAAACACAAAGTGTATAAGACAAAGTCACACACCCTGGAAGACTTAAAACAAAAAATGTATAAGACAAAGTCACACACCCTGGAAGACTTAAAACAAAAAGTGTATAAGACAAAGTCACACACACCCTGGAAGACTTAAAACACAAAGTGTATAAGACAAAGTCACACACCCTGGAAGACTTAAAACACAAAGTGTATAAGACAAACTCACACACACCCTGGAAGACTTAAAACAGAAAGTGTATATGGCAAGCTCACACACACCCTGGTAGACTTAAAACACAAAGTGTATAAGACAAAGTCACACATACCCTGGAAGACTTAAAACACAAAGTGTATAAGGCAAACTCACTCACACCCTGGAAGACTTAAAACACAAAGTGTATAAGACATAGTCACACACACCCTGGAAGACTTAAAACACAAAGTGTATAAGACAAAGTCACACACACCCTGGAAGACTTAAAACACAAAGTGTATAAGACAAAGCCACACACACCCTGGAAGACTTAAAACACAAAGTGTATAAGACAAAGTCACACACCCTGGAAGACTTAAAACACAAAGTGTATAAGACAAACTCACACACACCCTTGAAGACTTAAAACAAAAAGTGTATAAGACAAAGTCACATACCCTGGAAGACTTAAAACAAAAAGTGTATAAGACAAAGTCACACACCCTGGAAGACTTAAAACAAAAAGTGTATAAGACAAAGTCACACACACCCTGGAAGACTTAAAACAAAAAGTGTATAAGACAAACTCACACACACCCTGGAAGACTTAAAACAAAAAGTGTATAAGACAAACTCACACACACCCTGGAAGACTTAAAACACAAAGTGTATAAGACAAACTCACACACACCGTGGAAGACTTAAAACACAAAGTGTATAAGACAAAGTCACACACACCCTTGAAGACTTAAAACACAAAGTGTATAAGACAAAGTCACACACCCTGGAAGACTTAAAACACAAAGTGTATAAGACAAACACAAACACACCGGAAGACATAAAACACAAAGTGTATAAGACAAAGTCATACACACCCTGGAAGACTTAAAACGCAAAGTGTATAAGACAAAGTCTCACTCACCCTGGAAGACTTAAAACACAAAGTGTATAAGACAAAGTCTCACACACCCTGGAAGACTTAAAACACAAAGTGTATAAGACAAACTCACACACACCCTGGAAGACTTAAAACACAAAGTGTATAAGACAAAGTCTCACACATCCTGGAAGACTTAAAACACAAAGTGTATAAGACAAACCCACACACACCCTGGAAGATTTAAAACACAAAGTGTATAAGACAAAGTCTCACACCCTGGAAGACTTAAAAGACAAAGTGTATAAGTTAAAGTCACACACCCTGGAAGACTTAAAACAAAAAGTGTATAAGACAAAGTCACACACACCCTGGAAGACTTAAAACACAAAGTGTATAAGACAAAGTCACACATACCGTGGAAGACTTAAAATACAAAGTGTATAAGACAAACTCACACACTCCCTGGCAGACTTAAAACACAAAGTGTATAAGACAAACTCACACACACCCTGGAAGACTTAAAATGAAAAGTGTATAAGACAAAGTCACCCACACCCTGGAAGACTTAAAACACAAAGTGTATAAGACAAACTCACACACACCCTGGAAGACTTAAAACACAAAGTGTATAAGACAAAGTCACACACACCCTGGAAGACTTAAAACACAAACTCACACATACCCTGGAAGACTTAAAACAAAAAGTGTATAAGACAAAGTCACACACACCCTGGAAGACTTAAAACACAAAGTGTATAAGACAAAGTCACACATACCCTGGAAGACTTAAAACACAAAGTGTATAAGGCAAACTCACGCACACCCTGGAAGACTTAAAACACAAAGTGTATAAGACAAACTCACACACACCCTGGAAAACTTAAAACACAAAGTGTATAAGACAAACTCACACACACCCTGGAAGACTTAAAACACAAAGTGTATAAGACAAACTCATACACACCCTGGAAGACTTAAAACAAAAAGTGTATAAGACAAAGTCTCACACATCCTGGAAGACTTAAAACACAAGGTGTATTAGACAAACCCACACACACCCTGGAAGACTTAAAACACAAAGTGTATAAGACAAAGTCTCACACCCTGGAAGACTTAAAACACAAAGTGTATAAGACAAAGTCTCACACATCCTGGAAGACTTAAAACACAAAGTGTATAAGACAAACCCACACACACCCTGGAAGATTTAAAACACAAAGTGTATAAGACAAAGTCTCACACCCTGGAAGACTTAAAACACAAAGTGTATAGGACAAAGTCTCACACATCCTGGAAGACTTAAAACACAAAGTGTATAAGACAAACCCACACACACCCTGGAAGACTTAAAACACAAAGTGTATAAGACAAAGTCTCACACACACCCTGGAAGACTTAAAACACAAAGTGTATAAGACAAACTCACACACACCCTGGAAGACTTAAAACAAAAAGTGTATAAGACAAAGTCACACACACCCTGGAAGACTTAAAACACAAAGTGTATAAGACAAAGTCACACATACCCTGGAAGACTTAAAACACAAAGTGTATAAGGCAAACTCACGCACACCCTGGAAGACTTAAAACACAAAGTGTATAAGACAAACTCACACACACCCTGGAAGACTTAAAACACAAAGTGTATAAGACAAACTCACACACACCCTGGAAGACTTAAAACACAAAGTGTATAAGACAAACTCATACACACCCTGGAAGACTTAAAACAAAAAGTGTATAAGACAAAGTCTCACACATCCTCGAAGACTTAAAACACAAGGTGTATTAGACAAACCCACACACACCCTGGAAGACTTAAAACACAAAGTGTATAAGACAAAGTCTCACACCCTGGAAGGCTTAAAACACAAAGTGTATAAGACAAAGTCACACACCCTGGAAGACTTAAAACACAAAGTGTATAAGACAAGGTCTCACACCCTGGAAGACTTAAAACACAAAGTGTATAAGACGAAGTCACACACCCTGGAAGACTTAAAACAAAAAGTGTATAAGACAAAGTCACACACACCCTGGAAGACTTAAAACACAAAGTGTATAAGACAAACTCACACACACCCTGGAAGACTTAAAACGAAAAGTGTATAAGACAAAGTCTCACACACCCTTGGAAGACTTAAAACACAAAGTGTATAAGACAAAGTCACACACACCGTGGAAGACTTAAAACAAAAAGTATATAAGACAAACTAACATACCCTGGAAGACTTAAAACACAAAGTGTATAAGACAAACTCACACACACCCTGGAGGAATTACAAAAAAGTGTATAAGACAAAGTCACACACACCTGGAAGACTTAAAACACAAAGTGTATAAGACAAAGTCAAAACCCTGGAAGACTTAAAACAAAAAGTGTATAAGACAAAGTCACACACACCCATGAAGACTTAAAACACAAAGTGTATAAGACAAAGTCTCACACCCTGGAAGACTTAAAACAAAAAGTCTATAAGACAAAGTCACACACACCCTGGAAGACTTAAAACGAAAAGTGTATAAGACAAACTCACACACACCCTGGAAGACTTAAAACACAAAGTGTTTAAGACAAATTCACACACACCCTGGAAGACTTAAAACACAAAGTGTATAAGACAAAGTCTCACACACCCTGGAAGACGTAAAACACAAAGTGTATAAGACAAAATCTCACACACCCTGGAAGACTTAAAACACAAAGTGTATAGGACAAAGTCTCACACATCCTGGAAAACTTAAAACACAAAGTGTATAAGACAAACCCACACACACCCTGGATGACTTAAAACACAAAGTGTATAAGACAAAGTCTCACACACACCCTGGAAGACTTAAAACACAAAGTGTATAAGACAAACTCACACACACCCTTGAAGACCTAAAACAAAAAGTGTATAAGACAAAGTCACATACCCTGGAAGACTTAAAACAAAAAGTGTATAAGACAAAGTCACACACCCTGGAAGACTTAAAACAAAAAGTGTATAAGACAAAGTCACACACACCCTGGAAGACTTAAAACAAAAAGTGTATAAGACAAACTCACACACACACCCTGGAAGACTTAAAACACAAAGTGTATAAGACAAACTCACACACACCCTGGAAGACTTAAAACACAAACTGTATAAGACAAAGTCTCACACACACCCTGGAAGACTTAAAACACAAAGTGTATAAGACAAACTCTCACACATCCTGGAAGACTTAAAACACAAAGTGTATAAGACAAACCCACACACACCCTGGAAGACTTAAAACACAAACTGTATAAGACAAAGTCTCACACACACCCTGGAAGACTTAAAACACAAAGTGTATAAGACAAACTCACACACACCCTGGAAGACTTAAAACAAAAAGTGTATAAGACAAAGTCACACACACCCTGGAAGACTTAAAACACAAAGTGTATAAGACAAAGTCACACATACCCTGGAAGACTTAAAACACAAAGTGTATAAGGCAAACTCACGCACACCCTGGAAGACTTAAAACACAAAGTGTGTAAGACAAACTCACACACACCCTGGAAGACTTAAAACACAAAGTGTATAAGACAAACTCACACACACCCTGGAAGACTTAAAACACAAAGTGTATAAGACAAACTCATACACACCCTGGAAGACTTAAAACAAAAAGTGTATAAGACAAAGTCTCACACATCCTGGAAGACTTAAAACACAAGGTGTATTAGACAAACCCACACACACCCTGGAAGACTTAAAACACAAAGTGTATAAGACAAAGTCTCACACCCTGGAAGGCTTAAAACACAAAGTGTATAAGACAAAGTCACACACCCTGGAAGACTTAAAACACAAAGTGTATAAGACAAGGTCTCACACCCTGGAAGACTTAAAACACAAAGTGTATAAGACAAAGTCACACACCCTGGAAGACTTAAAACAAAAAGTGTATAAGACAAAGTCACACACACCCTGGAAGACTTAAAACGAAAAGTGTATAAGACAAACTCACACACACCCTGGAAGACTTAAAACACAAAGTGTATAAGACAAACTCACACACACCCTGGAAGACTTAAAACGAAAAGTGTATAAGACAAAGTCTCACACACCCTTGGAAGACTTAAAACACAAAGTGTATAAGACAAAGTCACACACACCGTGGAAGACTTAAAACAAAAAGTATATAAGACAAACTAACACACCCTGGAAGACTTAAAACACAAAGTGTATAAGACAAACTCACACACACCCTGGAAGAATTACAAAAAAGTGTATAAGACAAAGTCACACACACCTGGAAGACTTAAAACACAAAGTGTATAAGACAAAGTCACACACCCTGGAAGACTTAAAACAAAAAGTGTATAAGACAAAGTCACACAAACCCATGAAGACTTAAAACACAAAGTGTATAAGACAAAGTCTCACACCCTGGAAGACTTAAAACAAAAAGTGTATAAGACAAAGTCACACACACCCTGGAAGACTTAAAACGAAAAGTGTATAAGACAAACTCACACACACCCTGGAAGACTTAAAACACAAAGTGTATAAGACAAACTCACACACACCCTGGAAGACTTAAAACACAAAGTGTATAAGACAAAGTCTCACACACCCTGGAAGACGTAAAACACAAAGTGTATAAGACAAAATCTCACACACCCTGGAAGACTTAAAACACAAAGTGTATAGGACAAAGTCTCACACATCCTGGAAGACTTAAAACACAAAGTGTATAAGACAAACCCACACACACCCTGGAAGACTTAAAACACAAAGTGTATAAGACAAAGTCTCACACACACCCTGGAAGACTTAAAACACAAAGTGTATAAGACAAACTGACACACACCCTGGAAGACTTAAAACACAAAGAGTATAAGACAAAGTCACACACCCTGGAAGACTTAAAACAAAAAGTGTATAAGACAAAGTCACACTCACCCTGTAAGACTTAAAACACAAAGTGTATAAGACAAACTCACACACACCCTGGAAGACTTAAAACAAAAAGTGTATAAGACAAAGTCACACACACCCTGGAAGACTTAAAACAAAAAGTGTATAAGACAAAGTCACACACCCTGGAAGACTTAAAACACAAAGTGTATAAGACAAACTCACACACACCCTGGAAGACTCAAAACACAAAGTGTATAAGACAAAGTCTCACACATCCTAGAAGACTTAAAACACAAAGTGTATAAGACAAAGTCTCACACATCCTGGAAGACTTAAAACACAAAGTGTATAAGACTAAGTCACACACCTTGGAAGACTTAAAACACAAAGTGTATAAGACAAAGTCTCACACACCCTGGAAGACTTAAAACACAAAGTGTATAAGACAAAGTCACACACACCCTGGAAGACTTAAAACACAAAGTGTATAAGACAAAGTCACACACACCCTGGAAGACTTAAAACACAAAGTGTATAAGACAAAGCCACACACACCCTGGAAGACTTAAAACACAAAGTGTATAAGACAAAGTCACACACCCTGGAAGACTTAAAACACAAAGTGTATAAGACAAACTCACACACACCCTTGAAGACTTAAAACAAAAAGTGTATAAGACAAAGTCACATACCCTGGAAGACTTAAAACAAAAAGTGTATAAGACAAAGTCACACACCCTGGAAGACTTAAAACACAAAGTGTATAAGACAAACTCACACACACCCTGGAAGACTTAAAACACAAAGTGTATAAGACAAAGTCACACACACCCTTGAAGACTTAAAACACAAAGTGTATAAGACAAAGTCACACACCCTGGAAGACTTAAAACACAAAGTGTATAAGACAAACACAAACACACCGGAAGACATAAAACACAAAGTGTATAAGACAAAGTCATACACACCCTGGAAGACTTAAAACGCAAAGTGTATAAGACAAAGTCTCACTCACCCTGGAAGACTTAAAACACAAAGTGTATAAGACAAAGTCTCACACACCCTGGAAGACTTAAAACACAAAGTGTATAAGACAAACTCACACACACCCTGGAAGACTTAAAACACAAAGTGTATAAGACAAAGTCTCACACATCCTGGAAGACTTAAAACACAAAGTGTATAAGACAAACCCACACACACCCTGGAAGATTTAAAACACAAAGTGTATAAGACAAAGTCTCACACCCTGGAAGACTTAAAACACAAAGTGTATAAGTTAAAGTCACACACCCTGGAAGACTTAAAACAAAAAGTGTATAAGACAAAGTCACACACACCCTGGAAGACTTAAAACACAAAGTGTATAAGACAAAGTCACACATACCCTGGAAGACTTAAAATACAAAGTGTATAAGACAAACTCACACACTCCCTGGCAGACTTAAAACACAAAGTGTATAAGACAAACTCACACACACCCTGGAAGACTTAAAATGAAAAGTGTATAAGACAAAGTCACCCACACCCTGGAAGACTTAAAACACAAAGTGTATAAGACAAACTCACACACACCCTGGAAGACTTAAAACACAAAGTGTATAAGACAAAGTCACACACACCCTGGAAGACTTAAAACACAAACTCACACACACCCTGGAAGACTTAAAACAAAAAATGTATAAGACAAAGTCACACACACCCTGGAAGACTTAAAACACAAAGTGTATAAGACAAAGTCACACATACCCTGGAAGACTTAAAACACAAAGTGTATAAGGCAAACTCACGCACACCCTGGAAGACTTAAAACACAAAGTGTATAAGACAAACTCACACACACCCTGGAAAACTTAAAACACAAAGTGTATAAGACAAACTCACACACACCCTGGAAGACTTAAAACACAAAGTGTATAAGACAAACTCATACACACCCTGGAAGACTTAAAACAAAAAGTGTATAAGACAAAGTCTCACACATCCTGGAAGACTTAAAACACAAGGTGTATTAGACAAACCCACACACACCCTGGAAGACTTAAAACACAAAGTGTATAAGACAAAGTCTCACACCCTGGAAGGCTTAAAACACAAAGTGTATAAGACAAAGTCACACATGCCCTGGAAGACTTAAAACACAAAGTGTATAAGACAAACTCACACACACCCTGGAAGACTTAAAACAAAAAGTGTATAAGACAAAATCACACACACCCTGGAAGACTTAAAACACAAAGTGTATAAGAAAACTCACACACACCCTGGAAGACTTAAAACAAAAAGTGTATAAGACAAAGTCACGCATACCCTGGAAGACTTAAAACACAAAGTGTATAAGACAAAGTCACACACACCCTGGTAGACTTAAAACACAAAGTGTATAAGACAAACTCACACACACCCTGGAAGACTTAAAACACAAAGTGTATAAGACAAAGTCACACATGCCCTGGAAGACTTAAAACACAAAGTGTATAAGACAAACTCACACACACCCTGGAAGACTTAAAACAAAAAGTGTATAAGACAAAATCACACACACCCTGGAAGACTTAAAACACAAAGTGTATAAGACAAAGTCACACATACCCTGGAAGACTTAAAACACAAAGTGTATAAGGCAAACTCACACACACCCTGGAAGACTTAAAACACAAAGTGTATAAGACAAAGTCACACACACCCTGGAAGACTTAAAACACAAAGTGTATAAGACAAAGTCACACACACCCTGGAAGACTTAAAACACAAAGTGTATAAGACAAAGCCACACACACCCTGGAAGACTTAAAACACAAAGTGTATAAGACAAAGTCACACACCCTGGAAGACTTAAAACACAAAGTGTATAAGACAAACTCACACACACCCTTGAAGACTTAAAACAAAAAGTGTATAAGACAAAGTCACATACCCTGGAAGACTTAAAACAAAAAGTGTATAAGACAAAGTCACACACCCTGGAAGACTTAAAACAAAAAGTGTATAAGACAAAGTCACACACACCCTGGAAGACTTAAAACAAAAAGTGTATAAGACAAACTCACACACACCCTGGAAGACTTAAAACAAAAAGTGTATAAGACAAACTCACACACACCCTGGAAGACTTAAAACACAAAGTGTATAAGACAAACTCACACACACCCTGGAAGACTTAAAACACAAAGTGTATAAGACAAAGTCACACACACCCTTGAAGACTTAAAACACAAAGTGTATAAGACAAAGTCACACACCCTGGAAGACTTAAAACACAAAGTGTATAAGACAAACACAAACACACCCTGGAAGACTTAAAACACAAAGTGTATAAGACAAAGTCATACACACCCTGGAAGACTTAAAACGCAAAGTGTATAAGACAAAGTCTCACTCACCCTGGAAGACTTAAAACACAAAGTGTATAAGACAAAGTCTAACACACCCTGGAAGACTTAAAACACAACGTGTATAAGACAAACTCACACACACCCTGGAAGACTTAAAACACAAAGTGTATAAGACAAAGTCTCACACATCCTGGAAGACTTAAAACACAAAGTGTATAAGACAAACCCACACACACCCTGGAAGATTTAAAACACAAAGTGTATAAGACAAAGTCTCACACCCTGGAAGACTTAAAACACAAAGTGTATAAGTTAAAGTCACACACCCTGGAAGACTTAAAACAAAAATTGTATAAGACAAAGTCACACACACCCTGGAAGACTTAAAACACAAAGTGTATAAGACAAACTCACACACACCCTGGAAGACTTAAAACACAAAGTGTATAAGACAAAGTCTCACACACCCTGGAAGACGTAAAACACAAAGTGTATAAGACAAAATCTCACACACCCTGGAAGACTTAAAACACAAAGTGTATAGGACAAAGTCTCACACATCCTGGAAGACTTAAAACACAAAGTGTATAAGACAAACCCACACACACCCTGGAAGACTTAAAACACAAAGTGTATAAGACAAAGTCTCACACACACCCTGGAAGACTTAAAACACAAAGTGTATAAGACAAACTCACACACACCCTGGAAGACTTAAAACAAAAAGTGTATAAGACAAAGTCACACACACCCTGGAAGACTTAAAACACAAAGTGTATAAGACAAAGTCACACATACCCTGGAAGACTTAAAACACAAAGTGTATAAGGCAAACTCACGCACACCCTGGAAGACTTAAAACACAAAGTGTGTAAGACAAACTCACACACACCCTGGAAGACTTAAAACACGAAGTGTATAAGTCAAACTCACACACACCCTGGAAGACTTAAAACACAAAGTGTATAAGACAAACTCATACACACCCTGGAAGACTTAAAACAAAAAGTGTATAAGACAAAGTCTCACACATCCTGGAAGACTTAAAACACAAGGTGTATTAGACAAACCCACACACACCCTGGAAGACTTAAAACACAAAGTGTATAAGACAAAGTCTCACACCCTGGAAGGCTTAAAACACAAAGTGTATAAGGCAAAGTCACACACCCTGGAAGACTTAAAACACAAAGTGTATATGACAAGGTCTCACACCCTGGAAGACTTAAAACACAAAGTGTATAAGACAAAGTCACACACCCTGGAAGACTTAAAACAAAAAGTGTATAAGACAAAATCACACACACCCTGGAAGACTTAAAACGAAAAGTGTATAAGACAAACTCACACACACCCTGGAAGACTTAAAACACAAAGTGTATAAGACAAAGCCACACACACCCTGGAAGACTTAAAACACAAAGTGTATAAGACAAAGTCACACACCCTGGAAGACTTAAAACACAAAGTGTATAAGACAAACTCACACACACCCTTGAAGACTTAAAACAAAAAGTGTATAAGACAAAGTCACATACCCTGGAAGACTTAAAACAAAAAGTGTATAAGACAATGTCACACACCCTGGAAGACTTAAAACAAAAAGTGTATAAGACAAAGTCACACACACCCTGGAAGACTTAAAACAAAAAGTGTATAAGACAAACTCACACACACCCTGGAAGACTTAAAACAAAAAGTGTATAAGACAAACTCACACACACCCTGGAAGACTTAAAACACAAAGTGTATAAGACAAAGTCACACACACCCTTGAAGACTTAAAACACAAAGTGTATAAGACAAAGTCACACACCCTGGAAGACTTAAAACACAAAGTGTATAAGACAAACACAAACACACCGGAAGACATAAAACACAAAGTGTATAAGACAAAGTCATACACACCCTGGAAGACTTAAAACGCAAAGTGTATAAGACAAAGTCTCACTCACCCTGGAAGACTTAAAACACAAAGTGTATAAGACAAAGTCTCACACACCCTGGAAGACTTAAAACACAAAGTGTATAAGACAAACTCACACACACCCTGGAAGACTTAAAACACAAAGTGTATAAGACAAAGTCTCACACATCCTGGAAGACTTAAAACACAAAGTGTATAAGACAAACCCACACACACCCTGGAAGATTTAAAACACAAAGTGTATAAGACAAAGTCTCACACCCTGGAAGACTTAAAACACAAAGTGTATAAGTTAAAGTCACACACCCTGGAAGACTTAAAACAAAAAGTGTATAAGACAAAGTCGCACACACCCTGGAAGACTTAAAACACAAAGTTTATAAGACAAAGTCACACATACCCTGGAAGACTTAAAATACAAAGTGTATAAGACAAACTCACACACTCCCTGGAAGACTTAAAACACAAAGTGTATAAGACAAACTCACACACACCCTGGAAGACTTAAAATGAAAAGTGTATAAGACAAAGTCACCCACACCCTGGAAGACTTAAAACACAAAGTGTATAAGACAAACTCACACACACCCTGGAAGACTTAAAACACAAAGTGTATAAGACAAAGTCACACACACCCTGGAAGACTTAAAACACAAACTCACACACACCCTGGAAGACTTAAAACAAAAAGTGTATAAGACAAAGTCACACACACGCTGGAAGACTTAAAACACAAAGTGTATAAGACAAAGTCACACATACCCTGGAAGACTTAAAACACAAAGTGTATAAGGCAAACTCACGCACACCCTGGAAGACTTAAAACACAAAGTGTATAAGACAAACTCACACACACCCTGGAAAACTTAAAACACAAAGTGTATGAGACAAACTCACACACACCCTGGAAGACTTAAAACACAAAGTGTATAAGACAAACTCATACACACCCTGGAAGACTTAAAACAAAAAGTGTATAAGACAAAGTCTCACACATCCTGGAAGACTTAAAACACAAGGTGTATTAGACAAACCCACACACACCCTGGAAGACTTAGAACACAAAGTGTATAAGACAAAGTCTCACACCCTGGAAGGCTTAAAACACAAAGTGTATAAGACAAAGTCACACATGCCCTGGAAGACTTAAAACACAAAGTGTATAAGACAAACTCACACACACCCTGGAAGACTTAAAACAAAAAGTGTATAAGACAAAATCACACACACCCTGGAAGACTTAAAACACAAAGTGTATAAGAAAACTCACACACACCCTGGAAGACTTAAAACAAAAAGTGTATAAGACAAAGTCACACATACACTGGAAGACTTAAAACACAAAGTGTATAAGACAAAGTCACACACACCCTTGTAGACTTAAAACACAAAGTGTATAAGACAAAGTCACACATACCCTGGAGGACTTAAAACACAAAGTGTATAAGACAAAGTCACACATGCCCTGGAAGACTTAAAACACAAAGTGTATAAGACAAAGTCACACATACCCTGGAAGACTTAAAACACAAAGTGTATAAGGCAAACTCACACACACCCTGGAAGACTTAAAACACAAAGTGTATAAGACAAAGTCACACACACCCTGGAAGACTTAAAACACAAAGTGTATAAGACAAAGCCACACACACCCTGGAAGACTTAAAACACAAAGTGTATAAGACAAAGTCACACACCCTGGAAGACTTAAAACACAAAGTGTATAAGACAAACTCACACACACCCTTGAAGACTTAAAACAAAAAGTGTATAAGACAAAGTCACATACCCTGGAAGACTTAAAACAAAAAGTGTATAAGACAAAGTCACACACCCTGGAAGACTTAAAACAAAAAGTGTATAAGACAAAGTCACCCACACCCTGGAAGACTTAAAACAAAAAGTGTATAAGACAAACTCACACACACCCTGGAAGACTTAAAACAAAAAGTGTATAAGAAAAACTCACACACACCCTGGAAGACTTAAAACACAAAGTGTATAAGACAAACTCACACACACCCTTGAAGACTTAAAACACAAAGTGTATAAGACAAAGTCACACACCCTGGAAGACTTAAAACACAAAGTGTATAAGACAAACACAAACACACCCTGGAAGACTTAAAACACAAAGTGTATAAGACAAAGTCATACACACCCTGGAAGACTTAAAACGCAAAGTGTATAAGACAAAGTCTCACTCACCCTGGAAGACTTAAAACACAAAGTGTATAAGACAAAGTCTCACACACCCTGGAAGACTTAAAACACAACGTGTATAAGACAAACTCACACACACCCTGGAAGACTTAAAACACAAAGTGTATAAGACAAAGTCTCACACATCCTGGAAGACTTAAAACACAAAGTGTATAAGACAAACCCACACACACCCTGGAAGATTTAAAACACAAAGTGTATAAGACAACGTCTCACACCCTGGAAGACTTAAAACACAAAGTGTATAAGTTAAAGTCACACACCCTGGAACACTTAAAACAAAAAGTGTATAAGACAAAGTCACACACACCCTGGAAGACTTAAAACACAAAGTGTATAAGACAAACTCACACACACCCTGGAAGACTTAAAACACAAAGTGTATAAGACAAAGTCTCACACACCCTGGAAGACGTAAAACACAAAGTGTATAAGACAAAATCTCACACACCCTGGAAGACTTAAAACACAAAGTGTACAGGACAAAGTCTCACACATCCTGAAAGACTTAAAACACAAAGTGTATAAGACAAACCCACACACACCCTGGAAGACTTAAAAGGAAAAGTGTATAAGACAAAGTCTCACACACACCCTGGAAGACTTAAAACACAAAGTGTATAAGACAAAGTCACACATACCCTGGAAGACTTAAAACACAAAGTGTATAAGGCAAACTCACGCACACCCTGGAAGACTTAAAACACAAAGTGTATAAGACAAACTCACACACACCCTGGAAGACTTAAAACACAAAGTGTATAAGACAAACTCACACACACCCTGGAAGACTTAAAACACAAAGTGTATAAGACAAACTCATACACACCCTGGAAGACTTAAAACAAAAAGTGTATAAGACAAAGTCTCACACATCCTGGAAGACTTAAAACACAAGGTGTATTAGACAAACCCACACACACCCTGGAAGACTTAAAACACAAAGTGTATAAGACAAAGTCTCACACCCTGGAAGGCTTAAAACACAAAGTGTATAAGACAAAGTCACACACACCCTTGAAGACTTAAAACACAAAGTGTATAAGACAAAGTCACACACCCTGGAAGACTTAAAACACAAAGTGTATAAGACAAACACAAACACACCCTGGAAGACTTAAAACACAAAGTGTATAAGACAAAGTCATACACACCCTGGAAGACTTAAAACGCAAAGTGTATAAGACAAAGTCTCACTCACCCTGGAAGACTTAAAACACAAAGTGTATAAGACAAAGTCTCACACACCCTGGAAGACTTAAAACACAACGTGTATAAGACAAACACACACACACCCTGGAAGACTTAAAACTCAAAGTGTATAAGACAAAGTCTCACACATCCTGGAAGACTTAAAACACAAAGTGTATAAGACAAACCCACACACACCCTGGAAGATTTAAAACACAAAGTGTATAAGACAAAGTCTCACACCCTGGAAGACTTAAAACACAAAGTGTATAAGTTAAAGTCACACACCCTGGAAGACTTAAAACAAAAAGTGTATAAGACAAAGTCACACACACCCTGGAAGACTTAAAACACAAAGTGTATAAGACAAACTCACACACACCCTGGAAGAGTTAAAACACAAAGTGTATAAGACAAAGTCTCACACACCCTGGAAGACGTAAAACACAAAGTGTATAAGACAAAATCTCACACACACTGGAAGACTTAAAACACAAAGTGTATAGGACAAAGTCTCACACATCCTGGAAGACTTAAAACACAAAGTGTATAAGACAAACCCACACACACCCTGGAAGACTTAAAACACAAAGTGTATAAGACAAAGTCTCACCCACACCCTGGAAGACTTAAAACACAAAGTGTATAAGACAAACTCACACACACCCTGGAAGACTTAAAACAAAAAGTGTATAAGACAAAGTCACACACACCCTGGAAAACTTAAAACACAAAGTGTATAAGACAAAGTCACACATACCCTGGAAGACTTAAAACACAAAGTGTATAAGGCAAACTCACGCACACCCTGGAAGACTTAAAACACAAAGTGTATAAGACAAACTCACACACACCCTGGAAGACTTAAAACACAAAGTGTATAAGACAAACTCACACACACCCTGGAAGACTTAAAACACAAAGTGTATAAGACAAACTCATACACACCCTGGAAGACTTAAAACAAAAAGTGTATAAGACAAAGTCTCACACATCCTGGAAGACTTAAAACACAAGGTGTATTGGACAAACCCACACACACCCTGGAAGACTTAAAACACAAAGTGTATAAGACAAAGTCTCACACCCTGGAAGGCTTAAAAAACAAAGTGTATAAGACAAAGTCACACACCCTGGAAGACTTAAAACACAAAGTGTATAAGACAAGGTCTCACACCCTGGAAGACTTAAAACACAAAGTGTATAAGACAAAGTCACACACCCTGGAAGACTTAAAACAAAAAGTGTATAAGACAAAGTCCAACACACCCTGGAAGACTTAAAACACAAAGTGTATAAGACAAACTCACACACACCCTGGAAGACTTAAAACGAAAAGTGTATAAGACAAAGTCTCACACACCCTTGGAAGACTTAAAACACAAAGTGTATAAGACAAAGTCACACACACCGTGGAAGACTTAAAACAAAAAGTATATAAGACAAACTAACACACCCTGGAAGACTTAAAACACAAAGTGTATAAGACAAACTCACACACACCCTGGAGGAATTACAAAAAAGTGTATAAGACAAAGTCACACACACCTGGAAGACTTAAAACACAAAGTGTATAAGACAAAGTCAAAACCCTGGAAGACTTAAAACAAAAAGTGTATAAGACAAAGTCACACACACCCATGAAGACTTAAAACGAAAAGTGTATAAGACAAACTCACACACACCCTGGATGACTTAAAACACAAAGTGTATAAGACAAACTCACACACACCCTGGAAGACTTAAAACACAAAGTGTATAAGACAAAGTCTCACACACCCTGGAAGACGTAAAACACAAAGTGTATAAGACAAAATCTCACACACCCTGGAAGACTTAAAACACAAAGTGTATAGGACAAAGTCTCACACATCCTGGAAGACTTAAAACACAAAGTGTATAAGACAAACCCACACACACCCTGGAAGACTTAAAACACAAAGTGTATAAGACAAAGTCTCACACACACCCTGGAAGACTTAAAACACAAAGTGTATAAGACAAACTGACACACACCCTGGAAGACTTAAAACACAAAGTGTATAAGACAAAGTCACACACCCTGGAATACTTAAAACAAAAAATGTATAAGACAAAGTCACACACCCTGGAAGACTTAAAACAAAAAGTGTATAAGACAAAGTCACACACACCCTGGAAGACTTAAAACACAAAGTGTATAAGACAAAGTCACACACACCCTGGAAGACTTAAAACAGAAAGTGTATATGGCAAGCTCACACACACCCTGGTAGACTTAAAACACAAAGTGTATAAGACAAAGTCACACATACCCTGGAAGACTTAAAACACAAAGTGTATAAGGCAAACTCACACACACCCTGGAAGACTTAAAACACAAAGTGTATAAGACAAAGTCACACACACCCTGGAAGACTTAAAACACAAAGTGTATAAGACAAAGTCACACACACCCTGGAAGACTTAAAACACAAAGTGTATAAGACAAAGCCACACACACCCTGGAAGACTTAAAACACAAAGTGTATAAGACAAAGTCACACACCCTGGAAGACTTAAAACACAAAGTGTATAAGACAAACTCACACACACCCTTGAAGACTTAAAACAAAAAGTGTATAAGACAAAGTCACATACCCTGGAAGACTTAAAACAAAAAGTGTATAAGACAAAGTCACACACCCTGGAAGACTTAAAACAAAAAGTGTATAAGACAAACTTACACACACCCTGGAAGACTTAAAACAAAAAGTGTATAAGACAAACTCACACACACCCTGGAAGACTTAAAACACAAAGTGTATATGACAAACTCACACACACCCTGGAAGACTTAAAACACAAAGTGTATAAGACAAAGTCACACACACCCTTGAAGACTTAAAACACAAAGTGTATAAGACAAAGTCACACACCCTGGAAGACTTAAAAACAAAGTGTATAAGACAAACACAAACACACCGGAAGACATAAAACACAAAGTGTATAAGACAAAGTCTCACTCACCCTGGAAGACTTAAAACACAAAGTGTATAAGACAAAGTCTCACACACCCTGGAAGACTTAAAACACAAAGTGTATAAGACAAACTCACACACACCCTGGAAGACTTAAAACACAAAGTGTATAAGACAAAGTCTCACACATCCTGGAAGACTTAAAACACAAAGTGTATAAGACAAACCCACACACACCCTGGAAGATTTAAAACACAAAGTGTATAAGACAAAGTCTCACACCCTGGAAGACTTAAAACACAAAGTGTATAAGTTAAAGTCACACACCCTGGAAGACTTAAAACAAAAAGTGTATAAGACAAAGTCGCACACACCCTGGAAGACTTAAAACACAAAGTGTATAAGACAAAGTCACACATACCCTGGAAGACTTAAAATACAAAGTGTATAAGACAAACTCACACACTCCCTGGAAGACTTAAAACACAAAGTGTATAAGACAAACTCACACACACCCTGGAAGACTTAAAATGAAAAGTGTATAAGACAAAGTCACCCACACCCTGGAAGACTTAAAACACAAAGTGTATAAGACAAACTCACACACACCCTGGAAGACTTAAAACACAAAGTGTATAAGACAAAGTCACACACACCCTGGAAGACTTAAAACACAAACTCACACACACCCTGGAAGACTTAAAACAAAAAGTGTATAAGACAAAGTCACACAAACGCTGGAAGACTTAAAACACAAAGTGTATAAGACAAAGTCACACATACCCTGGAAGACTTAAAACACAAAGTGTATAAGGCAAACTCACGCACACCCTGGAAGACTTAAAACACAAAGTGTATAAGACAAACTCACACACACCCTGGAAAACTTAAAACACAAAGTGTATAAGACAAACTCATACACACCCTGGAAGACTTAAAACAAAAAGTGTATAAGACAAAGTCTCACACATCCTGGAAGACTTAAAACACAAGGTGTATTAGACAAACCCACACACACCCTGGAAGACTTAAAACACAAAGTGTATAAGACAAAGTCTCACACCCTGGAAGGCTTAAAACACAAAGTGTATAAGACAAAGTCACACATGCCCTGGAAGACTTAAAACACAAAGTGTATAAGACAAACTCACACACACCCTGGAAGACTTAAAACAAAAAGTGTATAAGACAAAATCACACACACCCTGGAAGACTTAAAACACAAAGTGTATAAGAAAACTCACACACACCCTGGAAGACTTAAAACAAAAAGTGTATAAGACAAAGTCACACATACACTGGAAGACTTAAAACACAAAGTGTATAAGACAAAGTCACACACACCCTGGTAGACTTAAAACACAAAGTGTATAAGACAAAGTCACACATACCCTGGAAGACTTAAAACACAAAGTGTATAAGACAAAGTCACACATGCCCTGGAAGACTTAAAACACAAAGTGTATAAGACAAACTCACACACCCTGGAAGACTTAAAACAAAAAGTGTATAAGACAAAATCACACACACCCTGGAAGACTTAAAACACAAAGTGTATAAGACAAAGTCACACATACCCTGGAAGACTTAAAACACAAAGTGTATAAGGCAAACTCACACACACCCTGGAAGACTTAAAACACAAAGTGTATAAGACAAAGTCACACACACCCTGGAAGACTTAAAACACAAAGTGTATAAGACAAAGCCACACACACCCTGGAAGACTTAAAACACAAAGTGTATAAGACAAAGTCACACACCCTGAAAGACTTAAAACAAAAAGTGTATAAGACAAACTCACACACACCCTTGAAGACTTAAAACAAAAAGTGTATAAGACAAAGTCACATACCCTGGAAGACTTAAAACAAAAAGTGTATAAGACAAAGTCACACACCCTGGAAGACTTGAAACAAAAAGTGTATAAGACAAAGTCACACACACCCTGGAAGACTTAAAACAAAAAGTGTATAAGACAAAGTCATACACACCCTGGAAGACTTAAAACGCAAAGTGTATAAGACAAAGTCTCACTCACCCTGGAAGACTTAAAACACAAAGTGTATAAGACAAAGTCTCACACACCCTGGAAGACTTAAAACACAACGTGTATAAGACAAACTCACACACACCCTGGAAGACTTAAAACACAAAGTGTATAAGACAAAGTCTCACACATCCTGGAAGACTTAAAACACAAAGTGTATAAGACAAACCCACACACACCCTGGAAGATTTAAAACACAAAGTGTATAAGACAAAGTCTCACACCCTGGAAGACTTAAAACACAAAGTGTATAAGTTAAAGTCACACACCCTGGAAGACTTAAAACAAAAAGTGTATAAGACAAAGTCACACACACCCTGGAAGACTTAAAACACAAAGTGTATAAGACAAACTCACACACACCCTGGAAGACTTAAAACACAAAGTGTATAAGACAAAGTCTCACACACCCTGGAAGACGTAAAACACAAAGTGTATAAGACAAAATTTCACACACCCTGGAAGACTTAAAACACAAAGTGTATAGGACAAAGTCTCACACATCCTGGAAGACTTAAAACACAAAGTGTATAAGACAAACCCACACACACCCTGGAAGACTTAAAAGGAAAAGTGTATAAGACAAAGTCTCACACACACCCTGGAAGACTTAAAACACAAAGTGTATAAGACAAAGTCACACATACCCTGGAAGACTTAAAACACAAAGTGTATAAGGCAAACTCACGCACACCCTGGAAGACTTAAAACACAAAGTGTATAAGACAAACTCACACACACCCTGGAAGACTTAAAACACAAAGTGTATAAGACAAACTCACACACACCCTGGAAGACTTAAAACACAAAGTGTATAAGACAAACTCATACACACCCTGGAAGACTTAAAACAAAAAGTGTATAAGACAAAGTCTCACACATCCTGGAAGACTTAAAACACAAGGTGTATTAGACAAACCCACACACACCCTTGAAGACTTAAAACACAAAGTGTATAAGACAAAGTCACACACACCCTTGAAGACTTAAAACACAAAGTGTATAAGACAAAGTCACACACCCTGGAAGACTTAAAACACAAAGTGTATAAGACAAACACAAACACACCCTGGAAGACTTAAAACACAAAGTGTATAAGACAAAGTCATACACACCCTGGAAGACTTAAAACGCAAAGTGTATAAGACAAAGTCTCACTCACCCTGGAAGACGTAAAACACAAAGTGTATAAGACAAAGTCTCACACACCCTGGAAGACTTAAAACACAACGTGTATAAGACAAACTCACACACACCCTGTAAGACTTAAAACACAAAGTGTATAAGACAAAGTCTCACACATCCTGGAAGACTTAAAACACAAAGTGTATAAGACAAACCCACACACACCCTGGAAGATTTAAAACACAAAGTGTATAAGACAAAGTCTCACACCCTGGAAGACTTAAAACACAAAGTGTATAAGTTAAAGTCACACACCCTGGAAGACTTAAAACAAAAAGTGTATAAGACAAAGTCACACACACCCTGGAAGACTTAAAACACAAAGTGTATAAGACAAACTCACACACACCCTGGAAGACTTAAAACACAAAGTGTATAAGACAAAGTCTCACACACCCTGGAAGACGTAAAACACAAAGTGTATAAGACAAAATCTCACACACCCTGGAAGACTTAAAACACAAAGTGTATAGGACAAAGTCTCACACATCCTGGAAGACTTAAAACACAAAGTGTATAAGACAAACCCACACACACCCTGAAAGACTTAAAACACAAAGTGTATAAGACAAAGTCTCACACACACCCTGGAAGACTTAAAACACAAAGTGTATAAGACAAACTCACACACACCCTGGAAGACTTAAAACAAAAAGTGTATAAGACAAAGTCACACACACCCTGGAAAACTTAAAACACAAAGTGTATAAGACAAAGTCACACATACCCTGGAAGACTTAAAACACAAAGTGTATAAGGCAAACTCACGCACACCCTGGAAGACTTAAAACACAAAGTGTATAAGACAAACTCACACACACCCTGGAAGACTTAAAACACAAAGTGTATAAGACAAAGTCACACACACCCTGGAAGACTTAAAACACAAAGTGTATAAGACAAACTCATACACACCCTGGAAGACTTAAAACAAAAAGTGTATAAGACAAAGTCTCACACATCCTGGAAGACTTAAAACACAAGGTGTATTAGACAAACCCACACACACCCTGGAAGACTTAAAACACAAAGTGTATAAGACAAAGTCTCACACCCTGGAAGGCTTAAAACACAAAGTGTATAAGACAAAGTCACACACCCTGGAAGACTTAAAACACAAAGTGTATAAGACAAGGTCTCACACCCTGGAAGACTTAAAACACAAAGTGTATAAGACAAAGTCACACACCCTGGAAGACTTAAAACAAAAAGTGTATAAGACAAAGTCACACACACCCTGGAAGACTTAAAACACAAAGTGTATAAGACAAACTCACACACACCCTGGAAGACTTAAAACGAAAAGTGTATAAGACAAAGTCTCACACACCCTTGGAAGACTTAAAACACAAAGTGTATAAGACAAAGTCACACACACCGTGGAAGACTTAAAACAAAAAGTATATAAGACAAACTAACACACCCTGGAAGACTTAAAACACAAAGTGTATAAGACAAACTCACACACACCCTGGAGGAATTACAAAAAAGTGTATAAGACAAAGTCACACACACCTGGAAGACTTAAAACACAAAGTGTATAAGACTAAGTCAAAACCCTGGAAGACTTAAAACAAAAAGTGTATAAGACAAAGTCACACACACCCATGAAGACTTAAAACACAAAGTGTATAAGACAAAGTCTCACACCCTGGAAGACTTAAAACAAAAAGTGTATAAGACAAAGTCACACACACCCTGGAAGACTTAAAACGAAAAGTGTATAAGACAAACTCACACACACCCTGGAAGACTTAAAACACAAAGTGTATAAGACAAACTCACACACACCCTGGAAGACTTAGAACACAAAGTGTATAAGACAAAGTCTCACACACCCTGGAAGACGTAAAACACAAAGTGTATAAGACAAAATCTCACACACCCTGGAAGACTTAAAACACAAAGTGTATAGGACAAAGTCTCACACATCCTGGAAGACTTAAAACACAAAGTGTATAAGACAAACCCACACACACCCTGGAAGACTTAAAACACAAAGTGTATAAGACAAAGTCTCACACACACCCTGGAAGACTTAAAACACAAAGTGTATAAGACAAACTGACACACAACCTGGAAGACTTAAAACACAAAGTGTATAAGACAAAGTCACACACCCTGGAAGACTTAAAACAAAAAATGTATAAGACAAAGTCACACACCCTGGAAGACTTAAAACAAAAAGTGTATAAGACAAAGTCACACACACCCTGGAAGACTTAAAACACAAAGTGTATAAGACAAAGTCACACACCCTGGAAGACTTAAAACACAAAGTGTATAAGACAAACTCACACACACCTTGGAAGACTTAAAACAGAAAGTGTATATGGCAAGCTCACACACACCCTGGTAGACTTAAAACACAAAGTGTATAAGACAAAGTCACACATACCCTGGAAGACTTAAAACACAAAGTGTATAAGACAAAGCCACACACACCCTGGAAGACTTAAAACACAAAGTGTATAAGACAAAGTCACACACCCTGGAAGACTTAAAACACAAAGTGTATAAGACAAACTCACACACACCCTTGAAGACTTAAAACAAAAAGTGTATAAGACAAAGTCACATACCCTGGAAGACTAAAAACAAAAAGTGTATAAGACAAAGTCACACACCCTCTAAGACTTAAAACAAAAAGTGTATAAGACAAAGTCACACACACCCTGGAAGACTTAAAACAAAAAGTGTATAAGACAAACTCACACACACCCTGGAAGACTTAAAACAAAAAGTGTATAAGACAAACTCACACACACCCTGGAAGACTTAAAACACAAAGTGTATAAGACAAACTCACACACACCCTGGAAGACTTAAAACACAAAGTGTATAAGACAAAGTCACACACACCCTTGAAGACTTAAAACACAAAGTGTATAAGACAAAGTCACACACCCTGGAAGACTTAAAACACAAAGTGTATAAGACAAACACAAACACACCGGAAGACATAAAACACAAAGTGTATAAGACAAAGTCATACACACCCTGGAAGACTTAAAACGCAAAGTGTATAAGACAAAGTCTCACTCACCCTGGAAGACTTAAAACACAAAGTGTATAAGACAAAGTCTCACACACCCTGGAAGACTTAAAACACAAAGTGTATAAGACAAACTCACACACACCCTGGAAGACTTAAAACACAAAGTGTATAAGACAAAGTCTCACACATCCTGGAAGACTTAAAACACAAAGTGTATAAGACAAACCCACACACACCCTGGAAGATTTAAAACACAAAGTGTATAAGACAAAGTCTCACACCCTGGAAGACTTAAAACACAAAGTGTATAAGTTAAAGTCACACACCCTGGAAGACTTAAAACAAAAAGTGTATACGACAAAGTCACACACACCCTGGAAGACTTAAAACACAAAGTGTATAAGACAAAGTCACACATACCCTGGAAGACTTAAAATACAAAGTGTATAAGACTAACTCACACACTCCCTGGCAGACTTAAAACACAAAGTGTATAAGACAAACTCACACACACCCTGGAAGACTTAAAATGAAAAGTGTATAAGACAAAGTCACCCACACCCTGGAAGACTTAAAACACAAAGTGTATAAGACAAACTCACACACACCCTGGAAGACTTAAAACACAAAGTGTATAAGACAAAGTCACACACACCCTGGAAGACTTAAAACACAAACTCACACACACCCTGGAAGACTTAAAACAAAAAGTGTATAAGACAAAGTCACACACACCCTGGAAGACTTAAAACACAAAGTGTATAAGACAAAGTCACACATACCCTGGAAGACTTAAAACACAAAGTGTATAAGGCAAACTCACGCACACCCTGGAAGACTTAAAACACAAAGTGTATAAGACAAACTCACACACACCCTGGAAAACTTAAAACACAAAGTGTATAAGACAAACTCACACACACCCTGGAAGACTTAAAACACAAAGTGTATAAGACAAACTCATACACACCCTGGAAGACTTAAAACAAAAAGTGTATAAGACAAAGTCTCACACATCCTGGAAGACTTAAAACACAAGGTGTATTAGACAAACCCACACACACCCTGGAAGACTTAAAACACAAAGTGTATAAGACAAAGTCTCACACCCTGGAAGGCTTAAAACACAAAGTGTATAAGACAAAGTCACACATGCCCTGGAAGACTTAAAACACAAAGTGTATAAGACAAACTCACACACACCCTGGAAGACTTAAAACAAAAAGTGTATAAGACAAAATCACACACACCCTGGAAGACTTAAAACACAAAGTGTATAAGACAAAGTCACACACACCCTGGTAGACTTAAAACACAAAGTGTATAAGACAAACTCACACACACCCTGGAAGACTTAAAACACACAGTGTATAAGACAAAGTCACACATGCCCTGGAAGACTTAAAACACAAAGTGTATAAGGCAAACTCACACACACCCTGGAAGACTTAAAACACAAAGTGTATAAGACAAAGTCACACACACCCTGGAAGACTTAAAACACAAAGTGTATAAGACAAAGCCACACACACCCTGGAAGACTTAAAACACAAAGTGTATAAGACAAAGTCACACACCCTGAAAGACTTAAAACAAAAAGTGTATAAGACAAACTCACACACACCCTTGAAGACTTAAAACAAAAAGTGTATAAGACAAAGTCACATACCCTGGAAGACTTAAAACAAAAAGTGTATAAGACAAAGTCACACACCCTGGAAGACTTAAAACAAAAAGTGTATAAGACAAAGTCACACACACCCTGGAAGACTTAAAACAAAAAGTGTATAAGACAAAGTCATACACACCCTGGAAGACTTAAAACGCAAAGTGTATAAGACAAAGTCTCACTCACCCTGGAAGACTTGAAACACAAAGTGTATAAGACAAAGTCTCACACACCCTGGAAGACTTAAAACACAACGTGTATAAGACAAACTCACACACACCCTGGAAGACTTAAAACACAAAGTGTATAAGACAAAGTCTCACACATCCTGGAAGACTTAAAACACAAAGTGTATAAGACAAACCCACACACACCCTGGAAGATTTAAAACACAAAGTGTATAAGACAAAGTCTCACACCCTGGAAGACTTAAAACACAAAGTGTATAAGTTAAAGTCACACACCCTGGAAGACTTAAAACAAAAATTGTATAAGACAAAGTCACACACACCCTGGAAGACTTAAAACACAAAGTGTATAAGACAAACTCACACACACCCTGGAAGACTTAAAACACAAAAGTATAAGACAAAGTCTCACACACCCTGGAAGACGTAAAACACAAAGTGTATAAGACAAAATCTCACACACCCTGGAAGACTTAAAACACAAAGTGTATAGGACAAAGTCTCACACATCCTGGAAGACTTAAAACACAAAGTGTATAAGACAAACCCACACACACCCTGGAAGACTTAAAAGGAAAAGTGTATAAGACAAAGTCTCACACACACCCTGGAAGACTTAAAACACAAAGTGTATAAGACAAAGTCACACATACCCTGGAAGACTTAAAACACAAAGTGTATAAGGCAAACTCACGCACACCCTGGAAGACTTAAAACACAAAGTGTATAAGACAAACTCACACACACCCTGGAAGACTTAAAACACAAAGTGTATAAGACAAACTCACACACACCCTGGAAGACTTAAAACACAAAGTGTATAAGACAAACTCATACACACCCTGGAAGACTTAAAACAAAAAGTGTATAAGACAAAGTCTCACACATCCTGGAAGACTTAAAACACAAGGTGTATTAGACAAACCCACACACACCCTTGAAGACTTAAAACACAAAGTGTATAAGACAAAGTCACACACACCCTTGAAGACTTAAAACACAAAGTGTATAAGACAAAGTCACACACCCTGGAAGACTTAAAACACAAAGTGTATAAGACAAACACAAACACACCCTGGAAGACTTAAAACACAAAGTGTATAAGACAAAGTCATACACACCCTGGAAGACTTAAAACGCAAAGTGTATAAGACAAAGTCTCACTCACCCTGGAAGACGTAAAACACAAAGTGTATAAGACAAAGTCTCACACACCCTGGAAGACTTAAAACACAACGTGTATAAGACAAACTCACACACACCCTGTTAGACTTAAAACACAAAGTGTATAAGACAAATTCTCACACATCCTGGAAGACTTAAAACACAAAGTGTATAAGACAAACCCACACACACCCTGGAAGATTTAAAACACAAAGTGTATAAGACAAAGTCTCACACCCTGGAAGACTTAAAACACAAAGTGTATAAGTTAAAGTCACACACCCTGGAAGACTTAAAACAAAAAGTGTATAAGACAAAGTCACACACACCCTGGAAGACTTAAAACACAAAGTGTATAAGACAAACTCACACACACCCTGGAAGACTTAAAACACAAAGTGTATAAGACAAAGTCTCACACACCCTGGAAGACGTAAAACACAAAGTGTATAAGACAAAATCTCACACACCCTGGAAGACTTAAAACACAAAGTGTATAGGACAAAGTCTCACACATCCTGGAAGACTTAAAACACAAAGTGTATAAGACAAACTCACACACACCCTGGAAGACTTAAAACACAAAGTGTATAAGACAAAGTCACACACACCCTGGAAGACTTAAAACACAAAGTGTATAAGACAAACTCATACACACCCTGGAAGACTTAAAACAAAAAGTGTATAAGACAAAGTCTCACACATCCTGGAAGACTTAAAACACAAGGTGTATTAGACAAACCCACACACACCCTGGAAGACTTAAAACACAAAGTGTATAAGACAAAGTCTCACACCCTGGAAGGCTTAAAACACAAAGTGTATAAGACAAAGTCACACACCCTGGAAGACTTAAAACACAAAGTGTATAAGACAAGGTCTCACACCCTGGAAGACTTAAAACACAAAGTGTATAAGACAAAGTCACACACCCTGGAAGACTTAAAACAAAAAGTGTATAAGACAAAGTCACACACACCCTGGAAGACTTAAAATACAAAGTGTATAAGACAAACTCACACACACCCTGGAAGACTTAAAACGAAAAGTGTATAAGACAAAGTCTCACACACCCTTGGAAGACTTAAAACACAAAGTGTATAAGACAAAGTCACACACACCGTGGAAGACTTAAAACAAAAAGTATATAAGACAAACTAACACACCCTGGAAGACTTAAAACACAAAGTGTATAAGACAAACTCACACACACCCTGGAGGAATTACAAAAAAGTGTATAAGACAAAGTCACACACACCTGGAAGACTTAAAACACAAAGTGTATAAGACAAAGTCAAAACCCTGGAAGACTTAAAACAAAAAGTGTATAAGACAAAGTCACACACACCCATGAAGACTTAAAACACAAAGTGTATAAGACAAAGTCTCACACCCTGGAAGACTTAAAACAAAAAGTGTATAAGACAAAGTCACACACACCCTGGAAGACTTAAAACGAAAAGGGTATAAGACAAACTCACACACACCCTGGAAGACTTAAAACACAAAGTGTATAAGACAAACTCACACACACCCTGGAAGACTTAAAACACAAAGTGTATAAGACAAAGTCTCACACCCTGGAAGGCTTAAAACACAAAGTGTATAAGACAAAGTCACACACCCTGGAAGACTTAAAACACAAAGTGTATAAGACAAGGTCTCACACCCTGGAAGACTTAAAACACAAAGTGTATAAGACAAAGTCACACACCCTGGAAGACTTAAAACAAAAAGTGTATAAGACAAAGTCACACACACCCTGGAAGACTTAAAACACAAAGTGTATAAGACAAACTCACACACACCCTGGAAGACTTAAAACGAAAAGTGTATAAGACAAAGTCTCACACACCCTTGGAAGACTTAAAACACAAAGTGTATAAGACAAAGTCACACACACCGTGGAAGACTTAAAACAAAAAGTATATAAGACAAACTAACACACCCTGGAAGACTTAAAACACAAAGTGTATAAGACAAACTCACACACACCCTGGAGGAATTACAAAAAAGTGTATAAGACAAAGTCACACACACCTGGAAGACTTAAAACACAAAGTGTATAAGACAAAGTCAAAACCCTGGAAGACTTAAAACAAAAAGTGTATAAGACAAAGTCACACACACCCATGAAGACTTAAAACACAAAGTGTATAAGACAAAGTCTCACACCCTGGAAGACTTAAAACAAAAAGTGTATAAGACAAAGTCACACACACCCTGGAAGACTTAAAACGAAAAGTGTATAAGACAAACTCACACACACCCTGGAAGACTTAAAACACAAAGTGTATAAGACAAACTCACACACACCCTGGAAGACTTAGAACACAAAGTGTATAAGACAAAGTCTCACACACCCTGGAAGACGTAAAACACAAAGTGTATAAGACAAAATCTCACACACCCTGGAAGACTTAAAACACAAAGTGTATAGGACAAAGTCTCACACATCCTGGAAGACTTAAAACACAAAGTGTATAAGACAAACCCACACACACCCTGGAAGACTTAAAACACAAAGTGTATAAGACAAAGTCTCACACACACCCTGGAAGACTTAAAACACAAAGTGTATAAGACAAACTGACACACAACCTGGAAGACTTAAAACACAAAGTGTATAAGACAAAGTCACACACCCTGGAAGACTTAAAACAAAAAATGTATAAGACAAAGTCACACACCCTGGAAGACTTAAAACAAAAAGTGTATTAGACAAAGTCACACACACCCTGGAAGACTTAAAACACAAAGTGTATAAGACAAAGTCACACACCCTGGAAGACTTAAAACACAAAGTGTATAAGACAAACTCACACACACCTTGGAAGACTTAAAACAGAAAGTGTATATGGCAAGCTCACACACACCCTGGTAGACTTAAAACACAAAGTGTATAAGACAAAGTCACACATACCCTGGAAGACTTAAAACACAAAGTGTATAAGACAAAGCCACACACACCCTGGAAGACTTAAAACACAAAGTGTATAAGACAAAGTCACACACCCTGGAAGACTTAAAACACAAAGTGTATAAGACAAACTCACACACACCCTTGAAGACTTAAAACAAAAAGTGTATAAGACAAAGTCACATACCCTGGAAGACTTAAAACAAAAAGTGTATAAGACAAAGTCACACACCCTGGAAGACTTAAAACAAAAAGTGTATAAGACAAAGTCACACACACCCTGGAAGACTTAAAACAAAAAGTGTATAAGACAAACTCACACACACCCTGGAAGACTTAAAACAAAAAGTGTATAAGACAAACTCACACACACCCTGGAAGACTTAAAACACAAAGTGTATAAGACAAACTCACACACACCCTGGAAGACTTAAAACACAAAGTGTATAAGACAAAGTCACACACACCCTTGAAGACTTAAAACACAAAGTGTATAAGACAAAGTCACACACCCTGGAAGACTTAAAACACAAAGTGTATAAGACAAACACAAACACACCGGAAGACATAAAACACAAAGTGTATAAGACAAAGTCATACACACCCTGGAAGACTTAAAACGCAAAGTGTATAAGACAAAGTCTCACTCACCCTGGAAGACTTAAAACACAAAGTGTATAAGACAAAGTCTCACACACCCTGGAAGACTTAAAACACAAAGTGTATAAGACAAACTCACACACACCCTGGAAGACTTAAAACACAAAGTGTATAAGACAAAGTCTCACACATCCTGGAAGACTTAAAACACAAAGTGTATAAGACAAACCCACACACACCCTGGAAGATTTAAAACACAAAGTGTATAAGACAAAGTCTCACACCCTGGAAGACTTAAAACACAAAGTGTATAAGTTAAAGTCACACACCCTGGAAGACTTAAAACAAAAAGTGTATACGACAAAGTCACACACACCCTGGAAGACTTAAAACACAAAGTGTATAAGACAAAGTCACACATACCCTGGAAGACTTAAAATACAAAGTGTATAAGACAAACTCACACACTCCCTGGCAGACTTAAAACACAAAGTGTATAAGACAAACTCACACACACCCTGGAAGACTTAAAATGAAAAGTGTATAAGACAAAGTCACCCACACCCTGGAAGACTTAAAACACAAAGTGTATAAGACAAACTCACACACACCCTGGAAGACTTAAAACACAAAGTGTATAAGACAAAGTCACACACACCCTGGAAGACTTAAAACACAAACTCACACACACCCTGGAAGACTTAAAACAAAAAGTGTATAAGACAAAGTCACACACACCCTGGAAGACTTAAAACACAAAGTGTATAAGACAAAGTCACACATACCCTGGAAGACTTAAAACACAAAGTGTATAAGGCAAACTCACGCACACCCTGGAAGACTTAAAACACAAAGTGTATAAGACAAACTCACACACACCCTGGAAAACTTAAAACACAAAGTGTATAAGACAAACTCACACACACCCTGGAAGACTTAAAACACAAAGTGTATAAGACAAACTCATACACACCCTGGAAGACTTAAAACAAAAAGTGTATAAGACAAAGTCTCACACATCCTGGAAGACTTAAAACACAAGGTGTATTAGACAAACCCACACACACCCTGGAAGACTTAAAACACAAAGTGTATAAGACAAAGTCTCACACCCTGGAAGGCTTAAAACACAAAGTGTATAAGACAAAGTCACACATGCCCTGGAAGACTTAAAACACAAAGTGTATAAGACAAACTCACACACACCCTGGAAGACTTAAAACAAAAAGTGTATAAGACAAAATCACACACACCCTGGAAGACTTAAAACACAAAGTGTATAAGACAAAGTCACACACACCCTGGTAGACTTAAAACACAAAGTGTATAAGACAAACTCACACACACCCTGGAAGACTTAAAACACACAGTGTATAAGACAAAGTCACACATGCCCTGGAAGACTTAAAACACAAAGTGTATAAGGCAAACTCACACACACCCTGGAAGACTTAAAACACAAAGTGTATAAGACAAAGTCACACACACCCTGGAAGACTTAAAACACAAAGTGTATAAGACAAAGCCACACACACCCTGGAAGACTTAAAACACAAAGTGTATAAGACAAAGTCACACACCCTGAAAGACTTAAAACAAAAAGTGTATAAGACAAACTCACACACACCCTTGAAGACTTAAAACAAAAAGTGTATAAGACAAAGTCACATACCCTGGAAGACTTAAAACAAAAAGTGTATAAGACAAAGTCACACACCCTGGAAGACTTAAAACAAAAAGTGTATAAGACAAAGTCACACACACCCTGGAAGACTTAAAACAAAAAGTGTATAAGACAAAGTCATACACACCCTGGAAGACTTAAAACGCAAAGTGTATAAGACAAAGTCTCACTCACCCTGGAAGACTTAAAACACAAAGTGTATAAGACAAAGTCTCACACACCCTGGAAGACTTAAAACACAACGTGTATAAGACAAACTCACACACACCCTGGAAGACTTAAAACACAAAGTGTATAAGACAAAGTCTCACACATCCTGGAAGACTTAAAACACAAAGTGTATAAGACAAACCCACACACACCCTGGAAGATTTAAAACACAAAGTGTATAAGACAAAGTCTCACACCCTGGAAGACTTAAAACACAAAGTGTATAAGTTAAAGTCACACACCCTGGAAGACTTAAAACAAAAATTGTATAAGACAAAGTCACACACACCCTGGAAGACTTAAAACACAAAGTGTATAAGACAAACTCACACACACCCTGGAAGACTTAAAACACAAAGTGTATAAGACAAAGTCTCACACACCCTGGAAGACGTAAAACACAAAGTGTATAAGACAAAATCTCACACACCCTGGAAGACTTAAAACACAAAGTGTATAGGACAAAGTCTCACACATCCTGGAAGACTTAAAACACAGAGTGTATAAGACAAACCCACACACACCCTGGAAGACTTAAAAGGAAAAGTGTATAAGACAAAGTCTCACACACACCCTGGAAGACTTAAAACACAAAGTGTATAAGACAAAGTCACACATACCCTGGAAGACTTAAAACACAAAGTGTATAAGGCAAACTCACGCACACCCTGGAAGACTTAAAACACAAAGTGTATAAGACAAACTCACACACACCCTGGAAGACTTAAAACACAAAGTGTATAAGACAAACTCACACACACCCTGGAAGACTTAAAACACAAAGTGTATAAGACAAACTCATACACACCCTGGAAGACTTAAAACAAAAAGTGTATAAGACAAAGTCTCACACATCCTGGAAGACTTAAAACACAAGGTGTATTAGACAAACCCACACACACCCTTGAAGACTTAAAACACAAAGTGTATAAGACAAAGTCACACACACCCTTGAAGACTTAAAACACAAAGTGTATAAGACAAAGTCACACACCCTGGAAGACTTAAAACACAAAGTGTATAAGACAAACACAAACACACCCTGGAAGACTTAAAACACAAAGTGTATAAGACAAAGTCATACACACCCTGGAAGACTTAAAACGCAAAGTGTATAAGACAAAGTCTCACTCACCCTGGAAGACGTAAAACACAAAGTGTATAAGACAAAGTCTCACACACCCTGGAAGACTTAAAACACAACGTGTATAAGACAAACTCACACACACCCTGTTAGACTTAAAACACAAAGTGTATAAGACAAAGTCTCACACATCCTGGAAGACTTAAAACACAAAGTGTATAAGACAAACCCACACACACCCTGGAAGATTTAAAACACAAAGTGTATAAGACAAAGTCTCACACCCTGGAAGACATAAAACACAAAGTGTATAAGTTAACGTCACACACCCTGGAAGACTTAAAACAAAAAGTGTATAAGACAAAGTCACACACACCCTGGAAGACTTAAAACACAAAGTGTATAAGACAAACTCACACACACCCTGGAAGACTTAAAACACAAAGTGTATAAGACAAAGTCTCACACACCCTGGAAGACGTAAAACACAAAGTGTATAAGACAAAATCTCACACACCCTGGAAGACTTAAAACACAAAGTGTATAGGACAAAGTCTCACACATCCTGGAAGACTTAAAACACAAAGTGTATAAGACAAACTCACACACACCCTGGAAGACTTAAAACACAAAGTGTATAAGACAAAGTCACACACACCCTGGAAGACTTAAAACACAAAGTGTATAAGACAAACTCATACACACCCTGGAAGACTTAAAACAAAAAGTGTATAAGACAAAGTCTCACACATCCTGGAAGACTTAAAACACAAGGTGTATTAGACAAACCCACACACACCCTGGAAGACTTAAAACACAAAGTGTATAAGACAAAGTCTCACACCCTGGAAGGCTTAAAACACAAAGTGTATAAGACAAAGTCACACACCCTGGAAGACTTAAAACACAAAGTGTATAAGACAAGGTCTCACACCCTGGAAGACTTAAAACACAAAGTGTATAAGACAAAGTCACACACCCTGGAAGACTTAAAACAAAAAGTGTATAAGACAAAGTCACACACACCCTGGAAGACTTAAAATACAAAGTGTATAAGACAAACTCACACACACCCTGGAAGACTTAAAACGAAAAGTGTATAAGACAAAGTCTCACACACCCTTGGAAGACTTAAAACACAAAGTGTATAAGACAAAGTCACACACACCGTGGAAGACTTAAAACAAAAAGTATATAAGACAAACTAACACACCCTGGAAGACTTAAAACACAAAGTGTATAAGACAAACTCACACACACCCTGGAGGAATTACAAAAAAGTGTATAAGACAAAGTCACACACACCTGGAAGACTTAAAACACAAAGTGTATAAGACAAAGTCAAAACCCTGGAAGACTTAAAACAAAAAGTGTATAAGACAAAGTCACACACACCCATGAAGACTTAAAACACAAAGTGTATAAGACAAAGTCTCACACCCTGGAAGACTTAAAACAAAAAGTGTATAAGACAAAGTCACACACACCCTGGAAGACTTAAAACGAAAAGTGTATAAGACAAACTCACACACACCCTGGAAGACTTAAAACACAAAGTGTATAAGACAAACTCACACACACCCTGGAAGACTTAAAACACAAAGTGTATAAGACAAAGTCTCACACACCCTGGAAGACGTAAAACACAAAGTGTATAAGACAAAATCTCACACACCCTGGAAGACTTAAAACACAAAGTGTATAGGACAAAGTCTCACACATCCTGGAAGACTTAAAACACAAAGTGTATAAGACAAACCCACACACACCCTGGAAGACTTAAAACACAAAGTGTATAAGACAAAGTCTCACACACACCCTGGAAGACTTAAAACACAAAGTGTATAAGACAAACTGACACACAACCTGGAAGACTTAAAACACAAAGTGTATAAGACAAAGTCACACACCCTGGAAGACTTAAAACAAAAAATGTATAAGACAAAGTCACACACCCTGGAAGACTTAAAACAAAAAGTGTATAAGACAAAGTCACACACACCCTGGAAGACTTAAAACACAAAGTGTATAAGACAAAGTCACACACCCTGGAAGACTTAAAACACAAAGTGTATAAGACAAACTCACACACACCTTGGAAGACTTAAAACAGAAAGTGTATATGGCAAGCTCACACACACCCTGGTAGACTTAAAACACAAAGTGTATAAGACAAAGTCACACATACCCTGGAAGACTTAAAACACAAAGTGTATAAGACAAAGCCACACACACCCTGGAAGACTTAAAACACAAAGTGTATAAGACAAAGTCACACACCCTGGAAGACTTAAAACACAAAGTGTATAAGACAAACTCACACACACCCTTGAAGACTTAAAACAAAAAGTGTATAAGACAAAGTCACATACCCTGGAAGACTTAAAACAAAAAGTGTATAAGACAAAGTCACACACCCTGGAAGACTTAAAACAAAAAGTGTATAAGACAAAGTCACACACACCCTGGAAGACTTAAAACAAAAAGTGTATAAGACAAACTCACACACACCCTGGAAGACTTAAAACAAAAAGTGTATAAGACAAACTCACACACACCCTGGAAGACTTAAAACACAAAGTGTATAAGACAAACTCACACACACCCTGGAAGACTTAAAACACAAAGTGTATAAGACAAAGTCACACACACCCTTGAAGACTTAAAACACAAAGTGTATAAGACAAAGTCACACACCCTGGAAGACTTAAAACACAAAGTGTATAAGACAAACACAAACACACCGGAAGACATAAAACACAAAGTGTATAAGACAAAGTCATACACACCCTGGAAGACTTAAAACGCAAAGTGTATAAGACAAAGTCTCACTCACCCTGGAAGACTTAAAACACAAAGTGTATAAGACAAAGTCTCACACACCCTGGAAGACTTAAAACACAAAGTGTATAAGACAAACTCACACACACCCTGGAAGACTTAAAACACAAAGTGTATAAGACAAAGTCTCACACATCCTGGAAGACTTAAAACACAAAGTGTATAAGACAAACCCACACACACCCTGGAAGATTTAAAACACAAAGTGTATAAGACAAAGTCTCACACCCTGGAAGACTTAAAACACAAAGTGTATAAGTTAAAGTCACACACCCTGGAAGACTTAAAACAAAAAGTGTATAAGACAAAGTCACACACACCCTGGAAGACTTAAAACACAAAGTGTATAAGACAAAGTCACACATACCCTGGAAGACTTAAAATACAAAGTGTATAAGACAAACTCACACACTCCCTGGCAGACTTAAAACACAAAGTGTATAAGACAAACTCACACACACCCTGGAAGACTTAAAATGAAAAGTGTATAAGACAAAGTCACCCACACCCTGGAAGACTTAAAACACAAAGTGTATAAGACAAACTCACACACACCCTGGAAGACTTAAAACACAAAGTGTATAAGACAAAGTCACACACACCCTGGAAGACTTAAAACACAAACTCACACACACCCTGGAAGACTTAAAACAAAAAGTGTATAAGACAAAGTCACACACACCCTGGAAGACTTAAAACACAAAGTGTATAAGACAAAGTCACACATACCCTGGAAGACTTAAAACACAAAGTGTATAAGGCAAACTCACGCACACCCTGGAAGACTTAAAACACAAAGTGTATAAGACAAACTCACACACACCCTGGAAAACTTAAAACACAAAGTGTATAAGACAAACTCACACACACCCTGGAAGACTTAAAACACAAAGTGTATAAGACAAACTCATACACACCCTGGAAGACTTAAAACAAAAAGTGTATAAGACAAAGTCTCACACATCCTGGAAGACTTAAAACACAAGGTGTATTAGACAAACCCACACACACCCTGGAAGACTTAAAACACAAAGTGTATAAGACAAAGTCTCACACCCTGGAAGGCTTAAAACACAAAGTGTATAAGACAAAGTCACACATGCCCTGGAAGACTTAAAACACAAAGTGTATAAGACAAACTCACACACACCCTGGAAGACTTAAAACAAAAAGTGTATAAGACAAAATCACACACACCCTGGAAGACTTAAAACACAAAGTGTATAAGAAAACTCACACACACCCTGGAAGACTTAAAACAAAAAGTGTATAAGACAAAGTCACACATACCCTGGAAGACTTAAAACACAAAGTGTATAAGACAAAGTCACACACACCCTGGTAGACTTAAAACACAAAGTGTATAAGACAAACTCACACACACCCTGGAAGACTTAAAACACACAGTGTATAAGACAAAGTCACACATGCCCTGGAAGACTTAAAACACAAAGTGTATAAGACAAACTCACACACACCCTGGAAGACTTAAAACAAAAAGTGTATAAGACAAAATCACACACACCCTGGAAGACTTAAAACACAAAGTGTATAAGACAAAGTCACACATACCCTGGAAGACGTAAAACACAAAGTGTATAAGGCAAACTCACACACACCCTGGAAGACTTAAAACACAAAGTGTATAAGACAAACACAAACACACCGGAAGACATAAAACACAAAGTGTATAAGACAAAGTCATACACACCCTGGAAGACTTAAAACGCAAAGTGTATAAGACAAAGTCTCACTCACCCTGGAAGACTTAAAACACAAAGTGTATAAGACAAAGTCTCACACACCCTGGAAGACTTAAAATACAAAGTGTATAAGACAAACTCACACACACCCTGGAAGACTTAAAACACAAAGTGTATAAGACAAAGTCTCACACATCCTGGAAGACTTAAAACACAAAGTGTATAAGACAAACCCACACACACCCTGGAAGATTTAAAACACAAAGTGTATAAGACAAAGTCTCACACCCTGGAAGACTTAAAACACAAAGTGTATAAGTTAAAGTCACACACCCTGGAAGACTTAAAACAAAAAGTGTATAAGACAAAGTCACACACACCCTGGAAGACTTAAAACACAAAGTGTATAAGACAAAGTCACACATACCCTGGAAGACTTAAAATACAAAGTGTATAAGACAAACTCACACACTCCCTGGCAGACTTAAAACACAAAGTGTATAAGACAAACTCACACACACCCTGGAAGACTTAAAATGAAAAGTGTATAAGACAAAGTCACCCACACCCTGGAAGACTTAAAACACAAAGTGTATAAGACAAACTCACACACACCCTGGAAGACTTAAAACACAAAGTGTATAAGACAAAGTCACACACACCCTGGAAGACTTAAAACACAAACTCACACACACCCTGGAAGACTTAAAACAAAAAGTGTATAAGACAAAGTCACACACACCCTGGAAGACTTAAAACACAAAGTGTATAAGACAAAGTCACACATACCCTGGAAGACTTAAAACACAAAGTGTATAAGGCAAACTCACGCACACCCTGGAAGACTTAAAACACAAAGTGTATAAGACAAACTCACACACACCCTGGAAAACTTAAAACACAAAGTGTATAAGACAAACTCACACACACCCTGGAAGACTTAAAACACAAAGTGTATAAGACAAACTCATACACACCCTGGAAGACTTAAAACAAAAAGTGTATAAGACAAAGTCACACACACCCTGGAAGACTTAAAACACAAAGTGTATAAGACAAACTCACACACACCCTGGAACACTTAAAACGAAAAGTGTATAAGACAAACTAACACACCCTGGAAGACTTAAAACACAAAGTGTATAAGACAAACTCACACACACCCTGGAAGAATTACAAAAAAGTGTATAAGACAAAGTCACACACACCTGGAAGACTTAAAACACAAAGTGTATAAGACAAAGTCAAAACCCTGGAAGACTTAAAACAAAAAGTGTATAAGACAAAGTCACACACACCCATGAAGACTTAAAACACAAAGTGTATAAGACAAAGTCTCACACCCTGGAAGACTTAATACAAAAAGTGTATAAGACAAAGTCACACACACCCTGGAAGACTTAAAACACAAAGTGTATAAGACAAAGTCACACACACCCTGGAAGACTTAAAACAGAAAGTGTATATGGCAAGCTCACACACACCCTGGTAGACTTAAAACACAAAGTGTATAAGACAAAGTCACACATACCCTGGAAGACTTAAAACACAAAGTGTATAAGGCAAACTCACACACACCCTGGAAGACTTAAAACACAAAGTGTATAAGACAAAGTCACACACACCCTGGAAGACTTAAAACACAAAGTGTATAAGACAAAGTCACACACACCCTGGAAGACTTAAAACACAAAGTGTATAAGACAAAGCCACACACACCCTGGAAGACTTAAAACACAAAGTGTATAAGACAAAGTCACACACCCTGGAAGACTTAAAACACAAAGTGTATAAGACAAACTCACACACACCCTTGAAGACTTAAAACAAAAAGTGTATAAGACAAAGTCACATACCCTGGAAGACTTAAAACAAAAAGTGTATAAGACAAAGTCACACACCCTGGAAGACTTAAAACAAAAAGTGTATAAGACAAACTTACACACACCCTGGAAGACTTAAAACAAAAAGTGTATAAGACAAACTCACACACACCCTGGAAGACTTAAAACACAAAGTGTATAAGACAAACTCACACACACCCTGGAAGACTTAAAACACAAAGTGTATAAGATAAAGTCACACACACCCTTGAAGACTTAAAACACAAAGTGTATAAGACAAAGTCACACACCCTGGAAGACTTAAAAACAAAGTGTATAAGACAAACACAAACACACCGGAAGACATAAAACACAAAGTGTATAAGACAAAGTCTCACTCACCCTGGAAGACTTAAAACACAAAGTGTATAAGACAAAGTCTCACACACCCTGGAAGACTTAAAACACAAAGTGTATAAGACAAACTCACACACACCCTGGAAGACTTAAAACACAAAGTGTATAAGGCAAACTCACACAAACGCTGGAAGACTTAAAACACAAAGTGTATAAGACAAAGTCACACATACCCTGGAAGACTTAAAACACAAAGTGTATAAGGCAAACTCACGCACACCCTGGAAGACTTAAAACACAAAGTGTATAAGACAAACTCACACACACCCTGGAAAACTTAAAACACAAAGTGTATAAGACAAGCTCTCACACACCATGGAAGACTTAAAACACAAAGTGTATAAGACAAACTCATACACACCCTGGAAGACTTAAAACAAAAAGTGTATAAGACAAAGTCTCACACATCCTGGAAGACTTAAAACACAAGGTGTATTAGACAAACCCACACACACCCTGGAAGACTTAAAACACAAAGTGTATAAGACAAAGTCTCACACCCTGGAAGGCTTAAAACACAAAGTGTATAAGACAAAGTCACACATGCCCTGGAAGACTTAAAACACAAAGTGTATAAGACAAACTCACACACACCCTGAAAAACTTAAAACAAAAAGTGTATAAGACAAAATCACACACACCCTGGAAGACTTAAAACACAAAGTGTATAAGAAAACTCACACACACCCTGGAAGACTTAAAACAAAAAGTGTATAAGACAAAGTCACACATACACTGGAAGACTTAAAACACAAAGTGTATAAGACAAAGTCACACACACCCTGGTAGACTTAAAACACAAAGTGTATAAGACAAAGTCACACATACCCTGGAAGACTTAAAACACAAAGTGTATAAGACAAAGTCACACATGCCCTGGAAGACTTAAAACACAAAGTGTATAAGACAAACTCACACACCCTGGAAGACTTAAAACAAAAAGTGTATAAGACAAAATCACACACACCATGGAAGACTTAAAACACAAAGTGTATAAGACAAAGTCACACATACCCTGGAAGACTTAAAACACAAAGTGTATAAGGCAAACTCACACACACCCTGGAAGACTTAAAACACAAAGTGTATAAGACAAAGTACACACCCTGGAAGACTTAAAACACAAAGTGTATAAGACAAAGCCACACACACCCTGGAAGACTTAAAACACAAAGTGTATAAGACAAAGTCACACACCCTGAAAGACTTAAAACAAAAAGTGTATAAGACAAACTCACACACACCCTTGAAGACTTAAAACAAAAAGTGTATAAGACAAAGTCACATACCCTGGAAGACTTAAAACAAAAAGTGTATAAGACAAAGTCACACACCCTGGAAGACTTAAAACAAAAAGTGTATAAGACAAAGTCACACACACCCTGGAAGACTTAAAACAAAAAGTGTATAAGACAAAGTCATACACACCCTGGAAGACTTAAAACGCAAAGTGTATAAGACAAAGTCTCACTCACCCTGGAAGACTTAAAACACAAAGTGTATAAGACAAAGTCTCACACACCCTGGAAGACTTAAAACACAACGTGTATAAGACAAACTCACACACACCCTGGAAGACTTAAAACACAAAGTGTATAAGACAAAGTCTCACACATCCTGGAAGACTTAAAACACAAAGTGTATAAGACAAACCCACACACACCCTGGAAGATTTAAAACACAAAGTGTATAAGACAAAGTCTCACACCCTGGAAGACTTAAAACACAAAGTGTATAAGTTATAGTCACACACCCTGGAAGACTTAAAACAAAAAGTGTATAAGACAAAGTCACACACACCCTGGAAGACTTAAAACACAAAGTGTATAAGACAAACTCACACACACCCTGGAAGACTTAAAACACAAAGTGTATAAGACAAAGTCTCACACACCCTGGAAGACGTAAAACACAAAGTGTATAAGACAAAATCTCACACACCCTGGAAGACTTAAAACACAAAGTGTATAGGACAAAGTCTCACACATCCTGGAAGACTTAAAACACAAAGTGTATAAGACAAACCCACACACACCCTGGAAGACTTAAAAGGAAAAGTGTATAAGACAAAGTCTCACACACACCCTGGAAGACTTAAAACACAAAGTGTATAAGACAAACTCATACACACCCTGGAAGACTTAAAACAAAAAGTGTATAAGACAAAGTCTCACACATCCTGGAAGACTTAAAACACAAGGTGTATTAGACAAACCCACACACACCCTGGAAGACTTAAAACACAAAGTGTATAAGACAAAGTCTCACACCCTGGAAGGCTTAAAACACAAAGTGTATAAGACAAAGTCACACACACCCTTGAAGACTTAAAACACAAAGTGTATAAGACAAAGTCACACACCCTGGAAGACTTAAAACACAAAGTGTATAAGACAAACACAAACACACCCTGGAAGACTTAAAACACAAAGTGTATAAGACAAAGTCATACACACCCTGGAAGACTTAAAACGCAAAGTGTATAAGACAAAGTCTCACTCACCCTGGAAGACGTAAAACACAAAGTGTATAAGACAAAGTCTCACACACCCTGGAAGACTTAAAACACAACGTGTATAAGACAAACTCACACACACCCTGTGAGACTTAAAACACAAAGTGTATAAGACAAAGTCTCACACATCCTGGAAGACTTAAAACACAAAGTGTATAAGACAAACCCACACACACCCTGGAAGATTTAAAACACAAAGTGTATAAGACAAAGTCTCACACCCTGGAAGACTTAAAACACAAAGTGTATAAGTTAAAGTCACACACCCTGGAAGACTTAAAACAAAAAGTGTATAAGACAAAGTCACACACACCCTGGAAGACTTAAAACACAAAGTGTATAAGACAAACTCACACACACCCTGGAAGACTTAAAACACAAAGTGTATAAGACAAAGTCTCACACACCCTGGAAGACGTAAAACACAAAGTGTATAAGACAAAATCTCACACACCCTGGAAGACTTAAAACACAAAGTGTATAGGACAAAGTCTCACACATCCTGGAAGACTTAAAACACAAAGTGTATAAGACAAACCCACACACACCCTGGAAGACTTAAAACACAAAGTGTATAAGACAAAGTCTCACACACACCCTGGAAGACTTAAAACACAAAGTGTATAAGACAAACTCACACACACCCTGGAAGACTTAAAACAAAAAGTGTATAAGACAAAGTCACACACACCCTGGAAAACTTAAAACACAAAGTGTATAAGACAAAGTCACACATACCCTGGAAGACTTAAAACACAAAGTGTATAAGGCAAACTCACGCACACCCTGGAAGACTTAAAACACAAAGTGTATAAGACAAACTCACACACACCCTGGAAGACTTAAAACACAAAGTGTATAAGACAAAGTCACACACACCCTGGAAGACTTAAAACACAAAGTGTATAAGACAAACTCATACACACCCTGGAAGACTTAAAACAAAAAGTGTATAAGACAAAGTCTCACACATCCTGGAAGACTTAAAACACAAGGTGTATTAGACAAACCCACACACACCCTGGAAGACTTAAAACACAAAGTGTATAAGACAAAGTCTCACACCCTGGAAGGCTTAAAACACAAAGTGTATAAGACAAAGTCACACACCCTGGAAGACTTAAAACACAAAGTGTATAAGACAAGGTCTCACACCCTGGACGACTTAAAACACAAAGTGTATAAGACAAAGTCACACACCCTGGAAGACTTAAAACAAAAAGTGTATAAGACAAAGTCACACACACCCTGGAAGACTTAAAACACAAAGTGTATAAGACAAACTCACACACACCCTGGAAGACTTAAAACGAAAAGTGTATAAGACAAAGTCTCACACACCCTTGGAAGACTTAAAACACAAAGTGTATAAGACAAAGTCACACACACCGTGGAAGACTTAAAACAAAAAGTATATAAGACAAACTAACACACCCTGGAAGACTTAAAACACAAAGTGTATAAGACAAACTCACACACACCCTGGAGGAATTACAAAAAAGTGTATAAGACAAAGTCACACACACCTGGAAGACTTAAAACACAAAGTGTATATGACAAAGTCAAAACCCTGGAAGACTTAAAACAAAAAGTGTATAAGACAAAGTCACACACACCGATGAAGACTTAAAACACAAAGTGTATAAGACAAAGTCTCACACCCTGGAAGACTTAAAACAAAAAGTGTATAAGACAAAGTCACACACACCCTGGAAGACTTAAAACGAAAAGTGTATAAGACAAACTCACACACACCCTGGAAGACTTAAAACACAAAGTGTATAAGACAAACTCACACACACCCTGGAAGACTTAAAACACAAAGTGTATAAGACAAAGTCTCACACACCCTGGAAGACGTAAAACACAAAGTGTATAAGACAAAATCTCACACACCCTGGAAGACTTAAAACACAAAGTGTATAGGACAAAGTCTCACACATCCTGGAAGACTTAAAACACAAAGTGTATAAGACAAACCCACACACACCCTGGAAGACTTAAAACACAAAGTGTATAAGACAAAGTCTCACACACACCCTGGAAGACTTAAAACACAAAGTGTATAAGACAAACTGACACACAACCTGGAAGACTTAAAACACAAAGTGTATAAGACAAAGTCACACACCCTGGAAGACTTAAAACAAAAAATGTATAAGACAAAGTCACACACCCTGGAAGACTTAAAACAAAAAGTGTATAAGACAAAGTCACACACACCCTGGAAGACTTAAAACACAAAGTGTATAAGACAAAGTCACACACCCTGGAAGACTTAAAACACAAAGTGTATAAGACAAACTCACACACACCTTGGAAGACTTAAAACAGAAAGTGTATATGGCAAGCTCACACACACCCTGGTAGACTTAAAACACAAAGTGTATAAGACAAAGTCACACATACCCTGGAAGACTTAAAACACAAAGTGTATAAGACAAAGCCACACACACCCTGGAAGACTTAAAACACAAAGTGTATAAGACAAAGTCACACACCCTGGAAGACTTAAAACACAAAGTGTATAAGACAAACTCACACACACCCTTGAAGACTTAAAACAAAAAGTGTATAAGACAAAGTCACATACCCTGGAAGACTTAAAACAAAAAGTGTATAAGACAAAGTCACACACCCTGGAAGACTTAAAACAAAAAGTGTATAAGACAAAGTCACACACACCCTGGAAGACTTAAAACAAAAAGTGTATAAGACAAACTCACACACACCCTGGAAGACTTAAAACAAAAAGTGTATAAGACAAACTCACACACACCCTGGAAGACTTAATACACAAAGTGTATAAGACAAACTCACACACACCCTGGAAGACTTAAAACACAAAGTGTATAAGACAAAGTCACACACACCCTTGAAGACTTAAAACACAAAGTGTATAAGACAAAGTCACACACCCTGGAAGACTTAAAACACAAAGTGTTAAAGACAAACACAAACACACCGGAAGACATAAAACACAAAGTGTATAAGACAAAGTCATACACACCCTGGAAGACTTAAAACGCAAAGTGTATAAGACAAAGTCTCACTCACCCTGGAAGACTTAAAACACAAAGTGTATAAGACAAAGTCTCACACACCCTGGAAGACTTAAAACACAAAGTGTATAAGACAAACTCACACACACCCTGGAAGACTTAAAACACAAAGTGTATAAGACAAAGTCACACACATCCTGGAAGACTTAAAACACAAAGTGTATAAGACAAACCCACACACACCCTGGAAGATTTAAAACACAAAGTGTATAAGACAAAGTCTCACACCCTGGAAGACTTAAAACACAAAGTGTATAAGTTAAAGTCACACACCCTGGAAGACTTAAAACAAAAAGTGTATAAGACAAAGTCACACACACCCTGGAAGACTTAAAACACAAAGTGTATAAGACAAAGTCACACATACCCTGGAAGACTTAAAATACAAAGTGTATAAGACAAACTCACACACTCCCTGGCAGACTTAAAACACAAAGTGTATAAGACAAACTCACACACACCCTGGAAGACTTAAAATGAAAAGTGTATAAGACAAAGTCACCCACACCCTGGAAGACTTAAAACACAAAGTGTATAAGACAAACTCACACACACCCTGGAAGACTTAAAACACAAAGTGTATAAGACAAAGTCACACACACCCTGGAAGACTTAAAACACAAACTCACACACACCCTGGAAGACTTAAAACAAAAAGTGTATAAGACAAAGTCACACACACCCTGGAAGACTTAAAACACAAAGTGTATAAGACAAAGTCACATACCCTGGAAGACTTAAAACACAAAGTGTATAAGGCAAACTCACGCACACCCTGGAAGACTTAAAACACAAAGTGTATAAGACAAACTCACACACACCCTGGAAAACTTAAAACACAAAGTGTATAAGACAAACTCACACACACCCTGGAAGACTTAAAACACAAAGTGTATAAGACAAACTCATACACACCCTGGAAGACTTAAAACAAAAAGTGTATAAGACAAAGTCTCACACATCCTGGAAGACTTAAAACACAAGGTGTATTAGACAAACCCACACACACCCTGGAAGACTTAAAACACAAAGTGTATAAGACAAAGTCTCACACCCTGGAAGGCTTAAAACACAAAGTGTATAAGACAAAGTCACACATGCCCTGGAAGACTTAAAACACAAAGTGTATAAGACAAACTCACACACACCCTGGAAGACTTAAAACAAAAAGTGTATAAGACAAAATCACACACACCCTGGAAGACTTAAAACACAAAGTGTATAAGAAAACTCACACACACCCTGGAAGACTTAAAACAAAAAGTGTATAAGACAAAGTCACACATACCCTGGAAGACTTAAAACACAAAGTGTATAAGACAAAGTCACACACACCCTGGTAGACTTAAAACACAAAGTGTATAAGACAAACTCACACACACCCTGGAAGACTTAAAACACACAGTGTATAAGACAAAGTCACACATGCCCTGGAAGACTTAAAACACAAAGTGTATAAGACAAACTCACACACACCCTGGAAGACTTAAAACAAAAAGTGTATAAGACAAAATCACACACACCCTGGAAGACTTAAAACACAAAGTGTATAAGACAAAGTCACACATACCCTGGAAGACGTAAAACACAAAGTGTATAAGGCAAACTCACACACACCCTGGAAGACTTAAAACACAAAGTGTATAAGACAAACACAAACACACCGGAAGACATAAAACACAAAGTGTATAAGACAAAGTCATACACACCCTGGAAGACTTAAAACGCAAAGTGTATAAGACAAAGTCTCACTCACCCTGGAAGACTTAAAACACAAAGTGTATAAGACAAAGTCTCACACACCCTGGAAGACTTAAAATACAAAGTGTATAAGACAAACTCACACACACCCTGGAAGACTTAAAACACAAAGTGTATAAGACAAAGTCTCACACATCCTGGAAGACTTAAAACACAAAGTGTATAAGACAAACCCACACACACCCTGGAAGATTTAAAACACAAAGTGTATAAGACAAAGTCTCACACCCTGGAAGACTTAAAACACAAAGTGTATAAGTTAAAGTCACACACCCTGGAAGACTTAAAACAAAAAGTGTATAAGACAAAGTCACACACACCCTGGAAGACTTAAAACACAAAGTGTATAAGACAAAGTCACACATACCCTGGAAGACTTAAAATACAAAGTGTATAAGACAAACTCACACACTCCCTGGCAGACTTAAAACACCAAGTGTATAAGACAAACTCACACACACCCTGGAAGACTTAAAATGAAAAGTGTATAAGACAAAGTCACCCACACCCTGGAAGACTTAAAACACAAAGTGTATAAGACAAACTCACACACACCCTGGAAGACTTAAAACACAAAGTGTATAAGACAAAGTCACACACACCCTGGAAGACTTAAAACACAAACTCACACACACCCTGGAAGACTTAAAACAAAAAGTGTATAAGACAAAGTCACACACACCCTGGAAGACTTAAAACACAAAGTGTATAAGACAAACTCACACATACCCTGGAAGACTTAAAACACAAAGTGTATAAGGCAAACTCACGCACACCCTGGAAGACTTAAAACACAAAGTGTATAAGACAAACTCACACACACCCTGGAAAACTTAAAACACAAAGTGTATAAGACAAACTCACACACACCCTGGAAGACTTAAAACACAAAGTGTATAAGACAAACTCATACACACCCTGGAAGACTTAAAACACAAAGTGTATAAGACAAAGTCACACACACCCTGGAAGACTTAAAACACAAAGTGTATAAGACAAAGCCACACACACCCTGGAAGACTTAAAACACAAAGTGTATAAGACAAAGTCACACACCCTGGAAGACTTAAAACACAAAGTGTATAAGACAAACTCACACACACCCTTGAAGACTTAAAACAAAAAGTGTATAAGACAAAGTCACATACCCTGGAAGACTTAAAACAAAAAGTGTATAAGACAAAGTCACACACCCTGGAAGACTTAAAACAAAAAGTGTATAAGACAAACTTACACACACCCTGGAAGACTTAAAACAAAAAGTGTATAAGACAAACTCACACACACCCTGGAAGACTTAAAACACAAAGTGTATAAGACAAACTCACACACACCCTGGAAGACTTAAAACACAAAGTGTATAAGATAAAGTCACACACACCCTTGAAGACTTAAAACACAAAGTGTATAAGACAAAGTCACACACCCTGGAAGACTTAAAAACAAAGTGTATAAGACAAACACAAACACACCGGAAGACATAAAACACAAAGTGTATAAGACAAAGTCTCACTCACCCTGGAAGACTTAAAACACAAAGTGTATAAGACAAAGTCTCACACACCCTGGAAGACTTAAAACACAAAGTGTATAAGACAAACTCACACACACCCTGGAAGACTTAAAACACAAAGTGTATAAGGCAAACTCACACAAACGCTGGAAGACTTAAAACACAAAGTGTATAAGACAAAGTCACACATACCCTGGAAGACTTAAAACACAAAGTGTATAAGGCAAACTCACGCACACCCTGGAAGACTTAAAACACAAAGTGTATAAGACAAACTCACACACACCCTGGAAAACTTAAAACACAAAGTGTATAAGACAAGCTCTCACACACCATGGAAGACTTAAAACACAAAGTGTATAAGACAAACTCATACACACCCTGGAAGACTTAAAACAAAAAGTGTATAAGACAAAGTCTCACACATCCTGGAAGACTTAAAACACAAGGTGTATTAGACAAACCCACACACACCCTGGAAGACTTAAAACACAAAGTGTATAAGACAAAGTCTCACACCCTGGAAGGCTTAAAACACAAAGTGTATAAGACAAAGTCACACATGCCCTGGAAGACTTAAAACACAAAGTGTATAAGACAAACTCACACACACCCTGAAAGACTTAAAACAAAAAGTGTATAAGACAAAATCACACACACCCTGGAAGACTTAAAACACAAAGTGTATAAGAAAACTCACACACACCCTGGAAGACTTAAAACAAAAAGTGTATAAGACAAAGTCACACATACACTGGAAGACTTAAAACACAAAGTGTATAAGACAAAGTCACACACACCCTGGTAGACTTAAAACACAAAGTGTATAAGACAAAGTCACACATACCCTGGAAGACTTAAAACACAAAGTGTATAAGACAAAGTCACACATGCCCTGGAAGACTTAAAACACAAAGTGTATAAGACAAACTCACACACCCTGGAAGACTTAAAACAAAAAGTGTATAAGACAAAATCACACACACCCTGGAAGACTTAAAACACAAAGTGTATAAGACAAAGTCACACATACCCTGGAAGACTTAAAACACAAAGTGTATAAGGCAAACTCACACACACCCTGGAAGACTTAAAACACAAAGTGTATAAGACAAAGTCACACACACCCTGGAAGACTTAAAACACAAAGTGTATAAGACAAAGCCACACACACCCTGGAAGACTTAAAACACAAAGTGTATAAGACAAAGTCACACACCCTGAAAGACTTAAAACAAAAAGTGTATAAGACAAACTCACACACACCCTTGAAGACTTAAAACAAAAAGTGTATAAGACAAAGTCACATACCCTGGAAGACTTAAAACAAAAAGTGTATAAGACAAAGTCACACACCCTGGAAGACTTAAAACAAAAAGTGTATAAGACAAAGTCACACACACCCTGGAAGACTTAAAACAAAAAGTGTATAAGACAAAGTCATACACACCCTGGAAGACTTAAAACGCAAAGTGTATAAGACAAAGTCTCACTCACCCTGGAAGACTTAAAACACAAAGTGTATAAGACAAAGTCTCACACACCCTGGAAGACTTAAAACACAACGTGTATAAGACAAACTCACACACACCCTGGAAGACTTAAAACACAAAGTGTATAAGACAAAGTCTCACACATCCTGGAAGACTTAAAACACAAAGTGTATAAGACAAACCCACACACACCCTGGAAGATTTAAAACACAAAGTGTATAAGACAAAGTCTCACACCCTGGAAGACTTAAAACACAAAGTGTATAAGTTAAAGTCACACACCCTGGAAGACTTAAAACAAAAAGTGTATAAGACAAAGTCACACACACCCTGGAAGACTTAAAACACAAAGTGTATAAGACAAACTCACACACACCCTGGAAGACTTAAAACACAAAGTGTATAAGACAAAGTCTCACACACCCTGGAAGACGTAAAACACAAAGTGTATAAGACAAAATCTCACACACCCTGGAAGACTTAAAACACAAAGTGTATAGGACAAAGTCTCACACATCCTGGAAGACTTAAAACACAAAGTGTATAAGACAAACCCACACACACCCTGGAAGACTTAAAAGGAAAAGTGTATAAGACAAAGTCTCACACACACCCTGGAAGACTTAAAACACAAAGTGTATAAGACAAAGTCACACATACCCTGGAAGACTTAAAACACAAAGTGTATAAGGCAAACTCACGCACACCCTGGAAGACTTAAAACACAAAGTGTATAAGACAAACTCACACACACCCTGGAAGACTTAAAACACAAAGTGTATAAGACAAACTCACACACACCCTGGAAGACTTAAAACACAAAGTGTATAAGACAAACTCATACACACCCTGGAAGACTTAAAACAAAAAGTGTATAAGACAAAGTCTCACACATCCTGGAAGACTTAAAACACAAGGTGTATTAGACAAACCCACACACACCCTGGAAGACTTAAAACACAAAGTGTATAAGACAAAGTCTCACACCCTGGAAGGCTTAAAACACAAAGTGTATAAGACAAAGTCACACACACCCTTGAAGACTTAAAACACAAAGTGTATAAGACAAAGTCACACACCCTGGAAGACTTAAAACACAAAGTGTATAAGACAAACACAAACACACCCTGGAAGACTTAAAACACAAAGTGTATAAGACAAAGTCATACACACCCTGGAAGACTTAAAACGCAAAGTGTATAAGACAAAGTCTCACTCACCCTGGAAGACGTAAAACACAAAGTGTATAAGACAAAGTCTCACACACCCTGGAAGACTTAAAACACAACGTGTATAAGACAAACTCACACACACCCTGTAAGACTTAAAACACAAAGTGTATAAGACAAAGTCTCACACATCCTGGAAGACTTAAAACACAAAGTGTATAAGACAAACCCACACACACCCTGGAAGATTTAAAACACAAAGTGTATAAGACAAAGTCTCACACCCTGGAAGACTTAAAACACAAAGTGTATAAGTTAAAGTCACACACCCTGGAAGACTTAAAACAAAAAGTGTATAAGACAAAGTCACACACACCCTGGAAGACTTAAAACACAAAGTGTATAAGACAAACTCACACACACCCTGGAAGACTTAAAACACAAAGTGTATAAGACAAAGTCTCACACACCCTGGAAGACGTAAAACACAAAGTGTATAAGACAAAATCTCACACACCCTGGAAGACTTAAAACACAAAGTGTATAGGACAAAGTCTCACACATCCTGGAAGACTTAAAACACAAAGTGTATAAGACAAACCCACACACACCCTGGAAGACTTAAAACACAAAGTGTATAAGACAAAGTCTCACACACACCCTGGAAGACTTAAAACACAAAGTGTATAAGACAAACTCACACACACCCTGGAAGACTTAAAACAAAAAGTGTATAAGACAAAGTCACACACACCCTGGAAAACTTAAAACACAAAGTGTATAAGACAAAGTCACACATACCCTGGAAGACTTAAAACACAAAGTGTATAAGACAAACTCACGCACACCCTGGAAGACTTAAAACACAAAGTGTATAAGACAAACTCACACACACCCTGGAAGACTTAAAACACAAAGTGTATAAGACAAAGTCACACACACCCTGGAAGACTTAAAACACAAAGTGTATAAGACAAACTCATACACACCCTGGAAGACTTAAAACAAAAAGTGTATAAGACAAAGTCTCACACATCCTGGAAGACTTAAAACACAAGGTGTATTAGACAAACCCACACACACCCTGGAAGACTTAAAACACAAAGTGTATAAGACAAAGTCTCACACCCTGGAAGGCTTAAAACACAAAGTGTATAAGACAAAGTCACACACCCTGGAAGACTTAAAACACAAAGTGTATAAGACAAGGTCTCACACCCTGGAAGACTTAAAACACAAAGTGTATAAGACAAAGTCACACACCCTGGAAGACTTAAAACAAAAAGTGTATAAGACAAAGTCACACACACCCTGGAAGACTTAAAACACAAAGTGTATAAGACAAACTCACACACACCCTGGAAGACTTAAAACGAAAAGTGTATAAGACAAAGTCTCACACACCCTTGGAAGACTTAAAACACAAAGTGTATAAGACAAAGTCACACACACCGTGGAAGACTTAAAACAAAAAGTATATAAGACAAACTAACACACCCTGGAAGACTTAAAACACAAAGTGTATAAGACAAACTCACACACACCCTGGAGGAATTACAAAAAAGTGTATAAGACAAAGTCACACACACCTGGAAGACTTAAAACACAAAGTGTATAAGACAAAGTCAAAACCCTGGAAGACTTAAAACAAAAAGTGTATAAGACAAAGTCACACACACCGATGAAGACTTAAAACACAAAGTGTATAAGACAAAGTCTCACACCCTGGAAGACTTAAAACAAAAAGTGTATAAGACAAAGTCACACACACCCTGGAAGACTTAAAACGAAAAGTGTATAAGACAAACTCACACACACCCTGGAAGACTTAAAACACAAAGTGTATAAGACAAACTCACACACACCCTGGAAGACTTAAAACACAAAGTGTATAAGACAAAGTCTCACACACCCTGGAAGACGTAAAACACACAGTGTATAAGACAAAATCTCACACACCCTGGAAGACTTAAAACACAAAGTGTATAGGACAAAGTCTCACACATCCTGGAAGACTTAAAACACAAAGTGTATAAGACAAACCCACACACACCCTGGAAGACTTAAAACACAAAGTGTATAAGACAAAGTCTCACACACACCCTGGAAGACTTAAAACACAAAGTGTATAAGACAAACTGACACACAACCTGGAAGACTTAAAACACAAAGTGTATAAGACAAAGTCACACACCCTGGAAGACTTAAAACAAAAAATGTATAAGACAAAGTCACACACCCTGGAAGACTTAAAACAAAAAGTGTATAAGACAAAGTCACACACACCCTGGAAGACTTAAAACACAAAGTGTATAAGACAAAGTCACACACCCTGGAAGACTTAAAACACAAAGTGTATAAGACAAACTCACACACACCTTGGAAGACTTAAAACAGAAAGTGTATATGGCAAGCTCACACACACCCTGGTAGACTTAAAACACAAAGTGTATAAGACAAAGTCACACATACCCTGGAAGACTTAAAACACAAAGTGTATAAGACAAAGCCACACACACCCTGGAAGACTTAAAACACAAAGTGTATAAGACAAAGTCACACACCCTGGAAGACTTAAAACACAAAGTGTATAAGACAAACTCACACACACCCTTGAAGACTTAAAACAAAAAGTGTATAAGACAAAGTCACATACCCTGGAAGACTTAAAACAAAAAGTGTATAAGACAAAGTCACACACCCTGGAAGACTTAAAACAAAAAGTGTATAAGACAAAGTCACACACACCCTGGAAGACTTAAAACAAAAAGTGTATAAGACAAACTCACACACACCCTGGAAGACTTAAAACAAAAAGTGTATAAGACAAACTCACACACACCCTGGAAGACTTAAAACACAAAGTGTATAAGACAAACTCACACACACCCTGGAAGACTTAAAACACAAAGTGTATAAGACAAAGTCACACACACCCTTGAAGACTTAAAACACAAAGTGTATAAGACAAAGTCACACACCCTGGAAGACTTAAAACACAAAGTGTATAAGACAAACACAAACACACCGGAAGACATAAAACACAAAGTGTATAAGACAAAGTCATACACACCCTGGAAGACTTAAAACGCAAAGTGTATAAGACAAAGTCTCACTCACCCTGGAAGACTTAAAACACAAAGTGTATAAGACAAAGTCTCACACACCCTGGAAGACTTAAAACACAAAGTGTATAAGACAAACTCACACACACCCTGGAAACTTAAAACACAAAGTGTATAAGACAAAGTCTCACACATCCTGGAAGACTTAAAACACAAAGTGTATAAGACAAACCCACACACACCCTGGAAGATTTAAAACACAAAGTGTATAAGACAAAGTCTCACACCCTGGAAGACTTAAAGCACAAAGTGTATAAGTTAAAGTCACACACCCTGGAAGACTTAAAACAAAAAGTGTATAAGACAAAGTCACACACACCCTGGAAGACTTAAAACACAAAGTGTATAAGACAAAGTCACACATACCCTGGAAGACTTAAAATACAAAGTGTATAAGACAAACTCACACACTCCCTGGCAGACTTAAAACACAAAGTGTATAAGACAAACTCACACACACCCTGGAATACTTAAAATGAAAAGTGTATAAGACAAAGTCACCCACACCCTGGAAGACTTAAAACACAAAGTGTATAAGACAAACTCACACACACCCTGGAAGACTTAAAACACAAAGTGTATAAGACAAAGTCACACACACCCTGGAAGACTTAAAACACAAACTCACACACACCCTGGAAGACTTAAAACAAAAAGTGTATAAGACAAAGTCACACACACCCTGGAAGACTTAAAACACAAAGTGTATAAGACAAAGTCACACATACCCTGGAAGACTTAAAACACAAAGTGTATAAGGCAAACTCACGCACACCCTGGAAGACTTAAAACACAAAGTGTATAAGACAAACTCACACACACCCTGGAAAACGTAAAACACAAAGTGTATAAGACAAACTCACACACACCCTGGAAGACTTAAAACACAAAGTGTATAAGACAAACTCATACACACCCTGGAAGACTTAAAACAAAAAGTGTATAAGACAAAGTCTCACACATCCTGGAAGACTTAAAACACAAGGTGTATTAGACAAACCCACACACACCCTGGAAGACTTAAAACACAAAGTGTATAAGACAAAGTCTCACACCCTGGAAGGCTTAAAACACAAAGTGTATAAGACAAAGTCACACATGCCCTGGAAGACTTAAAACACAAAGTGTATAAGACAAACTCACACACACCCTGGAAGACTTAAAACAAAAAGTGTATAAGACAAAATCACACACACCCTGGAAGACTTAAAACACAAAGTGTATAAGAAAACTCACACACACCCTGGAAGACTTAAAACAAAAAGTGTATAAGACAAAGTCACAAATACCCTGGAAGACTTAAAACACAAAGTGTATAAGACAAAGTCACACACACCCTGGTAGACTTAAAACACAAAGTGTATAAGACAAACTCACACACACCCTGGAAGACTTAAAACACACAGTGTATAAGACAAAGTCACACATGCCCTGGAAGACTTAAAACACAAAGTGTATAAGACAAACTCACACACACCCTGGAAGACTTAAAACAAAAAGTGTATAAGACAAAATCACACACACCCTGGAAGACTTAAAACACAAAGTGTATAAGACAAACTCACACATACCCTGGAAGACGTAAAACACAAAGTGTATAAGGCAAACTCACACACACCCTGGAAGACTTAAAACACAAAGTGTATAAGACAAACACAAACACACCGGAAGACATAAAACACAAAGTGTATAAGACAAAGTCATACACACCCTGGAAGACTTAAAACGCAAAGTGTATAAGACAAAGTCTCACTCACCCTGGAAGACTTAAAACACAAAGTGTATAAGACAAAGTCTCACACACCCTGGAAGACTTAAAATACAAAGTGTATAAGACAAACTCACACACACCCTGGAAGACTTAAAACACAAAGTGTATAAGACAAAGTCTCACACATCCTGGAAGACTTAAAACACAAAGTGTATAAGACAAACCCACACACACCCTGGAAGATTTAAAACACAAAGTGTATAAGACAAAGTCTCACACCCTGGAAGACTTAAAACACAAAGTGTATAAGTTAAAGTCACACACCCTGGAAGACTTAAAACAAAAAGTGTATAAGACAAAGTCACACACACCCTGGAAGACTTAAAACACAAAGTGTATAAGACAAAGTCACACATACCCTGGAAGACTTAAAATACAAAGTGTATAAGACAAACTCACACACTCCCTGGCAGACTTAAAACACAAAGTGTATAAGACAAACTCACACACACCCTGGAAGACTTAAAATGAAAAGTGTATAAGACAAAGTCACCCACACCCTGGAAGACTTAAAACACAAAGTGTATAAGACAAACTCACACACACCCTGGAAGACTTAAAATACAAAGTGTATAAGACAAAGTCACACACACCCTGGAAGACTTAAAACACAAACTCACACACACCCTGGAAGACTTAAAACAAAAAGTGTATAAGACAAAGTCACACACACCCTGGAAGACTTAAAACACAAAGTGTATAAGACAAAGTCACACATACCCTGGAAGACTTAAAACACAAAGTGTATAAGGCAAACTCACGCACACCCTGGAAGACTTAAAACACAAAGTGTATAAGACAAACTCACACACACCCTGGAAAACTTAAAACACAAAGTGTATAAGACAAACTCACACACACCCTGGAAGACTTAAAACACAAAGTGTATAAGACAAACTCATACACACCCTGGAAGACTTAAAACAAAAAGTGTATAAGACAAAGTCACACACACCCTGGAAGACTTAAAACACAAAGTGTATAAGACAAACTCACACACACCCTGGAACACTTAAAACGAAAAGTGTATAAGACAAACTAACACACCCTGGAAGACTTAAAACACAAAGTGTATAAGACAAACTCACACACACCCTGGAAGAATTACAAAAAAGTGTATAAGACAAAGTCACACACACCTGGAAGACTTAAAACACAAAGTGTATAAGACAAAGTCAAAACCCTGGAAGACTTAAAACAAAAAGTGTATAAGACAAAGTCACACACACCCATGAAGACTTAAAACACAAAGTGTATAAGACAAAGTCTCACAACCTGGAAGACTTAATACAAAAAGTGTATAAGACAAAGTCTCACACCCTGGAAGGCTTAAAACACAAAGTCTATAAGACAAAGTCACACATGCCCTGGAAGACTTAAAACACAAAGTGTATAAGACAAACTCACACACACCCTGGAAGATTTAAAACAAAAAGTGTATAAGACAAAATCACACACACCCTGGAAGACTTAAAACACAAAGTGTATAAGAAAACTCACACACACCCTGGAAGACTTAAAACAAAAAGTGTATAAGACAAAGTCACACATACACTGGAAGACTTAAAACACAAAGTGTATAAGACAAAGTCACACACACCCTGGTAGACTTAAAACACAAAGTGTATAAGACAAAGTCACACATACCCTGGAAGACTTAAAACACAAAGTGTATAAGACAAAGTCACACATGCCCTGGAAGACTTAAAACACAAAGTGTATAAGACAAACTCACACACACCCTGGAAGACTTAAAACAAAAAGTGTATAAGACAAATCACACACACCCTGGAAGACTTAAAACACAAAGTGTATAAGACAAAGTCACACATACCCTGGAAGACTTAAAACACAAAGTGTATAAGGCAAACTCACACACACCCTGGAAGACTTAAAACACAAAGTGTATAAGACAAAGTCACACACACCCTGGAAGACTTAAAACACAAAGTGTATAAGACAAAGTCACACACACCCTGGAAGACTTAAAACACAAAGTGTATAAGACAAAGCCACACACACCCTGGAAGACTTAAAACACAAAGTGTATAAGACAAAGTCACACACCCTGGAAGACTTAAAACACAAAGTGTATAAGACAAACTCACACACACCCTTGAAGACTTAAAACAAAAAGTGTATAAGACAAAGTCACATACCCTGGAAGACTTAAAACAAAAAGTGTATAAGACAAAGTCACACACCCTGGAAGACTTAAAACAAAAAGTGTATAAGACAAAGTCACACACACCCTGGAAGACTTAAAACAAAAAGTGTATAAGACAAACTCACACACACCCTGGAAGACTTAAAACAAAAAGTGTATAAGACAAACTCACACACACCCTGGAAGACTTAAAACACAAAGTGTATAAGACAAACTCACACACACCCTTGAAGACTTAAAAAACGAAGTGTATAAGACAAAGTCACACACCCTGTAAGACTTAAAACACAAAGTGTATAAGACAAACACAAACACACCCTGGAAGACTTAAAACACAAAGTGTATAAGACAAAGTCATACACACCCTGGAAGACTTAAAACGCAAAGTGTATAAGACAAAGTCTCACTCACCCTGGAAGACTTAAAACACAAAGTGTATAAGACAAAGTGTCACACACCCTGGAAGACTTAAAACACAACGTGTATAAGACAAACTCACACACACCCTGGAAGACTTAAAACACAAAGTGTATAAGACAAAGTCTCACACATCCTGGAAGACTTAAAACACAAAGTGTATAAGACAAACCCACACACACCCTGGAAGATTTAAAACACAAAGTGTATAAGACAAAGTCTCACACCCTGGAAGACTTAAAACACAAAGTGTATAGGACAAAGTCTCACACATCCTGGAAGACTTAAAACACAAAGTGTATAAGACAAACCCACACACACCCTGGAAGACTTAAAACACAAAGTGTATAAGACAAAGTCTCACACACACCCTGGAAGACTTAAAACACAAAGTGTATAAGACAAACTCACACACACCCTGGAAGACTTAAAACAAAAAGTGTATAAGACAAAGTCACACACACCCTGGAAGACTTAAAACACAAAGTGTATAAGACAAAGTCACACATACCCTGGAAGACTTAAAACACAAAGTGTATAAGGCAAACTCACGCACACCCTGGAAGACTTAAAACACAAAGTGTATAAGACAAACTCACACACACCCTGGAAGACTTAAAACACAAAGTGTATAACACAAACTCACACACACCCTGGAAGACTTAAAACACAAAGTGTATAAGACAAACTCATACACACCCTGGAAGACTTAAAACAAAAAGTGTATAAGACAAAGTCTCACACATCCTGGAAGACTTAAAACACAAGGTGTATTAGACAAACCCACACACACCCTGGAAGACTTAAAACACAAAGTGTATAAGACAAAGTCTCACACCCTGGAAGGCTTAAAACACAAAGTGTATAAGACAAAGTCACACACCCTGGAAGACTTAAAACACCAAGTGTATAAGACAAGGTCTCACACCCTGGAAGACTTAAAACACAAAGTGTATAAGACAAAGTCACACACCCTGGAAGACTTAAAACAAAAAGTGTATAAGACAAAGTCACACACACCCTGGAAGACTTAAAACAAAAAGTGTATAAGACAAAGTCACACACACCCTGGAAGACTTAAAACGAAAAGTGTATAAGACAAACTCACACACACCCTGGAAGACTTAAAACACAAAGTGTATAAGACAAACTCACACACACCCTGGAAGACTTAAAACACAAAGTGTATAAGACAAAGTCTCACACACCCTGGAAGACGTAAAACACAAAGTGTATAAGACAAAATCTCACACACCCTGGAAGACTTAAAACACAAAGTGTATAGGACAAAGTCTCACACATCCTGGAAAACTTAAAACACAAAGTGTATAAGACAAACCCACACACACCCTGGAAGACTTAAAACACAAAGTGTATAAGACAAAGTCTCACACACACCCTGGAAGACTTAAAACACAAAGTGTATAAGACAAACTGACACACACCCTGGAAGACTTAAAACACAAAGTGTATAAGACAAAGTCACACACCCTGGAAGACTTAAAACAAAAAATGTATAAGACAAAGTCACACACCCTGGAAGACTTAAAACAAAAAGTGTATAGGACAAAGTCACACACACCCTGGAAGACTTAAAACACAAAGTGTATAAGACAAAGTCACACACCCTGGAAGACTTAAAACACAAAGTGTATAAGACAAAGTCACACACACCCTGGAAGACTTAAAACAGAAAGTGTATATGGCAAGCTCACACACACCCTGGTAGACTTAAAACACAAAGTGTATAAGACATAGTCACACACACCCTGGAAGACTTAAAACACAAAGTGTATAAGACAAAGTCACACACACCCTGGAAGACTTAAAACACAAAGTGTATAAGACAAAGTCACACACCCTGGAAGACTTAAAACACAAAGTGTATAAGACAAACACAAACACACCGGAAGACATAAAACACAAAGTGTATAAGACAAAGTCATACACACCCTGGAAGACTTAAAACGCAAAGTGTATAAGACAAAGTCTCACTCACCCTGGAAGACTTAAAACACAAAGTGTATAAGACAAAGTCTCACACACCCTGGAAGACTTAAAACACAAAGTGTATAAGACAAACTCACACACACCCTGGAAGACTTAAAACACAAAGTGTATAAGACAAAGTCTCACACATCCTGGAAGACTTAAAACACAAAGTGTATAAGACAAACCGACACACACCCTGGAAGATTTAAAACACAAAGTGTATAAGACAAAGTCTCACACCCTGGAAGACTTAAAACACAAAGTGTATAAGTTAAAGTCACACACCCTGGAAGACTTAAAACAAAAAGTGTATAAGACAAAGTCACACACACCGTGGAAGACTTAAAACACAAAGTGTATAAGACATAGTCACACATACCCTGGAAGACTTAAAATACAAAGTGTATAAGACAAACTCACACACTCCCTGGCAGACTTAAAACACAAAGTGTATAAGACAAACTCACACACACCCTGGAAGACTTAAAATGAAAAGTGTATAAGACAAAGTCACCCACACCCTGGAAGACTTAAAACACAAAGTGTATAAGACAAACTCATACACACCCTGGAAGACTTAAAACAAAAAGTGTATAAGACAAAGTCTCACACATCCTGGAAGACTTAAAACACAAGGTGTATTAGACAAACCCACACACACCCTGGAAGACTTAAAACACAAAGTGTATAAGACAAAGTCTCACACCCTGGAAGGCTTAAAACACAAAGTGTATAAGACAAAGTCACACACCCTGGAAGACTTAAAACACAAAGTGTATAAGACAAGGTCTCACACCCTGGAAGACTTAAAACACAAAGTGTATAAGACAAAGTCACACACCCTGGAAGACTTAAAACAAAAAGTGTATAAGACAAAGTCACACACACCCTGGAAGACTTAAAACACAAAGTGTATAAGACAAACTCACACACACCCTGGAAGACTTAAAACGAAAAGTGTATAAGACAAAGTCTCACACACCCTTGGAAGACTTAAAACACAAAGTGTATAAGACAAAGTCACACACACCGTGGAAGACTTAAAACAAAAAGTATATAAGACAAACTAACACACCCTGGAAGACTTAAAACACAAAGTGTATAAGACAAACTCACACACACCCTGGAGGAATTACAAAAAAGTGTATAAGACAAAGTCACACACACCTGGAAGACTTAAAACACAAAGTGTATAAGACAAAGTCAAAACCCTGGAAGACTTAAAACAAAAAGTGTATAAGACAAAGTCACACACACCCATGAAGACTTAAAACACAAAGTGTATAAGACAAAGTCTCACACCCTGGAAGACTTAAAACAAAAAGTGTATAAGACAAAGTCACACACACCCTGGAAGACTTAAAACGAAAAGTGTATAAGACAAACTCACACACACCCTGGAAGACTTAAAACACAAAGTGTATAAGACAAACTCACACACACCCTGGAAGACTTAAAACACAAAGTGTATAAGACAAAGTCTCACACACCCTGGAAGACGTAAAACACAAAGTGTATAAGACAAAATCTCACACACCCTGGAAGACTTAAAACACAAAGTGTATAGGACAAAGTCTCACACATCCTGGAAGACTTAAAACACAAAGTGTATAAGACAAACCCACACACACCCTGGAAGACTTAAAACACAAAGTGTATAAGACAAAGTCTCACACACACCCTGGAAGACTTAAAACACAAAGTGTATAAGACAAACTGACACACACCCTGGAAGACTTAAAACACAAAGTGTATAAGACAAAGTCACACACCCTGGAAGACTTAAAACAAAAAATGTATAAGACAAAGTCACACACCCTGGAAGACTTAAAACAAAAAGTGTATAAGACAAAGTCACACACACCCTGGAAGACTTAAAACACAAAGTGTATAAGACAAAGTCACACACCCTGGAAGACTTAAAACACAAAGTATATAAGACAAACTCACACACACCCTGGAAGACTTAAAACAGAAAGTGTATATGGCAAGCTCACACACACCCTGGTAGACTTAAAACACAAAGTGTATAAGACAAAGTCACACATACCCTGGAAGACTTAAAACTCAAAGTGTATAAGACAAAGCCACACACACCCTGGAAGACTTAAAACACAAAGTGTATAAGACAAAGTCACACACCCTGGAAGACTTAAAACACAAAGTGTATAAGACAAACTCACACACACCCTTGAAGACTTAAAACAAAAAGTGTATAAGACAAAGTCACATACCCTGGAAGACTTAAAACAAAAAGTGTATAAGACAAAGTCACACACCCTGGAAGACTTAAAACAAAAAGTGTATAAGACAAAGTCACACACACCCTGGAAGACTTAAAACAAAAAGTGTATAAGACAAACTCACACACACCCTGGAAGACTTAAAACAAAAAGTGTATAAGACAAACTCACACACACCCTGGAAGACTTAAAACACAAAGTGTATAAGACAAACTCACACACACCCTGGAAGACTTAAAACACAAAGTGTATAAAACAAAGTCACACACACCCTTGAAGACTTAAAACACAAAGTGTATAAGACAAAGTCACACACCCTGGAAGACTTAAAACACAAAGTGTATAAGACAAACACAAACACACCGGAAGACATAAAACACAAAGTGTATAAGACATAGTCATACACACCCTGGAAGACTTAAAACGCAAAGTGTATAAGACAAAGTCTCACTCACCCTGGAAGACTTAAAACACAAAGTGTATAAGACAAAGTCTCACACACCCTGGAAGACTTAAAACACAAAGTGTATAAGACAAACTCACACACACCCTGGAAGACTTAAAACACAAAGTGTATAAGACAAAGTCTCACACATCCTGGAAGACTTAAAACACAAAGTGTATAAGACAAACCCACACACACCCTGGAAGATTTAAAACACAAAGTGTATAAGACAAAGTCTCACACCCTGGAAGACTTAAAACACAAAGTGTATAAGTTAAAGTCACACACCCTGGAAGACTTAAAACAAAAAGTGTATAAGACAAAGTCACACACACCCTGGAAGACTTAAAACACAAAGTGTATAAGACAAAGTCACACATACCCTGGTAGACTTAAAATACAAAGTGTATAAGACAAACTCACACACTCCCTGGCAGACTTAAAACACAAAGTGTATAAGACAAACTCACACACACCCTGGAAGACTTAAAATGAAAAGTCTATAAGACAAAGTCACCCACACCCTGGAAGACTTAAAACACAAAGTGTATAAGACAAACTCACACACACCCTGGAAGACTTAAAACACAAAGTGTATAAGACAAAGTCACACACACCCTGGAAGACTTAAAACACAAACTCACACACACCCTGGAAGACTTAAAACAAAAAGTGTATAAGACAAAGTCACACACACCCTGGAAGACTTAAAACACAAAGTGTATAAGACAAAGTCACACATACCCTGGAAGACTTAAAACACAAAGTGTATAAGGCAAACTCACGCACACCCTGGAAGACTTAAAACACAAAGTGTATAAGACAAACTCACACACACCCTGGAAAACTTAAAACACAAAGTGTATAAGACAAACTCACACACACCCTGGAAGACTTAAAACACAAAGTGTATAAGACAAACTCATACACACCCTGGAAGACTTAAAACAAAAAGTGTATAAGACAAAGTCTCACACATCCTGGAAGACTTAAAACACAAGGTGTATTAGACAAACCCACACACACCCTGGAAGACTTAAAACACAAAGTGTATAAGACAAAGTCTCACACCCTGGAAGGCTTAAAACACAAAGTGTATAAGACAAAGTCACACATGCCCTGGAAGACTTAAAACACAAAGTGTATAAGACAAACTCACACACACCCTGGAAGACTTAAAACAAAAAGTGTATAAGACAAAATCACACACACCCTGGAAGACTTAAAACACAAAGTGTATAAGAAAACTCACACACACCCTGGAAGACTTAAAACAAAAAGTGTATAAGACAAAGTCACACATACCCTGGAAGACTTAAAACACAAAGTGTATAAGACAAAGTCACACACACCCTGGTAGACTTAAAACACAAAGTGTATAAGACAAACTCACACACACCCTGGAAGACTTAAAACACACAGTGTATAAGACAAAGTCACACATGCCCTGGAAGACTTAAAACACAAAGTGTATAAGACAAACTCACACACACCCTGGAAGACTTAAAACAAAAAGTGTATAAGACAAAATCACACACACCCTGGAAGACTTAAAACACAAAGTGTATAAGACAAAGTCACACATACCCTGGAAGACGTAAAACACAAAGTGTATAAGGCAAACTCACACACACCCTGGAAGACTTAAAACACAAAGTGTATAAGACAAACACAAACACACCGGAAGACATAAAACACAAAGTGTATAAGACAAAGTCATACACACCCTGGAAGACTTAAAACGCAAAGTGTATAAGACAAAGTCTCACTCACCCTGGAAGACTTAAAACACAAAGTGTATAAGACAAAGTCTCACACACCCTGGAAGACTTAAAATACAAAGTGTATAAGACAAACTCACACACACCCTGGAAGACTTAAAACACAAAGTGTATAAGACAAAGTCTCACACATCCTGGAAGACTTAAAACACAAAGTGTATAAGACAAACCCACACACACCCTGGAAGATTTAAAACACAAAGTGTATAAGACAAAGTCTCACACCCTGGAAGACTTAAAACACAAAGTGTATAAGTTAAAGTCACACACCCTGGAAGACTTAAAACAAAAAGTGTATAAGACAAAGTCACACACACCCTGGAAGACTTAAAACACAAAGTGTATAAGACAAAGTCACACATACCCTGGAAGACTTAAAATACAAAGTGTATAAGACAAACTCACACACTCCCTGGCAGACTTAAAACACAAAGTGTATAAGACAAACTCACACACACCCTGGAAGACTTAAAATGAAAAGTGTATAAGACAAAGTCACCCACACCCTGGAAGACTTAAAACACAAAGTGTATAAGACAAACTCACACACACCCTGGAAGACTTAAAACACAAAGTGTATAAGACAAAGTCACACACACCCTGGAAGACTTAAAACACAAACTCACACACACCCTGGAAGACTTAAAACAAAAAGTGTATAAGACAAAGTCACACACACCCTGGAAGACTTAAAACACAATGTGTATAAGACAAAGTCACACATACCCTGGAAGACTTAAAACACAAAGTGTATAAGGCAAACTCACGCACACCCTGGAAGACTTAAAACACAAAGTGTATAAGACAAACTCACACACACCCTGGAAAACTTAAAACACAAAGTGTATAAGACAAACTCACACACACCCTGGAAGACTTAAAACACAAAGTGTATAAGACAAACTCATACACACCCTGGAAGACTTAAAACAAAAAGTGTATAAGACAAAGTCACACACACCCTGGAAGACTTAAAACACAAAGTGTATAAGACAAACTCACACACACCCTGGAACACTTAAAACGAAAAGTGTATAAGACAAACTAACACACCCTGGAAGACTTAAAACACAAAGTGTATAAGACAAACTCACACACACCCTGGAAGAATTACAAAAAAGTGTATAAGACAAAGTCACACACACCTGGAAGACTTAAAACACAAAGTGTATAAGACAAAGTCAAAACCCTGGAAGACTTAAAACAAAAAGTGTATAAGACAAAGTCACACACACCCATGAAGACTTAAAACACAAAGTGTATAAGACAAAGTCTCACACCCTGGAAGACTTAATACAAAAAGTGTATAAGACAAAGTCTCACACCCTGGAAGGCTTAAAACACAAAGTCTATAAGACAAAGTCACACATGCCCTGGAAGACTTAAAACAAAAAGTGTATAAGACAAAATCACACACACCCTGGAAGACTTAAAACACAAAGTGTATAAGAAAACTCACACACACCCTGGAAGACTTAAAACAAAAAGTGTATAAGACAAAGTCACACATACACTGGAAGACTTAAAACACAAAGTGTATAAGACAAAGTCACACACACCCTGGTAGACTTAAAACACAAAGTGTATAAGACAAAGTCACACATACCCTGGAAGACTTAAAACACAAAGTGTATAAGACAAAGTCACACATGCCCTGGAAGACTTAAAACACAAAGTGTATAAGACAAACTCACACACACCCTGGAAGACTTAAATCAAAAAGTGTATAAGACAAATCACACACACCCTGGAAGACTTAAAACACAAAGTGTATAAGACAAAGTCACACATACCCTGGAAGACTTAAAACACAAAGTGTATAAGGCAAACTCACACACACCCTGGAAGACTTAAAACACAAAGTGTATAAGACAAAGTCACACACACCCTGGAAGACTTAAAACACAAAGTGTATAAGACAAAGTCACACACACCCTGGAAGACTTAAAACACAAAGTGTATAAGACAAAGCCACACACACCCTGGAAGACTTAAAACACAAAGTGTATAAGACAAAGTCACACACCCTGGAAGACTTAAAACACAAAGTGTATAAGACAAACTCACACACACCCTTGAAGACTTAAAACAAAAAGTGTATAAGACAAAGTCACATACCCTGGAAGACTTAAAACAAAAAGTGTATAAGACAAAGTCACACACCCTGGAAGACTTAAAACAAAAAGTGTATAAGACAAAGTCACACACACCCTGGAAGACTTAAAACAAAAAGTGTGTAAGACAAACTCACACACACCCTGGAAGACTTAAAACAAAAAGTGTATAAGACAAACTCACACACACCCTGGAAGACTTAAAACACAAAGTGTATAAGACAAACTCACACACACCCTGGAAGACTTAAAACACAAAGTGTATAAGACAAAGTCACACACACCCTTGAAGACTTAAAAAACAAAGTGTATAAGACAAAGTCACACACCCTGTAAGACTTAAAACACAAAGTGTATAAGACAAACACAAACACACCCTGGAAGACTTAAAACACAAAGTGTATAAGACAAAGTCATACACACCCTGGAAGACTTAAAACGCAAAGTGTATAAGACAAAGTCTCACTCACCCTGGAAGACTTAAAACACAAAGTGTATAAGACAAAGTGTCACACACCCTGGAAGACTTAAAACACAACGTGTATAAGACAAACTCACACACACCCTGGAAGACTTAAAACACAAAGTGTATAAGACAAAGTCTCACACATCCTGGAAGACTTAAAACACAAAGTGTATAAGACAAACCCACACACACCCTGGAAGATTTAAAACACAAAGTGTATAAGACAAAGTCTCACACCCTGGAAGACTTAAAACACAAAGTGTATAGGACAAAGTCTCACACATCCTGGAAGACTTAAAACACAAAGTGTATAAGACAAACCCACACACACCCTGGAAGACTTAAAACACAAAGTGTATAAGACAAAGTCTCACACACACCCTGGAAGACTTAAAACACAAAGTGTATAAGACAAACTCACACACACCCTGGAAGACTTAAAACAAAAAGTGTATAAGACAAAGTCACACACACCCTGGAAGACTTAAAACACAAAGTGTATAAGACAAAGTCACACATACCCTGGAAGACTTAAAACACAAAGTGTATAAGGCAAACTCACGCACACCCTGGAAGACTTAAAACACAAAGTGTATAAGACAAACTCACACACACCCTGGAAGACTTAAAACACAAAGTGTATAAGACAAACTCACACACACCCTGGAAGACTTAAAACACAAAGTGTATAAGACAAACTCATACACACCCTGGAAGACTTAAAACAAAAAGTGTATAAGACAAAGTCTCACACATCCTGGAAGACTTAAAACACAAGGTGTATTAGACAAACCCACACACACCCTGGAAGACTTAAAACACAAAGTGTATAAGACAAAGTCTCACACCCTGGAAGGCTTAAAACACAAAGTGTATAAGACAAAGTCACACACCCTGGAAGACTTAAAACACCAAGTGTATAAGACAAGGTCTCACACCCTGGAAGACTTAAAACACAAAGTGTATAAGACAAAGTCACACACCCTGGAAGACTTAAAACAAAAAGTGTATAAGACAAAGTCACACACACCCTGGAAGACTTAAAACACAAAGTGTATAAGACAAACTCACACACACCCTGGAAGACTTAAAACGAAAAGTGTATAAGACAAAGTCTCACACACCCTTTGAAGACTTAAAACACAAAGTGTATAAGACAAAGTCACACACACCCTGGAAGACTTAAAACAAAAAGTATATAAGACAAACTAACACACCCTGGGAGACTTAAAACACAAAGTGTATAAGACAAACTCACACACACCCTGGAGGAATTACAAAAAAGTGTATAAGACAAAGTCACACACACCTGGAAGACTTAAAACACAAAGTGTATAAGACAAAGTCAAAACCCTGGAAGACTTAAAACAAAAAGTGTATAAGACAAAGTCACACACACCCATGAAGACTTAAAACGCAAAGTGTATAAGACAAAGTCTCACACCCTGGAAGACTTAAAACAAAAAGTGTATAAGACAAAGTCACACACACCCTGGAAGACTTAAAACGAAAAGTGTATAAGACAAACTCACACACACCCTGGAAGACTTAAAACACAAAGTGTATAAGACAAACTCACACACACCCTGGAAGACTTAAAACACAAAGTGTATAAGACAAAGTCTCACACACCCTGGAAGACGTAAAACACAAAGTGTATAAGACAAAATCTCACACACCCTGGAAGACTTAAAACACAAAGTGTATAGGACAAAGTCTCACACATCCTGGAAAACTTAAAACACAAAGTGTATAAGACAAACCCACACACACCCTGGAAGACTTAAAACACAAAGTGTATAAGACAAAGTCTCACATACACCCTGGAAGACTTAAAACACAAAGTGTATAAGACAAACTGACACACACCCTGGAAGACTTAAAACACAAAGTGTATAAGACAAAGTCACACACCCTGGAAGACTTAAAACAAAAAATGTATAAGACAAAGTCACACACCCTGGAAGACTTAAAACAAAAAGTGTATAAGACAAAGTCACACACACCCTGGAAGACTTAAAACACAAAGTGTATAAGACAAAGTCACACACCCTGGAAGACTTAAAACACAAAGTGTATAAGACAAACTCACACACACCCTGGAAGACTTAAAACAGAAAGTGTATATGGCAAGCTCACACACACCCTGGTAGACTTAAAACACAAAGTGTATAAGACAAAGTCACACATACCCTGGAAGACTTAAAACACAAAGTGTATAAGGCAAACTCACACACACCCTGGAAGACTTAAAACACAAAGTGTATAAGACATAGTCACACACACCCTGGAAGACTTAAAACACAAAGTGTATAAGACAAAGTCACACACACCCTGGAAGACTTAAAACACAAAGTGTATAAGACAAAGTCACACACCCTGGAAGACTTAAAACACAAAGTGTATAAGACAAACACAAACACACCGGAAGACATAAAACACAAAGTGTATAAGACAAAGTCATACACACCCTGGAAGACTTAAAACGCAAAGTGTATAAGACAAAGTCTCACTCACCCTGGAAGACTTGAAACACAAAGTGTATAAGACAAAGTCTCACACACCCTGGAAGACTTAAAACACAAAGTGTATAAGACAAACTCACACACACCCTGGAAGACTTAAAATGAAAAGTGTATAAGACAAAGTCACCCACACCCTGGAAGACTTAAAACACAAAGTGTATAAGACAAACTCACACACACCCTGGAAGACTTAAAACACAAAGTGTATAAGACAAAGTCACACACACCCTGGAAGACTTAAAACACAAACTCACACACACCCTGGAAGACTTAAAACAAAAAGTGTATAAGACAAAGTCACACACACCCTGGAAGACTTAAAACACAAAGTGTATAAGACAAAGTCACACATACCCTGGAAGACTTAAAACACAAAGTGTATAAGGCAAACTCACGCACACCCTGGAAGACTTAAAACACAAAGTGTATAAGACAAACTCACACACACCCTGGAAAACTTAAAACACAAAGTGTATAAGACAAACTCACACACACCCTGGAAGACTTAAAACACAAAGTGTATAAGACAAACTCATACACACCCTGGAACACTTAAAACAATAAGTGTATAAGACAAAGTCTCACACATCCTGGAAGACTTAAAACACAAGGTGTATTAGACAAACCCACACACACCCTGGAAGACTTAAAACACAAAGTGTATAAGACAAAGTCTCACACCCTGGAAGGCTTAAAACACAAAGTGTATAAGACAAAGTCACACATGCCCTGGAAGACTTAAAACACAAAGTGTATAAGACAAACTCACACACACCCTGGAAGACTTAAAACAAAAAGTGTATAAGACAAAATCACACACACCCTGGAAGACTTAAAACACAAACTGTATAAGAAAACTCACACACACCCTGGAAGACTTAAAACAAAAAGTGTATAAGACAAAGTCACACATACCCTGGAAGACTTAAAACACAAAGTGTATAAGACAAAGTCACACACACCCTGGTAGACTTAAAACACAAAGTGTATAAGACAAACTCACACACACCCTGGAAGACTTAAAACACAAAGTGTATAAGACAAAGTCACACATGCCCTGGAAGACTTAAAACACAAAGTGTATAAGACAAACTCACACACACCCTGGAAGACTTAAAACACAAAGTGTATAAGACAAAGTCACACACACCCTGGAAGACTTAAAACACAAACTCACACACACCCTGGAAGACTTAAAACAAAAAGTGTATAAGACAAAGTCACACACACCCTGGAAGACTTAAAACACAATGTGTATAAGACAAAGTCACACATACCCTGGAAGACTTAAAACACAAAGTGTATAAGGCAAACTCACGCACACCCTGGAAGACTTAAAACACAAAGTGTATAAGACAAACTCACACACACCCTGGAAAACTTAAAACACAAAGTGTATAAGACAAACTCACACACACCCTGGAAGACTTAAAACACAAAGTGTATAAGACAAACTCATACACACCCTGGAAGACTTAAAACAAAAAGTGTATAACACAAAGTCACACACACCCTGGAAGACTTAAAACACAAAGTGTATAAGACAAACTCACACACACCCTGGAACACTTAAAACGAAAAGTGTATAAGACAAACTAACACACCCTGGAAGACTTAAAACACAAAGTGTATAAGACAAACTCACACACACCCTGGAAGAATTACAAAAAAGTGTATAAGACAAAGTCACACACACCTGGAAGACTTAAAACACAAAGTGTATAAGACAAAGTCAAAACCCTGGAAGACTTAAAACAAAAAGTGTATAAGACAAAGTCACACACACCCATGAAGACTTAAAACACAAAGTGTATAAGACAAAGTCTCACACCCTGGAAGACTTAATACAAAAAGTGTATAAGACAAAGTCTCACACCCTGGAAGGCTTAAAACACAAAGTCTATAAGACAAAGTCACACATGCCCTGGAAGACTTAAAACACAAAGTGTATAAGACAAACTCACACACACCCTGGAAGATTTAAAACAAAAAGTGTATAAGACAAAATCACACACACCCTGGAAGACTTAAAACACAAAGTGTATAAGAAAACTCACACACACCCTGGAAGACTTAAAACAAAAAGTGTATAAGACAAAGTCACACATACACTGGAAGACTTAAAACACAAAGTGTATAAGACAAAGTCACACACACCCTGGTAGACTTAAAACACAAAGTGTATAAGAAAAAGTCACACATACCCTGGAAGACTTAAAACACAAAGTGTATAAGACAAAGTCACACATGCCCTGGAAGACTTAAAACACAAAGTGTATAAGACAAACTCACACACACCCTGGAAGACTTAAAACAAAAAGTGTATAAGACAAATCACACACACCCTGGAAGACTTAAAACACAAAGTGTATAAGACAAAGTCACACATACCCTGGAAGACTTAAAACACAAAGTGTATAAGGCAAACTCACACACACCCTGGAAGACTTAAAACACAAAGTGTATAAGACAAAGTCACACACACCCTGGAAGACTTAAAACACAAAGTGTATAAGACAAAGTCACACACACCCTGGAAGACTTAAAACACAAAGTGTATAAGACAAAGCCACACACACCCTGGAAGACTTAAAACACAAAGTGTATAAGACAAAGTCACACACCCTGGAAGACTTAAAACACAAAGTGTATAAGACAAACTCACACACACCCTTGAAGACTTAAAACAAAAAGTGTATAAGACAAAGTCACATACCCTGGAAGACTTAAAACAAAAAGTGTATAAGACAAAGTCACACACCCTGGAAGACTTAAAACAAAAAGTGTATAAGACAAAGTCACACACACCCTGGAAGACTTAAAACAAAAAGTGTATAAGACAAACTCACACACACCCTGGAAGACTTAAAACAAAAAGTGTATAAGACAAACTCACACACACCCTGGAAGACTTAAAACACAAAGTGTATAAGACAAACTCACACACACCCTGGAAGACTTAAAACACAAAGTGTATAAGACAAAGTCACACACACCCTTGAAGACTTAAAAAACAAAGTGTATAAGACAAAGTCACACACCCTGTAAGACTTAAAACACAAAGTGTATAAGACAAACACAAACACACCCTGGAAGACTTAAAACACAAAGTGTATAAGACAAAGTCATACACACCCTGGAAGACTTAAAACGCAAAGTGTATAAGACAAAGTCTCACTCACCCTGGAAGACTTAAAACACAAAGTGTATAAGACAAAGTGTCACACACCCTGGAAGACTTAAAACACAACGTGTATAAGACAAACTCACACACACCCTGGAAGACTTAAAACACAAAGTGTATAAGACAAAGTCTCACACATCCTGGAGGACTTAAAACACAAAGTGTATAAGACAAACCCACACACACCCTGGAAGATTTAAAACACAAAGTGTATAAGACAAAGTCTCACACCCTGGAAGACTTAAAACACAAAGTGTATAGGACAAAGTCTCACACATCCTGGAAGACTTAAAACACAAAGTGTATAAGACAAACCCACACACACCCTGGAAGACTTAAAACACAAAGTGTATAAGACAAAGTCTCACACACACCCTGGAAGACTTAAAACACAAAGTGTATAAGACAAACTCACACACACCCTGGAAGACTTAAAACAAAAAGTGTATAAGACAAAGTCACACACACCCTGGAAGACTTAAAACACAAAGTGTATAAGACAAAGTCACACATACCCTGGAAGACTTAAAACACAAAGTGTATAAGGCAAACTCACGCACACCCTGGAAGACTTAAAACACAAAGTGTATAAGACAAACTCACACACACCCTGGAAGACTTAAAACACAAAGTGTATAAGACAAACTCACACACACCCTGGAAGACTTAAAACACAAAGTGTATAAGACAAACTCATACACACCCTGGAAGACTTAAAACAAAAAGTGTATAAGACAAAGTCTCACACATCCTGGAAGACTTAAAACACAAGGTGTATTAGACAAACCCACACACACCCTGGAAGACTTAAAACACAAAGTGTATAAGACAAAGTCTCACACCCTGGAAGGCTTAAAACACAAAGTGTATAAGACAAAGTCACACACCCTGGAAGACTTAAAACACCAAGTGTATAAGACAAGGTCTCACACCCTGGAAGACTTAAAACACAAAGTGTATAAGACAAAGTCACACACCCTGGAAGACTTAAAACAAAAAGTGTATAAGACAAAGTCACACACACCCTGGAAGACTTAAAACACAAAGTGTATAAGACAAACTCACACACACCCTGGAAGACTTAAAACGAAAAGTGTATAAGACAAAGTCTCACACACCCTTGGAAGACTTAAAACACAAAGTGTATAAGACAAAGTCACACACACCCTGGAAGACTTAAAACAAAAAGTATATAAGACAAACTAACACACCCTGGGAGACTTAAAACACAAAGTGTATAAGACAAACTCACACACACCCTGGAGGAATTACAAAAAAGTGTATAAGACAAGGTCACACACACCTGGAAGACTTAAAACACAAAGTGTATAAGACAAAGTCAAAACCCTGGAAGACTTAAAACAAAAAGTGTATAAGACAAAGTCACACACACCCATGAAGACTTAAAACGCAAAGTGTATAAGACAAAGTCTCACACCCTGGAAGACTTAAAACAAAAAGTGTATAAGACAAAGTCACACACACCCTGGAAGACTTAAAACGAAAAGTGTATAAGACAAACTCACACACACCCTGGAAGACTTAAAACACAAAGTGTATAAGACAAACTCACACACACCCTGGAAGACTTAAAACACAAAGTGTATAAGACAAAGTCTCACACACCCTGGAAGACGCAAAACACAAAGTGTATAAGACAAAATCTCACACACCCTGGAAGACTTAAAACACAAAGTGTATAGGACAAAGTCTCACACATCCTGGAAAACTTAAAACACAAAGTGTATAAGACAAACCCACACACACCCTGGAAGACTTAAAACACAAAGTGTATAAGACAAAGTCTCACACACACCCTGGAAGACTTAAAACACAAAGTGTATAAGACAAACTGACACACACCCTGGAAGACTTAAAACACAAAGTGTATAAGACAAAGTCACACACCCTGGAAGACTTAAAACAAAAAATGTATAAGACAAAGTCACACACCCTGGAAGACTTAAAACAAAAAGTGTATAAGACAAAGTCACACACACCCTGGAAGACTTAAAACACAAAGTGTATAAGACAAAGTCACACACACCCTGGAAGACTTAAAACAGAAAGTGTATATGGCAAGCTCACACACACCCTGGTAGACTTAAAACACAAAGTGTATAAGACAAAGTCACACATACCCTGGAAGACTTAAAACACAAAGTGTATAAGGCAAACTCACACACACCCTGGAAGACTTAAAACACAAAGTGTATAAGACATAGTCACACACACCCTGGAAGACTTAAAACACAAAGTGTATAAGACAAAGTCACACACACCCTGGAAGACTTAAAACACAAAGTGTATAAGAAAAGTCACACACCCTGGAAGACTTAAAACACAAAGTGTATAAGACAAACACAAACACACCGGAAGACATAAAACACAAAGTGTATAAGACAAAGTCATACACACCCTGGAAGACTTAAAACGCAAAGTGTATAAGACAAAGTCTCACTCACCCTGGAAGACTTGAAACACAAAGTGTATAAGACAAAGTCTCACACACCCTGGAAGACTTAAAACACAAAGTGTATAAGACAAACTCACACACACCCTGGAAGACTTAAAACACAAAGTGTATAAGACAAAGTCTCACACATCCTGGAAGACTTAAAACACAAAGTGTATAAGACAAACCGACACACACCCTGGAAGATTTAAAACACAAAGTGTATAAGACAAAGTCTCACACCCTGGAAGACTTAAAACACAAAGTGTATAAGTTAAAGTCACACACCCTGGAAGACTTAAAACAAAAAGTGTATAAGACAAAGTCACACACACCGTGGAAGACTTAAAACACAAAGTGTATAAGACATAGTCACACATACCCTGGAAGACTTAAAATACAAAGTGTATAAGACAAACTCACACACTCCCTTTCAGACTTAAAACACTAAGTGTATAAGACAAACTCACACACACCCTGGAAGACTTAAAATGAAAAGTGTATAAGACAAAGTCACCCACACCCTGGAAGACTTAAAACACAAAGTGTATAAGACAAACTCACACACACCCTGGAAGACTTAAAACACAAAGTGTATAAGACAAAGTCACACACACCCTGGAAGACTTAAAACAAAAAGTGTATAAGACAAAGTCACACACACCCTGGAAGACTTAAAACACAAAGTGTATAAGACAAAGTCACACATACCCTGGAAGACTTAAAACACAAAGTGTATAAGGCAAACTCACGCACACCTGGAAGACTTAAAACACAAAGTGTATAAGACAAACTCACACACACCCTGGAAAACTTAAAACACAAAGTGTATAAGACAAACTCACACACACCCTGGAAGACTTAAAACACAAAGTGTATAAGACAAACTCATACACACCCTGGAACACTTAAAACAATAAGTGTATAAGACAAAGTCTCACACATCCTGGAAGACTTAAAACACAAGGTGTATTAGACAAACCCACACACACCCTGGAAGACTTAAAACACAAAGTGTATAAGACAAAGTCTCACACCCTGGAAGGCTTAAAACACAAAGTGTATAAGACAAAGTCACACATGCCCTGGAAGACTTAAAACACAAAGTGTATAAGACAAACTCACACACACCCTGGAAGACTTAAAACAAAAAGTGTATAAGACAAAATCACACACACCCTGGAAGACTTAAAACACAAACTGTATAAGAAAACTCACACACACCCTGGAAGACTTAAAACAAAAAGTGTATAAGACAAAGTCACACATACCCTGGAAGACTTAAAACACAAAGTGTATAAGACAAAGTCACACACACCCTGGTAGACTTAAAACACAAAGTGTATAAGACAAACTCACACACACCCTGGAAGACTTAAAACACAAAGTGTATAAGACAAAGTCACACATGCCCTGGAAGACTTAAAACACAAAGTGTATAAGACAAACTCACACACACCCTGGAAGACTTAAAACAAAAAGTGTATAAGACAAAATCACACACACCCTGGAAGACTTAAAGCACAAAGTGTATAAGACAAAGTCACACATACCCTGGAAGACTTAAAACACAAAGTGTATAAGGCAAACTCACACACACCCTGGAAGACTTGAAACACAAAGTGTATAAGACAAAGTCACACACACCCTGGAAGACTTAAAACACAAAGTGTATAAGACAAAGTCACACACACCCTGGAAGACTTAAAACACAAAGTGTATAAATCAAAGCCACACACACCCTGGAAGACTTAAAACACAAAGTGTATAAGACAAAGTCACACACCCTGGAAGACTTAAAACACAAAGTGTATAAGACAAACTCACACACACCCTTGAAGACTTAAAACAAAAAGTGTATAAGACAAAGTCACATACCCTGGAAGACTTAAAACAAAAAGTGTATAAGACAAAGTCACACACCCTGGAAGACTTAAAACAAAAAGTGTATAAGACAAAGTCACACACACCCTGGAAGACTTAAAACAAAAAGTGTATAAGACAAACTCACACACACCCTGGAAGACTTAAAACAAAAAGTGTATAAGACAAACTCACACACACCCTGGAAGACTTAAAACACAAAGTGTATAAGACAAAGTCTCACACATCCTGGAAGACTTAAAACACAAAGTGTATAAGACAAACCCACACACACCCTGGAAGATTTAAAACACAAAGTGTATAAGACAAAGTCTCACACCCTGGAAGACTTAAAACACAAAGTGTATAAGTTAAAGTCACACACCCTGGAAGACTTAAAACAAAAATTGTATAAGACAAAGTCACACACACCCTGGAAGACTTAAAACACAAAGTGTATAAGACAAACTCACACACACCCTGGAAGACTTATAACACAAAGTGTATAAGACAAAGTCTCACACACCCTGGAAGACGTAAAACACAAAGTGTATAAGACAAAATCTCACACACCCTGGAAGACTTAAAACACAAAGTGTATAGGACAAAGTCTCACACATCCTGGAAGACTTAAAACACAAAGTGTATAAGACAAACCCACACACACCCTGGAAGACTTAAAACACAAACTGTATAAGACAAAGTCTCACACACACCCTGGAAGACTTAAAACACAAAGTGTATAAGACAAACTCACACACACCCTGGAAGACTTAAAACAAAAAGTGTATAAGACAAAGTCACACACACCCTGGAAGACTTAAAACACAAAGTGTATAAGACAAAGTCACACATACCCTGGGAGACTTAAAACACAAAGTGTATAAGGCAAACTCACGCACACCCTGGAAGACTTAAAACACAAAGTGTGTAAGACAAACTCACACACACCCTGGAAGACTTAAAACACAAAGTGTATAAGACAAACTCACACACACCCTGGAAGACTTAAAACACAAAGTGTATAAGACAAACTCATACACACCCTGGAAGACTTAAAACAAAAAGTGTATAAGACAAAGTCTCACACATCCTGGAAGACTTAAAACACAAGGTGTATTAGACAAACCCACACACACCCTGGAAGACTTAAAACACAAAGTGTATAAGACAAAGTCTCACACCCTGGAAGGCTTAAAACACAAAGTGTATAAGACAAAGTCACACACCCTGGAAGACTTAAAACACAAAGTGTATAAGTCAAAGTCACACACCCTGGAAGACTTAAAACAAAAAGTGTATAAAACAAAGTCACACACACCCTGGAAGACTTAAAACGAAAAGTGTATAAGACAAACTCACACACACCCTGGAAGACTTAAAACACAAAGTGTATAAGACAAACTCACACACACCCTGGAAGACTTAAAACGAAAAGTGTATAAGACAAAGTCTCACACACCCTTGGAAGACTTAAAACACAAAGTGTATAAGACAAAGTCACACACACCGTGGAAGACTTAAAACAAAAAGTATATAAGACAAACTAACACACCCTGGAAGACTTAAAACACAAAGTGTATAAGACAAACTCACACACACCCTGGAAGAATTACAAAAAAGTGTATAAGACAAAGTCACACACACCTGGAAGACTTAAAACACAAAGTGTATAAGACAAAGTCACACACCCTGGAAGACTTAAAACAAAAAGTGTATAAGACAAAGTCACACACACCCATGAAGACTTAAAACACAAAGTGTATAAGACAAAGTCTCACACCCTGGAAGACTTAAAACAAAAAGTGTATAAGACAAAGTCACACACACCCTGGAAGACTTAAAACGAAAAGTGTATAAGACAAACTCACACACACCCTGGAAGACTTAAAACACAAAGTGTATAAGACAAACTCACACACACCCTGGAAGACTTAAAACACAAAGTGTATAAGACAAAGTCTCACACACCCTGGAAGACGTAAAACACAAAGTGTATAAGACAAAATCTCACACACCCTGGAAGACTTAAAACACAAAGTGTATAGGACAAAGTCTCACACATCCTGGAAGACTTAAAACACAAAGTGTATAAGACAAACCCACACACACCCTGGAAGACTTAAAACACAAAGTGTATAAGACAAAGTCTCACACACACCCTGGAAGACTTAAAACACAAAGTGTATAAGACAAAGTCTCACACACCCTGGAAGACCTAAAACACAAAGTGTATAAGACAAAGTCACACACACCCTGGAAGACTTAAAACACAAAGTGTATAAGACAAAGTCACACACACCCTGGAAGACTTAAAACACAAAGTGTATAAGACAAAGCCACACACACCCTGGAAGACTTAAAACACAAAGTGTATAAGACAAAGTCACACACCCTGGAAGACTTAAAACACAAAGTGTATAAGACAAACTCACACACACCCTTGAAAACTTAAAACAAAAAGTGTATAAGACAAAGTCACATACCCTGGAAGACTTAAAACAAAAAGTGTATAAGACAAAGTCACACACCCTGGAAGACTTAAAACAAAAAGTGTATAAGACAAAGTCACACACACCCTGGAAGACTTAAAGCAAAAAGTGTATAAGACAAACTCACACACACCCTGGAAGACTTAAAACAAAAAGTGTATAAGACAAACTCACACACACCCTGGAAGACTTAAAACACAAAGTGTATAAGACAAACTCACACACACCCTGGAAGACTTAAAACACAAAGTGTATAAGACAAAGTCACACACACCCTTGAAGACTTAAAACACAAAGTGTATAAGACAAAGTCACACACCCTGGAAGACTTAAAACACAAAGTGTATAAGACAAACACAAACACACCGGAAGACATAAAACACAAAGTGTATAAGACAAAGTCATACACACCCTGGAAGACTTAAAACGCAAAGTGTATAAGACAAAGTCTCACTCACCCTGGAAGACTTAAAACACAAAGTGTATAAGACAAAGTCTCACACACCCTGGAAGACTTAAAACACAAAGTGTATAAGACAAAATCACACACACCCTGGAAGACTTAAAACACAAAGTGTATAAGACAAAGTCACACATACCCTGGAAGACTTAAAACACAAAGTGTATAAGGCAAACTCACACACACCCTGGAAGACTTAAAACACAAAGTGTATAAGACAAAGTCACACACACCCTGGAAGACTTAAAACACAAAGTGTATAAGACAAAGTCACACACACCCTGGAAGACTTAAAACACAAAGTGTATAAATCAAAGCCACACACACCCTGGAAGACTTAAAACACAAAGTGTATAAGACAAAGTCACACACCCTGGAAGACTTAAAACACAAAGTGTATAAGACAAACTCACACACACCCTTGAAGACTTAAAACAAAAAGTGTATAAGACAAAGTCACATACCCTGGAAGACTTAAAACAAAAAGTGTATAAGACAAAGTCACACACCCTGGAAGACTTAAAACAAAAAGTGTATAAGACAAAGTCACACACACCCTGGAAGACTTAAAACAAAAAGTGTATAAGACAAACTCACACACACCCTGGAAGACTTAAAACAAAAAGTGTATAAGACAAACTCACACACACCCTGGAAGACTTAAAACACAAAGTGTATAAGACAAACTCACACACACCCTGGAAGACTTAAAACACAAAGTGTATAAGACAAAGTCACACACACCCTTGAAGACTTAAAACACAAAGTGTATAAGACAAACTCACACACTCCCTGGCAGACTTAAAACACAAAGTGTATAAGACAAACTCACACACACCCTGGAAGACTTAAAATGAAAAGTGTATAAGACAAAGTCACCCACACCCTGGAAGACTTAAAACACAAAGTGTATAAGACAAAGTCACACACACCCTGGAAGACTTAAAACACAAACTCACACACACCCTGGAAGACTTAAAACAAAAAGTGTATAAGACAAAGTCACACACACCCTGGAAGACTTAAAACACAAAGTGTATAAGACAAAGTCACACATACCCTGGAAGACTTAAAACACAAAGTGTATAAGGCAAACTCACGCACACCCTGGAAGACTTAAAACACAAAGTGTATAAGACAAACTCACACACACCCTTGAAAACTTAAAACACAAAGTGTATAAGACAAACTCACACACACCCTGGAAGACTTAAAACACAAAGTGTATAAGACAAAGTCACACATGCCCTGGAAGACTTAAAACAAAAAGTGTATAAGACAAAGTCTCACACATCCTGGAAGACTTAAAACACAAGGTGTATTAGACAAACCCACACACACCCTGGAAGACTTAAAACACAAAGTGTATAAGACAAAGTCTCACACCCTGGAAGGCTTAAAACACAAAGTGTATAAGACAAAGTCACACATGCCCTGGAAGACTTAAAACACAAAGTGTATAAGACAAACTCACACACACCCTGGAAGACTTAAAACAAAAAGTGTATAAGACAAAATCACACACACCCTGGAAGACTTAAAACACAAAGTGTATAAGAAAACTCACACACACCCTGGAAGACTTAAAACAAAAAGTGGATAAGACAAAGTCACACATACCCTGGAAGACTTAAAACACAAAGTGTATAAGACAAAGTCACACACACCCCGGTAGACTTAAAACACAAAGTGTATAAGACAAACTCACACACACCCTGGAAGACTTAAAACACAAAGTGTATAAGACAAAGTCACACATGCCCTGGAAGACTTAAAACACAAAGTGTATAAGACAAACTCACACACACCCTGGAAGACTTAAAACAAAAAGTGTATAAGACAAAATCACACACACCCTGGAAGTCTTAAAACACAAAGTGTATAAGACAAAGTCACACATACCCTGGAAGACTTAAAACACAAAGTGTATAAGGCAAACTCACACACACCCTGGAAGACTTAAAACACAAAGTGTATAAGACAAAGTCACACACACCCTGGAAGACTTAAAACACAAAGTGTATAAGACAAAGTCACACACACCCTGGAAGACTTAAAACACAAAGTGTATAAGACAAAGTCACACACCCTGGAAGACTTAAAACACAAAGTGTATAAGACAAACTCACACCTACCCTTGAAGACCTAAAACAAAAAGTGTATAAGACAAGGTCACATACCCTGGAAGACTTAAAACAAAAAGTGTATAAGACAAAGTCACACACCCTGGAAGACTTAAAACAAAAAGTGTATAAGACAAAGTCACACACACCCTGGAAGACTTAAAACACAAGGTGTATTAGACAAACCCACACACACCCTGGAAGACTTAAAACACAAAGTGTATAAGACAAAGTCTCACACCCTGGAAGGCTTAAAACACAAAGTGTATAAGACAAAGTCACACACCCTGGAAGACTTAAAACACAAAGTGTATAAGTCAAAGTCACACACCCTGGAAGACTTAAAACAAAAAGTGTATAAAACAAAGTCACACACACCCTGGAAGACTTAAAACGAAAAGTGTATAAGACAAACTCACACACACCCTGGAAGACTTAAAACACAAAGTGTATAAGACAAACTCACACACACCCTGGAAGACTTAAAACGAAAAGTGTATAAGACAAAGTCTCACACACCCTTGGAAGACTTAAAACACAAAGTGTATAAGACAAAGTCACACACACCGTGGAAGACTTAAAACAAAAAGTATATAAGACAAACTAACACACCCTGGAAGACTTAAAACACAAAGTGTATAAGACAAACTCACACACACCCTGGAAGAATTACAAAAAAGTGTATAAGACAAAGTCACACACACCTGGAAGACTTAAAACACAAAGTGTATAAGACAAAGTCACACACCCTGGAAGACTTAAAACAAAAAGTGTATAAGACAAAGTCACACACACCCATGAAGACTTAAAACACAAAGTGCATAAGACAAAGTCTCACACCCTGGAAGACTTAAAACAAAAAGTGTATAAGACAAAGTCACACACACCCTGGAAGACTTAAAACGAAAAGTGTATAAGACAAACTCACACACACCCTGGAAGACTTAAAACACAAAGTGTATAAGACAAACTCACACACACCCTGGAAGACTTAAAACACAAAGTGTATAAGACAAAGTCTCACACACCCTGGAAGACGTAAAACACAAAGTGTATAAGACAAAATCTCACACACCCTGGAAGACTTAAAACACAAAGTGTATAGGACAAAGTCTCACACATCCTGGAAGACTTAAAACACAAAGTGTATAAGACAAACCCACACACACCCTGGAAGACTTAAAACACAAAGTGTATAAGACAAAGTCTCACACACACCCTGGAAGACTTAAAACACAAAGTGTATAAGACAAAGTCTCACACACCCTGGAAGACCTAAAACACAAAGTGTATAAGACAAAGTCACACACACCCTGGAAGACTTAAAACACAAAGTGTATAAGACAAAGTCACACACACCCTGGAAGACTTAAAACACAAAGTGTATAAGACAAAGCCACACACACCCTGGAAGACTTAAAACACAAAGTGTATAAGACAAAGTCACACACCCTGGAAGACTTAAAACACAAAGTGTATAAGACAAACTCACACACACCCTTGAAAACTTAAAACAAAAAGTGTATAAGACAAAGTCACATACCCTGGAAGACTTAAAACAAAAAGTGTATAAGACAAAGTCACACACCCTGGAAGACTTAAAACAAAAAGTGTATAAGACAAAGTCACACACACCCTGGAAGACTTAAAGCAAAAAGTGTATAAGACAAACTCACACACACCCTGGAAGACTTAAAACAAAAAGTGTATAAGACAAACTCACACACACCCTGGAAGACTTAAAACACAAAGTGTATAAGACAAACTCACACACACCCTGGAAGACTTAAAACACAAAGTGTATAAGACAAAGTCACACACACCCTTGAAGACTTAAAACACAAAGTGTATAAGACAAAGTCACACACCCTGGAAGACTTAAAACACAAAGTGTATAAGACAAACACAAACACACCGGAAGACATAAAACACAAAGTGTATAAGACAAAGTCATACACACCCTGGAAGACTTAAAACGCAAAGTGTATAAGACAAAGTCTCACTCACCCTGGAAGACTTAAAACACAAAGTGTATAAGACAAAGTCTCACACACCCTGGAAGACTTAAAACACAAAGTGTATAAGACAAAATCACACACACCCTGGAAGACTTAAAACACAAAGTGTATAAGACAAAGTCACACATACCCTGGAAGACTTAAAACACAAAGTGTATAAGGCAAACTCACACACACCCTGGAAGACTTAAAACACAAAGTGTATAAGACAAAGTCACACACACCCTGGAAGACTTAAAACACAAAGTGTATAAGACAAAGTCACACACACCCTGGAAGACTTAAAACACAAAGTGTATAAATCAAAGCCACACACACCCTGGAAGACTTAAAACACAAAGTGTATAAGACAAAGTCACACACCCTGGAAGACTTAAAACACAAAGTGTATAAGACAAACTCACACACACCCTTGAAGACTTAAAACAAAAAGTGTATAAGACAAAGTCACATACCCTGGAAGACTTAAAACAAAAAGTGTATAAGACAAAGTCACACACCCTGGAAGACTTAAAACAAAAAGTGTATAAGACAAAGTCACACACACCCTGGAAGACTTAAAACAAAAAGTGTATAAGACAAACTCACACACACCCTGGAAGACTTAAAACAAAAAGTGTATAAGACAAACTCACACACACCCTGGAAGACTTAAAACACAAAGTGTATAAGACAAACTCACACACACCCTGGAAGACTTAAAACACAAAGTGTATAAGACAAAGTCACACACACCCTTGAAGACTTAAAACACAAAGTGTATAAGACAAACTCACACACTCCCTGGCAGACTTAAAACACAAAGTGTATAAGACAAACTCACACACACCCTGGAAGACTTAAAATGAAAAGTGTATAAGACAAAGTCACCCACACCCTGGAAGACTTAAAACACAAAGTGTATAACACAAACTCACACACACCCTGGAAGACTTAAAACACAAAGTGTATAAGACAAAGTCACACACACCCTGGAAGACTTAAAACACAAACTCACACACACCCTGGAAGACTTAAAACAAAAAGTGTATAAGACAAAGTCACACACACCCTGGAAGACTTAAAACACAAAGTGTATAAGACAAAGTCACACATACCCTGGAAGACTTAAAACACAAAGTGTATAAGGCAAACTCACGCACACCCTGGAAGACTTAAAACACAAAGTGTATAAGACAAACTCACACACACCCTTGAAAACTTAAAACACAAAGTGTATAAGACAAACTCACACACACCCTGGAAGACTTAAAACACAAAGTGTATAAGACAAAGTCACACATGCCCTGGAAGACTTAAAACAAAAAGTGTATAAGACAAAGTCTCACACATCCTGGAAGACTTAAAACACAAGGTGTATTAGACAAACCCACACACACCCTGGAAGACTTAAAACACAAAGTGTATAAGACAAAGTCTCACACCCTGGAAGGCTTAAAACACAAAGTGTATAAGACAAAGTCACACATGCCCTGGAAGACTTAAAACACAAAGTGTATAAGACAAACTCACACACACCCTGGAAGACTTAAAACAAAAAGTGTATAAGACAAAATCACACACACCCTGGAAGACTTAAAACACAAAGTGTATAAGAAAACTCACACACACCCTGGAAGACTTAAAACAAAAAGTGGATAAGACAAAGTCACACATACCCTGGAAGACTTAAAACACAAAGTGTATAAGACAAAGTCACACACACCCCGGTAGACTTAAAACACAAAGTGTATAAGACAAACTCACACACACCCTGGAAGACTTAAAACACAAAGTGTATAAGACAAAGTCACACATGCCCTGGAAGACTTAAAACACAAAGTGTATAAGACAAACTCACACACACCCTGGAAGACTTAAAACACAAAGTGTATAAGACAAAGTCACACACACCCTGGAAGACTTAAAACACAAAGTGTATAAGACAAAGTCACACACACCCTGGAAGACTTAAAACACAAAGTGTATAAGACAAAGTCACACACCCTGGAAGACTTAAAACACAAAGTGTATAAGACAAACTCACACCTACCCTTGAAGACCTAAAACAAAAAGTGTATAAGACAAGGTCACATACCCTGGAAGACTTAAAACAAAAAGTGTATAAGACAAAGTCACACACCCTGGAAGACTTAAAACAAAAAGTGTATAAGACAAAGTCACACACACCCTGGAAGACTTAAAACAAAAAGTGTATAAGACAAACTCACACACACCCTGGAAGACTTAAAACAAAAAGTGTATAAGACAAACTCACACACACCCTGGAAGACTTAAAACACAAAGTGTATAAGACAAACTCACACACACCCTGGAAGACTTAAAACACAAACTGAATAAGACAAAGTCTCACACACACCCTGGAAGACTTAAAACACAAAGTGTATAAGACAAACTCTCACACATCCTGGAAGACTTAAAACACAAAGTGTATAAGACAAACCCACACACACCCTGGAAGACTTAAAACACAAACTGTATAAGACAAAGTCTCACACACACCCTGGAAGACTTAAAACACAAAGTGTATAAGACAAACTCACACACACCCTGGAAGACTTAAAACAAAAAGTGTATAAGACAAAGTCACACACACCCTGGAAGACTTAAAACACAAAGTGTATAAGACAAAGTCACACATACCCTGGAAGACTTAAAACACAAAGTGTATAAGGCAAACTCACGCACACCCTGGAAGACTTAAAACACAAAGTGTGTAAGACAAACTCACACACTACCTGGAAGACTTAAAACACAAAGTGTATAAGACAAACTCACACACACCCTGGAAGACTTAAAACACAAAGTGTATAAGACAAACTCATATACACCCTGGAAGACTTAAAACAAAAAGTGTATAAGACAAAGTCTCACACATCCTGGAAGACTTAAAACACAAGGTGTATTAGACAAACCCACACACACCCTGGAAGACTTAAAACACAAAGTGTATAAGACAAAGTCTCACACCCTGGAAGGCTTAAAACACAAAGTGTATAAGACAAAGTCACACACCCTGGAAGACTTAAAACACAAAGTGTATAAGACAAGGTCTCACACCCTGGAAGACTTAAAACACAAAGTGTATAAGACAAAGTCACACACCCTGGAAGACTTAAAACAAAAAGTGTATAAGACAAAGTCACACACACCCTGGAAGACTTAAAACGAAAAGTGTATAAGACAAACTCATACACACCCTGGAAGACTTAAAACACAAAGTGTATAAGACAAACTCACACACACCCTGGAAGACTTAAAACGAAAAGTGTATAAGACAAAGTCTCACACACCCTTGGAAGACTTAAAACACAAAGTGTATAAGACAAAGTCACACACACCGTGGAAGATTTAAAACAAAAAGTATATAAGACAAACTAACACACCCTGGAAGACTTAAAACACAAAGTGTATAAGACAAACTCACACACACCCTGGAAGAATTACAAAAAAGTGTATAAGACAAAGTCACACACACCTGGAAGACTTAAAACACAAAGTGTATAAGACAAAGTCACACACCCTGGAAGACTTAAAACAAAAAGTGTATAAGACAAAGTCACACAAACCCATGAAGACTTAAAACACAAAGTGTATAAGACAAAGTCTCACACCCTGGAAGACTTAAAACAAAAAGTGTATAAGACAAAGTCACACACACCCTGGAAGACTTAAAACGAAAAGTGTATAAGACAAACTCACACACACCCTGGAAGACTTAAAACACAAAGTGTATAAGACAAACTCACACACACCCTGGAAGACTTAAAACACAAAGTGTATAAGACAAAGTCTCACACACCCTGGAAGACGTAAAACACAAAGTGTATAAGACAAAATCTCACACACCCTGGAAGACTTAAAACACAAAGTGTATAGGACAAAGTCTCACACATCCTGGAAGACTTAAAACACAAAGTGTATAAGACAAACCCACACACACCCTGGAAGACTTAAAACACAAAGTGTATAAGACAAAGTCTCACACACACCCTGGAAGACTTAAAACACAAAGTGTATAAGACAAACTGACACACACCCTGGAAGACTTAAAACACAAAGTGTATAAGACAAAGTCACACACCCTGGAAGACTTAAAACAAAAAGTGTATAAGACAAAGTCACACTCACCCTGGAAGACTTAAAACAAAAAGTGTATAAGACAAAGTCACACTCACCCTGGAAGACTTAAAACACAAAGTGTATAAGACAAACTCACACACACCCTGGAAGACTTAAAACAAAAAGTGTATAAGACAAAGTCACACACACCCTGGAAGACTTAAAACAAAAAGTGTATAAGACAAAGTCACACACCCTGGAAGACTTAAAACACAAAGTGTATAAGACAAACTCACACACACCCTGGAAGACTCAAAACACAAAGTGTATAAGACAAAGTCTCACACATCCTAGAAGACTTAAAACACAAAGTGTATAAGACAAAGTCTCACACATCCTGGAAGACTTAAAACACAAAGTGTATAAGACTAAGTCACACACCTTGGAAGACTTAAAACACAAAGTGTATAAGACAAAGTCTCACACACCCTGGAGGACTTAAAACACAAAGTGTATAAGACAAAGTCACACACACCCTGGAAGACTTAAAACACAAAGTGTATAAGACAAAGTCACACACACCCTGGAAGACTTAAAACACAAAGTGTATAAGACAAAGCCACAAACACCCTGGAAGACTTAAAACACAAAGTGTATAAGACAAAGTCACACACCCTGGAAGACTTAAAACACAAAGTGTATAAGACAAACTCACACACACCCTTGAAGACTTAAAACAAAAAGTGTATAAGACAAAGTCACATACCCTGGAAGACTTAAAACAAAAAGTGTATAAGACAAAGTCACACACCCTGGAAGACTTAAAACAAAAAGTGTATAAGACAAAGTCACACACACCCTGGAAGACTTAAAACAAAAAGTGTATAAGACAAACTCACACACACCCTGGAAGACTTAAAACACAAAGTGTATAAGACAAACTCACACACACCCTGGAAGACTTAAAACACAAAGTGTATAAGACAAAGTCACACACACCCTTGAAGACTTAAAACACAAAGTGTATAAGACAAAGTCACACACCCTGGAAGACTTAAAACACAAAGTGTATAAGACAAAGTCTCACTCACCCTGGAAGACTTAAAACACAAAGTGTATAAGACAAAGTCTCACACACCCTGGAAGACTTAAAACACAAAGTGTATAAGACAAACTCACACACACCCTGGAAGACTTAAAACACAAAGTGTATAAGACAAAGTCTCACACATCCTGGAAGACTTAAAACACAAAGTGTATAAGACAAACCCACACACACCCTGGAAGATTTAAAACACAAAGTGTATAAGACAAAGTCTCACACCCTGGAAGACTTAAAACACAAAGTGTATAAGTTAAAGTCACACACCCTGGAAGACTTAAAACAAAAAGTGTATAAGACAAAGTCACACACACCCTGGAAGACTTAAAACACAAAGTGTATAAGACAAAGTCACACATACCCTGGAAGACTTAAAATACAAAGTGTATAAGACAAACTCACACACTCCCTGGCAGACTTAAAACACAAAGTGTATAAGACAAACTCACACACACCCTGTAAGACTTAAAATGAAAAGTGTATAAGACAAAGTCACCCACTCCCTGGAAGACTTAAAACACAAAGTGTATAAGACAAACTCACACACACCCTGGAAGACTTAAAACACAAACTGTATAAGACAAAGTCACACACACCCTGGAAGACTTAAAACACAAACTCACACACACCCTGGAAGACTTAAAACAAAAAGTGTATAAGACAAAGTCACACACACCCTGGAAGACTTAAAACACAAAGTGTATAAGACAAAGTCACACATATCCTGCAAGACTTAAAACACAAAGTGTATAAGGCAAACTCACGCACACCCTGGAAGACTTAAAACACAAAGTGTATAAGACAAACTCACACACACCCTGGAAAACTTAAAACACAAAGTGTATAAGACAAACTCACACACACCCTGGAAGACTTAAAACACAAAGTGTATAAGACAAACTCATACACACCCTGGAAGACTTAAAACAAAAAGTGTATAAGACAAAGTCTCACACATCCTGGAAGACTTAAAACACAAGGTGTTTTAGACAAACCCACACACACCCTGGAAGACTTAAAACACAAAGTGTATAAGACAAAGTCTCACACCCTGGAAGGCTTAAAACACAAAGTGTATAAGACAAAGTCACACATGCCCTGGAAGACTTAAAACACAAAGTGTATAAGACAAACTCACACACACCCTGGAAGACTTAAAACAAAAAGTGTATAAGACAAAATCACACACACCCTGGAAGACTTAAAACACAAAGTGTATAAGAAAACTCACACACACCCTGGAAGACTTAAAACAAAAAGTGTATAAGACAAAGTCACGCATACCCTGGAAGACTTAAAACACAAAGTGTATAAGACAAAGTCACACACACCCTGGTAGACTTAAAACACAAAGTGTATATGACAAACTCACACACACCCTGGAAGACTTAAAACACAAAGTGTATAAGACAAAGTCACACATGCCCTGGAAGACTTAAAACACAAAGTGTATAAGACAAACTCACACACACCCTGGAAGACTTAAAACAAAAACTGTATAAGACAAAATCACACACACCCTGGAAGACTTAAAACACAAAGTGTATAAGACAAAGTCACACATACCCTGGAAGACTTAAAACACAAAGTGTATAAGGCAAACTCACACACACCCTGGAAGACTTAAAACACAAAGTGTATAAGACAAAGTCACACACACCCTGGAAGACTTAAAACACAAAGTGTATAAGACAAAGTCACACACACCCTGGAAGACTTAAAACACAAAGTGTATAAGTCAAAGCCACACACACCCTGGAAGACTTAAAACACAAAGTGTATAAGACAAAGTCACACACCCTGGAAGACTTAAAACACAAAGTGTATAAGACAAACTCACACACACCCTTGAAGACTTAAAACAAAAAGTGTATAAGACAAAGTCACATACCCTGGAAGACTTAAAACAAAAAGTGTATAAGACAAAGTCACACACCCTGGAAGACTTAAAACAAAAAGTGTATAAGACAAAGTCACACACACCCTGGAAGACTTAAAACAAAAAGTGTATAAGACAAACTCACACACACCCTGGAAGACTTAAAACAAAAAGTGTATAAGACAAACTCACACACACCCTGGAAGACTTAAAACACAAAGTGTATAAGACAAACTCACACACACCCTGGAAGACTTAAAACACAAAGTGTATAAGACAAAGTCACACACACCCTTGAAGACTTAAAACACAAAGTGTATAAGACAAAGTCACACACCCTGGAAGACTTAAAACACAAAGTGTATAAGACAAACACAAACACACCCTGGAAGACTTAAAACACAAAGTGTATAAGACAAAGTCATACACACCCTGGAAGACTTAAAACGCAAAGTGTATAAGACAAAGTCTCACTCACCCTGGAAGACTTAAAACACAAAGTGTATAAGACAAAGTCTCAAACACCCTGGAAGACTTAAAACACAACGTGTATAAGACAAACTCACACACACCCTGGAAGACTTAAAACACAAAGTGTATAAGACAAAGTCTCACACATCCTGGAAGACTTAAAACACAAAGTGTATAAGACAAACCCACACACACCCTGGAAGATTTAAAACACAAAGTGTATAAGACAAAGTCTCACACCCTGGAAGACTTAAAACACAAAGTGTATAAGTTAAAGTCACACACCCTGGAAGACTTAAAACAAAAATTGTATAAGACAAAGTCACACACACCCTGGAAGACTTAAAACACAAAGTGTATAAGACAAACTCACACACACCCTGGAAGACTTAAAACACAAAGTGTATAAGACAAAGTCTCACACACCCTGGAAGACGTAAAACACAAAGTGTATAAGACAAAATCTCACACACCCTGGAAGACTTAAAACACAAAGTGTATAGGACAAAGTCTCACACATCCTGGAAGACTTAAAACACAAAGTGTATAAGACAAACCCACACACACCCTGGAAGACTTAAAACACAAAGTGTATAAGACAAAGTCTCACACACACCCTGGAAGGCTTAAAACACAAAGTGTATAAGACAAACTCACACACACCCTGGAAGACTTAAAACAAAAAGTGTATAAGACAAAGTCACACACACCTTGGAAGACTTAAAACACAAAGTGTATAAGACAAAGTCTCACACATCCTGGAAGACTTAAAACACAAGGTGTATTAGACAAACCCACACACACCCTGGAAGACTTAAAACACAAAGTGTATAAGACAAAGTCACACACCCTGGAAGACTTAAAACACAAAGTGTATAAGACAAGGTCTCACACCCTGGAAGACTTAAAACACAAAGTGTATAAGACAAAGTCACACACCCTGGAAGACTTAAAACAAAAAGTGTATAAGACAAAGTCACACACACCCTGGAAGACTTAAAACGAAAAGTGTATAAGACAAACTCACACACACCCTGGAAGACTTAAAACGAAAAGTGTATAAGACAAAGTCTCACACACCCCTGGAAGACTTAAAACACAAAGTGTATAAGACAAAGTCACACACACCGTGGAAGACTTAAAATAAAAAGTATATAAGACAAACTAACACACCCTGGAAGACTTAAAACACAAAGTGTATAAGACAAACTCACACACACCCTGGAAGAATTACAAAAAAGTGTATAAGACAAAGTCACACACACCTGGAAGACTTAAAACACAAAGTGTATAAGACAAAGTCACACACCCTGGAAGACTTAAAACAAAAAGTGTATAAGACAAAGTCACACACACCCATGAAGACTTAAAACACAAAGTGTATAAGACAAAGTCTCACACCCTGGAAGACTTAAAACAAAAAGTGTATAAGACAAAGTCACACACACCCTGGAAGACTTAAAACGAAAAGTGTATAAGACAAACTCACACACACCCTGGAAGACTTAAAACACAAAGTGTATAAGACAAACTCACACACACCCTGGAAGACTTAAAACACAAAGTGTATAAGACAAAGTCTCACACACCCTGGAAGACGTAAAAAACAAAGTGTATAAGACAAAATCTCACACACCCTGGAAGACTTAAAACACAAAGTGTATAGGACAAAGTCTCACACATCCTGGAAGACTTAAAACACAAAGTGTATAAGACAAACCCACACACACCCTGGAAGACTTAAAACACAAAGTGTATAAGACAAAGTCTCACACACACCCTGGAAGACTTAAAACACAAAGTGTATAAGACAAACTGACACACACCCTGGAAGACTTAAAACACAAAGTGTATAAGACAAAGTCACACACCCTCGAAGACTTAAAACAAAAAGTGTATAAGACAAAGTCACACTCACCCTGGAAGACTTAAAACACAAAGTGTATAAGACAAACTCACACACACCCTGGAAGACTTAAAACAAAAAGTGTATAAGACAAAGTCACACACACCCTGGAAGACTTAAAACAAAAAGTGTATAAGACAAAGTCACACACCCTGGAAGACTTAAAACACAAAGTGTATAAGACAAACTCACACACACCCTGGAAGACTCAAAACACAAAGTGTATAAGACAAAGTCTCACACATCCTGGAAGACTTAAAACACAAAGTGTATAAGACAAAGTCTCACACATCCTGGAAGACTTAAAACACAAAGTGTATAAGACTAAGTCACACACCTTGGAAGACTTAAAACACAAAGTGTATAAGACAAAGTCTCACACACCCTGGAAGACTTAAAACACAAAGTGTATAAGACAAAGTCACACACCCTGGAAGACGTAAAACACAAAGTGTATAAGACAACCTCAAACACCCTGGAAGACTTAAAACACAAAGTGTATAAGACAAAGTCACACACATCCTCTAAGACTTAAATCACAAAGTGTATAAGACAAAGTCACACGCACCCTGAAAGACTTAAAAAACAAAGTGTATAAGACAAAGTCACACACACCCTGGAAGACTTAAAACACAAAGTGTATAAGACAAAGTCACATACACCCTGGAAGACTTAAAACACAAAGTGTATAAGACAAGGTCACACACCCTTGAAGACTTAAAACACAATGTGTATAAGACAAAGTCACACACCCTGGAAGACTTAAAACACAAAGTGTATAAGACAAACTCACACACACCCTGGAAGACTTAAAACAAAAAGTCTATAAGACAAAGTCACACACCCTGGAACACTTAAAACATAAAGTGTATAAGAAAAAGTCACATACCCTGGAAGACTTAAAACAAAAAGTGTATAAGACAAAGTCACACACACCCTGGAAGACTTAAAACAAAAAGTGTGTAAGACAAACTCACACACATCCTGGAAGACTTAAATCAAAAAATGTATAAGACAAAGTCACACACCTTGGAAGACTTAAAACACAAAGTGTATAAGACAAAGTCACACACACCCTGGAAGACTTAAAACACCAAGTGTATAAGACAAAGTCACACACCCTGGAAGACTTAAAACACAAAATGTATAAGACAAACTCACACACACCCTGGTAGACTTAAAACACAAAGTGTATAAGACAAAGTCACACATACCCTGGAAGACTTAAAACACAAAGTGTATAAGGCAAACTCACACACACCCTGGAAGACTTAAAACACAAAGTGTATAAGACAAAGTCACACACACCCTGGAAGACTTAAAACACAAAGTGTATAAGACAAACCCACACACACCCTGGAAGATTTAAAACACAAAGTGTATAAGACAAAGTCTCACACCCTGGAAGACTTAAAACACAAAGTGTATAAGTTAAAGTCACACACCCTGGAAGACTTAAAACAAAAATTGTATAAGACAAAGTCACACACACCCTGGAAGACTTAAAACACAAAGTGTATAAGACAAACTCACACACACCCTGGAAGACTTATAACACAAAGTGTATAAGACAAAGTCTCACACACCCTGGAAGACGTAAAACACAAAGTGTATACGACAAAATCTCACACACCCTGGAAGACTTAAAACACAAAGTGTATAGGACAAAGTCTCACACATCCTGGAAGACTTAAAACACAAAGTGTATAAGACAAACCCACACACACCCTGGAAGACTTAAAACACAAACTGTATAAGACAAAGTCTCACACACACCCTGGAAGACTTAAAACACAAAGTGTATAAGACAAACTCACACACACCCTGGAAGACTTAAAACAAAAAGTGTATAAGACAAAGTCACACACACCCTGGAAGACTTAAAACACAAAGTGTATAAGACAAAGTCACACATACCCTGGAAGACTTAAAACACAAAGTGTATAAGGCAAACTCACGCACACCCTGGAAGACTTAAAACACAAAGTGTGTAAGACAAACTCACACACACCCTGGAAGACTTAAAACACAAAGTGTATAAGACAAACTCATACACACCCTGGAAGACTTAAAACAAAAAGTGTATAAGACAAAGTCTCACACATCCTGGAAGACTTAAAACACAAGGTGTATCAGACAAACCCACACACACCCTGGAAGACTTAAAACACAAAGTGTATAAGACAAAGTCTCACACCCTGGAAGGCTTAAAACACAAAGTGTATAAGACAAAGTCACACACCCTGGAAGACTTAAAACACAAAGTGTATAAGACAAGGTCTCACACCCTGGAAGACTTAAAACACAAAGTGTATAAGACAAAGTCACACACCCTGGAAGACTTAAAACAAAAAGTGTATAAAACAAAGTCTCACACCCTGGAAGACTTAAAACAAAAAGTGTATAAGACAAAGTCACACACACCCTGGAAGACTTAAAACGAAAAGTGTATAAGACAAACTCACACACACCCTGGAAGACTTAAAACACAAAGTGTATAAGACAAAGTCTCACACACCCTGGAAGACGTAAAACACAAAGTGTATAAGACAAACTCACACACACCCTGGAAGACTTAAAACAAAAAGTGTATAAGACAAACTCACACACACCCTGGAAGACTTAAAACACAAAGTGAATAAGACAAACTCACACACACCCTGGAAGACTTAAAACACAAAGTGTATAAGACAAAGTCTCACACACCCTGGAAGACGTAAAACACAAAGTGTATAAGACAAAATCTCACACACCCTGGAAGACTTAAAACACAAAGTGTATAGGACAAAGTCTCACACATCCTGGAAGACTTAAAACACAAAGTGTATAAGACAAACCCACACACACCCTGGAAGACTTAAAACACAAAGTGTATAAGACAAAGTCTCACACACACCCTGGAAGACTTAAAACACAAAGTGTATAAGACAAAGTCTCACACACCCTGGAAGACCTAAAACACAAAGTGTATAAGACAAAGTCACACACACCCTGGAAGACTTAAAACACAAAGTGTATAAGACAAAGTCACACACACCCTGGAAGACTTAAAACACAAAGTGTATAAGACAAAGCCACACACACCCTGGAAGACTTAAAACACAAAGTGTATAAGACAAAGTCACACACCCTGGAAGACTTAAAACACAAAGTGTATAAGACAAACTCACACACACCCTTGAAAACTTAAAACAAAAAGTGTATAAGACAAAGTCACATACCCTGGAAGACTTAAAACAAAAAGTGTATAAGACAAAGTCACACACCCTGGAAGACTTAAAACAAAAAGTGTATAAGACAAAGTCACACACACCCTGGAAGACTTAAAACAAAAAGTGTATAAGACAAACTCACACACACCCTGGAAGACTTAAAACAAAAAGTGTATAAGACAAACTCACACACACCCTGGAAGACTTAAAACACAAAGTGTATAAGACAAACTCACACACACCCTGGAAGACTTAAAACACATAGTGTATAAGACAAAGTCACACACACCCTTGAAGACTTAAAACACAAAGTGTATAAGACAAAGTCACACACCCTGGAAGACTTAAAACACAAAGTGTATAAGACAAACACAAACACACCGGAAGACATAAAACACAAAGTGTATAAGACAAAGTCATACACACCCTGGAAGACTTAAAACGCAAAGTGTATAAGACAAAGTCTCACTCACCCTGGAAGACTTAAAACACAAAGTGTATAAGACAAAGTCTCACACACCCTGGAAGACTTAAAACACAAAGTGTATAAGACAAACTCACACACACCCTGGAAGACTTAAAACACAAAGTGTATAAGACAAAGTCTCACACATCCTGGAAGACTTAAAACACAAAGTGTATAAGACAAACCCACACACACCCTGGAAGATTTAAAACACAAAGTGTATAAGACAAAGTCTCACACCCTGGAAGACTTAAAACACAAAGTGTATAAGTTAAAGTCACACACCCTGGAAGACTTAAAACAAAAAGTGTATAAGACAAAGTCACACACACCCTGGAAGACTTAAAACACAAAGTGTATAAGACAAAGTCACACATACCCTGGAAGACTTAAAATACAAAGTGTATAAGACAAACTCACACACTCCCTGGCAGACTTAAAACACAAAGTGTATAAGACAATCTCACACACACCCTGGAAGACTTAAAATGAAAAGTGTATAAGACAAAGTCACCCACACCCTGGAAGACTTAAAACACAAAGTGTATAAGACAAACTCACACACACCCTGGAAGACTTAAAACACAAAGTGTATAAGACAAAGTCACACACACCCTGGAAGACTTAAAACACAAACTCACACACACCCTGGAAGACTTAAAACAAAAAGTGTATAAGACAAAGTCACACACACCCTGGAAGACTTAAAACAAAAAGTGTATAAGACAAAGTCACACACCCTGGAAGACTTAAAACACAAAGTGTATAAGACAAACTCACACACACCCTGGAAGACTCAAAACACAAAGTGTATAAGACAAAGTCACACACCCTGGAAGACTTAAAACAAAAAGTGTATAAGACAAAGTCACACTCACCCTGGAAGACTTAAAACACAAAGTGTATAAGACAAACTCACACACACCCTGGAAGACTTAAAACAAAAAGTGTATAAGACAAAGTCACACACACCCTGGAAGACTTAAAACAAAAAGTGTATAAGACAAAGTCACACACCCTGGAAGACTTAAAACACAAAGTGTATAAGACAAACTCACACACACCCTGGAAGACTCAAAACACAAAGTGTATAAGACAAAGTCTCACACATCCTAGAAGACTTAAAACACAAAGTGTATAAGACAAAGTCTCACACATCCTGGAAGACTTAAAACACAAAGTGTATAAGACTAAGTCACACACCTTGGAAGACTTAAAACACAAAGTGTATAAGACAAAGTCTCACACACCCTGGAGGACTTAAAACACAAAGTGTATAAGACAAAGTCACACACACCCTGGAAGACTTAAAACACAAAGTGTATAAGACAAAGTCACACACACCCTGGAAGACTTAAAACACAAAGTGTATAAGACAAAGCCACACACACCCTGGAAGACTTAAAACACAAAGTGTATAAGACAAAGTCACACACCCTGGAAGACTTAAAACACAAAGTGTATAAGACAAACTCACACACACCCTTGAAGACTTAAAACAAAAAGTGTATAAGACAAAGTCACATACCCTGGAAGACTTAAAACAAAAAGTGTATAAGACAAAGTCACACACCCTGGAAGACTTAAAACAAAAAGTGTATAAGACAAAGTCACACACACCCTGGAAGACTTAAAACAAAAAGTGTATAAGACAAACTCACACACACCCTGGAAGACTTAAAACACAAAGTGTATAAGACAAACTCACACACACCCTGGAAGACTTAAAACACAAAGTGTATAAGACAAAGTCACACACACCCTTGAAGACTTAAAACACAAAGTGTATAAGACAAAGTCACACACCCTGGAAGACTTAAAACACAAAGTGTATAAGACAAACACAAACACACCGGAAGACATAAAACGCAAAGTGTATAAGACAAAGTCTCACTCACCCTGGAAGACTTAAAACACAAAGTGTATAAGACAAAGTCTCACACACCCTGGAAGACTTAAAACACAAAGTGTATAAGACAAACTCACACACACCCTGGAAGACTTAAAACACAAAGTGTATAAGACAAAGTCTCACACATCCTGGAAGACTTAAAACACAAAGTGTATAAGACAAACCCACACACACCCTGGAAGATTTAAAACACAAAGTGTATAAGACAAAGTCTCACACCCTGGAAGACTTAAAACACAAAGTGTATAAGTTAAAGTCACACACCCTGGAAGACTTAAAACAAAAAGTGTATAAGACAAAGTCACACACACCCTGGAAGACTTAAAACACAAACTGTATAAGACAAAGTCACACATACCCTGGAAGACTTAAAATACAAAGTGTATAAGACAAACTCACACACTCCCTGGCAGACTTAAAACACAAAGTGTATAAGACAAACTCACACACACCCTGGAAGACTTAAAATGAAAAGTGTATAAGACAAAGTCACCCACACCCTGGAAGACTTAAAACACAAAGTGTATAAGACAAACTCACACACACCCTGGAAGACTTAAAACAAAAAGTGTATAAGACAAAGTCACACACACCCTGGAAGACTTAAAACACAAAGTGTATAAGACAAAGTCACACATACCCTGGAAGACTTAAAACACAAAGTGTATAAGGAAACTCACGCACACCCTGGAAGACTTAAAACACAAAGTGTATAAGACAAACTCACACACACCCTGGAAAACTTAAAACACAAAGTGTATAAGACAAACTCACACACACCCTGGAAGACTTAAAACACAAAGTGTATAAGACAAACTCATACACACCCTGGAAGACTTAAAACAAAAAGTGTATAAGACAAAGTCTCACACATCCTGGAAGACTTAAAACACAAGGTGTATTAGACAAACCCACACACACCCTGGAAGACTTAAAACACAAAGTGTATAAGACAAAGTCTCACACCCTGGAAGGCTTAAAACACAAAGTGTATAAGACAAAGTCACACATGCCCTGGAAGACTTAAAACACAAAGTGTATAAGACAAACTCACACACACCCTGGAAGACTTAAAACAAAAAGTGTATAAGACAAAATCACACACACCCTGGAAGACTTAAAACACAAAGTGTATAAGAAAACTCACACACACCCTGGAAGACTTAAAACAAAAAGTGTATAAGACAAAGTCACGCATACCCTGGAAGACTTAAAACACAAAGTGTATAAGACAAAGTCACACACACCCTGGAAGACTTAAAACAAAAAGTGTATAAGACAAAATCACACACACCCTGGAAGACTTAAAACACAAAGTGTATAAGACAAAGTCACACATACCCTGGAAGACTTAAAACACAAAGTGTATAAGGCAAACTCACACACACCCTGGAAGACTTAAAACACAAAGTGTATAAGACAAAGTCACACACACCCTGGAAGACTTAAAACACAAAGTGTATAAGACAAAGTCACACACACCCTGGAAGACTTAAAACACAAAGTGTATAAGACAAAGCCACACACACCCTGGAAGACTTAAAACACAAAGTGTATAAGACAAAGTCACACACCCTGGAAGACTTAAAACACAAAGTGTATAAGACAAACTCACACACACCCTTGAAGACTTAAAACAAAAAGTGTATAAGACAAAGTCACATACCCTGGAAGACTTAAAACAAAAAGTGTATAAGACAAAGTCACACACCCTGGAAGACTTAAAACAAAAAGTGTATAAGACAAAGTCACACACACCCTGGAAGACTTAAAACAAAAAGTGTATAAGACAAACTCACACACACCCTGGAAGACTTAAAACAAAAAGTGTATAAGACAAACTCACACACACCCTGGAAGACTTAAAACACAAAGTGTATAAGACAAACTCACACACACCCTGGAAGACTTAAAACACAAAGTGTATAAGACAAAGTCACACACACCCTTGAAGACTTAAAACACAAAGTGTATAAGACAAAGTCACACACCCTGGAAGACTTAAAACACAAAGTGTATAAGACAAACACAAACACACCCTGGAAGACTTAAAACACAAAGTGTATAAGACAAAGTCATACACACCCTGGAAGACTTAAAACGCAAAGTGTATAAGACAAAGTCTCACTCACCCTGGAAGACTTAAAACACAAAGTGTATAAGACAAAGTCTCACACACCCTGGAAGACTTAAAACACAACGTGTATAAGACAAACTCACACACACCCTGGAAGACTTAAAACACAAAGTGTATAAGACAAACCCACACACACCCTGGAAGATTTAAAACACAAAGTGTATAAGTTAAAGTCACACACCCTGGAAGACTTAAAACAAAAATTGTATAAGACAAAGTCACACACACCCTGGAAGACTTAAAACACAAAGTGTATAAGACAAACTCACACACACCCTGGAAGACTTAAAACACAAAGTGTATAAGACAAAGTCTCACACACCCTGGAAGACGTAAAACACAAAGTGTATAAGACAAAATCTCACACACCCTGGAAGACTTAAAACACAAAGTGTATAGGACAAAGTCTCACACATCCTGGAAGACTTAAAACACAAAGTGTATAAGACAAACCCACACACACCCTGGAAGACTTAAAACACAAAGTGTATAAGACAAAGTCTCACACACACCCTGGAAGACTTAAAACACAAAGTGTATAAGACAAACTCACACACACCCTGGAAGACTTAAAACAAAAAGTGTATAAGACAAAGTCACACACACCCTGGAAGACTTAAAACACAAAGTGTATAAGACAAAGTCTCACACATCCTGGAAGACTTAAAACACAAGGTGTATTAGACAAACCCACACACACCCTGGAAGACTTAAAACACAAAGTGTATAAGACAAAGTCTCACACCCTGGAAGGCTTAAAACACAAAGTGTATAAGACAAAGTCACACACCCTGGAAGACTTAAAACACAAAGTGTATAAGACAAGGTCTCACACCCTGGAAGACTTAAAACACAAAGTGTATAAGACAAAGTCACACACCCTGGAAGACTTAAAACAAAAAGTGTATAAGACAAAGTCACACACACCCTGGAAGACTTAAAACGAAAAGTGTATAAGACAAACTCACACACACCCTGGAAGACTTAAAACGAAAAGTGTATAAGACAAAGTCTCACACACCCTTGGAAGACTTAAAACACAAAGTGTATAAGACAAAGTCACACACACCGTGGAAGACTTAAAATAAAAAGTATATAAGACAAACTAACACACCCTGGAAGACTTAAAACACAAAGTGTATAAGACAAAGTCACACACACCCTGGTAGACTTAAAACACAAAGTGTATAAGACAAACTCACACACACCCTGGAAGACTTAAAACACAAAGTGTATAAGACAAAGTCACACACCCTGGAAGACTTAAAACAAAAAGTGTATAAGACAAAGTCACACACACCCATGAAGACTTAAAACACAAAGTGTATAAGACAAAGTCTCACACCCTGGAAGACTTAAAACAAAAAGTGTATAAGACAAAGTCACACACACCCTGGAAGACTTAAAACGAAAAGTGTATAAGACAAACTCACACACACCCTGGAAGACTTAAAACACAAAGTGTATAAGACAAACTCACACACACCCTGGAAGACTTAAAACACAAAGTGTATAAGACAAAGTCTCACACACCCTGGAAGACGTAAAACACAAAGTGTATAAGACAAAATCTCACACACCCTGGAAGACTTAAAACACAAAGTGTATAGGACAAAGTCTCACACATCCTGGAAGACTTAAAACACAAAGTGTATAAGACAAACCCACACACACCCTGGAAGACTTAAAACACAAAGTGTATAAGACAAAGTCTCACACACACCCTGGAAGACTTAAAACACAAAGTGTATAAGACAAACTGACACACACCCTGGAAGACTTAAAACACAAAGTGTATAAGACAAAGTCACACACCCTCGAAGACTTAAAACAAAAAGTGTATAAGACAAAGTCACACTCACCCTGGAAGACTTAAAACACAAAGTGTATAAGACAAACTCACACACACCCTGGAAGACTTAAAACAAAAAGTGTAAAAGACAAAGTCACACACACCCTGGAAGACTTAAAACAAAAAGTGTATAAGACAAAGTCACACACCCTGGAAGACTTAAAACACAAAGTGTATAAGACAAACTCACACACACCCTGGAAGACTCAAAACACAAAGTGTATAAGACAAAGTCTCACACATCCTGGAAGACTTAAAACACAAAGTGTATAAGACAAAGTCTCACACATCCTGGAAGACTTAAAACACAAAGTGTATAAGACTAAGTCACACACCTTGGAAGACTTAAAACACAAAGTGTATAAGACAAAGTCTCACACACCCTGGAAGACTTAAAACACAAAGTGTATAAGACAAAGTCACACACCCTGGAAGACGTAAAACACAAAGTGTATAAGACAACCTCAAACACCCTGGAAGACTTAAAACACAAAGTGTATAAGACAAAGTCACACACATCCTCTAAGACTTAAATCACAAAGTGTATAAGACAAAGTCACACGCACCCTGAAAGACTTAAAAAACAAAGTGTATAAGACAAAGTCACACACACCCTGGAAGACTTAAAACACAAAGTGTATAAGACAAAGTCACATACACCCTGGAAGACTTAAAACACAAAGTGTATAAGACAAGGTCACACACCCTTGAAGACTTAAAACACAATGTGTATAAGACAAAGTCACACACCCTGGAAGACTTAAAACACAAAGTGTATAAGACAAACTCACACACACCCTGGAAGACTTAAAACAAAAAGTCTATAAGACAAAGTCACACACCCTGGAACACTTAAAACATAAAGTGTATAAGACAAAGTCACATAGCCTGGAAGACTTAAAACAAAAAGTGTATAAGACAAAGTCACACACACCCTGGAAGACTTAAAACAAAAAGTGTGTAAGACAAACTCACACACATCCTGGAAGACTTAAAACAAAAAATGTATAAGACAAATTCACACACCTTGGAAGACTTAAAACACAAAGTGTATAAGACAAAGTCACACACACCCTGGAAGACTTAAAACACCAAGTGTATAAGACAAAGTCACACACCCTGGAAGACTTAAAACACAAAATGTATAAGACAAACTCACACACACCCTGGTAGACTTAAAACACAAAGTGTAGAAGACAAAGTCACACATACCCTGGAAGACTTAAAACACAAAGTGTATAAGGCAAACTCACACACACCCTGGAAGACTTAAAACACAAAGTGTATAAGACAAAGTCACACACACCCTGGAAGACTTAAAACACAAAGTGTATAAGACAAAGTCACACACACCCTGGAAGACTTAAAACACAAAGTGTATAAGACAAAGCCACACACACCCTGGAAGACTTAAAACACAAAGTGTATAAGACAAAGTCTCACACACCCTGGAAGACTTAAAACACAAAGTGTATAAGACAAACTCACACACACCCTTGAAGACTTAAAACAAAAAGTGTATAAGACAAAGTCACATACCCTGGAAAACTTAAAACAAAAAGTGTATAAGACAAAGTCACACACCCTGGAAGACTTAAAACAAAAAGTGTATAAGACAAACTCACACACACCCTGGAAGACTTATAACAAAAAGTGTATAAGACAAACTCACACACACCCTGGAAGACTTAAAACACAAAGTGTATAAGACAAAGTCACATACCCTGGAAGACTTAAAACAAAAAGTGTATTAGACAAAGTCACACACACCCTGGAAGACTTAAAACAAAAAGTGTATAAGACAAACTCACACACACCCTGGAAGACTTAAAACAAAAAGTGTATAAGACAAACTCACACACACCCTGGAAGACTTAAAACACAAAGTGTATAAGACAAACTCACACACACCCTGGAAGACTTAAAACACAAAGTGTATAAGACAAAGTCACACACACCCTTGAAGACTTAAAACACAAAGTGTATAAGACAAAGTCACACACCCTGGAAGACTTAAAACACAAAGTGTATAAGACAAACACAAGCACACCGGAAGACTTAAAACACAAAGTGTATAAGACAAAGTCATACACACCCTGGAAGACTTAAAACGCAAAGTGTATAAGACAAAGTCACACACACCCTGGAAGACTTAAAAGACAAAGTGTATAAGACAAACTCACACACACCCTGGAAGACTTAAAACACAAAGTGTATAAGACAAAGTCTCACACATCCTGGAAGACTTAAAACACAAAGTGTATAAGACAAACCCACACACACCCTGGAAGATTTAAAACACAAAGTGTATAAGACAAAGTCTCACACCCTGGAAGACTTAAAACACAAAGTGTATAAGTTAAAGTCACACACCCTGGAAGACTTAAAACAAAAAGTGTATAAGACAAAGTCACACACACCCTGGAAGACTTAAAACACAAAGTGTATAAGACAAAGTCACACACACCCTGGAAGACTTAAAATACAAAGTGTATAAGACAAACTCACACACTCCCTGGAAGACTTAAAACACAAAGTGTATAAGACAAACTCACACACACCCTGGAAGACTTAAAATGAAAAGTGTATAAGACAAAGTCACCCACACCCTGGAAGACTTAAAACACAAAGTGTATAAGACAAACTCACACACACCCTGGAAGACTTAAAACACAAAGTGTATAAGACAAAGTCACACACACCCTGGAAGACTTAAAACACAAACTCACACACACCCTGGAAGACTTAAAACAAAAAGTGTATAAGACAAAGTCACACACACCCTGGAAGACTTAAAACACAAAGTGTATAAGACAAAGTCACACATACCCTGGAAGACTTAAAACACAAAGTGTATAAGGCAAACTCACGCACACCCTGGAAGACTTAAAACACAAAGTGTATAAGACAAACTCACACACACCCTGGAAAACTTAAAACACAAAGTGTATAAGACAAACTCACACACACCCTGGAAGACTTAAAACACAAAGTGTATAAGACAAACTCATACACACCCTGGAAGACTTAAAACACAAGGTGTATAAGACAAAGTCTCACACCCTGGAAGGCTTAAAACACAAAGTGTATAAGACAAAGTCACACACCCTGGAAGACTTAAAACACAAAGTGTATAAGACAAGGTCTCACACCCTGGAAGACTTAAAACACAAAGTGTATAAGACAAAGTCACACACCCTGGAAGACTTAAAACAAAAAGTGTATAAGACAAAGTCACACACACCCTGGAAGACTTAAAACGAAAAGTGTATAAGACAAACTCACACACACCCTGGAAGACTTAAAACACAAAGTGTATAAGACAAACTCACACACACCCTGGAAGACTTAAAACGAAAAGTGTATAAGACAAAGTCTCACACACCCTTGGAAGACTTAAAACACAAAGTGTATAAGACAAAGTCACACACACCATGGAAGACTTAAAGCAAAAAGTATATAAGACAAACTAACACACCCTGGAAGACTTAAAACACAAAGTGTAGAAGACAAACTCACACACACCCTGGAAGAATTAAAAAAAAGTGTATAAGACAAAGTCACACACACCTGGAAGACTTAAAACACAAAGTGTATAAGACAAAGTCACACACCCTGGAAGACTTAAAACAAAAAGTGTATAAGACAAAGTCACACACACCCATGAAGACTTAAAACACAAAGTGTATAAGACAAAGTCTCACACCCTGGAAGACTTAAAACACAAAGTGTATAAGACAAAGTCTCACACACCCTGGAAGACTTAAAACACAAAGTGTATAAGACAAAGTCACACACACCCTGGAAGACTTAAAACACAAAGTGTATAAGACAAAGTCACACACACCCTGGAAGACTTAAAACACAAAGTGTATAAGACAAAGCCACACACACCCTGGAAGACTTAAAACACAAAGTGTATAAGACAAAGTCTCACACACCCTGGAAGACTTAAAACACAAAGTGTATAAGACGAACTCACACACACCCTTGAAGACTTAAAACAAAAAGTGTATAAGACAAAGTCACATACCCTGGAAGACTTAAAACAAAAAGTGTATAAGACAAAGTCACACACCCTGGAAGACTTAAAACAAAAAGTGTATAAGACAAACTCACACACACCCTGGAAGACTTAAAACAAAAAGTGTATAAGACAAACTCACACACACCCTGGAAGACTTAAAACCCAAAGTGTATAAGACAAAGTCACATACCCTGGAAGACTTAAAACAAAAAGTGTATTAGACAAAGTCACACACACCCTGGAAGACTTAAAACAAAAAGTGTATAAGACAAACTCACACACACCCTGGAAGACTTAAAACAAAAAGTGTATAAGACAAACTCACACACACCCTGGAAGACTTAAAACACAAAGTGTATAAGACAAACTCACACACACCCTGGAAGACTTAAAACACAAAGTGTATAAGACAAAGTCACACACACCCTTGAAGACTTAAAACACAAAGTGTATAAGACAAAGTCACACACCCTGGAAGACTTAAAACACAAAGTGTATAAGACAAACACAAGCACACCGGAAGACTTAAAACACAAAGTGTATAAGACAAAGTCATACACACCCTGGAAGACTTAAAACGCAAAGTGTATAAGACAAAGTCTCACACACCCTGGAAGACTTAAAACACAAAGTGTATAAGACAAACTCACACACACCCTGGAAGACTTAAAACACAAAGTGTATAAGACAAAGTCTCACACATCCTGGAAGACTTAAAACACAAAGTGTATAAGACAAACCCACACACACCCTGGAAGATTTAAAACACAAAGTGTATAAGACAAAGTCTCACACCCTGGAAGACTTAAAACACAAAGTGTATAAGTTAAAGTCACACACCCTGGAAGACTTAAAACAAAAAGTGTATAAGACAAAGTCACACACACCCTGGAAGACTTAAAACACAAAGTGTATAAGACAAAGTCACACACACCCTGGAAGACTTAAAAAACAAAGTGTATAAGACAAACTCACACACTCCCTGGAAGACTTAAAACACAAAGTGTATAAGACAAACTCACACACACCCTGGAAGACTTAAAACACAAAGTGTATAAGACAAACTCACACACACCCTGGAAGACTTAAAACACAAAGTGTATAAGACAAAGTCACACACACCCTGGAAGACTTAAAACACAAACTCACACACACCCTGGAAGACTTAAAACAAAAAGTGTATAAGACAAAGTCACACACACCCTGGAAGACTTAAAACACAAAGTGTATAAGACAATGTCACACATACCCTGGAAGACTTAAAACACAAAGTGTATAAGGCAAACTCACGCACACCCTGGAAGACTTAAAACACAAAGTGTATAAGACAAACTCACACACACCCTGGAAAACTTAAAACACAAAGTGTATAAGACAAACTCACACACACCCTGGAAGACTTAAAACACAAAGTGTATAAGACAAACTCATACACACCCTGGAAGACTTAAAACAAAAAGTGTATAAGACAAAGTCTCACACATCCTGGAAGACTTAAAACACAAGGTGTATTAGACAAACCCACACACACCCTGGAAGACTTAAAACACAAAGTGTATAAAACAAAGTCTCACACCCTGGAAGGCTTAAAACACAAAGTGTATAAGACAAAGTCACACATGCCCTGGAAGACTTAAAACACAAAGTGTATAAGACAAACTCACACACACCCTGGAAGACTTAAAACAAAAAGTGTATAAGACAAAATCACACACACCCTGGAAGACTTAAAACACAAAGTGTATAAGAAAACTCACACACACCCTGGAAGACTTAAAACAAAAAGTGTATAAGACAAAGTCACGCATACCCTGGAAGACTTAAAACACAAAGTGTATAAGACAAAGTCACACACACCCTGGAAGACTTAAAACAAAAAGTGTATAAGACAAAATCACACACACCCTGGAAGACTTAAAACACAAAGTGTATAAGACAAAGTCACACATACCCTGGAAGACTTAAAACACAAAGTGTATAAGGCAAACTCACACACACCCTGGAAGACTTAAAACACAAAGTGTATAAGACAAAGTCACACACACCCTGGAAGACTTAAAACACAAAGTGTATAAGACAAAGTCACACACACCCTGGAAGACTTAAAACACAAAGTGTATAAGACAAAGCCACACACACCCTGGAAGACTTAAAACACAAAGTGTATAAGACAAAGTCACACACCCTGGAAGACTTAAAACACAAAGTGTATAAGACAAACTCACACACACCCTTGAAGACTTAAAACAAAAAGTGTATAAGACAAAGTCACATACCCTGGAAGACTTAAAACAAAAAGTGTATAAGACAAAGTCACACACCCTGGAAGACTTAAAACAAAAAGTGTATAAGACAAAGTCACACACACCCTGGAAGACTTAAAACAAAAAGTGTATAAGACAAACTCACACACACCCTGGAAGACTTAAAACAAAAAGTGTATAAGACAAACTCACACACACCCTGGAAGACTTAAAACACAAAGTGTATAAGACAAACTCACACACACCCTGGAAGACTTAAAACACAAAGTGTATAAGACAAAGTCACACACACCCTTGAAGACTTAAAACACAAAGTGTATAAGACAAAGTCACACACCCTGGAAGACTTAAAACACAAAGTGTATAAGACAAACACAAACACACCCTGGAAGACTTAAAACACAAAGTGTATAAGACAAAGTCATACACACCCTGGAAGACTTAAAACGCAAAGTGTATAAGACAAAGTCTCACTCACCCTGGAAGACTTAAAACACAAAGTGTATAAGACAAAGTCTCACACACCCTGGAAGACTTAAAACACAACGTGTATAAGACAAACTCACACACACCCTGGAAGACTTAAAACACAAAGTGTATAAGACAAACCCACACACACCCTGGAAGATTTAAAACACAAAGTGTATAAGTTAAAGTCACACACCCTGGAAGACTTAAAACAAAAATTGTATAAGACAAAGTCACACACACCCTGGAAGACTTAAAACACAAAGTGTATAAGACAAACTCACACACACCCTGGAAGACTTAAAACACAAAGTGTATAAGACAAAGTCTCACACACCCTGGAAGACGTAAAACACAAAGTGTATAAGACAAAATCTCACACACCCTGGAAGACTTAAAACACAAAGTGTATAGGACAAAGTCTCACACATCCTGGAAGACTTAAAACACAAAGTGTATAAGACAAACCCACACACACCCTGGAAGACTTAAAACACAAAGTGTATAAGACAAAGTCTCACACACACCCTGGAAGACTTAAAACACAAAGTGTATAAGACAAACTCACACACACCCTGGAAGACTTAAAACAAAAAGTGTATAAGACAAAGTCACACACACCCTGGAAGACTTAAAACACAAAGTGTATAAGACAAAGTCTCACACATCCTGGAAGACTTAAAACACAAGGTGTATTAGACAAACCCACACACACCCTGGAAGACTTAAAACACAAAGTGTATAAGACAAAGTCTCACACCCTGGAAGGCTTAAAACACAAAGTGTATAAGACAAAGTCACACACCCTGGAAGACTTAAAACACAAAGTGTATAAGACAAGGTCTCACACCCTGGAAGACTTAAAACACAAAGTGTATAAGACAAAGTCACACACCCTGGAAGACTTAAAACAAAAAGTGTATAAGACAAAGTCACACACACCCTGGAAGACTTAAAACGAAAAGTGTATAAGACAAACTCACACACACCCTGGAAGACTTAAAACGAAAAGTGTATAAGACAAAGTCTCACACACCCTTGGAAGACTTAAAACACAAAGTGTATAAGACAAAGTCACACACACCGTGGAAGACTTAAAATAAAAAGTATATAAGACAAACTAACACACCCTGGAAGACTTAAAACACAAAGTGTATAAGACAAAGTCACACACACCCTGGTAGACTTAAAACACAAAGTGTATAAGACAAACTCACACACACCCTGGAAGACTTAAAACACAAAGTGTATAAGACAAAGTCACACACCCTGGAAGACTTAAAACAAAAAGTGTATAAGACAAAGTCACACACACCCATGAAGACTTAAAACACAAAGTGTATAAGACAAAGTCTCACACCCTGGAAGACTTAAAACAAAAAGTGTATAAGACAAAGTCACACACACCCTGGAAGACTTAAAACGAAAAGTGTATAAGACAAACTCACACACACCCTGGAAGACTTAAAACACAAAGTGTATAAGACAAACTCACACACACCCTGGAAGACTTAAAACACAAAGTGTATAAGACAAAGTCTCACACACCCTGGAAGACGTAAAACACAAAGTGTATAAGACAAAATCTCACACACCCTGGAAGACTTAAAACACAAAGTGTATAGGACAAAGTCTCACACATCCTGGAAGACTTAAAACACAAAGTGTATAAGACAAACCCACACACACCCTGGAAGACTTAAAACACAAAGTGTATAAGACAAAGTCTCACACACACCCTGGAAGACTTAAAACACAAAGTGTATAAGACAAACTGACACACACCCTGGAAGACTTAAAACACAAAGTGTATAAGACAAAGTCACACACCCTCGAAGACTTAAAACAAAAAGTGTATAAGACAAAGTCACACTCACCCTGGAAGACTTAAAACACAAAGTGTATAAGACAAACTCACACACACCCTGGAAGACTTAAAACAAAACGTGTATAAGACAAAGTCACACACACCCTGGAAGACTTAAAACAAAAAGTGTATAAGACAAAGTCACACACCCTGGAAGACTTAAAACACAAAGTGTATAAGACAAACTCACACACACCCTGGAAGACTCAAAACACAAAGTGTATAAGACAAAGTCTCACACATCCTGGAAGACTTAAAACACAAAGTGTATAAGACAAAGTCTCACACATCCTGGAAGACTTAAAACACAAAGTGTATAAGACTAAGTCACACACCTTGGAAGACTTAAAACACAAAGTGTATAAGACAAAGTCTCACACACCCTGGAAGACTTAAAACACAAAGTGTATAAGACAAAGTCACACACCCTGGAAGACGTAAAACACAAAGTGTATAAGACAACCTCAAACACCCTGGAAGACTTAAAACACAAAGTGTATAAGACAAAGTCACACACATCCTCTAAGACTTAAATCACAAAGTGTATAAGACAAAGTCACACGCACCCTGAAAGACTTAAAAAACAAAGTGTATAAGACAAAGTCACACACACCCTGGAAGACTTAAAACACAAAGTGTATAAGACAAAGTCACATACACCCTGGAAGACTTAAAACACAAAGTGTATAAGACAAGGTCACACACCCTTGAAGACTTAAAACACAATGTGTATAAGACAAAGTCACACACCCTGGAAGACTTAAAACACAAAGTGTATAAGACAAACTCACACACACCCTGGAAGACTTAAAACAAAAAGTCTATAAGACAAAGTCACACACCCTGGAACACTTAAAACATAAAGTGTATAAGACAAAGTCAAATAGCCTGGAAGACTTAAAACAAAAAGTGTATAAGACAAAGTCACACACACCCTGGAAGACTTAAAACAAAAAGTGTGTAAGACAAACTCACACACATCCTGGAAGACTTAAAACAAAAAATGTATAAGACAAATTCACACACCTTGGAAGACTTAAAACACAAAGTGTATAAGACAAAGTCACACACACCCTGGAAGACTTAAAACACCAAGTGTATAAGACAAAGTCACACACCCTGGAAGACTTAAAACACAAAATGTATAAGACAAACTCACACACACCCTGGTAGACTTAAAACACAAAGTGTATAAGACAAAGTCACACATACCCTGGAAGACTTAAAACACAAAGTGTATAAGGCAAACTCACACACACCCTGGAAGACTTAAAACACAAAGTGTATAAGACAAAGTCACACACACCCTGGAAGACTTAAAACACAAAGTGTATAAGACAAAGTCACACACACCCTGGAAGACTTAAAACACAAAGTGTATAAGACAAAGCCACACACACCCTGGAAGACTTAAAACACAAAGTGTATAAGACAAAGTCTCACACACCCTGGAAGACTTAAAACACAAAGTGTATAAGACAAACTCACACACACCCTTGAAGACTTAAAACAAAAAGTGTATAAGACAAAGTCACATACCCTGGAAAACTTAAAACAAAAAGTGTATAAGACAAAGTCACACACCCTGGAAGACTTAAAACAAAAAGTGTATAAGACAAACTCACACACACCCTGGAAGACTTATAACAAAAAGTGTATAAGACAAACTCACACACACCCTGGAAGACTTAAAACACAAAGTGTATAAGACAAAGTCACATACCCTGGAAGACTTAAAACAAAAAGTGTATTAGACAAAGTCACACACACCCTGGAAGACTTAAAACAAAAAGTGTATAAGACAAACTCACACACACCCTGGAAGACTTAAAACAAAAAGTGTATAAGACAAACTCACACACACCCTGGAAGACTTAAAACACAAAGTGTATAAGACAAACTCACACACACCCTGGAAGACTTAAAACACAAAGTGTATAAGACAAAGTCACACACACCCTTGAAGACTTAAAACACAAAGTGTATAAGACAAAGTCACACACCCTGGAAGACTTAAAACACAAAGTGTATAAGACAAACACAAGCACACCGGAAGACTTAAAACACAAAGTGTATAAGACAAAGTCATACACACCCTGGAAGACTTAAAACGCAAAGTGTATAAGACAAAGTCACACACACCCTGGAAGACTTAAAAGACAAAGTGTATAAGACAAACTCACACACACCCTGGAAGACTTAAAACACAAAGTGTATAAGACAAAGTCTCACACATCCTGGAAGACTTAAAACACAAAGTGTATAAGACAAACCCACACACACCCTGGAAGATTTAAAACACAAAGTGTATAAGACAAAGTCTCACACCCTGGAAGACTTAAAACACAAAGTGTATAAGTTAAAGTCACACACCCTGGAAGACTTAAAACAAAAAGTGTATAAGACAAAGTCACACACACCCTGGAAGACTTAAAACACAAAGTGTATAAGACAAAGTCACACACACCCTGGAAGACTTAAAATACAAAGTGTATAAGACAAACTCACACACTCCCTGGAAGACTTAAAACACAAAGTGTATAAGACAAACTCACACACACCCTGGAAGACTTAAAATGAAAAGTGTATAAGACAAAGTCACCCACACCCTGGAAGACTTAAAACACAAAGTGTATAAGACAAACTCACACACACCCTGGAAGACTTAAAACACAAAGTGTATAAGACAAAGTCACACACACCCTGGAAGACTTAAAACACAAACTCACACACACCCTGGAAGACTTAAAACAAAAAGTGTATAAGACAAAGTCACACACACCCTGGAAGACTTAAAACACAAAGTGTATAAGACAAAGTCACACATACCCTGGAAGACTTAAAACACAAAGTGTATAAGGCAAACTCACGCACACCCTGGAAGACTTAAAACACAAAGTGTATAAGACAAACTCACACACACCCTGGAAAACTTAAAACACAAAGTGTATAAGACAAACTCACACACACCCTGGAAGACTTAAAACACAAAGTGTATAAGACAAACTCATACACACCCTGGAAGACTTAAAACACAAGGTGTATAAGACAAAGTCTCACACCCTGGAAGGCTTAAAACACAAAGTGTATAAGACAAAGTCACACACCCTGGAAGACTTAAAACACAAAGTGTATAAGACAAGGTCTCACACCCTGGAAGACTTAAAACACAAAGTGTATAAGACAAAGTCACACACCCTGGAAGACTTAAAACAAAAAGTGTATAAGACAAAGTCACACACACCCTGGAAGACTTAAAACGAAAAGTGTATAACACAAACTCACACACACCCTGGAAGACTTAAAACACAAAGTGTATAAGACAAACTCACACACACCCTGGAAGACTTAAAACGAAAAGTGTATAAGACAAAGTCTCACACACCCTTGGAAGACTTAAAACACAAAGTGTATAAGACAAAGTCACACACACCATGGAAGACTTAAAGCAAAAAGTATATAAGACAAACTAACACACCCTGGAAGACTTAAAACACAAAGTGTAGAAGACAAACTCACACACACCCTGGAAGAATTAAAAAAAAGTGTATAAGACAAAGTCACACACACCTGGAAGACTTAAAACACAAAGTGTATAAGACAAAGTCACACACCCTGGAAGACTTAAAACAAAAAGTGTATAAGACAAAGTCACACACACCCATGAAGACTTAAAACACAAAGTGTATAAGACAAAGTCTCACACCCTGGAAGACTTAAAACACAAAGTGTATAAGACAAAGTCTCACACACCCTGGAAGACTTAAAACACAAAGTGTATAAGACAAAGTCACACACACCCTGGAAGACTTAAAACACAAAGTGTATAAGACAAAGTCACACACACCCTGGAAGACTTAAAACACAAAGTGTATAAGACAAAGCCACACACACCCTGGAAGACTTAAAACACAAAGTGTATAAGACAAAGTCTCACACACCCTGGAAGACTTAAAACACAAAGTGTATAAGACGAACTCACACACACCCTTGAAGACTTAAAACAAAAAGTGTATAAGACAAAGTCACATACCCTGGAAGACTTAAAACAAAAAGTGTATAAGACAAAGTCACACACCCTGGAAGACTTAAAACAAAAAGTGTATAAGACAAACTCACACACACCCTGGAAGACTTAAAACAAAAAGTGTATAAGACAAACTCACACACACCCTGGAAGACTTAAAACCCAAAGTGTATAAGACAAAGTCACATACCCTGGAAGACTTAAAACAAAAAGTGTATTAGACAAAGTCACACACACCCTGGAAGACTTAAAACAAAAAGTGTATAAGACAAACTCACACACACCCTGGAAGACTTAAAACAAAAAGTGTATAAGACAAACTCACACACACCCTGGAAGACTTAAAACACAAAGTGTATAAGACAAACTCACACACACCCTGGAAGACTTAAAACACAAAGTGTATAAGACAAAGTCACACACACCCTTGAAGACTTAAAACACAAAGTGTATAAGACAAAGTCACACACCCTGGAAGACTTAAAACACAAAGTGTATAAGACAAACACAAGCACACCGGAAGACTTAAAACACAAAGTGTATAAGACAAAGTCATACACACCCTGGAAGACTTAAAACGCAAAGTGTATAAGACAAAGTCTGACACACCCTGGAAGACTTAAAACACAAAGTGTATAAGACAAACTCACACACACCCTGGAAGACTTAAAACACAAAGTGTATAAGACAAAGTCTCACACATCCTGGAAGACTTAAAACACAAAGTGTATAAGACAAACCCACACACACCCTGGAAGATTTAAAACACAAAGTGTATAAGACAAAGTCTCACACCCTGGAAGACTTAAAACACAAAGTGTATAAGTTAAAGTCACACACCCTGGAAGACTTAAAACAAAAAGTGTATAAGACAAAGTCACACACACCCTGGAAGACTTAAAACACAAAGTGTATAAGACAAAGTCACACACACCCTGGAAGACTTAAAAAACAAAGTGTATAAGACAAACTCACACACTCCCTGGAAGACTTAAAACACAAAGTGTATAAGACAAACTCACACACACCCTGGAAGACTTAAAACACAAAGTGTATAAGACAAACTCACACACACCCTGGAAGACTTAAAACACAAAGTGTATAAGACAAAGTCACACACACCCTGGAAGACTTAAAACACAAACTCACACACACCCTGGAAGACTTAAAACAAAAAGTGTATAAGACAAAGTCACACACACCCTGGAAGACTTAAAACACAAAGTGTATAAGACAATGTCACACATACCCTGGAAGACTTAAAACACAAAGTGTATAAGGCAAACTCACGCACACCCTGGAAGACTTAAAACACAAAGTGTATAAGACAAACTCACACACACCCTGGAAAACTTAAAACACAAAGTGTATAAGACAAACTCACACACACCCTGGAAGACTTAAAACACAAAGTGTATAAGACAAACTCATACACACCCTGGAAGACTTAAAACACAAAGTGTATAAGACAAAGTCTCACACCCTGGAAGGCTTAAAACACAAAGTGTATAAGACAAAGTCACACACCCTGGAAGACTTAAAACACAAAGTGTATAAGACAAGGTCTCACACCCTGGAAGACTTAAAACACAAAGTGTATAAGACAAAGTCACACACCCTGGAAGACTTAAAACAAAAAGTGTATAAGACAAAGTCACACACACCCTGGAAGACTTAAAACGAAAAGTGTATAAGACAAACTCACACACACCCTGGAAGACTTAAAACACAAAGTGTATAAGACAAACTCACACACACCCTGGAAGACTTAAAACGAAAAGTGTATAAGACAAAGTCTCACACACCCTTGGAAGACTTAAAACACAAAGTGTATAAGACAAAGTCACACACACCATGGAAGACTTAAAGCAAAAAGTATATAAGACAAACTAACACACCCTGGAAGACTTAAAACACAAAGTGTAGAAGACAAACTCACACACACCCTGGAAGAATTAAAAAAAAGTGTATAAGACAAAGTCACACACACCTGGAAGACTTAAAACACAAAGTGTATAAGACAAAGTCACACACCCTGGAAGACTTAAAACAAAAAGTGTATAAGACAAAGTCACACACACCCATGAAGACTTAAAACACAAAGTGTATAAGACAAAGTCTCACACCCTGGAAGACTTAAAACACAAAGTGTATAAGACAAAGTCTCACACACCCTGGAAGACTTAAAACAAAAAGTGTATAAGACAAAGTCACACACACCCTGGAAGACTTAAAACGAAAAGTGTATAAGACAACCTCACACACACCCTGGAAGACTTAAAAACACAAAGTGTATAAGACAAACTCACACACACCCTGGAAGACTTAAAACACAAAGTGTATAAGACAAAGTCTCACACACCCTGGAAGACTTAAAACACAATGTGTATAGGACAAAGTCTCACATACCCTGGAAGACTTAAAACACAAAGTGTATAGGACAAAGTCTCACACATCCTGGAAGACTTAAAACACAAAGTGTATAAGACAAACCCACACACACCCTGGAAGACTTAAAACACAAAGTGTATAAGAAAAAGTCTCACACACACCCTGGAAGACTTAAAACACAAAGTGTATAAGACAAACTGACACACACCCTGGAAGACTTAAAACACAAAGTGTATAAGACAAAGTCACATACCCTGGAAGACTTAAAACAAAAAGTGTATTAGACAAAGTCACACACACCCTGGAAGACTTAAAACAAAAAGTGTATAAGACAAACTCACACACACCCTGGAAGACTTAAAACAAAAAGTGTATAAGACAAACTCACACACACCCTGGAAGACTTAAAACACAAAGTGTATAAGACAAACTCACACACACCCTGGAAGACTTAAAACACAAAGTGTATAAGACAAAGTCACACACACCCTTGAAGACTTAAAACACAAAGTGTATAAGACAAAGTCACACACCCTGGAAGACTTAAAACACAAAGTGTATAAGACAAACACAAGCACACCGGAAGACTTAAAACACAAAGTGTATAAGACAAAGTCATACACACCCTGGAAGACTTAAAACGCAAAGTGTATAAGACAAAGTCTCACACACCCTGGAAGACTTAAAAGACAAAGTGTATAAGACAAACTCACACACACCCTGGAAGACTTAAAACACAAAGTGTATAAGACAAAGTCTCACACATCCTGGAAGACTTAAAACACAAAGTGTATAAGACAAACCCACACACACCCTGGAAGATTTAAAACACAAAGTGTATAAGACAAAGTCTCACACCCTGGAAGACTTAAAACACAAAGTGTATAAGTTAAAGTCACACACCCTGGAAGACTTAAAACAAAAAGTGTATAAGACAAAGTCACACACACCCTGGAAGACTTAAAACACAAAGTGTATAAGACAAAGTCACACACACCCTGGAAGACTTAAAATACAAAGTGTATAAGACAAACTCACACACTCCCTGGAAGACTTAAAACACAAAGTGTATAAGACAAACTCACACACACCCTGGAAGACTTAAAATGAAAAGTGTATAAGACAAAGTCACCCACACCCTGGAAGACTTAAAACACAAAGTGTATAAGACAAACTCACACACACCCTGGAAGACTTAAAACACAAAGTGTATAAGACAAAGTCACACACACCCTGGAAGACTTAAAACACAAACTCACACACACCCTGGAAGACTTAAAACAAAAAGTGTATAAGACAAAGTCACACACACCCTGGAAGACTTAAAACACAAAGTGTATAAGACAAAGTCACACATACCCTGGAAGACTTAAAACACAAAGTGTATAAGGCAAACTCACGCACACCCTGGAAGACTTAAAACACAAAGTGTATAAGACAAACTCACACACACCCTGGAAAACTTAAAACACAAAGTGTATAAGGCAAACTCACACACACCCTGGAAGACTTAAAACACAAAGTGTATAAGACAAACTCATACACACCCTGGAAGACTTAAAACACAAAGTGTATAAGACAAAGTCTCACACCCTGGAAGGCTTAAAACACAAAGTGTATAAGACAAAGTCACACACCCTGGAAGACTTAAAACACAAAGTGTATAAGACAAGGTCTCACACCCTGGAAGACTTAAAACACAAAGTGTATAAGACAAAGTCACACACCCTGGAAGACTTAAAACAAAAAGTGTATAAGACAAAGTCACACACACCCTGGAAGACTTAAAACGAAAAGTGTATAAGACAAACTCACACACACCCTGGAAGACTTAAAACACAAAGTGTATAAGACAAACTCACACACACCCTGGAAGACTTAAAACGAAAAGTGTATAAGACAAAGTCTCACACACCCTTGGAAGACTTAAAACACAAAGTGTATAAGACAAAGTCACACACACCATGGAAGACTTAAAGCAAAAAGTATATAAGACAAACTAACACACCCTGGAAGACTTAAAACACAAAGTGTAGAAGACAGACTCACACACACACCCTGGAAGAATTAAAAAAAGTGTATAAGACAAAGTCACACACACCTGGAAGACTTAAAACACAAAGTGTATAAGACAAAGTCACATACCCTGGAAGACTTAAAACAAAAAGTGTATAAGACAAAGTCACACACACCCATGAAGACTTAAAACACAAAGTGTATAAGACAAAGTCTCACACCCTGGAAGACTTAAAACACAAAGTGTATAAGACAAAGTCTCACACACCCTGGAAGACTTAAAACAAAAAGTGTATAAGACAAAGTCACACACACCCTGGAAGACTTAAAACGAAAAGTGTATAAGACAACCTCACACACACCCTGGAAGACTTAAAAACACAAAGTGTATAAGACAAACTCACACACACCCTGGAAGACTTAAAACACAAAGTGTATAAGACAAAGTCTCACACACCCTGGAAGACTTAAAACACAATGTGTATAGGACAAAGTCTCACACACCCTGGAAGACTTAAAACACAAAGTGTATAGGACAAAGTCTCACACATCCTGGAAGACTTAAAACACAAAGTGTATAAGACAAACCCACACACACCCTGGAAGACTTAAAACACAAAGTGTATAAGACAAAGTCACACACACCCTGGAAGACTTAAAACGAAAAGTGTATAAGACAAACTCACACACACCCTGGAAGACTTAAAACACAAAGTGTATAAGACAAACTCACACACACCCTGGAAGACTTAAAACGAAAAGTGTATAAGACAAAGTCTCACACACCCTTGGAAGACTTAAAACACAAAGTGTATAAGACAAAGTCACACACACCATGGAAGACTTAAAGCAAAAAGTATATAAGACAAACTAACACACCCTGGAAGACTTAAAACACAAAGTGTAGAAGACAAACTCACACACACCCTGGAAGAATTAAAAAAAAGTGTATAAGACAAAGTCACACACACCTGGAAGACTTAAAACACAAAGTGTATAAGACAAAGTCACACACCCTGGAAGACTTAAAACAAAAAGTGTATAAGACAAAGTCACACACACCCATGAAGACTTAAAACACAAAGTGTATAAGACAAAGTCTCACACCCTGGAAGACTTAAAACACAAAGTGTATAACACAAAGTCTCACACACCCTGGAAGACTTAAAACAAAAAGTGTATAAGACAAAGTCACACACACCCTGGAAGACTTAAAACGAAAAGTGTATAAGACAACCTCACACACACCCTGGAAGACTTAAAAACACAAAGTGTATAAGACAAACTCACACACACCCTGGAAGACTTAAAACACAAAGTGTATAAGACAAAGTCTCACACACCCTGGAAGACTTAAAACACAATGTGTATAGGACAAAGTCTCACATACCCTGGAAGACTTAAAACACAAAGTGTATAGGACAAAGTCTCACACATCCTGGAAGACTTAAAACACAAAGTGTATAAGACAAACCCACAAACACCCTGGAAGACTTAAAACACAAAGTGTATAAGAAAAAGTCTCACACACACCCTGGAAGACTTAAAACACAAAGTGTATAAGACAAACTGACACACACCCTGGAAGACTTAAAACACAAAGTGTATAAGACAAAGTCACATACCCTGGAAGACTTAAAACAAAAAGTGTATTAGACAAAGTCACACACACCCTGGAAGACTTAAAACAAAAAGTGTATAAGACAAACTCACACACACCCTGGAAGACTTAAAACAAAAAGTGTATAAGACAAACTCACACACACCCTGGAAGACTTAAAACACAAAGTGTATAAGACAAACTCACACACACCCTGGAAGACTTAAAACACAAAGTGTATAAGACAAAGTCACACACACCCTTGAAGACTTAAAACACAAAGTGTATAAGACAAAGTCACACACCCTGGAAGACTTAAAACACAAAGTGTATAAGACAAACACAAGCACACCGGAAGACTTAAAACACAAAGTGTATAAGACAAAGTCATACACACCCTGGAAGACTTAAAACGCAAAGTGTATAAGACAAAGTCTCACACACCCTGGAAGACTTAAAAGACAAAGTGTATAAGACAAACTCACACACACCCTGGAAGACTTAAAACACAAAGTGTATAAGACAAAGTCTCACACATCCTGGAAGACTTAAAACACAAAGTGTATAAGACAAACCCACACACACCCTGGAAGATTTAAAACACAAAGTGTATAAGACAAAGTCTCACACCCTGGAAGACTTAAAACACAAAGTGTATAAGTTAAAGTCACACACCCTGGAAGACTTAAAACAAAAAGTGTATAAGACAAAGTCACACACACCCTGGAAGACTTAAAACACAAAGTGTATAAGACAAAGTCACACACACCCTGGAAGACTTAAAATACAAAGTGTATAAGACAAACTCACACACTCCCTGGAAGACTTAAAACACAAAGTGTATAAGACAAACTCACACACACCCTGGAAGACTTAAAATGAAAAGTGTATAAGACAAAGTCACCCACACCCTGGAAGACTTAAAACACAAAGTGTATAAGACAAACTCACACACACCCTGGAAGACTTAAAACACAAAGTGTATAAGACAAAGTCACACACACCCTGGAAGACTTAAAACACAAACTCACACACACCCTGGAAGACTTAAAACAAAAAGTGTATAAGACAAAGTCACACACACCCTGGAAGACTTAAAACACAAAGTGTATAAGACAAAGTCACACATACCCTGGAAGACTTAAAACACAAAGTGTATAAGGCAAACTCACGCACACCCTGGAAGACTTAAAACACAAAGTGTATAAGACAAACTCACACACACCCTGGAAAACTTAAAACACAAAGTGTATAAGGCAAACTCACACACACCCTGGAAGACTTAAAACACAAAGTGTATAAGACAAACTCATACACACCCTGGAAGACTTAAAACACAAAGTGTATAAGACAAAGTCTCACACCCTGGAAGGCTTAAAACACAAAGTGTATAAGACAAAGTCACACACCCTGGAAGACTTAAAACACAAAGTGTATAAGACAAGGTCTCACACCCTGGAAGACTTAAAACACAAAGTGTATAATACAAAGTCACACACCCTGGAAGACTTAAAACAAAAAGTGTATAAGACAAAGTCACACACACCCTGGAAGACTTAAAACGAAAAGTGTATAAGACAAACTCACACACACCCTGGAAGACTTAAAACACAAAGTGTATAAGACAAACTCACACACACCCTGGAAGACTTAAAACGAAAAGTGTATAAGACAAAGTCTCACACACCCTTGGAAGACTTAAAACACAAAGTGTATAAGACAAAGTCACACACACCATGGAAGACTTAAAGCAAAAAGTATATAAGACAAACTAACACACCCTGGAAGACTTAAAACACAAAGTGTAGAAGACAGACTCACACACACACCCTGGAAGAATTAAAAAAAGTGTATAAGACAAAGTCACACACACCTGGAAGACTTAAAACACAAAGTGTATAAGACAAAGTCACATACCCTGGAAGACTTAAAACAAAAAGTGTATAAGACAAAGTCACACACACCCATGAAGACTTAAAACACAAAGTGTATAAGACAAAGTCTCACACCCTGGAAGACTTAAAACACAAAGTGTATAAGACAAAGTCTCACACACCCTGGAAGACTTAAAACAAAAAGTGTATAAGACAAAGTCACACACACCCTGGAAGACTTAAAACGAAAAGTGTATAAGACAACCTCACACACACCCTGGAAGACTTAAAAACACAAAGTGTATAAGACAAACTCACACACACCCTGGAAGACTTAAAACACAAAGTGTATAAGACAAAGTCTCACACACCCTGGAAGACTTAAAACACAATGTGTATAGGACAAAGTCTCACACACCCTGGAAGACTTAAAACACAAAGTGTATAGGACAAAGTCTCACACATCCTGGAAGACTTAAAACACAAAGTGTATAAGACAAACCCACACACACCCTGGAAGACTTAAAACACAAAGTGTATAAGAAAAAGTCTCACACACACCCTGGAAGACTTAAAACACAAAGTGTATAAGACAAACTGACACACACCCTGGAAGACTTAAAACACAAAGTGTATAAGACAAAGTCACACACCCTGGAAGACATAAAACAAAAAGTGTATAAGACAAAGTCACACACCCTGGAAGACTTAAAACACAAAGTGTATAAGACAAACTCACACACACCCTGGAACACTCAAAACACAAAGTGTATAAGACAAAGTCTCACACATCCTGGAAGACTTAAAACACAAAGTGTATAAGACAAAGTGTCACACATCCTGGAAGACTTAAAACACAAAGTGTATAAGACTAAGTCACACACCTTGGAAGACTTAAAACACAAAGTGTATAAGACAAAGTCTCACACACCCTGGAAGACTTAGAACACAAAGTGTATAAGACAAAGTCACACACCCTGGAAGACGTAAAACACAAAGTGTATAAGACAACCTCAAACACCCTGGAAGACTTAAAACACAAAGTGTATAAGACAAAGTCACACACATCCTGTAAGACTTAAATCACAAAGTGTATAAGACAAAGTCACACACACCCTGAATGACTTAAAAAACAAAGTGTATAAGACAAAGTCACACACACCCTGGAAGACTTAAAACACAAAGTGTATAAGACAAAGTCACATACACCCTGGAAGACTTAAAACACAAAGTGTATAAGACAAAGTCACACACCCTTGAAGACTTAAAACACAATGTGTATAAGACAAAGTCACACACCCTGGAAGACTTAAAACACAAAGTGTATAAGACAAACTCACACACACCCTGGAAGACTTAAAACAAAAAGTGTATAAGACAAAGTCACACACCCTGGAAGACTTAAAACATAAAGTGTATAAGACAAAGTCACATACCCTGGAAGACTTAAAACAAAAAGTGTATAAGACAAAGTCACACACACCCTGGAAGACTTAAAACAAAAAGTGTATAAGGCAAACTCACACACATCCTGGAAGACTTAAAACAAAAAATGTATAAGACAAAGTCACACACCCTGGAAGACTTAAAACAAAAAGTGTATAAGACAAAGTCAAACACACCCTGGAAGACTTAAAACACAAAGTGTATAAGACAAAGTCACATACCCTGGAAGACTTAAAACAAAAAGTGTATAAGACAAAGTCACACACACCCTGGAAGACTTAAACAAAAAGTGTATAAGACAAACTCACACACATCCTGGAAGACTTAAAACAAAAAATGTATAAGACAAAGTCACACACCCTGGAAGACTTAAAACAAAAAGTGTATAAGACAAAGTCACACACACCCTGGAAGACTTAAAACACAAAGTGTATAAGACAAAGTCACACACTCTGGAAGACTTAAAACACAAAGTGTATTAGACAAACTCACACACACCCTGGAAGACTTAAAACACAAAGTGTATAAGACAACCTCACACACGCCCTGGTAGACTTAAAACACAAAGTGTATACGACTAAGTCACACCCCCTGGAAGACTTAAAACACAAAGTGTATAAGACAAACTCACACACACCCTGGAAGACTTAAAACACAAAGTGTATAAGACAAACTCACACACACCCTGGTAGACTTAAAACACAAAGTGTATAAGACAAACTCACACCAACCCTGGAAGACTTAAAACACAAAGTGTATAAGACAAAGTCACACACACCCTGGAAGACTTAAAACAAAAAGTGTATAAGACAAAGTCACACACACCCTGGAAGACTTAAAAAAAAAGTGTATAAGACAAAGTCACACACCTTGGAAGACTTAAAACACAAAGTGTATAAGACAAACTCACACACACCCTGGAAGACTTAAAACACAAAGTGTATAAGACAAACTCACACACACCCTGGAAGACTTAAAACACAAAGTGTATAAGACAAACTCATACACACCCTGGAAGACTTAAAACAAAAAGTGTATAAGACAAAGTCTCACACATCCTGGAAGACTTAAAACACAAAATGTATTAGACAAACCCACACACACCCTGGAAGATTTAAAACACAAAGTGTATAAGACAAAGTCTCACACCCTGGAAGGCTTAAAACACAAAGTGTATAAGACAAAGTCACACACCCTGGAAGACTTAAATCTCAAAGTGTATAAGACAAGGTCTCACACCCTGGAAGACTTAAAACACAAAGTGTATAAGACATAGTCACACACCCTGGAAGACTTAAAACAAAAAGTGTATAAGACAAAGTCACACACACCCTGGAAGACTTAAAACGAAAAGTGTATAAGACAAACTCACACACACCCTGGAAGACTTAAAACACAAAGTGTATAAGACAAACTCACACACACCCTGGAAGACTTAAAACGAAAAGTGTATAAGACAAAGTCTCACACACCCTTGGAAGACTTAAAACACAAAGTGTATAAGACAAAGTCACACACACCGTGGAAGACTTAAAACAAAAAGTATATAAGACAAACTAACACACCCTGGAAGACTTAAAACACAAAGTGTATAAGACAAACTCACACACACCCTGGAAGAATTACAAAAAAGTGTATAAGACAAAGTCACACACACCTGGAAGACTTAAAACACAAAGAGTATAAGACAAAGTCACACACCCTGGAAGACTTAAAACAAAAAGTGTATAAGACAAAGTCACACACACCCATGAAGACTTAAAACACAAAGTGTATAAGACAAAGTCTCACACCCTGGAAGACTTAGAACAAAAAGTGTATAAGACAAAGTCACACACACCCTGGAAGACGTAAAACGAAAAGTGTATAAGACGAACTCACACACACCCTGGAAGACTTAAAACACAAAGTGTATAAGACAAACTCACACACACCCTGGAAGACTTAAAACACAAAGTGTATAAGACAAAGTCTCACACACCCTGGAAGACGTAAAACACAAAGTGTATAAGACAAAATCTCACACACCCTGGAAGAATTAAAACACAAAGTGTATAGGACAAAGTCTCACACATCCTGGAAGACCTAAAACACAAAGTGTATAAGACAAACCCACACACACCCTGGAAGACTTAAAACACAAAGTGTATAAGACAAAGTCTCACACACACCCTGGAAGACTTAAAACACAAAGTGTATAAGACAAACTGACACACACCCTGGAAGACTTAAAACACAAAGTGTATAAGACAAAGTCACACACCCTGGAAGACTTAAAACAAAAAGTGTATAAGACAAAGTCACACTCACCCTGGAAGACTTAAAACACAAAGTGTATAAGACAAACTCACACACACCCTGGAAGACTTAAAACAAAAAGTGTATAAGACAAAGTCACACACACCCTGGAAGACTTAAAACAAAAAGTGTATAAGACAAAGTCACACACCCTGGAAGACTTAAAACACAAAGTGTATAAGACAAACTCACACACACCCTGGAAGACTCAAAACACAAAGTGTATAAGACAAAGTCTCACACATCCTGGAAGCCTTAAAACATAAAGTGTATAAGACAAAGTCTCACACATCCTGGAAGACTTAAAACACAAAGTGTATAAGACTAAGTCACACACCTTGGAAGACTTAAAACACAAAGTGTATAAGACAAAGTCTCACACACCCTGGAAGACTTAAAACACAAAGTGTATAAGACAAAGTCACACACCCTGGAAGACGTAAAACACAAAGTGTATAAGACAACCTCAAACACCCTGGAAGACTTAAAACACAAAGTGTATAAGACAAAGTCACACACATCCTGTAAGACTTAAATCACAAAGTGTATAAGACAAAGTCACACGCATCCTGAAAGACTTAAAAAACAAAGTGTATAAGACAAAGTCACACACACCCTGGAAGACTTAAAACACAAAGTGTATAAGACAAAGTCACATACACCCTGGAAGACTTAAAACACAAAGTGTATAAGACAAGGTCACACACCCTTGAAGACTTAAAACACAATGTGTATAAGACAAAGTCACACACCCTGGAAGACTTAAAACACAAAGTGTATAAGACAAACTCACACACACCCTGGAAGACTTAAAACATAAAGTGTATAAGACAAAGTCACATACCCTGGAAGACTTAAAACAAAAGGTGTATAAGACAAAGTCACACACACCCTGGAAGACTTAAAACAAAAAGTGTATAAGACAAACTCACACACATCCTGGAAGACTTAAAACAAAAAATGTATAAGACAAAGTCACACATCCTGGAAGACTTAAAACAAAAAGTGTATAAGACAAACTCACACACACCCTGGAAGACTTAAAACACCAAGTGTATAAGACAAAGTCACACACCCTGGAAGACTTAAAACACAAAATGTATAAGACAAACTCACACACACCCTGGTAGACTTAAAACACAAAGTGTATAAGACAAAGTCACACACCCTGGAAGACGTAAAACACAAAGTGTATAAGACAACCTCAAACACCCTGGAAGACTTAAAACACAAAGTGTATAAGACAAAGTCACACACATCCTCTAAGACTTAAATCACAAAGTGTATAAGACAAAGTCACACGCACCCTGAAAGACTTAAAAAACCAAGTGTATAAGACAAAGTCACACACACCCTGGAAGACTTAAAACACAAAGTGTATAAGACAAAGTCACATACACCCTGGAAGACTTAAAACACAAAGTGTATAAGACAAGGTCACACACCCTTGAAGACTTAAAACACAATGTGTATAAGACAAAGTCACACACCCTGGAAGACTTAAAACACAAAGTGTATAAGACAAACTCACACACACCCTGGAAGACTTAAAACAAAAAGTCTATAAGACAAAGTCACACACCCTGGAACACTTAAAACATAAAGTGTATAAGACAAAGTCAAATAGCCTGGAAGACTTAAAACAAAAAGTGTATAAGACAAAGTCACACACACCCTGGAAGACTTAAAACAAAAAGTGTGTAAGACAAACTCACACACATCCTGGAAGACTTAAAACAAAAAATGTATAAGACAAATTCACACACCTTGGAAGACTTAAAACACAAAGTGTATAAGACAAAGTCACACACACCCTGGAAGACTTAAAACACCAAGTGTATAAGACAAAGTCACACACCCTGGAAGACTTAAAACACAAAATGTATAAGACAAACTCACACACACCCTGGTAGACTTAAAACACAAAGTGTATAAGACAAAGTCACACATACCCTGGAAGACTTAAAACACAAAGTGTATAAGGCAAACTCACACACACCCTGGAAGACTTAAAACACAAAGTGTATAAGACAAAGTCACACACACCCTGGAAGACTTAAAACACAAAGTGTATAAGACAAAGTCACACACACCCTGGAAGACTTAAAACACAAAGTGTATAAGACAAAGCCACACACACCCTGGAAGACTTAAAACACAAAGTGTATAAGACAAAGTCTCACACACCCTGGAAGACTTAAAACACAAAGTGTATAAGACAAACTCACACACACCCTTGAAGACTTAAAACAAAAAGTGTATAAGACAAAGTCACATACCCTGGAAAACTTAAAACAAAAAGTGTATAAGACAAAGTCACACACCCTGGAAGACTTAAAACAAAAAGTGTATAAGACAAACTCACACACACCCTGGAAGACTTATAACAAAAAGTGTATAAGACAAACTCACACACACCCTGGAAGACTTAAAACACAAAGTGTATAAGACAAAGTCACATACCCTGGAAGACTTAAAACAAAAAGTGTATTAGACAAAGTCACACACACCCTGGAAGACTTAAAACAAAAAGTGTATAAGACAAACTCACACACACCCTGGAAGACTTAAAACAAAAAGTGTATAAGACAAACTCACACACACCCTGGAAGACTTAAAACACAAAGTGTATAAGACAAACTCACACACACCCTGGAAGACTTAAAACACAAAGTGTATAAGACAAAGTCACACACACCCTTGAAGACTTAAAACACAAAGTGTATAAGACAAAGTCACACACCCTGGAAGACTTAAAACACAAAGTGTATAAGACAAACACAAGCACACCGGAAGACTTAAAACACAAAGTGTATAAGACAAAGTCATACACACCCTGGAAGACTTAAAACGCAAAGTGTATAAGACAAAGTCACACACACCCTGGAAGACTTAAAAGACAAAGTGTATAAGACAAACTCACACACACCCTGGAAGACTTAAAACACAAAGTGTATAAGACAAAGTCTCACACATCCTGGAAGACTTAAAACACAAAGTGTATAAGACAAACCCACACACACCCTGGAAGATTTAAAACACAAAGTGTATAAGACAAAGTCTCACACCCTGGAAGACTTAAAACACAAAGTGTATAAGTTAAAGTCACACACCCTGGAAGACTTAAAACAAAAAGTGTATAAGACAAAGTCACACACACCCTGGAAGACTTAAAACACAAAGTGTATAAGACAAAGTCACACACACCCTGGAAGACTTAAAATACAAAGTGTATAAGACAAACTCACACACTCCCTGGAAGACTTAAAACACAAAGTGTATAAGACAAACTCACACACACCCTGGAAGACTTAAAATGAAAAGTGTATAAGACAAAGTCACCCACACCCTGGAAGACTTAAAACACAAAGTGTATAAGACAAACTCACACACACCCTGGAAGACTTAAAACACAAAGTGTATAAGACAAAGTCACACACACCCTGGAAGACTTAAAACACAAACTCACACACACCCTGGAAGACTTAAAACAAAAAGTGTATAAGACAAAGTCACACACACCCTGGAAGACTTAAAACACAAAGTGTATAAGACAAAGTCACACATACCCTGGAAGACTTAAAACACAAAGTGTATAAGGCAAACTCACGCACACCCTGGAAGACTTAAAACACAAAGTGTATAAGACAAACTCACACACACCCTGGAAAACTTAAAACACAAAGTGTATAAGACAAACTCACACACACCCTGGAAGACTTAAAACACAAAGTGTATAAGACAAACTCATACACACCCTGGAAGACTTAAAACACAAGGTGTATAAGACAAAGTCTCACACCCTGGAAGGCTTAAAACACAAAGTGTATAAGACAAAGTCACACACCCTGGAAGACTTAAAACACAAAGTGTATAAGACAAGGTCTCACACCCTGGAAGACTTAAAACACAAAGTGTATAAGACAAAGTCACACACCCTGGAAGACTTAAAACAAAAAGTGTATAAGACAAAGTCACACACACCCTGGAAGACTTAAAACGAAAAGTGTATAAGACAAACTCACACACACCCTGGAAGACTTAAAACACAAAGTGTATAAGACAAACTCACACACACCCTGGAAGACTTAAAACGAAAAGTGTATAAGACAAAGTCTCACACACCCTTGGAAGACTTAAAACACAAAGTGTATAAGACAAAGTCACACACACCATGGAAGACTTAAAGCAAAAAGTATATAAGACAAACTAACACACCCTGGAAGACTTAAAACACAAAGTGTAGAAGACAAACTCACACACACCCTGGAAGAATTAAAAAAAAGTGTATAAGACAAAGTCACACACACCTGGAAGACTTAAAACACAAAGTGTATAAGACAAAGTCACACACCCTGGAAGACTTAAAACAAAAAGTGTATAAGACAAAGTCACACACACCCATGAAGACTTAAAACACAAAGTGTATAAGACAAAGTCTCACACCCTGGAAGACTTAAAACACAAAGTGTATAAGACAAAGTCTCACACACCCTGGAAGACTTAAAACACAAAGTGTATAAGACAAAGTCACACACACCCTGGAAGACTTAAAACACAAAGTGTATAAGACAAAGTCACACACACCCTGGAAGACTTAAAACACAAAGTGTATAAGACAAAGCCACACACACCCTGGAAGACTTAAAACACAAAGTGTATAAGACAAAGTCTCACACACCCTGGAAGACTTAAAACACAAAGTGTATAAGACGAACTCACACACACCCTTGAAGACTTAAAACAAAAAGTGTATAAGACAAAGTCACATACCCTGGAAGACTTAAAACAAAAAGTGTATAAGACAAAGTCACACACCCTGGAAGACTTAAAACAAAAAGTGTATAAGACAAACTCACACACACCCTGGAAGACTTAAAACAAAAAGTGTATAAGACAAACTCACACACACCCTGGAAGACTTAAAACCCAAAGTGTATAAGACAAAGTCACATACCCTGGAAGACTTAAAACAAAAAGTGTATTAGACAAAGTCACACACACCCTGGAAGACTTAAAACAAAAAGTGTATAAGACAAACTCACACACACCCTGGAAGACTTAAAACAAAAAGTGTATAAGACAAACTCACACACACCCTGGAAGACTTAAAACACAAAGTGTATAAGACAAACTCACACACACCCTGGAAGACTTAAAACACAAAGTGTATAAGACAAAGTCACACACACCCTTGAAGACTTAAAACACAAAGTGTATAAGACAAAGTCACACACCCTGGAAGACTTAAAACACAAAGTGTATAAGACAAACACAAGCACACCGGAAGACTTAAAACACAAAGTGTATAAGACAAAGTCATACACACCCTGGAAGACTTAAAACGCAAAGTGTATAAGACAAAGTCTGACACACCCTGGAAGACTTAAAACACAAAGTGTATAAGACAAACTCACACACACCCTGGAAGACTTAAAACACAAAGTGTATAAGACAAAGTCTCACACATCCTGGAAGACTTAAAACACAAAGTGTATAAGACAAACCCACACACACCCTGGAAGATTTAAAACACAAAGTATATAAGACAAAGTCTCACACCCTGGAAGACTTAAAACACAAAGTGTATAAGTTAAAGTCACACACCCTGGAAGACTTAAAACAAAAAGTGTATAAGACAAAGTCACACACACCCTGGAAGACTTAAAACACAAAGTGTATAAGACAAAGTCACACACACCCTGGAAGACTTAAAAAACAAAGTGTATAAGACAAACTCACACACTCCCTGGAAGACTTAAAACACAAAGTGTATAAGACAAACTCACACACACCCTGGAAGACTTAAAACACAAAGTGTATAAGACAAACTCACACACACCCTGGAAGACTTAAAACACAAAGTGTATAAGACAAAGTCACACACACCCTGGAAGACTTAAAACACAAACTCACACACACCCTGGAAGACTTAAAACAAAAAGTGTATAAGACAAAGTCACACACACCCTGGAAGACTTAAAACACAAAGTGTATAAGACAATGTCACACATACCCTGGAAGACTTAAAACACAAAGTGTATAAGGCAAACTCACGCACACCCTGGAAGACTTAAAACACAAAGTGTATAAGACAAACTCACACACACCCTGGAAAACTTAAAACACAAAGTGTATAAGACAAACTCACACACACCCTGGAAGACTTAAAACACAAAGTGTATAAGACAAACTCATACACACCCTGGAAGACTTAAAACACAAAGTGTATAAGACAAAGTCTCACACCCTGGAAGGCTTAAAACACAAAGTGTATAAGACAAAGTCACACACCCTGGAAGACTTAAAACACAAAGTGTATAAGACAAGGTCTCACACCCTGGAAGACTTAAAACACAAAGTGTATAAGACAAAGTCACACACCCTGGAAGACTTAAAACAAAAAGTGTATAAGACAAAGTCACACACACCCTGGAAGACTTAAAACGAAAAGTGTATAAGACAAACTCACACACACCCTGGAAGACTTAAAACACAAAGTGTATAAGACAAACTCACACACACCCTGGAAGACTTAAAACGAAAAGTGTATAAGACAAAGTCTCACACACCCTTGGAAGACTTAAAACACAAAGTGTATAAGACAAAGTCACACACACCATGGAAGACTTAAAGCAAAAAGTATATAAGACAAACTAACACACCCTGGAAGACTTAAAACACAAAGTGTAGAAGACAAACTCACACACACCCTGGAAGAATTAAAAAAAAGTGTATAAGACAAAGTCACACACACCTGGAAGACTTAAAACACAAAGTGTATAAGACAAAGTCACACACCCTGGAAGACTTAAAACAAAAAGTGTATAAGACAAAGTCACACACACCCATGAAGACTTAAAACACAAAGTGTATAAGACAAAGTCTCACACCCTGGAAGACTTAAAACACAAAGTGTATAAGACAAAGTCTCACACACCCTGGAAGACTTAAAACAAAAAGTGTATAAGACAAAGTCACACACACCCTGGAAGACTTAAAACGAAAAGTGTATAAGACAACCTCACACACACCCTGGAAGACTTAAAAACACAAAGTGTATAAGACAAACTCACACACACCCTGGAAGACTTAAAACACAAAGTGTATAAGACAAAGTCTCACACACCCTGGAAGACTTAAAACACAATGTGTATAGGACAAAGTCTCACATACCCTGGAAGACTTAAAACACAAAGTGTATAGGACAAAGTCTCACACATCCTGGAAGACTTAAAACACAAAGTGTATAAGACAAACCCACACACACCCTGGAAGACTTAAAACACAAAGTGTATAAGAAAAAGTCTCACACACACCCTGGAAGACTTAAAACACAAAGTGTATAAGACAAACTGACACACACCCTGGAAGACTTAAAACACAAAGTGTATAAGACAAAGTCACATACCCTGGAAGACTTAAAACAAAAAGTGTATTAGACAAAGTCACACACACCCTGGAAGACTTAAAACAAAAAGTGTATAAGACAAACTCACACACACCCTGGAAGACTTAAAACAAAAAGTGTATAAGACAAACTCACACACACCCTGGAAGACTTAAAACACAAAGTGTATAAGACAAACTCACACACACCCTGGAAGACTTAAAACACAAAGTGTATAAGACAAAGTCACACACACCCTTGAAGACTTAAAACACAAAGTGTATAAGACAAAGTCACACACCCTGGAAGACTTAAAACACAAAGTGTATAAGACAAACACAAGCACACCGGAAGACTTAAAACACAAAGTGTATAAGACAAAGTCATACACACCCTGGAAGACTTAAAACGCAAAGTGTATAAGACAAAGTCTCACACACCCTGGAAGACTTAAAAGACAAAGTGTATAAGACAAACTCACACACACCCTGGAAGACTTAAAACACAAAGTGTATAAGACAAAGTCTCACACATCCTGGAAGACTTAAAACACAAAGTGTATAAGACAAACCCACACACACCCTGGAAGATTTAAAACACAAAGTGTATAAGACAAAGTCTCACACCCTGGAAGACTTAAAACACAAAGTGTATAAGTTAAAGTCACACACCCTGGAAGACTTAAAACAAAAAGTGTATAAGACAAAGTCACACACACCCTGGAAGACTTAAAACACAAAGTGTATAAGACAAAGTCACACACACCCTGGAAGACTTAAAATACAAAGTGTATAAGACAAACTCACACACTCCCTGGAAGACTTAAAACACAAAGTGTATAAGACAAACTCACACACACCCTGGAAGACTTAAAATGAAAAGTGTATAAGACAAAGTCACCCACACCCTGGAAGACTTAAAACACAAAGTGTATAAGACAAACTCACACACACCCTGGAAGACTTAAAACACAAAGTGTATAAGACAAAGTCACACACACCCTGGAAGACTTAAAACACAAACTCACACACACCCTGGAAGACTTAAAACAAAAAGTGTATAAGACAAAGTCACACACACCCTGGAAGACTTAAAACACAAAGTGTATAAGACAAAGTCACACATACCCTGGAAGACTTAAGACACAAAGTGTATAAGGCAAACTCACGCACACCCTGGAAGACTTAAAACACAAAGTGTATAAGACAAACTCACACACACCCTGGAAAACTTAAAACACAAAGTGTATAAGGCAAACTCACACACACCCTGGAAGACTTAAAACACAAAGTGTATAAGACAAACTCATACACACCCTGGAAGACTTAAAACACAAAGTGTATAAGACAAAGTCTCACACCCTGGAAGGCTTAAAACACAAAGTGTATAAGACAAAGTCACACACCCTGGAAGACTTAAAACACAAAGTGTATAAGACAAGGTCTCACACCCTGGAAGACTTAAAACACAAAGTGTATAAGACAAAGTCACACACCCTGGAAGACTTAAAACAAAAAGTGTATAAGACAAAGTCACACACACCCTGGAAGACTTAAAACGAAAAGTGTATAAGACAAACTCACACACACCCTGGAAGACTTAAAACACAAAGTGTATAAGACAAACTCACACACACCCTGGAAGACTTAAAACGAAAAGTGTATAAGACAAAGTCTCACACACCCTTGGAAGACTTAAAACACAAAGTGTATAAGACAAAGTCACACACACCATGGAAGACTTAAAGCAAAAAGTATATAAGACAAACTAACACACCCTGGAAGACTTAAAACACAAAGTGTAGAAGACAGACTCACACACACACCCTGGAAGAATTAAAAAAAGTGTATAAGACAAAGTCACACACACCTGGAAGACTTAAAACACAAAGTGTATAAGACAAAGTCACATACCCTGGAAGACTTAAAACAAAAAGTGTATAAGACAAAGTCACACACACCCATGAAGACTTAAAACACAAAGTGTATAAGACAAAGTCTCACACCCTGGAAGACTTAAAACACAAAGTGTATAAGACAAAGTCTCACACACCCTGGAAGACTTAAAACAAAAAGTGTATAAGACAAAGTCACACACACCCTGGAAGACTTAAAACGAAAAGTGTATAAGACAACCTCACACACACCCTGGAAGACTTAAAAACACAAAGTGTATAAGACAAACTCACACACACCCTGGAAGACTTAAAACACAAAGTGTATAAGACAAAGTCTCACACACCCTGGAAGACTTAAAACACAATGTGTATAGGACAAAGTCTCACACACCCTGGAAGACTTAAAACACAAAGTGTATAGGACAAAGTCTCACACATCCTGGAAGACTTAAAACACAAAGTGTATAAGACAAACCCACACACACCCTGGAAGACTTAAAACACAAAGTGTATAAGACAAAGTCACACACACCCTGGAAGACTTAAAACGAAAAGTGTATAAGACAAACTCACACACACCCTGGAAGACTTAAAACACAAAGTGTATAAGACAAACTCACACACACCCTGGAAGACTTAAAACGAAAAGTGTATAAGACAAAGTCTCACACACCCTTGGAAGACTTAAAACACAAAGTGTATAAGACAAAGTCACACACACCATGGAAGACTTAAAGCAAAAAGTATATAAGACAAACTAACACACCCTGGAAGACTTAAAACACAAAGTGTAGAAGACAAACTCACACACACCCTGGAAGAATTAAAAAAAAGTGTATAAGACAAAGTCACACACACCTGGAAGACTTAAAACACAAAGTGTATAAGACAAAGTCACACACCCTGGAAGACTTAAAACAAAAAGTGTATAAGACAAAGTCACACACACCCATGAAGACTTAAAACACAAAGTGTATAAGACAAAGTCTCACACCCTGGAAGACTTAAAACACAAAGTGTATAACACAAAGTCTCACACACCCTGGAAGACTTAAAACAAAAAGTGTATAAGACAAAGTCACACACACCCTGGAAGACTTAAAACGAAAAGTGTATAAGACAACCTCACACACACCCTGGAAGACTTAAAAACACAAAGTGTATAAGACAAACTCACACACACCCTGGAAGACTTAAAACACAAAGTGTATAAGACAAAGTCTCACACACCCTGGAAGACTTAAAACACAATGTGTATAGGACAAAGTCTCACATACCCTGGAAGACTTAAAACACAAAGTGTATAGGACAAAGTCTCACACATCCTGGAAGACTTAAAACACAAAGTGTATAAGACAAACCCACAAACACCCTGGAAGACTTAAAACACAAAGTGTATAAGAAAAAGTCTCACACACACCCTGGAAGACTTAAAACACAAAGTGTATAAGACAAACTGACACACACCCTGGAAGACTTAAAACACAAAGTGTATAAGACAAAGTCACATACCCTGGAAGACTTAAAACAAAAAGTGTATTAGACAAAGTCACACACACCCTGGAAGACTTAAAACAAAAAGTGTATAAGACAAACTCACACACACCCTGGAAGACTTAAAACAAAAAGTGTATAAGACAAACTCACACACACCCTGGAAGACTTAAAACACAAAGTGTATAAGACAAACTCACACACACCCTGGAAGACTTAAAACACAAAGTGTATAAGACAAAGTCACACACACCCTTGAAGACTTAAAACACAAAGTGTATAAGACAAAGTCACACACCCTGGAAGACTTAAAACACAAAGTGTATAAGACAAACACAAGCACACCGGAAGACTTAAAACACAAAGTGTATAAGACAAAGTCATACACACCCTGGAAGACTTAAAACGCAAAGTGTATAAGACAAAGTCTCACACACCCTGGAAGACTTAAAAGACAAAGTGTATAAGACAAACTCACACACACCCTGGAAGACTTAAAACACAAAGTGTATAAGACAAAGTCTCACACATCCTGGAAGACTTAAAACACAAAGTGTATAAGACAAACCCACACACACCCTGGAAGATTTAAAACACAAAGTGTATAAGACAAAGTCTCACACCCTGGAAGACTTAAAACACAAAGTGTATAAGTTAAAGTCACACACCCTGGAAGACTTAAAACAAAAAGTGTATAAGACAAAGTCACACACACCCTGGAAGACTTAAAACACAAAGTGTATAAGACAAAGTCACACACACCCTGGAAGACTTAAAATACAAAGTGTATAAGACAAACTCACACACTCCCTGGAAGACTTAAAACACAAAGTGTATAAGACAAACTCACACACACCCTGGAAGACTTAAAATGAAAAGTGTATAAGACAAAGTCACCCACACCCTGGAAGACTTAAAACACAAAGTGTATAAGACAAACTCACACACACCCTGGAAGACTTAAAACACAAAGTGTATAAGACAAAGTCACACACACCCTGGAAGACTTAAAACACAAACTCACACACACCCTGGAAGACTTAAAACAAAAAGTGTATAAGACAAAGTCACACACACCCTGGAAGACTTAAAACACAAAGTGTATAAGACAAAGTCACACATACCCTGGAAGACTTAAAACACAAAGTGTATAAGGCAAACTCACGCACACCCTGGAAGACTTAAAACACAAAGTGTATAAGACAAACTCACACACACCCTGGAAAACTTAAAACACAAAGTGTATAAGGCAAACTCACACACACCCTGGAAGACTTAAAACACAAAGTGTATAAGACAAACTCATACACACCCTGGAAGACTTAAAACACAAAGTGTATAAGACAAAGTCTCACACCCTGGAAGGCTTAAAACACAAAGTGTATAAGACAAAGTCACACACCCTGGAAGACTTAAAACACAAAGTGTATAAGACAAGGTCTCACACCCTGGAAGACTTAAAACACAAAGTGTATAATACAAAGTCACACACCCTGGAAGACTTAAAACAAAAAGTGTATAAGACAAAGTCACACACACCCTGGAAGACTTAAAACGAAAAGTGTATAAGACAAACTCACACACACCCTGGAAGACTTAAAACACAAAGTGTATAAGACAAACTCACACACACCCTGGAAGACTTAAAACGAAAAGTGTATAAGACAAAGTCTCACACACCCTTGGAAGACTTAAAACACAAAGTGTATAAGACAAAGTCACAAACACCATGGAAGACTTAAAGCAAAAAGTATATAAGACAAACTAACACACCCTGGAAGACTTAAAACACAAAGTGTAGAAGACAGACTCACACACACACCCTGGAAGAATTAAAAAAAGTGTATAAGACAAAGTCACACACACCTGGAAGACTTAAAACACAAAGTGTATAAGACAAAGTCACATACCCTGGAAGACTTAAAACAAAAAGTGTATAAGACAAAGTCACACACACCCATGAAGACTTAAAACACAAAGTGTATAAGACAAAGTCTCACACCCTGGAAGACTTAAAACACAAAGTGTATAAGACAAAGTCTCACACACCCTGGAAGACTTAAAACAAAAAGTGTATAAGACAAAGTCACACACACCCTGGAAGACTTAAAACGAAAAGTGTATAAGACAACCTCACACACACCCTGGAAGACTTAAAAACACAAAGTGTATAAGACAAACTCACACACACCCTGGAAGACTTAAAACACAAAGTGTATAAGACAAAGTCTCACACACCCTGGAAGACTTAAAACACAATGTGTATAGGACAAAGTCTCACACACCCTGGAAGACTTAAAACACAAAGTGTATAGGACAAAGTCTCACACATCCTGGAAGACTTAAAACACAAAGTGTATAAGACAAACCCACACACACCCTGGAAGACTTAAAACACAAAGTGTATAAGAAAAAGTCTCACACACACCCTGGAAGACTTAAAACACAAAGTGTATAAGACAAACTGACACACACCCTGGAAGACTTAAAACACAAAGTGTATAAGACAAAGTCACACACCCTGGAAGACATAAAACAAAAAGTGTATAAGACAAAGTCACACACCCTGGAAGACTTAAAACACAAAGTGTATAAGACAAACTCACACACACCCTGGAACACTCAAAACACAAAGTGTATAAGACAAAGTCTCACACATCCTGGAAGACTTAAAACACAAAGTGTATAAGACAAAGTGTCACACATCCTGGAAGACTTAAAACACAAAGTGTATAAGACTAAGTCACACACCTTGGAAGACTTAAAACACAAAGTGTATAAGACAAAGTCTCACACACCCTGGAAGACTTAGAACACAAAGTGTATAAGACAAAGTCACACACCCTGGAAGACGTAAAACACAAAGTGTATAAGACAACCTCAAACACCCTGGAAGACTTAAAACACAAAGTGTATAAGACAAAGTCACACACATCCTGTAAGACTTAAATCACAAAGTGTATAAGACAAAGTCACACACACCCTGAATGACTTAAAAAACAAAGTGTATAAGACAAAGTCACACACACCCTGGAAGACTTAAAACACAAAGTGTATAAGACAAAGTCACATACACCCTGGAAGACTTAAAACACAAAGTGTATAAGACAAAGTCACACACCCTTGAAGACTTAAAACACAATGTGTATTAGACAAAGTCACACACCCTGGAAGACTTAAAACACAAAGTGTATAAGACAAACTCACACACACCCTGGAAGACTTAAAACAAAAAGTGTATAAGACAAAGTCACACACCCTGGAAGACTTAAAACATAAAGTGTATAAGACAAAGTCACATACCCTGGAAGACTTAAAACAAAAAGTGTATAAGACAAAGTCACACACACCCTGGAAGACTTAAAACAAAAAGTGTATAAGGCAAACTCACACACATCCTGGAAGACTTAAAACAAAAAATGTATAAGACAAAGTCACACACCCTGGAAGACTTAAAACAAAAAGTGTATAAGACAAAGTCAAACACACCCTGGAAGACTTAAAACACAAAGTGTATAAGACAAAGTCACATACCCTGGAAGACTTAAAACAAAAAGTGTATAAGACAAAGTCACACACACCCTGGAAGACTTAAACAAAAAGTGTATAAGACAAACTCACACACATCCTGGAAGACTTAAAACAAAAAATGTATAAGACAAAGTCACACACCCTGGAAGACTTAAAACAAAAAGTGTATAAGACAAAGTCACACACACCCTGGAAGACTTAAAACACAAAGTGTATAAGACAAAGTCACACACTCTGGAAGACTTAAAACACAAAGTGTATTAGACAAACTCACACACACCCTGGAAGACTTAAAACACAAAGTGTATAAGACAACCTCACACACGCCCTGGTAGACTTAAAACACAAAGTGTATACGACTAAGTCACACCCCCTGGAAGACTTAAAACACAAAGTGTATAAGACAAACTCACACACACCCTGGAAGACTTAAAACACAAAGTGTATAAGACAAACTCACACACACCCTGGTAGACTTAAAACACAAAGTGTATAAGACAAACTCACACCAACCCTGGAAGACTTAAAACACAAAGTGTATAAGACAAAGTCACACACACCCTGGAAGACTTAAAACAAAAAGTGTATAAGACAAAGTCACACACACCCTGGAAGACTTAAAAAAAAAGTGTATAAGACAAAGTCACACACCTTGGAAGACTTAAAACACAAAGTGTATAAGACAAACTCACACACACCCTGGAAGACTTAAAACACAAAGTGTATAAGACAAACTCACACACACCCTGGAAGACTTAAAACACAAAGTGTATAAGACAAACTCATACACACCCTGGAAGACTTAAAACAAAAAGTGTATAAGACAAAGTCTCACACATCCTGGAAGACTTAAAACACAAAATGTATTAGACAAACCCACACACACCCTGGAAGATTTAAAACACAAAGTGTATAAGACAAAGTCTCACACCCTGGAAGGCTTAAAACACAAAGTGTATAAGACAAAGTCACACACCCTGGAAGACTTAAATCTCAAAGTGTATAAGACAAGGTCTCACACCCTGGAAGACTTAAAACACAAAGTGTATAAGACATAGTCACACACCCTGGAAGACTTAAAACAAAAAGTGTATAAGACAAAGTCACACACACCCTGGAAGACTTAAAACGAAAAGTGTATAAGACAAACTCACACACACCCTGGAAGACTTAAAACACAAAGTGTATAAGACAAACTCACACACACCCTGGAAGACTTAAAACGAAAAGTGTATAAGACAAAGTCTCACACACCCTTGGAAGACTTAAAACACAAAGTGTATAAGACAAAGTCACACACACCGTGGAAGACTTAAAACAAAAAGTATATAAGACAAACTAACACACCCTGGAAGACTTAAAACACAAAGTGTATAAGACAAACTCACACACACCCTGGAAGAATTACAAAAAAGTGTATAAGACAAAGTCACACACACCTGGAAGACTTAAAACACAAAGAGTATAAGACAAAGTCACACACCCTGGAAGACTTAAAACAAAAAGTGTATAAGACAAAGTCACACACACCCATGAAGACTTAAAACACAAAGTGTATAAGACAAAGTCTCACACCCTGGAAGACTTAGAACAAAAAGTGTATAAGACAAAGTCACACACACCCTGGAAGACGTAAAACGAAAAGTGTATAAGACGAACTCACACACACCCTGGAAGACTTAAAACACAAAGTGTATAAGACAAACTCACACACACCCTGGAAGACTTAAAACACAAAGTGTATAAGACAAAGTCTCACACACCCTGGAAGACGTAAAACACAAAGTGTATAAGACAAAATCTCACACACCCTGGAAGAATTAAAACACAAAGTGTATAGGACAAAGTCTCACACATCCTGGAAGACCTAAAACACAAAGTGTATAAGACAAACCCACACACACCCTGGAAGACTTAAAACACAAAGTGTATAAGACAAAGTCTCACACACACCCTGGAAGACTTAAAACACAAAGTGTATAAGACAAACTGACACACACCCTGGAAGACTTAAAACACAAAGTGTATAAGACAAAGTCACACACCCTGGAAGACTTAAAACAAAAAGTGTATAAGACAAAGTCACACTCACCCTGGAAGACTTAAAACACAAAGTGTATAAGACAAACTCACACACACCCTGGAAGACTTAAAACAAAAAGTGTATAAGACAAAGTCACACACACCCTGGAAGACTTAAAACAAAAAGTGTATAAGACAAAGTCACACACCCTGGAAGACTTAAAACACAAAGTGTATAAGACAAACTCACACACACCCTGGAAGACTCAAAACACAAAGTGTATAAGACAAAGTCTCACACATCCTGGAAGCCTTAAAACATAAAGTGTATAAGACAAAGTCTCACACATCCTGGAAGACTTAAAACACAAAGTGTATAAGACTAAGTCACACACCTTGGAAGACTTAAAACACAAAGTGTATAAGACAAAGTCTCACACACCCTGGAAGACTTAAAACACAAAGTGTATAAGACAAAGTCACACACCCTGGAAGACGTAAAACACAAAGTGTATAAGACAACCTCAAACACCCTGGAAGACTTAAAACACAAAGTGTATAAGACAAAGTCACACACATCCTGTAAGACTTAAATCACAAAGTGTATAAGACAAAGTCACACGCATCCTGAAAGACTTAAAAAACAAAGTGTATAAGACAAAGTCACACACACCCTGGAAGACTTAAAACACAAAGTGTATAAGACAAAGTCACATACACCCTGGAAGACTTAAAACACAAAGTGTATAAGACAAGGTCACACACCCTTGAAGACTTAAAACACAATGTGTATAAGACAAAGTCACACACCCTGGAAGACTTAAAACACAAAGTGTATAAGACAAACTCACACACACCCTGGAAGACTTAAAACATAAAGTGTATAAGACAAAGTCACATACCCTGGAAGACTTAAAACAAAAGGTGTATAAGACAAAGTCACACACACCCTGGAAGACTTAAAACAAAAAGTGTATAAGACAAACTCACACACATCCTGGAAGACTTAAAACAAAAAATGTATAAGACAAAGTCACACATCCTGGAAGACTTAAAACAAAAAGTGTATAAGACAAACTCACACACACCCTGGAAGACTTAAAACACCAAGTGTATAAGACAAAGTCACACACCCTGGAAGACTTAAAACACAAAATGTATAAGACAAACTCACACACACCCTGGTAGACTTAAAACACAAAGTGTATAAGACAAAGTCACACATACCCTGGAAGACTTAAAACACAAAGTGTATAAGGCAAACTCACACACACCCTGGAAGACTTAAAACACAAAGTGTATAAGACAAAGTCACACACACCCTGGAAGACTTAAAACACAAAGTGTATAAGACAAAGTCACACACACCCTGGAAGACTTAAAACACAAAGTGTATAAGACAAAGCCACACTCACCCTGGAAGACTTAAAACACAAAGTGTATAAGACAAAGTCACACACCCTGGAAGACTTAAAACACAAAGTGTATAAGACAAACTCACACACACCCTTGAAGACTTAAAACAAAAAGTGTATAAGACAAAGTCACATACCCTGGAAGACTTAAAACAAAAAGTGTATAAGACAAAGTCACACACCCTGGAAGACTTAAAACAAAAAGAGTATAAGACAAACTCACACACACCCTGGAAGACTTAAAACAAAAAGTGTATAAGACAAACTCACACACACCCTGGAAGACTTAAAACACAAAGTGTATAAGACAAAGTCACATACCCTGGAAGACTTAAAACAAAAAGTGTATTAGACAAAGTCACACACACCCTGGAAGACTTAAATTAAAAAGTGTATAAGACAAACTCACACACACCCTGGAAGACTTAAAACAAAAAGTGTATAAGACAAAGTCACACACACCCTGGAAGACTTAAAACACAAAGTGTATAAGACAAACTCACACACGCCCTGGAAGACTTAAAACACAAAGTGTATAAGACAAAGTCACACACACCCTTGAAGACTTAAAACACAAAGTGTATAAGACAAAGTCACACACCCTGGAAGACTTAAAACACAAAGTGTATAAGACAAACACAAGCACACCGGAAGACTTAAAACACAAAGTGTATAAGACAAAGTCATACACACCCTGGAAGACTTAAAACGCAAAGTGTATAAGACAAAGTCTCACTCACCCTGGAAGACTTAAAACACAAAGTGTATAAGACAAAGTCTCACACACCCTGGAAGACTTAAAACACAAAGTGTATAAGACAAACTCACACACACCCTGGAAGACTTAAAACACAAAGTGTATAAGACAAAGTCTCACACATCCTGGAAGACTTAAAACACAAAGTGTATAAGACAAACCCACACACACCCTGGAAGATTTAAAACACAAAGTGTATAAGACAAAGTCTCACACCCTGGAAGACTTCAAACACAAAGTGTATAAGTTAAAGTCACACACCCTGGAAGACTTAAAACAAAAAGTGTATAAGACAAAGTCACACACACCCTGGAAGACTTAAAACACAAAGTGTATAAGACAAAGTCACACACACCCTGGAAGACTTAAAATACAAAGTGTATAAGACAAACTCACACACTCCCTGGAAGACTTAAAACACAAAGTGTATAAGACAAACTCACACACACCCTGGAAGACTTAAAATGAAAAGTGTATAAGACAAAGTCACCCACACCCTGGAAGACTTAAAACACAAAGTGTATAAGACAAACTCACACACACCCTGGAAGACGTAAAACACAAAGTGTATAAGACAAAGTCACACACACCCTGGAAGACTTAAAACACAAACTCACACACACCCTGGAACACTTAAAACAAAAAGTGTATAAGACAAAGTCACACACACCCTGGAAGACTTAAAACACAAAGTGTATAAGACAAAGTCACACATACCCTGGAAGACTTAAAACACAAAGTGTATAAGGCAAACTCACGCACACCCTGGAAGACTTAAAACACAAAGTGTATAAGACAAACTCACACACACCCTGGAAAACTTAAAACACAAAGTATATAAGACAAACTCACACACACCCTGGAAGACTTAAAACACAAAGTGTATAAGACAAAGTCTCACACCCTGGAAGGCTTAAAACACAAAGTGTATAAGACAAAGTCACACACCCTGGAAGACTTAAAACACAAAGTGTATAAGACAAGGTCTCACACCCTGGAAGCCTTAAAACACAAAGTGTATAAGACAAAGTCACACACCCTGGAAGACTTAAAACACAAAGTGTATAAGACAAACTCACACACACCCTGGAAGACGTAAAACACAAAGTGTATAAGACAAAATCTCACACACCCTGGAAGACTTAAAACACAAAGTGTATAGGACAAAGTCTCACATCCTGGAAGACTTAAAACACAAAGTGTATAAGACAAACCCATACACACCCTGGAAGACTTAAAACACAAAGTGTATAAGACAAAGTCTCACACACACCCTGGAAGACTTAAAACACAAAGTGTATAAGACAAACTGACACACACCCTGGAAGACTTAAAACACAAAGTGTATAAGACAAAGTCACACACCCTGGAAGACTTAAAACAAAAAGTGTATAAGACAAAGTCACACTCACCCTGGAAGACTTAAAACACAAAGTGTATAAGACAAACTCACACACACCCTGGAAGACTTAAAACAAAAAGTGTATAAGACAAAGTCACACACACCCTGGAGGACTTAAAACAAAAAGTGTATAAGACAAAGTCACACACCCTGGAAGACTTAAAACACAAAGTGTATAAGACAAACTCACACACACCCTGGAAGACTCAAAACACAAAGTGTATAAGACAAAGTCTCACACATCCTGGAAGACTTAAAACACAAAGTGTATAAGACAAAGTCTCACACATCCTGGAAGACTTAAAACACAAAGTGTATAAGACTAAGTCACACACCTTGGAAGACTTAAAACACAAAGTGTATAAGACAAAGTCTCACACACCCTGGAAGACTTAAAACACAAAGTGTATAAGACAAAGTCACACACCCTGGAAGACGTAAAACACAAAGTGTATTAGACAACCTCAAACACCCTGGAAGACTTAAAACACAAAGTGTATAAGACAAAGTCACACACATCCTGTAAGACTTAAATCACAAAGTGTATAAGACAAAGTCACACGCACCCTGAAAGACTTAAAAAACAAAGTGTATAAGACAAAGTCACACACACCCTGGAAGACTTAAAACACAAAGTGTATAAGACAAAGTCACATACACCCTGGAAGACTTAAAACACAAAGTGTATAAGACAAGGTCACACACCCTTGAAGACTTAAAACACAATGTGTATAAGACAAAGTCACACACCCTGGAAGACGTAAAACACCAAGTGTATAAGACAAACTCACACACACCCTGGAAGACTTAAAACAAAAAGTGTATAAGACAAAGTCACACACCCTGGAACACTTAAAACATAAAGTGTATAAGACAAACTCACACACACCCTGGAAGACTTAAAACAAAAAGTGTATAAGACAAAGTCACACACACCCTGGAAGACTTAAAACAAAAAGTGTATAAGACAAACTCACACACATCCTGGAAGACTTAAAACAAAAAATGTATAAGACAAAGTCACACACCCTGGAAGACTTAAAACAAAAAGTGTATAAGACAAAGTCACACACACCCTGGAAGACTTAAAACACCAAGTGTATAAGACAAAGTCACACACCCTGGAAGACTTAAAACACAAAATGTATAAGACAAACTCACACACACCCTGGTAGACTTAAAACACAAAGTGTATAAGGCAAACTCACACACACCCTGGAAGACTTAAAACACAAAGTGTATAAGACAAAGTCACACACACCCTGGAAGACTTAAAACACAAAGTGTATAAGACAAAGTCACACACACCCTGGAAGACTTAAAACACAAAGTGTATAAGACAAAGCCACACACACCCTGGAAGACTTAAAACACAAAGTGTATAAGACAAAGTCACACACCCTGGAAGACTTAAAACACAAAGTGTATAAGACAAACTCACACACACCCTTGAAGACTTAAAACAAAAAGTGTATAAGACAAAGTCACATACCCTGGAAGAGTTAAAACAAAAAGTGTATAAGACAAAGTCACACACCCTGGAAGACTTAAAACAAAAAGTGTATAAGACAAACTCACACACACCCTGGAAGACTTAAAACAAAAAGTGTATAAGACAAACTCACACACACCCTGGAAGACTTAAAACACAAAGTGTATAAGACAAAGTCACATACCCTGGAAGACTTAAAACAAAAAGTGTATTAGACAAAGTCACACACACCCTGGAAGACATAAAACAAAAAGTGTATAAGACAAACTCACACACACCCTGGAAGACTTAAAACAAAAAGTGTATAAGACAAACTCACACACACCCTGGAAGACTTAAAACACAAAGTGTATAAGACAAACTCACACACACCCTGGAAGACTTAAAACACAAAGTGTATAAGACAAAGTCACACACACCCTTGAAGACTTAAAACACAAAGTGTATAAGACAAAGTCACACACCCTGGAAGACTTAAAACACAAAGTGTATAAGACAAACACAAGCACACCGGAAGACTTAAAACACAAAGTGTATAAGACAAAGTCATACACACCCTGGAAGACTTAAAACGCAAACTGTATAAGACAAAGTCTCACTCACCCTGGAAGACTTAAAACACAAAGTGTATAAGACAAAGTCTCACACACCCTGGAAGACTTAAAACAAAAAGTGTATAAGACAAACTCACACACACCCTGGAAGACTTAAAACAAAAAGTGTATAAGACAAACTCACACACACCCTGGAAGACTTAAAACACAAAGTGTATAAGACAAACTCACACACACCCTGGAAAACTTAAAACACAAAGTGTATAAGACAAAGTCTCACACCCTGGAAGACTTCAAACACAAAGTGTATAAGTTAAAGTCACACACCCTGGAAGACTTAAAACAAAAAGTGTATAAGACAAAGTCACACACACCCTGGAAGACTTAAAACACAAAGTGTATAAGACAAAGTCACACACACCCTGGAAGACTTAAAATACAAAGTGTATAAGACAAACTCACACACTCCCTGGAAGACTTAAAACACAAAGTGTATAAGACAAACTCACACACACCCTGGAAGACTTAAAATGAAAAGTGTATAAGACAAAGTCACCCACACCCTGGAAGACTTAAAACACAAAGTGTATAAGACAAACTCACACACACCCTGGAAGACTTAAAACACAAAGTGTATAAGACAAAGTCACACACACCCTGGAAGACTTAAAACACAAACTCACACACACCCTGGAAGACTTAAAACAAAAAGTGTATAAGACAAAGTCACACACACCCTGGAAGACTTAAAACACAAAGTGTATAAGACAAAGTCACACATACCCTGGAAGACTTAAAACACAAAGTGTATAAGGCAAACTCACGCACACCCTGGAAGACTTAAAACACAAAGTGTATAAGACAAACTCACACACACCCTGGAAAACTTAAAACACAAAGTGTATAAGACAAACTCACACACACCCTGGAAGACTTAAAACACAAAGTGTATAAGACAAACTCATACACACCCTGGAAGACTTAAAACACAAACTGTATAAGACAAAGTCTCACACCCTGGAAGGCTTAAAACACAAAGTGTATAAGACAAAGTCACACACCCTGGAAGACTTAAAACACAAAGTGTATAAGACAAGGTCTCACACCCTGGAAGCCTTAAAACACAAAGTGTATAAGACAAAGTCACACACCCTGGAAGACTTAAAACACAAAGTGTATAAGACAAACTCACACACACCCTGGAAGAATTACAAAAAAGTGTATAAGACAAAGTCACACACACCTGAAAGACTTAAAACACAAAGAGTATAAGACAAAGTCACACACCCTGGAAGACTTAAAACAAAAAGTGTATAAGACAAAGTCACACACACCCATGAAGACTTAAAACACAAAGTGTATAAGACAAAGTCTCACACCCTGGAAGACTTAAAACAAAAAGTGTATAAGACAAAGTCACACACACCCTGGAAGACTTAAAACGAAAAGTGTATAAGACAAACTCACACACACCCTGGAAGACTTAAAACACAAAGTGTATAAGACAAACTCACACACACCCTGGAAGACTTAAAACACAAAGTGTATAAGACAAAGTCTCACACACCCTGGAAGACGTAAAACACAAAGTGTATAAGACAAAATCTCACACACCCTGGAAGACTTAAAACACAAAGTGTATAGGACAAAGTCTCACACATCCTGGAAGACTTAAAACACAAAGTGTATAAGACAAACCCACACACACCCTGGAAGACTTAAAACACAAAGTGTATAAGACAAAGTCTCACACACACCCTGGAAGACTTAAAACACAAAGTGTATAAGACAAACTGACACACACCCTGGAAGACTTAAAACACAAAGTGTATAAGACAAAGTCACACACCCTGGAAGACTTAAAACAAAAAGTGTATAAGACAAAGTCACACTCACCCTGGAAGACTTAAAACACAAAGTGTATAAGACAAACTCACACACACCCTGGAAGACTTAAAACAAAAAGTGTATAAGACAAAGTCACACACACCCTGGAAGACTTAAAACAAAAAGTGTATAAGACAAAGTCACACACCCTGGAAGACTTAAAACACAAAGTGTATAAGACAAACTCACACACACCCTGGAAGACTCAAAACACAAAGTGTATAAGACAAACTGACACACACCCTGGAAGACTTAAAACACAAAGTGTATAAGACAAAGTCACACACCCTGGAAGACTTAAAACAAAAAGTGTATAAGACAAAGTCACACTCACCCTGGAAGACTTAAAACACAAAGTGTATAAGACAAACTCACACACACCCTGGAAGACTTAAAACAAAAAGTATATAAGACAAAGTCACACACACCCTGGAAGACTTAAAACAAATAGTGTATAAGACAAAGTCACACACCCTGGAAGACTTAAAACACAAAGTGTATAAGACAAACTCACACACACCCTGGAAGACTCAAAACACAAAGTGTATAAGACAAAGTCTCACACATCCTGGAAGACTTAAAACACAAAGTGTAAAAGACAAAGTCTCACACATCCTGGAAGACTTAAAACAAAAAGTGTATAAGACAAAGTCACACACACCCATGAAGACTTAAAACACAAAGTGTATAAGACAAAGTCTCACACACCCTGGAAGACTTAAAACACAAAGTGTATAAGACAAAGTCACACACCCTGGAAGACGTAAAACACAAAGTGTATAAGACAACCTCAAACACCCTGGAAGACTTAAAACACAAAGTGTATAAGACAGAGTCACACACATCCTGTAAGACTTAAATCACAAAGTGTATAAGACAAAGTCACACACACCCTGAAAGACTTAAAAAACAAAGTGTATAAGACAAAGTCACACACACCCTGGAAGACGTAAAACACAAAGTGTATAAGACAAAGTCACATACACCCTGGAAGACTTAAAACACAAAGTGTATAAGACAAAGTCACACACCCTTGAAGACTTAAAACACAATGTGTATAAGACAAAGTCACACACCCTGGAAGACTTAAAACATAAAGTGTATAAGACAAACTCACACACACCCTGGAAGACTTAAAACACAAAGTGTATAAGACAAAGTCACACACACCCTGGAAGACTTAAAACACAAACTCACACACACCCTGGAAGACTTAAAACAAAAAGTGTATAAGACAAAGTCACACATACCCTGGAAGACTTAAAACACAAAGTGTATAAGGCAAACTCACGCACACCCTGGAAGACTTAAAACACAAAGTGTATAAGACAAACTCACACACACCCTGGAAAACTTAAAACACAAAGTGTATAAGACAAACTCACACACACCCTGGAAGACTTAAAACACAAAGTGTATAAGACAAACTCATACACACCCTGGAAGACTTAAAACACAAAGTGTATAAGACAAAGTCTCACACCCTGGAAGGCTTAAAACACAAAGTGTATAAGACAAAGTCACACACCCTGGAAGACTTAAAACACAAAGTGTATAAGACAAGGTCTCACACCCTGGAAGCCTTAAAACACAAAGTGCATAAGACAAAGTCACACACCCTGGAAGACTTAAAACACAAAGTGTATAAGACAAACTCACACACACCCTGGAAGAATTACAAAAAAGTGTATAAGACAAAGTCACACACACCTGAAAGACTTAAAACACAAAGAGTATAAGACAAAGTCACACACCCTGGAAGACTTAAAACAAAAAGTGTATAAGACAAAGTCACACACACCCATGAAGACTTAAAACACAAAGTGTATAAGACAAAGTCTCACACCCTGGAAGACTTAAAACAAAAAGTGTATAAGACAAAGTCACACACACCCTGGAAGACTTAAAACGAAAAGTGTATAAGACAAACTCGCACACACCCTGGAAGACTTAAAACACAAAGTGTATAAGACAAACTCACACACACCCTGGAAGACTTAAAACACAAAGTGTATAAGACAAAGTCTCACACACCCTGGAAGACGTAAAACACAAAGTGTATAAGACAAAATCTCACACACCCTGGAAGACTTAAAACACAAAGTGTATAGGACAAAGTCTCACACATCCTGGAAGACTTAAAACACAAAGTGTATAAGACAAACCCACACACACCCTGGAAGACTTAAAACACAAAGTGTATAAGACAAAGTCTCACACACACCCTGGAATACTTAAAACACAAAGTGTATAAGATCAACTGACACACACCCTGGAAGACTTAAAACACAAAGTGTATAAGACAAAGTCACACACCCTGGAAGACTTAAAACAAAAAGTGTATAAGACAAAGTCACACTCACCCTGGAAGACTTAAAACACAAAGTGTATAAGACAAACTCACACACACCCTGGAAGACTTAAAACAAAAAGTGTATAAGACAAAGTCACACACACCCTGGAAGACTTAAAACAAAAAGTGTATAAGACAAAGTCACACACCCTGGAAGACTTAAAACACAAAGTGTATAAGGCAAACTCACACACACCCTGGAAGACTCAAAACACAAAGTGTATAAGACAAACTGACACACACCCTGGAAGACTTAAAACACAAAGTGTATAAGACAAAGTCACACACCCTGGAAGACTTAAAACAAAAAGTGTATAAGACAAAGTCACACACCCTGGAAGACTTAAAACACAAAGTGTATAAGACAAACTCACACACACCCTGGAAGACTTAAAACACAAAGTGTATAAGACAAACTCACACACACCCTGGAAGACTTAAAACACAAAGTGTATAAGACAAACTCATACACACCCTGGAAGACTTAAAACAAAAAGTGTATAAGACAAAGTCTCACACATCCTGGAAGACTTAAAACACAAGGTGTATTAGACAAACCCACACACACCCTGGAAGACTTAAAACACAAAGTGTATAAGACAAAGTCTCACACCCTGGAAGGCTTAAAGCACAAAGTGTATAAGACAAAGTCACACACCCTGGAAGACTTAAAACACAAAGTGTATAAAACAAGGTCTCACACCCTGGAAGACTTAAAACACAAGGTGTATAAGACAAAGTCACACACCCTGGAAGACTTAAAACAAAAAGTGTATAAGACAAAGTCACACACACCCTGGAAGACTTAAAACGAAAAGTGTATAAGACAAACTCACACACACCCTGGAAGACTTAAAACACAAAGTGTATAAGACAAACTCACACACACCCTGGAAGACTTAAAACGAAAAGTGTATAAGACAAAGTCTCACATACCCTTGGAAGACTTAAAACACAAAGTGTATAAGACAAAGTCACACACACCGTGGAAGACTTAAAACAAAAAGTATATAAGACAAACTAACACACCCTGGAAGACTTAAAACACAAAGTGTATAAGACAAACTCACACACACCCTGGAAAAATTAAAAAAAAGTGTATAAGACAAAGTCACACACACCTGGAAGACTTAAAACACAAAGTGTATAAGACAAAGTCACACACCCTGGAAGACTTAAAACAAAAAGTGTATAAGACAAAGTCACACACACCCATGAAGACTTAAAACACAAAGTGTATAAGACAAAGTCTCACACCCTGGAAGACTTAAAACACAAAGTGTATAAGACAAAGTCTCACACACCCTGGAAGACTTAAAACAAAAAGTGTATAAGACAAAGTCACACACACCCTGGAAGACTTAAAACGAAAAGTGTATAAGACAAACTCACACACACCCTGGAAGACTTAAAACACAAAGTGTATAAGACAAACTCACACACACCCTGGAAGACTTAAAACACAAAGTGTATAAGACAAAGTCTCACACACCCTGGAAGACGTAAAACACAAAGTGTATAAGACAAAGTCTCACACACCCTGGAAGACTTAAAACACAAAGTGTATAGGACAAAGTCTCACACATCCTGGAAGACTGAAAACACAAAGTGTATAAGACAAACCCACACACACCCTGGAAGACTTAAAACACAAAGTGTATAAGACAAAGTCTCACACACACCCTGGAAGACTTAAAACACAAAGTGTATAAGACAAACTGACACACACCCTGGAAGACTTAAAACACAAAGTGTATAAGACAAAGTCACACACCCTGGAAGACTTAAAACAAAAAGTGTATAAGACAAAGTCACACTCACCCTGGAAGACTTAAAACACAAAGTGTATAAGACAAACTCACACACACCCTGGAAGACTTAAGACAAAGTCACACACACCCTGGAAGACTTAAAACAAAAAGTGTATAAGACAAAGTCACACACCCTGGAAGACTTAAAACACAAAGTGTATAAGACAAACTCACACACACCCTGGAAGACTCAAAACACAAAGTGTATAAGACAAAGCCTCACACATCCTGGAAGACTTAAAACACAAGGTGTATAAGACAAAGTCTCACACATCCTGGAAGACTTAAAACACAAAGTGTATAAGACTAAGTCACACACCTTGGAAGACTTAAAACACAAAGTGTATAAGGCAAAGTCTCACACACCCTGGAAGACTTAAAACACAAAGTGTATAAGACAAAGTCACACACCCTGGAAGACGTAAAACACAAAGTGTATAAGACAACCTCAAACACCCTGGAAGACTTAAAACACAAAGTGTATAAGACAAAGTCACACACATCCTGTAAGACTTAAATCACAAAGTGTATAAGACAAAGTCACACACACCCTGAAAGACTTAAAACAAAAAGTGTATAAGACAAAGTCACACACACCCTGGAAGACTTAAAACGAAAAGTGTATAAGACAAACTCACACACACCCTGGAAGACTTAAAACACAAAGTGTATAAGACAAACTCACACACACCCTGGAAGACTTAAAACGAAAAGTGTATAAGACAAAGTCACATACACCCTGGAAGACTTAAAACACAAAGTGTATAAGACAAAGTCACACACCCTTGAAGACTTAAAACACAATGTGTATAAGACAAAGTCACACACCCTGGAAGACTTAAAACACAAAGTGTATAAGACAAACTCACACACACCCTGGAAGACTTAAAACAAAAAGTGTATAAGACAAAGTCACACACCCTGGAACACTTAAAACATAAAGTGTATAAGACAAAGTCACATACCCTGGAAGACTTAAAACACAAAGTGTATAAGACAAAGTCACACACACCCTGGAAGACTTAAAACACAAAGTGTATAAGACAAAGCCACACACACCCTGGAAGACTTAAAGCACAAAGTGTATAAGACAAAGTCACACACCCTGGAAGACTTAAAACACAAAGTGTATAAGACAAACTCACACACACCCTTGAAGACTTAAAACAAAAAGTGTATAAGACAAAGTCACATACCCTGGAAGACTTAAAACAAAAAGTGTATAAGACAAAGTCACATACCCTGGAAGACTTAAAACAAAAAGTGTATAAGACAAAGTCACACACACCCTGGAAGACTTAAAACAAAAAGTGTATAAGACAAACTCACACACACCCTGGAAGACTTAAAACAAAAAGTGTATAAGACAAACTCACACACACCCTGGAAGACTTAAAACACAAAGTGTATAAGACAAACTCACACACACCCTGGAAGACTTAAAACACAAAGTGTATAAGACAAAGTCACACACACCCTTGAAGACTTAAAACACAAAGTGTATAAGACAAAGTCACACACCCTGGAAGACTTAAAACACAAAGTGTATAAGACAAACACAAACACACCCTGGAAGACTTAAAACACAAAGTGTATAAGACAAAGTCATACACACGCTGGAAGACTTAAAACGCAAAGTGTATAAGACAAAGTCTCACTCACCCTGGAAGACTTAAAACACAAAGTGTATAAGACAAAGTCTCACACACCCTGGAAGTCTTAAAACACAACGTGTATAAGACAAACTCACACACACCCTGGAAGACTTAAAACACAAAGTGTATAAGACAAAGACTCACACATCCTGGAAGACTTAAAACACAAAGTGTATAAGACAAACCCACACACACCCTGGAAGATTTAAAACACAAAGTGTATAAGACAAATTCTCACACCCTGGAAGACTTAAAACACAAAGTGTATAAGTTAAAGTCACACACCCTGGAAGACTTAAAACAAAAAGTGTATAAGACAAAGTCACACACACCCTGGAAGACTTAAAACACAAAGTGTATAAGACAAACTCACACACACCCTGGAAGACTTAAAACACAAAGTGTATAAGACAAAGTCTCACACACCCTGGAAGACGTAAAACACAAAGTGTATAAGACAAAATCTCACACACCCTGGAAGACTTAAAACACAAAGTGTATAGGACAAAGTCTCACGCATCCTGGAAGACTTAAAACACAAAGTGTATAAGACAAACCCACACACACCCTGGAAGACTTAAAACACAAAGTGTATAAGACAAAGTCTCACACACACCCTGGAAGACTTAAAACACAAAGTGTATAAGACAAACTCACACACACCCTGGAAGACTTAAAACAAAAAGTGTATAAGACAAAGTCACACACACCCTGGAAGACTTAAAACACAAAGTGTATAAGACAAAGTCACACATACCCTGGAAGACTTAAAACACAAAGTGTATAAGGCAAACTCACGCACACCCTGGAAGACTTAAAACACAAAGTGTATAAGACAAACTCACACACACCCTGGAAGACTTAAAACACAAAGTGTATAAGACAAACTCACACACACCCTGGAAGACTTAAAACACAAAGTGTATAAGACAAACTCATACACACCCTGGAAGACTTAAAACAAAAAGTGTATAAGACAAAGTCTCACACATCCTGGAAGACTTAAAACACAAGGTGTATTAGACAAACCCACACACACCCTGGAAGGCTTAAAACACAAAGTGTATAAAACAAGGTCTCACACCCTGGAAGACTTAAAACACAAAGTGTATAAGACAAAGTCACACACCCTGGAAGACTTAAAACAAAAAGTGTATAAGACAAAGTCACACACACCCTGGAAGACTTAAAACGAAAAGTGTATAAGACAAACTCACACACACCCTGGAAGACTTAAAACACAAAGTGTATAAGACAAACTCACACACACCCTGGAAGACTTAAAACGAAAAGTGTATAAGACAAAGTCTCACATACCCTTGGAAGACTTAAAACACAAAGTGTATAAGACAAAGTCACACACACCGTGGAAGACTTAAAACAAAAAGTATATAAGACAAACTAACACACCCTGGAAGACTTAAAACACAAAGTGTATAAGGCAAACTCACACACACCCTGGAAAAATTAAAAAAAAGTGTATAAGACAAAGTCACACACACCTGGAAGACTTAAAACACAAAGTGTATAAGACAAAGTCACACACCCTGGAAGACTTAAAACAAAAAGTGTATAAGACAAAGTCACACACACCCATGAAGACTTAAAACACAAAGTGTATAAGACAAAGTCTCACACACCCTGGAAGACTTAAAACAAAAAGTGTATAAGACAAAGTCACACACACCCTGGAAGACTTAAAACGAAAAGTGTATAAGACAAACTCACACACACCCTGGAAGACTTAAAACACAAAGTGTATAAGACAAACTCACACACACCCTGGAAGACTTAAAACACAAAGTGTATAAGACAAAGTCTCACACACCCTGGAAGACGTAAAACACAAAGTGTATAAGACAAAGTCTCACACACCCTGGAAGACTTAAAACACAAAGTGTATAGGACAAAGTCTCACACATTCTGGAAGACTGAAAACACAAAGTGTATAAGACAAACCCACACACACCCTGGAAGACTTAAAACACAAAGTGTATAAGACAAAGTCTCACACACACCCTGGAAGACTTAAAACACAAAGTGTATAAGACAAACTGACACACACCCTGGAAGACTTAAAACACAAAGTGTATAAGACAAAGTCACACACCCTGGAAGACTTAAAACAAAAAGTGTATAAGACAAAGTCACACTCACCCTGGAAGACTTAAAACACAAAGTGTATAAGACAAACTCACACACACCCTGGAAGACTTAAGACAAAGTCACACACACCCTGGAAGACTTAAAACAAAAAGTGTATAAGACAAAGTCACACACCCTGGAAGACGTAAAACACAAAGTGTATAAGACAAACTCACACACACCCTGGAAGACTCAAAACACAAAGTGTATAAGACAAAGTCTCACACATCCTGGAAGACTTAAAACACAAGGTGTATAAGACAAAGTCTCACACATCCTGGAAGACTTAAAACACAAAGTGTATAAGACTAAGTCACACACCTTGGAAGACTTAAAACACAAAGTGTATAAGGCAAAGTCTCACACACCCTGGAAGACTTAAAACACAAAGTGTATAAGACAAAGTCACACACCCTGGAAGACGTAAAACACAAAGTGTATAAGACAACCTCAAACACCCTGGAAGACTTAAAACACAAAGTGTATAAGACAAAGTCACACACATCCTGTAAGACTTAAATCACAAAGTGTATAAGACAAAGTCACACACACCCTGAAAGACTTAAAACAAAAAGTGTATAAGACAAAGTCACACACACCCTGGAAGACTTAAAACAAAAAGTGTATAAGACAAAGTCACACACCCTGGAGGACTTAAAACACAAAGTGTATAAGACAAAGTCACACACACCCTGGAAGACTTAAAACACAAAGTGTATAAGACAAAGTCACATACACCCTGGAAGACTTAAAACACAAAGTGTATAAGACAAAGTCACACACCCTTGAAGACTTAAAACACAATGTGTATAAGACAAAGTCACACACCCTGGAAGACTTAAAACACAAAGTGTATAAGACAAACTCACACACACCCTGGAAGACTTAAAACAAAAAGTGTATAAGACAAAGTCACATACCCTGGAAGACTTAAAACACAAAGTGTATAAGACAAAGTCACACACACCCTGGAAGACTTAAAACACAAAGTGTATAAGACAAAGCCACACACACCCTGGAAGACTTAAAACACAAAGTGTATAAGACAAAGTCACACACCCTGGAAGACTTAAAACACAAAGTGTATAAGACAAACTCACACACACCCTTGAAGACTTAAAACAAGAAGTGTATAAGACAAAGTCACATACCCTGGAAGACTTAAAACAAAAAGTGTATAAGACAAAGTCACATACCCTGGAAGACTTAAAACAAAAAGTGTATAAGACAAAGTCACACACACCCTGGAAGACTTAAAACAAAAAGTGTATAAGACAAACTCACACACACCCTGGAAGACTTAAAACAAAAAGTGTATAAGACAAACTCACACACACCCTGGAAGACTTAAAACACAAAGTGTATAAGACAAACTCACACACACCCTGGAAGACTTAAAACACAAAGTGTATAAGACAAAGTCACACACACCCTTGAAGACTTAAAACACAAAGTGTATAAGACAAAGTCACACACCCTGGAAGACTTAAAACACAAAGTGTATAAGACAAACACAAACACACCCTGGAAGACTTAAAACACAAAGTGTATAAGACAAAGTCATACACACGCTGGAAGACTTAAAACGCAAAGTGTATAAGACAAAGTCTCACTCACCCTGGAAGACTTAAAACACAAAGTGTATAAGACAAAGTCTCACACACCCTGGAAGTCTTAAAACACAACGTGTATAAGACAAACTCACACACACCCTGGAAGACTTAAAACACAAAGTGTATAAGACAAAGACTCACACATCCTGGAAGACTTAAAACACAAAGTGTGTAAGACAAACCCACACACACCCTGGAAGATTTAAAACACAAAGTGTATAAGACAAAGTCTCACACCCTGGAAGACTTAAAACACAAAGTGTATAAGTTAAAGTCACACACCCTGGAAGACTTAAAACAAAAAGTGTATAAGACAAAGTCACACACACCCTGGAAGACTTAAAACACAAAGTGTATAAGACAAACTCACACACACCCTGGAAGACTTAAAACACAAAGTGTATAAGACAAAGTCTCACACACCCTGGAAGACGTAAAACACAAAGTGTATAAGACAAAATCTCACACACCCTGGAAGACTTAAAACACAAAGTGTATAGGACAAAGTCTCACGCATCCTGGAAGACTTAAAACACAAAGTGTATAAGACAAACCCACACACACCCTGGAAGACTTAAAACACAAAGTGTATAAGACAAAGTCTCACACACACCCTGGAAGACTTAAAACACAAAGTGTATAAGACAAACTCACACACACCCTGGAAGACTTAAAACAAAAAGTGTATAAGACAAAGTCACACACACCCTGGAAGACTTAAAACACAAAGTGTATAAGACAAAGTCACACATACCCTGGAAGACTTAAAACACAAAGTGTATAAGGCAAACTCACGCACACCCTGGAAGACTTAAAACACAAAGTGTATAAGACAAACTCACACACACCCTGGAAGACTTAAAACACAAAGTGTATAAGACAAACTCACACACACCCTGGAAGACTTAAAACACAAAGTGTATAAGACAAACTCATACACACCCTGGAAGACTTAAAACAAAAAGTGTATAAGACAAAGTCTCACACATCCTGGAAGACTTAAAACACAAGGTGTATTAGACAAACCCACACACACCCTGGAAGGCTTAAAACACAAAGTGTATAAGACAAAGTCTCACACCCTGGAAGGCTTAAAACACAAAGTGTATAAGACAAAGTCACACACCCTGGAAGACTTAAAACACAAAGTGTATAAGACAAGGTCTCACACCCTGGAAGACTTAAAACACAAAGTGTATAAGACAAAGTCACACACCCTGGAAGACTTAAAACAAAAAGTGTATAAGACAAAGTCACACACACCCTGGAAGACTTAAAACGAAAAGTGTATAAGACAAACTCACACACACCCTGGAAGACTTAAAACACAAAGTGTATAAGATAAACTCACACACACCCTGGAAGACTTAAAACGAAAAGTGTATAAGACAAAGTCTCACACACCCTTGGAAGACTTAAAACACAAAGTGTATAAGACAAAGTCACACACACCGTGGAAGACTTAAAACAAAAAGTATATAAGACAAACTAACACACCCTGGAAGACTTAAAACACAAAGTGTATAAGACAAACTCACACACACCCTGGAAGAATTACAAGAAAGTGTATAAGACAAAGTCACACACCCTGGAAGACTTAAAACAAAAAGTGTATAAGACAAAGTCACACACACCCATGAAGACTTAAAACACAAAGTGTATAAGACAAAGTCTCACACCCTGGAAGACTTAAAACAAAAAGTGTATAAGACAAAGTCACACACACCCTGGAAGACTTAAAACGAAAAGTGTATAAGACAAACTCACACACACCCTGGAAGACTTAAAACACAAAGTGTATAAGACAAACTCACACACACCCTGGAAGACTTAAAACACAAAGTGTATAAGACAAAGTCTCACACACCCTGGAAGACGTAAAACACAAAGTGTATAAGACAAAATCTCACACACCCTGGAAGAATTAAAACACAAAGTGTATAGGACAAAGTCTCACACATCCTGGAAGACTTAAAACACAAAGTGTATAAGACAAACCCACACACACCCTGGAAGACTTAAAACACAAAGTGTATAAGACAAAGTCTCACACACACCCTGGAAGACTTAAAACACAAAGTGTATAAGACAAACTGACACACACCCTGGAAGACTTAAAACACAAAGTGTATAAGACAAAGTCACACACCCTGGAAGACTTAAAACAAAAAGTGTATAAGACAAAGTCACACTCACCCTGGAAGACTTAAAACACAAAGTGTATAAGACAAACTCACACACACCCTGAAAGACTTAAAACAAAAAGTGTATAAGACAAAGTCACACACACCCTGGAAGACTTAAAACAAAAAGTGTATAAGACAAAGTCACACACCCTGGAAGACTTAAAACACAAAGTGTATAAGACAAACTCACACACACCCTGGAAGACTCAAAACACAAAGTGTATAAGACAAAGTCTCACACATCCTGGAAGACTTAAAACACAAAGTGTATGAGACTAAGTCACATACCTTGGAAGACTTAAAACACAAAGTGTATAAGACAAAGTCTCACACACCCTGGAAGACTTAAAACACAAAGTGTATAAGACAAAGTCACACACCCTGGAAGACGTAAAACACAAAGTGTATAAGACAAAGTCACATACACCCTGGAAGACTTAAAACACAAACTGTATAAGACAAAGTCACACACCCTTGAAGACTTAAAACACAATGTGTGTAAGACAAAGTCACACACCCTGGAAGACTTAAAACACAAAGTGTATAAGACAAACTCACACACACCCTGGAAGACTTAAAACAAAAAGTGTATAAGACAAAGTCACACACCCTGGAACACTTAAAACATAAAGTGTATAAGACAAAGTCACATACCCTGGAAGACTTAAAACAAAAAGTGTATAAGACAAAGTCACACACACCCTGGAAGACTTAAAACAAAAAGTGTATAAGACAAACTCACAGACATCCTGGAAGACTTAAAACAAAAAATGTATAAGACAAAGTCACACGCCCTGGAAGACTTAAAACAAAAAGTGTATAAGACAAAGTCACACACACCCTGGAAGACTTAAAACACAAAGTGTATAAGACAAAGTCACACACCCTGGAAGACTTAAAACACAAAGTGTATAAGACAAACTCACACACACCCTGGAAGACTTAAAACAGAATGTGTATATGGCAAGCTCACACACACCCTGGTAGACTTAAAACACAAAGTGTATAAGACAAAGTCACACATACCCTGGAAGACTTAAAACACAAAGTGTATAAGGCAAACTCACACACACCCTGGAAGACTTAAAACACAAAGTGTATAAGACAAAGTCACACACACCCTGGAAGACTTAAAACACAAAGTGTATAAGACAAAGCCACACACACCCTGGAAGACTTAAAACACAAAGTGTATAAGACAAAGTCACACACCCTGGAAGACTTAAAACACAAAGTGTATAAGACAAACTCACACACACCCTTGAAGACTTAAAACAAAAAGTGTATAAGACAAAGTCAGATACCCTGGAAGACTTAAAACAAAAAGTGTATAAGACAAAGTCACACACCCTGGAAGACTTAAAACAAAAAGTGTATAAGACAAACTCACACACACCCTGGAAGACTTAAAACAAAAAGTGTATAAGACAAACTCACACACACCCTGGAAGACTTAAAACACAAAGTGTATAAGACAAAGTCACATACCCTGGAAAACTTAAAACAAAAAGTGTATTAGACAAAGTCACACACACCCTGGAAGACTTAAAACAAAAAGTGTATAAGACAAACTCACACACACCCTGGAAGACTTAAAACAAAAAGTGTATAAGACAAACTCACACACACCCTGGAAGACTTAAAACACAAAGTGTATAAGACAAACTCACACACACCCTGGAAGACTTAAAACACAAAGTGTATAAGACAAAGTCGCACACACCCTTGAAGACTTAAAACACAAAGTGTATAAGACAAAGTCACACACCCTGGAAGACTTAAAACACAAAGTGTATAAGACAAACACAAGCACACCGGAAGACTTAAAACACAAAGTGTATAAGACAAAGTCATACACACCCTGGAAGACTTAAAACGCAAAGTGTATAAGACAAAGTCTCACTCACCCTGGAAGACTTAAAACACAAAGTGTATAAGACAAAGTCTCACACACCCTGGAAGACTTAAAACACAAAGTGTATAAGACAAACTCACACACACCCTGGAAGACTTAAAACACAAAGTGTATAAGACAAAGTCTCACACATCCTGGAAGACTTAAAACACATAGTGTATAAGACAAACCCACAAACACCCTGGAAGATTTAAAACACAAAGTGTATAAGACAAAGTCTCACACCCTGGAAGACTTCAAACACAAAGTGTATAAGTTAAAGTCACACACCCTGGAAGACTTAAAACAAAAAGTGTATAAGACAAAGTCACACACACCCTGGAAGACTTAAAACACAAAGTGTATAAGACAAAGTCACACACACCCTGGAAGACTTAAAATACAAAGTGTATAAGACAAACTCACACACTCCCTGGAAGACTTAAAACACAAAGTGTATTAGACAAACTCACACACACCCTGGAAGACTTAAAATGAAAAGTGTATACGACAAAGTCACCCACACCCTGGAAGACTTAAAACACAAAGTGTATAAGACAAACTCACACACACCCTGGAAGACTTAAAACACAAAGTGTATAAGACAAAGTCACACACACCCTGGAAGACTTAAAACACAAACTCACACACACCCTGGAAGACTTAAAACAAAAAGTGTATAAGACAAAGTCACACATACCCTGGAAGACTTAAAACACAAAGTGTATAAGGCAAACTCACGCACACCCTGGAAGACTTAAAACACAAAGTGTATAAGACAAACTCACACACACCCTGGAAAACTTAAAACACAAAGTGTATAAGACAAACTCACACACACCCTGGAAGACTTAAAACACAAAGTGTATAAGACAAACTCATACACACCCTGGAAGACTTAAAACACAAAGTGTATAAGACAAAGTCTCACACCCTGGAAGGCTTAAAACACAAAGTGTATAAGACAAAGTCACACACCCTGGAAGACTTAAAACACAAAGTGTATAAGACAAGGTCTCACACCCTGGAAGCCTTAAAACACAAAGTGCATAAGACAAAGTCACACACCCTGGAAGACTTAAAACACAAAGTGTATAAGACAAACTCACACACACCCTGGAAGAATTACAAAAAAGTGTATAAGACAAAGTCACACACACCTGAAAGACTTAAAACACAAAGAGTATAAGACAAAGTCACACACCCTGGAAGACTTAAAACAAAAAGTGTATAAGACAAAGTCACACACACCCATGAAGACTTAAAACACAAAGTGTATAAGACAAAGTCTCACACCCTGGAAGACTTAAAACAAAAAGTGTATAAGACAAAGTCACACACACCCTGGAAGACTTAAAACGAAAAGTGTATAAGACAAACTCGCACACACCCTGGAAGACTTAAAACACAAAGTGTATAAGACAAAGTCTCACACACCCTGGAAGACGTAAAACACAAAGTGTATAAGACAAAATCTCACACACCCTGGAAGACTTAAAACACAAAGTGTATAGGACAAAGTCTCACACATCCTGGAAGACTTAAAACACAAAGTGTATAAGACAAACCCACACACACCCTGGAAGACTTAAAACACAAAGTGTATAAGACAAAGTCTCACACACACCCTGGAATACTTAAAACACAAAGTGTATAAGATCAACTGACACACACCCTGGAAGACTTAAAACACAAAGTGTATAAGACAAAGTCACACACCCTGGAAGACTTAAAACAAAAAGTGTATAAGACAAAGTCACACTCAACCTGGAAGACTTAAAACACAAAGTGTATAAGACAAACTCACACACACCCTGGAAGACTTAAAACAAAAAGTGTATAAGACAAAGTCACACACACCCTGGAAGACTTAAAACAAAAAGTGTATAAGACAAAGTCACACACCCTGGAAGACTTAAAACACAAAGTGTATAAGGCAAACTCACACACACCCTGGAAGACTCAAAACACAAAGTGTATAAGACAAACAACACACACCCTGGAAGACTTAAAACACAAAGTGTATAAGACAAAGTCACACACCCTGGAAGACTTAAAACAAAAAGTGTATAAGACAAAGTCACACACCCTGGAAGACTTAAAACACAAAGTGTATAAGACAAACTCACACACACCCTGGATGACTTAAAACACAAAGTGTATAAGACAAACTCATACACACCCTGGAAGGCTTAAAACAAAAAGTGTATAAGACAAAGTCTCACACATCCTGGAAGACTTAAAACACAAGGTGTATTAGACACACCCACACACACCCTGGAAGACTTAAAACACAAAGTGTATAAGACAAAGTCTCACACCCTGGAAGGCTTAAAACACAAAGTGTATAAGACAAAGTCACACACCCTGGAAGACTTAAAACACAAAGTGTATAAAACAAGGTCTCACACCCTGGAAGACTTAAAACAAAAAGTGTATAAGACAAAGTCACACACACCCTGGAAGACTTAAAACGAAAAGTGTATAAGACAAACTCACACACACCCTGGAAGACTTAAAACACAAAGTGTATAAGACAAACTCACACACACCCTGGAAGACTTAAAACGAAAAGTGTATAAGACAAAGTCTCACATACCCTTGGAAGACTTAAAACACAAAGTGTATAAGAGAAAGTCACACACACCGTGGAAGACTTAAAACAAAAAGTATATAAGACAAACTAACACACCCTGGAAGACTTAAAACACAAAGTGTATAAGACAAACTCACACACACCCTGGAAAAATTAAAAAAAAGTGTATAAGACAAAGTCACACACACCTGGAAGACTTAAAACACAAAGTGTATAAGACAAAGTCACACACCCTGGAAGACTTAAAACAAAAAGTGTATAAGACAAAGTCACACACACCCATGAAGACTTAAAACACAAAGTGTATAAGACAAAGTCTCACACCCTGGAAGACTTAAAACACAAAGTGTATAAGACAAAGTCTCACACACCCTGGAAGACTTAAAACAAAAAGTGTATAAGACAAAGTCACACACACCCTGGAAGACTTAAAACGAAAAGTGTATAAGACAAACTCACACACACCCTGGAAGACTTAAAACACAAAGTGTATAAGACAAACTCACACACACCCTGGAAGACTTAAAACACAAAGTGTATAAGACAAAGTCTCACACACCCTGGAAGACGTAAAACACAAAGTGTATAAGACAAAGTCTCACACACCCTGGAAGACTTAAAACACAAAGTGTATAGGACAAAGTCTCACACATCCTGGAAGACTGAAAACACAAAGTGTATAAGACAAACCCACACACACCCTGGAAGACTTAAAACACAAAGTGTATAAGACAAAGTCTCACACACACCCTGGAAGACTTAAAACACAAAGTGTATAAGACAAACTGACACACACCCTGGAAGACTTAAAACACAAAGTGTATAAGACAAAGTCACACACCCGGGAAGACTTAAAACAAAAAGTGTATAAGACAAAGTCACACTCACCCTGGAAGACTAAAAACACAAAGTGTATAAGACAAACTCACACACACCCTGGAAGACTTAAGACAAAGTCACACACACCCTGGAAGACTTAAAACAAAAAGTGTATAAGACAAAGTCACACACACCCTGGAAGACTTAAAACACAAAGTGTATAAGACAAACTCACACACACCCTGGAAGACTCAAAACACAAAGTGTATAAGACAAAGTCTCACACATCCTGGAAGACTTAAAACACAAGGTGTATAAGACAAAGTCTCACACATCCTGGAAGACTTAAAACACAAAGTGTATAAGACTAAGGCACACACCTTGGAAGACTTAAAACACAAAGTGTATAAGGCAAAGTCTCACACACCCTGGAAGACTTAAAACACAAAGTGTATAAGACAAAGTCACACGCCCTGGAAGACGTAAAACACAAAGTGTATAAGACAACCTCAAACACCGTGGAAGACTTAAAACACAAAGTGTATAAGACAAAGTCACACACATCCTGTAAGACTTAAATCACAAAGTGTATAAGACAAAGTCACACACACCCTGAGAGACTTAAAACAAAAAGTGTATAAGACAAAGTCACACACACCCTGGAAGACTTAAAACAAAAAGTGTATAAGACAAAGTCACACACCCTGGAAGACTTAAAACACAAAGTGTATAAGACAAAGTCACACACACCCTGGAAGACTTAAAACACAAAGTGTATAAGACAAAGTCACACACCCTTGAAGACTTAAAACACAATGTGTATAAGACAAAGTCACACACCCTGGAAGACTTAAAACACAAAGTTTATAAGACAAACTCACACACACCCTGGAAGACTTAAAACAAAAAGTGTATAAGACAAAGTCACACACCCTGGAACACTTAAAACATAAAGTGTATAAGACAAAGTCACATACCCTGGAAGACTTAAAACACAAAGTGTATAAGACAAAGTCACACACACCCTGGAAGACTTAAAACACAAAGTGTATAAGACAAAGCCACACACACCCTGGAAGACTTAAAACACAAAGTGTATAAGACAAAGTCACACACCCTGGAAGACTTAAAACACAAAGTGTATAAGACAAACTCACACACACCCTTGAAGACTTAAAACAAAAAGTGTATAAGACAAAGTCACATACCCTGGAAGACTTAAAACAAAAAGTGTATAAGGCAAAGTCACATACCCTGGAAGACTTAAAACAAAAAGTGTATAAGACAAAGTCACACACACCCTGGAAGACTTAAAACAAAAAGTGTATAAGACAAACTCACACACACCCTGGAAGACTTAAAACAAAAAGTGTATAAGACAAACTCACACACACCCTGGAAGACTTAAAACACAAAGTGTATAAGACAAACTCACACACACCCTGGAAGACTTAAAACAAAAAGTGTATAAGACAAAGTCTCACACATCCTGGAAGACTTAAAACACAAGGTGTATTAGACAAACCCACACACACCCTGGAAGGCTTAAAACACAAAGTGTATAAGACAAAGTCTCACACCCTGGAAGGCTTAAAACACAAAGTGTATAAGACAAAGTCACACACCCTGGAAGACTTAAAACACAAAGTGTATAAGACAAGGTCTCACACCCTGGAAGACTTAAAACACAAAGTGTATAAGACAAAGTCACACACCCTGGAAGACTTAAAACAAAAAGTGTATAAGACAAAGTCACACACACCCTGGAAGACTTAAAACGAAAAGTGTATAAGACAAACTCACACACACCCTGGAAGACTTAAAACACAAAGTGTATAAGACAAACTCACACACACCCTGGAAGACTTAAAACGAAAAGTGTATAAGACAAAGTCTCACACACCCTTGGAAGACTTAAAACACAAAGTGTATAAGACAAAGTCACACACACCGTGGAAGACTTAAAACAAAAAGTATATAAGACAAACTAACACACCCTGGAAGACTTAAAACACAAAGTGTATAAGACAAACTCACACACACCCTGGAAGAATTACAAGAAAGTGTATAAGACAAAGTCACACACCCTGGAAGACTTAAAACAAAAAGTGTATAAGACAAAGTCACACACACCCATGAAGACTTAAAACACAAAGTGTATAAGACAAAGTCTCACACCCTGGAAGACTTAAAACAAAAAGTGTCTAAGACAAAGTCACACACACCCTGGAAGACTTAAAACGAAAAGTGTATAAGACAAACTCACACACACCCTGGAAGACTTAAAACACAAAGTGTATAAGACAAACTCACACACACCCTGGAAGACTTAAAACACAAAGTGTATAAGACAAAGTCTCACACACCCTGGAAGACGTAAAACACAAAGTGTATAAGACAAAATCTCACACACCCTGGAAGAATTAAAACACAAAGTGTATAGGACAAAGTCTCACACATCCTGGAAGACTTAAAACACAAAGTGTATAAGACAAACCCACACACACCCTGGAAGACTTAAAACACAAAGTGTATAAGACAAAGTCTCACACACACCCTGGAAGACTTAAAACACAAAGTGTATAAGACAAACTGACACACACCCTGGAAGACTTAAAACACAAAGTGTATAAGACAAAGTCACACACCCTGGAAGACTTAAAACAAAAAGTGTATAAGACAAAGTCACACTCACCCTGGAAGACTTAAAACACAAAGTGTATAAGACAAACTCACACACACCCTGAAAGACTTAAAACAAAAAGTGTATAAGACAAAGTCACACACACCCTGGAAGACTTAAAACAAAAAGTGTATAAGACAAAGTCACACACCCTGGAAGACTTAAAACACAAAGTGTATAAGACAAACTCACACACACCCTGGAAGACTCAAAACACAAAGTGTATAAGACAAAGTCTCACACATCCTGGAAGACTTAAAACACAAAGTGTATAAGACAAAGTCTCACACATCCTGGAAGACTTAAAACACAAAGTGTATGAGACTAAGTCACATACCTTGGAAGACTTAAAACACAAAGTGTATAAGACAAAGTCTCACACACCCTGGAAGACTTAAAACACAAAGTGTATAAGACAAAGTCACACACCCTGGAAGACGTAAAACACAAAGTGTATAAGACAAAGTCACATACACCCTGGAAGACTTAAAACACAAAGTGTATAAGACAAAGTCACACACCCTTGAAGACTTAAAACACAATGTGTGTAAGACAAAGTCACACACCCTGGAAGACTTAAAACACAAAGTGTATAAGACAAACTCACACACACCCTGGAAGACTTAAAACAAAAAGTGTATAAGACAAAGTCACACACCCTGGAACACTTAAAACATAAAGTGTATAAGACAAAGTCACATACCCTGGAAGACTTAAAACAAAAAGTGTATAAGACAAAGTCACACACACCCTGGAAGACTTAAAACAAAAAGTGTATAAGACAAACTCACACACATCCTGGAAGACTTAAAACAAAAAATGTATAAGACAAAGTCACACACCCTGGAAGACTTAAAACAAAAAGTGTATAAGACAAAGTCACACACACCCTGGAAGACTTAAAACACAAAGTGTATAAGACAAAGTCACACACCCTGGAAGACTTAAAACACAAAGTGTATAAGACAAACTCACACACACCCTGGAAGACTTAAAACAGAATGTGTATATGGCAAGCTCACACACACCCTGGTAGACTTAAAACACAAAGTGTATAAGACAAAGTCACACATACCCTGGAAGACTTAAAACACAAAGTGTATAAGGCAAACTCACACACACCCTGGAAGACTTAAAACACAAAGTGTATAAGACAAAGTCACACACACCCTGGAAGACTTAAAACACAAAGTGTATAAGACAAAGCCACACACACCCTGGAAGACTTAAAACACAAAGTGTATAAGACAAAGTCACACACCCTGGAAGACTTAAAACACAAAGTGTATAAGACAAACTCACACACACCCTTGAAGACTTAAAACAAAAAGTGTATAAGACAAAGTCAGATACCCTGGAAGACTTAAAACAAAAAGTGTATTAGACAAAGTCACACACACCCTGGAAGACTTAAAACAAAAAGTGTATAAGACAAACTCACACACACCCTGGAAAACTTAAAACAAAAAGTGTATAAGACAAACTCACACACACCCTGGAAGACTTAAAACACAAAGTGTATAAGACAAACTCACACACACCCTGGAAGACTTAAAACACAAAGTGTATAAGACAAAGTCACACACACCCTTGAAGACTTAAAACACAAAGTGTATAAGACAAAGTCACACACCCTGGAAGACTTAAAACACAAAGTGTATAAGACAAACACAAGCACACCGGAAGACTTAAAACACAAAGTGTATAAGACAAAGTCATACACACCCTGGAAGACTTAAAACGCAAAGTGTATAAGACAAAGTCTCACTCACCCTGGAAGACTAAAACACAAAGTGTATAAGACAAAGTCTCACACACCCTGGAAGACTTAAAACACAAAGTGTATAAGACAAACTCACACACACCCTGGAAGACTTAAAACACAAAGTGTATAAGACAAAGTCTCACACCCTGGAAGACTTCAAACACAAAGTGTATAAGTTAAAGTCACACACCCTGGAAGACTTAAAACAAAAAGTGTATAAGACAAAGTCACACACACCCTGGAAGACTTAAAACACAAAGTGTATAAGACAAAGTCACACACACCCTGGAAGACTTAAAATACAAAGTGTATAAGACAAACTCACACACTCCCTGGAAGACTTAAAACACAAAGTGTATTAGACAAACTCACACACACCCTGGAAGACTTAAAATGAAAAGTGTATACGACAAAGTCACCCACACCCTGGAAGACTTAAAACACAAAGTGTATAAGACAAACTCACACACACCCTGGAAGACTTAAAACACAAAGTGTATAAGACAAAGTCACACACACCCTGGAAGACTTAAAACACAAACTCACACACACCCTGGAAGACTTAAAACAAAAAGTGTATAAGACAAAGTCACACATACCCTGGAAGACTTAAAACACAAAGTGTATAAGGCAAACTCACGCACACCCTGGAAGACTTAAAACACAAAGTGTATAAGACAAACTCACACACACCCTGGAAAACTTAAAACACAAAGTGTATAAGACAAACTCACACACACCCTGGAAGACTTAAAACACAAAGTGTATAAGACAAACTCATACACACCCTGGAAGACTTAAAACACAAAGTGTATAAGACAAAGTCTCACACCCTGGAAGGCTTAAAACACAAAGTGTATAAGACAAAGTCACACACCCTGGAAGACTTAAAACACAAAGTGTATAAGACAAGGTCTCACACCCTGGAAGCCTTAAAACACAAAGTGCATAAGACAAAGTCACACACCCTGGAAGACTTAAAACACAAAGTGTATAAGACAAACTCACACACACCCTGGAAGAATTACAAAAAAGTGTATAAGACAAAGTCACACACACCTGAAAGACTTAAAACACAAAGAGTATAAGACAAAGTCACACACCCTGGAAGACTTAAAACAAAAAGTGTATAAGACAAAGTCACACACACCCATGAAGACTTAAAACACAAAGTGTATAAGACAAAGTCTCACACCCTGGAAGACTTAAAACAAAAAGTGTATAAGACAAAGTCACACACACCCTGGAAGACTTAAAACGAAAAGTGTATAAGACAAACTCGCACACACCCTGGAAGACTTAAAACACAAAGTGTATAAGACAAACTCACACACACCCTGGAAGACTTAAAACACAAAGTGTATAAGACAAAGTCTCACACACCCTGGAAGACGTAAAACACAAAGTGTATAAGACAAAATCTCACACACCCTGGAAGACTTAAAACACAAAGTGTATAGGACAAAGTCTCACACATCCTGGAAGACTTAAAACACAAAGTGTATAAGACAAACCCACACACACCCTGGAAGACTTAAAACACAAAGTGTATAAGACAAAGTCTCACACACACCCTGGAATACTTAAAACACAAAGTGTATAAGATCAACTGACACACACCCTGGAAGACTTAAAACACAAAGTGTATAAGACAAAGTCACACACCCTGGAAGACTTAAAACAAAAAGTGTATAAGACAAAGTCACACTCAACCTGGAAGACTTAAAACACAAAGTGTATAAGACAAACTCACACACACCCTGGAAGACTTAAAACAAAAAGTGTATAAGACAAAGTCACACACACCCTGGAAGACTTAAAACAAAAAGTGTATAAGACAAAGTCACACACCCTGGAAGACTTAAAACACAAAGTGTATAAGGCAAACTCACACACACCCTGGAAGACTCAAAACACAAAGTGTATAAGACAAACTGACACACACCCTGGAAGACTTAAAACACAAAGTGTATAAGACAAAGTCACACACCCTGGAAGACTTAAAACAAAAAGTGTATAAGACAAAGTCACACACCCTGGAAGACTTAAAACACAAAGTGTATAAGACAAACTCACACACACCCTGGAAGACTTAAAACACAAAGTGTATAAGGCAAACTCATACACACCCTGGAAGGCTTAAAACAAAAAGTGTATAAGACAAAGTCTCACACATCCTGGAAGACTTAAAACACAAGGTGTATTAGACAAACCCACACACACCCTGGAAGACTTAAAACACAAAGTGTATAAGACAAAGTCTCACACCCTGGAAGGCTTAAAACACAAAGTGTATAAGACAAAGTCACACACCCTGGAAGACTTAAAACACAGAGTGTATAAAACAAGGTCTCACACCCTGGAAGACTTAAAACAAAAAGTGTATAAGACAAAGTCACACACACCCTGGAAGACTTAAAACGAAAAGTGTATAAGACAAACTCACACACACCCTGGAAGACTTAAAACACAAAGTGTATAAGACAAACTCACACACACCCTGGAAGACTTAAAACGAAAAGTGTATAAGACAAAGTCTCACATACCCTTGGAAGACTTAAAACACAAAGTGTATAAGAGAAAGTCACACACACCGTGGAAGACTTAAAACAAAAAGTATATAAGACAAACTAACACACCCTGGAAGATTTAAAACACAAAGTGTATAAGACAAACTCACACACACCCTGGAAAAATTAAAAAAAAGTGTATAAGACAAAGTCACACACACCTGGAAGACTTAAAACACAAAGTGTATAAGACAAAGTCACACACCCTGGAAGACTTAAAACAAAAAGTGTATAAGACAAAGTCACACACACCCATGTGACTTAAAACACAAAGTGTATAAGACAAAGTCTCACACCCTGGAAGACTTAAAACACAAAGTGTATAAGACAAAGTCTCACACACCCTGGAAGACTTAAAACAAAAAGTGTATAAGACAAAGTCACACACACCCTGGAAGACTTAAAACGAAAAGTGTATAAGACAAACTCACACACACCCTGGAAGACTTAAAACACAAAGTGTATAAGACAAACTCACACACACCCTGGAAGACTTAAAACACAAAGTGTATAAGACAAAGTCTCACACACCCTGGAAGACGTAAAACACAAAGTGTATAAGACAAAGTAAGTCTCACACACCCTGGAAGACTTAAAACACAAAGTGTATAGGACAAAGTCTCACACATCCTGGAAGACTGAAAACACAAAGTGTATAAGACAAACCCACACACACCCTGGAAGACTTAAAACACAAAGTGTATAAGACAAAGTCTCACACACACCCTGGAAGACTTAAAACACAAAGTGTATAAGACAAACTGACACACACCCTGGAAGACTTAAAACACAAAGTGTATAAGACAAAGTCACACACCCGGGAAGACTTAAAACAAAAAGTGTATAAGACAAAGTCACACTCACCCTGGAAGACTTAAAACACAAAGTGTATAAGACAAACTCACACACACCCTGGAAGACTTAAGACAAAGTCACACACACCCTGGAAGACTTAAAACAAAAAGTGTATAAGACAAAGTCACACACACCCTGGAAGACTTAAAACACAAAGTGTATAAGACAAACTCACACACACCCTGGAAGACTCAAAACACAAAGTGTATAAGACAAAGTCTCACACATCCTGGAAGACTTAAAACACAAGGTGTATAAGACAAAGTCTCACACATCCTGGAAGACTTAAAACACAAAGTGTATAAGACTAAGTCACACACCTTGGAAGACTTAAAACACAAAGTGTATAAGGCAAAGTCTCACACACCCTGGAAGACTTAAAACACAAAGTGTATAAGACAAAGTCACACACCCTGGAAGACGTAAAACACAAAGTGTATAAGACAACCTCAAACACCCTGGAAGACTTAAAACACAAAGTGTATAAGACAAAGTCACACACATCCTGTAAGACTTAAATCACAAAGTGTATAAGACAAAGTCACACACACCCTGAGAGACTTAAAACAAAAAGTGTATAAGACAAAGTCACACACACCCTGGAAGACTTAAAACAAAAAGTGTATAAGACAAAGTCACACACCCTGGAAGACTTAAAACACAAAGTGTATAAGACAAAGTCACACACACCCTGGAAGACTTAAAACACAAAGTGTATAAGACAAAGTCACACACCCTTGAAGACTTAAAACACAATGTGTATAAGACAAAGTCACACACCCTGGAAGACTTAAAACACAAAGTTTATAAGACAAACTCACACACACCCTGGAAGACTTAAAACAAAAAGTGTATAAGACAAAGTCACACACCCTGGAACACTTAAAACATAAAGTGTATAAGACAAAGTCACATACCCTGGAAGACTTAAAACACAAAGTGTATAAGACAAAGTCACACACACCCTGGAAGACTTAAAACACAAAGTGTATAAGACAAAGCCACACACACCCTGGAAGACTTAAAACACAAAGTGTATAAGACAAAGTCACACACCCTGGAAGACTTAAAACACAAAGTGTATAAGACAAACTCACACACACCCTTGAAGACTTAAAACAAAAAGTGTATAAGACAAAGTCACATACCCTGGAAGACTTAAAACAAAAAGTGTATAAGGCAAAGTCACATACCCTGGAAGACTTAAAACAAAAAGTGTATAAGACAAAGTCACACACACCCTGGAAGACTTAAAACAAAAAGTGTATAAGACAAACTCACACACACCCTGGAAGACTTAAAACAAAAAGTGTATAAGACAAACTCACACACACCCTGGAAGACTTAAAACACAAAGTGTATAAGACAAACTCACACACACCCTGGAAGACTTAAAACACAAAGTGTATAAGACAAAGTCACACACACCCTTGAAGACTTAAAACACAAAGTGTATAAGACAAAGTCACACACCCTGGAAGACTTAAAACACAAAGTGTATAAGACAAACACAAACACACCCTGGAAGACTTAAAACACAAAGTGTATAAGACAAAGTCATACACACGCTGGAAGACTTAAAACGCAAAGTGTATAAGACAAAGTCTCACTCACCCTGGAAGACTTAAAACACAAAGTGTATAAGACAAAGTCTCACACACCCTGGAAGTCTTAAAACACAACGTGTATAAGACAAACTCACACACACCCTGGAAGACTTAAAACACAAAGTGTATAAGACAAAGACTCACACATCCTGGAAGACTTAAAACACAAAGTGTATAAGACAAACCCACACACACCCTGGAAGATTTAAAACACAAAGTGTATAAGACAAAGTCTCACACCCTGGAAGACTTAAAACACAAAGTGTATAAGTTAAAGTCACACACCCTGGAAGACTTAAAACAAAAAGTGTATAAGACAAAGTCACACACACCCTGGAAGACTTAAAACACAAAGTGTATAAGGCAAACTCACACACATCCTGGAAGACTTAAAACACAAAGTGTATAAGACAAAGTCTCACACACCCTGGAAGACGTAAAACACAAAGTGTATAAGACAAAATCTCACACACCCTGGAAGACTTAAAACACAAAGTGTATAGGACAAAGTCTCACGCATCCTGGAAGACTTAAAACACAAAGTGTATAAGACAAACCCACACACACCCTGGAAGACTTAAAACACAAAGTGTATAAGACAAAGTCTCACACACACCCTGGAAGACTTAAAACACAAAGTGTATAAGACAAACTCACACACACCCTGGAAGACTTAAAACAAAAAGTGTATAAGACAAAGTCACACACACCCTGGAAGACTTAAAACACAAAGTGTATAAGACAAAGTCACACATACCCTGGAAGACTTAAAACACAAAGTGTATAAGGCAAACTCACGCACACCCTGGAAGACTTAAAACACAAAGTGTATAAGACAAACTCACACACACCCTGGAAGACTTAAAACACAAAGTGTATAAGACAAACTCACACACACCCTGGAAGACTTAAAACACAAAGTGTATAAGACAAACTCATACACACCATGGAAGACTTAAAACAAAAAGTGTATAAGACAAAGTCTCACACATCCTGGAAGACTTAAAACACAAGGTGTATTAGACAAACCCACACACACCCTGGAAGGCTTAAAACACAAAGTGTATAAGACAAAGTCTCACACCCTGGAAGGCTTAAAACACAAAGTGTATAAGACAAAGTCACACACCCTGGAAGACTTAAAACACAAAGTGTATAAGACAAGGTCTCACACCCTGGAAGATTTAAAACACAAAGTGTATAAGACAAAGTCACACACCCTGGAAGACTTAAAACAAAAAGTGTATAAGACAAAGTCACACACACCCTGGAAGACTTAAAACGAAAAGTGTATAAGACAAACTCACACACACCCTGGAAGACTTAAAACACAAAGTGTATAAGACAAACTCACACACACCCTGGAAGACTTAAAACACAAAGTGTATAAGACAAAGTCTCACACACCCTGGAAGACGTAAAACACAAAGTGTATAAGACAAAATCTCACACACCCTGGAAGAATTAAAACACAAAGTGTATAGGACAAAGTCTCACACATCCTGGAAGACTTAAAACACAAAGTGTATAAGACAAACCCACACACACCCTGGAAGACTTAAAACACAAAGTGTATAAGACAAAGTCTCACACACACCCTGGAAGACTTAAAACACAAAGTGTATAAGACAAACTGACACACACCCTGGAAGACTTAAAACACAAAGTGTATAAGACAAAGTCACACACCCTGGAAGACTTAAAACAAAAAGTGTATAAGACAAAGTCACACTCACCCTGGAAGACTTAAAACACAAAGTGTATAAGACAAACTCACACACACCCTGAAAGACTTAAAACAAAAAGTGTATAAGACAAAGTCACACACACCCTGGAAGACTTAAAACAAAAAGTGTATAAGACAAAGTCACACACCCTGGAAGACTTAAAACACAAAGTGTATAAGACAAACTCACACACACCCTGGAAGACTCAAAACACAAAGTGTATAAGACAAAGTCTCACACATCCTGGAAGACTTAAAACACAAAGTGTATAAGACAAAGTCTCACACATCCTGGAAGACTTAAAACACAAAGTGTATGAGACTAAGTCACATACCTTGGAAGACTTAAAACACAAAGTGTATAAGACAAAGTCTCACACACCCTGGAAGACTTAAAACACAAAGTGTATAAGACAAAGTCACACACCCTGGAAGACGTAAAACACAAAGTGTATAAGACAACCTCAAACACCCTGGAAGACTTAAAACACAAAGTGTATAAGACAAAGTCACACACATCCTGTAAGACTTAAATCACAAAGTGTATAAGACAAAGTCACACGCACCCTGAAAGACTTAAAAAACAAAGTGTATAAGACAAAGTCACACACACCCTGGAAGACTTAAAACACAAAGTGTATAAGACAAAGTCACATACACCCTGGAAGACTTAAAACACAAAGTGTATAAGACAAGGTCACACATCCTTGAAGACTTAAAACACAATGTGTATAAGACAAAGTCACACACCCTGGAAGACTTAAAACACAAAGTGTATAAGACAAACTCACACACACCCTGGAAGACTTAAAACAAAAAGTGTATAAGACAAAGTCACACACCCTGGAACACTTAAAACATAAAGTGTATAAGACAAAGTCACATACCCTGGAAGACTTAAAACAAAAAGTGTATAAGACAAAGTCACACACACCCTGGAAGACTTAAAACAAAAAGTGTATAAGACAAACTCACACACATCCTGGAAGACTTAAAACAAAAAATGTATAAGACAAAGTCACACACACCCTGGAAGACTTAAAACACAAAGTGTATAAGACAAAGTCACACACACCCTGGAAGACTTAAAATACAAAGTGTATAAGACAAACTCACACACTCCCTGGAAGACTTAAAACACAAAGTGTATAAGACAAACTCACACACACCCTGGAAGACTTAAAATGAAAAGTGTATAAGACAAAGTCACCCACACCCTGGAAGACTTAAAACACAAAGTGTATAAGACAAACTCACACACACCCTGGAAGACTTAAAACACAAAGTGTATAAGACAAAGTCACACACACCCTGAAAGACTTAAAACACAAACTCACACACACCCTGGAAGACTTAAAACAAAAAGTGTATAAGACAAAGTCACACACACCCTGGAAGACTTAAAACACAAAGTGTATAAGACAAAGTCACACATACCCTGGAAGACTTAAAACACAAAGTGTATAAGGCAAACTCACGCACACCCTGGAAGACTTAAAACACAAAGTGTATAAGACAAACTCACACACACCCTGGAAAACTTAAAACACAAAGTATATATGACAAACTCACACACACCCTGGAAGACTTAAAACACAAAGTGTATAAGACAAAGTCTCACACCCTGGAAGGCTTAAAACACAAAGTGTATAAGACAAAGTCACACACCCTGGAAGACTTAAAACACAAAGTGTATAAGACAAACTCACACACACCCTGAAAGACTTAAAACACAAAGCGTATAAGACAAAGTCACACACCCTGGAAGACTTAAAACACAAAGTGTATAAGACAAACTCACACACACCCTGGAAGACGTAAAACACAAAGTGTATAAGACAAAATCTCACACACCCTGGAAGACTTAAAACACAAAGTGTATAGGACAAAGTCTCACACAACCTGGAAGACTTAAAACACAAAGTGTATAAGACAAACCCACACACACCCTGGAAGACTTAAAACACAAAGTGTATAAGACAAAGTCTCACACACACCCTGGAAGACTTAAAACACAAAGTGTATAAGACAAACTGACACACACCCTGGAAGACTTAAAACACAAAGTGTATAAGACAAAGTCACACACCCTGGAAGACTTAAAACAAAAAGTGTATAAGACAAAGTCACACTCACCCTGGAAGACTTAAAACACAAAGTGTATAAGACAAACTCACACACACCCTGGAAGACTTAAAACAAAAAGTGTATAAGACAAAGTCACACACACCCTGGAAGACTTAAAACAAAAAGTGTATAAGACAAAGTCACACACCCTGGAAGACTTAAAACACAAAGTGTATAAGACAAACTCACACACACCCTGGAAGACTCAAAACACAAAGTGTATAAGACAAAGTCTCACACATCCTGGAAGACTTAAAACACAAAGTGTATAAGACAAAGTCTCACACATCCTGGAAGACTTAAAACACAAAGTGTATAAGACTAAGTCACACACCTTGGAAGACTTAAAACACAAAGTGTATAAGACAAAGTCTCACACACCCTGGAAGACTTAAAACACAAAGTGTATAAGACAAAGTCACACACCCTGGAAGACGTAAAACACAAAGTGTATAAGACAACCTCAAACACCCTGGAAGACTTAAAACACAAAGTGTATAAGACAAAGTCACACACACCCTGGAAGACTTAAAACACAAAGTGTATAAGACAAAGTCACACATACCCTGGAAGACTTAAAACACAAAGTGTATAAGGCAAACTCACGCACACCCTGGAAGACTTAAAACACAAAGTGTATAAGACAAACTCACACACACCCTGGAAAACTTAAAACACAAAGTATATAAGACAAACTCACACACACCCTGGAAGACTTAAAACACAAAGTGTATAAGACAAAGTCTCACACCCTGGAAGGCTTAAAACACAAAGTGTATAAGACAATGTCACACACCCTGGAAGACTTAAAACACAAAGTGTATAAGACAAGGTCTCACACCCTGGAAGCCTTAAAACACAAAGTGTATAAGACAAAGTCACACACCCTGGAAGACTTAAAACACAAAGTGTATAAGACAAACTCACACACACCCTGGAAGACGTAAAACACAAAGTGTATAAGACAAAATCTCACACACCCTGGAAGACTTAAAACACAAAGTGTATAGGACAAAGTCTCACACATCCTGGAAGACTTAAAACACAAAGTGTATAAGACAAACCCACACACACCCTGGAAGACTTAAAACACAAAGTGTATAAGACAAAGTCTCACACACACCCTGGAAGACTTAAAACACAAAGTGTATAAGACAAACTGACACACACCCTGGAAGACTTAAAACACAAAGTGTATAAGACAAAGTCACACACCCTGGAAGACTTAAAACAAAAAGTGTATAAGACAAAGTCACACTCACCCTGGAAGACTTAAAACACAAAGTGTATAAGACAAAGTCACACACACCCTGGAAGACTTAAAACAAAAAGTGTATAAGACAAAGTCACACACCCTGGAAGACTTAAAACACAAAGTGTATAAGACAAACTCACACACACCCTGGAAGACTCAAAACACAAAGTGTATAAGACAAACTGACACACACCCTGGAAGACTTAAAACACAAAGTGTATAAGACAAACTCACACACACCCTGGAAGACTTAAAACAAAAAGTGTATAAGACAAAGTCACACACACCCTGGAAGACTTAAAACAAAAAGTGTATAAGACAAAGTCACACACACTGGAAGACTTAAAACACAAAGTGTATAAGACAAACTCACACACACCCTGGAAGACTCAAAACACAAAGTGTATAAGACAAAGTCTCACACATCCTGGAAGACTTAAAACACAAAGTGTATAAGACAAAGTCTCACACATCCTGGAAGACTTAAAACAAAAAGTGTATAAGACAAAGTCACACACACCCATGAAGACTTAAAACACAAAGTGTATAAGACAAAGTCTCACACACCCTGGAAGACTTAAAACACAAAGTGTATAAGACAAAGTCACACACCCTGGAAGGCGTAAAACACAAAGTGTATAAGACAACCTCAAACACCCTGGAAGACTTAAAACACAAAGTGTATAAGACAGAGTCACACACATCCTGTAAGACTTGAATCACAAAGTGTATAAGACAAAGTCACACACACCCTGAAAGACTTAAAAAACAAAGTGTATAAGACAAAGTCACACACACCCTGGAAGACTTAAAACACAAAGTGTATAAGACAAAGTCACATACACCCTGGAAGACTTAAAACACAAAGTGTATAAGACAAAGTCACACACCCTTGAAGACTTAAAACACAATGTGTATAAGACAAAGTCACACACCCTGGAAGACTTAAAACACAAAGTGTATAAGACAAACTCACACACACCCTGGAAGACTTAAAACAAAAAGTGTATAAGACAAAGTCACACACCCTGGAACACTTAAAACATAAAGTGTATAAGACAAAGTCACATACCCTGGAAGACTTAAAACAAAAAGTGTATAAGACAAAGTCACACACACCCTGGAAGACTTAAAACAAAAAGTGTATAAGACAAACTCACACACATCCTGGAAGACTTAAAACAAAAAATGTATAAGACAAAGTCACACACCCTGGAAGACTTAAAACAAAAAGTGTATAAGACAAAGTCACACACACCCTGGAAGACTTAAAACACAAAGTGTATAAGACAAAGTCACACACCCTGGAAGACTTAAAACACAAAGTGTATAAGACAAACTCACACACACCCTGGAAGACTTAAAACAGAAAGTGTATATGGCAAGCTCACACACACCCTGGTAGACTTAAAACACATAGTGTATAAGACAAAGTCACACATACCCTGGAAGACTTAAAACACAAAGTGTATAAGGCAAACTCACACACACCCTGGAAGACTTAAAACACAAAGTGTATAAGACAAAGTCACACACACCCTGGAAGACTTAAAACACAAAGTTTATAAGACAAAGCCACACACACCCTGGAAGACTTAAAACACAAAGTGTATAAGACAAAGTCACACACCCTGGAAGACTTAAAACACAAAGTGTATAAGACAAACTCACACACACCCTTGAAGACTTCAAACAAAAAGTGTATAAGACAAAGTCAGATACCCTGGAAGACTTAAAACAAAAAGTGTATAAGACAAAGTCACACACCCTGGAAGACTTAAAACAAAAAGTGTATAAGACAAACTCACACACACCCTGGAAGACTTAAAACAAAAAGTGTATAAGACAAACTCACACACACCCTGGAAGACTTAAAACACAAAGTGTATAAGACAAAGTCACATACCCTGGAAGACTTAAAACAAAAAGTGTATTAGACAAAGTCACACACACCCTGGAAGACTTAAAACAAAAAGTGTATAAGACAAACTCACACACACCCTGGAAGACTTAAAACACAAAGTGTATAAGACAAACTCACACACACCCTGGAAGACTTAAAACACAAAGTGTATAAGACAAACTCACACACACCCTGGAAGACTTAAAACACAAAGTGTATAAGACAAACTCATACACACCATGGAAGACTTAAAACAAAAAGTGTATAAGACAAAGTCTCACACATCCTGGAAGACTTAAAACACAAGGTGTATTAGACAAACCCACACACACCCTGGAAGGCTTAAAACACAAAGTGTATAAGACAAAGTCTCACACCCTGGAAGGCTTAAAACACAAAGTGTATAAGACAAAGTCACACACCCTGGAAGACTTAAAACACAAAGTGTATAAGACAAGGTCTCACACCCTGGAAGATTTAAAACACAAAGTGTATAAGACAAAGTCACACACCCTGGAAGACTTAAAACAAAAAGTGTATAAGACAAAGTCACACACACCCTGGAAGACTTAAAACGAAAAGTGTATAAGACAAACTCACACACACCCTGGAAGACTTAAAACACAAAGTGTATAAGACAAACTCACACACACCCTGGAAGACTTAAAACACAAAGTGTATAAGACAAAGTCTCACACACCCTGGAAGACGTAAAACACAAAGTGTATAAGACAAAATCTCACACACCCTGGAAGAATTAAAACACAAAGTGTATAGGACAAAGTCTCACACATCCTGGAAGACTTAAAACACAAAGTGTATAAGACAAACCCACACACACCCTGGAAGACTTAAAACACAAAGTGTATAAGACAAAGTCTCACACACACCCTGGAAGACTTAAAACACAAAGTGTATAAGACAAACTGACACACACCCTGGAAGACTTAAAACACAAAGTGTATAAGACAAAGTCACACACCCTGGAAGACTTAAAACAAAAAGTGTATAAGACAAAGTCACACTCACCCTGGAAGACTTAAAACACAAAGTGTATAAGACAAACTCACACACACCCTGAAAGACTTAAAACAAAAAGTGTATAAGACAAAGTCACACACACCCTGGAAGACTTAAAACAAAAAGTGTATAAGACAAAGTCACACACCCTGGAAGACTTAAAACACAAAGTGTATAAGACAAACTCACACACACCCTGGAAGACTCAAAACACAAAGTGTATAAGACAAAGTCTCACACATCCTGGAAGACTTAAAACACAAAGTGTATAAGACAAAGTCTCACACATCCTGGAAGACTTAAAACACAAAGTGTATGAGACTAAGTCACATACCTTGGAAGACTTAAAACACAAAGTGTATAAGACAAAGTCTCACACACCCTGGAAGACTTAAAACACAAAGTGTATAAGACAAAGTCACACACCCTGGAAGACGTAAAACACAAAGTGTATAAGACAACCTCAAACACCCTGGAAGACTTAAAACACAAAGTGTATAAGACAAAGTCACACACATCCTGTAAGACTTAAATCACAAAGTGTATAAGACAAAGTCACACGCACCCTGAAAGACTTAAAAAACAAAGTGTATAAGACAAAGTCACACACACCCTGGAAGACTTAAAACACAAAGTGTATAAGACAAAGTCACATACACCCTGGAAGACTTAAAACACAAAGTGTATAAGACAAGGTCACACATCCTTGAAGACTTAAAACACAATGTGTATAAGACAAAGTCACACACCCTGGAAGACTTAAAACACAAAGTGTATAAGACAAACTCACACACACCCTGGAAGACTTAAAACAAAAAGTGTATAAGACAAAGTCACACACCCTGGAACACTTAAAACATAAAGTGTATAAGACAAAGTCACATACCCTGGAAGACTTAAAACAAAAAGTGTATAAGACAAAGTCACACACACCCTGGAAGACTTAAAACAAAAAGTGTATAAGACAAACTCACACACATCCTGGAAGACTTAAAACAAAAAATGTATAAGACAAAGTCACACACACCCTGGAAGACTTAAAACACAAAGTGTATAAGACAAAGTCACACACACCCTGGAAGACTTAAAATACAAAGTGTATAAGACAAACTCACACACTCCCTGGAAGACTTAAAACACAAAGTGTATAAGACAAACTCACACACACCCTGGAAGACTTAAAATGAAAAGTGTATAAGACAAAGTCACCCACACCCTGGAAGACTTAAAACACAAAGTGTATAAGACAAACTCACACACACCCTGGAAGACTTAAAACACAAAGTGTATAAGACAAAGTCACACACACCCTGAAAGACTTAAAACACAAACTCACACACACCCTGGAAGACTTAAAACAAAAAGTGTATAAGACAAAGTCACACACACCCTGGAAGACTTAAAACACAAAGTGTATAAGACAAAGTCACACATACCCTGGAAGACTTAAAACACAAAGTGTATAAGGCAAACGCACGCACACCCTGGAAGACTTAAAACACAAAGTGTATAAGACAAACTCACACACACCCTGGAAAACTTAAAACACAAAGTATATATGACAAACTCACACACACCCTGGAAGACTTAAAACACAAAGTGTATAAGACAAAGTCTCACACCCTGGAAGGCTTAAAACACAAAGTGTATAAGACAAAGTCACACACCCTGGAAGACTTAAAACACAAAGTGTATAAGACAAAGTCACACACCCTGGAAGACTTAAAACACAAAGTGTATAAGACAAACTCACACACACCCTGGAAGACTCAAAACACAAAGTGTATAAGACAAAGTCTCACACATCCTGGAAGACTTAAAACACAAAGTGTATAAGACAAAGTCTCACACATCCTGGAAGACTTAAAACACAAAGTGTATAAGACTAAGTCACACACCTTGGAAGACTTAAAACACAAAGTGTATAAGACAAAGTCTCACACACCCTGGAAGACTTAAAACACAAAGTGTATAAGACAAAGTCACACACCCTGGAAGACGTAAAACACAAAGTGTATAAGACAACCTCAAACACCCTGGAAGACTTAAAACACAAAGTGTATAAGACAAAGTCACACACACCCTGGAAGACTTAAAACACAAAGTGTATAAGACAAAGTCACACATACCCTGGAAGACTTAAAACACAAAGTGTATAAGGCAAACTCACGCACACCCTGGAAAACTTAAAACACAAAGTATATAAGACAAACTCACACACACCCTGGAAGACTTAAAACACAAAGTGTATAAGACAAAGTCTCACACCCTGGAAGGCTTAAAACACAAAGTGTATAAGACAATGTCACACACCCTGGAAGACTTAAAACACAAAGTGTATAAGACAAGGTCTCACACCCTGGAAGCCTTAAAACACAAAGTGTATAAGACAAAGTCACACACCCTGGAAGACTTAAAACACAAAGTGTATAAGACAAACTCACACACACCCTGGAAGACGTAAAACACAAAGTGTATAAGACAAAATCTCACACACCCTGGAAGACTTAAAACACAAAGTGTATAGGACAAAGTCTCACACATCCTGGAAGACTTAAAACACAAAGTGTATAAGACAAACCCACACACACCCTGGAAGACTTAAAACACAAAGTGTATAAGACAAAGTCTCACACACACCCTGGAAGACTTAAAACACAAAGTGTATAAGACAAACTGACACACACCCTGGAAGACTTAAAACACAAAGTGTATAAGACAAAGTCACACACCCTGGAAGACTTAAAACAAAAAGTGTATAAGACAAAGTCACACTCACCCTGGAAGACTTAAAACACAAAGTGTATAAGACAAAGTCACACACACCCTGGAAGACTTAAAACAAAAAGTGTATAAGACAAAGTCACACACCCTGGAAGACTTAAAACACAAAGTGTATAAGACAAACTCACACACACCCTGGAAGACTCAAAACACAAAGTGTATAAGACAAACTGACACACACCCTGGAAGACTTAAAACACAAAGTGTATAAGACAAACTCACACACACCCTGGAAGACTTAAAACAAAAAGTGTATAAGACAAAGTCACACACACCCTGGAAGACTTAAAACAAAAAGTGTATAAGACAAAGTCACACACACTGGAAGACTTAAAACACAAAGTGTATAAGACAAACTCACACACACCCTGGAAGACTCAAAACACAAAGTGTATAAGACAAAGTCTCACACATCCTGGAAGACTTAAAACACAAAGTGTATAAGACAAAGTCTCACACATCCTGGAAGACTTAAAACAAAAAGTGTATAAGACAAAGTCACACACACCCATGAAGACTTAAAACACAAAGTGTATAAGACAAAGTCTCACACACCCTGGAAGACTTAAAACACAAAGTGTATAAGACAAAGTCACACACCCTGGAAGGCGTAAAACACAAAGTGTATAAGACAACCTCAAACACCCTGGAAGACTTAAAACACAAAGTGTATAAGACAGAGTCACACACATCCTGTAAGACTTGAATCACAAAGTGTATAAGACAAAGTCACACACACCCTGAAAGACTTAAAAAACAAAGTGTATAAGACAAAGTCACACACACCCTGGAAGACTTAAAACACAAAGTGTATAAGACAAAGTCACATACACCCTGGAAGACTTAAAACACAAAGTGTATAAGACAAAGTCACACACCCTTGAAGACTTAAAACACAATGTGTATAAGACAAAGTCACACACCCTGGAAGACTTAAAACACAAAGTGTATAAGACAAACTCACACACACCCTGGAAGACTTAAAACAAAAAGTGTATAAGACAAAGTCACACACCCTGGAACACTTAAAACATAAAGTGTATAAGACAAAGTCACATACCCTGGAAGACTTAAAACAAAAAGTGTATAAGACAAAGTCACACACACCCTGGAAGACTTAAAACAAAAAGTGTATAAGACAAACTCACACACATCCTGGAAGACTTAAAACAAAAAATGTATAAGACAAAGTCACACACCCTGGAAGACTTAAAACAAAAAGTGTATAAGACAAAGTCACACACACCCTGGAAGACTTAAAACACAAAGTGTATAAGACAAAGTCACACACCCTGGAAGACTTAAAACACAAAGTGTATAAGACAAACTCACACACACCCTGGAAGACTTAAAACAGAAAGTGTATATGGCAAGCTCACACACACCCTGGTAGACTTAAAACACATAGTGTATAAGACAAAGTCACACATACCCTGGAAGACTTAAAACACAAAGTGTATAAGGCAAACTCACACACACCCTGGAAGACTTAAAACACAAAGTGTATAAGACAAAGTCACACACACCCTGGAAGACTTAAAACACAAAGTTTATAAGACAAAGCCACACACACCCTGGAAGACTTAAAACACAAAGTGTATAAGACAAAGTCACACACCCTGGAAGACTTAAAACACAAAGTGTATAAGACAAACTCACACACACCCTTGAAGACTTAAAACAAAAAGTGTATAAGACAAAGTCAGATACCCTGGAAGACTTAAAACAAAAAGTGTATAAGACAAAGTCACACACCCTGGAAGACTTAAAACAAAAAGTGTATAAGACAAACTCACACACACCCTGGAAGACTTAAAACAAAAAGTGTATAAGACAAACTCACACACACCCTGGAAGACTTAAAACACAAAGTGTATAAGACAAAGTCACATACCCTGGAAGACTTAAAACAAAAAGTGTATTAGACAAAGTCACACACACCCTGGAAGACTTAAAACAAAAAGTGTATAAGACAAACTCACACACACCCTGGAAGACTTAAAACAAAAAGTGTATAAGACAAACTCACACACACCCTGGAAGACTTAAAACACAAAGTGTATAAGACAAACTCACACACACCCTGGAAGACTTAAAACACAAAGTGTATAAGACAAAGTCACACACACCCTTGAACACTTAAAACACAAAGTGTATAAGACAAAGTCACACACCCTGGAAGACCTAAAACACAAAGTGTATAAGACAAACACAAGCACACCGGAAGACTTAAAACACAAAGTGTATAAGACAAAGTCATACACACCCTGGAAGACTTAAAACGCAAAGTGTATAAGACAAAGTCTCACTCACCCTGGAAGACTTAAAACACAAAGTGTATAAGACAAAGTCTCACACACCCTGGAAGACTTAAAACACAAAGTGTATAAGACAAACTCACACACACCCTGGAAGACTTAAAACACAAAGTGTATAAGACAAAGTCTCACACATCCTGGAAGACTTAAAACACAAAGTGTATAAGACAAACCCACACACACCCTGGAATATTTAAAACACAAACTGTATAAGATAGTCTCACACCCTGGAAGACTTCAAACACAAAGTGTATAAGTTAAAGTCACACACCCTGGAAGACTTAAAACAAAAAGTGTATAAGACAAAGTCACACACACCCTGGAAGACTTAAAACACAAAGTGTATAAGACAAAGTCACACACACCCTGGAAGACTTAAAATACAAAGTGTATAAGACAAACTCACACACTCCCTGGAAGACTTAAAACACAAAGTGTATAAGACAAACTCACACACACCCTGGAAGACTTAAAATGAAAAGTGTATAAGACAAAGTCACCCACACCCTGGAAGACTTAAAACACAAAGTGTATAAGACAAACTCACACACACCCTGGAAGACTTAAAACACAAAGTGTATAAGACAAAGTCACACACACCCTGGAAGACTTAAAACACAAACTCACACACACCCTGGAAGACTTAAAACAAAAAGTGTATAAGACAAAGTCACACACACCCTGGAAGACTTAAAACACAAAGTGTATAAGACAAAGTCACACATACCCTGGAAGACTTAAAACAAAAAGTGTATAAGGCAAACTCACGCACACCCTGGAAGACTTAAAACACAAAGTGTATAAGACAAACTCACACACACCCTGGAAAACTTAAAACACAAAGTGTATAAGACAAACTCACACACACCCTGGAAGACTTAAAACACAAAGTGTATAAGACAAACTCATACACACCCTGGAAGACTTAAAACACAAAGTGTATAAGACAAAGTCTCACACCCTGGAAGGCTTAAAACACAAAGTGTATAAGACAAAGTCACACACCCTGGAAGACTTAAAACACAAAGTGTATAAGACAAAGTCACACACCCTGGAAGACTTAAAACACAAAGTGTATAAGACAAACTCACACACACCTTGGAAGAATTACAAAAAAGTGTATAAGACAAAGTCACACAAACCTGAAAGACTTAAAACACAAAGAGTATAAGACAAAGTCACACACCCTGGAAGACTTAAAACAAAAAGTGTATAAGACAAAGTCACACACACCCATGAAGACTTAAAACACAAAGTGTATAAGACAAAGTCTCACACCCTGGAAGACTTAAAACAAAAAGTGTATAAGACGAAGTCACACACACCCTGGAAGACTTAAAACGAAAAGTGTATAAGACAAACTCACACACACCCTGGAAGACTTAAAACACAAAGTGTATAAGACAAACTCACACACACCCTGGAAGACTTAAAACACAAAGTGTATAAGACAAAGTCTCACACACCCTGGAAGACGTAAAACACAAAGTGTATAAGACAAAATCTCACACACCCTGGAAGACTTAAAACACAAAGTGTATAGGACAAAGTCTCACACATCCTGGAAGACTTAGAACACAAAGTGTATAAGACAAACCCACACACACCCTGGAAGACTTAAAACACAAAGTGTATAAGACAAAGTCTCACACACACCCTGGAAGACTTAAAACACAAAGTGTATAAGACAAACTGACACACACCCTGGAAGACTTAAAACACAAAGTGTATAAGACAAAGTCACACACCCTGGAAGACTTAAAACAAAAAGTGTATAAGACAAAGTCACACTCACCCTGGAAGACTTAAAACACAAAGTGTATAAGACAAACTCACACACACCCTGGAAGACTTAAAACAAAAAGTGTATAAGACAAAGTCACACACACCCTGGAAGACTTAAAACAAAAAGTGTATAAGACAAAGTCACACACCCTGGAAGACTTAAAACACAAAGTGTATAAGACAAACTCACACACACCCTGGAAGACTCAAAACACAAAGTGTATAAGACAAACTGACACACACCCTGGAAGACTTAAAACACAAAGTGTATAAGACAAAGTCACACACCCTGGAAGACTTAAAACAAAAAGTGTATAAGACAAAGTCACACTCACCCTGGAAGACTTAAAACACAAAGTGTATAAGACAAACTCACACACACCCTGGAAGACTTAAAACAAAAAGTGTATAAGACAAAGTCACACACACCCTGGAAGACTTAAAACAAAAAGTGTATAAGACAAAGTCACACACCCTGGAAGACTTAAAACACAAAGTGTATAAGACAAACTCACACACACCCTGGAAGACTCAAAACACAAAGTGTATAAGACAAAGTCTCACACATCCTGGAAGACTTAAAACACAAAGTGTATAAGACAAAGTCTCACACATCCTGGAAGACTTAAAACAAAAAGTGTATAAGACAAAGTCACACACACCCATGAAGACTTAAAACACAAAGTGTATAAGACAAAGTCTCACACACCCTGGAAGACTTAAAACACAAAGTGTATAAGACAAAGTCACACACCCTGGAAGACGTAAAACACAAAGTGTATAAGACAACCTCAAACACCCTGGAAGACTTAAAACACAAAGTGTATAAGACAGAGTCACACACATCCTGTAAGACTTAAATCACAAAGTGTATAAGACAAAGTCACACACACCCTGAAAGACTTAAAAAACAAAGTGTATAAGACAAAGTCACACACACCCTGGAAGACTTAAAACAATGTGTATAAGACAAAGTCACACACCCTTGAAGACTTAAAACACAAAGTGTATAAGACAAACTCACACACACCCTGGAAGACTTAAAACAAAAAGTGTATAAGACAAAGTCACACACCCTGGAACACTTAAAACATAAAGTGTATAAGACAAAGTCACATACCCTGGAAGACTTAAAACAAAAAGTGTATAAGACAAAGTCACACACACCCTGGAAGACTTAAAACAAAAAGTGTATAAGACAAACTCACACACATCCTGGAAGACTTAAAACAAAAAATGTATAAGACAAAGTCACACACCCTGGAAGACTTAAAACAAAAAGTGTATAAGACAAAGTCACACACACCCTGGAAGACTTAAAACACAAAGTGTATAAGACAAAGTCACACACCCTGGAAGACTTAAAACACAAAGTGTATAAGACAAACTCACACACACCCTGGAAGACTTAAAACAGAAAGTGTATATGGCAAGCTCACACACACCCTGGTAGACTTAAAACACAAAGTGTATAAGACAAAGTCACACATACCCTGGAAGACTTAAAACACAAAGTGTATAAGGCAAACTCACACACACCCTGGAAGACTTAAAACACAAAGTGTATAAGACAAAGTCACACACACCCTGGAAGACTTAAAACACAAAGTGTATAAGACAAAGTCACACACACCCTGGAAGACTTAAAACAAAAAGTGTATAAGACAAAGCCACACACACCCTGGAAGACTTAAAACACAAAGTGTATAAGACAAAGTCACACACCCTGGAAGACTTAAAACACAAAGTGTATAAGACAAACTCACACACACCCTTGAAGACTTAAAACAAAAAGTGTATAAGACAAAGTCACATACCCTGGAAGACTTAAAACAAAAAGTGTATAAGACAAAGTCACACACCCTGGAAGACTTAAAACAAAAAGTGTATAAGACAAAGTCACACACACCCTGGAAGACTTAAAACAAAAAGTGTATAAGACAAAGTCACACACCCTGGAAGACTTAAAACACAAAGTGTATAAGACAAACTCACACACACCCTGGAAGACTCAAAACACAAAGTGTATAAGACAAAGTCTCACACATCCTGGAAGACTTAAAACACAAAGTGTATAAGACAAATCTCACACATCCTGGAAGACTTAAAACACAAAGTGTATAAGACTAAGTCACACACCTTGGAAGACTTAAAACACAAAGTGTATAAGACAAAGTCTCACACACCCTGGAAGACTTAAAACACAAAGTGTATAAGACAAAGTCACACACCCTGGAAGACGTAAAACACAAAGTGTATAAGACAACCTCAAACACCCTGGATGACTTAAAACACAAAGTGTATAAGACAAAGTCACACACATCCTGTAAGACTTAAATCACAAAGTGTATAAGACAAAGTCACACACACCCTGAAAGACTTAAAAAACAAAGTGTATAAGACAAAGTCACACACACCCTGGAAGACTTAAAACACAAAGTGTATAAGACAAAGTCACATACACCCTGGAAGACTTAAAACACAAAGTGTATAAGACAAAGTCACACACCCTTGAAGACTTAAAACACAATGTGTATAAGACAAAGTCACATACCCTGGAAGACTTAAAACTCAAAGTGTATAAGACAAACTCACACACACCCTGGAAGACTTAAAACAAAAAGTGTATAAGACAAAGTCACACACCCTGGAAGACTTAAAACAGAAAGTGTATATGGCAAGCTCACACACACCCTGGTAGACTTAAAACACAAAGTGTATAAGACAAAGTCACACATACCCTGGAAGACTTGAAACAAAAAGTGTATAAGACAAACTCACACACATCCTGGAAGACTTAAAACAAAAAATGTATAAGACAAAGTCACACACCCTGGAAGACTTAAAACAAAAAGTGTATAAGACAAAGTCACACACACCCTGGAAGACTTAAAACAAAAAGTGTATAAAACAAACTCACACACATCCTGGAAGACTTAAAACAAAAAATGTATAAGACAAAGTCACACACCCTGGAAGACTTAAAACAAAAAGTGTATAAGACAAACTCACACACGCCATGGTAGACTTAAAACACAAAGTGTATACGACAAAGTCACACCCCCTGGAAGACTTAAAGCACAAAGTGTATAAGACAAACTCACACACACCCTAGAAGACTTAAAACACAAAGTGTATAAGACAAACTCACACACACCCTGGTAGACTTAAAACACAAAGTGTATAAGACAAACTCATACCAACCCTGGAAGACTTAAAACACAAAGTGTATAAGACAAAGTCACACACACCCTGGAAGACTTAAAACAAAAAGTGTATAAGACAAAGTCACACACACCCTGGAAGACTTAAAAAAAAAGTGTATAAGACAAAGTCACACACCTTGGAAGACTTAAAACACAAAGTGTATAAGACAAACTCACACACACCCTGCAAGACTTAAAACAAATAGTGTATAAGACAAAGTCACACACCCTGGAAGACTTAAAACACAAAGTGTATAAGACAAACTCACACACACCCTAGAAGACTTAAAACAAAAAGTGTATAAGACAAAGTCACACACACCCTGGAAGACTTAAAACACAAAGTGTATAAGACAAACTCACACACACACCCTGGAAGACTTAAAACACAAAGTGTATAAGACAAAGTCCCACACACCCTGGAAGACTTAAAACAAAAAGTGTATAAGACAAAGTCACACACATCCTGGAAGCCTTAAAACACAAAGTGTATAAGACAAACCCACACACACCCTGGAAGACTTAAAACACAAAGTGTATAAGACAAAGTCTTACACCCTGGAAGACTTAAAACACAAAGTGTATAAGACAAAGTCACACACCCTGGAAGACTTAAAACAAAAAGTGTATAAGACAAAGTCACACTCACCCTGGAAGACTTAAAACACAAAGTGTATAAGACAAACTCACACACACCCTGGAAGACTTAAAACAAAAAGTGTATAAGACAAAGTCACACACACCCTGGAAGACTTAAAACAAAAAGTGTATAAGACAAAGTCACACACCCTGGAAGACTTAAAACACAAAGTGTATAAGACAAACTCACACACACCCTGGAAGACTCAAAACACAAAGTGTATAAGACAAAGTCTCACACATCCTGGAAGACTTAAAACACAAAGTGTATAAGACAAGGTCTCACACATCCTGGAAGACTTAAAACAAAAAGTGTATAAGACAAAGTCACACACACCCATGAAGACTTAAAACACAAAGTGTATAAGACAAAGTCTCACACACCCTGGAAGACTTAAAACACAAAGTGTATAAGACAAAGTCACACACCCTGGAAGACGTAAAACACAAAGTGTATAAGACAACCTCAAACACCCTGGAAGACTTAAAACACAAAGTGTATAAGACAGAGTCACACACATCCTGTAAGACTTAAATCACAAAGTGTATAAGACAAAGTCACACACACCCTGAAAGACTTAAAAAACAAAGTGTATAAGACAAAGTCACACACACCCTGGAAGACTTAAAACACAAAGTGTATAAGACAAAGTCACATACACCCTGGAAGACTTAAAACACAAAGTGTATAAGACAAAGTCACACACCCTTGAAGACTTAAAACACAATGTGTATAAGACAAAGTCACACACCCTGGAAGACTTAAAACACAAAGTGTATAAGACAAACTCACACACACCCTGGAAGACTTAAAACAAAGAGTGTATAAGACAAAGTCACACACCCTGGAGCACTTAAAACATAAAGTGTATAAGACAAAGTCACATACCCTGGAAGACTTAAAACAAAAAGTGTATAAGACAAAGTCACACACACCCTGGAAGACTTAAAACAAAAAGTGTATAAGACAAACTCACACACATCCTGGAAGACTTAAAACAAAAAATGTATAAGACAAAGTCACACACCCTGGAAGACTTAAAACAAAAAGTGTATAAGACAAAGTCACACACACCCTGGAAGACTTAAAACACAAAGTGTATAAGACAAAGTCACACACCCTGGAAGACTTAAAACACAAAGTGTATAAGACAAACTCACACACACCCTGGAAGACTTAAAACAGAAAGTGTATATGGCAAGCTCACACACACCCTGGTAGACTTAAAACACAAAGTGTATAAGACAAAGTCACACATACCCTGGAAGACTTAAAACACAAAGTGTATAAGGCAAACTCACACACACCCTGGAAGACTTAAAACACAAAGTGTATAAGACAAAGTCACACACTCCCTGGAAGACTTAAAACACAAATTGTATAAGACAAGGTCTCACACCCTGGAAGCCTTAAAACACAAAGTGTATAAGACAAAGTCACACACCCTGGAAGACTTAAAACACAAAGTGTATAAGACAAACTCACACACACCCTGGAAGAATTACAAAAAAGTGTATAAGACAAAGTCACACACACCTGAAAGACTTAAAACACAAAGAGTATAAGACAAAGTCACACACACCCTGGAAGACTTAAAACACAAAGTGTATAAGACAAAGTCACACACACCCTGGAAGACTTAAAATACAAAGTGTATAAGACAAACTCACACACTCCCTGGAAGACTTAAAACACAAAGTGTATAAGACAAACTCACACACACCCTGGAAGACTTAAAATGAAAAGTGTATAAGACAAAGTCACCCACACCCTGGAAGACTTAAAACACAAAGTGTATAAGACAAACTCACACACACCCTGGAAGACTTAAAACACAAAGTGTATAAGACAAATTCACACACACCCTGGAAGACTTAAAACACAAACTCACACACACCCTGGAAGACTTAAAACAAAAAGTGTATAAGACAAAGTCACACACACCCTGGAAGACTTAAAACACAAAGTGTATAAGACAAAGTCACACATACCCTGGAAGACTTAAAACACAAAGTTTATAAGGCAAACTCACGCACACCCTGGAAGACTTAAAACACAAAGTGTATAAGACAAACTCACACACACCCTGGAAAACTTAAAACACAAAGTGTATAAGACAAAGTCACACACACCCTGGAAGACTTAAAACACAAAGTGTATAAGACAAACTCATACATACCCTGGAAGACTTAAAACACAAAGTGTATAAGACAAAGTCTCACACCCTGGAAGGCTTAAAACACAAAGTGTATAAGACAAAGTCACACACCCTGGATGACTTAAAACACAAAGTGTATAAGACAAGGTCTCACACCCTCGAAGGCTTAAAACACAAAGTGTATAAGACAAAGTCACACACCCTGGAAGACTTAAAACACAAAGTGTATAAGACAAACTCACACACACCCTGGAAGACTTAAAACAGAAAGTGTATATGGCAAGCTCACACACACCCTGGTAGACTTAAAACACATAGTGTATAAGACAAAGTCACACATACCCTGGAAGACTTAAAACACAAAGTGTATAAGGCAAACTCACACACACCCTGGAAGACTTAAAACACAAAGTGTATAAGACAAAGTCACACACACCCTGGAAGACTTAAAACACAAAGTTTATAAGACAAAGCCACACACACCCTGGAAGACTTAAAACACAAAGTGTATAAGACAAAGTCACACACCCTGGAAGACTTAAAACACAAAGTGTATAAGACAAACTCACACACACCCTTGAAGACTTAAAACAAAAAGTGTATAAGACAAAGTCAGATACCCTGGAAGACTTAAAACAAAAAGTGTATAAGACAAAGTCACACACCCTGGAAGACTTAAAACAAAAAGTGTATAAGACAAACTCACACACACCCTGGAAGACTTAAAACAAAAAGTGTATAAGACAAACTCACACACACCCTGGAAGACTTAAAACACAAAGTGTATAAGACAAAGTCACATACCCTGGAAGACTTAAAACAAAAAGTGTATTAGACAAAGTCACACACACCCTGGAAGACTTAAAACAAAAAGTGTATAAGACAAACTCACACACACCCTGGAAGACTTAAAACAAAAAGTGTATAAGACAAACTCACACACACCCTGGAAGACTTAAAACACAAAGTGTATAAGACAAACTCACACACACCCTGGAAGACTTAAAACACAAAGCGTATAAGACAAAGTCACACACACCCTTGAACACTTAAAACACAAAGTGTATAAGACAAAGTCACACACCCTGGAAGACCTAAAACACAAAGTGTATAAGACAAACACAAGCACACCGGAAGACTTAAAACACAAAGTGTATAAGACAAAGTCATACACACCCTGGAAGACTTAAAACGCAAAGTGTATAAGACAAAGTCTCACTCACCCTGGAAGACTTAAAACACAAAGTGTATAAGACAAAGTCTCACACACCCTGGAAGACTTAAAACACAAAGTGTATAAGACAAACTCACACACACCCTGGAAGACTTAAAACACAAAGTGTATAAGACAAAGTCTCACACATCCTGGAAGACTTAAAACACAAAGTGTATAAGACAAACCCACACACACCCTGGAATATTTAAAACACAAAGTGTATAAGATAGTCTCACACCCTGGAAGACTTCAAACACAAAGTATATAAGTTAAAGTCACACACCCTGGAAGACTTAAAACAAAAAGTGTATAAGACAAAGTCACACACACCCTGGAAGACTTAAAACACAAAGTGTATAAGACAAAGTCACACACACCCTGGAAGACTTAAAATACAAAGTGTATAAGACAAACTCACACACTCCCTGGAAGACTTAAAACACAAAGTGTATAAGACAAACTCACACACACCCTGGAAGACTTAAAATGAAAAGTGTATAAGACAAAGTCACCCACACCCTGGAAGACTTAAAACACAAAGTGTATAAGACAAACTCACACACACCCTGGAAGACTTAAAACACAAAGTGTATAAGACAAAGTCACACACACCCTGGAAGACTTAAAACACAAACTCACACACACCCTGGAAGACTTAAAACAAAAAGTGTATAAGACAAAGTCACACACACCCTGGAAGACTTAAAACACAAAGTGTATAAGACAAAGTCACACATACCCTGGAAGACTTAAAACAAAAAGTGTATAAGGCAAACTCACGCACACCCTGGAAGACTTAAAACACAAAGTGTATAAGACAAACTCACACACACCCTGGAAAACTTAAAACACAAAGTGTATAAGACAAACTCACACACACCCTGGAAGACTTAAAACACAAAGTGTATAAGACAAACTCATACACACCCTGGAAGACTTAAAACACAAAGTGTATAAGACAAAGTCTCACACCCTGGAAGGCTTAAAACACAAAGTGTATAAGACAAAGTCACACACCCTGGAAGACTTAAAACACAAAGTGTATAAGACAAAGTCACACACCCTGGAAGACTTAAAACACAAAGTGTATAAGACAAACTCACACACACCTTGGAAGAATTACAAAAAAGTGTATAAGACAAAGTCACACAAACCTGAAAGACTTAAAACACAAAGAGTATAAGACAAAGTCACACACCCTGGAAGACTTAAAACAAAAAGTGTATAAGACAAAGTCACACACACCCATGAAGACTTAAAACACAAAGTGTATAAGACAAAGTCTCACACCCTGGAAGACTTAAAACAAAAAGTGTATAAGACGAAGTCACACACACCCTGGAAGACTTAAAACGAAAAGTGTATAAGACAAACTCACACACACCCTGGAAGACTTAAAACACAAAGTGTATAAGACAAACTCACACACACCCTGGAAGACTTAAAACACAAAGTGTATAAGACAAAGTCTCACACACCCTAGAAGACGTAAAACACAAACTCACACACACCCTGGAAGACTTAAAACAAAAAGTGTATAAGACAAAGTCACACACACCCTGGAAGACTTAAAACACAAAGTGTATAAGACAAAGTCACACATACCCTGGAAGACTTAAAACAAAAAGTGTATAAGGCAAACTCACGCACACCCTGGAAGACTTAAAACACAAAGTGTATAAGACAAACTCACACACACCCTGGAAAACTTAAAACACAAAGTGTATAAGACAAACTCACACACACCCTGGAAGACTTAAAACACAAAGTGTATAAGACAAACTCATACACACCCTGGAAGACTTAAAACACAAAGTGTATAAGACAAAGTCTCACACCCTGGAAGGCTTAAAACACAAAGTGTATAAGACAAAGTCACACACCCTGGAAGACTTAAAACACAAAGTGTATAAGACAAAGTCACACACCCTGGAAGACTTAAAACACAAAGTGTATAAGACAAACTCACACACACCTTGGAAGAATTACAAAAAAGTGTATAAGACAAAGTCACACAAACCTGAAAGACTTAAAACACAAAGAGTATAAGACAAAGTCACACACCCTGGAAGACTTAAAACAAAAAGTGTATAAGACAAAGTCACACACACCCATGAAGACTTAAAACACAAAGTGTATAAGACAAAGTCTCACACCCTGGAAGACTTAAAACAAAAAGTGTATAAGACGAAGTCACACACACCCTGGAAGACTTAAAACGAAAAGTGTATAAGACAAACTCACACACACCCTGGAAGACTTAAAACACAAAGTGTATAAGACAAACTCACACACACCCTGGAAGACTTAAAACACAAAGTGTATAAGACAAAGTCTCACACACCCTGGAAGACGTAAAACACAAAGTGTATAAGACAAAATCTCACACACCCTGGAAGACTTAAAACACAAAGTGTATAGGACAAAGTCTCACACATCCTGGAAGACTTAGAACACAAAGTGTATAAGACAAACCCACACACACCCTGGAAGACTTAAAACACAAAGTGTATAAGACAAAGTCTCACACACACCCTGGAAGACTTAAAACACAAAGTGTATAAGACAAACTGACACACACCCTGGAAGACTTAAAACACAAAGTGTATAAGACAAAGTCACACACCCTGGAAGACTTAAAACAAAAAGTGTATAAGACAAAGTCACACTCACCCTGGAAGACTTAAAACACAAAGTGTATAAGACAAACTCACACACACCCTGGAAGACTTAAAACAAAAAGTGTATAAGACAAAGTCACACACACCCTGGAAGACTTAAAACAAAAAGTGTATAAGACAAAGTCACACACCCTGGAAGACTTAAAACACAAAGTGTATAAGACAAACTCACACACACCCTGGAAGACTCAAAACACAAAGTGTATAAGACAAACTGACACACACCCTGGAAGACTTAAAACACAAAGTGTATAAGACAAAGTCACACACCCTGGAAGACTTAAAACAAAAAGTGTATAAGACAAAGTCACACTCACCCTGGAAGACTTAAAACACAAAGTGTATAAGACAAACTCACACACACCCTGGAAGACTTAAAACAAAAAGTGTATAAGACAAAGTCACACACACCCTGGAAGACTTAAAACTAAAAGTGTATAAGACAAAGTCACACACCCTGGAAGACTTAAAACACAAAGTGTATAAGACAAACTCACACACACCCTGGAAGACTCAAAACACAAAGTGTATAAGACAAAGTCTCACACATCCTGGAAGACTTAAAACACAAAGTGTATAAGACAAAGTCTCACACATCCTGGAAGACTTAAAACAAAAAGTGTATAAGACAAAGTCACACACACCCATGAAGACTTAAAACACAAAGTGTATAAGACAAAGTCTCACACACCCTGGAAGACTTAAAACACAAAGTGTATAAGACAAAGTCACACACCCTGGAAGACGTAAAACACAAAGTGTATAAGACAACCTCAAACACCCTGGAAGACTTAAAACACAAAGTGTATAAGACAGAGTCACACACATCCTGTAAGACTTAAATCACAAAGTGTATAAGACAAAGTCACACACACCCTGAAAGACTTAAAAAACAAAGTGTATAAGACAAAGTCACACACACCCTGGAAGACTTAAAACAATGTGTATAAGACAAAGTCACACACCCTTGAAGACTTAAAACACAAAGTGTATAAGACAAACTCACACACACCCTGGAAGACTTAAAACAAAAAGTGTATAAGACAAAGTCACACACCCTGGAACACTTAAAACATAAAGTGTATAAGACAAAGTCACATACCCTGGAAGACTTAAAACAAAAAGTGTATAAGACAAAGTCACACACACCCTGGAAGACTTAAAACAAAAAGTGTATAAGACAAACTCACACACATCCTGGAAGACTTAAAACAAAAAATGTATAAGACAAAGTCACACACCCTGGAAGACTTAAAACAAAAAGTGTATAAGACAAAGTCACACACACCCTGGAAGACTTAAAACACAAAGTGTATAAGACAAAGTCACACACCCTGGAAGACTTAAAACACAAAGTGTATAAGACAAACTCACACACACCCTGGAAGACTTAAAACAGAAAGTGTATATGGCAAGCTCACACACACCCTGGTAGACTTAAAACACAAAGTGTATAAGACAAAGTCACACATACCCTGGAAGACTTAAAACACAAAGTGTATAAGGCAAACTCACACACACCCTGGAAGACTTAAAACACAAAGTGTATAAGACAAAGTCACACACACCCTGGAAGACTTAAAACACAAAGTGTATAAGACAAAGTCACACACACCCTGGAAGACTTAAAACAAAAAGTGTATAAGACAAAGCCACACACACCCTGGAAGACTTAAAACACAAAGTGTATAAGACAAAGTCACACACCCTGGAAGACTTAAAACACAAAGTGTATAAGACAAACTCACACACACCCTTGAAGACTTAAAACAAAAAGTGTATAAGACAAAGTCACATACCCTGGAAGACTTAAAACAAAAAGTGTATAAGACAAAGTCACACACCCTGGAAGACTTAAAACAAAAAGTGTATAAGACAAAGTCACACACACCCTGGAAGACTTAAAACAAAAAGTGTATAAGACAAAGTCACACACCCTGGAAGACTTAAAACACAAAGTGTATAAGACAAACTCACACACACCCTGGAAGACTCAAAACACAAAGTGTATAAGACAAAGTCTCACACATCCTGGAAGACTTAAAACACAAAGTGTATAAGACAAATCTCACACATCCTGGAAGACTTAAAACACAAAGTGTATAAGACTAAGTCACACACCTTGGAAGACTTAAAACACAAAGTGTATAAGACAAAGTCTCACACACCCTGGAAGACTTAAAACACAAAGTGTATAAGACAAAGTCACACACCCTGGAAGACGTAAAACACAAAGTGTATAAGACAACCTCAAACACCCTGGATGACTTAAAACACAAAGTGTATAAGACAAAGTCACACACATCCTGTAAGACTTAAATCACAAAGTGTATAAGACAAAGTCACACACACCCTGAAAGACTTAAAAAACAAAGTGTATAAGACAAAGTCACACACACCCTGGAAGACTTAAAACACAAAGTGTATAAGACAAAGTCACATACACCCTGGAAGACTTAAAACACAAAGTGTATAAGACAAAGTCACACACCCTTGAAGACTTAAAACACAATGTGTATAAGACAAAGTCACATACCCTGGAAGACTTAAAACTCAAAGTGTATAAGACAAACTCACACACACCCTGGAAGACTTAAAACAAAAAGTGTATAAGACAAAGTCACACACCCTGGAAGACTTAAAACAGAAAGTGTATATGGCAAGCTCACACACACCCTGGTAGACTTAAAACACAAAGTGTATAAGACAAAGTCACACATACCCTGGAAGACTTGAAACAAAAAGTGTATAAGACAAACTCACACACATCCTGGAAGACTTAAAACAAAAAATGTATAAGACAAAGTCACACACCCTGGAAGACTTAAAACAAAAAGTGTATAAGACAAAGTCACACACACCCTGGAAGACTTAAAACAAAAAGTGTATAAAACAAACTCACACACATCCTGGAAGACTTAAAACAAAAAATGTATAAGACAAAGTCACACACCCTGGAAGACTTAAAACAAAAAGTGTATAAGACAAACTCACACACGCCATGGTAGACTTAAAACACAAAGTGTATACGACAAAGTCACACCCCCTGGAAGACTTAAAGCACAAAGTGTATAAGACAAACTCACACACACCCTAGAAGACTTAAAACACAAAGTGTATAAGACAAACTCACACACACCCTGGTAGACTTAAAACACAAAGTGTATAAGACAAACTCATACCAACCCTGGAAGACTTAAAACACAAAGTGTATAAGACAAAGTCACACACACCCTGGAAGACTTAAAACAAAAAGTGTATAAGACAAAGTCACACACACCCTGGAAGACTTAAAAAAAAAGTGTATAAGACAAAGTCACACACCTTGGAAGACTTAAAACACAAAGTGTATAAGACAAACTCACACACACCCTGCAAGACTTAAAACAAATAGTGTATAAGACAAAGTCACACACCCTGGAAGACTTAAAACACAAAGTGTATAAGACAAACTCACACACACCCTAGAAGACTTAAAACAAAAAGTGTATAAGACAAAGTCACACACACCCTGGAAGACTTAAAACACAAAGTGTATAAGACAAACTCACACACACACCCTGGAAGACTTAAAACACAAAGTGTATAAGACAAAGTCCCACACACCCTGGAAGACTTAAAACAAAAAGTGTATAAGACAAAGTCACACACATCCTGGAAGCCTTAAAACACAAAGTGTATAAGACAAACCCACACACACCCTGGAAGACTTAAAACACAAAGTGTATAAGACAAAGTCTTACACCCTGGAAGACTTAAAACACAAAGTGTATAAGACAAAGTCACACACCCTGGAAGACTTAAAACAAAAAGTGTATAAGACAAAGTCACACTCACCCTGGAAGACTTAAAACACAAAGTGTATAAGACAAACTCACACACACCCTGGAAGACTTAAAACAAAAAGTGTATAAGACAAAGTCACACACACCCTGGAAGACTTAAAACAAAAAGTGTATAAGACAAAGTCACACACCCTGGAAGACTTAAAACACAAAGTGTATAAGACAAACTCACACACACCCTGGAAGACTCAAAACACAAAGTGTATAAGACAAAGTCTCACACATCCTGGAAGACTTAAAACACAAAGTGTATAAGACAAGGTCTCACACATCCTGGAAGACTTAAAACAAAAAGTGTATAAGACAAAGTCACACACACCCATGAAGACTTAAAACACAAAGTGTATAAGACAAAGTCTCACACACCCTGGAAGACTTAAAACACAAAGTGTATAAGACAAAGTCACACACCCTGGAAGACGTAAAACACAAAGTGTATAAGACAACCTCAAACACCCTGGAAGACTTAAAACACAAAGTGTATAAGACAGAGTCACACACATCCTGTAAGACTTAAATCACAAAGTGTATAAGACAAAGTCACACACACCCTGAAAGACTTAAAAAACAAAGTGTATAAGACAAAGTCACACACACCCTGGAAGACTTAAAACACAAAGTGTATAAGACAAAGTCACATACACCCTGGAAGACTTAAAACACAAAGTGTATAAGACAAAGTCACACACCCTTGAAGACTTAAAACACAATGTGTATAAGACAAAGTCACACACCCTGGAAGACTTAAAACACAAAGTGTATAAGACAAACTCACACACACCCTGGAAGACTTAAAACAAAGAGTGTATAAGACAAAGTCACACACCCTGGAGCACTTAAAACATAAAGTGTATAAGACAAAGTCACATACCCTGGAAGACTTAAAACAAAAAGTGTATAAGACAAAGTCACACACACCCTGGAAGACTTAAAACAAAAAGTGTATAAGACAAACTCACACACATCCTGGAAGACTTAAAACAAAAAATGTATAAGACAAAGTCACACACCCTGGAAGACTTAAAACAAAAAGTGTATAAGACAAAGTCACACACACCCTGGAAGACTTAAAACACAAAGTGTATAAGACAAAGTCACACACCCTGGAAGACTTAAAACACAAAGTGTATAAGACAAACTCACACACACCCTGGAAGACTTAAAACAGAAAGTGTATATGGCAAGCTCACACACACCCTGGTAGACTTAAAACACAAAGTGTATAAGACAAAGTCACACATACCCTGGAAGACTTAAAACACAAAGTGTATAAGGCAAACTCACACACACCCTGGAAGACTTAAAACACAAAGTGTATAAGACAAAGTCACACACTCCCTGGAAGACTTAAAACACAAATTGTATAAGACAAGGTCTCACACCCTGGAAGCCTTAAAACACAAAGTGTATAAGACAAAGTCACACACCCTGGAAGACTTAAAACACAAAGTGTATAAGACAAACTCACACACACCCTGGAAGAATTACAAAAAAGTGTATAGGACAAAGTCACACACACCTGAAAGACTTAAAACACAAAGAGTATAAGACAAAGTCACACACACCCTGGAAGACTTAAAACACAAAGTGTATAAGACAAAGTCACACACACCCTGGAAGACTTAAAATACAAAGTGTATAAGACAAACTCACACACTCCCTGGAAGACTTAAAACACAAAGTGTATAAGACAAACTCACACACACCCTGGAAGACTTAAAATGAAAAGTGTATAAGACAAAGTCACCCACACCCTGGAAGACTTAAAACACAAAGTGTATAAGACAAACTCACACACACCCTGGAAGACTTAAAACACAAAGTGTATAAGACAAATTCACACACACCCTGGAAGACTTAAAACACAAACTCACACACACCCTGGAAGACTTAAAACAAAAAGTGTATAAGACAAAGTCACACACACCCTGGAAGACTTAAAACACAAAGTGTATAAGACAAAGTCACACATACCCTGGAAGACTTAAAACACAAAGTTTATAAGGCAAACTCACGCACACCCTGGAAGACTTAAAACACAAAGTGTATAAGACAAACTCACACACACCCTGGAAAACTTAAAACACAAAGTGTATAAGACAAAGTCACACACACCCTGGAAGACTTAAAACACAAAGTGTATAAGACAAACTCATACACACCCTGGAAGACTTAAAACACAAAGTGTATAAGACAAAGTCTCACACCCTGGAAGGCTTAAAACACAAAGTGTATAAGACAAAGTCACACACCCTGGATGACTTAAAACACAAAGTGTATAAGACAAGGTCTCACACCCTCGAAGGCTTAAAACACAAAGTGTATAAGACAAAGTCACACACCCTGGAAGACTTAAAACACAAAGTGTATAAGACAAACTCACACACACCCTGGAAGACTTAAAACAGAAAGTGTATATGGCAAGCTCACACACACCCTGGTAGACTTAAAACACATAGTGTATAAGACAAAGTCACACATACCCTGGAAGACTTAAAACACAAAGTGTATAAGGCAAACTCACACACACCCTGGAAGACTTAAAACACAAAGTGTATAAGACAAAGTCACACACACCCTGGAAGACTTAAAACACAAAGTTTATAAGACAAAGCCACACACACCCTGGAAGACTTAAAACACAAAGTGTATAAGACAAAGTCACACACCCTGGAAGACTTAAAACACAAAGTGTATAAGACAAACTCACACACACCCTTGAAGACTTAAAACAAAAAGTGTATAAGACAAAGTCAGATACCCTGGAAGACTTAAAACAAAAAGTGTATAAGACAAAGTCACACACCCTGGAAGACTTAAAACAAAAAGTGTATAAGACAAACTCACACACACCCTGGAAGACTTAAAACAAAAAGTGTATAAGACAAACTCACACACACCCTGGAAGACTTAAAACACAAAGTGTATAAGACAAAGTCACATACCCTGGAAGACTTAAAACAAAAAGTGTATTAGACAAAGTCACACACACCCTGGAAGACTTAAAACAAAAAGTGTATAAGACAAACTCACACACACCCTGGAAGACTTAAAACAAAAAGTGTATAAGACAAACTCACACACACCCTGGAAGACTTAAAACACAAAGTGTATAAGACAAACTCACACACACCCTGGAAGACTTAAAACACAAAGCGTATAAGACAAAGTCACACACACCCTTGAACACTTAAAACACAAAGTGTATAAGACAAAGTCACACACCCTGGAAGACCTAAAACACAAAGTGTATAAGACAAACACAAGCACACCGGAAGACTTAAAACACAAAGTGTATAAGACAAAGTCATACACACCCTGGAAGACTTAAAACGCAAAGTGTATAAGACAAAGTCTCACTCACCCTGGAAGACTTAAAACACAAAGTGTATAAGACAAAGTCTCACACACCCTGGAAGACTTAAAACACAAAGTGTATAAGACAAACTCACACACACCCTGGAAGACTTAAAACACAAAGTGTATAAGACAAAGTCTCACACATCCTGGAAGACTTAAAACACAAAGTGTATAAGACAAACCCACACACACCCTGGAATATTTAAAACACAAAGTGTATAAGATAGTCTCACACCCTGGAAGACTTCAAACACAAAGTGTATAAGTTAAAGTCACACACCCTGGAAGACTTAAAACAAAAAGTGTATAAGACAAAGTCACACACACCCTGGAAGACTTAAAACACAAAGTGTATAAGACAAAGTCACACACACCCTGGAAGACTTAAAATACAAAGTGTATAAGACAAACTCACACACTCCCTGGAAGACTTAAAACACAAAGTGTATAAGACAAACTCACACACACCCTGGAAGACTTAAAATGAAAAGTGTATAAGACAAAGTCACCCACACCCTGGAAGACTTAAAACACAAAGTGTATAAGACAAACTCAGACACACCCTGGAAGACTTAAAACACAAAGTGTATAAGACAAAGTCACACACACCCTGGAAGACTTAAAACACAAACTCACACACACCCTGGAAGACTTAAAACAAAAAGTGTATAAGACAAAGTCACACACACCCTGGAAGACTTAAAACACAAAGTGTATAAGACAAAGTCACACATACCCTGGAAGACTTAAAACAAAAAGTGTATAAGGCAAACTCACGCACACCCTGGAAGACTTAAAACACAAAGTGTATAAGACAAACTCACACACACCCTGGAAAACTTAAAACACAAAGTGTATAAGACAAACTCACACACACCCTGGAAGACTTAAAACACAAAGTGTATAAGACAAACTCATACACACCCTGGAAGACTTAAAACACAAAGTGTATAAGACAAAGTCTCACACCCTGGAAGGCTTAAAACACAAAGTGTATAAGACAAAGTCACACACCCTGGAAGACTTAAAACACAAAGTGTATAAGACAAAGTCACACACCCTGGAAGACTTAAAACACAAAGTGTATAAGACAAACTCACACACACCTTGGAAGAATTACAAAAAAGTGTATAAGACAAAGTCACACAAACCTGAAAGACTTAAAACACAAAGAGTATAAGACAAAGTCACACACCCTGGAAGACTTAAAACAAAAAGTGTATAAGACAAAGTCACACACACCCATGAAGACTTAAAACACAAAGTGTATAAGACAAAGTCTCACACCCTGGAAGACTTAAAACAAAAAGTGTATAAGACGAAGTCACACACACCCTGGAAGACTTAAAACGAAAAGTGTATAAGACAAACTCACACACACCCTGGAAGACTTAAAACACAAAGTGTATAAGACAAACTCACACACACCCTGGAAGACTTAAAACACAAAGTGTATAAGACAAAGTCTCACACACCCTGGAAGACGTAAAACACAAAGTGTATAAGACAAAATCTCACACACCCTGGAAGACTTAAAACACAAAGTGTATAGGACAAAGTCTCACACATCCTGGAAGACTTAGAACACAAAGTGTATAAGACAAACCCACACACACCCTGGAAGACTTAAAACACAAAGTGTATAAGACAAAGTCTCACACACACCCTGGAAGACTTAAAACACAAAGTGTATAAGACAAACTGACACACACCCTGGAAGACTTAAAACACAAAGTGTATAAGACAAAGTCACACACCCTGGAAGACTTAAAACAAAAAGTGTATAAGACAAAGTCACACTCACCCTGGAAGACTTAAAACACAAAGTGTATAAGACAAACTCACACACACCCTGGAAGACTTAAAACAAAAAGTGTATAAGACAAAGTCACACACACCCTGGAAGACTTAAAACAAAAAGTGTATAAGACAAAGTCACACACCCTGGAAGACTTAAAACACAAAGTGTATAAGACAAACTCACACACACCCTGGAAGACTCAAAACACAAAGTGTATAAGACAAACTGACACACACCCTGGAAGACTTAAAACACAAAGTGTATAAGACAAAGTCACACACCCTGGAAGACTTAAAACAAAAAGTGTATAAGACAAAGTCACACTCACCCTGGAAGACTTAAAACACAAAGTGTATAAGACAAACTCACACACACCCTGGAAGACTTAAAACAAAAAGTGTATAAGACAAAGTCACACACACCCTGGAAGACTTAAAACAAAAAGTGTATAAGACAAAGTCACACACCCTGGAAGACTTAAAACACAAAGTGTATAAGACAAACTCACACACACCCTGGAAGACTCAAAACACAAAGTGTATAAGACAAAGTCTCACACATCCTGGAAGACTTAAAACACAAAGTGTATAAGACAAAGTCTCACACATCCTGGAAGACTTAAAACAAAAAGTGTATAAGACAAAGTCACACACACCCATGAAGACTTAAAACACAAAGTGTATAAGACAAAGTCTCACACACCCTGGAAGACTTAAAACACAAAGTGTATAAGACAAAGTCACACACCCTGGAAGACGTAAAACACAAAGTGTATAAGACAACCTCAAACACCCTGGAAGACTTAAAACACAAAGTGTATAAGACAGAGTCACACACATCCTGTAAGACTTAAATCACAAAGTGTATAAGACAAAGTCACACACACCCTGAAAGACTTAAAAAACAAAGTGTATAAGACAAAGTCACACACACCCTGGAAGACTTAAAACAATGTGTATAAGACAAAGTCACACACCCTTGAAGACTTAAAACACAAAGTGTATAAGACAAACTCACACACACCCTGGAAGACTTAAAACAAAAAGTGTATAAGACAAAGTCACACACCCTGGAACACTTAAAACATAAAGTGTATAAGACAAAGTCACATACCCTGGAAGACTTAAAACAAAAAGTGTATAAGACAAAGTCACACACACCCTGGAAGACTTAAAACAAAAAGTGTATAAGACAAACTCACACACATCCTGGAAGACTTAAAACAAAAAATGTATAAGACAAAGTCACACACCCTGGAAGACTTAAAACAAAAAGTGTATAAGACAAAGTCACACACACCCTGGAAGACTTAAAACACAAAGTGTATAAGACAAAGTCACACACCCTGGAAGACTTAAAACACAAAGTGTATAAGACAAACTCACACACACCCTGGAAGACTTAAAACAGAAAGTGTATATGGCAAGCTCACACACACCCTGGTAGACTTAAAACACAAAGTGTATAAGACAAAGTCACACATACCCTGGAAGACTTAAAACACAAAGTGTATAAGGCAAACTCACACACACCCTGGAAGACTTAAAACACAAAGTGTATAAGACAAAGTCACACACACCCTGGAAGACTTAAAACACAAAGTGTATAAGACAAAGTCACACACACCCTGGAAGACTTAAAACAAAAAGTGTATAAGACAAAGCCACACACACCCTGGAAGACTTAAAACACAAAGTGTATAAGACAAAGTCACACACCCTGGAAGACTTAAAACACAAAGTGTATAAGACAAACTCACACACACCCTTGAAGACTTAAAACAAAAAGTGTATAAGACAAAGTCACATACCCTGGAAGACTTAAAACAAAAAGTGTATAAGACAAAGTCACACACCCTGGAAGACTTAAAACAAAAAGTGTATAAGACAAAGTCACACACACCCTGGAAGACTTAAAACAAAAAGTGTATAAGACAAAGTCACACACCCTGGAAGACTTAAAACACAAAGTGTATAAGACAAACTCACACACACCCTGGAAGACTCAAAACACAAAGTGTATAAGACAAAGTCTCACACATCCTGGAAGACTTAAAACACAAAGTGTATAAGACAAATCTCACACATCCTGGAAGACTTAAAACACAAAGTGTATAAGACTAAGTCACACACCTTGGAAGACTTAAAACACAAAGTGTATAAGACAAAGTCTCACACACCCTGGAAGACTTAAAACACAAAGTGTATAAGACAAAGTCACACACCCTGGAAGACGTAAAACACAAAGTGTATAAGACAACCTCAAACACCCTGGATGACTTAAAACACAAAGTGTATAAGACAAAGTCACACACATCCTGTAAGACTTAAATCACAAAGTGTATAAGACAAAGTCACACACACCCTGAAAGACTTAAAAAACAAAGTGTATAAGACAAAGTCACACACACCCTGGAAGACTTAAAACACAAAGTGTATAAGACAAAGTCACATACACCCTGGAAGACTTAAAACACAAAGTGTATAAGACAAAGTCACACACCCTTGAAGACTTAAAACACAATGTGTATAAGACAAAGTCACATACCCTGGAAGACTTAAAACTCAAAGTGTATAAGACAAACTCACACACACCCTGGAAGACTTAAAACAAAAAGTGTATAAGACAAAGTCACACACCCTGGAAGACTTAAAACAGAAAGTGTATATGGCAAGCTCACACACACCCTGGTAGACTTAAAACACAAAGTGTATAAGACAAAGTCACACATACCCTGGAAGACTTGAAACAAAAAGTGTATAAGACAAACTCACACACATCCTGGAAGACTTAAAACAAAAAATGTATAAGACAAAGTCACACACCCTGGAAGACTTAAAACAAAAAGTGTATAAGACAAAGTCACACACACCCTGGAAGACTTAAAACAAAAAGTGTATAAAACAAACTCACACACATCCTGGAAGACTTAAAACAAAAAATGTATAAGACAAAGTCACACACCCTGGAAGACTTAAAACAAAAAGTGTATAAGACAAACTCACACACGCCATGGTAGACTTAAAACACAAAGTGTATACGACAAAGTCACACCCCCTGGAAGACTTAAAGCACAAAGTGTATAAGACAAACTCACACACACCCTAGAAGACTTAAAACACAAAGTGTATAAGACAAACTCACACACACCCTGGTAGACTTAAAACACAAAGTGTATAAGACAAACTCATACCAACCCTGGAAGACTTAAAACACAAAGTGTATAAGACAAAGTCACACACACCCTGGAAGACTTAAAACAAAAAGTGTATAAGACAAAGTCACACACACCCTGGAAGACTTAAAAAAAAAGTGTATAAGACAAAGTCACACACCTTGGAAGACTTAAAACACAAAGTGTATAAGACAAACTCACACACACCCTGCAAGACTTAAAACAAATAGTGTATAAGACAAAGTCACACACCCTGGAAGACTTAAAACACAAAGTGTATAAGACAAACTCACACACACCCTAGAAGACTTAAAACAAAAAGTGTATAAGACAAAGTCACACACACCCTGGAAGACTTAAAACACAAAGTGTATAAGACAAACTCACACACACACCCTGGAAGACTTAAAACACAAAGTGTATAAGACAAAGTCCCACACACCCTGGAAGACTTAAAACAAAAAGTGTATAAGACAAAGTCACACACATCCTGGAAGACTTAAAACACAAAGTGTATAAGACAAACCCACACACACCCTGGAAGACTTAAAACACAAAGTGTATAAGACAAAGTCTTACACCCTGGAAGACTTAAAACACAAAGTGTATAAGACAAAGTCACACACCCTGGAAGACTTAAAACAAAAAGTGTATAAGACAAAGTCACACTCACCCTGGAAGACTTAAAACACAAAGTGTATAAGACAAACTCACACACACCCTGGAAGACTTAAAACAAAAAGTGTATAAGACAAAGTCACACACACCCTGGAAGACTTAAAACAAAAAGTGTATAAGACAAAGTCACACACCCTGGAAGACTTAAAACACAAAGTGTATAAGACAAACTCACACACACCCTGGAAGACTCAAAACACAAAGTGCATAAGACAAAGTCTCACACATCCTGGAAGACTTAAAACACAAAGTGTATAAGACAAGGTCTCACACATCCTGGAAGACTTAAAACAAAAAGTGTATAAGACAAAGTCACACACACCCATGAAGACTTAAAACACAAAGTGTATAAGACAAAGTCTCACACACCCTGGAAGACTTAAAACACAAAGTGTATAAGACAAAGTCACACACCCTGGAAGACGTAAAACACAAAGTGTATAAGACAACCTCAAACACCCTGGAAGACTTAAAACACAAAGTGTATAAGACAGAGTCACACACATCCTGTAAGACTTAAATCACAAAGTGTATAAGACAAAGTCACACACACCCTGAAAGACTTAAAAAACAAAGTGTATAAGACAAAGTCACACACACCCTGGAAGACTTAAAACACAAAGTGTATAAGACAAAGTCACATACACCCTGGAAGACTTAAAACACAAAGTGTATAAGACAAAGTCACACACCCTTGAAGACTTAAAACACAATGTGTATAAGACAAAGTCACACACCCTGGAAGACTTAAAACACAAAGTGTATAAGACAAACTCACACACACCCTGGAAGACTTAAAACAAAGAGTGTATAAGACAAAGTCACACACCCTGGAACACTTAAAACATAAAGTGTATAAGACAAAGTCACATACCCTGGAAGACTTAAAACAAAAAGTGTATAAGACAAAGTCACACACACCCTGGAAGACTTAAAACAAAAAGTGTATAAGACAAACTCACACACATCCTGGAAGACTTAAAACAAAAAATGTATAAGACAAAGTCACACACCCTGGAAGACTTAAAACAAAAAGTGTATAAGACAAAGTCACACACACCCTGGAAGACTTAAAACACAAAGTGTATAAGACAAAGTCACACACCCTGGAAGACTTAAAACACAAAGTGTATAAGACAAACTCACACACACCCTGGAAGACTTAAAACAGAAAGTGTATATGGCAAGCTCACACACACCCTGGTAGACTTAAAACACAAAGTGTATAAGACAAAGTCACACATACCCTGGAAGACTTAAAACACAAAGTGTATAAGGCAAACTCACACACACCCTGGAAGACTTAAAACACAAAGTGTATAAGACAAAGTCACACACACCCTGGAAGACTTAAAACACAAATTGTATAAGACAAGGTCTCACACCCTGGAAGCCTTAAAACACAAAGTGTATAAGACAAAGTCACACACCCTGGAAGACTTAAAACACAAAGTGTATAAGACAAACTCACACACACCCTGGAAGAATTACAAAAAAGTGTATAAGACAAAGTCACACACACCTGAAAGACTTAAAACACAAAGAGTATAAGACAAAGTCACACACACCCTGGAAGACTTAAAACACAAAGTGTATAAGACAAAGTCACACACACCCTGGAAGACTTAAAATACAAAGTGTATAAGACAAACTCACACACTCCCTGGAAGACTTAAAACACAAAGTGTATAAGACAAACTCACACACACCCTGGAAGACTTAAAATGAAAAGTGTATAAGACAAAGTCACCCACACCCTGGAAGACTTAAAACACAAAGTGTATAAGACAAACTCACACACACCCTGGAAGACTTAAAACACAAAGTGTATAAGACAAATTCACACACACCCTGGAAGACTTAAAACACAAACTCACACACACCCTGGAAGACTTAAAACAAAAAGTGTATAAGACAAAGTCACACACACCCTGGAAGACTTAAAACACAAAGTGTATAAGACAAAGTCACACATACCCTGGAAGACTTAAAACACAAAGTTTATAAGGCAAACTCACGCACACCCTGGAAGACTTAAAACACAAAGTGTATAAGACAAACTCACACACACCCTGGAAAACTTAAAACACAAAGTGTATAAGACAAAGTCACACACACCCTGGAAGACTTAAAACACAAAGTGTATAAGACAAACTCATACACACCCTGGAAGACTTAAAACACAAAGTGTATAAGACAAAGTCTCACACCCTGGAAGGCTTAAAACACAAAGTGTATAAGACAAAGTCACACACCCTGGATGACTTAAAACACAAAGTGTATAAGACAAGGTCTCACACCCTCGAAGGCTTAAAACACAAAGTGTATAAGACAAAGTCACACACCCTGGAAGACTTAAAACACAAAGTGTATAAGACAAACTCACACACACCCTGGAAGAATTACAAAAAAGTGTATAAGACAAACTCACACACACCCTGGAAGACTTAAAACACAAAGTGTATAAGACAAACTCACACACACCCTGGAAGACTTAAAACACAAAGTGTATAAGACAAACTCACACACACCCTGGAAGACTCAAAACACAAAGTGTATAAGACAAAGTCTCACACATCCTGGAAGACTTAAAACACAAAGTGTATAAGACAAATCTCACACATCCTGGAAGACTTAAAACACAAAGTGTATAAGACTAAGTCACACACCTTGGAAGACTTAAAACACAAAGTGTATAAGACAAAGTCTCACACACCCTGGAAGACTTAAAACACAAAGTGTATAAGACAAAGTCACACACCCTGGAAGACGTAAAACACAAAGTGTATAAGACAACCTCAAACACCCTGGATGACTTAAAACACAAAGTGTATAAGACAAAGTCACACACATCCTGTAAGACTTAAATCACAAAGTGTATAAGACAAAGTCACACACACCCTGAAAGACTTAAAAAACAAAGTGTATAAGACAAAGTCACACACACCCTGGAAGACTTAAAACACAAAGTGTATAAGACAAAGTCACATACACCCTGGAAGACTTAAAACACAAAGTGTATAAGACAAAGTCACACACCCTTGAAGACTTAAAACACAATGTGTATAAGACAAAGTCACATACCCTGGAAGACTTAAAACTCAAAGTGTATAAGACAAACTCACACACACCCTGGAAGACTTAAAACAAAAAGTGTATAAGACAAAGTCACACACCCTGGAAGACTTAAAACAGAAAGTGTATATGGCAAGCTCACACACACCCTGGTAGACTTAAAACACAAAGTGTATAAGACAAAGTCACACATACCCTGGAAGACTTGAAACAAAAAGTGTATAAGACAAACTCACACACATCCTGGAAGACTTAAAACAAAAAATGTATAAGACAAAGTCACACACCCTGGAAGACTTAAAACAAAAAGTGTATAAGACAAAGTCACACACACCCTGGAAGACTTAAAACAAAAAGTGTATAAAACAAACTCACACACATCCTGGAAGACTTAAAACAAAAAATGTATAAGACAAAGTCACACACCCTGGAAGACTTAAAACAAAAAGTGTATAAGACAAACTCACACACGCCATGGTAGACTTAAAACACAAAGTGTATACGACAAAGTCACACCCCCTGGAAGACTTAAAGCACAAAGTGTATAAGACAAACTCACACACACCCTAGAAGACTTAAAACACAAAGTGTATAAGACAAACTCACACACACCCTGGTAGACTTAAAACACAAAGTGTATAAGACAAACTCATACCAACCCTGGAAGACTTAAAACACAAAGTGTATAAGACAAAGTCACACACACCCTGGAAGACTTAAAACAAAAAGTGTATAAGACAAAGTCACACACACCCTGGAAGACTTAAAAAAAAAGTGTATAAGACAAAGTCACACACCTTGGAAGACTTAAAACACAAAGTGTATAAGACAAACTCACACACACCCTGCAAGACTTAAAACAAATAGTGTATAAGACAAAGTCACACACCCTGGAAGACTTAAAACACAAAGTGTATAAGACAAACTCACACACACCCTAGAAGACTTAAAACAAAAAGTGTATAAGACAAAGTCACACACACCCTGGAAGACTTAAAACACAAAGTGTATAAGACAAACTCACACACACACCCTGGAAGACTTAAAACACAAAGTGTATAAGACAAAGTCCCACACACCCTGGAAGACTTAAAACAAAAAGTGTATAAGACAAAGTCACACACATCCTGGAAGACTTAAAACACAAAGTGTATAAGACAAACCCACACACACCCTGGAAGACTTAAAACACAAAGTGTATAAGACAAAGTCTTACACCCTGGAAGACTTAAAACACAAAGTGTATAAGACAAAGTCACACACCCTGGAAGACTTAAAACAAAAAGTGTATAAGACAAAGTCACACTCACCCTGGAAGACTTAAAACACAAAGTGTATAAGACAAACTCACACACACCCTGGAAGACTTAAAACAAAAAGTGTATAAGACAAAGTCACACACTCCCTGGAAGACTTAAAACAAAAAGTGTATAAGACAAAGTCACACACCCTGGAAGACTTAAAACACAAAGTGTATAAGACAAACTCACACACACCCTGGAAGACTCAAAACACAAAGTGTATAAGACAAAGTCTCACACATCCTGGAAGACTTAAAACACAAAGTGTATAAGACAAGGTCTCACACATCCTGGAAGACTTAAAACAAAAAGTGTATAAGACAAAGTCACACACACCCATGAAGACTTAAAACACAAAGTGTATAAGACAAAGTCTCACACACCCTGGAAGACTTAAAACACAAAGTGTATAAGACAAAGTCACACACCCTGGAAGACGTAAAACACAAAGTGTATAAGACAACCTCAAACACCCTGGAAGACTTAAAACACAAAGTGTATAAGACAGAGTCACACACATCCTGTAAGACTTAAATCACAAAGTGTATAAGACAAAGTCACACACACCCTGAAAGACTTAAAAAACAAAGTGTATAAGACAAAGTCACACACACCCTGGAAGACTTAAAACACAAAGTGTATAAGACAAAGTCACATACACCCTGGAAGACTTAAAACACAAAGTGTATAAGACAAAGTCACACACCCTTGAAGACTTAAAACACAATGTGTATAAGACAAAGTCACACACCCTGGAAGACTTAAAACACAAAGTGTATAAGACAAACTCACACACACCCTGGAAGACTTAAAACAAAGAGTGTATAAGACAAAGTCACACACCCTGGAACACTTAAAACATAAAGTGTATAAGACAAAGTCACATACCCTGGAAGACTTAAAACAAAAAGTGTATAAGACAAAGTCACACACACCCTGGAAGACTTAAAACAAAAAGTGTATAAGACAAACTCACACACATCCTGGAAGACTTAAAACAAAAAATGTATAAGACAAAGTCACACACCCTGGAAGACTTAAAACAAAAAGTGTATAAGACAAAGTCACACACACCCTGGAAGACTTAAAACACAAAGTGTATAAGACAAAGTCACACACCCTGGAAGACTTAAAACACAAAGTGTATAAGACAAACTCACACACACCCTGGAAGACTTAAAACAGAAAGTGTATATGGCAAGCTCACACACACCCTGGTAGACTTAAAACACAAAGTGTATAAGACAAAGTCACACATACCCTGGAAGACTTAAAACACAAAGTGTATAAGGCAAACTCACACACACCCTGGAAGACTTAAAACACAAAGTGTATAAGACAAAGTCACACACACCCTGGAAGACTTAAAACACAAATTGTATAAGACAAGGTCTCACACCCTGGAAGCCTTAAAACACAAAGTGTATAAGACAAAGTCACACACCCTGGAAGACTTAAAACACAAAGTGTATAAGACAAACTCACACACACCCTGGAAGAATTACAAAAAAGTGTATAAGACAAAGTCACACACACCTGAAAGACTTAAAACACAAAGAGTATAAGACAAAGTCACACACACCCTGGAAGACTTAAAACACAAAGTGTATAAGACAAAGTCACACACACCCTGGAAGACTTAAAATACAAAGTGTATAAGACAAACTCACACACTCCCTGGAAGACTTAAAACACAAAGTGTATAAGACAAACTCACACACACCCTGGAAGACTTAAAATGAAAAGTGTATAAGACAAAGTCACCCACACCCTGGAAGACTTAAAACACAAAGTGTATAAGACAAACTCACACACACCCTGGAAGACTTAAAACACAAAGTGTATAAGACAAATTCACACACACCCTGGAAGACTTAAAACACAAACTCACACACACCCTGGAAGACTTAAAACAAAAAGTGTATAAGACAAAGTCACACACACCCTGGAAGACTTAAAACACAAAGTGTATAAGACAAAGTCACACATACCCTGGAAGACTTAAAACACAAAGTTTATAAGGCAAACTCACGCACACCCTGGAAGACTTAAAACACAAAGTGTATAAGACAAACTCACACACACCCTGGAAAACTTAAAACACAAAGTGTATAAGACAAAGTCACACACACCCTGGAAGACTTAAAACACAAAGTGTATAAGACAAACTCATACACACCCTGGAAGACTTAAAACACAAAGTGTATAAGACAAAGTCTCACACCCTGGAAGGCTTAAAACACAAAGTGTATAAGACAAAGTCACACACCCTGGATGACTTAAAACACAAAGTGTATAAGACAAGGTCTCACACCCTCGAAGGCTTAAAACACAAAGTGTATAAGACAAAGTCACACACCCTGGAAGACTTAAAACACAAAGTGTATAAGACAAACTCACACACACCCTGGAAGAATTACAAAAAAGTGTATAAGACAAACTCACACACACCCTGGAAGACTTAAAACACAAAGTGTATAAGACAAACTCACACACACCCTGGAAGACTTAAAACACAAAGTGTATAAGACAAACTCATACACACCCTGGAAGACTTAAAACAAAAAGTGTATAAGACAAAGTCTCACACATCCTGGAAGACTTAAAACACAAGGTGTATTATACAAACCCACACACACCCTGGAAGACTTAAAACGAAAAGTGTATAAGACAAACTCACACACACCCTGGAAGACTTAAAACACAAAGTGTATAAGACAAACTCACACACACCCTGGAAGACTTAAAACACAAAGTGTATAAGACAAAGTCTCACACACCCTGGAAGACGTAAAACACAAAGTGTATAAGTCAAAGTCACACACCTTGGAGGACTTAAAACACAAAGTGTATAAGACAAACTCACACACACCCTGCAAGACTTAAAACAAATAGTGTATAAGACAAAGTCACACACCCTGGAAGACTTAAAACACAAAGTGTATAAGACAAACTCACACACACCCTAGAAGACTTAAAACAAAAAGTGTATAAGACAAAGTACCACACACCCTGGAAGACTTAAAACACAAAGTGTATAAGACAAACTCACACACACACCCTGGAAGACTTAAAACACAAAGTGTATAAGACAAAGTCCCACACACCCTGGAAGACTTAAAACAAAAAGTGTATAAGACAAAGTCACACACATCCTGGAAGACTTAAAACACAAAGTGTATAAGACAAACCCACACACACCCTGGAAGACTTAAAACACAAAGTGTATAAGACAAAGTCTTACACCCTGGAAGACTTAAAACACAAAGTGTATAAGACAAAGTCACACACCCTGGAAGACTTAAAACAAAAAGTGTATAAGACAAAGTCACACTCACCCTGGAACACTTAAAACACAAAGTGTATAATACAAACTCACACACACCCTGGAAGACTTAAAACAAAAAGTGTATAAGACAAAGTCACACACACCCTGGAAGACTTAAAACAAAAAGTGTATAAGACAAAGTCACACACCCTGGAAGACTTAAAACACAAAGTGTATAAGACAAACTCACACACACCCTGGAAGACTCAAAACACAAAGTGTATAAGACAAAGTCTCACACATCTTGGAAGACTTAAAACACAAAGTGTATAAGACAAAGTCTCACACATCCTGGAAGACTTAAAACAAAAAGTGTATAAGACAAAGTCACACACACCCATGAAGACTTAAAACACAAAGTGTATAAGACAAAGTCTCACACACCCTGGAAGACTTAAAACACAAAGTGTATAAGACAAAGTCACACACCCTGGAAGACGTAAAACACAAAGTGTATAAGACAACCTCAAACACCCTGGAAGACTTAAAACACAAAGTGTATAAGACAGAGTCACACACATCCTGTAAGACTTAAATCACAAAGTGTATAAGACAAAGTCACACACACCCTGAAAGACTTAAAAAACAAAGTGTATAAGACAAAGTCACACACACCCTGGAAGACTTAAAACACAAAGTGTATAAGACAAAGTCACATACACCCTGGAAGACTTAAAACACAAAGTGTATAAGACAAAGTCACACACCCTTGAAGACTTAAAACACAATGTGTATAAGACATTGTCACACACCCTGGAAGACTTAAGACACAAAGTGTATAAGACAAACTCACACACACCCTGGAAGACTTAAAACAAAAAGTGTATAAGACAAAGTCACACACCCTGGAACACTTAAAACATAAAGTGTATAAGACAAAGTCACATACCCTGGAAGACTTAAAACAAAAAGTGTATAAGACAAAGTCACACACACCCTGGAAGACTTAAAACAAAAAGTGTATAAGACAAACTCACACACATCCTGGAAGACTTAAAACAAAAAATGTATAAGACAAAGTCACACACCCTGGAAGACTTAAAACAAAAAGTGTATAAGACAAAGTCACACACACCATGGAAGACTTAAAACACAAAGTGTATAAGACAAAGTCACACACCCTGGAAGACTTAAAACACAAAGTGTATAAGACAAACTCACACACACCCTGGAAGACTTAAAACAGAAAGTGTATATGGCAAGCTCACACACACCCTGGTAGACTTAAAACACAAAGTGTATAAGACAAAGTCACACATACCCTGGAAGACTTAAAACACAAAGTGTATAAGGCAAACTCACACACACCCTGGAAGACTTAAAACACAAAGTGTATAAGACAAAGTCACACACACCCTGGAAGACTTAAAACACAAAGTGTATAAGACAAAGTCACACACACCCTGGATGACTTAAAACACAAAGTGTATAAGACAAAGCCACACACACCCTGGAAGACTTAAAACACAAATTGTATAAGACAAAGTCACACACCCTGGAAGACTTAAAACACAAAGTGTATAAGACAAACTCACACACACCCTTGAAGACTTAAAACAAAAAGTGTATAAGACAAAGTCACATACCCTGGAAGACTTAAAACAAAAAGTGTATAAGACAAAGTCACACACCCTGGAAGACTTAAAACAAAAAGTGTATAAGACAAAGTCACACACACCCTGGAAGACTTAAAACAAAAAGTGTATAAGACAAACTCACACACACCCTGGAAGACTTAAAACAAAAAGTGTATAAGATAAACTCACACACACCCTGGAAGACTTAAAACACAAAGTGTATAAGACAAACTCACACACACCCTGGAAGACTTAAAACACAAAGTGTATAAGACAAACACAAACACACCCTGGAAGACTTATAACACAAAGTGTATAAGACAAAGTCATACACACCCTGGAAGACTTAAAATGCAAAGTGTATAAGACAAAGTCTCACTCACCCTGGAAGACTTAAAACACAAAGTGTATAGGACAAAGTCTCACACACCCTGGAAGACTTAAAACACAAAGTGTATAAGACAAACTCACACACACCCTGGAAGACTTAAAACACAAAGTGTATAAGACAAAGTCTCACACATCCTGGAAGACTTAAAACACAAAGTGTATAAGACAAACCCACACACACCCTGGAAGATTTAAAACACAAAGTGTATAAGACAAAGTCTCACACCCTGGAAGACTTAAAACACAAAGTGTATAAGACAAACTCACACACACCCTGGAAGACTTAAAACAAGAAGTGTATAAGACAAAGTCACACACACCCTGGAAGACTTAAAACAAATAGTGTATAAGACAAAGTCACACACACCCTGGAAGACTTAAAATACAAAGTGTATAAGACAAACTCACACACTCCCTGGAAGACTTAAAACATAAGGTGTATAAGACAAACTCACACACACCCTGGAAGACTTAAAACGAAAAGTGTATAACACAAACTCACACACACCCTGGAAGACTTAAAACACAAAGTGTATAAGACAAACTCACACACACCCTGGAAGACTTAAAACGAAAAGTGTATAAGACAAAGTCTCACACACCCTTGGAAGACTTAAAACACAAAGTGTATAAGACAAAGTCACACACACCGTGGAAGACTTTAAACAAAAAGTATATAAGACAAACTAACACACCCTGGAAGACTTAAAACACAAAGTGTATAAGACAAACTCACACACACCCTGGAAGAATTAAAAAAAAGTGTATAAGACAAAGTCACACACACCTGGAAGACTTAAAACACAAAGTGTATAAGACAAAGTCACACACACCCTGGAAGACTTAAAACAAAAAGTGTATAAGACAAAGTCACACACACCCATGAAGACTTAAAACACAAAGTGTATAAGACAAAGTCTCACACCCTGGAAGACTTAAAACAAAAAGTGTATAAGACAAAGTCACACACACCCTGGAAGACTTAAAACGAAAAGTGTATAAGACAAACTCACACACACCCTGGAAGACTTAAAACACAAAGTGTATAAGACAAACTCACACACACCCTGGAAGACTTAAAACACAAAGTGTATAAGACAAAGTCTCACACACCCTGGAAGACGTAAAACACAAAGTGTATAAGACAAAGTCTCACACACCCTGGAAGACTTAAAACACAAAGTGTATAGGACAAAGTCTCACACATCCTGGAAGACTTAAAACACAAAGTGTATAAGACAAACCCACACACACCCTGGAAGACTTAAAACACAAAGTGTATAAGACAAAGTCTCACACACACCCTGGAAGACTTAAAACACAAAGTGTATAAGACAAACTGACACACACCCTGGAAGACTTAAAACACAAAGTGTATAAGACAAAGTCACACACCCAGGAAGACTTAAAACAAGAAGTGTATAAGACAAAGTCACACTCACCCTGGAAGACTTAAAACACAAAGTGTATAAGACAAACTCACACACACCCTGGAAGACTTAAGACAAAGTCACACACACCCTGGAAGACTTAAAACACAAAGTGTATAAGACAAACTCACACACACCCTGGAAGACTCAAAACACAAAGTGTATAAGACAAAGTCTCACACATCCTGGAAGACTTAAAACACAAAGTGTATAAGACAAAGTCTCACACATCCTGGAAGACTTAAAACACAAAGTGTATAAGACTAAGTCACACACCTTGGAAGACTTAAAACACAAAGTGTATAAGGCAAAGTCTCACACACCCTGGAAGACTTAAAACACAAAGTGTATAAGACAAAGTCACACACCCTGGAAGACGTAAAACACAAAGTGTATAAGACAACCTCAAACACCCTGGAAGACTTAAAACACAAAGTGTATAAGACAAAGTCACACACATCCTGTAAGACTTAAATCACAAAGTGTATAAGACAAAGTCACACACACCCTGAAAGACTTAAAACAAAAAGTGTATAAGACAAAGTCACACACACCCTGGAAGACTTAAAACAAAAAGTGTATAAGACAAAGTCACACACCCTGGAAGACTTAAAACACAAAGTGTATAAGACAAAGTCACACACACCCTGGAAGACTTAAAACACAAAGTGTATAAGACAAAGTCACATACACCCTGGAAGACTTAAAACACAAAGTGTATAAGACAAAGTCACACACCCTTGAAGACTTAAAACACAATGTGTATAAGACAAAGTCACACACCCTGGAAGACTTAAAACACAAAGTGTATAAGACAACCTCACACACACCCTGGAAGACTTAAAACAAAAAGTGTATAAGACAAAGTCACACACCCTGGAACACATAAAACAAAAAGTGTATAAGACAAAGTCACACACACCCTGGAAGACTTAAAACACAAAGTGTATAAGACAAACTCACACACATCCTGGAAGACTTAAAACAAAAAATGTATAAGACAAAGTCACACACCCTGGAAAACTTAAAACAAAAAGTGTATAAGACAAAGTCACACACACCCTGGAAGACTTAAAACACAAAGTGTATAAGACAAAGTCACACACTCTGGAAGACTTAAAACACAAAGTGTATTAGACAAACTCACACACACCCTGGAAGACTTAAAACACAATGTGTATAAGACAAACTCACACACGCCCTGGTAGACTTAAAACACAAAGTGTATAAGACAAACTCACACACACCCTCGAAGACTTAAAACACAAAGTGTATAAGACAAACTCACACACACCCTGGTAGACTTAAAACACAAAGTGTATAAGACAAACTCACACCAACCCTGGAAGACTTAAAACACAAAGTGTATAAGACAAAATCACACACACACTGGAAGACTTAAAACAAAAAGTGTATCAGACAAAGTCACACACCTCTGAAGACTTAAAACACAAAGTGTATAAGACAAACTCACACACACCCTGCAAGACTTAAAACAAATAGTGTATAAGACAAAGTCACACACCCTGGAAGACTTAAAACACAAAGTGTATAAGACAAACTCACACACACCCTAGAAGACTTAAAACAAAAAGTGTATAAGACAAAGTCACACACACCCTGGAAGACATAAAACACAAAGTGTATAAGACAAACTCACACACACACCCTGGAAGACTTAAAACACAAAGTGTATAAGACAAAGTCCCACACACCCTGGAAGACTTAAAACAAAAAGTGTATAAGACAAAGTCACACACATCCTGGAAGACTTAAAACACAAAGTGTATAAGACAAACCCACACACACCCTGGAAGACTTAAAACACAAAGTGTATAAGACAAAGTCTCACACCCTGGAAGACTTAAAACACAAAATGAATAAGACAAACTCACACACACCCTGGAAGACTTAAAACAAAAAGTGTATAAGACAAAGTCACAAACCCTGGAAGACTTAAAACACGAAGCGTATAAGACAAACTCACACACACCCTGGAAGACTTAAAACTCAAAGTGTATAAGACAAACTCACACACACACCCTGGAAGACTTAAAACACAAAGTGTATAAGACAAAGTCACACACCCTGGAAGGTTTAAAACACAAAGTGTATAAGACAAAGTCACACACACCCTGGTAGACTTAAAACACAAAGTGTATAAGACAAAGTCACACACCCTGGAAGGCTTAAAACACAAAGTGTATAAGACAAACTCACACACACCTTGGAAGACTTAAAACTCAAACTGTATAAGACAAACTCACACACACCCTGGAAGACTTAAAACACAAAGTGTATAAGACAAACTCACACACACCTTGAAAGACTTAGAACACAAATTGTATAAGACAAACTCACACACACCCTGGAAGACTTAAAACAAAAAGTGTATAAGACAAAGTCACACACACCCTGGAAGACTTAAAACACAAAGTGTATAAGACAAAGTCACACACACCCTGGAAGACTTAAAACGAAAAGTGTATAAGACAAACTCACACACACCCTGGAAGACTTAAAACACAAAGTGTATAAGACAAACTCACACACACCCTGGAAGACTTAAAACGAAAAGTGTATAAGACAAAGTCTCACAAACCCTGGAAGACTTAAAACACAAAGTGTATAAGACAAATTCACACACACCGTGGAAGACTTAAAACACAAAGTGTATAAGACAAAGTCACACACACCCTGGAAGACTTAAAACAAAAAGTGTATAAGACAAAGATACACACACCCTGGAAGACTTAAAACAAAAAGTGTATAAGACAAAGTCACACACCTTGGATGACTTAAAACACAAAGTGTATAAGACAAACTCACACACACCCTGCAAGACTTAAAACAAATAGTATATAAGACAAAGTCACACACCCTGGAAGGCTTAAAACACAAAGTGTATAAGACAAACTCACACACACCCTAGAAGACTTAAAACAAAAAGTGTATAAGACAAAGTCACACACACCCTGGAAGACTTAAAACACAAAGTGTATAAGACAAACTCACACACACACCCTGGAAGACTTAAAACACAAAGTGTATAAGACAAAGTCCCACACACCCTGGAAGACTTAAAACAAAAAGTGTATAAGACAAAGTCACACACATCCTGGAAGACTTAAAACACAAAGTGTATAAGACAAACCCACGCACACCCTGGAAGACTTAAAACACAAAGTGTATAAGACAAAGTCTTACACCCTGGAAGACTTAAAACACAAAGTGTATAAGACAAAGTCACACACCCTGGAAGACTTAAAACAAAAAGTGTATAAGACAAAGTCACACTCACCCTGGAAGACTTAAAACACAAAGTGTATAAGACAAACTCACACACACCCTGGAAGACTTAAAACAAAAGGTGTATAAGACAAAGTCACACACACCCTGGAAGACTTAAAACAAAAAGTGTATAAGACAAAGTCACACACACCCATGAAGACTTAAAACACAAAGTGTATAAGACAAAGTCTCACACCCTGGAAGACTTAAAACACAAAGTGTATAAGACAAAGTCTCACACACCCTGGAAGACTTAAAACAAAAAGTGTATAAGACAAAGTCACACACACCCTAGGAGACTTAAAACGAAAAGTGTATAAGACAAACTCACACACACCCTGGAAGACTTAAAACACAAAGTGTATAAGACAAACTCACACACACCCTGGAAGACTTAAAACACAAAGTGTATAAGACAAACTCACACACACCCTAGAAGACTTAAAACAAAAAGTGTATAAGACAAAGTCACACACACCCTGGAAGACATAAAACACAAAGTGTATAAGACAAACTCACACACACACCCTGGAAGACTTAAAACACAAAGTGTATAAGACAAAGTCCCACACACCCTGGAAGACTTAAAACAAAAAGTGTATAAGACAAAGTCACACACATCCTGGAAGACTTAAAACACAAAGTGTATAAGACAAACCCACACACACCCTGGAAGACTTAAAACACAAAGTGTATAAGACAAAGTCTCACACCCTGGAAGACTTAAAACACAAAATGAATAAGACAAACTCACACACACCCTGGAAGACTTAAAACAAAAAGTGTATAAGACAAAGTCACAAACCCTGGAAGACTTAAAACACGAAGCGTATAAGACAAACTCACACACACCCTGGAAGACTTAAAACACAAAGTGTATAAGACAAACTCACACACACACCCTGGAAGACTTAAAACACAAAGTGTATAAGACAAAGTCACACACCCTGGAAGGTTTAAAACACAAAGTGTATAAGACAAAGGCACACACACCCTGGTAGACTTAAAACACAAAGTGTATAAGACAAAGTCACACACCCTGGAAGGCTTAAAACACAAAGTGTATAAGACAAACTCACACACACCTTGGAAGACTTAAAACACAAACTGTATAAGACAAACTCACACACACCCTGGAAGACTTAAAACACAAAGTGTATAAGACAAACTCACACACACCTTGAAAGACTTAGAACACAAATTCTATAAGACAAACTCACACACACCCTGGAAGACTTAAAACAAAAAGTGTATAAGACAAAGTCACACACACCCTGGAAGACTTAAAACGAAAAGTGTATAAGACAAACTCACACACACCCTGGAAGACTTAAAACACAAAGTGTATAAGACAAACTCACACACACCCTGGAAGACTTAAAACGAAAAGTGTATAAGACAAAGTCTCACAAACCCTGGAAGACTTAAAACACAAAGTGTATAAGACAAATTCACACACACCGTGGAAGACTTAAAACACAAAGTGTATAAGACAAAGTCACACACACCCTGGAAGACTTAAAACAAAAAGTGTATAAGACATAGATACACACACCCTGGAAGACTTAAAACAAAAAGTGTATAAGACAAAGTCACACACCTTGGAAGACTTAAAACACAAAGTGTATAAGACAAACTCACACACACCCTGCAAGACTTAAAACAAATAGTGTATAAGACAAAGTCACACACCCTGGAAGGCTTAAAACACAAAGTGTATAAGACAAACTCACACACACCCTAGAAGACTTAAAACAAAAAGTGTATAAGACAAAGTCACACACACCCTGGAAGACTTAAAACACAAAGTGTATAAGACAAACTCACACACACACCCTGGAAGACTTAAAACACAAAGTGTATAAGACAAAGTCCCACACACCCTGGAAGACTTAAAACAAAAAGTGTATAAGACAAAGTCACACACATCCTGGAAGACTTAAAACACAAAGGGTATAAGACAAACCCACGCACACCCTGGAAGACTTAAAACACAAAGTGTATAAGACAAAGTCTTACACCCTGGAAGACTTAAAACACAAAGTGTATAAGACAAAGTCACACACCCTGGAAGACTTAAAACAAAAAGTGTATAAGACAAAGTCACACTCACCCTGGAAGACTTAAAACACAAAGTGTATAAGACAAACTCACACACACCCTGGAAGACTTAAAACAAAAAGTGTATAAGACAAAGTCACACACACCCTGGAAGACTTAAAACAAAAAGTGTATAAGACAAAGTCACACCGCCTGGAAGACTTAAAACACAAAGTGTATAAGACAAACTCACACACACCCTGGAAGACTCAAAACACAAAGTGTATAAGACAAAGTCTCACACATCCTGGAAGACTTAAAACACAAAGTGTATAAGACAAAGTCTCACACATCCTGGAAGACTTAAAACACAAAGTGTATAAGACTAAGTCACACACCTTGGAAGACTTAAAACACAAAGTGTATAAGACAAAGTCTCACACACCCTGGAAGACTTAAAACACAAAGTGTATAAGACAAAGTCACACACCCTGGAAGACGTAAAACACAAAGTGTATAAGACAACCTCAAACACCCTGGAAGACTTAAAACACAAAGTGTATAAGACAAAGTCACACACATCCTGTAAGACTTAAATCACAAAGTGTATAAGACAAAGTCACACACACCCTGAAAGACTTAAAAAACAAAGTGTATAAGACAAAGTCACACACACCCTGGAAGACTTAAAACACAAAGTGTATAAGACAAAGTCACACACCCTGGAAGACTTAAAACAAAAGTGTATAAGACAAAGTCACACACACCCTGGAAGACTTAAAACAAAAAGTGTATAAGACAAACTCACACACACCCTGGAAGACTTAAAACAAAAAGTGTATAAGACAAACTCACACACACCCTGGAAGACTTAAAACACAAAGTGTATAAGACAAACTCACACACACCCTGGAAGACTTAAAACACAAAGTGTATAAGACAAAGTCACACACACCCTTGAAGACTTAAAACACAAAGTGTATAAGACAAAGTCACACACCCTGGAAGACTTAAAACACAAAGTGTATAAGACAAACACAAACACACCCTGGAAGACTTAAAACACAAAGTGTATAAGATTAAGTCATACACACCCTGGAAGACTTAAAACGCAAAGTGTATAAGACAAAGTCTCACTCACCCTGGAAGACTTAAAACACAAAGTTTATAAGACAAAGTCTCACACACCCTGGAAGACTTAAAACACAAAGTGTATAAGACAAACTCACACACACCCTGGAAGACTTAAAACACAAAGTGTATAAGACAAAGTCTCACACATCCTGGAAGACTTAAAGCACAAAGTGTATAAGACAAACCCACACACACCCTGGAAGATTTAAAACACAAAGTGTATAAGACAAAGTCTCACACCCTGGAAGACTTAAAACACAGAGTGTATAAGTTAAAGTCACACACCCTGGAAGACTTAAAACAAAAAGTGTATAAGACAAAGTCACACACACCCTGGAAGACCTAAAACACAAAGTGTATAAGACAAAGTCACACACACCCTGGAAGACTTAAAATACAAAGTGTATAAGACAAACTCACACACACCCTGGAAGACTTAAAATGAAAAGTGTATAAGACAAAGTCACCCACACCCTGGAAGACTTAAAACACAAAGTGTATAAGACAAACTCACACACACCCTGGAAGACTTAAAACACAAAGTGTATAAGACAAAGTCACACACACCCTGGAAGACTTAAAACACAAAGTGTATAAGACAAACTCACACACACCCTGGAAGACTTAAAACAAAAAGTGTATAAGACAAAGTCACACACACCCTGGAAGACTTAAAACACAAAGTGTATAAGACAAAGTCACACATACCCTGGAAGACTTAAAACACAAAGTGTATAAGGCAAACTCACGCACACCCTGGAAGACTTAAAACACAAAGTGTATAAGACAAACTCACACACACCCTTGAAGACTTAAAACACAAAGTGTATAAGACAAACTCACACACACCCTGGAAGACTTAAAACACAAAGTGTATAAGACAAACTCATACACACCCTGGAAGACTTAAAACACAAAGTGTATAAGACAAAGTCTCACACCCTGGAAGACTTAAAACACAAAATGAATAAGACAAACTCACACACACCCTGGAAGACTTAAAACAAAAAGTGTATAAGACAAAGTCACAAACCCTGGAAGACTTAAAACACGAAGCGTATAAGACAAACTCACACACACCCTGGAAGACTTAAAACACAAAGTGTATAAGACAAACTCACACACACACCCTGGAAGACTTAAAACACAAAGTGTATAAGACAAAGTCACACACCCTGGAAGGTTTAAAACACAAAGTGTATAAGACAAAGGCACACACACCCTGGTAGACTTAAAACACAAAGTGTATAAGACAAAGTCACACACCCTGGAAGGCTTAAAACACAAAGTGTATAAGACAAACTCACACACACCTTGGAAGACTTAAAACACAAACTGTATAAGACAAACTCACACACACCCTGGAAGACTTAAAACACAAAGTGTATAAGACAAACTCACACACACCTTGAAAGACTTAGAACACAAATTGTATAAGACAAACTCACACACACCCTGGAAGACTTAAAACAAAAAGTGTATAAGACAAAGTCACACACACCCTGGAAGACTTAAAACGAAAAGTGTATAAGACAAACTCACACACACCCTGGAAGACTTAAAACACAAAGTGTATAAGACAAACTCACACACACCCTGGAAGACTTAAAACGAAAAGTGTATAAGACAAAGTCTCACAAACCCTGGAAGACTTAAAACACAAAGTGTATAAGACAAATTCACACACACCGTGGAAGACTTAAAACACAAAGTGTATAAGACAAAGTCACACACACCCTGGAAGACTTAAAACAAAAAGTGTATAAGACAAAGATACACACACCCTGGAAGACTTAAAACAAAAAGTGTATAAGACAAAGTCACACACCTTGGAAGACTTAAAACACAAAGTGTATAAGACAAACTCACACACACCCTGCAAGACTTAAAACAAATAGTGTATAAGACAAAGTCACACACCCTGGAAGGCTTAAAACACAAAGTGTATAAGACAAACTCACACACACCCTAGAAGACTTAAAACAAAAAGTGTATAAGACAAAGTCACACACACCCTGGAAGACTTAAAACACAAAGTGTATAAGACAAACTCACACACACACCCTGGAAGACTTAAAACACAAAGTGTATAAGACAAAGTCCCACACACCCTGGAAGACTTAAAACAAAAAGTGTATAAGACAAAGTCACACACATCCTGGAAGACTTAAAACACAAAGTGTATAAGACAAACCCACGCACACCCTGGAAGACTTAAAACACAAAGTGTATAAGACAAAGTCTTACACCCTGGAAGACTTAAAACACAAAGTGTATAAGACAAAGTCACACACCCTGGAAGACTTAAAACAAAAAGTGTATAAGACAAAGTCACACTCACCCTGGAAGACTTAAAACACAAAGTGTATAAGACAAACTCACACACACCCTGGAAGACTTAAAACAAAAAGTGTATAAGACAAAGTCACACACACCCTGGAAGACTTAAAACAAAAAGTGTATAAGACAAAGTCACACCGCCTGGAAGACTTAAAACACAAAGTGTATAAGACAAACTCACACACACCCTGGAAGACTCAAAACACAAAGTGTATAAGACAAAGTCTCACACATCCTGGAAGACTTAAAACACAAAGTGTATAAGACAAAGTCTCACACATCCTGGAAGACTTAAAACACAAAGTGTATAAGACTAAGTCACACACCTTGGAAGACTTAAAACACAAAGTGTATAAGACAAAGTCTCACACACCCTGGAAGACTTAAAACACAAAGTGTATAAGACAAAGTCACACACCCTGGAAGACGTAAAACACAAAGTGTATAAGACAACCTCAAACACCCTGGAAGACTTAAAACACAAAGTGTATAAGACAAAGTCACACACATCCTGTAAGACTTAAATCACAAAGTGTATAAGACAAAGTCACACACACCCTGAAAGACTTAAAAAACAAAGTGTATAAGACAAAGTCACACACACCCTGGAAGACTTAAAACACAAAGTGTATAAGACAAAGTCACACACCCTGGAAGACTTAAAACAAAAGTGTATAAGACAAAGTCACACACACCCTGGAAGACTTAAAACAAAAAGTGTATAAGACAAACTCACACACACCCTGGAAGACTTAAAACAAAAAGTGTATAAGACAAACTCACACACACCCTGGAAGACTTAAAACACAAAGTGTATAAGACAAACTCACACACACCCTGGAAGACTTAAAACACAAAGTGTATAAGACAAAGTCACACACACCCTTGAAGACTTAAAACACAAAGTGTATAAGACAAAGTCACACACCCTGGAAGACTTAAAACACAAAGTGTATAAGACAAACACAAACACACCCTGGAAGACTTAAAACACAAAGTGTATAAGATTAAGTCATACACACCCTGGAAGACTTAAAACGCAAAGTGTATAAGACAAAGTCTCACTCACCCTGGAAGACTTAAAACACAAAGTGTATAAGACAAAGTCTCACACAACCTGGAAGACTTAAAACACAAAGTGTATAAGACAAACTCACACACACCCTGGAAGACTTAAAACACAAAGTGTATAAGACAAAGTCTCACACATCCTGGAAGACTTAAAGCACAAAGTGTATAAGACAAACCCACACACACCCTGGAAGATTTAAAACACAAAGTGTATAAGACAAAGTCTCACACCCTGGAAGACTTAAAACACAGAGTGTATAAGTTAAAGTCACACACCCTGGAAGACTTAAAACAAAAAGTGTATAAGACAAAGTCACACACACCCTGGAAGACCTAAAACACAAAGTGTATAAGACAAAGTCACACACACCCTGGAAGACTTAAAATACAAAGTGTATAAGACAAACTCACACACACCTTGGAAGACTTAAAATGAAAAGTGTATAAGACAAAGTCACCCACACCCTGGAAGACTTAAAACACAAAGTGTATAAGACAAGCTCACACACACCCTGGAAGACTTAAAACACAAAGTGTATAAGACAAAGTCACACACACCCTGGAAGACTTAAAACACAAAGTGTATAAGACAAACTCACACACACCCTGGAAGACTTAAAACAAAAAGTGTATAAGACAAAGTCACACACACCCTGGAAGACTTAAAACACAAAGTGTATAAGACAAAGTCACACATACCCTGGAAGACTTAAAACACAAAGTGTATAAGGCAAACTCACGCACACCCTGGAAGACTTAAAACACAAAGTGTATAAGACAAACTCACACACACCCTTGAAGACTTAAAACACAAAGTGTATAAGACAAACTCACACACACCCTGGAAGACTTAAAACACAAAGTGTATAAGACAAAGTCTCACACATCCTGGAAGACTTAAAACACAAGGTGAATTAGACAAAGTCACACACATCCTGTAAGACTTAAATCACAAAGTGTATAAGACAAAGTCACACACACCCTGAAAGACTTAAAAAACAAAGTGTATAAGACAAAGTCACACACACCCTGGAAGACTTAAAACACAAAGTGTATAAGACAAAGTCACACACCCTGGAAGACTTAAAACAAAAGTGTATAAGACAAAGTCACACACACCCTGGAAGACTTAAAACAAAAAGGGTATAAGACAAACTCACACACACCCTGGAAGACTTAAAACACAAAGTGTATAAGACAAAGTCTCACACCCTGGAAGACTTAAAACACAAAGTGTATAGGACAAAGTCTCACACATCCTGGAAGACTTAAAACACAAAGTGTATAAGACAAACCCACACACACCCTGGAAGACTTAAAACACAAAGTGTATAAGACAAAGTCTCACACACACCCTGGAAGACTTAAAACACAAAGTGTATAAGACAAACTGACACACACCCTGGAAGACTTAAACACAAAGTGTATAAGACAAACTCACACACCCTGGAAGACTTAAAACAAAAAGTGTATAAGACAAAGTCACACTCACCCTGGAAGACTTAAAACACAAAGTGTATAAGACAAACTCACACACACCCTGGAAGACTTAAAACAAAAAGTGTATAAGACAAAGTCACACACACCCTGGAAGACTTAAAACAAAAAGTGTATAAGACAAAGTCACACACCCTGGAAGACTTAAAACACAAAATGTATAAGACAAACTCACACACACCCTGGAAGACTCAAAACACAAAGTGTATAAGACAAAGTCTCACACATCCTGGAAGACTTAAAACACAAAGTGTATAAGACAAAGTCTCACACATCCTGGAAGACTTAAAACACAAAGTGTATAAGACTAAGTCACACACCTTGGAAGACTTAAAACACAAAGTGTATAAGACAAAGTCTCACACACCCTGGAAGATATAAAACACAAAGTGTATAAGACAAAGTCACACACCCTGGAAGACGTAAAACACAAAGTGTATAAGACAACCTCAAACACCCTGGAAGATTTAAAACACAAAGTGTATAAGACAAAGTCACACAGATCCTGTAAGACTTAAATCACAAAGTGTATAAGACAAAGTCACACACACCCTGAAAGACTTAAAAAACAAAGTGTATAAGACAAAGTCACACACACCCTGGAAGACTTAAAACACAAAGTGTATAAGACAAAGTCACATACACCCTGGAAGACTTAAACACAAAGTGTATAAGACAAAGTCACACACCTTTGAAGACTTAAAACACAATGGGTATAAGACAAAGTTACACACCCTGGAAGACTTAAAACACAAAGTGTATAAGACAAACTCACACACACCCTGGAAGACTTAAAACAAAAAGTGTATAAGACAAAGTCACACACCCTGGAACACTTAAAACATAAAGTGTATAAGACAAAGTCACATACCCTTGAAGACTTAAAACAAAAAGTGTATAAGACAAAGTCACACACACCCTGGAAGACTTAAAACAAAAAGTGTATAAGACAAACTCACACACATCCTGGAAGACTTAAAACAAAAAATGTATAAGACAAAGTCACACACCCTGGAAGACTTAAAACAAAAAGTGTATAAGACAAAGTCACACACACCCTGGAAGACTTAAAACACAAAGTGTATAAGACAAAGTCACACACTCTGGAAGACTTAAAACACAAAGTGTTTTAGACAAACTCACACACACCCTGGAAGACTTAAAACACAAAGTGTATAAGACAAACTCACACACGCCCTGGTAGACTTAAAACACAAAGTGTATACGACAAAGTCACACCCCTGGAAGACTTAAAACACAAAGTGTATAAGACAAACTCACACACACCCTGGAAGAATTAAAAAAAGTGTATAAGACAAAGTCACACACACCTGGAAGGCTTAAAACACAAAGTGTATAAGACAAAGTCACACACCCTGGAAGACTTAAAACAAAAAGTGTATAAGACAAAGTCACACACACCCATGAAGACTTAAAACACAAAGTGTATAAGACAAAGTCTCACACCCTGGAAGACTTAAAACACAAAGTGTATAAGACAAAGTCTCACACACCCTGGAAGACTTAAAACAAAAAGTGTATAAGACAAAGTCACACACACCCTAGGACACTTAAAACGAAAAGTGTATAAGACAAACTCACACACACCCTGGAAGACTTAAAACACAAAGTGTATAAGACAAACTCACACACACCCTGGAAGACTTAAAACACAAAGTGTATAAGACAAAGTCTCACACACCCTGGAAGACGTAAAACACAAAGTGTATAAGACAAAGTCTCACACACCCTGGAAGACTTAAAACACAAAGTGTATAGGACAAAGTCTCACACATCCTGGAAGACTTAAAACACAAAGTGTATAAGACAAACCAACACACACACCCTGGAAGACTTAAAACACAAAGTGTATAAGACAAAGTCTCACACACACCCTGGAAGACTTAAAACACAAAGTGTATAAGACAAACTGACACACACCCTGGAAGACTTAAAACACAAAGTGTATAAGACAAAGTCACACACCCTGGAAGACTTAAAACAGAAAGTGTATAAGACAAAGTCACACTCACCCTGGAAGACTTAAAACACAAAGTGTATAAGTCAAACTCACACACACCCTGGAAGACTTAAAACAAAAAGTGTATAAGACAAAGTCACACACACCCTGGAAGACTTAAAACAAAAAGTGTATAAGACAAAGTCACACACCCTGGAAGACTTAAAACACAAAGTGTATAAGACAAAGTCTCACACATCCTGGAAGACTTAAAACACAAAGTGTATAAGACTAAGTCACACACCTTGGAAGACTTAAAACACAAAGTGTAATAGACAAAGTCTCACACACCCTGGAAGACTTAAAACACAAAGTGTATAAGACAAAGTCACACATCCTGGAAGACGTAAAACACAAAGTGTATAAGACAACCTCAAACACCCTGGAAGACTTAAAACACAAAGTGTATAAGACAAAGTCACACACATCCTGTAAGACTTAAATCACAAAGTGTATAAGACAAAGTCACACACACCCTGAAAGACTTAAAAAACAAAGTGTATAAGACAAAGTCACACACACCCTGGAAGACTTAAAACACAAAGTGTATAAGACAAAGTCACATACACCCTGGAAGACTTAAAACACAAAGTGTATAAGACAAAGTCACACACCCTTGAAGACTTAAAACACAATGTGTATAAGACAAAGTCACACACCCTGGAAGACTTAAAACACAAAGTGTATAAGACAAACTCACACACACCCTGGAAGACTTAAAACAAAAAGTGTATAAGACAAAGTCACACACCCTGGAAGACTTAAAACATAAAGTGTATAAGACAAAGTCACTTACCCTGGAAGACTTAAAACAAAAAGTGTATAAGACAAAGTCACACACACCCTGGAAGACTTAAAACACAAAGTGTATAAGACAAACTCACACACATCCTGGAAGACTTAAAACAAAAAATGTATAAGACAAAGTCACACACCCTGGAAGACTTAAAACAAAAAGTGTATAAGACAAAGTCACACACACCCTGGAAGACTTAAAACACAAAGTGTATAAGACAAAGTCACACACTCTGGAAGACTTAAAACACAAAGTGTATTAGACAAACTCACACACACCCTGGAAGACTTAAAACACAAAGTGTATAAGACAAACTCACACACGCCCTGGAAGACTTAAAACACAAAGTGTATACGACAACGTCACACCCCCTGGAAGACTTAAAACACAAAGTGTATAAGACAAACTCACACACACCCTGGAAGACTTAAAACACAAAGTGTATAAGACACACTCACACACACCCTGGTAGACTTAAAACACAAAGTGTATAAGACAAACTCACACCAACCCTGGAGGACTTAAAACACAAAGTGTATAAGACAAAGTCACACACACCCTGGAAGACCTAAAACAAAAAGTGTATAAGACAAAGTCACACACACCCTGGAAGACTTAAAACAAAAAGTGTATAAGACAAAGTCACACACCCTGGAAGACTTAAAACACAAAGTGTATAAGACAAACTCACACACACCCTAGAAGACTTAAAACAAAAAGTGTATAAGACAAAGTCACACACACCCTGGAAGACTTAAAACACAAAGTGTATAAGACATACTCACACACACACCCTGGAAGACTTAAAACACAAAGTGTATAAGACAAAGTCCCACACACCTTGGAAGACTTAAAACAAAAAGTGTATAAGACAAAGTCACACACATCCTGGAAGACTTAAAACACAAAGTGTATAAGTCAAACCCACACACACCCTGGAAGACTTAAAACACAAAGTGTATAAGACAAAGTCTTACACCCTGGAAGACTTAAAACACAAAGTGTATAAGACAAAGTCACACACCCTGGAAGACTTAAAACAAAAAGTGTATAAGACAAAGTCACACTCACCCTGGAAGACTTAAAACACAAAGTGTATAAGACAAACTCACACACACCCTGGAAGACTTAAAACAAAAAGTGTATAAGACAAAGTCACACACACCCTGGAAGACTTAAAACAAAAAGTGTATAAGACAAAGTCACACACCCTGGAAGACTTAAAACACAAAGTGTATAAGACAAACTCACACACACCCTGGAAGACTCAAAACACAAAGTGTATAAGACAAAGTCTCACACATCCTGGAAGACTTAAAACACAAAGTGTATAAGACAAAGTCTCACACATCCTGGAAGACTTAAAACACAAAGTGTATAAGACTAAGTCACACACCTTGGAAGACTTAAAACACAAAGTGTATAAGACAAAGTCTCACACACCCTGGAAGACTTAAAACACAAAGTGTATAAGACAAGGTCACACACCCTGGAAGACGTAAAACACAAAGTGTATAAGACAACATCAAACACCCTGGAAGACTTAAAACACAAAGTGTATAAGACAAAGTCACACACATCCTGTAAGACTTAAATCACAAAGTGTATAAGACAAAGTCACACACACCCTGAAAGACTTAAAAAACAAAGTGTATAAGACAAAGTCACACACACCCTGGAAGACTTAAAACACAAAGTGTATAAGACAAAGTCACATACACCCTGGAAGACTTAAAACACAAAGTGTATAAGACAAAGTCACACACCCTTGAAGACTTAAAACACAATGTGTATAAGACAAAGTCACACACCCTGGAAGACTTAAAACACAAAGTGTATAAGACAAACTCACACACACCCTGGAAGACTTAAAACAAAAAGTGTATAAGACAAAGTCACACACCCTGGAACACTTAAAACATAAAGTGTATAAGACAAAGTCACATACCCTGGAAGACTTAAAACAAAAAGTGTATAAGACAAAGTCACACACACCCTGGAAGACTTAAAACAAAAAGTGTATAAGACAAACTCACACACATCCTGGAAGACTTAAAACAAAAAATGTATAAGACAAAGTCACACACCCTGCAAGACTTAAAACAAAAAGTGTATAAGACAAAGTCACATACCCTGGAAGACTTAAAACACAAAGTGTATAAGACAAAGTCACACACCCTGGAAGACTTAAAACACAAAGTGTATTAGACAAACTCACACACACCCTGGAAGACTTAAAACAGAAAGTGTATATGGCAAGCTCACATAACCCTGGTAGACTTAAAACACAAAGTGTATAAGACAAAGTCACACATACCCTGGAAGACTTAAAACACAAAGTGTATAAGGCAAACTCACACACACCCTGGAAGACTTAAAACACAAAGTGTATAAGACAAAGTCACACACACCCTGGAAGACTTAAAACACAAAGTGTATAAGACAAAGTCACACACACCCTGGAAGACTTAAAACACAAAGTGTATAAGACAAGGCCACACACACCCTGGAAGACTTAAAACACAAAGTGTATAAGACAAGGTCACACACCCTGGAAGACTTAAAACACAAAGTGTATAAGACAAACTCACACACACCCTTGAAGACTTAAAACACAAAGTGTATTAGACAAAGTCACACACCCTGGAAGACTTAAAACACAAAGTGTATAAGACAAACACAAACACACCCTGGAAGACTTAAAACACAAAGTGTATAAGACAAAGTCATACACACCCTGGAAGACTTAAAACGCAAAGTGTATAAGACAAAGTCTCACTCACCCTGGAAGACTTAAAACACAAAGTGTATAAGACAAAGTCTCACACACCCTGGAAGACTTAAAACACAAAGTGTATAAGACAAACTCACACACACTCTGGAAGACTTAAAACACAAAGTGTATAAGACAAAGTCTCACACATCCTGGAAGACTTAAAACACAAAGTGTATAAGACAAACCCACACACACCCTGGAAGATTTAAAACACAAAGTGTATAAGACAAAGTCTCACACCCTGGAAGACTTAAAACACAAAGTGTATAAGTTAAAGTCACACACCCTGGAAGACTTAAAACAAAAAGTGTATAAGACAAAGTCACACACACCCTGGAAGACTTAAAACTCAAAGTGTATAAGACAAAGTCACACACACCCTGGAAGACTTAAAATACAAAGTGTATAAGACAAACTCACACACTCCCTGGAACACTTAAAACATAAAGTGTATAAGACAAACTCACACACACCCTGGAAGACTTAAAATGAAAAGTGTATAAGACAAAGTCACCCACACCCTGGAAGACTTAAAACACAAAGTGTATAAGACAAACTCACACACACCCTGGAAGACTTAAAACACAAAGTGTATAAGACAAAGTCACACACACCCTGGAAGACTTAAAACACAAAGTGTATAAGACAAACTCACACACACCCTGGAAGACTTAAAACAAAAAGTGTATAAGACAAAGTCACACACACCCTGGAAGACTTAAAACACAAAGTGTATAAGACAAAGTCACACATACCCTGGAAGACTTAAAACACAAAGTGTATAAGGCAAACTCACGCACACCCTGGAAGACTTAAAGCACAAAGTGTATAAGACAAGCTCACACACACCCTGGAAGACTTAAAACACAAAGTGTATAAGACAAACTCACACACACCCTGGAAGACTTAAAACACAAAGTGTATAAGACAAACTCATATACACCCTGGAAGACTTAAAACAAAAAGTGTATAAGACAAAGTCTCACACATCCTGGAAGACTTAAAACACAAGGTGTATTAGACAAACCCACACACACCCTGGAAGACTTAAAACACAAAGTGTATAAGACAAAGTCTCACACCCTGGAAGGCTTAAAACACAAAGTGTATAAGACAAAGTCACACACCCTGGAAGACTTAAAACACAAAGTGTATAAGACAAGGTCTCACACCCTGGAAGACTTAAAACACAAAGTGTATAAGACAAAGTCACACACCCTGGAAGACTTAAAACAAAAAGTGTATAAGACAAAGTCACACACACCCTGGAAGACTTAAAACGAAAAGTGTATAAGACAAACTCACACACACCCTGGAAGACTTAAAACACAAAGTGTATAAGACAAAGTCACACACACCGTGGAAGACTTAAAACAAAAAGTATATAAGACAAAGTCTCACACACCCTGGAAGACTTAAAACACAAAGTGTATAAGACAAACTCACACACACCCTGGAAGAATTAAAAAAAAGCGTATAAGACAAAGTCACACACACCTGGAAGACTTAAAACACAAAGTGTATAAGACAAAGTCACACACCCTGGAAGACTTAAAACAAAAAGTGTATAAGACAAAGTCACACACACCCATGAAGACTTAGAACACAAAGTGTATAAGACAAAGTCTCACACCCTGGAAGACTTAAAACACAAAGTGTATAAGACAAAGTCTCACACACCCTGGAAGACTTAAAACAAAAAGTGTATAAGACAAAGTCACACACACCCTGGAAGACTTAAAACGAAAAGTGTATAAGACAAACTCACACACACCCTGGAAGACTTAAAACACAAAGTGTATAAGACAAACTCACACACACCCTGGAAGACTTAAAACACAAAGTGTATAAGACAAAGTCTCACACACCCTGGAAGACGTAAAACACAAAGTGTATAAGACAAAGTCTCACACACCCTGGAAGACTTAAAACACAAAGTGTATAGGACAAAGTCTCACACATCCTGGAAGACTTAAAACACAAAGTGTATAAGACAAACCCACACACATCCTGGAAGACTTAAAACACAAAGTGTATAAGACAAAGTCTCACACACACCCTGGAAGACTTAAAACACAAAGTGTATAAGACAAACTGACACACACCCTGGAAGACTTAAAACACAAAGTGTATAAGACAAAGTCACACACCCTGGAAGACTTAAAACAAAAAGTGTATAAGACAAAGTCACACTCACCCTGGAAGACTTAAAACACAAAGTGTATAAGACAAAGTCTCACACCCTGGAAGACTTAAAACACAAAGTGTATAAGACAAAGTCTCACACACCCTGGAAGACTTAAAACAAAAAGTGTATAAGACAAAGTCACACACACCCTGGAAGACTTAAAACGAAAAGTGTATAAGACAAACTCACACACACCCTGGAAGACTTAAAACACAAAGTGTATAAGACAAACTCACACACACCCTAGAAGACATAAAACACAAAGTGTATAAGACAAAGTCTCACACACCCTGGAAGACGTAAAACACAAAGTGTATGAGACAGAGTCTCACACACCCTGGAAGACTTAAAACACAAAGTGTATAGGATAAAGTCTCACACATCCTGGAAGACTTTAAACACAAAGTGTATAAGACAAACCCACACACACCCTGGAAGACTTAAAACACAAAGTGTATAAGACAAAGTCTCACACACACCCTGGAAGACTTAAAACACAAAGTGTATAAGAAAAACTGACACACACCCTGGAAGACTTAAAACACAAAGTGTATAAGACAAAGTCACACACCCTGGAAGACTTAAAACAAAAAGTGTATAAGACAAAGTCACACTCACCCTGGATGACTTAAAACACAAAGTGTATAAGACAAAGTCACACACACCCTGGAAGACTTAAAACACAAAGTGTATAAGACAAACTCACACACACCCTGGAAGACTTAAAACAAAAAGTGTATAAGACAAAGTCACACACACCCTGGGAGACTTAAAACAAAAAGTGTATAAGACAAAGTCACACACCCTGGAAGACTTAAAACACAAAGTGTATAAGACAAACTCACACACACCCTGGAAGACTTAAAACACAAAGTGTATAAGACAAAGTCTCACACATCCTGGAAGACTTAAAACACAAAGTGTATAAGATAAAGTCTCACACATCCTGGAAGACTTAAAACACAAAGTGTATAAGACAAAGTCACACATCTTGGAAGACTTAAAACACAAAGTGTATAAGACAAACCCACACACACCCTGGAAGATTTAAAACACAAAGTGTATAAGACAAAGTCTCACACCCTGGAAGACTTAAAACACAAAGTGTATAAGTTAAAGTCACACACCCTGGAAGACTTAAAACAAAAAGTGTATAAGACAAAGTCACACACACCCTGGAAGACTTAAAACTCAAAGTGTATAAGACAAAGTCACACACACCCTGGAAGACTTAAAATACAAAGTGTATAAGACAAACTCACACACTCCCTGGAACACTTAAAACATAAAGTGTATAAGACAAACTCACACACACCCTGGAAGACTTAAAATGAAAAGTGTATAAGACAAAGTCACCCACACCCTGGAAGACTTAAAACACAAAGTGTATAAGACAAACTCACACACACCCTGGAAGACTTAAAACACAAAGTGTATAAGACAAAGTCACACACACCCTGGAAGACTTAAAACACAAAGTGTATAAGACAAACTCACACACACCCTGGAAGACTTAAAACAAAAAGTGTATAAGACAAAGTCACACACACCCTGGAAGACTTAAAACACAAAGTGTATAAGACAAAGTCACACATACCCTGGAAGACTTAAAACACAAAGTGTATAAGGCAAACTCACGCACACCCTGGAAGACTTAAAGCACAAAGTGTATAAGACAAGCTCACACACACCCTGGAAGACTTAAAACACAAAGTGTATAAGACAAACTCACACACACCCTGGAAGACTTAAAACACAAAGTGTATAAGACAAACTCATATACACCCTGGAAGACTTAAAACAAAAAGTGTATAAGACAAAGTCTCACACATCCTGGAAGACTTAAAACACAAGGTGTATTAGACAAACCCACACACACCCTGGAAGACTTAAAACACAAAGTGTATAAGACAAAGTCTCACACCCTGGAAGGCTTAAAACACAAAGTGTATAAGACAAAGTCACACACCCTGGAAGACTTAAAACACAAAGTGTATAAGACAAGGTCTCACACCCTGGAAGACTTAAAACACAAAGTGTATAAGACAAAGTCACACACCCTGGAAGACTTAAAACAAAAAGTGTATAAGACAAAGTCACACACACCCTGGAAGACTTAAAACGAAAAGTGTATAAGACAAACTCACACACACCCTGGAAGACTTAAAACACAAAGTGTATAAGACAAAGTCACACACACCGTGGAAGACTTAAAACAAAAAGTATATAAGACAAAGTCTCACACACCCTGGAAGACTTAAAACACAAAGTGTATAAGACAAACTCACACACACCCTGGAAGAATTAAAAAAAAGCGTATAAGACAAAGTCACACACACCTGGAAGACTTAAAACACAAAGTGTATAAGACAAAGTCACACACCCTGGAAGACTTAAAACAAAAAGTGTATAAGACAAAGTCACACACACCCATGAAGACTTAGAACACAAAGTGTATAAGACAAAGTCTCACACCCTGGAAGACTTAAAACACAAAGTGTATAAGACAAAGTCTCACACACCCTGGAAGACTTAAAACAAAAAGTGTATAAGACAAAGTCACACACACCCTGGAAGACTTAAAACGAAAAGTGTATAAGACAAACTCACACACACCCTGGAAGACTTAAAACACAAAGTGTATAAGACAAACTCACACACACCCTGGAAGACTTAAAACACAAAGTGTATAAGACAAAGTCTCACACACCCTGGAAGACGTAAAACACAAAGTGTATAAGACAAAGTCTCACACACCCTGGAAGACTTAAAACACAAAGTGTATAGGACAAAGTCTCACACATCCTGGAAGACTTAAAACACAAAGTGTATAAGACAAACCCACACACATCCTGGAAGACTTAAAACACAAAGTGTATAAGACAAAGTCTCACACACACCCTGGAAGACTTAAAACACAAAGTGTATAAGACAAACTGACACACACCCTGGAAGACTTAAAACACAAAGTGTATAAGACAAAGTCACACACCCTGGAAGACTTAAAACAAAAAGTGTATAAGACAAAGTCACACTCACCCTGGAAGACTTAAAACACAAAGTGTATAAGACAAAGTCTCACACCCTGGAAGACTTAAAACACAAAGTGTATAAGACAAAGTCTCACACACCCTGGAAGACTTAAAACAAAAAGTGTATAAGACAAAGTCACACACACCCTGGAAGACTTAAAACGAAAAGTGTATAAGACAAACTCACACACACCCTGGAAGACTTAAAACACAAAGTGTATAAGACAAACTCACACACACCCTAGAAGACATAAAACACAAAGTGTATAAGACAAAGTCTCACACACCCTGGAAGACGTAAAACACAAAGTGTATGAGACAGAGTCTCACACACCCTGGAAGACTTAAAACACAAAGTGTATAGGATAAAGTCTCACACATCCTGGAAGACTTTAAACACAAAGTGTATAAGACAAACCCACACACACCCTGGAAGACTTAAAACACAAAGTGTATAAGACAAAGTCTCACACACACCCTGGAAGACTTAAAACACAAAGTGTATAAGAAAAACTGACACACACCCTGGAAGACTTAAAACACAAAGTGTATAAGACAAAGTCACACACCCTGGAAGACTTAAAACAAAAAGTGTATAAGACAAAGTCACACTCACCCTGGATGACTTAAAACACAAAGTGTATAAGACAAAGTCACACACACCCTGGAAGACTTAAAACACAAAGTGTATAAGACAAACTCACACACACCCTGGAAGACTTAAAACAAAAAGTGTATAAGACAAAGTCACACACACCCTGGGAGACTTAAAACAAAAAGTGTATAAGACAAAGTCACACACCCTGGAAGACTTAAAACACAAAGTGTATAAGACAAACTCACACACACCCTGGAAGACTTAAAACACAAAGTGTATAAGACAAAGTCTCACACATCCTGGAAGACTTAAAACACAAAGTGTATAAGATAAAGTCTCACACATCCTGGAAGACTTAAAACACAAAGTGTATAAGACAAAGTCACACATCTTGGAAGACTTAAAACACAAAGTGTATAAGACAAAGTCTCACATACCCTGGAAGACTTAAAACACAAAGTGTATAAGACAAAGTCACACACCCTGGAAGACGTAAAACACAAAGTGTATAAGACAACCTCAAACACCCTGGAAGACTTAAAACAAAAAGTGTATAAGACAAAGTCACACACACCCTGGAAGACCTAAAACACAAAGTGTATAAGACAAAGTCACACACACCCTGGAAGACTTAAAATACAAAGTGTATAAGACAAACTCACACACACCCTGGAAGACTTAAAATGAAAAGTGTATAAGACAAAGTCACCCACACCCTGGAAGACTTAAAACACAAAGTGTATAAGACAAACTCACACACACCCTGGAAGACTTAAAACACAAAGTGTATAAGACAAAGTCACACACACCCTGGAAGACTTAAAACACAAAGTGTATAAGACAAACTCACACACACCCTGGAAGACTTAAAACAAAAAGTGTATAAGACAAAGTCACACACACCCTGGAAGACTTAAAACACAAAGTGTATAAGACAAAGTCACACATACCCTGGAAGACTTAAAACACAAAGTGTATAAGGCAAACTCACGCACACCCTGGAAGACTTAAAACACAAAGTGTATAAGACAAACTCACACACACCCTTGAAGACTTAAAACACAAAGTGTATAAGACAAACTCACACACACCCTGGAAGACTTAAAACACAAAGTGTATAAGACAAACTCATACACACCCTGGAAGACTTAAAACAAAAAGTGTATAAGACAAAGTCTCACACATCCTGGAAGACTTAAAACACAAGGTGAATTAGACAAACCCACACACACCCTGGAAGACTTAAAACACAAAGTGTATAAGACAAAGTCTCACACCCTGGAAGGCTTAAAACACAAAGTGTATAAGACAAAGTCACACACCCTGGAAGACTTAAAACACAAAGTGTATAAGACAAGGTCTCACACCCTGGAAGACTTAAAACACAAAGTGTATAAGACAAAGTCACACACCCTGGAAGACTTAAAACAAAAAGTGTATAAGACAAAGTCACACACACCCTGGAAGACTTAAAACGAAAAGTGTATAAGACAAACTCACACACACCCTGGAAGACTTAAAACACAAAGTGTATAAGACAAACTCACACACACCCTGGAAGACTTAAAACGAAAAGTGTATAAGACAAAGTCTCACACACCCTTGGAAGATTTAAAACACAAAGTGTATAAGACAAAGTCACACACACCGTGGAAGACTGAAAACAGAAAGTATATAAGACAAACTAACACACCCTGGAAGACTTAAAACACAAAATGTATAAGACAAACTCACACACACCCTGGAAGAATTAAAAAAAAGTGTATAAGACAAAGTCACACACACCTGGAAGACTTAAAACACAAAGTGTATAAGACAAAGTCACACACCCTGGAAGACTTAAAACAAAAAGTGTATAAGACAAAGTCACACACACCCATGAAGACTTAAAACACAAAGTGTATAAGACAAAGTCTCACACCCTGGAAGACTTAAAACACAAAGTGTATAGGACAAAGTCTCACACATCCTGGAAGACTTAAAACACAAAGTGTATAAGACAAACCCACACACACCCTGGAAGACTTAAAACACAAAGTGTATAAGACAAAGTCTCACACACACCCTGGAAGACTTAAAACACAAAGTGTATAAGACAAACTGACACACACCCTGGAAGACTTAAACACAAAGTGTATAAGACAAACTCACACACCCTGGAAGACTTAAAACAAAAAGTGTATAAGACAAAGTCACACTCACCCTGGAAGACTTAAAACACAAAGTGTATAAGACAAACTCACACACACCCTGGAAGACTTAAAACAAAAAGTGTATAAGACAAAGTCACACACACCCTGGAAGACTTAAAACAAAAAGTGTATAAGACAAAGTCACACACCCTGGAAGACTTAAAACACAAAATGTATAAGACAAACTCACACACACCCTGGAAGACTCAAAACACAAAGTGTATAAGACAAAGTCTCACACATCCTGGAAGACTTAAAACACAAAGTGTATAAGACAAAGTCTCACACATCCTGGAAGACTTAAAACACAAAGTGTATAAGACTAAGTCACACACCTTGGAAGACTTAAAACACAAAGTGTATAAGACAAAGTCTCACACACCCTGGAAAATATAAAACACAAAGTGTATAAGACAAAGTCACACACCCTGGAAGACGTAAAACACAAAGTGTATAAGACAACCTCAAACACCCTGGAAGACTTAAAACACAAAGTGTATAAGACAAAGTCACACAGATCCTGTAAGACTTAAATCACAAAGTGTATAAGACAAAGTCACACACACCCTGAAAGACTTAAAAAACAAAGTGTATAAGACAAAGTCACACACACCCTGGAAGACTTAAAACACAAAGTGTATAAGACAAAGTCACATACACCCTGGAAGACTTAAACACAAAGTGTATAAGACAAAGTCACACACCCTTGAAGACTTAAAACACAATGGGTATAAGACAAAGTTACACACCCTGGAAGACTTAAAACACAAAGTGTATAAGACAAACTCACACACACCCTGGAAGACTTAAAACAAAAAGTGTATAAGACAAAGTCACACACCCTGGAACACTTAAAACATAAAGTGTATAAGACAAAGTCACATACCCTTGAAGACTTAAAACAAAAAGTGTATAAGACAAAGTCACACACACCCTGGAAGACTTAAAACAAAAAGTGTATAAGACAAACTCACACACATCCTGGAAGACTTAAAACAAAAAATGTATAAGACAAAGTCACACACCCTGGAAGACTTAAAACAAAAAGTGTATAAGACAAAGTCACACACACCCTGGAAGACTTAAAACACAAAGTGTATAAGACAAAGTCTCACACTCTGGAAGACTTAAAACACAAAGTGTTTTAGACAAACTCACACACACCCTGGAAGACTTAAAACACAAAGTGTATAAGACAAACTCACACACGCCCTGGTAGACTTAAAACACAAAGTGTATACGACAAAGTCACACCCCTGGAAGACTTAAAACACAAAGTGTATAAGACAAACTCACACACACCCTGGAAGAATTAAAAAAAAGTGTATAAGACAAAGTCACACACACCTGGAAGGCTTAAAACACAAAGTGTATAAGACAAAGTCACACACCCTGGAAGACTTAAAACAAAAAGTGTATAAGACAAAGTCACACACACCCATGAAGACTTAAAACACAAAGTGTATAAGACAAAGTCTCACACCCTGGAAGACTTAAAACACAAAGTGTATAAGACAAAGTCTCACACACCCTGGAAGACTTAAAACAAAAAGTGTATAAGACAAAGTCACACACACCCTAGGACACTTAAAACGAAAAGTGTATAAGACAAACTCACACACACCCTGGAAGACTTAAAACACAAAGTGTATAAGACAAACTCACACACACCCTGGAAGACTTAAAACACAAAGTGTATAAGACAAAGTCTCACACACCCTGGAAGACGTAAAACACAAAGTGTATAAGACAAAGTCTCACACACCCTGGAAGACTTAAAACACAAAGTGTATAGGACAAAGTCTCACACATCCTGGAAGACTTAAAACACAAAGTGTATAAGACAAACCAACACACACACCCTGGAAGACTTAAAACACAAAGTGTATAAGACAAAGTCTCACACACACCCTGGAAGACTTAAAACACAAAGTGTATAAGACAAACTGACACACACCCTGGAAGACTTAAAACACAAAGTGTATAAGACAAAGTCACACACCCTGGAAGACTTAAAACAGAAAGTGTATAAGACAAAGTCACACTCACCCTGGAAGACTTAAAACACAAAGTGTATAAGTCAAACTCACACACACCCTGGAAGACTTAAAACAAAAAGTGTATAAGACAAAGTCACACACACCCTGGAAGACTTAAAACAAAAAGTGTATAAGACAAAGTCACACACCCTGGAAGACTTAAAACACAAAGTGTATAAGACAAAGTCTCACACATCCTGGAAGACTTAAAACACAAAGTGTATAAGACTAAGTCACACACCTTGGAAGACTTAAAACACAAAGTGTAATAGACAAAGTCTCACACACCCTGGAAGACTTAAAACACAAAGTGTATAAGACAAAGTCACACATCCTGGAAGACGTAAAACACAAAGTGTATAAGACAACCTCAAACACCCTGGAAGACTTAAAACACAAAGTGTATAAGACAAAGTCACACACATCCTGTAAGACTTAAATCACAAAGTGTATAAGACAAGGTCACACACACCCTGAAAGACTTAAAAAACAAAGTGTATAAGACAAAGTCACACACACCCTGGAAGACTTAAAACACAAAGTGTATAAGACAAGGTCACATACACCCTGGAAGACTTAAAACACAAAGTGTATAAGACAAAGTCACACACCCTTGAAGACTTAAAACACAATGTGTATAAGACAAAGTCACACACCCTGGAAGACTTAAAACACAAAGTGTATAAGACAAACTCACACACACCCTGGAAGACTTAAAACAAAAAGTGTATAAGACAAAGTCACACACCCTGGAAGACTTAAAACATAAAGTGTATAAGACAAAGTCACTTACCCTGGAAGACTTAAAACAAAAAGTGTATAAGACAAAGTCACACACCCTGGAAGACTTAAAACACAAAGTGTATAAGACAAAGTCTCACACATCCTGGAAGACTTAAAACACAAAGTGTATAAGACTAAGTCACACACCTTGGAAGACTTAAAACACAAAGTGTAATAGACAAAGTCTCACACACCCTGGAAGACTTAAAACACAAAGTGTATAAGACAAAGTCACACATCCTGGAAGACGTAAAACACAAAGTGTATAAGACAACCTCAAACACCCTGGAAGACTTAAAACACAAAGTGTATAAGACAAAGTCACACACATCCTGTAAGACTTAAATCACAAAGTGTATAAGACAAAGTCACACACACCCTGAAAGACTTAAAAAACAAAGTGTATAAGACAAAGTCACACACACCCTGGAAGACTTAAAACACAAAGTGTATAAGACAAAGTCACATACACCCTGGAAGACTTAAAACACAAAGTGTATAAGACAAAGTCACACACCCTTGAAGACTTAAAACACAATGTGTATAAGACAAAGTCACACACCCTGGAAGACTTAAAACACAAAGTGTATAAGACAAACTCACACACACCCTGGAAGACTTAAAACAAAAAGTGTATAAGACAAAGTCACACACCCTGGAAGACTTAAAACATAAAGTGTATAAGACAAAGTCACTTACCCTGGAAGACTTAAAACAAAAAGTGTATAAGACAAAGTCACACACACCCTGGAAGACTTAAAACACAAAGTGTATAAGACAAACTCACACACATCCTGGAAGACTTAAAACAAAAAATGTATAAGACAAAGTCACACACCCTGGAAGACTTAAAACAAAAAGTGTATAAGACAAAGTCACACACACCCTGGAAGACTTAAAACACAAAGTGTATAAGACAAAGTCACACACTCTGGAAGACTTAAAACACAAAGTGTATTAGACAAACTCACACACACCCTGGAAGACTTAAAACACAAAGTGTATAAGACAAACTCACATACGCCCTGGAAGACTTAAAACACAAAGTGTATACGACAACGTCACACCCCCTGGAAGACTTAAAACACAAAGTGTATAAGACAAACTCACACACACCCTGGAAGACTTAAAACACAAAGTGTATAAGACACACTCACACACACCCTGGTAGACTTAAAACACAAAGTGTATAAGACAAACTCACACCAACCCTGGAGGACTTAAAACACAAAGTGTATAAGACAAAGTCACACACACCCTGGAAGACCTAAAACAAAAAGTGTATAAGACAAAGTCACACACACCCTGGAAGACTTAAAACAAAAAGTGTATAAGACAAAGTCACACACCTTGGAAGACTTAAAACACAAAGTGTATAAGACAAACTCACACACACCCTGCAAGACTTAAAACAAATAGTGTATAAGACAAAGTCACACACCCTGGAAGACTTAAAACACAAAGTGTATAAGACAAACTCACACACACCCTAGAAGACTTAAAACAAAAAGTGTATAAGACAAAGTCACACACACCCTGGAAGACTTAAAACACAAAGTGTATAAGACATACTCACACACACACCCTGGAAGACTTAAAACACAAAGTGTATAAGACAAAGTCCCACACACCTTGGAAGACTTAAAACAAAAAGTGTATAAGACAAAGTCACACACATCCTGGAAGACTTAAAACACAAAGTGTATAAGTCAAACCCACACACACCCTGGAAGACTTAAAACACAAAGTGTATAAGACAAAGTCACACACCCTGGAAGACTTAAAACAAAAAGTGTATAAGACAAAGTCACACTCACCCTGGAAGACTTAAAACACAAAGTGTATAAGACAAACTCACACACACCCTGGAAGACTTAAAACAAAAAGTGTATAAGACAAAGTCACACACACCCTGGAAGACTTAAAACAAAAAGTGTATAAGACAAAGTCACACACCCTGGAAGACTTAAAACACAAAGTGTATAAGACAAACTCACACACACCCTGGAAGACTCAAAACACAAAGTGTATAAGACAAAGTCTCACACATCCTGGAAGACTTAAAACACAAAGTGTATAAGACAAAGTCTCACACATCCTGGAAGACTTAAAACACAAAGTGTATAAGACTAAGTCACACACCTTGGAAGACTTAAAACACAAAGTGTATAAGACAAAGTCTCACACACCCTGGAAGACTTAAAACACAAAGTGTATAAGACAAGGTCACACACCCTGGAAGACGTAAAACACAAAGTGTATAAGACAACATCAAACACCCTGGAAGACTTAAAACACAAAGTGTATAAGACAAAGTCACACACATCCTGTAAGACTTAAATCACAAAGTGTATAAGACAAAGTCACACACACCCTGAAAGACTTAAAAAACAAAGTGTATAAGACAAAGTCACACACACCCTGGAAGACTTAAAACACAAAGTGTATAAGACAAAGTCACATACACCCTGGAAGACTTAAAACACAAAGTGTATAAGACAAAGTCACACACCCTTGAAGACTTAAAACACAATGTGTATAAGACAAAGTCACACACCCTGGAAGACTTAAAACACAAAGTGTATAAGACAAACTCACACACACCCTGGAAGACTTAAAACAAAAAGTGTATAAGACAAAGTCACACACCCTGGAACACTTAAAACATAAAGTGTATAAGACAAAGTCACATACCCTGGAAGACTTAAAACAAAAAGTGTATAAGACAAAGTCACACACACCCTGGAAGACTTAAAACAAAAAGTGTATAAGACAAACTCACACACATCCTGGAAGACTTAAAACAAAAAATGTATAAGACAAAGTCACACACCCTGCAAGACTTAAAACAAAAAGTGTATAAGACAAAGTCACATACCCTGGAAGACTTAAAACACAAAGTGTATAAGACAAAGTCACACACCCTGGAAGACTTAAAACACAAAGTGTATTAGACAAACTCACACACACCCTGGAAGACTTAAAACAGAAAGTGTATATGGCAAGCTCACATAACCCTGGTAGACTTAAAACACAAAGTGTATAAGACAAAGTCACACATACCCTGGAAGACTTAAAACACAAAGTGTATAAGGCAAACTCACACACACCCTGGAAGACTAAAAACACAAAGTGTATAAGACAAAGTCACACACACCCTGGAAGACTTAAAACACAAAGTGTATAAGACAAAGTCACACACACCCTGGAAGACTTAAAACACAAAGTGTATAAGACAAAGCCACACACACCCTGGAAGACTTAAAACACAAAGTGTATAAGACAAGGTCACACACCCTGGAAGACTTAAAACACAAAGTGTATAAGACAAACTCACACACACCCTTGAAGACTTAAAACACAAAGTGTATTAGACAAAGTCACACACCCTGGAAGACTTAAAACACAAAGTGTATAAGACAAACACAAACACACCCTGGAAGACTTAAAACACAAAGTGTATAAGACAAAGTCATACACACCCTGGAAGACTTAAAACGCAAAGTGTATAAGACAAAGTCTCACTCACCCTGGAAGACTTAAAACACAAAGTGTATAAGACAAAGTCTCACACACCCTGGAAGACTTAAAACACAAAGTGTATAAGACAAACTCACACACACTCTGGAAGACTTAAAACACAAAGTGTATAAGACAAAGTCTCACACATCCTGGAAGACTTAAAACACAAAGTGTATAAGACAAACCCACACACACCCTGGAAGATTTAAAACACAAAGTGTATAAGACAAAGTCTCACACCCTGGAAGACTTAAAACACAAAGTGTATAAGTTAAAGTCACACACCCTGGAAGACTTAAAACAAAAAGTGTATAAGACAAAGTCACACACACCCTGGAAGACTTAAAACTCAAAGTGTATAAGACAAAGTCACACACACCCTGGAAGACTTAAAATACAAAGTGTATAAGACAAACTCACACACTCCCTGGAACACTTAAAACATAAAGTGTATAAGACAAACTCACACACACCCTGGAAGACTTAAAATGAAAAGTGTATAAGACAAAGTCACCCACACCCTGGAAGACTTAAAACACAAAGTGTATAAGACAAACTCACACACACCCTGGAAGACTTAAAACACAAAGTGTATAAGACAAAGTCACACACACCCTGGAAGACTTAAAACACAAAGTGTATAAGACAAACTCACACACACCCTGGAAGACTTAAAACAAAAAGTGTATAAGACAAAGTCACACACACCCTGGAAGACTTAAAACACAAAGTGTATAAGACAAAGTCACACATACCCTGGAAGACTTAAAACACAAAGTGTATAAGGCAAACTCACGCACACCCTGGAAGACTTAAAGCACAAAGTGTATAAGACAAGCTCACACACACCCTGGAAGACTTAAAACACAAAGTGTATAAGACAAACTCACACACACCCTGGAAGACTTAAAACACAAAGTGTATAAGACAAACTCATACACACCCTGGAAGACTTAAAACAGAAAGTGTATAAGACAAAGTCTCACACATCCTGGAAGACTTAAAACACAAGGTGTATTAGACAAACCCACACACACCCTGGAAGACTTAAAACACAAAGTGTATAAGACAAAGTCTCACACCCTGGAAGGCTTTAAACACAAAGTGTATAAGACAAAGTCACACACCCTGGAAGACTTAAAACACAAAGTGTATAAGACAAGGTCTCACACCCTGGAAGACTTAAAACACAAAGTGTATAAGACAAAGTCACACACCCTGGAAGACTTAAAACAAAAAGTGTATAAGACAAAGTCACACACACCCTGGAAGACTTAAAACGAAAAGTGTATAAGACAAACTCACACACACCCTGGAAGACTTAAAACACAAAGTGTATAAGACAAAGTCACACACACCGTGGAAGACTTAAAACAAAAAGTATATAAGACAAAGTCTCACACACCCTGGAAGACTTAAAACACAAAGTGTATAAGACAAACTCACACACACCCTGGAAGAATTAAAAAAAAGCGTATAAGACAAAGTCACACACACCTGGAAGACTTAAAACACAAAGTGTATAAGACAAAGTCACACACCCTGGAAGACTTAAAACAAAAAGTGTATAAGACAAAGTCACACACACCCATGAAGACTTAGAACACAAAGTGTATAAGACAAAGTCTCACACCCTGGAAGACTTAAAACACAAAGTGTATAAGACAAAGTCTCACACACCCTGGAAGACTTAAAACAAAAAGTGTATAAGACAAAGTCACACACACCCTGGAAGACTTAAAACGAAAAGTGTATAAGACAAACTCACACACACCCTGGAAGACTTAAAACACAAAGTGTATAAGACAAACTCACACACACCCTGGAAGACTTAAAACACAAAGTGTATAAGACAAAGTCTCACACACCCTGGAAGACGTAAAACACAAAGTGTATAAGACAAAGTCTCACACACCCTGGAAGACTTAAAACACAAAGTGTATAGGACAAAGTCTCACACATCCTGGAAGACTTAAAACACAAAGTGTATAAGACAAACCCACACACACCCTGGAAGACTTAAAACACAAAGTGTATAAGACAAAGTCTCACACACACCCTGGAAGACTTAAAACACAAAGTGTATAAGACAAACTGACACACACCCTGGAAGACTTAAAACACAAAGTGTATAAGACAAAGTCACACACCCTGGAAGACTTAAAACAAAAAGTGTATAAGACAAAGTCACACTCACCCTGGAAGACTTAAAACACAAAGTGTATAAGACAAAGTCTCACACCCTGGAAGACTTAAAACACAAAGTGTATAAGACAAAGTCTCACACACCCTGGAAGACTTAAAACAAAAAGTGTATAAGACAAAGTCACACACACCCTGGAAGACTTAAAACGAAAAGTGTATAAGACAAACTCACACACACCCTGGAAGACTTAAAACACAAAGTGTATAAGACAAACTCACACACACCCTAGAAGACATAAAACACAAAGTGTATAAGACAAAGTCTCACACACCCTGGAAGACGTAAAACACAAAGTGTATGAGACAGAGTCTCACACACCCTGGAAGACTTAAAACACAAAGTGTATAGGATAAAGTCTCACACATCCTGGAAGACTTTAAACACAAAGTGTATAAGACAAACCCACACACACCCTGGAAGACTTAAAACACAAAGTGTATAAGACAAAGTCTCACACACACCCTGGAAGACTTAAAACACAAAGTGTATAAGAAAAACTGACACACACCCTGGAAGACTTAAAACACAAAGTGTATAAGACAAAGTCACACACCCTGGAAGACTTAAAACAAAAAGTGTATAAGACAAAGTCACACTCACCCTGGATGACTTAAAACACAAAGTGTATAAGACAAAGTCACACACACCCTGGAAGACTTAAAACACAAAGTGTATAAGACAAACTCACACACACCCTGGAAGACTTAAAACAAAAAGTGTATAAGACAAAGTCACACACACCCTGGGAGACTTAAAACAAAAAGTGTATAAGACAAAGTCACACACCCTGGAAGACTTAAAACACAAAGTGTATAAGACAAACTCACACACACCCTGGAAGACTTAAAACACAAAGTGTATAAGACAAAGTCTCACACATCCTGGAAGACTTAAAACACAAAGTGTATAAGATAAAGTCTCACACATCCTGGAAGACTTAAAACACAAAGTGTATAAGACAAAGTCACACATCTTGGAAGACTTAAAACACAAAGTGTATAAGACAAAGTCTCACATACCCTGGAAGACTTAAAACACAAAGTGTATAAGACAAAGTCACACACCCTGGAAGACGTAAAACACAAAGTGTATAAGACAACCTCAAACACCCTGGAAGACTTAAAACACAAAGTGTATAAGACAAAGTCACACACATCCTGTAAGACTTAAATCACAAAGTGTATAAGACAAAGTCACACACACCCTGAAAGACTTAAAAAACAAAGTGTATAAGACAAAGTCACACACACCCTGGAAGACTTAAAACACAAAGTGTATAAGACAAAGTCACACACACCCTGGAAGACTTAAAACACAAAGTGTATAAGACAAAGTCACACACCCTTGAAGACTTAAAACACAATGTGTATAAGACAAAGTCACACACCCTGGAAGACTTAAAACACAAAGTGTATAAGACAAACTCACACACACCCTGGAAGACTTAAAACAAAAAGTGTATAAGACAAAGTCACACACCCTGGAACACTTAAAACATAAAGTGTATAAGACAAAGACACATACCCTGGAAGACTTAAAACAAAAAGTGTATAAGACAAAGTCACACACACCCTGGAAGACTTAAAACAAAAAGTGTATAAGACAAACTCACACACATCCTGGAAGACTTAAAACAAAAAATGTATAAGACAAAGTCACACACACCCTGGAAGACTTAAAACACAAAGTGTATAAGACAAACTCACACACACCCTGGAAGACTTAAAACAAAAAGTGTATAAGACAAAGTCACACACCCTGGAAGACTTAAAACACGAAGTGTATAAGACAAACTCACACACACCCTGGAAGACTTAAAACACAAAGTGTATAAGACAAACTCACACACACACCCTGGTAGACTTAAAACACAAAGTGTATAAGACAAAGTCACACACCCTGGAAGACTTAAAACACAAAGTGTATAAGACAAACTCACACACACCCTGGAAGACTTAAAACAAAAAGTGTATAAGACAAACTCACACACATCCTGGAAGACTTAAAACAAAAAATGTATAAGACAAAGTCACACACCCTGGAAGACTTAAAACAAAAAGTGTATAAGACAAAGTCACACACACCCTGGAAGACTTAAAACACAAAGTGTATAAGACAAAGTCACACACCCTGGAAGACTTAAAACACAAAGTGTATTAGACAAACTCACACACACCCTGGAAGACTTAAAACAGAAAGTGTATATGGCAAGCTCACACACACCCTGGTAGACTTAAAACACAAAGTGTATAAGACAAAGTCACACATACCCTGGAAGACTTAAAACACAAAGTGTATAAGGCAAACTCACACACACCCTGGAAGACTTAAAACACAAAGTGTATAAGACAAAGTCACACACACCCTGGAAGATTTAAAACACAAAGTGTATAAGACAAAGTCACACACACCCTGTAAGACTTAAAACACAAAGTGTATAAGACAAAGCCACACACACCCTGGAAGACTTAAAACACAAAGTGTATAAGACAAGGTCACACACCCTGGAAGACTTAAAACACAAAGTGTATAAGACAAACTCACACACACCCTTGAAGACTTAAAACAAAAAGTGTATAAGACAAAGTCACATACCCTGGAAGACTTAAAACACAAAGTGTATAAGACAAACTCACACACACCCTGGAAGACTTAAAACACAAAGTGTATAAGACAAAGTCACACACACCCTGGAAGACTTAAAACACAAAGTGTATAAGACAAAGTCACACACACCCTTGAAGACTTAAAACACAAAGTGTATTAGACAAAGTCTCACACCCTGGAAGACTTAAAACACAAAGTGTATAAGACAAACACAAACACACCCTGGAAGACTTAAAACACAAAGTGTATAAGACAAAGTCATACACACCCTGGAAGACTTAAAACGCAAAGTGTATAAGACAAAGTCTCACTCACCCTGGAAGACTTAAAACACAAAGTGTATAAGACAAAGTCTCACACACCCTGGAAGACTTAAAACACAAAGTGTATAAGACAAACTCACACACACTCTGGAAGACTTAAAACACAAAGTGTATAAGACAAAGTCTCACACATCCTGGAAGACTTAAAACACAAAGTGTATAAGACAAACCCACACACACCCTGGAAGATTTAAAACAGAAAGTGTATAAGACAAAGTCTCACACCCTGGAAGACTTAAAACACAAGTGTATAAGTTAAAGTCACACACCCTGGAAGACTTAAAACGAAAAGTGTATAAGACAAAGTCACACACACCCTGGAAGACTTAAAACACAAAGTGTATAAGACAAAGTCACACACACCCTGGAAGACTTAAAATACAAAGTGTATAAGACAAACTCACACACTCCCTGGAACACTTAAAACATAAGGTGTATAAGACAAACTCACACACACCCTGGAAGACTTAAAATGAAAAGTGTATAAGACAAAGTCACCCACACCCTGGAAGACTTAAAACACAAAGTGTATAAGACAAACTCACACACACCCTGGAAGACTTAAAACACAAAGTGTATAAGACAAAGTCACACACACCCTGGAAGACTTAAAACACAAAGTGTATAAGACAAACTCACACACACCCTGGAAGACTTAAAACACAAAGTGTATAAGACAAACTCCTACACACCCTGGAAGACTTAAAACAAAAAGTGTATAAGACAAAGTCTCACACATCCTGGAAGACTTAAAACACAAGGTGTATTAGACAAACCCACACACACCCTGGAAGACTTAAAACACAAAGTGTATAAGACAAAGTCTTACACCCTGGAAGGCTTAAAACACAAAGTGTATAAGACAAAGTCACACACACCCATGAAGACTTAAAACACAAAGTGTATAAGACAAAGTCACACACCCTGGAAGACTTAAAACAAAAAGTGTATAAGACAAAGTCACACACACCCTGGAAGACTTAAAACGAAAAGTGTATAAGACAAACTCACACACACCCTGGAAGACTTAAAACACAAAGTGTATAAGACAAAGTCACACACACCGTGGAAGACTTAAAACAAAAAGTATATAAGATAAACTAACACACCCTGGAAGACTTAAAACACAAAGTGTATAAGACAAACTCACACACACCCTGGAAGAATTAAAAAAAAGTGTATAAGACAAAGTCACACACACCTGGAAGACTTAAAACACAAAGTGTATAAGACAAAGTCACACACCCTGGAAGACTTAAAACAAAAAGTGTATAAGACAAAGTCACACACACCCATGAAGACTTAAAACACAAAGTGTATAAGACAAAGTCTCACACCCTGGAAGACTTAAAACACAAAGTGTATAAGACAAAGTCTCACACACCCTGGAAGACTTAAAACAAAAAGTGTATAAGACAAAGTCACACACACCCTGGAAGACTTAAAACGAAAAGTGTATAAGACAAACTCACACACACCCTGGAAGACTTAAAACACAAAGTGTATAAGACAAACTCACACACACCCTGGAAGACTTAAAACACAAAGTGTATAAGACAAAGTCTCACACACCCTGGAAGACGTAAAACACAAAGTGTATAGGACAAAGTCTCACACACCCTGGAAGACTTAAAACACAAAGTGTATAGGACAAAGTCTCACACATCCTGAAAGACTTAAAACACAAAGTGTATAAGACAAACCCACACACACCCTGGAAGACTTAAAACACAAAGTGTATAAGACAAAGTCTCACACACACCCTGGAAGACTTAAAACACAAAGTGTATAAGACAAACTGACACACACCCTGGAAGACTTAAAACACAAAGTGTATAAGACAAAGTCACACACCCTGGAAGACTTAAAACAAAAAGTGTATAAGACAAAGTCACACTCACCCTGGAAGACTTAAAACACAAAGTGTATAAGACAAAGTCTCACACCCTGGAAGACTTAAAACACAAAGTGTATAAGACAAAGTCTCACACACCCTGGAAGACTTAAAACAAAAAGTGTATAAGACAAAGTCACACACACCCTGGAAGACTTAAAACGAAAAGTGTATAAGACAAACTCACACACACCCTGGAAGACTTAAAACACAAAGTGTATAAGACAAACTCACACACACCCTAGAAGACATAAAACACAAAGTGTATAAGACAAAGTCTCACACACCCTGGAAGACGTAAAACACAAAGTGTATAAGACAAAGTCTCACACACCCTGGAAGACTTAAAACACAAAGTGTATAGGATAAAGTCTCACACATCCTGGAAGACTTTAAACACAAAGTGTATAAGACAAACCCACACACACCCTGGAAGACTTAAAACACAAAGTGTATAAGACAAAGTCTCACACACACCCTGGAAGACTTAAAACACAAAGTGTATAAGACAAACTGACACACACCCTGGAAGACTTAAAACACAAAGTGTATAAGACAAAGTCACACACCCTGGAAGACTTAAAACAAAAAGTGTATAAGACAAAGTCACAGTCACCCTGGATGACTTAAAACACAAAGTGTATAAGACAAAGTCACACACACCCTGGAAGACTTAAAACACAAAGTGTATAAGACAAACTCACACACACCCTGGAAGACTTAAAACAAAAAGTGTATAAGACAAAGTCACACACACCCTGGAAGACTTAAAACAAAAAGTGTATAAGACAAAGTCACACACCCTGGAAGACTTAAAACACAAAGTGTATAAGACAAACTCACACACACCCTGGAAGACTTAAAACACAAAGTGTATAAGACAAAGTCTCACACATCCTGGAAGACTTAAAACACAAAGTGTATAAGACAAAGTCTCACACATCCTGGAAGACTTAAAACACAGAGTGTATAAGACAAAGTCACACACCTTGGAAGACTTAAAACACAAAGTGTATAAGACAAAGTCTCACACACCCTGGAAGACTTAAAACACAAAGTGTATAAGACAAAGTCACACACCCTGGAAGACGTAAAACACAAAGTGTATAAGACAACCTCAAACACCCTGGAAGACTTAAAACACAAAGTGTATAAGACAAAGTCACACACATCCTGTAAGACTTAAATCACAAAGTGTATAAGACAAAGTCACACACACCCTGAAAGACTTAAAAAACAAAGTGTATAAGACAAAGTCACACACACCCTGGAAGACTTAAAACACAAAGTGTATAAGACAAAGTCACACACCCTTGAAGACTTAAAACACAATGTGTATAAGACAAAGTCACACACCCTGGAAGACTTAAAACACAAAGTGTATAAGACAAACTCACACACACCCTGGAAGACTTAAAACAAAAAGTGTATAAGACAAAGTCACACACCCTGGAACACTTAAAACATAAAGTGTATAAGACAAAGTCACATACCCTGGAAGACTTAAAACAAAAAGTGTATAAGACAAAGTCACACACACCTTGGAAGACTTAAAACAAAAAGTGTATAAGACAAACTCACACACATCCTGGAAGACTTAAAACAAAAAATGTATAAGACAAAGTCACACACACCCTGGAAGACTTAAAACACAAAGTGTATAAGACAAACTCACACACACACACACTGGAAGACTTAAAACACAAAGTGTATAAGACAAAGTCCCACACACCCTGGAAGACTTAAAACAAAAAGTGTTTAAGACAAACCCACACACACCCTGGAAGACTTAAAACACAAAGTGTATAAGACAAAGTCTGACACCGTGGAAGACTTAAAACACAAAGTGTATAAGACAAACTCACACACACCCTGGAAGACTTAAAACAAAAAGTGTATAAGACAAAGTCACACACCCTGGAAGACTTAAAACACGAAGTGTATAAGACAAACTCACACACACCCTGGAAGACTTAAAACACAAAGTGTATAAGACAAACTCACACACACACCCTGGTAGACTTAAAACACAAAGTGTATAAGACAAAGTCACACACCCTGGAAGACTTAAAACACAAAGTGTATAAGACAAACTCACACACACCCTGGAAGACTTAAAACACAAAGTGTATAAGACAAACTCACACACACCTTGAAAGACTTAAAACACAAATTGTATAAGACAAACTCACACACACCCTGGAAGACTTAAAACAAAAAGTGTAATAGACAAAGTCACACACACCCTGGAAGACTTAAAACACAAAGTGTATAAGACAAACTCACACACACACCCTGGAAGACTTAAAACACAAAGTGTATAAGACAAAGTCACACACACCCTGGAAGACTTAAAACAAAAAGTGTATAACACAAACTCACATACACCCTGGAAGACTTAAAACATTAAGTGTATAAGACAAAGTCACACACACCCTGGAAGACTTAAAACACAAAGTGTGTAAGACAAACTCACACACACCCTGGAAGACTTAAAACAAAAAGTGTATAAGACAAAGTCACACACCCTGGAAGACTTAAAACAAAAAGTGTATAAGACAAACTCACACACCCTGGAAGACTTAAAACAAAAAGTGTATAAGACAAAGTCACACACACCCTGGAAGACTTAAAACAAAAAGTGTATAGGACAAAGTCACACACCCTGGAAGACTTAAAACACAAAGTGTATAAGACAAACTCACATACACCCTGGTAGACTTAAAACAAAAAGTGTATAAGACAAAGTCACACACCCTGGAAGACTTAAAACACAAAGTGTATAAGACAAACTCACACACACCCTGGAAGACTTAAAACACAAAGTGTATAAGACAAACTCACATACACCCTGGAAGACTTAAAACAAAAAGTGTATAAGACAAAGTCACACACTCCCTGGAAGACTTAAAACACAAAGTGTATAAGACAAACTCACACACACACCCTGGAAGACTTAAAACACAAAGTGTATAAGACAAACTCACACACACCCTGGAAGACTTAAAACAAAAAGTGTATAAGACAAACTCACACACACCCTGGAAGACTTAAAACACAAAGTGTATAAGACAAACTCACACACACCTTGGTAGACTTGAAACACAAAGTGTATAAGACAAACTCTCACACACCCTGGAAGACTTAAAACACAAAGTGTATAAGACAAAGTCACACACCCTGGAAGACTTAAAACACAAAGTGTATAAGACAAAGTCACACACCCTGGAAGACTTAAAACACAAAGTGTATGAGACAAAGTCACACACCCTGGAAGACTTAAAACACAAAGTGTATAAGACAAACTCACACACACCCTGGAAGACTTATAACACAAAGTGTATAAGACAAACTCACACACACCCTGGAAGGTTTAAAACAAAATATCCGCCAGGAACTACAGCGAGTGATGGATAGTTTTCTAAAGGGGTGCTAAAAATGTATGGACAACAACGGTGGCCAGTTTCAGCATCTCCTTTCGTAAAGTTGATAAATAAAGATTTTAAAAGTAGTTTTAAAATGGTGTATGGTTTCATCCACGCCTTTCTATGATAGCGGCAGAGGGCAACATGCTCCGAGGATGCAGACAGGAAAAACGCTGCGCAGGCGGTTCAGAATCACTCTGTATTTCTGATAACTAATTGAAAGTTAGGTTAGGAATCTCTTTACGTATTTGTCACACAATCGTGTGCTGCTAGGACATGGCTATGCCTTCACTATATTGTTGTTTTAGGCTATCTACCTGCTGCAGTGTTCTTCATTGCTTTGAGTTTCCAGATCAACAATCACTGCTAGCGATAACAACACGGTATCATTGCCATAATTTCCTTCCCCTCAACAAGATGTTGTTATTACAAGTTTATATAATGTTAAATAGCGTGTACGAACAGTTTGGCAATTTTAAAGTTTAACCAGGCGTTAACAGAATAGGTGTGACTGTGAACCTGAAATGTAAAACAAATAGCAAAGGCTGGCTCAACAACAACAACAATGTGAGCATTAAGAGGAAGCTTTCCTGGGTCTTAGGAAATGGGAAAGAAGACTTGGTCATCAAGTTTTAACTTTGTTCCCAGGCACGGCCTACTAGATTCATTTTGTGCATCGTAGAAATTCTTTGAGGTGGCCATGACATGAAACAGCTGTAGAGCTCTCTCTAGTCAAACCTAGGGAAATGAAAGTGGAGGAAATTCTAGTGCATGTGCTTCTCAATCTCAGATCCATTGAGCATGGTTCTCATTTCTGGTTTGTTTATATGCAACTCAAAACTGCCTACTGCCTCAAGAGCTACAAATAAGTGTAATGTACACTATTAATAAAGGAATGAAGTGTGGTACGACTACCATAATTGATCTGTGTTTATAAAATGTTTACTCTATCAAATTTTGATGTTGGCTGAATTGGAAGCAGGTGATAAAGTCTCATTGGTCAGTAAAAACAAATGAAATCCAAATATGCAAAATTGACTTTGCACTTTGTTCTCAGTATGGTCCCATTGTCGTTACCGGAGTATTGTTAACAAAATGTTGTATGGTGTTTTGCTTCCTGTGTACCAGCTTTTGAGATGGGTATGCAGGCTTATCTATCGCAGAAATGTGCTGTACGCCATGTTATAATGATGTTTGGCTCCGAGCTTCTTCTACTGAGTGGCACATTTTGAGATATTAATTTATATCAGTCACTTCTGAAATGCTAGTTTGTTATGTCCGTCCTTTAAACCAATACAACACACATTCATTAATTCTAATTAGTGTACAACAATTTTTAACTAGTATCTCAAGCTGTCCTCAAAATTACAAGCTATTATTACAAAAGCATATTCTTCCATCTACTTCATGCTAATCGAGATAGACATTTGTAGAAATGGTTTTATTACATATTTCCGTGTAGATATTAGGGGAATATGGTAAGCTTAAATGAAAGTCAAATCTTGTAGGAGCAGGCCATTCTCTTTGCATGACTAGGAGAGGGAGGGAAAATGAATAACAACTTTCCATTTTAGTAAAGATTAGCATTCCAAAATTGAAAGCAATAACAAGGAATATCTCGAAAATGGTTAACTCCACAAAAAGATTTATTTCAAATTAACTACGCACTTTAATGAGATCTACATTTCTTGTGGAGCAGATTTTCTCTATCTGTTACCAATTATACAAAAGTCATTCCGAATGAAGTGGACTTCATAAGCTATTCCCACATACATTTCATTTGTCATGTAAATATCTTAAAAGTATATATTTTAATCAAAATCATTATAGCTATTTTTGAGAAATCAGAATTTTTTGAAAAATGTTTTATGTAAAGGGTAGTTTGGATAGAGGAATTTTCTTGAAAATCTTTGTGCGACTTCCTTGGAAGTTGATTTTTAAGTTATATATGCACGCATGCGCGCACACGCATGCATGCACACGCATGCGCGCGCACACACACACACACACAGAGACCTTTTTTCTAAAAATACTTATTTTGGATTTATGGAGTCTCAAAATGTGTATTTCTATTGATATCTTGGTGGCAAATTTTTGGTTGGAATACAATATTTGCAGTAAGTACATAGTAGAGAGAATAAAAATGTGTTGTGTTAAATTCACATGACGTCTTTATCATTAGGGGTGATGATTTTTAGGGTTTTGAATTAAGATATTTCACATTTTGATTTGTTCATTAGTATTTTGTAGTATTTGTAAATTTGCAATTTAGCATATTATATCATTTTTAAGATAAAGGATATAATTGTGATAAACAAGTTATGTGTTTTGAAACAAGATGATGTAAAATTAAAATCACATTGTGAAGGGTTGATAGGGAGTTAAAAATGCATAAATTAAATTTTTAATTTAGTTTGAAGCAGCAGACAAAAGCAGGACAAATTGATACAGGGTAAAGGTTAGTACAGAACGAAGGAAATTTATACTGATGCAAAACTTGAATAATAAAAAGAAAATACACAACATTTACCTAAGTGATGCAATCACTAACACTGTTGAATGAAATGATAGAACATATGTCACTTGAGCAGCTGTTTGGGTATCTAACACCTGGCAAAGAAAACCCAAAATATCCATCTTTGTTTCAGTTAAATCTTTGAAATGTGTTGAGTGTGCTCATCCAGCACTATCTCCCCTCACACAAAGTAAATACATTTGCAGGCTTGATGAGTAAATAAAATTCAGGAGAGATACATGTAAAAGAATGAGGTGGTTCTGAGTGAAAGATAAAACACACAATAATAATGTTCAACATATTTGGACCATAAGAGTTAATAAATTGTCATTGTAATGTTTACATTATACGAGTGCTTTTCTTTTGCGCTGTGACCACAGCTGCTACAGCTCTGAAACAGTTACGTTCTCGTACTTACAGTTACAATGATAGTAAGCACATAAGGGACGTTGGATATTTTCATTCACACTTGAGAGTTCAGTATCTGAGATTCTCGTCTGAAGTTCTGTTTTAATTCTTGCAATGCATGAGGTTTGTTGCATACACTTATTTTTTTCCCAATCGTTTGAGTCGAGTAAATTAGTTCTGTAATTGGGTTTTGCGAAATGTCAATGACAGAGTAACTGACAAAGCATGGCGGCTGCATTGTAAAATAACAGAGGAGCCTGAAGTTACACGCAAGATTGCCTTGCATACCTCAACAAACAATAAATGCAGAGAGGTATAGGAACGTCATACTCACACCATGTTTTCAACACCTGACTGACGTTGAATCCAACAAGACTCTGCTACTGTGCATACAGCTGATGCGTTGTTAAATTTGAAGATACGGTAATTATTAAAGGGTTATGGCCCTCATGATCCCCTGATTTAACTGTGTGTGATTTTCATCAAATTAAACCACGGCACACTGGAGGAACTAAAAGAAAACATGAGGTGAGAAATTGACCCAATTTGAGATACTGAACTCTGGAGCATTCTGACAAGATATGTGCTTGTTGTAACTATAAGAACGTGAGGTGAGAAACTGAACTCTGGAGCATTTTGACAAGATATGTGGTTGTTGTAACTATAAGAACGTGAGGTGAGAAACTGAACTCTGGAGCATTTTGACAAGATATGTGCTTGTTGTAACTATAAGAACGTGAGGTGAGAAACTGAACTCTGGAGCATTTTGACAAGATATGTGCTTGTTGTAACTATAAGAACGTGAGGTGAGAAACTGAACTCTGGAGCATTTTGACAAGATATGTGCTTGTTGTAACTATAAGAACGTGAGGTGGCAGGCCATAGTGTAAAGACAAGGTGCAAAGTCAATTTTGCACATTGGGATTTCATTTGTTTTTAACTGGCCAATGATATTTTTTCAGCTGTTTCCAATTCAGCCAACATCAAAATTTGATAGAGTAAGTGTTATCTAAATGCAGATCCATTAAATTTTGCATTGCTTTAGTTTTAGTAACCTTTCATTCCTTTATTTAATGGCATACATTAAACTTGTTTACACTTCTTCCTTACAGTTTTTGCTATTGTTTTTTAGATAATAGCCAGTTTTGAATTGCATATAAACAAACTACACACGACACTTTCGCCTGAAGAACCAACACTCAATGGATCTGTGAATGTCAGCATCTGGGTTTAGAAGCACATGTGCTACTATTTTCTTCCAGTTTCATGTTTCCATCTTGCGACTATAGAGAGCACTAGAGGCTGTTTCATGTTAGGGCCACCTAGAATAACCTCTACAGTGAAGAGTCTAATATGCACAACATGGACCCCACATGCCACGCCCAGGGTCGAGAATGAAAGTTGAAACTTGGTCAAGTCTTCTTTCCCGTTGATTGTGAGCGCTCCCAATAGAATACATATATTTCAAGTTTGTTGTTCTCGTGAAAGACAAGCACTGTCCCAATTGATCTGTAGGAATGGTGCTCATGATAAATAGGTGGCTGGAGATGTTGGGCAACAATAAAGTCCTGTGTATGGCTGCCAACAATACTATTTCCCTTATTTATTGGTGTACATACTGAGTATTATTTCTCTCTTATTTACTTTGTTCAAAGACCTGAAACAGCTCTGCTTCTTTAAGTGAAGAAATAAGTTTGTGTGTTGCATTTCGATTGTCATTGCATTTAATTCAAAGTTGGGCAATTGAGTTTCTCTGGAGTTGAAAGCAGTAGTTACTGGCAACACAAGATACCAATGCAAGCAAATAAACTAAGGTTAGTGTCTTGAAACACTTCTGTTTATTATTGATTACCTGATCATCATTAATGAGGGTTGCAACCAAATAACTTTGGAGATTTGTTTTGTCACCACTTTCACAAAATATCTCCAGAAAGTTGCTAGATTTGTAATTCTATCTTCTTTCACATATCTTCTTCATGTTTTAATATTTTGCCGCCTGGGCAGTGGCATAGCCCGGCTCTCCTTGAAGCAGCCCTGGTCATGATTAAAAAGCTTAGCAACCTCTTGTCGAATTTTTTTCCACATGAGTGCTCAATGTTTTGTTGCATACACGCCAGTAAACAAGCTTTCTTTTTTAATTTTGGTTTTCACATTTTCATTTGAAAAAGACTCCAAGAATTGCAACGTACAATATGTGGGTTACCAACACCGCGCCTAAAGTTCCAGGAGTCCTCCAACTGAATAATCATTGTGCCTGTCATTAGGTTTACAGCTGTGATTGTTTTCCCTAAGCCCAAACCTAATTTATTTTAAATGTCATAATGGAATAAGTAAATTTATTAATTATGCTAATTTCCTAGCTCCTTTTCTCACATTACCATTCTGAACTGTGCTCAAGTGCGTCATAAACACTCCAAGAGAGTACGAACTCTGCAGTTGATGTTTCCAGAAGAAAGAAAGAAAGAAAGAAAAAGTTTTATTTGCAAAAATTGCGGATTTTGCATTTATATCCCATTTTAATAATCATTTTGATAGTTTGATGCAATTTTGCATTTTATCGTATTTTCAAAACACATTAAAAATTGGTTTATAGATGGTGAAAATACAAGCGTTTATTAGCACATTGTGCTATATCGTATTTGCAAAAAATCACCATCCATAACTATCATTCATTATTTCCAAAGCCTTATTTTTGATGGTGAGAATACAAGCGTTTATTAGCACATTGTGCTATATCGTATTTGCAAAAAATCACCATCCATAACTATCATTCATTATTTCCAAAGCCTTATTTTTGATGGTGAGAATACAAGCGTTTATTAGCACATTGTGCTATATCGTATTTGCAAAAAATCACCATCCATAACTATCATTCATTATTTCCAAAGCCTTATTTTTGATGGTGAGAATACAAGCGTTTATTAGCACATTGTGCTATATCGTATTTGCAAACAATCACCATTCATTATTTCCAAAGCCTTATTTTTGATGGTGAGATGCTTGAAAGCAAGGCAACTCTTTCCATGACATCATCATGTGAAGAGCCAATAAACTTTAAAGCAATTGAAACCAAAATTAATGGATATTTTGGAAATGGCTTATGCCACAAAAAATTATTTCAAATAAATTGTGTGTTTCAAAGAGATATACATATTTTGTATAGTATGTTTTCATCTATTGCTTTAAAGAGCGTCCATAAATAAAACTCAATTTATCTATTGCTTAATGTTTACCCATTATACAAGATTCTTAAAAATCCCTTCCGAATGAAGAGGACTTCACAGGCTATTTCCAGAAAATTCAAGATACACATTTTATTTGTAATGAAAATACACGTGGCATTTTAATCAAAATCATTAGAGCCATTTTTGAAAAAATAAACAATTTCAAAAAAATGTTCCATGTAAAGGGTAGTTTGAAGGGGAGGGGATTTTGTTGAACATTTTTGTGTCACATCTTTGGAGGATACTGAATTTAAATACCAAGTTTGGTATTTATGCAACCTTTTGTTTTTGAGTTATGCTCTTCACAAACACACCTGAAGGCTTTTCTAAAAATGCTGTTTTTGGTTTCAGGATGCCACTATGCTATTTAACAAATCTTTCACTAACAAGTGGACAGGCTAAAACAAGCGAAAGTGAAACCTATCTACAAGAAAGGATGAGGTTGAAAACTACAGACCGATATCAGTTATATCCACCTTTGCAAAACTTTTTGAACAGATAATGTATAACAGATTAATAAACTTTCTGAATAGCTTCAAAATAATAAATGATAATCAAATCAATTAATTCTGCATTAATCAATTTTTTTGAACAAGCTTATGGTGCACTTGACAATAAACAATTAGGATTAGGCTTATTCTTTGATCTAATAAAAGTGTTCGACATAGTAGATCATTTGTTACTACTTGAAAAATTATTTGCATATGGCGTAAGAGAACTAGCATTAAACTGGTTTAAATCATATCTTGAAAATAGAAAGCAGTCTGTAGAAATTGAGTATTTTGATAGTAAAACAAATGAAATTAAAAAGAGCTGTCTGACTTTAAAAATATAAAATATGGTGTACCTCTGTGGGCCTCTATTATTTATACTGTACATATATGACAATGTAAATAGCCTGATGAATGTGCACGTAACACTCTTTGCAGATGACACGAGCAAATGATAATAATACTAATCATCATATATACAACATTCTAGAGTATATTAAAAAATGGTTTAATGCAAATTTGTTACTTTTAAATAAAGAAAAAAACAGCGGCTCTAAGCTTCTATAATAAGCCTAACAAGAATGCTATTTATCCAAAAATTAAAATGAGGCAAGACGAGATAAAGTATGTAAGAACCAACAAATTTATTGGATGAAAACTTAACTTGGGAAATGCATATAGACAACCTGACTAAAAGACTCAGTAAGATGTGCTTCTTAGTAAGGTCAGTCAAATTTATGTCCAGTGGAGAGTACTTTATTTTGTATACTTTCATAGTTTACTAGTATATGGCATAATCTTCTGGGGAAATTCTAAAAACAGCATTAATCTTCAGGATGCAAAAGAAAGTAATAAGAATTATGACTGATATCTGTAATGCTGCTAGCTGCAAGCCATATTTTAAAAAGTATAAAATTTTGCCATTACCATGCATGTTTATATATGAAACACTAAACTATACAAAACAAAACTTAAATTCCTTTAAAACAAATGCTGACATGACATAGAGCAAAACACAATTTATTTGTAAATTCACACAGAACCAAACTCTATGAAAATAGCTTCACAAATGCTGGCCTATAACAAACTACCTCAATATATAAGGGATTCTGAATCCCAACTAACATTTAAATTTTATTATTTAATTACTTAATGGAATATAGCTTTTATAGTGTAGATCATGAAGTAGGTAGTGTAAAATGTTAATTTGTAAATGATTCTTTATAACTCAAATCTGTATAGTCTTTCATGTATCTTGTTATTCTCTTCCTTTGTGTTTTAAAATTTTGTTGAATCTTGTATGTTTGCATTTGTAATTATTTATATATCGTGGTATATTTTCTTTGTATTTTAAACTGATATGTCCTATAACATATGTAATTATGTTTTTATGGATGAAATAAATACAATACAATAAAATGACTGTTTCTGGTGAAATCTCTACTATGTATAGTAAGTAGGGGAAGTATCATAATCCACCAAAAATTTTATATTGAGATTTCACTGGAAATACATGTTTTAGGCCCCCTGAACCAAAAAAAAGCATTTTTGGAAAAAGGTCTGCGCGTGTGCATGTTTGTGCATGTGTGTGCGAGAGAGAGAGAACAGCATAATTCAAAAATGTAAAGTTGGATAAATATGAAACTGGTATTTAAGTTAAATACTTTCCAAAGATATTCAAGAAAATCCCACAACCCAAACTACCCTTTACATGGAACATTTGTTGAAAGTTTTTGATTTTCTAAAAAATAGCTGTAATAATTTTGATTAAAATACCATATGTTAGATATATTTACATGACAAATAAAATGTTTATCTTGTATTTTCTGGGAAGTCCTCTTCATTTGGAGGAATTTTGAAGAATCTTGTGTAAATATAAATGTAGATTTATTTCAAATAATTTGTTTGTGGCCTAAGGCATTTCTGAGATATCTATTATTAATGACTCGAATTGTTATTTTAAAGTGCTGGCGTATCCACTTCCATCTCTCCAGGTGGGAGAGCCACTCAGATGGCGCCACACCCTGAGGCTTTGCTCTTAACTGTGTGGATAGCATGCAGTTCTAAAACATTGCCTTTGTATAACAAAATGTGTAATGTAGGTGTTTCTGGAAAGATTTAATCCCGATAAAAATAAACTTTTGCAAGAATAATTTGTATGCCACTAATAGGTATAGAGGGTAGAGAATGTCATGTGAATGTAAGACATCAGTTTTTTTTTGGATGGAGTGCAGTACTGTTTCTGCCTACTTGGTATGTGATAACATTTTTAAGAATGGTGTGAATTAACATATCAGATTCCTTTTCTGTGTGTTTGTGTAACCTGTTAAGGGTGTGTTGCAGAAAGAGAAAACAATGGAGATTGAGGCAGACAACAGTGACACATGGAACGACAGCCAGATGTCGGACTCCAGTTCTAAGCCTAAAGTTAGTACACACACATACTACACAGTTGAGCTAATGCAACAGGTGTGTGCTACATTCTGATGGTGTTTACTTCTGTGCAGGGTAAGGTGATGAAGCTCAGCAAATTCCTACCTCCGTCAGACGATGAAATCAGCGAGGAGAGTATTCAAAGCCCACGTGTCAAAGAGGTGAAGGAAGACGAGATGCAAGACTCGCCACGTTCTTGTGTGATACCACCGCCATGTAAACCCCCAAGAAGCTGGGACCTCATTCAGTCCGGTGTCATTGATGATCCAAAGGTAACACTTGTGATATCATCTAGCTTACCTGGCTTTGTAAAACTTGCGCCGTATTCCTGATCTAGAAGAGGTAAAATCCTCTGCTTTATTCTTTACAACTGTAACCTCATAAGAGATGAACAATCCCTGAAATTGACGGAAATGGCTATGGAATACTGACACCTCCCTCTGAGGTGTTGTACGGTCTGTTAGCACCTTTTGGCAGTGAAACAATTATGGGAACAGTTCAGTAATTTTTTAGATAATCACAGCTGATAAAAAATTTTAAACTTTTGTATCTTCCTTTTGGTCCCATAATTATTTAATAATTAGGGCTCAAAAGTTGAACGCCTATAAACAGACCTAAAAACCATAAAAAAGAATGCAAAATTGTAATGCAAATTAATTAATATTTTTAATAATTTTAATTACATATTTAAATAATACTTGATATACAGCATCGACATCGGCAATTATTAAAAAGGAATGCATCTCATTTATGTACTCTTGATACATATTGCAGTGACGGATTTATGCCCTTCATTTATACAAATGTTTCACTTTTAGTCACAAATTGAGAATCTTATTATTCTAGTTCAATTATTGGGACATGCACTTCACATTCAGGAACAAGCAACGGGCAACCTTGTACATGTAACCAAACTCTGGTACAGATGAATGTCAAGATTACAAACAGACACAAGATGATGAGCTGCAAGAACTCTCCATACATAAGCTTAATGTCCAGCCATCTACAGGTCACAGGAGAAAACACAACTCATGATGGTGTTTCCAAAAAGTTCTGGTATCAGAGTCAAACTAGAGTAATGAAGAAAGTCTCAATTTGTACATACAAATATTAAGTGAACTTCACTGTGGTTTTCCAAAAATATTTAGTTAAACATCTTTACGTAAAAAATATAGAATTCTAGTGGTATGAAACATACAGTGCAAAAAACTTTATGAATAAAATGCTGCTACTTTCAGTTAACTTAGATTGTTACGTCTTTATACTCAGGGGAACAACCAAAAAATACAAAAGCTTTTGGTCAAAGGAACCTGAAATCTTGAAAACAAACAGAAGACGTAATTGAATGTAGAAAGAAAGCAGCAGAAAGAATTACTTAAAGCCGAACAGTAACATACAATGAAAACAGATTACAGAAAAGTTCACAACAAACTCAACTTCAATATGAATGTAAATAAAGAACTAATTGTACATAACTTGTTATAAAGACATTCTACACCACCAAATATCAAATCACAAAGAAGAGGCATAACCAAAAAAAAAGTTAAAATTGCTACTAAAGGTACCAGTAACCTCCTGCCCTTGCACAGCTCATGAATTTAATACAGCATTACAAAACATCAAAATGGAAGAACATTCTCCTACAGATATGTAACCTCTCATGGACCACTTCAGTTCATGCAGTCACAATCTCAGTGGTGCATGCAGGTCAACCTACCATTTGAATCTCAATAAGCTGAACCATTCAACATAACGATTAAGTGTGAAGATGTAAAGTGGTGCAAGACGAACGCCAAACATGGCTTGTCTGTGCTACAAGGTATCATAGTACACACTTTGTTTGCTCATGACGCTAGCCTAACAGAACTCCATAAAAGGAAATGTGTATTAACACTGTCTTTTCACTGAGATGGAAAGAGAGAAAATTAGATGTAACCTATAATGGGACCACTCTAACTCAGTTACCATAGATTGTAAACGAAAGACCACGTAGAGACTCAAAAGATTAACTGGTACCAAGTGGGTCAGTTAGAATATACAGGATCAGTCATCAAAATAACACACATAATTGAGGGGTTTTATTTGAGTATTTTCTTATAGGGAATGTATGTCCATAAACATCCCTACAGGACATTAACTTTTTCCGGTTATATGAAGTTCTGTCAAACATGTTCCGTGTTCCCCCACGGCATTGGAATATCGCTTGTGTTCCGTTTATATCAACATTAACCTAAAACCTGCATTTCATTATTTAAGTGAAAACGGATTCCATCGCATATTATACAGCACTTTGTAGTTCCTATAAGAGGTATACGTTATCTATCTCAGTGCTCTAGACTTTCAGTATTACAGCTTTTTATAAAAACATTCCACGTTGCCTACGCAGAGCTAGCAGAGGTGCTGCTAGGGAAAATGTGAGATCTTTGTGCTTTACTCAAGGAGACATTTGCCTTATCACAGCACCTTTAGGGCTGGTTTCACCAACATATGCTAAATTTTAACACAATGTTAAACTGATTTAACACTGAAGTTAACACAAATTGTGTTTCATCAAACAATGTTAACTTTAACAATCTGTTAAAAGTCTGTGTTAAGTTAACATCCCCATTCCCCTGTGTTGAGGCGCTTAACAAATGCTAGAAATTGGAAAATGGCTGCCGCAAAGCAAGCTGTTGATGCGAGTTTGCTGCAGTTGGCATTTTTGAATGTCATTCCTAATAGAAGAGTAGTCGTACGTCATAATAAATTTGAAACCATGCAAAAGGAGGAATTTTTAAAGCAATATAGACTGTCCAAGGGGTCATGAGCATGGTTTTATGGGAAATACGAGAGGTTATAATACTACCAACAGAAGCATGCCTCTTTCTCCTAAGTGTTAATTAGGTACTTAGATTTTATGCTACTAACATTTTTCATTTACTTGTGGTAATATTCAAATTTCCAAAGCTACCATTTGTGGGTTTATTCGGAAGGTTACCAAAGCAATTGCTTTGAGAAGGAAACAGTATTTTTTTCGGGTCTGCTTGATTAATCAGGAATAACACATTTTTGTCCACTTTAGTTTCAATGCAGTGTTCATTACCAGTTTTAAACCGTCTTAAACGCTGCTCACACCTAATGTTTCTGGTGCTGCATAAAATTGCCATAGTTGCTTACTGGATTTAAGAGAAATGCATTCATTTCAATTAAATTACTTGTGGATTTTGTCCCAGGCTGCAATTTTATCCTTTAATGTAAGAACGTCAGCCATTGCCATCAATGTAAATAGTTGTTGTCTACTGACACAGAGAGTGTGGCAATGCTTGGACAAAAGTGTATCGGAGTACGTTCAGAAACACCGCCTTCTCGAAAGCTAGCGTTCGCAGTTGTCTTTGAAGTTAACAAAATATTAGCTAACAATTTGCTGTAAAAGCTTGATGAAACACAAAGGTTTTAACCGTATGTTAAACTATGAACACCTTGTTAACAAACAAGACGTTAGAGTATTTTTATCATCAGTTGGCAAAACCGGCCCTTACTGTGATATATCAATGGCTGCAAGAAACAGGAACTTTCCAAAAACAAGCACATCGTTTGGAAGTCCAAAGAAATGAAAGAAGTGGACCAGGTCCACCCACAAGAACAAGAGCATACAACCATACGAGCCAGACCTTGGTTACTAGAATTCTGTGTGAGCAGCAATTCATCTGTATTATCTCACTGGGACCAGATGACTTTCCATCCCGACTACAGTCATTTCTTCATAAATGCACTGATCAACCAAGATTTCCTACAACCATACTGTGGATAGATGACACGTTTAACTGTCACATTTGGGCTGGCATTGTGAATGACATTCATACGACCCTATTTAGTACTTCCATGTTTGACAGGCCACATCTACCAACTTTGCCAGAACTTCTGAAAGATGATCCTTTAGGAGTGATTCCAAAGCGATAGGGCACCTGCGCATTATACAAATATGATACCAATTATCTAAAATTAATAACCTTAGAAACTATTCACACCTTCCAGAACACTGGTTTCATGTAATTACAGACACTTTCACTCACAGCTGTCGCCTATTTTCCTTTTACCAACATGCAAGAAAATGATTAACAAATTCTAATGGTGAAATACATGCCATGGAAAGTTCCCTTCATAATCTGCTAGCAAGAAAGGAACATACTTCAGAAAAAAGTGATTTTCTCAGACTCCAGAGCAGCTGTCAGCCAAGATCCTCTGACATAGCATTACTTCCCCATTCCATTGTACTTGTTACACTCCCATTATGACAAGAAAGGATCTTTCTTTAACAATACCAGCAGCCTCTAAACCCAAATTGTACACTTCAGCAAAAAGTCACATAAAGAAGCAATTCGAGACATGAACAACACTAGACTCTGAGCAGCAGAAAAAGAAAAATGAGAATGCCTGTTGTAAAATCCAGGATCCATAGTACATCTTCCACAGAAAACAGCAGTTGCACAATTCAGGCATTACTGCATAGAATCATCATCTTCACATGTTCTGTATCACCATCTGGAAAACTGCATTGCTTTACAAAGTAAAGATTGCAAGAACTGGAGAACAAGACTGTTAACGGCTTTGGTGTCAAATGTAACACATTACAATGTAAACATTACAGGACTGGAGAGGAATACTGTTAATGACTTTGATGTCAGATGTAACACATTACAATGTAAACATTACAGGACTGGAGAGGAATACTGTTAATGACTTTGATGTCAGATGTAACATATTACAATATAAACATTACAGGACTGGAGAGGAATACTGTTAATGACTTTGATGTCAGATGTAACATAATACAATATAAACATTACAGGACTGGAGAGGAATACTGTTAATGACTTTGATGTCAGATGTAACATATTACAATATAAACATTACAGGACTGGAGAGGAATACTGTTAATGACTTTGATGTCAGATGTAACATAATACAATATAAACATTACAGGACTGGAGAGGAATACTGTTAATGACTTTGATGTCAGATGTAACATATTACAATATAAACATTACAGGACTGGAGAGGAATACTGTTAATTACTTTGATGTCAGATGTAACATAATACCATATAAACATTACAGGACTGGAGAGGAATACTGTTAATGACTTTGATGTCAGATGTAACATATTACAATATAAACATTACAGGACTGGAGAGGAATACTGTTAATGACTTTGATGTCAGATGTAACATAATACAATATAAACATTACAGGACTGGAGAGGAATACTGTTAATAACTTTGATGTCAGATGTAACATAATACCATATAAACATTACAGGACTGGAGAGGAATACTGTTAATGACTTTGATGTCAGATGTAACATAATACCATATAAACATTACAGGACTGGAGAGGAATACTGTTAATGACTTTGATGTCAGATGTAACATATTACAATATAAACATTACAGGACTGGAGAGGAATACTGTTAATGACTTTGATGTCAGATGTAACATAATACAATATAAACATTACAGGACTGGAGAGGAATACTGTTAATAACTTTGATGTCAGATGTAACACATTACAATATAAACATTACAGGACTGGAGAGGAATACTGTTAATGACTTTGATGTCAGATGTAACATAATACCATATAAACATTACAGGACTGGAGAGGAATACTGTTAATGACTTTGATGTCAAATGTAACACATTACAATGTAAACATTACAGGACTGGAGAGGAATACTGTTAACGGCTTTGGTGTCAAATGTAACACATTACAATGTAAACATTACAGGACTGGAGAGGAATACTGTTAATGACTTTGATGTCAAATGTAACACATTACAATGTAAACATTACAGGACTGGAGAGGAATACTGTTAACGGCTTTGGTGTCAAATGTAACACATTACAATGTAAACATTACAGGACTGGAGAGGAATACTGTTAATGACTTTGATGTCAAATGTAACACATTACAATATAAACATTACAGGACTGGAGAGGAATACTGTTAATAACTTTGATGTCAGATGTAACATAATACAATATAAACATTACAGGACTGGAGAGGAATACTGTTAATAACTTTGATGTCAGATGTAACACATTACAATATAAACATTACAGGACTGGAGAGGAAGGCTGTTAATGACTTTGATGTCAGATGTAACACATTACAATATAAACATTACAGGACTGGAGAGGAATGCTGTTAATGACTTTGATGTCATATGTAACACATTACAATATAAACATTACAGGACTGGAGAGGAATACTGTTAATAATTTTGATGTCAGATGTAACATAATACAATATAAACATTACAGGACTGGAGAGGAATACTGTTAATGACTTTGATGTCAGATGTAACATAATACAATATAAACATTACAGGACTGGAGAAGAATACTGTTAATGACTTTGATGTCAGATGTAACATATTACAATATAAACATTACAGGACTGGAGAGGAATACTGTTAATGACTTTGATGTCAGATGTAACATAATACAATATAAACATTACAGGACTGGAGAGGAATACTGTTAATAACTTTGATGTCAGATGTAACACATTAAAATATAAACATTACAGGACTGGAGAGGAATGCTGTTAATGACTTTGATGTCAGATGTAACACATTACAATATAAACATTACAGGACTGGAGAGGAATGCTGTTAATGACTTTGATGTCATATGTAACACATTACAATATAAACATTACAGGACTGGAGCGGAATACTCATAATGACTTTGGTGTCATATGTAACATATTACAATATAAACATTACAGGACTGGAGAGGAATACTGTTAATAACTTTGGTGTCATATGTAACACATTACAATATAAACATTACAGGACTGGAGAGGAATACTGTTAATGACTTTGATGTCAGATGTAACACATTACAATATAAACATTACAGGACTGGAGAGGAATACTGTTAATGACTTTGGTGTCATATGTAACATATTACAATATAAACATTACAGGACTGGAGAGGAATACTGTTAATAACTTTGGTGTCATATGTAACACATTACAATATAAACATTACAGGACTGGAGAGGAATACTGTTAATGACTTTGATGTCAGATGTAACATAATACCATATAAACATTACAGGACTGGAGAGGAATACTGTTAATGACTTTGATGTCAGATGTAACATAATACCATATAAACATTACAGGACTGGAGAGGAATACTGTTAATGACTTTGATGTCAGATGTAACACATTACAATATAAACATTACAGGACTGGAGAGGAATACTGTTAATGACTTTGGTGTCATATGTAACATATTACAATATAAACATTACAGGACTGGAGAGGAATACTGTTAATAACTTTGGTGTCATATGTAACACATTACAATATAAACATTACAGGACTGGAGAGGAATACTGTTAATGACTTTGATGTCAGATGTAACACATTACAATATAAACATTACAGGACTGGAGAGGAATACTCATAATGACTTTGGTGTCATATGTAACATATTACAATATAAACATTACAGGACTGGAGAGGAATACTGTTAATAACTTTGGTGTCATATGTAACACATTACAATATAAACATTACAGGACTGGAGAGGAATACTCATAATGACTTTGGTGTCATATGTAACATATTGTCGAATGCCTCACATTTGTGTAATTACTTAACTTCAGAGGAGGGCAACTCGCTTGCGAGAGGGATCGTTAATCAAACAAAGGAAACTTTAATTTAAGAGGCAACGACGTGGACGCAGCTAAAGTTATCTCAAAAATATTCTTACACTAATATAATTCCTGGCTGAAGGGAGAGGCAAGGATTCTATTCTACTATAATAAAAGCTGGAAGAAGAATGGCTAATAGATTTATTTAACAAAGACTTACCCCATGTGTCTGCCGGGCGAGGACGCCATATCGTAGGGCAGCTATCCGTTCACCTGACGCGAAGACTAGTAACAGACTACTTGAAAACCCACGCTAACTTGGCGTCACTAACGCCATCCCCACCAATGAGACTGTTTCCCCTCAATCGCCCCTCCTCGGATAAACTGCCAACCTTCAACTTGGGTAACCAGAGGACGCAGCTATTACTATAATCTGTGCACATGCCACATCTCCCCCTGGCCACCGAAGTCGACGTCCTCATCGACAGAAAGAAAATGAATACAATAAACATGAAAAAAAAAACAAGACAAAGACATACCAAAAAAAAAAATGACATACAAATGTGTGAAGTAAAATATAACAGTAATATATATGTGTGGTAAGCACCCAGCCGAAGAAACAATGGTGCTGGGTGATGTGGAGAGAGACGAGCGATGTAAGTGCTGTCGACTTAGTATTGTTAATGCACTTAGCTTTGGCATCCCGCACACGCACACACCACGCTGCCTTAGTTCACAGGCACACTACACTGCGCAAAAGGGTGATGAACTGCCGTAACTGTTTGTGGGTGGGTTTAGACAGTGCCCACAACGATGATTTGTCCTGGTGTAGAATTAGCACCGCAGGTCTCTGGTGGTGACAACAGGGTGGGCAGTCGCTGGCTTGGACTGCCCCCCGACATGGTGGCTCCTTATGCCACGGCAGTGTAGTGGCTGCCCGACAGCTTCCCTGTGGTGTTTCTTGACTTCTGGTGTGCCCTGGGGATGCTGATGCACCTTCTCGCTCTCTGCCACAGCAAAATACTAAAACAAAACCACCACACAATAAACAGGATGCTCCCACAAAGAATCACACACAAAAGAAGGGTATGTCATTTACAATTAAAGATTTTAAAGTTTGAAAAATGTACACTAAAAAAAATTCTTATGACATGGGGCAAAGAAAGAGAGAAAAAGAAAAAAAAAATTAGTACAAATTGGCATAAGAAAGAAATTTTACAGAGTTGCCATCCAAAGTGTAACTTACAATGCTTTACAATCCAAATAACAGTAAAACAGAATCAAAATACATGAACATGACAGAAATGAAACATAACCTTGTTTTGGGATCCCAATATTACATCTCAATAACCAGCTGGTATCACTAACAAAAGAAAGTAAGTGCACTTACAAGACAGTCACACATGACGATGAAATGAACTCATTCACACTGACCATGGCCCCAAATTACACACAACACTGACTTAACTATCTACTCAAACTAGTGTATACATCACTACAAGCTACATCCACAATACATTTCTAAACTACGCCACGTGACATGCTTTCAACTACTAGTGTCCTACTCTTGTCACCAATACAACTTCTTGTCCACATCATTATCTTTCTCATCGCAGTATTAGCATCAACGCAATCATAATCATCAACATCATCAGCAGTAATAGTGCAATCTCGATCATTACTTCAAGCATCATCATCTTTCAATTTTCTCTCCAAAACAAAACATCTGCACGTACATGTCTCATTTAACATGCTGTAAATTCAAAACATTTGACATAGGCATAACCTTCAAGAAATCACATTAACAATTCAGGAATTACACAAATAACATGACATTATAATGTTGCATCTACATCCTCAAAATGAAAATTTAAGCTGGAAAACAGGTGGTATTAACATTTGCTATCTAAGATGGTAATAAACTTGTTGCATAAACAGAGAAAAAAAATTATTTTCATTACATTCACTTCCATCTATATAATCTCTCGTGTGAATTCATCACACACGCTATACTGGGCACGTTACAGCAACACCAATAAGCAAAATCTCTGAAATCAGACAACTGTCGGGGTTACACTGTGGCACTTCCACCGAAGCTGACATCTCGTCTCATCTCATCTCTCCTCATCTCACATCAACACCATCGGGGTTACTCTTTGGCACTTCCATCGAGGCAAATCTCACCTATATCACATAACCTCAAATACACACATACATACAAACACTATTCATGCAACAATTTTCTGCAAATAAAGATCACAGCATCATTATGAAACCCAAAATCAAATCGAGTCAAAATCAAATCATATATCAAATCAAATCGAATGCAACAAAACAACATCACATCATTACTCAAAACAATATTGTCACATAACATTCCTGAAAATGAAAGCTCAATTAAGCATATAGTACACCTGAAACACATTCCTGCAGCATAATACAACAAACAAATGATTTGCAGTTACCAAAACACAATTCAAAATTTAAATTACACCCACAAGAATAACACACTTTTAATTTAGCAGAGACATTCATATCACATATTCCTGAAAAGTAAGGCTTAATTAAGCATCAGAAACTCAGACTTTACAGCCTATAAGGACCCACAGGATCATAGTAAGGGTAAAGGCGTGACACATGAACACTCTGATGTTTGGTACGGGGAGCATGAGGTCGACCAACAAGGTAGGTAACAGGAGTGATCTGTCGGATAATTTCAAAAGGACCAAAATATCTATGTAACAACTTTGTACATTTACCTTTCTTCCTAATGGGAGTGAAAACTTTAACTAATTGACCCACATTATAAACCACATCTCGATGTTTAGCATCAAATGCTTCTTTTTGCTTCACCTGCTGCTTTGTAATATTAGCAACAGCAACCTCTCGTGCCTTTTGAATCTCTTGCAATGTCTGTCTAACAAAAAGGTCATTAGACGTAGCTTGTAGCTGAACCTGGTTAGGTAATGAAGGTTCTTGACCATATATCAAGAAAAAGGGTGAAAATTTAGTAGACTCTTGAACACTCGAGTTATATGAAAAGATGACATAGGGCAAAATTGAGTCCCAATTCTTCTGATTATTATCCACAAAATGGCTGAGCATATTTAAGAGGGTTTGGTTAAATCTTTCAGTAAGTCCGTTGCAAGCTGGATGATAAGCACTGGTGAAATTGGAAGACACTGATAAAGATCTCAATAATTCTTGTGTCACCTCACTCAAGAAAACTGAGCCACGGTCAGATAACAAGGCAGCAGGGGCTCCATGCTTACAGATGATGTTATGCAAAATAAATTTAGCAACTTGAGGAATTGTTGCTGAAGAAAGAGACGCAGACTCGACCCAGCGAGAAGCATACTCGGTCGCAACGACAACATACTTGTGTCCAGAATTGGAGCGTGGGAGAGGCCCAAGCAAATCAATACCCCACCGCTCGCCTACAGATGTAACCGGAATTGGTTGTAATAAGCCTGCTGGTTTCTGATTCTTCGGTCCTTTTCTTGTTTGACAGCTGGGACAGGTTCGGACAAAATGTTCAATATCTTTCTTCATACCAACCCAGTAATACCTGGAGTGAATTTTGGCAAATGTTTTCGAGAATCCTAAGTGGCCTGAAAGAGGATCATCATGACATGAAGAAAGAATGTCATGCTTTAGAGCTTCTGGAATAACCAGCAGATGGAGAGGGCCAGTGGAGCCAGCATTTTTACGATAAAGAACACCTGATTTGAGGGTGTAGTTGGAAACTTGTCTCTGAAGCGTAGCAGGGGCCGACGGAGGATCATGGAGAGCATTAATAAGCTCAAGTAACCCAGTATCTTTCTTCTGATGGTCAGCAACTTCAACTGATGACAGCAAACATGTGGGGAGTTCATCAAGCTGTTCAAGATCACTTTCTGTAGGTTGTAACACAGGAAATCTCGATAGAGTATCAGCATCATGATGTTTCTTGCCAGATTTATAAGAAATGGTATAATCAAACTCTTGCAATTTCAAACTCCATCGTGCCAAACGCCCAGTCAAATCTTTCAAATTATTTAGATAACAAAGGGAGTGATGATCAGATACAATATGAACCTTGTAGCCATAAACAAAACTGCAGAAGTGGGTAAGTCCAAACAAGATGGCCAACAATTCCAACTCAGGAACACTGTAATTACGTTCACATTTAGATAGTGTCCTCGAAGCATAGCCCACTGGTTTCAACACATTATCAATCTTCTGATACAACACCGAGGCAACCCCTAATCCACTGGCATCAGAGTGTAGTTCGGTATAAGCACCAGGAGTATAGTGAGCTAAGACAGGGGCCGAAACTAATAAGTCTTTCAAATTTTGAAATGCAGTTTGCTGATCAGATCCCCAAATAAAACTTTGATTCTTCCTAGTCAACTGAATTAGAGGTTGAGCAATATTAGCATAGTCCTTGATGAATTTCCTGTAAAAATTAAACAATCCTAAAACTTTTCTCACATCTCGAACATTCTTAGGACGAGGCAAATTTTGAATGGAAACAACTTTGTCAGAATCAGGTGAAATGCCATCTTTAGAAACTTCAAAGCCTAAGAGTTTGATCTTTTGCATGGCGAAGAAACATTTTTCTGGTTTAAGTTTAAACTTGTGGTGATCCAGACGTTGAAAAACAGCCTCAAGATTTTGCAACAACTCCTCAAAGGTTTTAGCAAACACAACAATGTCATCCAGATATGCAATAGCCTTTTTAAAATTCAAATCGCCTAACAACTTGTCTGCGATATAACTGAAAAACCTAGGGGCATTTGCCAACCCAAAACTCAAGCGTGTAAATTGATGTTGACCTTGAAAAGTGACAAAAGAGGTGTACTTCTGGCTATCCTCTGCAATAGGTACCTGAAAGTATGCTGACAGTAAATCTAATGAGACAAACCATTTAGCCTCCCCCAAATAACTTAACAAATCATCTATCAATGGTAAAGGGAAAGAGGTGGTCTCTGTAACAGCATTCAATTTTCTATAGTCGACACAAAATCTCATTGAGCCATCTTTCTTTTTGACAAGTACTACAGGAGAAGCCCAGGAGGACTGTGATTCCTTGATAATGCCAGCATCTTGCATCTCTTTAACTTGCTCAGCAATAATTTCTTTTTGTTTATGGGGAACTCTATATGGTCTTTGCTTAATTGGCTTAAGATCATTTACTTTGATATCAAATTCTGCAACATCAGTAGTACCAAGTTCTTGTAATGTTGTGGCAAAAAGATCACTATATTTCAATAACAAAGCATGTAAGTCAGCCTTCTGGGTTTCCAAGAGTTTACCATTAACATTAAAATTACAATTTGGAGCTGGCAGAGGAGTAACATCGGATGACAAAACAGAATTACTCTGAACAAGTGCAACATCATACGCTTTAGCTAAGACCGTATTTGCAAACAATGTTTGTGGAACTGAAGTATTATTATGCACTGGAATAGTAAGTTCAGAGGTAGAATGACACAATAACGGTGGAATAGAAAGATTCTTCTTTTGCATTATGTGGAGAGCAGGTTCAAACATAACCTCATTACTAATGGCTGACAAAGGCTTAACGGAGATATAGCATGTAGACAGAGGTGGAATTTTAACATCATGCATAACTGCCATTTTAACACCAGAATCTGTACAATCATCATCTAGGAGAGGGTTTACTGCCATATCAACAAAAGGTCCTTGTGTGAGAGTTATTGGTATACTGAATGCATCATTCTTAGAAGATTTCAAGGTTATCAGATTTTGTGCATAATCAATTATAACATCATGGGTCTGCAAAAAGTCATTGCCTAAAATCAAATCATGGGACAACTCTTTCACAACTAGTACATCCTCCTGAAAAAGAATATCATTAATATGGAAATCTAACACAGTGTGGTAAGGCGCATCAAGTAACTTGTTTCCTGCAGTGCGGAGCATCATCTCTATAGGTTTTAGTGTAGAATGATCAAGAACATGTGCAGCATTCACAATACTCACTGCGCTTCCTGTATCGAGCAAGATGGAGAGCTCTGTCTGGGCAATACGACCAGGAACTTGCAATATCTGACCTGATACTGCAGACACATCCCGTTGAGGTGTAGCTATGTCCCGTTGAGGTGCAGCCATGCTGGTGGGTGGTGGTGGTGGTGGTGCTGCTGCTGCTACGTCTCGTCGCGCGAGGCTCGGCGCCAGTCGTTTTTTGACTGCGGGAGGCGGCTCCGGCAAAAGCGAGCCAGGTGGCCCTGCCTGTTGCATCTATAGCAGGTGACGGGTGGGTCCCTCCGGTTGAAGTCAGCTGACCGTGGAAGCTGTGAATGCTGGGAAGTTCTCTCCGAAGATGGTAACTGAAACTGGTTAACTCTGTTACATAACTGTTCCACACGATCAATCAGCTGATGCATAGGATCGATAGGTACGCCCACAAGAGAAGAAGCCTGAGAAGGCTGAGGAGAAGCTGGTAAAGTAACAGCAGGAACAGATGCAGTATTAACTAGAACAGAGGGTGGCGTAACCACTGCAGCCTGAGATTGAGCAGACACTAGATGTTCACGGTTCTGCATATAAAACTGAGCTTTGTCCACTCGTCGAATGATTTGTATCACCTCATCAACAGTTTGAGGATTTAATGGCAATAAAGCTTGTACATACAGAGGTCTAAGACCTTTAAGCAAATGTTTAATTTGTTCCAACTGCAACATAGCTGGATTGACTTGGTCACATAAAGATAGTACGTCATAGATGTAACTAATAACAGGTTCATCATCCAACTGTACCCGCTGTCTGAGTTTCATTTCCAGAATATCACTCTGGTTTGTTATCTGAAATGCATTTAAAAATTGTGTAGATAAGAAAATCCAATCATGGTGAGGGTGCCGATGGCGAAAAGTTTGAAACCATGATGCAGCAGTATCTCGTAAATAGCATGGAAAGCATTTCAATTTCATTTCCTCTGACCAGCCATTAGCAGCAGAGACCATTTCAAAGTTCTGCAGAAATTCATGTGCCGACATCCTACTAGAATTCTCAAAGTACGAGGGGTCAATGACCGGGCGGCAGACAGCTGGTTGCGGGACATGGGCCACGACAGGCGGAGTAGGCATCACTGATAACTGCGTAACAACAGGCGTACTAACACTGGACAGAGATTCCATCTCACTGTGCTCGCCAACTGGAGCAATCGCTATATCAGATTTCTGTGCAGTACGTCGCTTAGGCATGATTGGAACACAAAAGATAACGCAACCAATAAACAAACAGTAGGACCAAGCAATACAGATTACACCAAACTAAACACTTATAACATCACATGAATGTAAGTAGCAAGATCAGAACATAGCCAAATAAAACAGTTGCAGAAAGAACACAATTAAGCGCCCGCGGCGAAATATCAGAAAATTAAACTAACACACGGCTACACAAGCCACTTGGACACAATACCAAGATTTTGAATCAGAATGAACACATGGAAGAAAACAAAATGATAGTTTCAGTGAGAAACCTCGAACTGGAAGTTAAGAAAACTACGTCACACTTACTGTGACCACCGCTAATATTCTCAAAAAGGAGCAGAATACAGACTTGTAATTTATACTAGCATACTAAACTTCTCTTTTTTCGCTTAAATCAAATGTATATAATCTGATATGCACACGCAAATAAACGCGCCAAAACACGTGCTGAGGAAGACTGGTTTCACAAGCTAAAATTATTGCTGAAATGCACGACCACGCGGGAATTACACAACACACGTGCGTACATAAAAGTTACACGAAAAATGACCCAGAAAAGTGCAGTAAATAGCTAGAAATCACAAGCACTGGAATATAAAGTTATACATTTCCAAACCACTGCTAATAAGCACAGAAAACAAGATTTGCAAACAGATAGCCAACACGTGACGAGCACATTTTGAAACAACTATCTCGCTCGTTTCACAACTCGAGTTTCACAAAAACATTTTTTTTGAAAAGAACCAGCACAAAGAACGGAACACAGTGATATAGTTTAAAGGAAATGAAGCCAAACCAAGGGGAAAATGGAGTAGAAGTTTTAGCATCACGCCGGCAGACAATGGAAAAAATGCAAAAATGAACTCAAAATTGAAATTTCGACACCAGACTTTCAGAAAGGATGGAAACAAAATTTAGAAGAAGAGAATCACAAATTAAAGTATAAAAATCCTTATCCTTTAGCCAGAAAGAACTTTACATTTTTCACGACCACGTGGAGCAGAAACCGTTAAATTTGGAGGGAAAAAAAAATTTTGCACTTAAAATCTCAAAACAAATCAAACCAATTCCTCGGCGCCTCCGCCAATTTGTCGAATGCCTCACATTTGTGTAATTACTTAACTTCAGAGGAGGGCAACTCGCTTGCGAGAGGGATCGTTAATCAAACAAAGGAAACTTTAATTTAAGAGGCAACGACGTGGACGCAGCTAAAGTTATCTCAAAAATATTCTTACACTAATATAATTCCTGGCTGAAGGGAGAGGCAAGGATTCTATTCTACTATAATAAAAGCTGGAAGAAGAATGGCTAATAGATTTATTTAACAAAGACTTACCCCATGTGTCTGCCGGGCGAGGACGCCATATCGTAGGGCAGCTATCCGTTCACCTGACGCGAAGACTAGTAACAGACTACTTGAAAACCCACGCTAACTTGGCGTCACTAACGCCATCCCCACCAATGAGACTGTTTCCCCTCAATCGCCCCTCCTCGGATAAACTGCCAACCTTCAACTTGGGTAACCAGAGGACGCAGCTATTACTATAATCTGTGCACATGCCACAATATTACAATATAAACATTACTGGACTGGAGAGGAATACTGTTAATAACTTTGGTGTCATATGTAACACATTACAATATAAACATTACAGGACTGGAGAGGAATACTGTTAATGACTTTGATGTCAGATGTAATATATTACAATATAAACATTACAGGACTGGAGAGGAATACTGTTAATGACTTTGATGTCATATGTAACACATTACAATATAAACATTACAGGACTGGAGAGGAATACTGTTAATGACTTTGATGTCAGATGTAACATATTACAATATAAACATTACAGGACTGGAGAGGAATACTGTTAATGACTTTGATGTCAGATGTAACATAATACAATATAAACATTACAGGACTGGAGAGGAATACTGTTAATAACTTTGATGTCAGATGTAACACATTACAATATAAACATTACAGGACTGGAGAGGAATACTGTTAATAACTTTGATGTCAGATGTAACACATTACAATATAAACGTTACAGGACTGGAGAGGAATGCTGTAAATGACTTTGATGTCAAATGTTACACATTACAGGAGTGGAGAGGAATACTGTTAATGAGTTTTGGTGTCAAATGCAGCACATTAACAACAGTGCTATGTTAATGTGTATAAATCATTACTGTCTCTTTGGATTAAGAAAGAGCAGTAAAAATGTATCTAGTTGAAAAAAGGTGAAGTTGCAACAAAAGCTGTTATATCTAAAAATGCTTAAAATGGGACGAATAGGCAAAAAAGAAGAAATATGATGTGTGTTAAAAAAAAGAGGAAACATTTGCTCATTTTAAATACTGTTCTCATAGTGATCATCTCTACTGGCAATACACCATTCCCAATGCTTCATCCAGTTTTGGAAAGTCTCCTGGAATGCACTTTCTGGGATAGTGCGCAGGTCTGTTGTTGCATTGTCCTGAATCTCCTCAACAACATGTTTTCAAAGTGGTTTTAGGTTGGGTAACAGGAAAAAGTCTACTGCAGCCAGCTCTAGAGATTAGGGGTGCAACGGGATTCAGATGATTGCGGACGTGGAGTAATGTGTGAGCTGGCACATTGACATGTTGCACCATCCAAATCTGGTTTATCAACAATTCTCTTCCTGCATCCCTCAAACGCACTAAAATTGCCTGGTACAACTGTTTGTTTACATTTGACCACCTGGTAGAAATTCATGTTGGACAATGCCTTTCCAATCAAAAAACACAACAAACATCACCTTGATCTTTGACTGATTCATGCATGCTTTTTCTGGATGAGGAGACCCTTTCCTCATCCACTGCGGCAGCTGCGTCTTTGTTTCAACAACATACTCACATCTTATTTCCTGTTATGATGTTCTTAAGAAAGTTTTCATTGCAGTGACAAGCAGTTACTGACTAATTTCAACACGGTTCTGCTTCTGATCTTCAGTGAGAATTTGATGATGTGATCTATGCCTTCATCAGCAACTTCTTGCACAGTTGACGCAAACCACATCATGAACTCTGAACGTGGTTGTGATCTGTTGATGTGGAAGGTCGTCCAGGCCCGGGATCCTCACCGATTAAACCACTCATAGCACTGCATTCAACTCATGCAGTTGTCCCTGCATGCTTGGCCAAACAAATGAAATGCCTGTGTAAAAGTTTTGCCAAGTTTGTTGCAAACTTTCACATACGTACGTTGTTCTTCAAGCTCTTTCATTGTCACTTTGTCGCTAACCCGATGAACCAAGAGCTCATATCATTAAATTCAGTTTTATTTATGGATGCTCTTTAACGACTATAGTTCTTAGCGTCCCATTCTATGCTGGGCGTGAAGGTCGGAAAATTTTGCTCAGAGGCCTCTTTATCACGCTTGAGGATCTTTTAAGTGCCGTAAACCATGACCACCGGGTTTACTTCCCTCCTTAAGGAAGCCATGGTAACAACTTTTATGTCCGAAAAAGTCTATCACCCTGTGGTGGGTTTGAACCCGCGAGCTCGGGAACAGCATGGTGCCCCAAGACAATAGAGGACAACTCAGAGGAACTTTGTTGTGTAAACCTGCTCATAACATAAAGGCTACACAGTTTTCATCCAAATTCAGATTCAGAATTTATTCACCATTTGCAAAAGTTCACAACCCTTCGTCAGAACAAAATATAAAAACTGTTTATGAATACATCTTAAGTGCACTAATACAAATTGTTAAATATCTATATATACAGATATTCTAAATTATTCAGACTACCTACTATTGACATTTGCTCCTTTCGGTGAGTACATCAATACTTAGTTATATACACAGATATTTTATATTATTCAGACTAGCTACTATTGATATTTGGTACTTTAGGTGTATACATCAATACTTACAGTTATATATACAGATATTTTATATTATTCAGACTAGCTACTATTGAGTTTTGGTACTTTAGGTGTATACATCAATACTTACAGTTATATATACAGATATTTTATATTATATCGACTAGCTAATATTGATATTTGCTACTTTAGGTGTATACATCAATACTTACGGTTATATAAACAGATATTTTACAATATTCAGACTAGCTACTATTGACATTTGCTACTTTAGGTGTATACATCAATACTTACAGTTATATATACAGATGTTTTATATTATATCGACTACCTACTATTGATATTTACTACTTTAGGTGTATACATCAATACTTACAGTTATATATACAGCTATTTTATATTATATCGCCTAGCTACTATTGATATTTGCTACTTTAGGTGTATACATCAAAGCTTACAGTTATATATACAGATATTTTATATTATATCGACTAGCTACCATTAACATTTGCTACTTTAGGTGTATACATCAATACTTACAGTTATATATACAGATATTTTATATTATATCAACTATCTACTGTTGACATTTGCTACTTTAGGTGTATACATCAATACTAACAAATATATATACAGATATTTTATATTATATCGACTAGCTACTATTGATATTTGCTACTTTAGGTGTATACATCAATACTTACAGTTATATAAACAGATATTTTACAATATTCAGACTAACTACTATTGACATTTCCTACTTTAGGTGTATACATCAATACTTACAGTTATATATACAGATATTTTATATTATATCGACTAGCTACTATTGATATTTGCTACTTTAGGTGTATACATCAATACTTACAGTTATATATACAGATATTTTATATTATATCGACTAGCTAATATTGATATTTGCTACTTTAGGTGTATACATCAATACTTACGGTTATATAAACAGATATTTTACAATATTCAGACTAGCTACTATTGACATTTGCTACTTTAGGTGTATACATCAATACTTACAGTTATATATACAGATGTTTTATATTATATCGACTACCTACTATTGATATTTACTACTTTAGGTGTATACATCAATACTTACAGTTATATATACAGCTATTTTATATTATATCGCCTAGCTACTATTGATATTTGCTACTTTAGGTGTATACATCAAAGCTTACAGTTATATATACAGATATTTTATATTATATCGACTAGCTACTATTAACATTTGCTACTTTAGGTGTATACATCAATACTTACAGTTATATATACAGATATTTTATATTATATCAACTATCTACTGTTGACATTTGCTACTTTAGGTGTATACATCAATACTAACAAATATATATACAGATATTTTATATTATATCGACTAGCTACTATTGATATTTGCTACTTTAGGTGTATACATCAATACTTAAAGTTATATATACAGATATTTTATATTATATCGACTAGCTACTATTGATATTTGCTACTTTAGGTGTATACATCAATACTTACAGATATATATACAGATATTTTATATTATATCGACTAGCTACTATTGATATTTGCTACTTTAGGGGTATACATCAATACTTAAAGTTATATATACAGATATTTTATATTATATCGACTAGCTACTATTGATATATGCTACTTTAGGTGTATACATCAATACTTACAGTTATATATACAGATATTTTATATTATATCGACTAGCTACTATTGACATTTGCTACTTTAGGTGTATACATCAATACTTACAGTTATATATACAGATATTTTATATTATATCGACTAGCTACTATTGATATTTGCTACTTTAGGTGTATACATCAATACTTACAGTTATATATACAGATATTTTATATTACATCGACAAGCTACTATTGACATTTGCTACTTTAGGTGTATACATCAATACTTACAGTTATATATACAGCTTTTTTTATATTATATCGACTAGCTATTATTGTAATTTGCTACTTTAGGTATATACATCAATACTTACAGTTATATAAACAGATATTTTACAATATTCAGACTAGCTACTGTTGACATTTGCTACTTTAGGTGTATACATCAATACTTACAGTTATATATACAGATATTTTATATTATATCGACTAGCTACTATTGATGTTTGCTACTTTAGGTGTATACATCAATACTTACAGTTATATAAATAGATATTTTATATAATTAAGACTAGCAACTATTGATATTTGCTACTTTAGGTGTATACATCAATACTTACAGTTATATAAACAGATATTTTACATTTTTCAGACTAGCTACTTTTGATATTTGCTACTTCAGGTGTATACATCAATACTTACAGTTATATATACAAATATTTTACATTATTCAGACTAGCTACTTTTGATATAGGCTACTTCCGGTATATACATGAATACTTACAATTATATATACAGATATTTTATTTTATATCGATTAGCTACTATTGACATTTGCTCCTTTCGGTGTATACATCAATACTTACAGTTATATAAACAGATATTTTATATTATTCAGACTAGCTAATATTGACATTTGCTACTTTAGGTGTATACATCAATACTTACAGTTATATAAATAGATATTTTATATAATTAAGACTAGCTACTATTGATATTTGCTACTTTAGGTGTATACATCAATACTTACAGTTATATATACAGATATTTTACATTATTCAGACTAGCTACTTTTGATATTTGCTACTTCCGGTGTATACATGAATACTTACAATTATATATATACAGATATTTTATATTATATCGACTAGCTACTATTGATATTTGCTACTTTAGGTGTATACATCAATACTTACAGTTATATATGCAGATATTTTATATAATTCAGACTAGCTACTATTGATATTTGCTACCTTAGGTGTATACATCAATACTTACAGTTATATATACAGATATTCTATATAATTCAGACTAGCTACTATTGATATTTGCTACTTTAGGTGTATACATCAAGACTTACAGTTATATATACAGATATTTTATATAACTCAGACTAGCTACTATTGATATTTGCTACTTTAGGTGTATACATCAATACTTACAGTTATATAAATAGATATTTTATATAATTAAGACTAGCTACTATTGATATTTGCTACTTTAGGTGTATACATCAATACTTACAGTTATATAAACATATATTTTACATTATTCAGACTAGCTACTATTGACATTTGCTACTTTTGGTGTATACATCAATACTTACAGTTATATATACAGTATTTTTTATAATATCGACTAGCTACTATTGATATTTGCTACTTTAGGTGTATACATCAATACTTACAGTTATATATACAGATATTTTATATAACTCAGACTAGCTACTATTGATATTTGCTACTTTAGGTGTATACATCAATACTTACAGTTATATAAATAGATATTTTATATAATTGAGACTAGCTACTATTGATATTTGCTACTTTAGGTGTATACATCAATACTTACAGTTATATAAACAGATATTTTACATTTTTCAGACTAGCTACTTTTGATATTTGCTACTTCAGGTGTATACATCAATACTTACAGTTATATATACAGATATTTTACATTATTCAGACTAGCTACTTTTGATATAGGCTACTTCCGGTATATACATGAATACTTACAATTATATATACAGATATTTTACATTATTCAGACTAGCTACTTTTGATATAGGCTACTTCCGGTATATACATGAATACTTACAATTATATATACAGATATTTTATTTTATATCGATTAGCTACTATTGACATTTGCTCCTTTCGGTGTATACATCAATACTTACAGTTATATAAACAGATATTTTATATTATTCAGACTAGCTAATATTGACATTTGCTAATTTAGGTGTATATATCAATACTTACAGTTAAATATACAGATATTTTATATTATTCAGACTAGCTACTATTGACATTTGCTCCTTTAGGTGTATACATCAAGACTTACAGTTATATATACAGATATTTTATATTATATCGACTAGCTACTATTGATATTTCCTACTTTAGGTGTATACATCAATACTTACAGTTATATAAACAGATGTTTTACAATGTTCAGACTAGCTACTATTGACATTTGCTACTTTAGGTGTATACATCAATACTTACAGTTATATATACAGATATTTTATATTATATCGACTAGCTACTATTGATATTTGCTACTTTAGGTGTATACATCAATACTTACAGTTATATATACAGATATTTTATATAATTCAGACTAGCTACTATTGATATTTGCTACTTTAGGTGTATACATCAATACTTACAGTTATATATACAGTTATTTTATAATATATCAACTATCCACTATTGACATTTGCTACTTTAGGTGTATACATCAATACTTACAGTTATATATACAGATATTTTATATAACTGAGACTAGCTACTATTGATATTTGCTACTTTAGGTGTATACATCAATACTTACAGTTATATAAACAGATATTTTACATTATTCAGACTAGCTACTATTGACATTTGCTACTTTAGGTGTATACATCAATACTTACAGTTATATATACAGTATTTTTTATAATATCGACTAGCTACTATTGATATTTGCTACTTTAGGTGTATACATCAATACTTACAGTTATATAAACATATATTTTATATAATTTAGACTAGCTACTATTGATATTTGCTACTTTAGGTGTATACATCAATACCTAGGCTTCCGCTAGGTGGCTTCTGAGTCTAGGCACTGTGTTTGTGAGCTCCCGTATTTTTACTTATATTTTCTTAAAACTTTCATCTCTCAGTAGTTAAAGCTTTTAGGAGTGTAGTCGAGTTTAAATTGCAGCTGCTTTCACATAAGAATATATTTTTATTATACATTGTAGTGTAAAAAAAAAACAAATAATACCATGTGTTAATATCAGCTGTTTACGTCCGCCATATTGAATTGATCTGTTTGTGTTTGTATAGCCTATTTTTTCGTGTTTTCTGTCTTTGGACGATTAGTGACTTATGTTTGTGCTTAATTAGGAAATTACTTAGTGCATTACTAGTGGTTTAAAAGGTGAAATTAGTGCTTGGTGTATTACCAGTAGTTTAAGAAGTGAAATAAGTGTTTTGGTGCGTTACTAGTGGTTTAAGTAAGGTAGACGTGTGTTAGATTATCTTGTTGTAATTGTATGTGATTTCTGTGCGTGTGTGTGTGTGTGTGTTGTAGAGTAACTTATTAAGATATAAAGCTATAGGTGTATTATAAATTGGTATAACTGTAGTAAACATTGTAGTCGTAACATAAGTGCTTGCAGATTGTACTAATCTTCTGACGGTTTTAGGTTAGCTTTATTGTGTCTGTCAGTGCAGTGTGCTAATAATGAGTGGTAAATCTTGTGATCTTAGTGGTAATTGTGGTGCTTGTCGCCGGAGGGTTAGCCAGGCTGTTTTCTGTGCAGGATGTAAGTTTTGGTTTCACTGGGCGTGTGCGAACATTGTTAGTGAGAATGTGAGTAATTGTGCGGAGTGGTTTTGTGAACTTTGTAAGTATAAGGCACTGGTCAGAAAGCACGAGGAAACCATTTCCAACCTGAGAAAAGAACTAGAATTTTTCAAAAAAGAAACTAGAAGCACTGTTTCGGCTTCAAATACTTTGGCTAATAACTTTCAGGACTTCAGGATGGTTTCTAAGAAGAATCTCAGGAGGAAAAGGCGTTTCTCTGCAGATGATCAACATCTTGTCCAACTGAGCAACAGATTCAGTGTTCTTGAAACGCTGAATGTTGATCAGGCCACAAATCCCCAAGAGCAGGTCTTAGATGAATCTATAAATCACACAAAAAGCAAGGTCTTGTTGCTTGGGAGTAGTCATGGGAGGGGCATAGCATCCCTGCTCAAACGGGACTTGGGGTGTGATTATGATGTAGTAGGTATAGTTAAACCCAGTGCTGCGCTCTCTGATGTCACTGAAGACCGGGTAAAGCTAACTGCAGGTTTTACCAAGAGGGATCATGTAGTGATAGTGGGTGGGCCAGGGAATAGCCTGGATAGAAATAGTAGTTATATTATTGAAAAGGATCTGTGCGACATCAGTGAGACCAGCAGCCATACTAATGTGAAGGTAGTGTGTCTTTTACATAGGCATGACAAGCCTCAGCTTCATTGGAGGGTGAGGGATATGAATCTGAGACTTGAGCGTGCCTTGTTAAGTCCTGCTGCATCTCACATGTGTGTGATAGATGTCGACGGTATAGGCAAGAATGGTTATACCTCTCATGGCCTACACCTAAATTCTAGAGGCAAAGAGAAGCTTTCTCTTCTTATTGCTGACAGAATTAAGGGTAAAATTCCTGTTGTCACTAGTAGGAGGTCTTTTTTAGGTTAAGTATGTCCTATAGTCAACATAATCATCGACACTTAAAGCAAATTGAGATAACCATCCCAAATACCTCTGTATCCACAAGTAACTATAGAAATAATGCTTCTGACATCAATAGTAATAATGATAATAATAAAAATAAAAACTGCCTGTCTGTATTTCATAAGAATATAAGAGGCTTAAGAAAAAAGTAGATGAACTTACTATTAGTCTTAATACTGAAAACTCACTGCCACACATTTTGTGTTTATCCGAACACCACTTGACACAACAGGAATTTCAGCCAATTTTACTGCATGGGTACTCTTTAGCAGCAGAGTTTTCAAGAAAAATCTTACATAAAGGTGGGGTTTGTATATATGTCAGAAATGATGTGACTTATAAAGTTTTGGATTTATCCAAGTTTTGTAGTGAACAAAACCTTGAACTCTGTGCAGTTCAGCTAAATGAAGGTAAATTGAATTTAACTATAGTAGCCCTTTATCGATCTCCCTTAGGCAATTTTGAAATATTCAGAAAGCAACTTGAACATCTTCTAAAATTTTTATTCAAACCAAAAAGAGAATTAATCATATGTGGTGATATAAATGTTGATTATTTGAAACCTAGTCTTCAAAGGGAACAACTCAGCACTTTACTTACAACATACCACATGACACATACAGTAAACTTTCCAACAAGAATCCAAAACAGCTCCTCTACAGCTATAGATAATATATTTGTAAACTCAGATAGCATTAATTTTTGCAATGTCTCATCAAAATCTAATGGCCTGTCGGATCACGATGCACAAGTTCTACACATTAAAAAGTTAAATTTAAAATCCAAACCTAAATATACTTATCAGAAATCCAGGGAAATAAATGAAAATACTCTGAGTGAGTTTAGAAAAATACTTGAACTTGAGTCATGGAATCAAACTTACCAAACGAATGGAACCAATGATAAATATAACATCTTTCTTCAGTGTTTCAAAACCCACTTTGAAGCTTGCTTCCCGGTCAAGTTAAACAAAATATCTAACTTCAAACGAGAGAACGCCTGGATCACTTTAGGAATTAGGACGCCATGTAGACGTAAAAGAGAATTATATGAGCAAGTAAGAATTAGTAATAATATAGATTTAAAACACTACTTCAAAAAATATTGTAAGCTTCTAAAGAAGGTAATAAAAGCGGCTAGAATATTGCATTACAATAAACAGATTCAACTCTCTGACAATAAAATAAAAGCTACTTGGAATATAATAAAAAGAGAAGCCGGTAAATCCTCATTACAAAATGACTTAATAACACTAAACATTGATAATCAAGAAATTAGTAAACCTCATGAAGTTGCAGAAATATTTAACAAATTCTTTTTGGATGTAACAAACAAAATGAGTATTAATTTTGGAAGTAAAGAGGCAGCTTTGGAATTTCTAAGATCAAATTTCACTAATGAAGTGCATGAATTTAAAGTTAGCCTGACAACGCCTTCTGAAATAAACAAAATTATTAACTCTTTCAAAACAAAAAACTCTTCTGGTTATGATGAAATAACAATAAAAGTCTTAAAATCATGCTCATCTCAAATTTCCACTCCCCTTAGTTATTTGTGCAATGAGTCACTAAGGTCAGGAATTTTCCCTGACAGAAAGAAATTTTCCATTGTTAAACCACTTTTCAAAAAAGGCAAACGCAATAATGTTTCAAATTATAGACCAATATCTCTCTTGCCAATTTTCTCAAAGGTTCTTGAAAAGGTGATGTTTAATAGACTTTATAAATACCTTGAATGTAACAACATACTTGTCAGGGATCAGTTCGGGTTCAGAAAAGGAATGTCGACCAATAATGCAACTTATAAACTTACTCATGAAGTGTTAACTGCATTAAACAAAAAAATGCATGTAGGTGGGATTTTTTGTGACTTAGCAAAGGCATTTGACTGTGTTAATCATGATATTCTGATAGCAAAATTGAAATTCTATGGACTAAAATATGAAACTCTAAGTTGGTTTGTATCATATCTAAATGAAAGAAAACAAAGTGTTGAAGTTGTCAGTGATATTGAATTTGGAAAACAGACATCAAAATGGAAAACAGTAACACATGGAGTGCCCCAAGGTTCAGTCCTAGGACCTTTATTATTTTTGATCTATATAAATGACCTATCACTTTATATAAAGGATATTGCAAGTATAATTCTGTTTGCTGATGACACGAGTGTTCTGGTGACTAGTAAAAACTTGAATGAGTGTGTAATTAAATTGAATTATGTTTTGAACTGTATGTCACACTGGTTTAAAGCTAACAAATTATCTGTAAATTTAGACAAAACAAAAGTTGTTAAATTTATAACCCATCGATCACTACACACTCCAATAGAAATTGGGATTAATGACATGTCACTAGAACAAATAGACAATATTAAATTTCTGGGCCTCCAAGTAGACAGATATTTAGATTGGAAAGTTCACATTAGGTATATCATACCCAAACTCAGTTCTGCATGTTATGCTATCTGAGCATTGGTAAATGTCAGTTCTATAGATACACTTAAATTAGTATACTATGCATATTTTAACTCTATCATTGAATATGGAATACTATTTTGGGGAAATTCGGTAGAAAGTCAACGAATATTCCTCATGCAAAAGAAGGTTATAAGAATCATTTCCAGCACTCATAGCAGACACTCTTGCAAACATCTTTTTAGAAGACTAAAGTTATTAACCCTACATTGCAAGTATATATTTTCAATCTTAAAATTCTATGTATGCAATCGAACCACATTTATTACAAACATGGAAATTCATGAGATAAACACTAGACAAAAGGGTAACATCCATCGTCCCAGTACAAAGCTTTCTTGCTTCCAGAAAGGTGTATATTATGAGACCATAAAAATTTTAATACTCTCCCTAATGATCTTAAGAGAAAAGTTGACAACTTCAATGTCTTTAAAACTGCTATTAAAGAGTACCTATGCTCAAAAGCATATTATTCTGTACAAGATTATCTTAATGAAAAATTATCCTACTGATAATACTTATATAGCTCTGTAAGTAGTATTAGTAATTATTAATGACAATTGCCAGTCATATTTGAAATCTGCTCTAAAATTAATGAAGCTATTTAAATGTATGTATATTAAGAACTGACAGTAAATGCTATGCATTACACATCAAATAGAACAAAATGATCAGACTAACAAAGGTAAAATCCTAGTGAATGTTAAAATAACTGTTCTTGCCTATACATATGTTAACCTTATAACAGTAAGGAGGTATACAACTCTGTAATAAATTACACTTGATTTGTTTCATTTTGTATATAATATGTCCTTATTTTATTTTAAATGTTCTGTATACTATGTAATATTTATGTATATATGTAACTTTATTGTACATTTCCTTAACACGCATATAGTATTTGTATTTTATTTCAAATGTTCCATATTCTATGTAATATTTATGTTTATATATAATTTTTGTACATTTCCTTGACTTGTTCTATGTTCACAAGTCTTTATGGCTGCTAGTGAACTCACAGAATACAATCTAATCTAATCTAATCTATATATGCATATCGATTAGCTACTATTGACTTTTTCTACTTTAGGCATATACATCAATACTTACAGTTATATATACAGATATTTTATATTATTCAGAGTAGCTACTATTGACATTTGGTATTTTAGGTGTATACATCAATACTTACAGTTATATATACAGATATTTTATATTATATTGACTAGCTACTATTGATATTTGCTACTTTAGGTGTATACATCAATACTTACAGTTATATATACAGATATTTTATATAAATCAGACTAGCTACTATTGATATTTGCTACTTTAGGTGTATACATCAATACTTACAGTTATATATACAGATATTTTATATAACTCAGACTAGCTACTATTGATATTTGCTACTTTAGGTATATACGTCAATACTTACAGTTATATAAACGGATATTTTACATTATTCAGACTAGCTACTATTGACATTTGCTACTTTGGTGTATACATCAATACTTACAATTATATATGCAGATATTTTATATTATATCGACTAGCTACTATTGACTTTTGCTACTTTAGGTGTATACATCAATACTTACAGTTATATATACAGATATTTTATATTATTCAGACTAGCTACTATTGACATTTTGTATTTTAGGTGTATACATAAATACTTACAGATATATACTCAGATATTTTACATTTTTCAGACCAGCTACTTTTGATATTTGCTACTTCAGGTGTATACATCAATACTTACAGTTATATATACAGATATTTTACATTATTCAGACTAGCTACTTTTGATATTTGCTACTTCCGGTGTATACATGAATACTTACAATTATATATATACAGATATTTTATATTATATCGACTAGCTACTATTGATATTTGCTACTTTAGGTGTATACATCAATACTTACAGTTATATATGCAGATATTTTATATAATTCAGACTAGCTACTATTGATATTTGCTACTTTAGGTGTATACATCAATACTTGCAGTTATATATACAGATATTCTATATAATTCAGACTAGCTACTATTGATATTTGCTACTTTAGGTGTATACATCAAGACTTACAGTTATATATACAGATATTTTATATAACTCAGACTAGCTACTATTGATATTTGCTACTTTAGGTGTATACATCAATACTTACAGTTATATAAATAGATATTTTATATAATTAAGACTAGCTACTATTGATATTTGCTACTTTAGGTGTATACATCAATACTTACAGTTATATATACAGATATTTTACATTATTCAGACTAGCTACTTTTGATATTTGCTACTTCCGGTGTATACATGAATACTTACAATTATATATATACAGATATTTTATATTATATCGACTAGCTACTATTGATATTTGCTACTTTAGGTGTATACATCAATACTTACAGTTATATATGCAGCTATTTTATATAATTCAGACTAGCTACTATTGATATTTGCTACTTTAGGTGTATACATCAATACTTACAGTTATATATACAGATATTCTATATAATTCACACTAGCTACTATTGATATTTGCTACTTTAGGTGTATACATCAAGACTTACAGTTATATATACAGATATTTTATATAACTCAGACTAGCTACTATTGATATTTGCTACTTTAGGTGTATACATCAATACTTACAGTTATATAAATAGATATTTTATATAATTAAGACTAGCTACTATTGATATTTGCTACTTTAGGTGTATACATCAATACTTACAGTTATATAAACATATATTTTACATTATTCAGACTAGCTACTATTGACATTTGCTACTTTAGGTGTATACATCAATACTTACAGTTATATATACAGTATTTTTTATAATATCGACTAGCTACTATTGATATTTGCTACTTTAGGTGTATACATCAATACTTACAGTTATATATACAGATATTTTATATAACTCAGACTAGCTACTATTGATATTTGCTACTTTAGGTGTATACATCAATACTTACAGTTATATAAATAGATATTTTATATAATTGAGACTAGCTACTATTGATATTTGCTACTTTAGGTGTATACATCAATACTTACAGTTATATAAACAGATATTTTACATTTTTCAGACTAGCTACTTTTGATATTTGCTACTTCAGGTGTATACATCAATACTTACAGTTATATATACAGATATTTTACATTATTCAGACTAGCTACTTTTGATATAGGCTACTTCCGGTATATACATGAATACTTACAATTATATATACAGATATTTTACATTATTCAGACTAGCTACTTTTGATATAGGCTACTTCCGGTATATACATGAATACTTACAATTATATATACAGATATTTTATTTTATATCGATTAGCTACTATTGACATTTGCTCCTTTCGGTGTATACATCAATACTTACAGTTATATAAACAGATATTTTATATTATTCAGACTAGCTAATATTGACATTTGCTAATTTAGGTGTATATATCAATACTTACAGTTAAATATACAGATATTTTATATTATTCAGACTAGCTACTATTGACATTTGCTCCTTTAGGTGTATACATCAAGACTTACAGTTATATATACAGATATTTTATATTATATCGACTAGCTACTATTGATATTTGCTACTTTAGGTGTATACATCAATACTTACAGTTATATAAACAGATGTTTTACAATGTTCAGACTAGCTACTATTGACATTTGCTACTTTAGGTGTATACATCAATACTTACAGTTATATATACAGATATTTTATATTATATCGACTAGCTACTATTGATATTTGCTACTTTAGGTGTATACATCAATACTTACAGTTATATATACAGATATTTTATATAATTCAGACTAGCTACTATTGATATTTGCTACTTTAGGTGTATACATCAATACTTACAGTTATATATATAGTTATTTTATAATATATCAACTATCCACTATTGACATTTGCTACTTTAGGTGTATACATCAATACTTACAGTTATATATACAGATATTTTATATAACTGAGACTAGCTACTATTGATATTTGCTACTTTAGGTGTATACATCAATACTTACAGTTATATAAATAGATATTTTATATAATTAAGACTAGCTACTATTGATATTTGCTACTTTAGGTGTATACATCAATACTTACAGTTATATAAATAGATATTTTACATTATTCAGACTAGCTACTATTGACATTTGCTACTTTAGGTGTATACATCAATACTTACAGTTATATATACAGTATTTTTTATAATATCGACTAGCTACTATTGATATTTGCTACTTTAGGTGTATACATCAATACTTACAGTTATATAAACATATATTTTATATAATTTAGACTAGCTACTATTGATATTTGCTACTTTAGGTGTATACATCAATACCTAGGCTTCCGCTAGGTGGCTTCTGAGTCTAGGCACTGTGTTTGTGAGCTCCCGTATTTTTACTTATATTTTCTTAAAACTTTCATCTCTCAGTAGTTAAAGCTTTTAGGAGTGTAGTCGAGTTTAAATTGCAGCTGCTTTCACATAAGAATATATTTTTATTATACATTGTAGTGTAAAAAAAAAACAAATAATACCATGTGTTAATATCAGCTGTTTACGTCCGCCATATTGAATTGATCTGTTTGTGTTTGTATAGCCTATTTTTTCGTGTTTTCTGTCTTTGGACGATTAGTGACTTATGTTTGTGCTTAATTAGGAAATTACTTAGTGCATTACTAGTGGTTTAAAAGGTGAAATTAGTGCTTGGTGTATTACCAGTAGTTTAAGAAGTGAAATAAGTGTTTTGGTGCGTTACTAGTGGTTTAAGTAAGGTAGACGTGTGTTAGATTATCTTGTTGTAATTGTATGTGATTTCTGTGCGTGTGTGTGTGTGTGTGTTGTAGAGTAACTTATTAAGATATAAAGCTATAGGTGTATTATAAATTGGTATAACTGTAGTAAACATTGTAGTCGTAACATAAGTGCTTGCAGATTGTACTAATCTTCTGACGGTTTTAGGTTAGCTTTATTGTGTCTGTCAGTGCAGTGTGCTAATAATGAGTGGTAAATCTTGTGATCTTAGTGGTAATTGTGGTGCTTGTCGCCGGAGGGTTAGCCAGGCTGTTTTCTGTGCAGGATGTAAGTTTTGGTTTCACTGGGCGTGTGCGAACATTGTTAGTGAGAATGTGAGTAATTTTGCGGAGTGGTTTTGTGAACTTTGTAAGTATAAGGCACTGGTCAGAAAGCACGAGGAAACCATTTCCAACCTGAGAAAAGAACTAGAATTTTTCAAAAAAGAAACTAGAAGCACTGTTTCGGCTTCAAATACTTTGGCTAATAACTTTCAGGACTTCAGGATGGTTTCTAAGAAGAATCTCAGGAGGAAAAGGCGTTTCTCTGCAGATGATCAACATCTTGTCCAACTGAGCAACAGATTCAGTGTTCTTGAAACGCTGAATGTTGATCAGGCCACAAATCCCCAAGAGCAGGTCTTAGATGAATCTATAAATCACACAAAAAGCAAGGTCTTGTTGCTTGGGAGTAGTCATGGGAGGGGCATAGCATCCCTGCTCAAACGGGACTTGGGGTGTGATTATGATGTAGTAGGTATAGTTAAACCCAGTGCTGCGCTCTCTGATGTCACTGAAGACCTGGTAAAGCTAACTGCAGGTTTTACCAAGAGGGATCATGTAGTGATAGTGGGTGGGCCAGGGAATAGCCTGGATAGAAATAGTAGTTATATTATTGAAAAGGATCTGTGCGACATCAGTGAGACCAGCAGCCATACTAATGTGAAGGTAGTGTGTCTTTTACATAGGCATGACAAGCCTCAGCTTCATTGGAGGGTGAGGAATATGAATCTGAGACTTGAGCGTGCCTTGTTAAGTCCTGCTGCATCTCACATGTGTGTGATAGATGTCGACGGTATAGGCAAGAATGGTTATACCTCTCATGGCCTACACCTAAATTCTAGAGGCAAAGAGAAGCTTTCTCTTCTTATTGCTGACAGAATTAAGGGTAAAATTCCTGTTGTCACTAGTAGGAGGTCTTTTTTAGGTTAAGTATGTCCTATAGTCAACATAATCATCGACACTTAAAGCAAATTGAGATAACCATCCCAAATACCTCTGTATCCACAAGTAACTATAGAAATAATGCTTCTGACATCAATAGTAATAATGATAATAATAAAAATAAAAACTGCCTGTCTGTATTTCATAAGAATATAAGAGGCTTAAGAAAAAAGTAGATGAACTTACTATTAGTCTTAATACTGAAAACTCACTGCCACACATTTTGTGTTTATCCGAACACCACTTGACACAACAGGAATTTCAGCCAATTTTACTGCATGGGTACTCTTTAGCAGCAGAGTTTTCAAGAAAAATCTTACATAAAGGTGGGGTTTGTATATATGTCAGAAATGATGTGACTTATAAAGTTTTGGATTTATCCAAGTTTTGTAGTGAACAAAACCTTGAACTCTGTGCAGTTCAGCTAAATGAAGGTAAATTGAATTTAACTATAGTAGCCCTTTATCGATCTCCCTTAGGCAATTTTGAAATATTCAGAAAGCAACTTGAACATCTTCTAAAATTTTTATTCAAACCAAAAAGAGAATTAATCATATGTGGTGATATAAATGTTGATTATTTGAAACCTAGTCTTCAAAGGGAACAACTCAGCACTTTACTTACAACATACCACATGACACATACAGTAAACTTTCCAACAAGAATCCAAAACAGCTCCTCTACAGCTATAGATAATATATTTGTAAACTCAGATAGCATTAATTTTTGCAATGTCTCATCAAAATCTAATGGCCTGTCGGATCACGATGCACAAGTTCTACACATTAAAAAGTTAAATTTAAAATCCAAACCTAAATATACTTATCAGAAATCCAGGGAAATAAATGAAAATACTCTGAGTGAGTTTAGAAAAATACTTGAACTTGAGTCATGGAATCAAACTTACCAAACGAATGGAACCAATGATAAATATAACATCTTTCTTCAGTGTTTCAAAACCCACTTTGAAGCTTGCTTCCCGGTCAAGATAAACAAAATATCTAACTTCAAACGAGAGAACGCCTGGATCACTTTAGGAATTAGGACGCCATGTAGACGTAAAAGAGAATTATATGAGCAAGTAAGAATTAGTAATAATATAGATTTAAAACACTACTTCAAAAAATATTGTAAGCTTCTAAAGAAGGTAATAAAAGCGGCTAGAATATTGCATTACAATAAACAGATTCAACTCTCTGACAATAAAATAAAAGCTACTTGGAATATAATAAAAAGAGAAGCCGGTAAATCCTCATTACAAAATGACTTAATAACACTAAACATTGATAATCAAGAAATTAGTAAACCTCATGAAGTTGCAGAAATATTTAACAAATTCTTTTTGGATGTAACAAACAAAATGAGTATTAATTTTGGAAGTAAAGAGGCAGCTTTGGAATTTCTAAGATCAAATTTCACTAATGAAGTGCATGAATTTAAAGTTAGCCTGACAACGCCTTCTGAAATAAACAAAATTATTAACTCTTTCAAAACAAAAAACTCTTCTGGTTATGATGAAATAACAATAAAAGTCTTAAAATCATGCTCATCTCAAATTTCCACTCCCCTTAGTTATTTGTGCAATGAGTCACTAAGGTCAGGAATTTTCCCTGACAGAAAGAAATTTTCCATTGTTAAACCACTTTTCAAAAAAGGCAAACGCAATAATGTTTCAAATTATAGACCAATATCTCTCTTGCCAATTTTCTCAAAGGTTCTTGAAAAGCTGATGTTTAATAGACTTTATAAATACCTTGAATGTAACAACATACTTGTCAGGGATAAGTTCGGGTTCAGAAAAGGAATGTCGACCAATAATGCAACTTATAAACTTACTCATGAAGTGTTAACTGCATTAAACAAAAAAATGCATGTAGGTGGGATTTTTTGTGACTTAGCAAAGGCATTTGACTGTGTTAATCATGATATTCTGAATAGCAAAATTGAAATTCTATGGACTAAAAAATGAAACTCTAAGTTGGTTTGTATCATATCTAAATGAAAGAAAACAAAGTGTTGAAGTTGTCAGTGATATTGAATTTGGAAAACAGACATCAAAATGGAAAACAGTAACACATGGAGTGCCCCAAGGTTCAGTCCTAGGACCTTTATTATTTTTGATCTATATAAATGACCTATCACTTTATATAAAGGATATTGCAAGTATAATTCTGTTTGCTGATGACACGAGTGTTCTGGTGACTAGTAAAAACTTGAATGAGTGTGTAATTAAATTGAATTATGTTTTGAACTGTATGTCACACTGGTTTAAAGCTAACAAATTATCTGTAAATCTAGACAAAACAAAAGTTGTTAAATTTATAACCCATTGATCACTACACACTCCAATAGAAATTGGGATTAATGACATGTCACTAGAACAAATAGACAACATTAAATTTCTGGGCCCCCAAGTAGACAGATATTTAGATTGGAAAGTTCACATTAGGTATATCATACCCAAACTCAGTTCTGCATGTTATGCTATCTGAGCATTGGTAAATGTCAGTTCTATAGATACACTTAAATTAGTATACTATGCATATTTTAACTCTATCATTGAATATGGAATACTATTTTGGGGAAATTTGGTAGAAAGTCAACGAATATTCCTCATGCAAAAGAAGGTTATAAGAATCATTTCCAGCACTCATAGCAGACACTCTTGCAAACATCTTTTTAGAAGACTAAAGTTATTAACCCTACCTTGCAAGTATATATTTTCAATCTTAAAATTCTATGTATGCAATCGAACCACATTTATTACAAACATGGAAATTCATGAGATAAACACTAGACAAAAGGGTAACATCCATCGTCCCAGTACAAAGCTTTCTTGCTTCCAGAAAGGTGTATATTATGAGACCATAAAAATTTTAATACTCTCCCTAATGATCTTAAGAGAAAAGTTGACAACTTCAATGTCTTTAAAACTGCTATTAAAGAGTACCTATGCTCAAAAGCATATTATTCTGTACAAGATTATCTTAATGAAAAATTATCCTACTGATAATACTTATATAGCTCTGTAAGTAGTATTAGTAATTATTAATGACAATTGCCAGTCATATTTGAAATCTGCTCTAGAATTAATGAAGCTATTTAAATGTATGTATATTAAGAACTGACAGTAAATGCTATGCATTACACATCAAATAGAACAAAATGATCAGACTAACAAAGGTAAAATCCTAGTGAATGTTAAAATAACTGTTCTTGCCTATACATATGTTAACCTTATAACAGTAAGGAGGTATACAACTCTGTAATAAATTACACTTGATTTGTTTCATTTTGTATATAATATGTCCTTATTTTATTTTAAATGTTCTGTATACTATGTAATATTTATGTATATATGTAACTTTATTGTACATTTCCTTAACACGCATATAGTATTTGTATTTTATTTCAAATGTTCCATATTCTATGTAATATTTATGTTTATATATAATTTTTGTACATTTCCTTGACTTGTTCTATGTTCACAAGTCTTTATGGCTGCTAGTGAACTCACAGAATACAATCTAATCTAATCTAATCTATATATGCATATCGATTAGCTACTATTGACTTTTTCTACTTTAGGCATATACATCAATACTTACAGTTATATATACAGATATTTTATATTATTCAGAGTAGCTACTATTGACATTTGGTATTTTAGGTGTATACATCAATACTTACAGTTATATAAACAGATCTTTTACATTATTCAGACTAGCTACTATTGATATTTGCTACTTTAGGTGTATACATCAATACTTGCAGTTATATATACAGATATTTTATATTATATTGACTAGCTACTATTGATATTTGCTACTTTAGGTGTATACATCAATACTTACAGTTATATATACAGATATTTTATATAAATCAGACTAGCTACTATTGATATTTGCTACTTTAGGTGTATACATCAATACTTACAGTTATATATACAGATATTTTATATAACTCAGACTAGATACTATTGATATTTGCTACTTTAGGTGTATACGTCAATACTTACAGTTATATAAACGGATATTTTACATTATTCAGACTAGCTACTATTGACATTTGCTACTTTGGTGTATACATCAATACTTACAATTATATATGCAGATATTTTATATTATATCGACTAGCTACTATTGACTTTTGCTACTTTAGGTGTATACATCAATACTTACAGTTATATATACAGATATTTTATATTATTCAGACTAGCTACTATTGACATTTTGTATTTTAGGTGTATACATAAATACTTACAGATATATACTCAGATATGTTACATTTTTCAGACTAGCTACTTTTGATATTTGCTACTTCAGGTGTATACATCAATACTTACAGTTATATATACAGATATTTTGTATTATTCAGACTAGCTAGTATTGACATTTGCTACTTATGGTGTATACATCAATACTTAAATTTATATATACAGATATTTTACATTATTCAGACTAGCTACTATTGACATTTGCTACTTCAGGTGTATACATCAATACTTACAGTTATATATACAGATATTTTGCGTTATTCAGACTAGCTACTATTGATATTTGCTACTTTAGGTGTATACATCAATACTTACAGTTACATATACAGATATTTTACATCATTTAGACTAGCTACTATTGATATTTGCTACTTTAGGTGTGTAAATCAATACTTACAGTTATATATACAGATATTTTACATTATTCAGACTACCTACTATTGACATTTGCTACTTATGGTGTATATATCAATAATTACAGTTATATATACAGGTATTTTATATTATTCAGACTAGCTACTATTGAGATTTGCTACTTATGGTGTATACATCAATACTTAAATTTATATATACAGATATTTTATATTATTCAGACTAGCTACTATTGACATTTGCTACTTTAGGTGTATACATCAATACTTACAGTTATATATACAGATATTTTATATTATTAAGACTAGCTAATATTGACATTTGCTACTTTAGGTGTATACATCAATACTTACAGTTATATAAACAGATATTTTATATAATTCAGACTAGCTACTATTGACATTTGCTACTTTAGGTGTATACATCAATACTTACAGTTATATATACAGATATTTTATATTATTAAGACTAGCTAATATTGACATTTGTACTTTAGGTGTATACATCAATACTTACAGTTATATATACAGATATTTTATATTATATCGACTAGCTACTATTAACATTTGCTACTTTAGGTGTATACATTAATACTTAAGGTTATATATACAGATATTTTATATTATATCAACTATCTACTATTGACATTTGCTACTTTAGGTGTATACATCAATACTTACAGATATATATATACAGATATTTTATATTATATCGACTAGCTACTATTGATATTTGCTACTTTAGGTGTATGCATCAATACTTAAAGTTATATATACAGATATTTTATATTATATCGACTAGCTACATTTGATATTTGCTACTTTAGGTGTATACATCAATACTTACAGTTATATATACAGATATTTTATATTATATCGACTAGCTACTATTAACATTTGCTACTTTAGGTGTATACATCAATACTTACAGTTATATATACAGATATTTTATATTATATCGACTAGCTACTATTGATATTTGCTACTTTAGGTGTATACATCAATACTTACAGTTATATATACAGATATTTTATATTATATCGACAAGCTACTATTGACATTTGCTACTTTAGGTGTATACATCTATACTTACAGTTATATATACAGATATTTTATATTATATCGACTAGCTACTATTGATATTTGCTACTTTAGGTGCATACATCAATACTTACATTTATATATACAGATATTTTATATTATATCGACTAGCTATTACTGATATTTGCTACTTTAGATATATACATCAATACTTACAGTTATATAAACAGATATTTTACAATATTCAGACTAGCTACTGTTGACATTTGCTACTTGAGGTGTATACATCAATACTTACAGTTATATATACAGATATTTTATATTATATCGAATAGCTACTATTGATATTTGCTACTTTAGGTCTATACATCAATACTACAGTTATATATACAGATATTTTATTTAAATCAGACTAGCTACTATTGATATTTGCTACTTTAGGTGTATACATCAATACTTACAGTTATATAAATAGATATTTTATATAATTAAGACTAGCTACTATTGATATTTGCTACTTTAGGTGTATACATCAACACTTACAGTTATATAAACAGATATTTTACATTTTTCAGACTAGCTACTTTTGATATTTGCTACTTCAGGTGTATACATCAATACTTACAGTTATATATACAGCTATTTTACATTATTCAGACTAGCTACTTTTGATATAGGCTACTTCCGGTATATACATGAATACTTACAATTATATATACAGATATTTTGTTTTATATCGATTAGCTACTATTGACATTTGCTCCTTTCGGTGTATACATCAATACTTACAGTTATATAAACAGATATTTTATATTATTCAGACTAGCTAATATTGACATTTTCTAATTTAGGTGTATATATCAATACTTACAGTTAAATATACAGATATTTTATATTATTCAGACTAGCTACTATTGACATTTGCTCCTTTAGGTGTATACATCAAGACTTACAGTTATATATACAGATATTTTATATTATATCGACTAGCTACTATTGATATTTGCTACTTTAGGTGTATACATTAATACTTACAGTTATATAAACAGATATTTTACAATGTTCAGACTAGCTACTATTGACATTTGCTACTTTAGGTGTATACATCAATACTTACAGTTATATATAGAGATATTTTATATAATTCAGACTAGCTACTATTGATATTTGCTACTTTAGGTGTATACATCAATACTTACAGTTATATATACAGATATTCTATATAATTCAGACTAGCTACTATTGATATTTGCTACTTTAGGTGTATACATCAATACTTACAGTTATATATACAGATATTTTATATAACTCAGACTAGCTACTATTGATATTTGCTACTTTAGGTGTATACATCAATACTTACAGTTATATATACAGATATTTTATATTATATCGACAAGCTACTATTGACATTTGCTACTTTAGGTGTATACATCTATACTTACAGTTATATATACAGATATTTTATATTATATCGACTAGCTACTATTGATATTTGCTATTTTAGGTGCATACATCAATACTTACATTTATATATACAGATATTTTATATTATATCGACTAGCTATTACTGATATTTGCTACTTTAGATATATACATCAATACTTACAGTTATATAAACAGATATTTTACAATATTCAGACTAGCTACTGTTGACATTTGCTACTTTAGGTGTATACATCAATACTTACAGTTATATATACAGATATTTTATATTATATCGACTAGCTACTATTGATATTTGCTACTTTAGGTCTATACATCAATACTACAGTTATATATACAGATATTTTATATAAATCAGACTAGCTACTATTGATATTTGCTACTTTAGGTGTATACATCAATACTTACAGTTATATAAATAGATATTTTATATAATTAAGACTAGCTACTATTGATATTTGCTACTTTATGTGTATACATCAATACTTACAGTTATATAAACAGATATTTTACATTTTTCAGACTAGCTACTTTTGATATTTGCTACTTCAGGTGTATACATCAATACTTACAGTTATATATACAGATATTTTACATTATTCAGACTAGCTACTTTTGATATAGGCTACTTCCGGTATATACATGAATACTTACAATTATATATACAGATATTTTGTTTTATATCGATTAGCTACTATTGACATTTGCTCCTTTCGGTGTATACATCAATACTTACAGTTATATAAACAGATATTTTATATTATTCAGACTAGCTAATATTGACATTTTCTAATTTAGGTCTATATATCAATACTTACAGTTAAATATACAGATATTTTATATTATTCAGACTAGCTACTATTGACATTTGCTCCTTTAGGTGTATACATCAAGACTTACAGTTATATATACAGATATTTTATATTATTAAGACTAGCTAATATTGACATTTGCTACTTTAGGTGTATACATCAATACTTACAGTTATATATACAGATATTTTATATTATATCGACTAGCTACTATTAACATTTGCTACTTTAGGTGTATACATTAATACTTAAGGTTATATATACAGATATTTTATATTATATCAACTATCTACTATTGACATTTGCTACTTTAGGTGTATACATCAATACTTACAGATATATATATATACAGATATTTTATATTATATCGACTAGCTACTATTGATATTTGCTACTTTAGGTGTATGCATCAATACTTAAAGTTATATATACAGATATTTTATATTATATCGACTAGCTACATTTGATATTTGCTACTTTAGGTGTATACATCAATACTTACAGTTATATATACAGATATTTTATATTATATCGACTAGCTACTATTAACATTTGCTACTTTAGGTGTATACATCAATACTTACAGTTATATATACAGATATTTTATATTATATCGACTAGCTACTATTGATATTTGCTACTTTAGGTGTATACATCAATACTTACAGTTATATATACAGATATTTTATATTATATCGACAAGCTACTATTGACATTTGCTACTTTAGGTGTATACATCTATACTTACAGTTATATATACAGATATTTTATATTATATCGACTAGCTACTATTGATATTTGCTACTTTAGGTGCATACATCAATACTTACATTTATATATACAGATATTTTATATTATATCGACTAGCTATTACTGATATTTGCTACTTTAGATATATACATCAATACTTACAGTTATATAAACAGATATTTTACAATATTCAGACTAGCTACTGTTGACATTTGCTACTTTAGGTGTATACATCAATACTTACAGTTATATATACAGATATTTTATATTATATCGACTAGCTACTACTGATATTTGCTACTTTAGGTCTATACATCAATACTACAGCTATATATACAGATATTTTATTTAAATCAGACTAGCTACTATTGATATTTGCTACTTTAGGTGTATACATCAATACTTACAGTTATATAAATAGATATTTTATATAATTAAGACTAGCTACTATTGATATTTGCTACTTTAGGTGTATACATCAACACTTACAGTTATATAAACAGATATTTTACATTTTTCAGACTAGCTACTTTTGATATTTGCTACTTCAGGTGTATACATCAATACTTACAGTTATATATACAGATATTTTACATTATTCAGACTAGCTACTTTTGATATAGGCTACTTCCGGTATATACATGAATACTTACAATTATATATACAGATATTTTGTTTTATATCGATTAGCTACTATTGACATTTGCTCCTTTCGGTGTATACATCAATACTTACAGTTATATAAACAGATATTTTATATTATTCAGACTAGCTAATATTGACATTTTCTAATTTAGGTGTATATATCAATACTTACAGTTAAATATACAGATATTTTATATTATTCAGACTACCTACTATTGACATTTGCTCCTTTAGGTGTATACATCAAGACTTACAGTTATATATACAGATATTTTATATTATATCGACTAGCTACTATTGATATTTGCTACTTTAGGTGTATACATTAATACTTACAGTTATATAAACAGATATTTTACAATGTTCAGACTAGCTACTATTGACATTTGCTACTTTAGGTGTATACATCAATACTTACAGTTATATATAGAGATATTTTATATAATTCAGACTAGCTACTATTGATATTTGCTACTTTAGGTGTATACATCAATACTTACAGTTATATATACAGATATTCTATATAATTCAGACTAGCTACTATTGATATTTGCTACTTTAGGTGTATACATCAATACTTACAGTTATATATACAGATATTTTATATAACTCAGACTAGCTACTATTGATATTTGCTACTTTAGGTGTATACATCAAGACTTACAGTTATATAAACAGATATTTTATATTATTCAGACTAGCAACTATTGACATTTACTACTTTAGGTGTATACATCAATACTTACAGTTATATATACAGATATTGTATGTTATTCAGACTAGCTAATATTGACATTTGCTACTTCAGGTGTATACATCAAGACTTACAGTTATATAAACAGATATTTTATATTATTCAGACTAGCTACTATTGACATTTACTACTTTACGTGTATACATCAATACTTACAGTTATATATACAGATAATGTATGTTATTCAGACTAGCTAATATTGACATTTGCTACTTCAGGTGTATACATCAATACTTACAGTTATATACACAGATATTTTATATTATTCTGACTAGCTACTATTGGCATTTACTACTTTAGGTGTATACATCAATACAGTTATGTATACAGATATTTTACATTATTCAGACTAGCTACTATTGACATTTGGTAGTTATGGTCTATACATCAATACTTACAGTTATATATACAGATATTTTGTATTATTCAGACTAGCTAGTATTGACATTTGCTACTTATGGTGTATACATCAATACTTAAAGTTATATATACAGATATTTTACATTATTCAGACTAGCTACTATTGACATTTGCTACTTCAGGTCTATACATCAATACTTACAGTTATATATACGGATATTTTACGTTATTCAGACTAGCTACTATTGATATTTGCTACTTTAGGTGTGTAAATCAATACTTACAGTTATATATACAGATATTTTACATTATTCAGACTACCTACTATTGACATTTGCTACTTATGGTGTATACATCAATAATTACAGTTATATATACAGGTAGTTTATATTATTCAGACTAGCTACTATTGAGATTTGCTACTTATGGTGTATACATCAATACTTAAATTTATATATACAGATATTTTATATTATTCAGACTAGCTACTATTGACATTTGCTACTTTAGGTGTATACATCAATACTTACAGTTATATATACAAATATTTTATATTATTAAGACTAGCTAATATTGACATTTGCTACTTTAGGTGTATACATCAATACTTACAGTTATATAAACAGATATTTTATATAATTCAGACTAGCTACTATTGACATTTGCTACTTTAGGTGTATACATCAATACTTACAGTTATATAAACAGATATATATATATATATATATATATATATATATATATATATATATAATTCAGACTAGCTACTATTGACATTTGCTACTTTAGGTGTATACATTAATACTTAAGGTTATATATACAGATATTTTATATTATATCAACTATCTACTATTGACATTTGTTTCTTTAGGTGTATACATCAATACTTACAGATATATATATACAGATATTTTATATTGTATCGACTAGCTACTATTGATATTTGCTACTTTAGGTGTATACATGAATACTTACAGTTATATATACAGATATTTTATAT